>OV838946.1:3957623-5270998 GCA_929442735.1 Watsonalla binaria
TTCGGAAGGTTGCTTTTACTGAGAAGAACCTGGCAAGAAACTCAGTAATTACTCTTATCGAAAATATTTTAAAAACTACCTTGGCCCGCGGACCTCTAATGTTTTTTCAAATGAAAGTAGCCTGAATCACTCCTTATAACATCAACTATCTGCCATTGAAAGTCCCGTTTAAATCGAACCAGCCGTCTCGAAGGTCAGTCGGAACAAACGGACAAACAAAATGTTTTCTTTGTTAATGTTACAAGGAGTAACATAGGCATCTTTTATTAAAAAATAATATTAGAGTTCCGCGGGCCAGTCCTGAAATGAAGTCTAAGCGAGTGAAACCGCGATACACAGCTAGTATTCAATAAATATTGAGTACATATTTCTTTCCGCCGCGTTGGTCTTGGGGGTTGAGCAGTCTCCTGCTACGTAAGCGGGGCCTGTACATATGAGTTTTTCTAAAAACTTCCGTGCAATAATTTCACACCACGTGCTTTACGGTGAAGGAAAACATCGTGAGGAAACCTGCAAATGTCTGAGAAGTAATTCTAATACGTTTGTATAGTGCCTGAGACGGCGATAGACTTATCATCTATCACGTTGACACTCAAATCATATTCGGTGAAATGTGGATGTTGTTGCTACAACACCTCTGCTTACCCCTTCGGGAACCCTTCTGGGATGGCATGAGCATATTTATGTTTGTTACTCACCTCCCTGTGTCTCTCTGCCGACCGCGACCTCGTCCGACGACCAGTGCCTGCATCCTCCTCGTCTGTGCGCTGATCTGCAAGCAAAAACATTACTATTATCTAAATATATATAACTCAAAGGTGACTGACTGACTGACATAGTGATCTATCAACGCACAGCCCAAACCACTGGACGGATAGGGTTTAAATTTGGCATGCAGGTACATGTTATGACGTATCCGCTAAGAAAGGATTAATTCTACCCCCAAGGGGATAAAATAGGAGATGAAAGTTTGTATGAAACTTTGTCAATTTTACATACATACGTATAAAAATAATAATAAACGGGCTATCTGCCACTGAAAGTCCCGCTAAATCGTCCAGCCGTTTCTGACATTAGCCGGAACAAACAGACAGATAAGACAGACAGACAGATATATAGACAGACAGACAGACAGACAGACAGACGGACAGACAGACGGACTGACAGACGGACTGACAGACGGACGGACGGACAGACAGACGGACAGACAGACAGACAGACAGACGGACGGACGGACGGACGGACGGACGGACGGACGGACGGACGGACGGACAGACAGACAGACAGACAGACAGACAGACAGACGGACGGACAGACAGACGGACTGACAGACGGACTGACAGACGGACGTACGGACGGACGGACAGACAGACGGACGGACGGACGGACGGACGGACGGACGGACGGACGGACGGACGGACGGACGGACGGACGGACGTACGGACGGACGGACAGACAGACGGACGGACGGACGGACCGACGGACGAACGGACAGTCAGAGAGAAGGTACCTGATGTTACAACGAGTAACTTAGGCTAATTTAATTTAAAATACAAAAATAGGGTACCGCGGCACACCCATGAAACTAACTCTACGCGGGTGCAATTGCGGGACACAGCTAGTTTTTAAATAATTACATTTCCTAGTCAGATGACCTGGTGAACTGCGTACAAACAGACACAGACAACACGGAGTCGCAAGTGTTATAAAATGTATGATAAAAAAGCCAATTAACATACATTACAGCGATACATAATGCATTGAGGACTGGACCATTGTTTACGACTGATTGTAGTTGGTCGCGTGCCAGAGTTCACTTCCTTAGTTATTTTTTCCCGTAATATATTATTAAATAACAATAAATATGCTCACGCCATCCGAGAAGGGTCCCTGCAGGGGTAAACAGGTTGTAATAACAACACCCACATTTATATATGATTAAGTGCCAACGTGACAGAGGGTGAACCTATCGCCGTCTCAGCCACTATACATACGTATTTGAATTACTGCACATAAGTTTTTAGAAAAACTTTTATAGGCCGCGCTGGGATTTGAACAGTCGCCTGCTACGTAAGCGATGTAAATTCGAATTCCAGCGGGGCCTGTACCAATTAGTTTTTCTGAACTGAAAATGAACGGTGAAGGAAAACATCGCGAGTAAACCTGCATATGTCTGAGAAGTAATTCAAAGACGTATGTATAGTGCCTGAGACGGCTATGGACACCATCTGAAAAGTGGATGTTGTTATTACATCTCTGCCTACCCCTTAGGGAATACAGGCGTGAGCAACGTCACTGTCACTGAATTTCTTGACAGAAAAACCCAATATCTATTTTTGACCCGACCTGGGAATCGACCACAAGACCTCGTGATTGGCAGGCCAACTTGATAACCACAAGATCAACGAGGCAGTTGGCGAGCGCATACACTACACTAGGTATGAATAATCACCTTCACTATCAGCGAGCAGTGGCTTTGAACTCTCTTCACCATCATCCCCAAGACCTCGGAACCTTTGGATCAGCTGCTCCTCCTCAGAATTGCGTCTGCAAATAATAAAACAGTATTTCTTAAGAACCTTGTCTGCGGGAAATAGGTTAAATGGTGCCTACACGGCGTGTTCACGCTCAGTGAACAGTCGAGCAACAAGGCGGGGACCCTAACCGCTGCGGGGAGCCTAGTCCCGGCGGGGCATACGAGTCCCACTTCGCCCACCACTTGCCAACGACGATGTACAACGGTTTTTTAGTTAATCATTCACTTATTTTAAAAGTTACAGGGGACGAGGCACATATATGAGCAGATAAGCAGTGCTTACCATTGACAGAATACACTCGTGTGTGTGTCTATACCACAACGTATGTACCTATGCGCCACGTTACCTACCTTATCGTTAATGCTGATTTTTTTCCACTTATTATGATTTTTATTTAATGACTATTTTCGCGATTTTATACGAAAAATTTTGTTTCGCTGTGTTTAGTATTTTTTATGATTTTACAGTTTAATTTTTATTGCAAACATATGAGCCGTGGTGGCCTCGGGGTTAGAGCAGTCGCCTGCTACGCAAGCGACGCAAGTTCGAATCCCAGCGGGGCCTGTATCAATGAGTTTTTCTAAAAAAAAAAAAAAAACTTACGTACAGTGATTTCACACCACGTGCTTTACGGTGAAGGAAAACATCGTGAGGAAACCTGCATATGTCTGAGAAGTAATTCAAAGACGTATGTATAGTGCCTGAGACGGCGATAGACTCACCATCACCAATTCGGTGAAAAGTGGGTGTTGTGATTACAACACCTCTGCCTACCCCTTCGGGGAATACAGGCGTGAGCATATGTATGTATGCAAACATATATTTTATTGTAATATATTTTATAACAATATTTATATACATATATACATATGTTATTTACATTCTTGGGATACTATGTTATTATTTATTTACAATGCAGATACTGGGGTTATATTACAAGATTACAGATTTATTATATACAATATTTATTTAATGACGTTAATGCTGATTCCTAGTCGCAGGTAGAAGCTAGCAGGCATAAGTATGGCTCGTAATGTAATTACCTCAGGTCGACATGATGTATGAGGTCTGTATGATGCGGCGGGGATGTATCCACATCCCTGGTGGCACGCCGGGAGGAGTGGCTGAGTATTTGCATGGCCAGCGACCGGATGAACTCGCCTGGGCGGAGGCTGCTCTCCGACTGACTCTGGTAACACAACACTTCTTTATTACAACGTGGTTAAGTCATGGCCAGCCTCTAAGCATTGTATAAAGTTAAATTAATTATTCAGTTTAGGCACTTGTGAACGTCGAACAATTGACCACCAGTTCGGAAACTAGTCTTATGAGAAGAACCGGCAAGAAACTCAATTGGCATACATACATACATACATACATACATATGCTCACGCCTGTATCCCATGAGGGTAGGCAGAGACCACCGTTTGCCACATGCTACGATCCTTACATACTTCTTTCGCTTCATCCACATTCATGCATCTCTTCATACACTTTCTTCAGTTACGAGTGCTCCGAATTTGACCTTTCTGAAAAATACTATTAATTGTGTCATAGTCGTTGTTCCTTGGACGCCCTCTACCGACACTTCCGGACACATTCGCTCTATAAATTTCTTTCGTTAGACATCATGTACATTACAATTACATTGAATTAATTACTAATTACGTCATCATCATCTCCCCTGGACTCATTCCATACATTTTTGGGGTCGGCACTTAATTCAATCCGATGTTTATCTGATTATTATTCGAAGCGACTGACATTTGACCTTCGCAACCCCTTTTTCGAGGTAAATCGGCAATCTGACTTAAACCAGTAGCCAGTCTCTCTTAGGCCCTCGATTGACCTGCAACGATTGCCAAAGATGATAAATTGGCAACTGGGACCGACGGCTTAGCATGCTTTCAGAGGCTCTCATCAAACTACTGGCATGGGTTGGGGCTGCTTAAACTTCGCTGATCTAATGATTTGGGCAATAACATCTGTGTCATGAGCTATTAATTACAAAAAAATTAATATAAAATGAGGGTAGGCCCCCCAGAGGAGCACGTCGTGTGGTGTCAGTACCTGCAGGAAGTGCCTGGCCAGCAGCCGCCGGCCGAGGGCGCGCTGCTGCCGCGCCTGCGGGCCGGGGCCGGGCGCGCTCAGCTCCTGGCACAGCGCAGTCTTGCCGCTGCCGGCCTCGCCTGGACATACCACACAATATCATACATACATATGCTCACGCCTGTATTCCCCGAAGGAGTAGGCAGAGATGTTGTAATCACAACACCCACTTTACCGAAGATGATTAAGTGCCAACGCGACAGATGGTGGGTCCATCGCCGTCTCAGACACTTTACATACGTCATTGAATTACTTCTCAGAAATATGCAGGTTTCCTCACGATGTTTTCCTTCACCGTACAGCACGTGGTGTGAAATCACTGTACATAAGTTTTTTAGAAAAACTCATTGGTACAGGCCCCGCTGCCTCAATTGCCGCTCAAACCTCAATGCCACCACCGCTCAGCCACGATGATATAAAATTCTTCAATTAAAGAGCGGCTTGGCTGAACCGTCAATTTTATCATTATCATATTTTGCTACACAAACATAGTATCTATATGTATCGGTATATTCTTTATATATGTATAATATGACATTAATGAGATGTGTACCAATTAAGTATTTATATATTGTTATTCTTTTTATGAATATTTCGTTTCTATACAGAAAGAAAGAAAGAAAATACATTTATTCAAAACAAAATACATATAGGAGCGAAAAGGTTTGTCGTAACAATAGATTATAGTTGTTATGAATTGGACCCAACTCAGCATAATCTGGCTGTCACGTTGATGACAACCATCACTGATCTTCCGCTGGGACCAAGTCGAGACGTCACAGCACGGTCACACTGCCAGTGGCCACAATACAACATAATCTGAATACAGTGTGATAAAAACATAAACAAGAACTAATACAACTAAGATAAACAAACAAATATTTTACAGAATAATACAAATTGTAAGTATAGTATTAATCATAGACACGGTTACAGAAAAATACAAATTACACAATGCACCTACTTATTATCTCTGTGCACCACTCTAAGGTAGACTGGGAGACAATGCCCATGGCATTAAGTCCGCCTATATACTTTGTGTATATGAAGTTTTAATAAATAAAAATCTTACCCAATATGAGTGCCCCACAAGCTTTGCTGGCAGGCCTCTGTTCCAAGCAGTGCGCTATCTTCTGGAAGGCCCATTCCCTGCAGAAGAACCGTCGTTTGTCAGTTGTAATGCCCTCGGCCACTCGCTGGGCCGACGAGGACTTGCGCACGGGCCGCTCGTGGCGCGCCGCTGTCGGACTTAGAGGGGTGTCTGGGGAAATATCAACAACAATACATTGAAATTAAAATTAAAATGTCTATATATTGTAAATATACAGGGTACCGGGGAAAATAGGACAGCTATTAAAATTTGTGATAGGGTATAATATAAGGAAGAAAATAAAATTATTATGACAAAAAATGAGCCGTGGTGACCTTGAGGTTTGAGCAGTCGCCGAATCCCAGCGGGGCCCGTACCCAATGAGTTATTCTAAAAAACTTATGTACAGTGATTTCACACCACGTGCTTTACGGTGAAGGAAAACATCGTGAGGAAACCTGTATATTTCAGAGAAGTAATTCAATGACGTATGTAAAGTGTCTGAGACGGCGATGGACTCACCATCTGTGACGTTAGGACCCCCTTTACCCCTTCGGGGAATAAAGGCGTTTTTTTCAGCAGTTTTTTTATGGTTAATCCGACGCGGGTAAAGCCGCAAGCAGGCATAGATCATAGACAAAATACTGACCATCAAAATCAAAATTGTCTCTGTCTCTATCCCTGTCGCGCTCCCTCTCGCGTCGGTACTCCCTCGAGCCGTCTCTGTCGCGTTCGGGAAACACTCGCTTGTCGGTCGGAGTTCTGTCGTGGCGGGCAGCTGGCACGTCGTTTAGGGGGAGGGATCTGAAAGGAATTACAAATATTACTGACTAGCCATGACCCGCGGAATCCTAATGATTTTCTTAAACAAAAGTAGCCTAAGTTACTCCTTGTAATATTACCTATTCATCAGTGGAAGTCCTGTTAAAATATGTCCAGCCGTTTCGGAGATTAGCCGGAACAAACAATTCAAAAATTGGTTTTCTTGTGTCAGTCAGTATCGTATATACTTTCATATGCATTTAGAGAAAAACTGTTATTTTGGAATTACAAACAGACACCTCAATTTTATTTATCTGTATAGATGTATAGAACCGTATAGATTGTACCGCTTTCTGAGTTAAATAAAACCCATTACATACAAATATTTTCACTCCTGTATTCCGCTGCGTGTTACAACTCAATACCCCTTAGGTATCGTCCCCTGGACATTTATTGGGTTACAATCGAAATTGGAGCTCCTAGTCGATGTCTAACTAAAAATGTTGACGAAGAAAAATAGTACATAATTTCTAACGCCACGAGGTTTGAGCAGTCGTCTGCTACGCAAGTTCGAATCCCAAATGTACCTATGAGTTTTTCTAAAAAACTTATGTGCAGTGATTTCACACCACGTGCTTTACGGTGAAGGAAAACATCGTGAGGAAACCTGCATATTTCTGAGAAGTAATTCAATGACGTATGTAAAGTGTTTGAGACGGCGATGGACTCACCATCTGTCACGTTGGCACTTAATCATCTTCGGTGAAAAGTGGGTGTTGTTATTACAACACCTCTGCCTACCCCTTCGGGGAATACAGGCGTCTGCATATTTATGTATAATTTCTACTTAGGTATTTTAAAAGAAAATAATATTTTTAAAACTTTTCACAAACTACATTTTGTGAAATTTGATTCCTAATTTTATAACGGAGCTAGAATTCATGAATGTCGCGACAGTAAGATGTAATTACTGGACACAAAATCCGCGACATTCCCCGAATTCACGGCCATCTGGCAACCCTACCGCTGACCCAGCGGCGGTTGGTGCATCCATGACGAAAAATAACCTGTTTGATTGAATCATAGTACCTCAAGTTGAGACGATGCTCCGGCTGCCGCACGTTGGCATGGCGATGCTGATGCCTCATGCTGACCTGATGCTGCCTGAGGTACGCCTCCACCTTGCCCTCGCTGGTGTCCGCTCTCCTGCGACGCGTGTCTTCCTTCCTCACCACCTTTGAGAGCAGCAACATATGTTAAGGTGCATCGGCGGCCTTAGGGGTGACGAACAGTTCAATCGCCCGGAGCCTCGATCAGACCTACTTTCGCATCACATGAGTACTTTTCCGTAGGACATAGCGCCTTGCAAATATGACGGCTGATAGAGAGAAATGGAAGAGAAGAACACATTGAGCCGACCCCAAATAACATGGGAAAAGGGCAGGAGGCTGATGATAGCGCCCCGCAAACACCTGCCGCCCGGAGCCTCGCAATGAGTAAGATTGCCGTTGTTAAGGGGAAAATCTAGTTTAAACCAGTAGGCTTAGACAACGTCAGATTAGGCTTGCTCTAATAGAGAGAATACAGGCGGCTGGGACCGCTAGCTAACTGGAACCGCCAGTTGCCTGATTCGTTTTATTTATTTTTATTATCAGGCAAGTGGGACCACTCGTAATTCTAACCAGAAATCCATTGTTAAAACCGATTTTTAGTAACGATAGCAGAAAGAGTGTCAAAAATAACATAATATACACATGTATCCGAAGGGAAGTAGGCAGACACGTGGCATATGTCATACCCATACTTGTATCGTGACTATAAGTGAAACGTGAGGATAATGTTAGCAATATCAACAGCCGAGAGTCAGAGAATTTCAGTAGGTACGGTATCCTCTGGCCGTTTCCAATATACTAAGTCCCGTAAGTTACTTAAGATAAACAAATTTTACTATTCGTCCTTAATTTCATTAAAATAATTTATATGACTTTAAATTATTATGTAATTGAAGATATGCGCATAGGTCAAATCTGACAGATAACTGGGGATAGCAATTGAAAAAACATTTGAAAAATAGCCGTAAAAAGACGCAACGGCGAAGAAACATCGTGATGAAACCTGCATATGTCTGAGAAAGAATTCAAAGACGTGCCATTGTGCCTGAGACGAGACTCACCACCTGTCACGTTGACACTCAATCATATTCGGTGAAATGTGCACAGAGTGTCTAGTGCGTGTTTTCTTAATATCGCCGTCACAAATCATGGCGTTGACGTAAACGCAGATTTGTATGGGCTCACAATAGTGTCATCTTTAGGGCGACAGATGTCGCTGTTTCGATCCTATACAAATCTGCGTTTACGTCGTCGCGGTGACTTGTGACGGCAGCAGAAAAAAAAAAATATTACCTTCTTTTCAGCCTTCTCCACCTTCTCAGCATTAGCGACGAAATTGCCGCCATTGTTAAAATTCAAGGGATCGAACTCCCTACTGGCAGTGTTCCGCACCTTGGAACCTTTCTTAAACTGCGACTTAGGCACAACTTGACTATATATAGGGATCTGATTAGACATCTTAACGCTAACTTTGGCTGAGAAAATAGTTATTTTTTTAACTTTGGTTAATAATTGACACTAAGCTAGAGGAACCAGGATAATCACAACTGGGGTCTAAAATATATATACCGTATCGTTTAGTCTACTGACATCTTCAGGGTACCTGGGGACAACAGAGGGGTATTTGTTAGATATATTATAGCCGTGGTTTTGAATATATCTTTATTCAATAAGACTTTATACAAAGCACTTTCAAATCGTCAGAATGACGCCAGGTTCGGAAGGTTGCTTTTACTGAGAAGAACCTGGCAAGAAACTCAGTAATTACTCGTTGTTTCAATAATATTATAAAATTTTAAGAATACACAGTTCCAAGCACAAATGTCGATTAAAATGAACATAACTTAAAATCTAGTACATCTACTTATAACTAAATGCGTAGCTTGAGATGACCAGCCCCCACAAGCAGCACCTGTTCACAAGTATGACGTGAATGCCAGCCATTGACCTCCTCAACCATCATAGATATTAGAATCCCAAAGAGGCCTGTACCAATAAGTAAAACGTGTGTACAGTGATTTAACAACACGTACTTCACGGTGAAGGAAAACATCGGGAGGAAACCTGCACCCTTCGGGGAATACAGGCGTGAGCATATGTATGTATGATATACAGTTAAGACAAAATGAACCTAAAAAGTAATGTTAGACACATCATCATCGTTCTGCCCTTATCCCATGTTATTAAAATATGTTCCAATATGTTGCTCTCTACAGCAAGTTCGAACCCCAGCGGGGCCTGTAGCAATATGTTTTTCTAAAAAAAACTTATGTGCAGTGATTTTAACACCACGTGCTTTACGGTGAAGGAAAACATCGTGAGGAAACTTGCATATTTCTGAGAAGTAATTCAAAGACGTATGTATAGTGCCTGAGACGGCGATGGACTCACCATCTGTCACGTTGGTACTTAATCATCTTCGATGAAAAGTGAGTGTTGTTAGTATAACACCTCTGCCTACCCTTTCGGGGAATACAGGCGTGAGCCTATGCATGTTGCTCTCTATCAGCCATCATATCTGTATTCACTCCCTTAGCCATATCATCTTTAAAAAAAGGCCCAGCCATTTCAGAGATTAGCCGGAACAAACAGACAGACGGAGAAATTTTTCAGAAATTGTTCTTTTCAGTACCCTATAAACTTTCATATGCGTTTAGTGATATGCTGTTATTTTAGAATTCCAAACAAGACACTTAAATTTTATTTATCTGTATAGATTTATAGATACAGACTCTAGGATCTAAGAATGAATCTAATTTATGATGTGTATTTGAAACATACGAATATGAGTCTTACTGCTAGAATAATAAGATAAGATTTCATATCATACGAAAGCTTAGACAGTTGTGGAGGATATTAGGTTTTATTAACTGGTAGTAAAGGTTATTTAATGCTAGCATAAATCTACAAGGAAGTTACCAATAAAAGAATACTTTATCTAGTTTTCAACTTATCATCTCCTCCCATACATGCAATCAACTTATTAACTCCTTGACCGTTATGTGCGCCTGGTACTTCGTGTACCATATCATCATCTCCCTGGCCTTATCCCATACATTGTTGGGGTCGGCACTTGATTCGACCCGATGTGGCTCCATGTTAGTCGCAATCGACTTATTAACTCCTTGTCCGTTATGTGCGCCTGGTACTTCGTGTACCATATCATCATCTCCCTGGCCTTATCCCATACATTGTTGGGGTCGGCACTTGATTCAACCCGATGTGGCTCCATGTTAGTCGCAATCAACTTATTAACTCCTTGTCCGTTATGTGCGCCTGGTACTTCGTGTACCATATCATCATCTCCCTGACCTTATCCCATACATTGTTGTGGTCGGCACTTGATTCAACCCGATGTGGCTCAATGTTAGTCTCAATCAACTTATTAACTCCTTGTCCGTTACTAACATCGAATAAATTCAATTTTAAACTCTTTTAAAAAAAAACTGTCCGTTTGTTCAGGCTAATCTTTTTTTTTTTTTTTTTTTTTTTTTTTACCGTGGGAAATCCGTCATGGATACGCCAACCGCTGCGGGGGCGGCGGAAGGGTTATGCCGGACTCGTACCGGCTAAAACCCACGGGTGTTCCATCTCGTCGCTTTTACAGGGGGGGCGAGCGATCGCGTTAGCATTCTTGCATTGCCCCCTCTAACGATTGGCCGTAGGGCCCCTCTTCTTCCCTGGCAATACCAGGCTTTACTCTATGGGAGGGCGCGTTGGAACACGAACGCGCCCTTCAATCGCGAGGGCCTTGCGTCAGCACCGAGACCCCCGTCCCGGCGCCCGCAGCCCTCTTATGGAGGCATATGCCGTATCTCGGCACGCCTCCTGCGGCCGGTCCTTCGGCGGCGGATTGGGTCTGCCAGGGGATCGTCCTCCCGGCCCCGCTCAGCCACCTCTTTCTGCGACATAACATCCTCACAGAAGGACACGGCCACATCCCAGGTCCGGGAACTGCCGACCATGGCCCGAACCAATGTCGGCAGCGAGATGTCTGATCCAATGTTTGCGACGAGGACACCGCGCTGCACCGCCCATGCTGGACAGCGTTCCAGCGTGTGCTGAGCGGTGTCCACGTCGCAGCCGCATTCATGGCACCTTGGAGTCGGCTCCCTCTGCGCCACCCCGTGCAGGTACTTCCCAAAACAACCATGCCCAGTCAATACCTGCACGAGGTGATAGGTAAGCGACCCGTGCTTGCGGCTTGTCCACTCCTTGAGTACCGGGCGAATGGCCTCTATGGTCAGACGCCCGGCCTCCGGCTCCGCGAGCCGCTCCTGCCACTTGGTCAGTGCGTGGCCCTGCGCGTTTTGCCGCACGCGCCTCAATTCTTCGGGCGCGGCGGCGCCGCCGTCTTGTCGGGCCTCGGCGCTCCGCCTATAGACGGCCGCAAGCACCTCAGCCTCGAGGTCCCAGGGTGGGGTCCCCGCCAATACACAGGCCGCGCCGTGTGAAATGGTGCGGTATCCACGGATAACCCTGGTGGCCATGACCCTCTGCGGTCTCCGCAGCTGGGCCCTATTGCGGGCGTCCAGGGCTTCCGCCCACACAGGCGCACCGTACAAGGCCATTGACCTCACCACCCCGGTATACAGTCGGCGGCAACACGCACTCGGTCCTCCCTTGTTGGGCAGGAGCTGGCTAAGCCCACCAGCCGCAGCGACGAGTTTGGGGGCAAGGCGCTTAAAATGCGCGTGGAATTTCCACCTGCCGTCGAGGACTAGACCAAGATACTTCATCTCAGTCCCTATCTCGACGACAGCACCCCCGACGTCAAGCTGCGCCCCCGCCGGTGGCTTCTTTCGAGGCCCGTGGAAGCAAAGGGCTTCGGTCTTGCTGAGGGCGACCTTCAGGCCCAACTGTCGAATTCGGTCAACAATAACCGCTACTCCGGCTCTATCAATTTTAACGGGACTTTAACTGGCAGATGGCTAATGATAATTAAACAAACAAAGAAAAAAATAAATATTGGTTTTTATATGTCTGTACCGTGTACCGTATACTTTTATATGCATTTAGTGAAAAGCTGTTATTTCGGAATTACAAACAGACACTTCAATTTTATTTATCTGTATGTACATAGATGTATAGATTATAACAGAGTGTAAGCTAGTCCGTAGAGTGGACAAATGCAATGAATAAATAAATAGCTAAAAACACAGCTGGGGGTAGTACCGCAGTACCGGCAAATATTTTATGAGGGTACCTACATATGCCACGCGGAATGTTCAAAGGAAATTCGACTTGGAAACGCTTTTAATAAGCCGACAAAGGCTATCTCATAATAATTAACGTATTAAATATGTTTGTTAAATTTTAGACTTTGCTTCATCTTTAATAATATTATAAAGAGGGAAGATTTATATGTCAGTTTGAGGAGCTCGTGGCACAGTTGTTATTGCGCATATTATTCTATCAGCGAAGTTAAGCCCGAGTTCCCTCCGTGCCTCGGAGAGCACGTCAAGCCGTCGGTCCCGGTTGCCAATTTATCATCTTTGGGAATCGTTACAGGTCAGTCGGAGGCCTAAAATAGTCTAACTGGTGTAACTCAGATCACAGATTTTCCTCGTTAAAGGGGTTGCGAAGGTCAGATGGCAGTCGCTTCGTATAAAAATCAGGTGATTAGCCACATCGGGTTGAATCAAGTGCCGACCACAACAATGTATGGGATAAGGCCAGGGAGATGATGATATGGTACACGAAGTACCAGGCGCACATAACGGACAAGGAGTTAATAAGTTGATTGCGACTAACATGGAGCCACATCGGGTTGAATCAAGTGCCGACCCCAACAATGTATGGGATAAGGCCAGGGACGATGATGATATCTTTGTAATGAATTGGCTCAAAAAATACAAGACCGTTTTGAAAAATTCTTTCAGCAATTGATAGCTACATTATCAGCGAGAAATATAGGGTACCTACATTTTATTCCCGTACTCCCTCGGGAACGGGAATTAGGCGGATGAAACCGTGTGAAGTCTGCAATTAGTACATACATATGCTCACGCGCTTGTATTCCCCGAAGGTGTAGGCAAAGGTGCAACACCCACTTTTCACCGAAGATTATTAAGTGCCAACGTGACAGATTGTGAGTCTATCGCCGTCTCAGGAACTATACATACTTAGTTGAATAACTTCTCAGACATGTGCAGGTTTCCTCACGATGGTTTCTTTCACCTTGGTGTGAAATCACTGTACAAAACTTTTTAGAAAAATTAATTGGCTCAGACCGCTGGGATTTGAACTTGCGTCGAAGCGGGCGAATATTCAAACCGCTCGGCCACAACGGCATTTAACAACATATTTTATTAGGCTCCGTCCGACCCCATCAATTTGGATATGGGCCAAGGCGCTCATCGGCAATGATAAACAATAAACAAGGCAATGAGGACCTTAAACGGAGTGCATAAAAGCCTAAATTTCCAAAACGTGGGAGGGATACATTATCAACAAAGTTGTTCTAATTTGTCATGTTTAAAGTGCAAGGCAAGCATGATTATGCTGCGTAGGCGCATAAAAACAGAACGTTTTCTCATATATATGTTTGAGGAAAAAAAAATTAACCGGTGGACGTCAGTCTCGAACCGAAGTACTCTAGATTCCACGTAGGCTGGAAGCCTCACGTCTGAACTACCATAACTTGACAGATGTCGGCGAAATTTGCTGTCGTATTGTAATGATATTGTATGAGTTTTCAGTGCCTGATAACATGGTCAAAACGATGTTACTCAAAAACTAAAGCTAGCTAGATAAGTTTTTTGCCCCTGAAACCCCCTACATGCAAAATTTCATGAAAATCCTTGGAGTCGTTTCCAAGATACAAATATGATTTAAGGGTTATTTTTATTTAGCTGTGCCCCGCGAAAAACTCGTTGGTACAGGCCCCGCTGGGATTCGAACTTGCGTCGCTTGCGTAACAGGCGACTGCTCCAACCCCGAGGCCATCACGGCTCCGTATATACTTTTATATATAAGCGTAATAAATTTCACTAAGGTTTCCTACCTTCGAGCTCGACGACAAGCATTGGTTTCAATCATAGGAAATTGATACATAATACATACAGGATAAGGTCCAATGTAGTTTCTTTTAAACCGACACGCGACGACGAGTGCGACCCTAAGAAACCTTAGTGAATAACGCGTAGGATAATGTTTTTAATAAAATTTCCTCATTAGCTTTATACTTCTTCTATAATCTTAACATCAATCCCAATCCCATAATTTGAAGCTAAACAACGAATGAAAACAATGAACCGGAACGCGCCAACAATAGACTGGCCGTCTATAAAAAGAAGAAAATCTCATTCAAATTTCGAATGGACGCGCCGCCATTATGGACAGGCACGAGCGCTCATTTCCCGCGCTTTTAACGTTTTTTTATTCACAACATGGCGGAGTGCATAACCCTATTTAGCTACGCCTTACAACTTCATATATTCACATAGCTTTTATATACGCAACCTCTGTCGTATGTTGTTCGTATAATTAATATACATACATACTCGCATATGCTCTCGCCTGCATTCCCACTACCATCTCCTAAGATTAGTTGCCATAGTGACAGATGGTGAGTCTATCGCCGTCTCAGGCACTATCTATACATCATCTAATATCAGTGCAAGTTACCTACCTATGCACGTTAAATCTTATTAATAATTATATACAAATGCTCAAGCCTGCAATCCCCGAAGGGGTAAGCAGAGGTGTTGAAATAACAACACCCACTTTTCACCGAATATGATTAAGTGCCAACGTGACAGATGGTGAGCTCTCGTCTCAGGATATTCATACATGTTTGAATTACTTCTCAGACATTATGTAGGTTACATCTCGATATTTTCATTCAATATAGTATAGTCCTGAGGTGGCGATGGACTCACCATCTCTGACGTTGGCACTTAATCAACTTGTGTGAAACCCCTTAGAGGAATACAGGCGTGAGCATATGTATGTATGTATATATTACAGTTTCAGAGACACCCAAGCAAAATTGGGTTACTCATTTCGGCTGTATTATAACGCAATAGCACCATATATAACTAGCTGTGCCCCGCGGTTTCAGACGCGTAGATTAATTTTCGCGGATCCCTAAAATAAAATTTATAAATAAAAAGCCTTAGTTACTAAGTTAATAAGAGCTGTGGTGGCCTCGGGGTTTGAGCAGACGCCTGCTACGTAAGCGACGCAAGTTCGAATCCCAGCGGGGCCTGTACCAATGAGTTTTTCTAAAAAAACTTATGTACAGTGATTTCACACCACGTGCTTTACGGTGAAGGAAAACATCGTGAGGAAACCTGTATATTTCTGAGAAGTAATTCAAAGACGTATGTTTTGGTGCCTGAGACGGCGATAGAGTCACCACCACCAATCACGTTGGCACTTAATCAAATTCGGTGAAAAGTGGGTGTTGTGATAACAACACCTCTTCCTACCCCTTCGGGGAATACAGGCATGAGCATATGTATGTAGCCTTAGTAACTCCTTGAAACTTCAGCTGCCTGTCAAAGTCCCGTTCAAATCGGTCCAGCCGTTCCAGGTCCAGACAGACAGATAGACAGAAAAATTGCTTTTTTTGCTTTTTTTAAGTCTGTACCATATATACTTTCATATATGCATTTAGTGAAAAGCTGTTATTTCGGAATTACAAACAGACACGTCAATTTTATTCATCTGTATAGCATACACGTACACTCATGGACTTGCGTAAGCAGCACAGTAGGCATTTTCTATGATATCTTTAAGTTCACTGGATTTTGGAGCTTATATTCATGATGATAGAGCCGTAGGAGATTGTTTGTCGGTCGGTATGTTTGTATTATCTATTATATTTATAGATACGCGGTATATGGTCCTCATGTGTGCGTTCAGTACACATGGGAAAATATTGAAGAAATAAAAATGAGCTTCGAATCAAAAAGTTTAACGCCTGATGCGTTAATCTATATATTTAATACAGATACATATATATGCTCACGCCATCCCAGAAGGGTCCCCGAAGGGTTAGAGTGCAGGGAAGCAGAGTGACAGAGGGTGAGTCCATCGCCGTCTCAGGCACTACACATTCGTCTTTGAATCACTTCTCAGACATATGCAGGTTTCGTCAAGATGTTTTCCTTCACCGTAAAGCACGTGATGTTAAATCACTGCACATAAGTTTTTAGAAAAACTCATTGGTACAGGCCCCGCTGGGATTCGAACTTGCGTCGCTTGCGTAGCAGGCGACTGCTCAAACCCCGAGCCCAGGCACCACGGCTCTTATCCAAATTAATAGCTTTTCACTAAATTCATGGGAATGTTTATTCACAAAAAAAAAATTCTAACAAATTCTGTCTGTCCGTCTGTTTACGCAAATGTCTACCGACCGATTTTAACGTGGCTAATCACTAGTTGATAGCTGATGTTTCAAGGAGTAACTTAGGCTACTTATCTACACTACTATTAAAGAGAAAAGATTTGTATTTTTGTACGTATGTTTGTAATGAATAAACTCAAAACCTGCTGTGCCGATTTCAAAAATTCTTCCACCATTGGAAAGCTACATCATCAGCGAGTAGCATAGGCTTTATTTTATCCCCGTACTCCCACGGGGACGAGTACTACGCAGGTGAAACCGTGTGACGTCCGCTAGTATGTTAAAAAAGGTGTAGCGAGATAAAGCATGACTGTATCTCCGGGTGAAACCGCGGGGCATAGCTAGTTAAAATAATAAAACCGTTAACGATTTTAAAAAGTACAGTACGTATTCCATTTCTGAAATACGAAACTTCAAATAGAGACTAGACGCGTTCCACATATTGTGAAAGTTAAATACGTTATTTTTGGCATCATGAGTAACTTAATATTTTAAACATTCTTATTTTAATTTTTTGTTTATGACTATACCGTCCAATTACTTTTACCATTTAATTATTACCTGAAAAAATAAAGAGATAGAGCCGTGGTGGCCTCGGGGTTAGAGCAGTCGCCTGCTACGTAAGCGACGCAAGTTCGAATCCCAGCGGGGCCTGTACCAATAAGTTTTTCTAAAAAACTTATGTACAGTGATTTTACACCACGTGCTTTACGGTTAAGGAAAACATTGTGAGGAAACCTGCATATTTCTGAGAAGTAATTCAAAGACGTATGTATAGTGCCTGAGACGGCGATAGACGCACCATCTGTCACGTTGGCACTTAATTCACTTCGGTGAAAAGTGGGTGTTGTGATTACAACACCTCTGCCTACCCCTTCGGGGAATACAGGCGTAAGCATATGTATGTATGTATGTATGTATGTAAAAAATAAAATTAGTAAATTGTTTACTAGGCTTCCATCCACGGGTCCGCCTGCATGGTATACCGAGCGCTAATCCAGACTCCAGGCTGCTACTTGGCAATAAGATGAACAACCCAATGACACTTTACACGACCCGAGGATCGAACCCACACTGGTTTCGCAGCTGCGCATTGCGATCACTAAACTTACTGGGCAGTGTCTGTTTGTAATTAGACAATAAGTTTTTCACTAAATAAAAAAATTAATCTCTGTCTGTCTATTTGTTTGTTCCGGCTAATCTCCGAAACTTTAAAAAAAATTTGAATTCCGCGGGAATGAAATTAAATCTACGCAGGTGAAAACGCGGGGCACAGCTAGTTTGTGAATATAGTAAGTTAAAAAAAAAAACAAAAAAGAAAAATACGGGCCGGTAACATTAGGACTCGAAACGGGGTATTCTAGTAACTTGACAGATGTCGGCGAAATTAACTTACGTATTGTAATGATATTGTAGAAGTTTTTAATTGCCTGAAAACATAGTCAAAACGATGTTTTCTGAAAATTAAACCCAGCTAGTTTGGCAGAGACATACGAAAGGGAAAATTCGGATTCTATATAGCTCTTTTAAATGTGTATAAGAAAACTAGTTGACCTGGTGAACTTCATATCACCTTTTCATTTACTTATTTATGATTATCACCGTTTGAACCTTCCCTGAACTTGACTGAGAATGGATGACCCAAATCGGTTCAGCCATTCTCAAGCTTTAGCGAGACTAACGAACAGCGATTCATTTATATATTTATATATATAAAGACTAGCTGTGCCCGGCATACGTTGTATTGCCATTTTTTTTTTGGGGTGGACTACCCCTAACATTTAGGGGGATGTAAAATAGATGTTGGCCGATTCTCATTGATACCGGATAAGCACATCAAAATCGGTCAAGCCGTTTCGGAGGAGTATGGCAACGAATACTGTGACACGAGAATTTTATATATTAGATTTACGCTAAGCTGTCAGCCCTACAGACACGTGTGTGTCAAGTCACATAGTTAATAAATAATGAATAGATGTCAATGCTATGTGTCATATCAGTCGCAAGTTCAACTTATCGGAACGCTAATAACTTACTGATTACAGCTGTGTTTAGAACGTGCTAATTAATAAACAATACATTACAGCCTAACCTTTTTTTTTTTTGTTGACGAGGGGGAAACCTTCAAAAGGTCCCCGACCGCCCTGGGAGAGGCAGATCGGGGTATGTGGGATTTTTTCCTCACTAAAACCCCCACGGTGGCCATCCTCAGTGCTTAGGGGGGACTCCGGGTACTCTGATAGAACGCACCGGTGTCCCCCCACACTTTGCCGGGGCACATCCCCGGGGCAGCTGTGACGCCGCCCCTGGAGACCTCGCTGTGCAAGGCAGCGCGAGCCACGTCGCGCTGCCACCTTCCCGGGCCCGCGCCGGTGGTCAAAGCTCTCACCCCGACCACCACCAGCAGGCCCTCCGGCCCCCTTTTAGTAGATTACAGCCTAACCTAGCCTGAGGAGCTCGTGGCACAGTTGCTATTGCGCATTTGATCCGATCAGCAAAGTTAAGCAACCCTTCCCCAGTTAGTAATTAGATGGGTGACCGCCCGAGTTCCCTCCTTGGTGAGCTCGTTATGCCGTTGGTCCCGGTTGACAATTTATCGTCTATGGCAAACGTTACAGGTCAGTCGGAGGCCTAAAATATTCTGACAACTGGTTTAATATAGATCACAGATTTTCCTCGTTAAAGGGGTTGCGAAGGTCAGATGGCAGTCGCTTCGAGTTGAATCAAGTGCCGACTTGGGGTCGGTCATCGCCGGTCGATGTATGGGATAAGGCCAGGGAAATGATGATATGGTACACGAAGTACCAGGCGCACATAACGGACAAGGAGTTAATAAGTTGATTGCGACTAACATGGAGCACATCGACTAACATGGAGCCACACACAAAGTCTAATGAAATTTTAGTGTCATTTTGTTTTTATCAATCTCAAATTTTCGTACGTTAAATAATACACAAACATGCATAATATAGTTTATTTAAAATAGAGCCGTGGTGGCCTCTAGATTTGAGCAGTCGTCTGGTACGTAAGCGACGCAAGTTCGGATCCCAGCGGGGCCTGTACCAATGAGTTTTTCTAATTCGGAAAACATCGTGAGGAATCCTGCATATGTCTGAGAAGTAATTCAAAGAGGTATGTATAGTGCCTGAGACGGCCTCACACTCTGTCACGTTGGCACTTAATCATCTTCGGTGAATAGTGGGTGTTGTTATTACAACACGTCTGCCTACGGCTTCGGGGAATACAGATGTGAGTATATCTATGTATGTATGTTCATACATAAGATGAGAATATTATCTTAGTCATACAAGACTATATACACAACACCATACAACAATGGGTGTAGTCCCGATCACACATCTATCAACTAAAAGCAACGTCCCAATTCCTTGCTTCGAAACATCCAACACAAAATAAACATTTACAGAAAGACAGCTCCTGTGGCCCAAGTAATCATTTTCGTCGAAGTTCAATCATGCCTAAACATTCATTTGAGGAACAGTAGACGATTAATGACGGTGATATAGTGGAGAAGAGGAGGAGCTCGTGGCACAGTTGCTATTGAGCATATCATTCGATCAGCGAGTTCCCTCTGTGCCTCGGAGAGCACGTTAAGCCGTCGGTCCCGGTTGCATATTTATCATCTTTGGCAATCGTTACAGGTCAGTCGGAGGCCTAAAATAGTCTGACAACTGGTTTAACCCAAATCACAGATTTTCCTCGTAAAAGGGATTGTGAAGGTCAGATGGCAGTTGCTTCGTATAAAAATCAGCCACAATGTATGGGATGAGGCCAGGGAGATGATGAGATAGTAAGTGCCGTTACATTTTTACTAAATAAGATATTTTCTATTAATACTCATACTGAAAAAAGTATGATGGTTTGGACATATCGAAAGAATGAGTGAAAGGCGATTAACGAAACAAATTTATAGAGCGAATGTGACCGGAAGTGTCGGTAGAGGGCGTCCAAGGAACAACTGCTATGACCAAACCAATATTTTTCAGAAAGGCCAAATTCGGAGCACTTGTAACCAAACAATAAAAAGTGTATGTATGAAGCGAAAGAACTATGTAAGAAACGTAGCATGTGGCAAACGGTGGTCTCTGCCTACCCCCATGCATATACTTATATTTATAAGATATAGTGATATCTATGCTAATATTATAAAGAGGAAAGATTTGTATGTAAGTATATTTGCATTGAATAGGCTCCGAAACTACTGGACCGATTAGAAAAATTCTTTCAGCTATGGATAGATACATTATCAGCGAGTAAAATAGGCTATATTTTATCCCCGTACTCCCACGGGAACGAGAACTATGCGGGCGAAACCGCGTAACGTTCGCTAGTTGCTAAATGCCTACAATTTCCAAACACACCTATACGCTGAAGAAATCGACAACTTGGTACGATGACGTAGTTCCTTTTTGAGTCGCGGGAAATTTAAAATGGAGTCTCGTGACCACATTGATAGAGAGCGTCAAGCGGCTAAATCAGGTGCACCTTAAAAAACTGGCCTTCTGTTACCTCTCAAGTTTGCGGTCGGAAGCTCTTCGTTTCAAGGAATCGATATCAGTGATATATGGGCCTTTATTTTTAGCAGACGAGTTCGATAGTTGCTATTGTTATCTAGGGCATCCATATTGCGAGAGATACGTAACTTCTTCTTGACTTACTTCGGAATAGATTCTTCAGATTCTTTCTTCTACTGGACTGATATAGATTTTTAATTATGTTCACTTTATCGACATTTGTGCATTGGAACTGTGTCCATGAGCTTATGTTTATTAAGCGATCTATTTTGTACTCTTAAAATTGTATAATATTTTTTTTTAAAAGAGTAATTACTGAGTTTCTTCACAGTAAAAGCAACCTTCCGAACCTGGCGGTAGCATGTATAATACTGTAAATTATGTCTTTCTGACGATTTGAAAGTGGCTTTGTAAAAAGTCTAATCGAATAAAGATATTTATGACATTGACTTTTTTGACTATAGTTTAAGAAGCTAGAAAGAAAGAAATAAAAATGTTTTTTTTTTAAATAAACGCATACATAAAATAGTTATTCACCCAGCTAAGTCCTAAAAAGAAATAATACATACAATATTCTCACGCCCCGAAGATATAAACAGAGGTGTAGTAACAACAACACTCACATTTCACCCAATATGATTAAGTGCCAACGTGACTGATGGCGAGTCTATTGCCATCTCAAGCACAACACATACGTCTTTGAATTACTTCTGAGATATATGCAGGATTTCTCACGATGTTTTCCTTAGTCGTAAAGCACGTGGTGTGAATGACTTCACATCTAATTTGAAACACTCGTTGGTACATACAGGTCCCGCTGGGATTCGAACTATCGTCGCTTGTGTATCACGCGACTGCGCAAATACTACGGCCATCACGGCTCCTCAGCTCTTTACACTCGGAAAGTTAGCATACAGACACTCACATTTTAAATATACGATTGAGTTCAAACAATAGGCCAGTACATTCATACATCATAGCAAGGGCACACCTACGTTGCCAACTCATTATAAACAATTAGTATTTCAGCCAGTTGGTCTGTACCTTCCTGGTACACCACCATTTATGTACTTCCTACCGGCTTTACAATCATAATATTAATGCATACACAAAACTAGCTCTTAAACTTGGTACGTAGGTGCCGCCACGACTTTGAGCGCGCAGCGAAAATAGTTGGGGTAACTGCACATCTTATTCCTTTAAACGAGTAATTCTTGAATATATAACCTGAATCTCGGAAACGGCTGCAACAATTTTCATGAAATTTTGTGTGTAGGGGTTTCAGGGGGCAAAAATTGGTCTGGCTAGGTTTCATTTATGGTAAACATCGTTTTGACCATGTTTCCAGGTACTGAAAAACTCACGAAATATTACAATACGATAGTAAATTTCTCCGACTTCTGTCAAGACACGAAAGCACAGAGTGAGGCTGCCAGCTTACGAGGCGATAACGGATTTTAGAGTACCACGGTTCGAGTCTGACGTTCACCGGTTCGATTCTTAAATTTTTTTTTAAAGTTGTTTTTTTGACCAGGTGTCAACCAGGTCCTGTATTTAATTCTTGTCACGCTATACATACAGAGACAGTTTCAACAAATTACTACTAGGCATTTAACTCGCGGCAGCACCCTGTGACAGGCTCAATAATGGCCCAACTAAGTAATGTGGGTGGAGAAGTATTGATCAGTACCCCTATCACGGGTTTCCCACCGTTTTCGTAATCTATACTCGCTAGCGTCACTCGCAATATTTGTATGAGATATTTTAGTTCTTCACGTCACCGCTGGGAGTCGCTGCACAATTTCTCATACTAATATTCCGCGGAGACGCTAGCGAGTATAGATTACGAAAACGATGGCAAACCCGTGATAGGGGGTACCGTTGTCTTTCACACAGTTTAAAAGATTTTTGGTAATATCTTTATTTGTTTAGACTTTTAACAAAGTACTTTCAAATCGTCAGAACGACACGATTACACAGGATTATACATGCTACTGCCAGGTTCGGAGGGTTGCTTTTACTGAGAAAAACTTTTCTCTTCCATTCCTCTCTATCAGCCGTCATATCTGTATTCACTCCCTTAGCCATATCATCTTTCACACAATCCATCCATCGTTTCTTAGGTCTTCCTCTCCTCTTGTAACCATCCACATTCCTCTCTATCAGCCGTCATATATGTATTCACTCCCTTAGCCATATCATATTTCACACAATCCATCCATCGCTTCTTAGGTCTTCCTCTCCCCTTGTAACCATCCACATTCCTCTCTATCAGCCGTCATATCTGTATTCACTCCCTTAGCCATATCATCTTTCACACAATCCATCCATCGTTTCTTAGGTCTTCCTCTCCCCTTGTAACCATCCACATTCCTCTCTATCTGCCGTCATATCTGTATTCACTCCCTTAGCCATATCATCTTTCACACAATCCATCCATCGTTTCTTAGGTCTTCCTCTCCCCTTGTAACCATCCACATTCCTCTCTATCAGCCGTCATATCTGTATTCACTCCCTTAGCCATATCATCTTTCACACAATCCATCCATCGCTTCTTAGGTCTTCCTCTCCCCTTGTAACCATCCACATTCCTCTCTATCAGCCGTCATATCTGTATTCACTCCCTTAGCCATATCATCTTTCACACAATCCATCCATCTCTTCTTAGGTCTTCCTCTCCCCTTGTAACCATCCACATTCCTCTCTATCAGCCGTCATATCTGTATTCACTCCCTTAGCCATATCATCTTTCACACAATCCATCCATCGCTTCTTAGGTCTTCCTCTCCCCTTGTAACCATCCACATTCATCTCTATCAGCCGTCATATCTGTATTCACTCCCTTAGCCATATCATCTTTCACACAATCCATCCATCGTTTCTTAGGTCTTCCTCTCCCCTTGTAACCATCCACATTCCTCTCTATCAGCCGTCATATCTGTATTTACTCCGTTAGCCATATCATCTTTCACACAATCCATCCATCGCTTCTTAGGTCTTCCTCTCCCCTTGTAACCATCCACATTCCTCTCTATCAGCCGTCATATCTGTATTCACTCCCTTAGCCATATCATCTTTCACACAATCCATCCATCGTTTCTTAGGTCTTCCTCTCCCCTTGTAACCATCCACATTCCTCTCTATCTGCCGTCATATCTGTATTCACTCCCTTAGCCATATCATCTTTCACACAATCCATCCATCGTTTCTTAGGTCTTCCTCTCCCCTTGTAACCATCCACATTCCTCTCTATCTGCCGTCATATCTGTATTCACTCCCTTAGCCATATCATCTTTCACACAATCCATCCATCGTTTCTTAGGTCTTCCTCTCCCCTTGTAACCATCCACATTCCTCTCTATCAGCCGTCATATCTGTATTCACTCCCTTAGCCATATCATCTTTCACACAATCCATCCATCGCTTCTTAGGTCTTCCTCTCCCCTTGTAACCATCCACATTCCTCTCTATCAGCCGTCATATCTGTATTCACTCCCTTAGCCATATCATCTTTCACACAATCCATCCATCTCTTCTTAGGTCTTCCTCTCCCCTTGTAACCATCCACATTCCTCTCTATCAGCCGTCATATCTGTATTCACTCCCTTAGCCATATCATCTTTCACACAATCCATCCATCGCTTCTTAGGTCTTCCTCTCCCCTTGTAACCATCCACATTCATCTCTATCAGCCGTCATATCTGTATTCACTCCCTTAGCCATATCATCTTTCACACAATCCATCCATCGTTTCTTAGGTCTTCCTCTCCCCTTGTAACCATCCACATTCCTCTCTATCAGCCGTCATATCTGTATTTACTCCGTTAGCCATATCATCTTTCACACAATCCATCCATCGTTTCTTAGGTCTTCCTCTCCCCTTGTAACCATCCACATTCCTCTCTATCAGCCGTCATATCTGTATTTACTCCCTTAGCCATATCATCTTTCACACAATCCATCCATAGTTTCTTAGGTCTTCTTCTCCCCTTGTAACCATCCACATGCCTCTCTATCAGCCGTCATATCTGTATTCACTCCCTTAGCCATATCATCTTTCACACAATCCATCCATCGTTTCTTAGGTCTTCCTCTCCCCTTGTAACCATCCACATTCCTCTCTATCAGCCGTAATATCTGTATTCACTCCCTTAGCCATATCATCTTTCACGCAATCCATCCATCGTTTCTTAGGTCTTCCTCTCCCCTTGTAACCATCCACATTCCTCTCTATCAGCCGTCATATCTGTATTCACTCCCTTAGCCATATCATCTTTCACACAATCCATCCATCGTTTCTTAGGTCTTCCTCTCCCCTTGTAACCATCCACATTCCTCTCTATCAGCCGTCATATCTGTATTCACTCCCTTAGCCATATGATCTTTCACACAATCCATCCATCGTTTCTTAGGTCTTCCTCTCCCCTTGTAACCATCCACATTCCTCTCTATCAGCCGTCATATCTGTATTCACTCCCATTGTAGTCATATCATCTTTCACACAATCCATCCATCGCTTCTTAGGTCTTCCTCTCCTCTTGTATCAAATACTAATCTTTTTTTGCAACATAATTTCCTCTGCCGCATTATCAAAGAAACACATTTGCATCTTTTTGAATCATAATCTGTGAAAGAAAGTAATCAGGCAACCGGGACTACGGTCCTAGTTCTTCATGTGGGACCATGTCAGCCGAACCTTTTGATTGCAGACAAACATAGCAAGCCGACCTACTGTAACGTTTTTATTTGTATAAACTTACTTTATACCTAAAATGTACAGCTGTTATTCGGGATTATTTTGTATTCATTTTGAATAACAATTATACTTGGTATCCATAGGGATATTATCATATTAACTCGGCTCGTAAATAGATAAGAATAAAGAAACCTTTGGGTACGGAACCCTGAATTCAATAACTGAACAAATTTGCAGATTGAAGCTACAATTTATGATACACGTTCAACAAACGTATTCCGCCGTTCAAACACGACTATTGTTTCATGTATCAATAGTTCTGCATAGTTTGCTTTGCATCCGTGCCGATATGATGCATGGAAATGTTTTCCAATAGTTATGAGTTGAATGCGTTTATGTATTTCACATGCAAGGAGCTCGTGGCACAGTTGCTATTGCGCATATCATTCGATCAGCGAAGTTAAGCAACCCTAACTCTAGCCAGTAATAGGATGGGTGACCGCCCGAGCTCTCTCCGTGCCTCGGAGAGCACGTTAAGCCGTCGGTCTCGGTTGCCAATTTATCATCTTTGGCAATCGTTACAGGTCAGTCGGAGGCCTAAAATAGTCTGACAACTGGTTTCACCCAGATCACAGATTTTTCTCGCTAAAGGGGTTGCAAAGGTCAGATGGCAGTCGATTCGTATAAAAATCAGGTGATCAGCCACATCGGGTTGAATCAAGTGCCGAACCAACAATGTATGGGATAAGGCCAGGGAGATGATGATATGGTACACGAAGTACCAGGCGCACATAACGGACAAGGAGTTAATAAGTTAATTGCGACTAACATGGAGCCACGTCGGGTTGAATCAAGCGCCGACCCCAACAATGTATTGGATGCGGCCAGGGAGAAGACTGAGATTGAATTGGTCTTTTATCATGGACAGAGCTCCTGGGTTCTTCACAGGGTCGGTCAGGGTAATTTGATTTTTCTATCAGTAATTTATGATGGCAAATTCAATAACACTTTGCTCGACCGGATATCGGATCCAGGATCTTGTGTTCCGCAGTAGCATTAGCGGCCACTACACATACGAGGCAGTCAAAGTCAAAGTCAAAAATATCTTTATTCGATTAGACTTTTTACAAAGTACTTTCAAATCATCAGAATGACGTAATTATACAAGATTATACATACTACCGCCAGGTTCGGAGGGTTGCTTTTACTGAGAAGAACCTGGCAAGAAACTCAGTAATTACTCTTTTCAAAAATACTATACAATTTAAAGAATACAATATAAATAATTTAAGAAGATCACTATGTCAGTCAGTCAGTCACGATTGAGTTATATATATTTAGATAACTCAGATTTGTAATAGCCAAGTTCTTTTGCCGGGTTCTTCTAAGTATAAGCGACCTTCCGAGATTTGAAAGTAGGTACTTTGTTAATAGTCTACTCAAATAAAGATATTCAGATTTTTAAAATTTTGATTTAATGTTTTTACCAAACCTTTTTCTCATGTAACCGCCCTGTTAGTGAAGCTAGGTTTAATATTTAATTTTATAGGGGTGTACTGTAATGTATAGGGAAACCCCATTCAGTTTTGAGGGGTTGTTTAGTGAAGCGTGTCACCCTTATCGATTACAGAAGAATATTTCAAAAGAATTCACGTCGTACTTGTGAACAGGTGCTGCTTGTGGGGGCTGGTCATCTCAAGCTACGCATTTAGTTATAAGTAGATGTACTAGATTTTTAGTTATGTTAATTTTTATCGACATTTGTGCATTGGAACATTGTCCATGGGCTTACGTTTCTTAAATAATTTATTTTGTATTCTTTAAATTGTATAATATTTTTTTTTGAAAAGAGTAATTACTGAGTTCCTTGTCAGGTTCTTCTCAGTAAAAGCAACCTTCCGAACCTGGCGGTATCATGTATAATCCTGTATAATTATGTCATTCTGACGATTTGAAAGTACTTTGTAAAAAGTCTAATCGAATAAAGATATTTTTGACTTTGACTTTGTACGAAAACTTTTTTCGGTTTTTTTTGTGAGAAAAAGAAACCAAGCAGTTTGGTCAACCAGGTTCCGCTCCGTAAAAATGAATCCTTTCGAACCCTAAATACGTGGTGAATAACCCAAAGGTCCTTGATCGAAGGGCGAAGGGCGGCAGACGGCGGCCATGTATATTCTGAGGCTTCATTCATCGCAAATGATTGGAGTTCGTCGACTGCGTCTAGGCCCTTCACGACCCTTGCCAATCGATACGCGCGTTACGTAACCTGTCTGGAACGCATGTACTCAATTATAATGACAGACAAATTTTTATTCCTTGGTGATATCAATGTGTACAGATGTCGTGAGAAAGATCGTAGCTTGCCGTGCGTTGAGCAGTGGTCGCCTTGAGGTTTGAGCAGTCGCCTGCTAAGCAAGCGACGCAAGTTCGAATCCTAGGGGCGCCTGTACCAATGAGATTTTCAAAAAAAAGCTTATGTACAGTGATTTCACACCACATGCTTTACGGTAAAGGAAAACATCGTGAGGAAACCTGCATATTTCTGAGAAGTAATTCAAAGACGTATGTAAAGTGTCTGAGACGGCGATGGACTCACCATCTGTAACGTTGGCACTTAATTATCTTCGGTGAAAAGTGGAACAGCCTCTGCCTACCCCTTCGGGGAATACAGGCGTGAGCATATGTATGTATGTATGTTCAAATAGGCATTATTTTTTAAATGTCTTGATACCATAGTGCTTATAAAGCTCATATTATATTAATATAATAGCTGTACCCCGTGTACATAATAGGTGTACCCCGTGGCCCGCGGAGGCTTAATGTTTCTTTTAAAATATAAACAATATAAAATTCCCGTTAAAATCGCTCCAGCCGTTTACGAACAGCCAGACTAACGGACGAACGGACTGCGGAGTCCTGGTAATAGAGTCCCTTTGGAAAGAACCCTAAAATACGCATAAGTATTACGCGGACGAAACTCGCGGGTAATGTTAGTTTATCATCAAAACACATACATACATACATTTCCTACGCACACATTGTACTATAAGTACATACAATACGTATCCTGTCTTCGTTCACACACACTACCGTACCAACATGTTGTTGGTACGACAGCTGTATAAATGACTCATGTTGAATATTGTAAGTGTTGACACTTGTAACCGAACATTAATTTCAGCGCCCATATCACAAGGCAGCGTGGCCGAGCGGTCTAAGGCGCTGGTTTTAGGCACCAGTCCGAAAGGGCGTGGGTTCGAATCCCACCGCTGTCAAATATTTTTATGATTATTTTGTTTTTTTTTTTAAACAATACCTGAATTGTACTTTTATTATTTTATTATAGCAAACTTTTATTTTTTTTATTTTTATAGCGATTTATTTAGCTTATATTTCATAGAACATCGGTCTCATATCTACTCAGATACTACTGCGCGGGTCCACGGACAGACGGGTCACGGCTTCGATTTCTGGATCTACTGATAATTTGATCGAAATAATGCAAAAAAATCAAATACGTAAGTATCAAATGAGCGAGAATCTGAGTAATTAATGTCGTTGATATTTTTTATACAAAAGTTTTCAAAACTAAGTGAATTATTAAATAATTTACTTAAAAAATATCGTACATAACAATATGTTGAATAGAGAACCACATTTTGTCAATTACGCAAAAATCCAAAAAGTATTTTTATTTTTGAAAAAAAAATTACACAATTCGTAACTTGAAAATTTTTTTCCAAATTATCATATACATATATTATATTTCAATAGGTACGCAGCGAGAGGTTGATCGGGGCGACACCTTGAAGAGATCTCTCAGGAACATGTGACAGTGAGTCCATCACCATCTCAGGCCCTATTACGCATCTAAATTTCTTGTCAAACATATCGCACAATCAGAACGACAGTGGCAAAACTCCAAATGATGCGAAATTTTTTTTAGATCATAGCAGTCCAAAAATCTATATTTTTTTAAAGGTCATTAAAAATAGTTTATTTTTATTCATTCTAAATTTTGTATTGTACTCGAAACTAGTAAAATAATTACTGTAAAATGTATTAATTCAAACTGGAAGATCTATGAATGCATTTGTATTGTTATAATATGCTGTGTATTAATATGTATAATATTCAATGTATTGTGTACTGTATATATATTGAGTAATATTGCTATGTTTTGTGTAATTGGTTACTGGCCGTTCAAAATGTATATTTCAAATAAATAAATTCACCATTGAGTTATAAATAAATTCACCATTGAGTTCGTGGTAACTCTGCATCTATGGTTTTCAGACAAGTTCTTTGGTATTTGGTACAGACAGTGTTATACAATATGTGGCTGGAGAATACAAATAGAATTAATTTAATAAAAATTAACTACTCATTTATTTTAATTTCAGTCATAATTGTGGTTAGACACATGATCTTTTTTAAAAAGATTGTAAATTCATGAGTTGTGCAAGATGTTTTAAATATGTATTTAAAACAATAAACAAACATACTTAAATACATATGCTCACGCCTGTATCCCATGGGGGTAGGCAGAGACCACCGTTTGCCACATGCTACGATCCTTACATACTTCTTTCGCTTCATCCACATTCATGCATCTCTTCATACACTTTCTTAAATAAATAAATAAAATACTGTTTAATATTCTGCAAAGTCCTGAATATACTTTATTTCAAAATGCCACAGGCTGAGCCAGGGGACTCGCAACAGTTATTCTAACCCAAAATCTTAACTTTAACAATGGAGTTAATGATTCCAACCACTCAGTCACTGGAGCTATTTATTTTTTACATTCTTTCAATACTTATCAGAGTACCTACACATTTATCATTCAGAAGTGTTGTATGTTTGATAAGAGGGCAAAGACACCTGCATTCTTGGCACAGGGAGATCTTTACAGATAAATAAAATTGAAATGTCTGTTTGTAATTCCAAATTAACTACAATTACCACAACACTACAAAACTACCACAAAATTAAATTTAAATTTAATTAATAATCTCTGGTTGTTGCGGCTAATCTCTGAAATGGCTAGCCCAATTAAAACTGGCAGAATCAGCTCTTGAAACTAATTCTAGTAAGTACCATTATCTCTCTGGCCTTATCCCATACATGTGGTGTGAAATATAAACATAAGCTTTTTTTGAAAAATTCATTAGTACAGGCGCGGCTGGGATTCAAATTTGTGTTGCTTGCAAAGCAGGCGAATGCTCAATCCTCAAGGCCACCATGGCTCTCTGAGAAGAAACCCTGTAAAAGTAGCTTTCACCCCAACAATCAACAAAGGCTACATGACTTTTCAGCATGTGCCAAATCAGAAGATAGTTTAGTAATAGACTAGCAGATATTATGTGGTTTCACCTGCATAACTTCCTTATCCCATGGTGATAAAGTATAGCCTATATTCATCAGTGATAATGTTGTATTCAACTAGTAAAAGAATTTTTAAAATCAGTACAGTATTTTTTGTGGAAATTTGTTACACACATACATTCAAACCTTTGACCTTTATATTAGTACAGTATTAAGTACTGTAGATAAATCAATTATGTTTCTTAAATTATTTATTTTGTATTCTTTAAATTGTATAATATTATTGAAAAGAGTAATTACTGAGTTTCTTGCCAGGTTCTTCTCAGTAAAAGCAACCTTCCGAACCTGGCGGTATCATGTATAATAATACTGTATAATTATGTAATTCTGATGATTTGAAAGTACTTTGTAAAAAGTCTAATCGAATAAAGATACTTTTGACTTTTGAACATTGAATCTAAAATCTCGAAAATAAGTAACATAACTAAAAACCTTAAAAAATATAATCTAATAACTAAAAACCTTAAAAAATATTATCTTATATCTAAAATATATTGTAAGTAAATTACAATTTTTGACTCATAAAAATAAAAGTAATAGGTGAAAATAATTGTCTATGCCATAGATAAGTCTTATGTTATAACAAACATGTTGTTTTAATTCTAGTGTAATTGTTTAGTTATCTTCATCTACCCACATGTATTTGGAATCATTCAGTTTAAACTAGGTGCGTGCCCTCACATTTTCAAGAAATGTTCTAAAAATACATCAAACAGTGAAATGCATGAGCAATTGGGCACTCAATTGAGTTAATTAACGTAAAGTAGCCGGGAAAGCATGCTGCGCAAATTTACCGCGTAAAAACACTTACATTAAAAAAAAAACAAATGTGAGTCACTTTTCAAGACATATTGCAGCCAGATGTAGATAGGCCCTCATTTGAGTTTAGATACTGGTTGGTTAGAAATTTAAATCTATAGATATAAAAAAAAGAAAGCTTACTTTTTAAATGGAGATTTGTGGACTTCTGTGAAGCTGAACGAAACTCTTCAACAAAAAAAAAGTTGTAATCCTTGGCAAACACAACAAAACAGTCACATCACATTTCACCCACTAATGCTATCCTTCTCGTCCATTTTGCGCGATAATTTTGCTATCAAGTTATTTACGTTTTCAATCACATGTTAGATTTATGAAAGAGACTACGTTACAGCTTAGCTTTGTACGTTCATCATCTATTACAATAAGCACCTGGCATCACTCGCGGCGAGCTTTTCTAATATCGAGTTTTGGTCAATGAATGTAACATCGACACCGTGCATCGACAATACAATAATGTGAGAAGACACAAATCATAAAAAAAAGCCAACCAACACTCGGCGGGGAAAAGCAAATAGCGATTAATATACAATAATATATTACAGCGAACGCGAACTACGCGACGTCGAGTCGACTCGCGAGCGAAACGAACGGCAAAAAGCTACTTAGAGCTTGGCAGCTTAGGGCAAGCAAAACATAATCTGACATTGATTGAAGTAAAGGCCAATGTTGCCAGTAATCGTTTTTAATTTCTACTTACTACTGACAATAACTGGCTTTAGAAATAAATGTATAAAGTAATAGCAAGTGCGGTGAAATTGATTTTGCACAAATGCATATTTTTTTCACATCTCAAATCATCAGGCGTCGGCAGCGCTGCTGATATTTTTTTGAAAGTAAAGGTATCTAGCATCTCATACATAATAAGACACAATTTCTGTCTGTGGGTAGTCGAAAACGCATCGCAAGTGTATAAAATAAATATCTATAAGGCCGTAACCCTAGTGTGCAACAGAATAAAAATAAAATAATATTATCAATACAAATGTTTTGATCTTAAAAAATATAGTAGAAATTGACAGAATGTTGTAACATTACTTACTACGAATATGCTATGCAAAAAGGAGGCGCTGCTGTCGCGTTATTAATGAAATGACAAAGGCGTCATCTGTTGTCTTTTGTTTTCTTCGCCACTTGACCATAGATGGCATTAGCAAGTTTTTCAAAATCAAATACCATTCTTTATTTCATTGAACTTAAAATTACAATTTACAAGATTATAAATTCAAGTTGTCTCTAAGTTTGTTTGTATAATCATTTATTGGTTTGTTTCAATTTCATAATCAATCTAGACTTGAAATTAAGCTGATATGCATTTTGCAAAACTACACCACAAGGGCAAGTGGTGAACAGTGGTCTCTACCTACCCCGAAGGACTCAGCTTGGGTTTGTATGTTGAATACACCAATCCAAATAAAACTGCACTGCTTCATAGCAATTTTTTGGGTCCTAAATCCTTTTTGGAGGATCAAAGCTATTACACACATCATCAAAATAGGTTCAACAATTTGGCGCATAATGGACAGGAATATGTTATTATTAAAGGTAGCAAAGCCTAGCAAACCACACAACAGACGGAATTTATTAATTTATTGGAAGAAATATTAAATATTACATAGTTATTCTTCTGTTGGGTGAATTCACTATAATTCCTAACAAAACCAATGTCAATCTGAATCACCCTTGGATCACTCCATACAGGCTTTACAGCTGATAGACATAAATTAATGTGTATGGAAAACATCGAGGCAGGAGAGTGAAACATTTACTGAACATTAATACTGGAATAATATTCTCTTGCTCATATAATTTCATATAACCTTATATTTTGTGCACTGGCAAAACTTACTGAGAAACTTTCTCACAACGATTTTACCATCTAAATTGAAAGCCAAACGTCGAATCATGAGTTTATTTGCAAACTTATACTTAAATTAGTATTTACACGCACTGCAAAGTCCAAAACAAAACTTTTTTCAACATCTTCGTTCACGAAATAAGGTTAGGATTATCTAGTTGAAACGGTCGCTTCTTTCCTTGCCGCGTCTTGCAAAAGCTGTGTATCCACTTCATCGGCCGGTAACTGCACGTAACGGACCACTGAGCCTCGAATAAAACAATTCTTTACCGATAACATGTGGGGATATTTATCCGGGTCTATGACGCTAATATCAGACAGCTTTATATTCAGGTATTGGTCCACAGAATGCAATGTTCCGCATATGCTGAGGTCATTTTTAAGTTCCACAACCACGTCTTTGCCAACTAGAGACTTGAAAAATGAGTAAAACAACATTTTTACACGCTAACGCTTTTGTTTGTTTGCAAGCAATATACAGGCGAGCGCCAATAGCGGTATCAATTTTGCGGTTACAACAAACCGTCAGAAATTCAAAACGTCACTTAATCTGTCACTCCATAGATACAGAATAAAATTTAAAACTATAACCAAGTTTTTCTTTATCTATGACACGTATTTACGTTTTGCTTGGCCTTTTTCGTTCGTCATTCATTCTAACGTTCTCCATCGGATCAGCGTTGCCAACTCTCTTTATTTTTAAGTAGATCTACGTATTTTAGGACTTTCCTCCAAAGCTACTAACTACAGTCCAGAATCTACGCATTTTTTAACAAATTTCCAAAATAGGTCACATTGGACTAAATGGACGCAATTACCCGTCCGTACCTATACCTCGAACAAAAAATTGATTCACGTCTCGTTTCATAACAAACACACATTCAGTGCGCCTAACAAGATAGTAAATACTAACTGTGACTTTGTTTTTTTTTATAAATCTGATGAAACCCACACTAGAAATAGCAGCTTGATGAAAGTACATAGATCTACTAACTTTTCATAAGCTATTTTTACAAATTCTACGTATTTGTCAAACCCCGTGTACGTATTTTTCAAATTCTGAGTGGGCAACACTGGTTTGGATTCAGATTTTCGGATGTTATTAAGTGGTTCGATCGTTTGGTAGGAAATAAGTTTTTGTTGTGTTTTATTTAGTTATTCCCTTCTAAAATAATGAAATGCTTTACAATCGTCTCGTAGTTATTTCCGGACACGATCGTACTGCTTTGTTTTGAATATCAGGCATTAAATAACAATATTGTGTGTGTAACGTACGCGTATAACCTACAAAATTCGGTGTACACCGCTTCAAAATGTCTACATTGGAAATTGAAAGTTCCGATATTGTAAGTTATTTTCATGATTACATTCCTTCACATATCAGTAAATGAAAGCCTACAAACATATACGTGACTATATTCGTGAAACTATATACCTACGCGAGTACAAAACTATCAAAACAAAGATTTATATAAAAAAATATTTGCCACTGCTTCGTTGACATCCTCATACGCCCCTATATTGATCAATTCATGAAAGTTTGTCTGTCTGTCTATTAGTTATAGCCTATTTTTTGTCAAATTAAATGGATTGAAAACTTGACATTTTTGGCAATACGTATGTGGTATTTTCGGACATGAGTTTTAGTTGCCGAACAGACTAATTGTATACCCATAATTAACCCCCAGAGAATCCCAAATCATCAAACAGAAACATATTATAGTGTAACTGAGTATATTGATGATAGCCAAGCATGGCAATGAGATGGTCACTCATCCATTAAATTGTACTAAAACAACCCTATGTATAAAGAAGGGACACATGTAACAGCCGTCAGTTTGTTTCACCCTGTCTTCTCTTGACAGGCTTACATTTGTAAACGGTAGTAAATTTACGTAAGTTATCGTATGAGAAATGACTGAGTGTTACAAGTGTCTTATGTTGCGTAAAAAATTTTGATTTGATTTGATTTGAAAATGGTTACAGGATAACATTACCTTTAAATTATGTTTATACCATTAAAATGTTAAAATGTGAGAGAGGTAGGGCATAATGGGAACCTGGGCAGTTTTTGAATTACTTCTCAGAAATATGCAGGTTTCCTCACAATGTTTTCCTTCACCGTAAAGCATGTGGTGTGAAATCACTGTACATAAGTTTTTTAGAAAAACTCATTGGTACAGGCCTGGCTGGGATTCGAACTTGCGTCGCTTACGTAGCAGGCTGCTCAAACCCCGAGGCCACCACGGCTAACCTGTATCCTCATATATACAGCGATCATGGAGGCCATTTTAAATTCTAGGATTGGGGCAACGAGCGTCTAAGTCGTGCCCAGCGAGCAGTCGAAGCCAACCTTTACGATGTCGACTCCTGGTCCTTACTCATCCGAGAAGCCCAGACGAGGCCCATCGACAGTGTCCGAACGATGTATGAGAAACTAATCAACGCATTCCCTACTACAGGAAGATATTGGAAGATTTATATAGAACAGGAGGTATGTTGCTGCTGTGAATGTTTTTTTTTAATCCAATAAAATAAAAAAATATTTTACCAGTTTTGCATAATAAAGCAGAGGTGTTGTTGTTACAACACCTCTGCAAGGACCCTTCTGGGATTGCACAGACATCTCCCTGGCCTTATCCCATACATTGTTGGGGTCGGCACTTGATTCAACCCGATGTGGCTGGTCACCTGATTTTTATACGAAGCGACTGCCATCTGATCTTTGCAACCCCTTTAACGAGGAAAATCTGTGATCAGGGTTATGCCAGTTGTCAGACTATTTTAGGCCTCCGACTGACCTGTTACGATTGCCAAAGATGATAAATTGGCAACCAGGACCGACGGCTTAACGTGCTCTCCGAGGAACGGAGGGAACTCGGGCGGTCACCCATCCAATTACTGGCTAGGCTTAGGGTTGCTTAACTTCGCTGATCGAATGATATGCGCAACAGCAACTGTGCCACGAGCTCCTCTTCTTTCCCTTCTGGGATTGTGTGAGCATATATTATATAATAGTAGTGCATAGAGGATTTAAAAAAAAAAATTTAAAATATAAAAATAAATAGTATATTTATATGTAGATGAGCCCCAATCGTCCTGAGGGTCTGAGATGGCGATGGACTCATCATCTGTGTCGTTTGGTGAAAAGTGGGTGTTGTAACTGCTATGCATACATATGCCATAGGGTCATATTTGTGTATATATTTTTTAAGAGTTAATACATACATATGCTCACCCCTGTATTCCCGGTAGGCAGAGGATTGAGTGCCAACGTGACAGATGGTGAGTCTATAGCCGTCTCATGCACTATACATACGTCTTTGAATTACTTCACTAGATGTTTTCCTTCACCGTAAAACACGTGGTGTAAAATCACTATACATTTAGAAAAACTCGTTGGTTCATGCACAGCTGGGATTCGAACTTGCATAGCTTGCGTAGCAGGCGACTGCTCAAACCCCACGGCTCTTTATAGTTACCATTGTTGTAATAAATCCTTCTTTGTATTACAGATGAAAGCGAGGAACTTTGAGAAGGTTGAAAAGGTTAGTATCTAACAGACTAAGTTTGTTTAGTAATAAGGCTGTGATATTAAAAAATAAGACTGACCTGGAGTTGTCTATGGGCTGCCAAAGAGTGTATAGATGTAAGTTGAAATAAAACTGAGACCATTGAATATTTTCTTTTTTTTCTGATAGGGTGTCTGTGTTCAGACATGTTGGAGGCGAATTTCTTTGGCTAAAAAATAGGAATGGTTGTCTATGCTGGTTCCTATCAAAAACATTATCTACAGCATCACCTCTGGTATTTTATCTTTGACAATAAAAAATATTGCTTTTTTTTTATTTTTCTTATTTATGAGTAAAACAATGCCAAAGAAGCTCACTTTTGACATGTATCATCCCTATTCCTGTAATGTTACATGAAATCTTCGAAAAAATTGCAAAAAATTTGGGGATTGTTCATAAGCCTTTTGCTATATTCATGTATAGTGCTGCAACGTCCATTTGTGTAAAGCATATATATATCAAAATACCTTGCCAACGCATAATACTTAGTTTGAGATATACGCTTCAAATTAAAACAAAAAAATATTACCCGGTTCCCGTAAAAACTTGATAGTTTGTCCAAAAAAAAATCGATAACACCAAATATAAAAAAAAATCATACATATGCTCACGCCTGTATCCCATGGGGGTAGGCAGACCACCGTTTGCCACATGCTACGATCCTTACATACTTCTTTCGCTTCATACACATTAAAAAAATATATTTTTTTTTGTATATTTTGTCTTATACATCCCAATTTTGTACCATGAACGACCGCTTTATAAAAAAATACAAATTCAAAAAATATCAGTACCCCTATCACGGGTTTGCCACCGTTTTCGTAATCTATACTCGCTAGCGTCACTCGCAAAATTTATCTGATAATTATCAGAAATTGTGCAGCTTCTCCTGGCGGTGACGTAAATAACTAAATTATCTCATAGAAATATATAAGAAATTTATAGAGCGAATGTGACCGGAAGTGTCGGTAGAGGGCGTCCAAGGAACAACTACTATGACCAAATTAATAGTATTTATCAGAAAGGTCAAATTCGCAGCAAGTGTATGAAGAGATGCATGAATGTGGATGAAGCGAAAGAAGTATGTAAGGATCGTAGCATGTGGCGAACGGTGGTCTCTGCCTACCTCCATGGGATACAGGCGTGAGAATATGTGTGTATGTATCTAAATATTGTGGGTGACGCTAGCGAGTATAGATTTCGATGCAGAACTCGTAATAAAGGTGTAGAATATAGGTATTTATATTGTCACAACAATACAGCGTTCGCGTTTATTCGGTAAGTGCACACTGTTTTATGTAGATATAGAAAAATATTGAAAACTAGCGGACGTCACGCGGTTTCACCCGCGTAGTTCCAAAGAATTTTTGAAATCGGTCCAGTATTGAGCCTATTCATTACAATCAAACATACAAAGGTTTCCTCTTTATAATATTAGTGTAGATGTATAATTATGCATGCACGAAACACTTGAATCTTGATCCTATAGATAGGAACTCTGAGTGTCTAGTGCGAGTTTTCTTAATCGCCGTCACAAGTCAACGCGTTGACGTAAACGCAGATTTGTATGATCTCACAATAGTGTCATCTTTAGGCCGACAGACGGCGCTGTTTCGATCCTATACAAATCTGCGTTTACGTCGACGCGGTGACTTGTGACGGCGATTAAGAAAACTCGCACTAGACACTCAGAGCTCCTATCTATAGGATCAAGATTCAAGATTCAAGATACGTCTGCGCGGTGACTTTTGACGGCGGCAGGGAAAATCTCGCATAAAGTCAACACTCAACTTGTCCAACCAATGAATAATTTGTCTACAAGTTTTAAGAATTTTGATTATACAGAGTGTAGTTTTGAAATTAGGAAAATGAGATTCGCTTCTCTTATAAATCACTGGAGAAATAATATATACAGAAATTAATTATGCCAATGTTTAGAAAACCCCCCAGAAAAAGATACTATTGGGAAATAAATAACTGATAAAATATGCGACTGGTATTTAATTCCACAAGCAAATAACAATTATCGGAATGTAAAGTACACACTCATCGAAGCCTATACTTTGAACCGGGGCCCAACCATGAGCTCTTATTGCAATGATATTACAGTTGTGTGACAGTGACAGATGTATGCACGTCAAATACATCTGTCTCATAACATGAGTAAAACTATCATGGCAATAAGAGGTCATGGTAAGGCCGCTGGATCCTTAGCTGACAAATCTCATTAAAAGCCGTTCAATAGTTTTGTAAAGATGTGTTTCGCCAGCGGCTATGAATCTAAATAGATGGATGACACTGTCCATCGATCTGTACGATAATAAAGCCTCTTTTTTTGCTAACGTTTCATTTTCTCGGCTAACTTTTCGTGTGGAGTTTTTACAAAGATAGCACGTGAAAATTTATGATACAAAAAAGATCTGAATGACTTTGACTACAAATATAGCTTTATAGACTTAATTATTAATTCATTTGAACTCTTACTTAGACACATTACGTTATAGATCGATGAAAAATATCGACTCTTGTTATTACTGGCTTAATGCAGGATGAACGAGTAATTCGTGGTTACGTCGCGATTATGTCGCGAACTTAAACCTCGATTACAATGAACATAGAAGCCTGGTAGAAGCCTCTCGTGACTGGCTGGGGCTTTTCTCGCTCAGAGAATCAGCATTGCTATTCAACGTCGCAATGCTGCCAGCCTTCTTGGCACGATCCCGAGAGACACCGATTTTGGCCAAGTTTTCTACTTGTTAGTTTTTAGTTACTTAATAAAATGTATATTAAATATATAATTTGCAGATTAAAAAAAATGAACATAGCATATCTAGTGATACAACAATATATTTTTTCTCAAAAGTTTTTTAAAAAGCGCGTAAAATTTTTATTCTTTGAATATTTGAGAGACACGCTAAGTTCTACTCGCGTGTCTCTTCCATCTGTTTGGATCCATATCTGTGGCAATGACCGTGCTAACTGTATAACCTGGCCTGTCATCCAGCTGTTCCAGCGGTGTCTGATGAAGATCTTAAACATCGAACTCTGGAGGCTGTACCTCAACTACGTTAAGGAAACCAAGTGCATGCTGCCTACATACAAGTGAGTATCGCCTGGTCACACCTACCACTTCTATACAAGGTGTTTGCATTGGTGTCATACTTTTTTATTGACGTAGGTTGATAAATTAATTGAACATAACATAAATAAATCATCGGATTATATATCGTAACAAAATTACAGCAAATATGTCAATCATTTGATGTTTTACAAGCTACGCCCCGCTGTTTAACCCGTGCATTTTTTTTTAATAATAGTTTTTATTGCTGTAACAGCAGCAGTTGTTTTAGAGATTAGCCGGAACATGCAGACAGACAGACGGAGGAACAAATCTTGTGTATATGCCATATGCATTTATTGGAGAGCTGTCAATGAAAGATTATAAACATGCACTTACATTTTATTTATCTATAGCTGGAAATATGCTTGCTCAAGGTCATTGGTCAAGGATACATATTTTCTGCGTTTGCGGTTGAAACTCTGTGGCCTTGGGGTCCAGATGCTCATCAACTATTCAAAGAGGTTGCACGTCGTCTGGTAGAAGCTTCTCGTGACAAGCGGGCTGGGGCTTTTCTCGCTCAGAGAATCACCATTGCTATTCAACGTGGCAATGCTGCCAGCCTTCTTGGCACGATCCCGAGAGACACCGATTTGAGTCAAATTTTCTACTTGTAATTAGTTTTTAGTACTGTTCCTTGTATAGGAAACCTTTTTATTACTTTCATTTATCTATATACATTAAATTGATGTAACAACCTCCCTAAATATGGCTGTAAAACGAATTATAGGGGTACAGTTCTGGTCGAATAACTACCACAGTTCCATTAATTATCCTATACTAGATGTGCCCTGCGGTTTCACCCGCGTAGACTTAATTACATGCCCCCGCGGAACCCTAATTATTTTTCTTTATTAAAAGTAGCTAATGTCACTGCTTGTGAAATGCTGTAATTTTGGAATAACAAACAGACACTCCAATTTTATTATAGATTATATTTTTATATTGTATTAATGTATGTACGTGTATTAGTATATTATAATCTATATAATTATATATTATTTATTTTACTAAACTCTTTACAACAGTTCACTACCCTTTTCCCTCATTATTTCCACTATCTTTCTTCTCTGTTCTATACCCAAAGGTTGTCTGGACGAGATCGCTGTAGCGATAAGACCGCCTTTTGTATACACTCTTCTTATAATTTTCTTTCTTATTTATTTATTTAATTTGGACTTCCAACAAGGAATACATATTTATTTATTTATTGCATTTATGTTAGTTACATGTATGATACATACTAATCTTAATTATAATAGTAACCCAAGTAAATCTAACATAAACCCTGTTAGGGCACAGCAACGTGAGAGGCACTACTAGAGCTATTAATATATTTATCTACAAGTACCTAATATGTATACAATTATTTATTAATAAACAACAATGTAATATCTATTAATTCCTACACTTTATTACAACAGACAACGCACACTGCGTTTGCCACACATAATTACAAGCTTAGAACTAATTATACAAAAAGGTTTCAATATATATGTTTCCTCAATTATAGAAAATCACAGCATGCATTACTTAACATAACGATATTGTTTAAGCTACATTTAAAATCCAAATCTACATTCTGTGGTTCAACTTGACAGTTTACCAATAATGCAATTTTTAAATTCTCTCAGACTGTTATTTAAAAGGTCTATGTCTCCAGAGTCGATGGATATGTCATTGTATATTTTAGACATTCTTGCAACCGGTGAATGTTTTGCAAGGTTGGTTCGACATCTGGGGATATCTAAACTTACTGTATCTTTTATTATTGTTTTCTCTGTGGTGTACAATAAAGAGTTTTATTATTATTATTATTTTTTTTTTTAATTTTTATAATTAATAATAAATAAGTAACTAAAAACTAATTACAAGTAGAAAACTTGGCCCAAATCGGTGTCTCTCGGGATCGTGCCAAGAAGGCTGACAGCATTGCCACGTTGAATAGCAATGCTGATTCTCTGAGCGAGAAAAGCCCCAGCCCGCTTGTCACGAGAAGCTTCTACCAGACGACGTGCAACCTCTTTGAAAAGTTGACGAGCATCTTATTATTATTATTTTATTTATCTGTATAGATGTATAGAAGATATTGAAGATAATCATGTCCCTGTGATGATTTGTAAGTACTGAACAGATTTTACAAGTAATTTTATTGTTCTCTCAGGGAGAAAATGGCGCAAGCATACGACTTCGCTTTAGAGAAGATAGGACTGGATATCCACGCTTACCCTATATGGAACGACTATGTCACCTTCCTGAAGGGCGTGGACGCCGTGGGCTCGTATGCAGAGAACCAGAAGATATCTGCTGTTAGGAAGGTCAGTTCTAATCTTGGTCATCTATCATCATCATCATCTCCCTGGCCTTATCCCATACATTGTTGGGGTCGGCACTTGATTCAACCCGATGTGGCTCCATGTTAGTCGCAATCAACTTATTAACTCCTTGTCCGTTATGTGCGCCTGGTACTTCGTGTACCATATCATCATCTCCCTGGCCTTATCCCATACATTGTTGGGGTCGGCACTTGATTCGACCCGATGTGGCTCCATGTTAGTAGCAATCAACTTATTAACTCCTTGTCCGTTATGTGCGCCTGGTACTTCGTGTACCATATCATCATCTCCCTGGCCTTATCCCATACATTGTTGGGGTCGGCACTTGATTCAACCCGATGCGGCTGATCACTTGATTTTTATACGAAGCGACTGCCATCTGACCTTCGCAACGAGGAAAATCTGTGATCTGGGTTAAACCAGTTGTCAGAGTATTTTAGGCCTCCAAACCGCGTGACGTCCGCTAGTAAGCTTATGTTTATGGTATAGATCTTGTCACGGTTCATCATAAATATTATGGTCACTTGGGAAGAGGTAGGCGAAGGTGTACTTATAGCGACCCAGAGCGAGTGATCGTGCTCATCCCTAGCATAGACAAGATCTTCTAACGTTACCGGTTTGGATTATTTTTCTTTTTTTTTTTCGATATATGCTCACGCCTGTATCCCATGGGGGTAGGCAGAAGTTCTTTCTTGTACTAATATTTATTTATTTATTTATCATTTATAAACCATCATTACAGATATCTATTAACCTAATGCGATGGAATACAAAATAATATTATAATATTGCTTAAATCTAATACAATCTTAATCTACACCTAAATATAATATCGTGGCCCATGTGAAGTCGTTCAATGAGCCCGAAAACAAGTCCACCCGCGATGCGACCGCATTGAGTGTACGCAGCGCCCGCGTTATAGGCGCGCATTTCAATATATTGGTGCGCGCACGAGGGACATCCAACAACGGTGGCTTCCGTCGCCTCTCCAGGAAAGCCTGCGGCACACACAGGCGTAGCTCTGCCAACACTGCTGGGTTGTGAACCTTACCCCGCATCACCTGAAGTAAATAGGTAGCCAGTGCAAGTCCCCTCCTCAATTCCAATTTACAGTATCCCACCATACCCAGAATTAATGTGATTTGTCGACAGGTGTACCAGAGAGCAGTAATAACTCCGATCATTGGCATTGAAACACTATGGAAGGACTACATTGCATTCGAACAGAGCATCAACACAATTATTGGTGAGTTTGTTGATATTAATGACACTCTCTATACTTCCCAGCGACAAAGCTCAACATTTATCGCTACATATCACGTGACCAGATTTGTCGCTGAAAACGAGCGACGAGCGACTCGAGCGACAAAGCTCAAAATTTTCAGCTTTATCGCCACATATCACGTGACCAGATTTGTTGCTGCAAACGAGCGACAAAGGAATTATCATTTCCCACCTAAGGCGGGACTATTTTACAGGCAATATTTTTCTTAAAAACGCAAGCAGAACAATAATTATTATTATCTAATATATACAATTCTCGTGTCACAGTTTTCGTTGCCATACTCCTCCGAAACGGCTGGACCGATTTTGATGAAATTTTTTGTGCTTATCCGGTATCTATGAGAATCGGCCAACAACATCTATTTTTCATCCCCCTAAATGTTAGGGGTAGTCCAGCCCAAAAAAATATATGACAATACAACGTTTGTCAGGCACAGCTTGTTATTATATAAATATATAAAATTTCCATGTCACAATGTTAGTTACCGTACTCCTCCGAAACGGTTGGACCGATTTGTTTGAAATTTTGTGTGCAGATCGGGTAGGTCTGAGAATCGGCCAACATCTATTTTTCATACCCCTAAATGTATATATATATTAAGCAGAACAATAAATAATTATGCAGATATTTACATATTCTGCAAAATTATCATTGTGGGCTTTCATAATTCGATGCAGGGGCGAACGTCCCCCCGCAATGGCGAGACTTTACTTGTCTGATACTGTAATAATGATGTGCTAATGTTGCCAATTTATCATCTTTGGCAATCATTACGGGTCAGTCGGAGGCCTAAAATAATCTGACAACTGGTTTAACCCAGATCACAGATTTTCCTCGTCAAAGGGGTTGCAAAGGTCAGATGGCAGTCGCTTAGTATAAAAATCAAGTGGTCAGCCACATCGGGTTGAATCAAGTGCCGACCCCAACAATGTATGGGATAAGGCCAGGGAGATGATGACTGTAATAATGATGTGCAGCGGAGCGGATGGCGATGGAGAGGTCCAGAGATTACATGAATGCCAGAAGAGTCGCCAAGGAACTTGAAACTGTGACCAGAGGCCTTAATAGGAACATGCCGGCCACCCCTCCCACCGTCGACCGCGAGGAGATGAAACAGGTACGGTGGTTGCTTACCATCAGCACCAGGTGGGCTGACTGAAGGGACATTGGGAGCTGCATCACCATCTTACAGAAGACTCATACATACATATACTCTCGCCTGTATGCCCCGAAGGGGTAGGCAGAGGTGTTGTAATCACAACACCCACTTTTCACACAAGATAATTAAGTGCCAACGTGACAGATGGTGAGTCCATCGCCGTCTCAGACACTTTACATACGTACGAATTACTTCTCAGAAATATGCAGGTTTCCTCACGATGTTTTCCTTCACCGTAAAACAGGTGGTGTGAAATCACTGTACATCAGTTATTTTAGAAAAACTCATTGGTACAGGCCCCGCTGGGATTCGAACTCAAACCTAAAGGCCACCACGGCTCTCACCTCAAGGCGACCACGGCTTACAGAAGATCGCTGAAATCATGTTGTCTTTGAACTGCAGCAGAGCCTCCCAAACTTTTTATAACTCCCACTTTGAAAATCGGATATTTTATTTTCAAATATAGTCATCAGCGTGCCCCAGTATTTTCTGGACCCTTGCCGGTCCCTTCTGCCTGCCCTTCGGCCTGCCTCCAGAGCCGACTTTATCGTATATGTGTTTTTTTACAAAAAAGTCCACGAGAGCACATATCTAACTATCATAGTTTAGTCACAATGACCGCCTTTTATGTTCATAAAAAATATTAAATCGTCTGTAGAAAGAAACTACGATAAATGTGTATCGTAATATTAATATTATATACCTTTAAACGAGCAATTTTTGTGTATCGGAATCGTCTCCAACGATTTTCATGAAATTTTGTGTGAAGGGGATTTCAGGGGCAAAAAATAGATCTAGCTAGGTTTCATTTATGGAAAACATCGTTTTGACCATGTTATCAGGCACTGAAAAACTCATACAATACCATTGCAATACATACGACTGTAAATTTCGCCGACATCTGTCAAGTTATGGTAGCTCAGACGTGAGGCTTCCATCTTACGGGGCGATAACGAAACTAGAGTACCACGGGACGAGACTGACGTTCACCGGTTCAATTTAATTATTTATTTTTTATTTATTTATGTTCTGTTACCAGGTGGACTTATGGAAGAAGTATATTTCCTGGGAGCGTGGAAACCCTCTCCGGTCAGAAGACACTGCTCTGGTAGCAAGGAGAGTGATGTTCGCGATAGAACAGTGCCTGCTATGTCTGGCTCACCATCCAGATGTTTGGCATCAGGCCGCTCAGTTCCTCGACCATTCCGCCAAGCTGCTGCAAGAGAAAGGGGTGAGATTTACAATATAATTAAATATGCTCACCCCATCCCCGAAGGGGTAAGCAGAGGTGTTTTAACAACAACACCCACATTTCACTGAATATAATTATGTGTCAACGTGACAGATGGTGAGTCCATCGCCATCTCAGACACTATACATACGTCTTTGAATTACTTGTCAGACAAATGCAGGTTTCCTCACGATGTTTTCCTTCCCCGCAAATCACAATCGTTTCCAGCGACAAATGTGGTCACGTGATATGTAGCGATACGTGATAAGAGCGGCTGCATGACGTAGTTCCTTTTTGAGTCGCGGGAAATTTAAAATGGGATCACGTGACCACATTTGACGCTGGAAACGAGCGTCGGGTGGCTGCATGTGGTTGCACTTTAAGAATTGTCGGCCCATAGTTATTCTCCTGACCATTGACTAGAAACAAACGACCGCAGAGAGACCATAGACCTTCGGTCCCATAGATATTAAGTGGTTATGAGATAGTGTTTGTGTATCAGGATTCGAACGCGGCTCGCCTGTTCTCCGACGAGGCGGCGGCCGTGTACGAACGAGCCACGAGCGGTCCTCTCAAACAATCTACGCTGTTGCACTTCGCGCATGCCGACTACGAGGAGAGCAGACTGCATTATAATAAGGTACACACGCCTGTATTCCCCGAATGGGTAGGCAAAGGTGTTGTAATCACAAAATAACTGGTAAACGTCAGTCTCGTCCCGTGGTACTCTAGTTTCGTTATCGCCCCGTAAGATGGAAGCCTCACGTCTGAGCTACCATAACTTGACAGATGTCGGCGAAATTTACTGTCGTATTGTAATGATATTTTATGAGTTTTTCAGTGCCTGAAAACATGGTCAAAACGATTTTTACCAAAAATTTTACCGTAGCTAGATTTATTTTTTGCCCCTGAAACCCCCTACACACAAAATTTCATGAAAATCGTTGGAGCCGTTTCAAAGATTCAGATTCTATACACAAGACATACATACATATGCTCACGCATGTAATCCCCGAAGGGGTAGGCAGAGGTGTTGTTATCACAACACCCACTTTTCACCGAAGATGATTAAGTGCCAACTTGACAGATGGTGAGTCCATCGCCGTCTCAGACACTAAACATACGTCATTGAATTACTTCTCAGAAATATGCAAGTTTCCTCACGATGTTTTCCTTCACTGAAAAGCACGTGGTGTGAAATCACTGTACATAAGTTATTTCGAAAAACTCATTGGTTGAACCCGCTGGGATTCGAACTTGCGTCGCATGCGTAGCAGGCGACTGTCCAAATACCACGGCCACCACGGGATTGGGAAATAAAGTATAATGTTTTTCAGGTTCACCAGGTGTACACTCGCTATTTAGACATGGATGAGATAGACCCCACCCTGGCATATGTCCAGTACATGAAGTTCGCGAGGAGGGCTGAGGGCATCAAGTCTGCCAGGAGTGTCTTCAAGAGGGCTCGGGAGGACCCCAGGTGAGGGCACTGTGTCATAGTAAACGGTTACCGTAGAATGCACAGGATTAGACTTATATATTAAGAAGTATGTTGAGATGGTTTGGACATATCGTGTATTGGAAACACATTTATAGAGCGAATGTGTCCGGAAGTGTCGGTAGAGGGCGTCCAAGGAACAACTACTATGACCAAATTAATAGTATTTATCAGAAAGGTCAAATTCGGAGCACTCGTAACCGAAGAAAGTGTATGAAGAGATGTATGAATGTGGATGAAGCGAAAGAAGTATGTACGGATCGTAGCATGTGGCAAACGGTGGTCTCTGCCTACCACCATGGGATACAGGCGTGAGGATATGTATGTATGTATGTAGACTTATATTTTTGACAATTCACATATTTTATAAGCTAAATTATTACAAATCTATATACAAATAAATAAAATTGAAGTGTCTGTTTGTAATTCCAAAATAACAGCTTTTCACTAAATGCATATGAAAGTAAGTATACACATTACTGACTTAAAAAAAAAAAATTTTTATTTTTTTCTCCATATGTCTGTCTGTTCATTCCGGGTAATCCCTGAATCGGCTGTACCGATTTTTACGGGACTTTCACTGGTAAATAGCTAATGCTACAAGGAGTTTTCATTTTCATAAATATAAATTTGGGTTCCGCGGGAATGAAATTATACCTACGCAGGTGAAACCGCAGGGCATATATAGTGAAGTATAAATAGCCAAAATACTTTATGATAAAGTAAAACAATTGTTTTTTTTATAAAATGTATTGTATTATCAATTTCCAAGCAAATTACTCAAAAGATCGAACCTTGTCCCAGGTCCCACTACCACGTGTTCGTAGCCGCCGCGCTCATGGAGTACTATTGCTCCAAGGACAAGAACATAGCCTTCAGGATCTTCGAACTGGGATTGAAGAAGTTCCCTCACATTCCTGAGTATGTGCTCTGCTATATCGACTATTTGTCGCATCTCAACGGTGAGTTGAAATTACTATACACGAGCGGACATCACGCGTTATCACCCCCGTAGTTCCCGTCCCCGTGGGAGTACGGGGATAAAATTAAGCCTATATTACTCGCTGATGATGTAGCCTTCCAATGGTGAAAGAATTTTTGAAATCGGCACAGTAGTTTTTGAGTTTATCCATTATTATAGTTTAGGTAGCGTACGTAACATTATCTAACTTTTTTTTAATTTATTCAGAGGACAACAACACTCGAGTGCTGTTCGAGCGAGTCCTGTCGTCTGGGAGCCTCAAGCCCGAGAGCTCAGTGGATATATGGAACAGGTTCCTAGAGTTCGAATCCAACATCGGAGACCTCGTCAGTATTGTGAAGGTGGAGAAACGGCGGCAGGCTGTTTTGGAGAAGGTATGTTTGAAAAAAATATTATATTATAATAAAAATAGTTTATGGAATAATTTATGTTATATTTCACTTAAACTAAATAAGTTAAGCTTATAAATAGCAGCTAGTCTTTAAATAATCCATGTATATACATCAATAATAATATAATGAACTTAACATTAATGAAATTAACAGCCGTGGTGGCCTCGGGGTTAGAGCAGTCGCCTGCTACGCAAGCGACGCAAGTTCGAATCCCAGCGGGGCCAGTACCATTGAGTTTTTCTAAAAAACTTATGTACAGTGATTTCACACCATGTACTTTACGGTGAAGGAAAACATTGTGAGGAAACCTGCATATTTCTGAGAAGTAATTCAAAGACGTATGTATAGTGTCTGAGACGGCGATAGACTCACCATCTGTCACGTTGGCACTTAATCAAATTCGGTGAAAAGTGGTTGTGATTACAACACCTCTGCCTACCCCTTCGGGGAATACAGGCGTGAGCATATGTATGTATGTACTAAATATACGCGGGTGAAATATTAGTGTAGAAAATGGTTTTAGAATAATCAGCGTCTGAGAAAAAATATCTATTTTCATTCTCCCCTATCTCTATATTTCGAAATCAAAGTCAAAAGTATCTTTATTCGATTAGACTTTCTACAAAGCACTTTCAAATCGTCAGAATGACATAATTATACAGGATTATACATGCTACCGCCATTTCATTCCTATATACATGAACTAGCTGTGTCCCGCCGTTTCACCCGCGTATATTTAGTTTTATATAATATGTTGGTTTAAAATTGACAAAGTTTCATCCCCTATTTATCCTCTTGGGGGTAGAATTAATCAAAATCCTTTCTTAGCGGATGCCTACGTCATAACATCTGCCTGCATGCCCAATTTCAGCCCGATCCGTCCAGTGGTTTGGGCTGTGCGTTGATAGATCGCTATGTCAGTCAGTCACCTTTGAGTTATATATATTTAGATATTTTAAACTTGTTTGTTGAATAGATCAAGGAGTTCGAGGGCAAGGAGACAGCCCAGCTGGTGGACAGATACAAGTTCCTGGACCTCTACCCGTGCAGCATTGCTGAGCTCAAGTCCATAGGATACACGGAAGTAAGTAATTACTGAGTTTCTTGCCAGGTTCTTCTCAGCAAAAGTAACCTTCCGAACCCGGTGGTAATATTTATCATCCTATACAGTATAATACATACATATGCTCACGCCTGTATTCCCCGAAGGGGTAGGCAGAGGTATTGTAATCACAACACCCACCTTTCACCGAAGATGATTAAGTGCTAACGTGACAGATGGTGAGTCCATCGCCGTCTCAGACACTTTACATACGTCATTGAATTACTTCTCAGAAATATGCAGGTTTCCTCACGATGTTTTCCTTCACCGTAAAGCGCGTGGTGTGAAATCACTGTACTTAAGTTTTTTTAGAAAAACTCATTGGTACAGGCCCCGCTGGGATTTGAACTTGCGTCGCTTGCGTAGCAGGCGAATATTAACCAACACCTTAATATAATGTTGTGGCCCATGTGAAGTCGTTCAATGTATGCATTGTTTGTTAATAGGTAGCGTCGATGTCGAACAAATCGTGGGCGCTGGGCGGACCTCTGGCCGGGATCTCCCCCGAACTGGCCGCCGTCATACTCGGGAACAAGTAAGTTTTTGAAAAATAATAAGAGCCGTGGTGGCCTCGGGGTTTGAGCAGTCGCCTGCTACGCAAGCGACGCAAGTTCGAATACCAGCGGGGCCTGTACCAATGAGTTTTTCTAAAAAACTTATGTACAGTGATTTCACACCACGCGCTTTACGATGAAGGAAAACATCGTGAGGAAACCTGCATATTACTGAGAAGTAATTCAAAGACGTGTGTATAGTGCCTGAGACGGCGATGGACTCACCATCTGTCACGTTAGCACTTAATCAAATTCGGTGAAAAGTGGGTGTTGAGATAACAACACCTCTGCCTACCCCTTCGGGGAATACAGGCGTGAGCATATGTATGTAATATTTGTTATATACACAAACCTTTGGGTTTAACCCAGATCACAGATTTTCCTCGTTGCGAAGGTCAGATGGCAGTTGCTTCGTATAAAAATCAGGTGATCAGCCACATCGGGTTGAATCAAGTGCCGACCATAACAATGTATGGGATAAGGCCAGGGAGATGATGATATGGTACACGAAGTACCAGGCGCACATAACGGACAAGGAGTTAATAAGTTGATTGCGACTAACATGGAGCCACATCGGGTTGAATCAAGTGCCGACCCCAACAATGTATGGGATAAGGCCAGGGAGATGATGATATGGTACACGAAGTACCAGGCGCACATAACGGACAAGGAGTTAATAAGTTGATTGCGACTAACATGGAGCCACATCGGGTTGAATCAAGTGCCGACCACAACAATGTATGGGATAAGGTCAGGGAGATGATGTGTAGAATACTGAGTGAACAATAATGTGTTACAGAGACAACGACCCCAACAAGGATATCGCGAGGCCTGACACCAACCAAATGATTCCATACAAACCCAAATCCAACCCACTGCCCGGGGAACATCCTATACCCGGTAAGTTTACATACATTTTTGCTTTGACGGGCTGGAATTTGCCATGCTCACAAATATATGTATATTTTCTTTGGTTATTATTTTCGTCTATTGAAAGTGGTTTCAAGGGCTTTATATATACAGTATGTCGGAGAAAAAGGAACAGTTGTCCTCTAAAAGTTGTAGGGTTTTATGAATATATCACTATGTTGAAGTCGTAAAATATCTAGCTCCAACGATAACGTAGTTATAGGCTATGGTTGCTAAGGGCCGAAGAGCTCGCGGCCTTAAGCGATTGAATGAACGCGCGGCCGCTTTTGCCTACATTACGTACGGGGTCATTGAACTTGGTCAATTAAGGAGAAGGTTTCAAAAATTGGTTTTATGAGATTATTTCAGGAACTATTAGTGGGAAAAAAAACGTAGTTCGATTTCACGTGAATAACTCTACGTTACCGCTGTTTTTTATGCGAAATTAAGCTCTTGTTATGGTCAAGTTTGAACGTCAATTACTCTAAAACGTAAGAAGATATTTTTGTCATAATAATTTTATTTGCTTCCTAAAATTATACCCTATCACATATTTTAACAGCTGTCCTATTTTCCCCGACATCCTGTATATAAAAGAAAGTCGTGTGTGTGTGTAGTGACGTGTATAATAATTGGTGGCTATGTTTTGAGCAGCCTGCTACGCAATCGACGCAAGTTCGAACCCCGGGCCTGTATTTATGTGTAGTAATTTCACACCATAGTGAAGGCAACCTGCGTATGTCTGAGAAGTAATTCAAAGACGTATGTATAGTGCCTGAGACGGCGATGGACTCACCATCTGTCACTTTGGGACTTTATCTTAGGTGAGTATTTATTACAACACCTCTGCCTACCCTTTAGTAATGTGTTTTTTTTTCAAGGTGGTACATTCCCAATGCCTACCGCAGCAGCACACCTTTGTACCCTGATGCCGCCGCCAGGATGCTTCCGAGGACCGTTCGTAGCTGTGGATATGATGCTACACCTCTTCAACAGAATCTCTTTGCCCGACAAACGTGAGTTATCATCATCGTCCCTGACCTTATCCCATACATTGTTGGGGTCGGCACTTGATTCAACCCGATGTGGCTCCATGTTAGTCGCAATCAACTTATTAACTCCTTGTCCGTTATGTGCGCCTGGTACTTCGTGTACCATATCATCATCTCCCTGGCCTTATCCCATACTTTGTTGTCGTCGGCACTTGATTCAACCCGATGTGGCTGATCACCTGATTTTTATTCGAAGCGACTGCCATCTGACCTTCGGAACCCCTTTTACGAGGAAAGTCGGTAAACTGGGAGGGACCAGTTGTCAAAAGCACAGATGGAACAAGATGCCTGGGATCCATCCCATACATCTTGTTCCATCTGTGTTCTTAACTTCGGTGATCGAATAATATCAAAAAGATGTCTGCATTACGACAGTAAATTAATTAACGTAAGTGATGCCATTTTAAGATGGTATTTGTGAAAAATTACAGCCCCATTAAATAAGATCAAAAAATTACAAAAATTACCTCAATATAAATATTAAATGACATACTCCCTATCGACACTGATAACTTTACCCCTATCACGGGTTTTCCACCGTTTTCGTAATCTATACTCGCTAGCGTCACTTGCAATATTAATATGAGAAATTGTGCAGCGACGCCCAGCGGTGACGTGAACAACTAAAATATCTCATACAAATATTGCGGGTGACGTTAGCGAGTATAGATTACGAAAACGGTGGAAATCTCGTGATAGGGGTACTGATGTCACATTGACACTGGCATCATATGTCATACTGACACTGACAGCCCGCCAAATTAACAATATTTTTTTGCACTGGCAGCCCCACCACCCACACAGGAGAACGGCTGCGATACGAAACTGTTCGACCTCGCTCGCTCCGTGCACTGGATTGTGGACGATGAAGGAATTACCACAGTGTCAAACAAGGTACTCAAAATATATTTCATTATAATTCAACTGGTCATCCCAGCGGTCCATATGAGAAAATTTCTGAGTTATTGAATTTTGTTCAAAGTCAAAAATATCTATATTCGATTAGACTTTTTACAAAGTACTTTCAAATCGTCGGAATGACATAATTATACAGTATTATACATGATACCGCCAGGTTCGGAAGGTTGCTTTTACTGAGAAGAACCTGGCACGGAAATGTTTTGATAAAATAATAAATAATACATTATGATTATGATTAAGTGCCAACGTGACAGAGGGTGAGTCCATCGCCGTCTCAGTCACTATACATACGTGTTTGAAATACTTCTCAGAAATATGCAGGTTCCCTCACGATGTTTTCCTTCACCGTAAAGCATGTTGTTTTGAAATGATTGAAAAAAATATCAGGCTCGTTGAGGATCGAACATGCATCCTCAAACCTCTATGTCGTTATTGTCTGTGATCACCCACATTGTATAGGTAACTGTGGATACATTGTATTGATTGATGTCCCCCAGGCTCGTAGAAGAAAAGCAGGTGAAGATTCTGATGATGATGAGCTCGGAGTAGCGCCGCCTGTCAACGACATCTACCGGCAGCGGCAACAGAAACGTGTGAAGTGAATTAATGGTTCGTAGGTAGAGTTTTAAACAATGTATTAAATTAAGTAATTGAATTAAATAAAGATTTTATACAAAAAAAAACTGTTTTATTTACGGGCGATTTTATTTAACAACTAGCTGTGCCCGCGGTTTCACTCGCGTAGACAAAATTTCCACAAGTTTTCTTTGAAAGTAGCTTAAGTTACTCCTAGTAATTTAGCTATCTGCTAGTGAAAGGCCCGTTGAAAGCGGTCCAGCCGTTTTGTAGATTACCCGGAACAAACAGACAGAGAAGTCAAAGTCAAAATTATCTTTATTCGATTAGACTTTTTTAAAAGCACTTTCAAATCGTCTGAATTACATAATTTACAGGATTATACATGCTACCGCCAGGTTCGGAAGGTTGCATTTACTGAGAAGAACCTGGCAAGAAACTCAGTAATTACTCTATTCAAAAAATATTATACAATTTTAGGAGTACAAAATAAATCGCTTAAGAAGCATAAGCTCATGGACACAGTTCCAATGCACAAATGTAGCATTTTTACAATATTATAATATAAAGAAATTTATCTGTCCATCTGTTTGTTCTGACTAATCTTATATCTATCAGACAACTCATATAACAAGGAGTAACTTATGGTACTTTTGTTAAAAAATCATAAGTGCTCCATGAAATCAAATACTCTTTACGCGGAAAAAGTCGCAGGGCACAGCTAGATCATAAATAAAATAGAATATCGACATGAATTCCCAAAGAACAAGTCGCGGGTGAAAGCAGGAGAATACAACATAGTCGAATTGATAACCACCTCCTTCATTGGAAGCGGTTAAAAAGAGCCCTTGGCGCCTTTTTAGTTATGGCCATTTTTTACTTGACACATCATGTCATGTTAGACAAGAACATATCGTTTCGGTTTACGCAGTACCTACCTACCTACATAATAAATGCAAATGTTACGTTAAAATCTATTATATTATCAAGTCATTAATGCGTTTAAAATAACTCCTGGCAGAATAATTTACGTACTTTTAAAAATACTAAATTAAGTTTCAAATACGTGATTAAATTATTATTACTTAATAATATACAAGGAACAGTACTAAAAACTAACAAGTAGAAAACTTGTCCCAAATCGGTGTCTCTCGGGATCGTGCCAAGAAGGCTGCCAACATTGCCACGTTGAATAGCAATGCTGATTCTCTGAGCGAGAAAAGCCCCAGCCCGCTTGTCACGAGAAGCTTCTACCAGACGACGTGCAACCTCTTTGAAAAGTTGATGAGCATCTGGACCCCAAGGCCCCAGAGTTTCAACCGCAAACGCAAGCCCAATTATTATTACTTAAAATATTTTTTTCGTCTGTAGTTTTGTGACATAAATTTGCTCTGTCAGCTGTCAGTTGGATAGCGTGAAATGAAACGTTCCATCTATTAGTCCCGTCAAAAATGGCCTCTTTGCTAAATGTTTTTCTGAGAAAATCCTCAGCATTAGGCCAAAACGCGGCCCTATTAAAGAATTTACCGGCCGTTTACAATGTAAAGTAAGTATTTCACCCAACTATAATTTAATTTAAAGCTTCCTCAGGGTATAAAAATAATAAATAATTATGTAATATTTTAAGGTTATTTTGTTAACAATTTCGATTTTGTTAATATTTTGTTACGATAACAATAATAAAAACAGTTATTTAGTCAGTTTTCTTTGATTTTCGTAATGTTAAATTCAGCACATAACAAAGTAATTGTGATATTTGCTGTTATTAGTAAACAGCTGATCAATATCAACTTTAACATTTTGATTTTAATTGAATGTGTATTAAATGGAAAACAGACTTAATCGTCCCATAACCATTTTAATCATATTAAAGAGGTTTCATATATTTTACAACGCATCTACTAATGTGTTCAGTGACCTGGCCTACATAGGGTTGTCTGTCTGTACACTATCTCCCCACTTTATAAGATGACCATAAATAATTTAACCAAGTTTTAAATACTGTATTGTCTAAATATTATGTTAAAAAAAACATCAATCATAAATAAATTTAACCATACAATGGTTAAATTGTCTATAAACATTAAATTAAATAAGTAGCATAGACTTTTTATTATTTAAACATTATGTGAAGGAATATACAATAATATTCTTAATTCTAATACAATTTTAACCTACACCTAAATATAATATTGGCCCACAATGCAACCACATGGAGCGTATGCAGCGCCCGTGTTATTTCAATTTTCAATACATTGGGCTTAAGTCACCTATCCAGGAAAGAAAACACACAGCTGCTACATAACTTCATGGGTAATTTAATGTCAGAAATCAATTTTTTTTCTAAATAAGAGAGAGCAAGGTACTTACTCTTGTTACATTAGCTATCTGCCAGTATCTGAGTACCCTTAAAATAGGTCCAGTTGTTTTTCAAATTATATAATTAATTAAATATTGGTTTTTGTGAGTCCCATATAAACTTCATATGCATTTAGTGAAATGCACTTAATCTTGCTCAGGTTCAATATTATTTATGTACTTAAATATTTATTTGTTTCCAGTTCTCAACGGCATGGGAGCCGATGGTACCCCGATGCGGAGTATGTGAAGCAGTTTGATGGAGTGGTTATGTACCCAGATGAGGTCACTTCTCTGTTGAAGCACCCTCCATACACCAGTAAGTACTTACACTGTCTAGTTATTAGGACTGTTAAGCAATGAAGCAGAGAAGGGTCCCGGAAGGGGTAAGCAGAGGTGTGTTACTAGACCAACTCGACATACATTGCATTGTGTACTGAGAATATGTAGTGTAGAGAGCCATGGTGGCCTCGGAGTTTGAGCTGTCGCCTGCTACGCAAGCGACGTAAGTTACCGAAGGGGTAAGCAGAGATTTTGTAACAACAACATCTACATTTCTCCGAATATGATATAGTGCCGACGTAACAGAGGGTGAGTCCATCGCCGTCTCAGGCACACATATGTCTTTGAATTACTTCTCAAACATATGTAGGTTTCCTCACGATGTTTTCCGTCACCGTGGTGTGAATTCACTGCTCATGAGTTTTTTTAGAAAAACTCATTGGTACAGGCCCCGCCTGGATTCGAACCTGCGTCGCTTGCGTAGCAGGCGACTGCTCAAACTGCTCTTTTTTTAAGATGAGTTTATTTAAGTTATCAGATAAGACTAAGAAGTAAAGAAGATCTCTAGTTATATATATTCTTATGTAATGTGTGTCAGGTGTGATCAAGCCGAGCGAGAAGCAGGTCCGCAACATGATCCTGAACTTCGGGCCGCAGCACCCCGCTGCCCACGGCGTGTTGCGACTCGTGCTCGAGTTGGACGGAGAGGTCAGTTACCATACATTTATTTGTTTTAGATTACCGGACGACACGCGGTTCCACCTGGGTAGTTCCCGTTCCCGTGGGAGTATCCCAGTGATAAAATAAAGCCTATATTAATCAGTGATAATGTCGCATTCAAAGTGTAAAATAATTTTTAAAATCGGTCCAGTATTTTTTGAGCCATTTCGTTACAAATATAAATACAAACCTTTCCTTTTTATAATATTCGTAAAGATTTAGAGCCGTGTTGGCCGGTTTGAGCAGATGCCTGCTAAGCAAGCGACGCAAGTACGAATCACAGCGGGGCCTGTAGCAATGAGTTTTTGTAGAAACTTATGTGATTTCACGTGCTTTACGGTGAAGGAATATCATCGTGAAGAAACCTGCGTATGTCTGAGAAGTAATTCTAAGACGTATATATAGTGCCTGAGATGACGATGGACTCACCCTCTGTCACGTTGACATTTAATCATATTCGGTTAAATGTGGCTGTTGTTATTACGACACCTCTGCCTACCCCTTCGGGGAATACAGGCGTGAGCATATGTATGTAGATATATATATAGAATTAGCTCCTTTTCCCCAGACGGTCCGCGGCGCAGATCCCCACATAGGTCTCCTCCACCGCGGCACAGAGAAGCTGATCGAATACAAGACCTACACCCAGGCTCTGCCCTACTTCGACCGGCTCGACTATGTGTCCATGATGTGCAATGAACAGTGCTACAGCCTCGCCGTCGAGAAACTGCTCAACATAGACATACCACTGCGGGCTAAATATATAAGGAGTAAGTCCATTTTATTTAACATAGTTTATTACTTCAGACGATTTAATATTCTTTATAAACATAAAAGCAGTTATTGTGACTAAACTAGAGTCGTGGTGGCCTCGGGGTTTGAGCAGTCGCCTGCTACGCAAGCGACGCAAGTTCGAATCCCAGCGGGGCCTGTACCAATGAGTTTTTCTAAAAAACTTTCGTACAGTGATTTCACACCATGTGCTTTACGGTGAAGGAAAACATCGTGAGGAAACCTGCATATTTCTGAGAAGTAATTCAAAGACGTGTGTATAGAGCCCGAGATGGCGATAGACTCACCATCTGTCACGTTGGCACTTAATCAAATTCGGTGGGCGTAATATGTATGTGACTAAACTATGATAGTTAGATATGTGCTCTCGCGGACTTTTTTGTAGATCTTAATAAGACCTACAAACCCGTAGTACATCATTTTGTTCTATTGTCAATAGTTTTTGCAGCGTATGCATAAATAGGTTTTCGATTTTACACCTTGGGTTACAAAATCGCAATTTTCTTAGGGATCCCAAATTTTTATGAAAATGAAATATAGCCTTTAACACATTCACTGCTAACATTTCAACTTCTTCGTAAATTCTCTAACAGTTGGACGCACATACGCGTCGTTAGCAGTGAACGCGTTAACCTTCCTCGATAAATGGACTATCTAACAGTGAAAGAATTTTTGAAAACGTACCAGGCCTTCAAACAAACTCAGCAGCTTTATAACATTAGCATAGATATGTCTCATGACTATAAGCCCTGCCTACCCGTGAACTTACGAAATTGTTTTCTTCCAGCCCTGTTCGCTGAACTGACTCGCATTTTGAACCACATAATGGCGGTAGGCACGCACGCGTTGGACATTGGAGCCCTAACACCATTCTTCTGGCTTTTCGAGGAGAGAGAGAAGATGATGGAGTTCTACGAAAGAGTCAGCGGAGCTAGGATGCACGCCGCCTACATCAGACCGGGAGGAGTCTCTTTGGTAAGATTCACGTATAAACAAGCTCCCTGGTATACCCCAAAGGGGTATGCCGTGGTTTACTTATAGTACACTCACATTACGCCAGTGTATATATACATACATACGCTCACGCCTGTATTCCCCGAAGGGGTAGGGAGAGGAATCGTGAGGAAACCTGCATATGTCTGAGAAGTAATTCAATGACGTATGTAAAGTGTCTGAGACGGCGATGGACTCACCATCTGTCACGTTGGCACTTAATCATCTTCGGTGAAAAGTGGGTGTTGTGATTACAACATCTCTGGCTACCCCTTCGGGGAATACAGGCGTGAACATATGTATGTATGTATCTTTATGTTCCAGGATATGCCTATTGGTCTGATGGACGATATCTACGAATTCTCCAGCAAGTTTGCAGAGCGTCTGGACGAGGTCGAGGATGTGCTGACCACCAACCGGCTGTGGGTGCAACGTACCAAGGATATTGGCATCGTGAGCGCCCAGGACGCACTCAACTATGGATTCAGGTAAATACATCATTTTCAGTTCCAGTACACAGAATGTAGGTACCTGATCCAATATTCACCAATATTGTGCATTGAACAGCCGTGGTGGTTTGAGGTTTGAGCAGTCGCCTGCTACGCAAGCGACGTAAGTTCGAATCCCAGCGGGGCCTGTACCAGTGAGATTTTCTAAAAAACTTATGTACTCTGCTCAACTCAAATTGCTCAACTCCAGCAAGTTGAGTAATACCAACTGCTCAAGGGGTAATTGGTCAACCACTCAGTTGAGCAGGGTAAACCTTCTGATGTTCCCACTGCTTAACCAGTTGGGCAAATGAGATATATGTTAATTATATAAAATAAAAAAAATACATTTGCACTGTCTGGCCAAACAGTTGAGCTATAGACCATAAAATGTTCAGTAATACAAACAATGTCCTACTGCTCAACTAGTTAGATATAGATAGAGATAGAGCAATATAGTTGAGCAGTGAGGCAGAAGCGGTCGGTAGAGGACGTCCAAGGAACAACTACTATGACCAAATTAATAGTATTTTACAGAAATGTCATATTTCGAGCCCTCGTAACCGAAGAAAGTGTATGAAGAGATGCATGAATGTGGATGAAGTGAAAGAAGTATGTAAGGATCGTAGCATGTGGCAAATGGTGGTCTCTGCCTACCCCCATGGGATACAAGCGTGACCATGTGTATTCAAAACTGGTCAAATAATTACTGCATATATATGTATATATATAAAAAAAAAAAAAATGATGTTAGTCTCATCGTTCTGAGGGTGCGATATTTACCAATGTTATGTCTATGTAAATTAAATGTGTACGTCTGTATGTTCGCAGCGGTGTGATGCTCAGAGGGTCGGGCATCAAGTGGGACCTTCGCAAGTCGCAGCCTTACGACGCTTACCATCTGGTCGACTTCGACGTACCCATCGGTACCAACGGGGACTGTTACGATAGGTACGGAATACCACATAATTATATGCATACAGTATCCCTATCACAGGTTTGCCACCGTTTTCGTAATCTATACTCGCTAGAGTCACTCGCAATATTTGTATGAGATATTTTAGTTGTTCACGTCACCGCTGGGAGTCGCTGCACAATTTCTCATACTAATATTCAGCGGTGACGCTAGCGAGTATAGATTACGAAAACGGGGGTAAACCCGTGATAGGGGTAACAGGTGTCGTCACGAATCCATGAGGTGAAGTGCCAACGTGACATAATAAATTGAAGTCGTCATATATTTTATACCATCTGTGCCCCGCGTTGACTTAATTTTATGGGTGGTCCGCGGAACCCTAATTTTTAATTGATTATAGCCTAAGTTCTAATAAGTAAGAGGAGCTCGTGGCACAGTTGCTATTGCGCATATCATTCGATCAGCGAAGTTAAGCAACCCTAAGCCTAGCCAGTAATTGAATGGGTGACCGCCCGAGTCCCCTCCGGGCTTCGGAGAGCACGTTAAGCCGTTACCGGATGCCAATTTATTATCTTTGGCAATCGTTACAGGTAAGTCGGAGGCCTAAAATAGTCTGACAACTGGTTTAACCCAGATCACAGATTTTCCTCGTTAAAGGGGTTGCGAAGGTCAGATGGCAGTCGCTTCATATAAAAATCATGTGATCAGCCACATCGGGTTGAATCAAGTGCCGACCCCAACAATGTATGGGATAAGGCCAGGGAGATGATATAGCCTTAGTTACTCCTTGTAATATTAGCTTTCCGCCAGTGAAAGTCCCGTTCAAATCGGTCCAGCCGTTTCGTAGATTAGCCGGAACAAACAGACAGACAGAGATTTTTTTTGTGAAAAGCTTTTTTTTTGTAGTAACAAACAGATACTTTAATCTGTATAGATATTGTATGTGTTAGGTACCTGTGTCGCGTGGAAGAGATGCGAGAGTCCCTCCGCATCATAGACCAGTGTCTCAACCAGATGCCGGCGGGGGAGATCAAGACCGATGACTCCAAGCTCACGCCGCCCAACAGGGAGGAGATGAAGGTACACAGCATTTATCACTTACAGTCCAGCAATATTTTTGATATATAGGGGTGTCGGGGAAAATAGGACAGCTGTTAAAATATGTGATAGGGTATAATTTTAGGAAGTAAATAAAATTATTATGACAAAAATATCTTCTTCCGTTTTCGAGTAATTGACGTTCAAGGTTGACCATATCAAGGCTTTATTTTTGCATTAAAATCAGCGGTAACGTAGAGTTATTCACGTGAAATCTAACTACGTTTCTCCCACTAATAGTTCCTGAAATAATCTCATAAAACCATTTTTCGAAATCATTAACCTTCTCCTTAATTGACCAAGTTCAATGACCTGGTACATAATGTAGGTAAACGCGGCCGCGCGTTCATTCAATCGCTTAAGGCCGCGAGCTCTTCGGCCCTTAGCAACCATAGCCTATAACTACGTTATCGTTGGAGCTAGATATTTTACGACTTCAACATAGTGATATATTCATAAAACCCTACAACTTCTAGAAGACAACTGTTCTTTTTTCTCCGACGCCTGTATGTACTAAAATGCGCTCGAAAACTCTTATTGCGCGATTTAGGTTCTCGTGTATTTGTACTCAAACTTTGCAATTGTTAGCGAGTAGCGCCATCTATGTAGCGAGTTGAGAAACACAGCTACAGTACTTACTTGTCAGAATAAAGATTTTTTTTTATTTGACATAAGTGTATGTGAAATCTTACCGCAATGCAAGCGAAGCTGTCTCTAGAGTTGTATTTCTGCTGACCCCTTCAGGGACCCTTCAAGGATGTGACCATTAACTGTTTTTTTCGTTTCCAGACATCGATGGAGGCCCTGATCCACCACTTCAAGCTGTTCACTCAGGGGTACCAGGTCCCCCCGGGGGCCACGTACACCGCCGTGGAGGCTCCCAAGGGAGAGTTCGGGATCTACCTCGTCTCAGACGGCAGCTCCAAACCTTACAGGTACATTATTTTTTATTATTATATTTTATATTAATTTTAATCTCAATTTAGTGTGAAATGAGCTTTACTTTGGCTGACCAACTATGAAATGAAATATTATATCTAAATAGATATCGATTATTAAATTCAAGCTAAAAGCCTTATAAATATAATCTAATAACTAAAAAACCTTAAAAATATATAATCTTATAACTAAAATATATTATTAAAAGAAGTCCCTGTAGGCAAGGTACCGAAGATACTGGCAGCATTCCCCCTTTGGATGGCAAGACTAATTCTTTGACCGAGGTAGCTGCCAGCTCTCCGGTCTCCTGTGATGTCGATTAACCTTTCGGTTATTTCAATAGATATCGAGAGCCGTGATGTCCGTGGAGATTGAACAGTCGCCTGCTACGCAAGCGACGCAAGTTTGAATCCCAGCGGAGTCAATGAGTTTTTCTAAAAAAAATATGTGCAGTAATTTCACACCACGTGCTTTACGGTGAAGGAAAACATCGTACAAACCTGCATATGTCTGAGAAGTAATTCAAAGACGTATGTATAGTGCCCGAGTCGGCGATGGACTCACCTGTCACGTTGGCACTTAATCATATTCGTTTACCCTTTGGAGACCCTTCTGGGATGGCGGAATATTTTTTTAAATTTTTCACTGTTTCCCTTTGGCAGATGCAAAATTAAGGCGCCCGGTTTCGCTCACTTGGCAGCCCTTGAGAAAATCGGCAAGAATTCCATGTTAGCTGATATAGTGGCTATCATCGGAACACTGGACGTCGTGTTCGGAGAGATCGACCGATAAACACCGGTTTTTACAACAATCTATCGATAAATACCGGTTATTACGACTTATGATTTTAATGTATGAAACACATTTTTCGTTTCTTAAATCTTTAAATGATTAGGAAAAATATGAATGGATGAACGAAATACGTAAAAGATAGATTTAAATTCTTAGCTCAATGGCAGAGTAACTGCATGTTTTGTCCGAGGTCGTGGGTTCAAATCCCGTCTAGTGTTCGTATTTTTCTTAACCAATTTAAGGTTTTGTTACCGTTATTCATATACACCGGTTCGACCTCCGGTAAATGACGGTTGTCGGTAAGTACCGGTTTATCGATAAAAACCGGTTATTAGTCTAAGAGTAACATTCAATAGTGAATTGACTCCGTAGAGTAATCTGTACATTTTTATTTTTAAGCAATAAATTATGGTCGAATGTGTGATTTTTTAATTATATAATTTAATTTAAAAAAAATTAAAGAGCCGTGGTGGCCTCGGGGTTTGAGCAGTCACCTGCTACGCAAGCGACGCAAGTTTGAATCCCAGCGGGGCCTGTACCAATGAGTTTTTCTAAAAAACTTATGTACAGTGATTTCACACCACGTGCTTTACGGTGAAGGAAAACATCGTGAGGAAACCTGCATATGTCTGAGAAATAATTCAAACACGTATGTAAAGTGTCTGAGACGGCTACTGTTACGAGGAGTAATTTTGACTTATTATTATTTAATAAAATAAGGCGCGTGCCAATCATGAATTAAGTATACTCGAGTGAATCCGCGGGGCACAGCAAATCTTAGTAACTTAACCAACAGTTCCACTTAAAAAATATATATTTTTCTTATATTCTTAATTTATCTGGAACTTTTGTGATTTCACACCACGTGCTTTACCTTGAAGGAAAACATCGTGACGTATGTAAAGTGTCTGAGACGGCGATGGACTCACCATCTGTCACGTTGGCACTTAATCATCTTGTGTGAAAAGTGTGTGTTGTGATTACAACACCTCTGCCTACCCCTTCGAGGAATACAGGCGTGAGCATATGTATGTATGTAATTTTTGTCTAACATAGACAATGTTAGCTCAATTGAGCGCTCACATCACAACTCAGTAATCATTAAGCAATCCAAACATTAACCGTCAGTAAAATATATTTATTAATAACTTAAGCTATCCTTTTCCATAATTTCAGGACAATCTCTCTCAGTTTCCTGATCAAAGTAATTTTCAGGGATCACATAATTTTCAGGCGGTCGCATTGGCCCGTAAACCTTTGCATCCGTCTCTTTTACTCTCTTCTCGACTACTATTGCTGTCTCCCTTGCCCCTTCTGTGTTTTGAGCATCTGTCTCTTTTCCGCTAACTGCCTCTGGTGTTTCCATCTCTTCTGAAGTTGCTTGTCGTGTCGTCTCGTTCGCACTCTCTGCCTCTGGTGTTTCCATCTCTTTCGCACTAATTTCTTTTGAACTTGCTCTTGTCTCGCTCGCACTCCCTGCTATGTGTTTGCTGTCTCTGTCTTCAGATTTATGATCTTTTTTATTATTCTCTTCTTCATCTGAATCCATTTCTTCTACAAATTCAGATTCTTCTTGTTTAATTCCTATTTTCTTCTTAGATTTACGGTCAAGGTCTTCTTTAAGCTTTATCCTGTGAACAAGAAATGATTTAATTATAAATTTGTTTAAGATTTTAAAGAACCATAAGAGTCGCTACGCAAGCGACGCAAGTTCGAATCCCAGCGGGGCCTGTACCAATGAGCTTTACTAAAAAACTTTTCTGCAGTGATTTCACACCAAGTGCTTTACGGTGAAGGCAAAAAACATCGTGAGGAAACCTGCATATTTCTGAGAAGTAATTCAATGACGTATGTATAGTGCCTGAGACGGCGATGGACTCGCCAATTGTTACATTACGATGGCAATTAGATTGAATTTGAATGACAAAATTTATGTCAGTCTGTGTGTTTCTGCTAAATAAATCACTTAAGAAATATAAGCTCATAGACACAGCTCCAATGAATGTCGATAAAATTAACATAAATAAAAATCTAGTAGTTCTACTTATAACTAAATGCGTAGCTTGAGATGACCAGCCCCCACAAGCAGCACCTGTTCACAAGTATGACGTGTCGTAGCCAGATTGTCTATGTCCTTACCTCTTGCCATAGATAACAGAGTTGTTCTGTTTTACGGCCATCTTGGAGTCGTTGTTGAGGAGTGGGGGGAGGTGGGCAGGTCGAGCCAGGTCTGCCAGCCTCTGGGTCTTGGACAATGATGCTTTCAACTTCTGGATGCTCATCTGTTGGATACAATATAGGAATAAGTTGAAGAATTAGTGTCTCGCGGGAAACAGCATGTATAATATTAGCTACTATATACAGGTGTCGGAGAAATGGAACAGTTGTCTTCTAGAAGTTGTAGTGTTTTATGAATATATCACTATGTTGAAGTCGTAAAATATCTAGCTCCAACGATAACGTAGTTATAGGCTATGGTTGCTAAGGGCCGAAGAGCTCGCGGGCTTAAGCGATTGAATGAACGCGCGGCCGCGTTTACCTACATTATGTACGGGGTCATTGAACTTGGTCAATTAAGGAGAAAGTTAATGGTTTCGAAAAACGGTTATACGGGATTATTTCAGGAACTATTAGTGGGAGGAAAAGAATAAAAACGTAGTTAGATTTCACGGCAGAGACCACCGTTCGCCACATGTTACGATCCTTACGTACTTCTTTCCCTTCATCCACATTCATGCATCTCTTCATACACTTTCTTCAGTTACGAGTGCTCCGAATTCGACCTTTCTGATAAATACTATTAATTGTGTCATAGTAGTTGTTCCTTGGACGACCTCTACCGACACTTCCGGTCACATTCGCTCTATAAAATTCTTTCATAATATTCATAATAGTGAAAAATTGTATTAGCATGCAGATAAGTATAAAAAATAATCAAAAAGAAAAAAATTACAATACCGGATAGATTTAAAAGTTTTTGCATACCATGTATTTGCCACTGGTTAGTACTGGCTAGTACTCCTTCGCTTATACAAGCGATATAAAGTATCCGGTTTGACATATGTCACGTGACAGATTTACGTCATTCCCATACATTTTTTATCGAATCTATTAGCGCAAGCGTGAGAGAATGTTACTTCATCTAGGTCTACTGGTGATCAGCTTGTATCATCAAATGCCGATCACAACATGCAACCTGCATAGCACTGTCGTTGGTAGGCATACTTTAGTCTTGGAGATGTCTGCCTTCTGCGCCATGGTCTGCCTACCCAGCTGCCTCATGTACTCGTCCAAAGCGTCTCCATCACCTTCAGCCTCGACAGGAGTGGCTCTCAGCCGCTCTAACGCCTTCTCCTCTGATGTGATCTTTGTTTCTATACTGGATATTTGCTCCAACTGTAAGTAAAATTGAATATAATATTTATTTATTTATATATACGATAATTAAATAGGAGCCGTGGTGGCCTTAAGGTTTGAGCAGTCGCCGGCTACGCAAGCGACGCAAGTTCGAATCCCAGCGGGGCCTGTACCAATGAGTTGTTCTAAAAAACTTATGTACAGTGCTTTCACATCACGTGCTTTACGGTGAAGGAAAATATCGTATCACTTAAAGTTATGATGATGATGAAGTGAAGGGTCCCTGAAAGGGTAAGCAGATGCGTTGTAATAACAACGTGGTGTGAAATTACTGCACATAAGTTTTTAGAAAAACTCATTGGTACAGACCCCGCTGGGATTCGAACTAGCGTAACATTAACTCCAACATACCAGGTCATCATAAGTGAGCGCCTTGTCATTGTGTATCTCCTTCTGTCCCCTCATGCGCGCTCGCTTCCTCTCCACGGCGCCGGTGCGGTCCAAGAACGTGTCGTCATCAGAATCCGAGTAATTGTCGGGATCGTATTCCTTACGCTTCCTGCCACGGGGCTCTGGAATACAAGATACAATTTACGGTCTAAAGTCAAAAATATGTTTATTCGATTAGACTTTTAACAAAGTAATTTCAAATCGTCAGAATGACATAATTATACAGTATTATACATGATACCGCCAGGTTCGGAAGGTTGCTTTTACTGAGAAGAACCTGGTACATACTTACATACGCTATAGAGGACCTTGTGGCACAGTTGCTACTGCTCATATCATTCGATCAGCCCTAACCCTAGCTAGTAATTGGAAGGGTGACTTGGTGAGCACTTTAAGCCGTCGGTCCCGGTTGACAATTTATCATCTTTGGCAATCGTTAGGTCGGAGGTCTAAAATAGTCTGACAACTGGTTTAACCCAGATCATAGATTTTTCTCGTTAAAGGGGTTGCGAAGGTCAGATGGCAGTCGCTTCGTATAAAAAATCAAATGATCAGCCACATCGGGTTGAATCAAGTGCCGACCCCAACAGTGTATGGGATAAGGCGGGGGCGATGATGATGATGCCATACTTTCATACGCATTTAGTGAAAACTAGCTGTGCCCTGCGGTTTCACACGCGTAGATTTAGTTTTATATAATATATCGGTTTAAAATTGACAAAGTTTCATACAAACTTTTATCCCTTTGGGGGTAAACTTAATCAAAATCCTTGCATGCCAAATGTCAGCCCGATCCGTCCAGTGGTTTGGGCTGTGCGTTGATAAATCACTATGTCAGTCAGTCAGATTGTTCCCATATTCCTCACCGTGCGTGGCCCGCCGCAGCAGGCCGGCGCGGTCCAGCAGGCGACAGGCCTCCAGCGCGGCGGCCACGACTGCCTCCTTCTTCTTCCCGCGGTGCATCACCTCAGCCACCACGGGCCGACCCCTCGCGTCGTCCAGGGGCAGCTCCACCCTGGACCATGGGACACATCCTCAAAACTCACCAATTATGACATACATGCAGAGGTTATAGCAACACATTTCAACGAATATGATTAAGTGCCAATGTGACAGAGGATGAAAAAAAAGGAAAACATCATGGGGAAAACTGCAAATGTCTGAGAAGTATTTCAAAGATAGGATAGGTACATAGAGTGCCTGATATGGTGTTGGTACATAATCATACATACATAAGCTCACACCTTTATTTTATGAAGGGTTGCTACCCACTTTTCGCCGAATATGATTAAGTGCCAACGTGACAGATCGTGAGTCCATCGCCGTCTCAGACACTTTACATACGTCATTGAATTACTTATCAGACATATGCAGGTTTCCTCACGATGTTTTCCTTCACCGCAAAGCACGTGGTGTAAAATCACTGCACATACAATTCTACAATAATTCCTTGGTACAGGCCCCGCTAGGATTCGAATTTGTTTGGCTTGCGTAACAGGCGACTGCTGGCCACCACGGCAAAGAGTTTATTTCGCATTGAATCGAGAATTAACACATTTCTTACAAAAACAGCGAAGTTAAGCAACCCTAACCTAAGACAGTAGTTGGATGGGTGACTATCAAAATCCACGTACCGGCACATAAACTGTCCGACGCCCCTCTCCTCGCAGTCATAATTCAGCTCGTGTCCTTCCCGCTCGCAGTACCCCCGAAGGGTCTTCTTAGGGTCCGCGAGGTACAGCTCCTCGTTGGCTGCCACCGCGTATGGATTCTCGGCTAGATCCGGTTCCTCTTCAGCGTCCTCGCCTGAGGTTGGAAAACGGATGGGTTGACATTTAGTTACAGATCATTTTTAAAAACACAAAAAATAATATAATTATCTGGTCCCCAAATCCATCTGTATTTTCCCCCCTTCAGGGACCCTTATAGCAAGAGAAGACACTTACTCATCCCCCAATCAATGCCCTGATCCTCACGTTTCTTCTCCTCAGCAATTCTATCCCTCTCCCTCTGTTCCACGGCCTCCTGTATCATTCTATCTCGCTCTTGCTTCATGTGTTCCGCACGCTGTTTGATCTCAGTCACTGTTAGTTCTGACTCGCCTTCGCAGTCGAAATCAGGGCCCTGGGAGGTATATATAATTAATCGATACATTATACAGATATCTCACTCTCAGAACAATACGGGGCTCAAAGCATTTTTTGGACATTATTGTCAAAGATTTTACCAGTTTTTAATACAATGTATTTTACATACATATGCTCACGCCTGTATTCCCCGAAGGAGTAGGCAGAGGTGTTGTAATCACAACACCCACTTTTCATCACCCGAAGATGATTAAGTGCCAACGTGACAGATGGTGAGTCCATCGCCGTCTCTGACACTTTACATACGTCATTGAATAACTTCTCAGAAATATGCAGGTTTCCTCACAATGTTTTCCTTCACCGTAAAGCACGTGGTGTGAAATCACTGTACATAAGTTTTTTTTAGAAAAACTCTTTGGTACAGGCCCCGCTGGGATACGAACTTGCGTCGCTTGCGTAACAGGCGACTGCTCTAACCTCAAGGCCACCACGGCGGATAAATTATGAGTAGAAATAGATTTTAAGGACTGTTGACTTACGATCGTAAACATTATTATATTTGCAAATTCTTGAGTTGAGCCCCTTTCGTTCTGAGGGTGGATATGTAAAATCGAAGTGTCTATTTGTAACTCCATATTAACAGCTTTGCACTGTACCCCTATCACGGGTTTGCCACCGTTTTCGTAAATTATACTCGCTAGCGTCACTCGCAATATTTTTATGAGAAATTGTGCAGCGACTCCCAGTGGTGACGTGAAGATCAACCACATCGGGTTGAATCAAGTGCCGACCCCAACAATGTATGGGATAAGGCCAGGGAGATGATGATATGGTACACGAAGTACCAGGCGCACATAACGGACAAGGAGTTAATAAGTTGATTGCGACTAACATGGAGCCACATCGGGTTGAATCAAGTGCCGACCACAACAATGTATGGGATAAGGCCAGGGAGATGATGATATGGTACACGAAGTACCAGGCGCACATAACGGACAAGGAGTTAATAAGTTGATTGCGACTAACATGGAGCCACATCGGGTTGAATCAAGTGCCGACCCTGGAGTCTGTTATTTGCTCGCTTGCCATATGCATTCCCAACTGAAATCAATTTCTCCAGGCGCTCATTACCCCTTCCCATTACGTGGCCAAAATACGAAAGAATTCGTTGGTGGCATATCATAGACAGACCGGTTTTTATCTTCAGCTGTCAGAGGATTGACATTCCTGTTTATAGCATAAATAACAAAAAAAACATACATACAGCAACAATATGCGTCCGGGAACTGTTTCCAAATTTGATCTGGTGTCCGACACGAACCCTTGTGTAATGGTTTGGCTTCAGGCGCTCTCTGTTCAGGAAGGTACCATGAGTACTCTCCAGATCATACAGATACCAGCCCGAGGAAGGTTCGCCCTCAGCTGCGAACGCTTTGTATTGGAGAACTGCATGGTATCTGGAATATTAAACTGGTATTATATAAGGTCTAGACTTTTCTGGGGCACAATTTTGGCACAAAGCATGGTACACGTCTATCTACACATCTATGCAGAGAAATAAAATATAAGTGTCTGTTTGTAATTCCAAAGTGGTGGCCTTGAGGTTAGAGCAGTCGCCTGCTACGCAAGCGACGCAAGTTCGAATCCCAGCACGGCCTGTACCAATGAGTTTTTCTAAAAAAAACTTATGTACAGTGATTTCACACCACATGCTTTACGGTGAAGGAAAACTTCGTGAGGAAACCTGCATATTTCAGAGAAGTAATTCAAAGACATATGTATAGTGTCAGAGATAGGCGAGATAGGCGATAGACTCACCATCTGTCACGTTGGCACTTAATCAAATTAGGTGAAAAGTGGGTGTTGTGATTACAACACCTCTGCCTACCCCTTCGGGGAAAACAGGCGTGAGCATATGTATGTACATGCAAGAACTGCGGTAAAAATTTAAACCAATGTGATTTTTTTAATGACTAAACAACTTGGATTATTTCCAAAACTATTAAAAGTATTGAAAATTCGGAAACACAGATCAATAGTTTTTTTTGTCGTTATAATAGCATTAAATAAAAAAAATCTATCAGATGTCACATAACGGTATTTTAGTACCGCAATATAATAAACAGTTAACGCGTTCACTGCTAACAACGTGTATGTGCGTCCAACTGTTCGAGAATTTACAAAGAAGTTGAAATGTTAGCAGTGAATGTGTTAAATAATTATAGAAAGCTCACCGTGACACAGTTGGATGCGCCATCACTATGTCACAATTGGTGAGTCTACCAAACACATAGTATGGCTTGTTCATCAACTCCACATTGTCCACTATCATACCCGATTTGAGCACTTCCAATGCATAGTCCGATCCTGGAAATACATTGAAAATTGATTACACTACAATAACACTTAAGAACAAAACATAGGGATGGTTAAAAACCTAAAAACTTACAATGATTTCAAACCATGTGCTTTACAGTGAAGGAAAACATTGAGAGGAAACCTGCATATGTCTGAGAAGTAATTCAAAGACTATGTATAGTGCCTGAGACGGCGATGGACTATTGATCACATTGGCACTTAATCAGCTCCGGTGAATGTTGTTGTTACTACAACACAACCTATCCCTTCGTAAAATAAAGGCATGAGCTTATGTATGTATGATTACGTACCAACGCCATATCAGGCACTCTATGTACCTATCCTATCTTTGAAATACTTCTCAGACATATGCAGTTTTCCTTCACCGTAAAGCACGTGGTATGATATTACTGGCCATAAGACAAAATCATTGGTACAGGCCCCACTGGGATTCAAACTTGCTTGCGTAGTAGGCAATTCAAGCACCACGGCCACGACGGCTCTCACGTATTAATAGATTACCTTCCGGACATAATCCTGACCACTTAGGTTCCTTGTAAGGAATAGGAGTGGATTCCTTGATCAAAACAGCGGGAGGCAACGAACTTTTGGAACTCGATTCCGACGTGTTTATTACTGGTTTCTCATTTTGTTTCTCCTCCAAAGGCTTCTCAGCGTCGGTTTTAACTTTCTTGGGCAGTTTTCCAATGCGACCAAACAGCACTGGCTTTTTAAATTCGATTTGTTCGTCTTTCACAGATTCTTGGTCGTCGGCCATTGTAAAGTTAAGTCTAAGATACAAAAGAAATCGGTTTCAAACACATATGTTGAATTATTCTTCAAACAATTATAATCTATTATTTATTGGTTTTACTCATATCCAAATCACATTACTTTCGAAAAACTTAAAATATAATTTTCTAAAACGATATTGGATTGAGTTGACCACGATTTGATGTTTGATTTGACAGACAATTGACATTGACAGTATTTGCCAGTGGTATTTTGTAACCTCCATAGGTAGCAAACTAAACTCGTCGCCACCATTTTAAAAAGATGATTAAGCAGATAGCAAATTACCGATTTTAAGCTTCCCATGCAGCCAAGTATTCACTCTCATACTATTCTTTCATTTTAAAATAATAAGCGTTTTATATCCAAATATTCTGGATTTTTCAGTGAAGTCACAAAATAACAAATCGACGAAGTTAGAGCTACCATAGTTTTTTTCATACAATTCCTAGACGAAATCTAAAACGCTCCAGATTTCATTCATTTGAATGATAAACATTAGAACGAAAGAACAAAATCTTTCGACATTGACCGATATGAACTAAGTATTTCAAATCAAAAGAATTTTGTGTCGAATGTAGATTGCCAACCGATCGTAATAAATATTTTTTCTAACACTCGATTTCGTTGTGGAAATTGCTCAAATATTTTCATGTGCTTGTTTGTTTGTCTATTTTCTAGATATCAGTGATAAATATTGTGTGAACATTAGTGTTTTAGTGTCCATATTGCTAGTGCCAGCCTGCGAGGTAGCGGACAAAGATTATTCATATTTACTTTTATCGGACGCTCTTATCACAATAATACCTGTGTTTTAATGTGATTTCACCGCTTCGCTGACGTCCTAAACCGCATAATTAGCTCAGGTGAGTTGCTATCAGTTAGAAATGTTGATATATTCGTCAAGTAAATTTTTTTTACATATTTGTCTGCAATGCAACTTCGTTTTCCTAGATCACAATCCGTCCGGCGGTGAAAGTATAATTTGTTCAAATCTTATAATCGGATCTATTGTTTTACTATTTTTGTGGTCGTCTTATTGTCATTACGGCGAAAAGGAGGTTACATTCTTTCAGAAGATATTTCGCTAGCAATATCTATTGAAATGTAGGTTGGTATAGATATTATTCAAATTCAAAAATATCTTTATTTGATTAGACTTTTAACAAAGCACTTTCAAATCGTCAGAATGACATAATTATACAGTTATTATACATGCTACCGCCAGGCTCGGAAGGTTGCTTTTACTGAGAAGAACCTGGCAAGAAACTCAGTAGTTCTCTTATTCAAAATAAAAATTATAATATTTTGAGTAAAACAATAAAAATATGAAAACTATAAGTAGTTACTATGTATAATTGTGTAGCATGAGATGAACAGCCCCCACAAGTATGACGAGAATGCCAGCCATCACTCCTCAACCATTATAGAGGGAAGTGACAGACTTGTCATCCGGACGCTCCTGATTAGAAAAAATATTTAGTTTACTACTATCAATTTTGTTTACATATTAGAACAGAGATGAAAATTACTAAAAACTAATTACAAGTAGAAAACTTGTCCCAAATCGGTGTCTCTCGGGATCGTGCCAAGAAGGCTGGCAGCATTGCCACGTTGAATAGCAATGATGATTCTCTGAGCGAGAAAAGCCTCAGGAGCCAACATATCGACACACGTGGCATCCCAGTATATGAGTATAATTTCATATCCATTTAGTAAAAAGCTGTTATTTTGGAATCACAAACAGACACTTCAATTTTATTTATCTGTATAGATGAAATTAATGTATTCAAAACAATATTACAAACCAAGTCACAAGCAAATGTTAGTAATAGTTTTCCTACTGGGAATAGACCCTTTTAATCAGAATGATTTATATATTAACATAAAATCACATTCATTAATAAAGATTACCATTTCAAATCTCCACCTACATACATACATATTTTCCTTGTCATGGCCACACCTTCCATGCACAATGCTTCCATACATAATGCAGTCACATCTGCAGTATTATAATCATATTTATCTACACCATAATGAACCTTGTGCCTTAGCTAATAGTGCACTGAATCTCCTGTTTGAAATTCAGAGCTGCCCAACTGGGGATGATACTTAATTTATCAGGAGCAGCCACCCATTGCGAGGCTCCGGGCGGCAGGTCTTTGCAAGCTCTGGTTGTTTAGTAGATATTCATAATTTTTGTTTTGTACATTAAAAAGAATTGAAAAATGTATGTTGGGATGGTTCAGACATATCGAAGGAACAACTGCTATGACCAAATTAATAGTATATTTCAGAAAGGTACATTTTGGAGCAATCGTAACCGAAGAAAGTGTATTAAGAGATTCAAGTATGTAAGGATCGTAGCATGTGGCAAACGGTGGTCTCTGCCTACCCCCATGGGATACAGGCGTTAGCATATGTATGTATAAAAATCTGTATTTTTTTAATTTGCTTGGCACGAGGCCGCCACTGATAAGGAGACAGCTAGAATTTGAGGTGTTACACCTGTCGAGAGGAATTTAATTTTTAATTTGCTTCTTAAAATCTAACCACTGGGACCACTGTTTCAGCCACCTAGTGGTCCTAGAATTATAAAATATATAAAATTAATGTTTCTATTTGTAATGCGAAATTAACAGCTTTTTCACTGAATGCCTATATTATATCTTAAACGAGCAATTCTTGTATATATGGATACAATCTGAATCTCAGAAACGGCTCCAACGATTATCATGAAATTTTGCATGAAGGGGGTTTCAGGGGCAAAAAAATAGATCTAGATAGGTTTCATTCATGGAAAACATAGTTCTGACCATGTTTTCAGGCACTGAAAAACTCATAAAATATCATTACAATACGACTGCATATTTGGGCGACATCTGTCAAGTTATGGTAGCTCAGACGTGAGGCTTCCATCTTACGGGGCGATAACGAAACTAGAGTACCACGGGAGAGACTGACGGTCACCGGAATTTTTTTCTTTTTTTTGTCTGATGAAGAAACCGAGCACAGATCAACCAGATACTGAATGGTATAGGATCTCACTACACTTCATTATCTTTAATCTATAACTTTGTCAGATAAAGTTCTTCACGTGCTAAAACATAACTAAATAGTATAGTTTATATGATTCAATAGAATTGGCGTTAGTTTGTAAGCTGGTTTGATGACATCTTTTTTTCCTTACCAAATGTTATGTGAGTGAATTATATTAAACTAGCTGTGCGCGGCAAACGTTGTATTGCCATATATTTTTTTGGGGTGTACTACCCCTAACATTTAGGGGGATGAAAAATTTATGTTGGCCGATTCTCATAGATACCGGATAAGTACAAAAAATTTCATCAAAATCGGTCCAGCCGTTTCGGAGGAGTATGGCAACGAAAACTGTGACACGAGAATTTTATATATTAGATTACAAAGATTGCAAAAAATTCAAAATTCGAAATATCTTTATTTGATTAGACTTCTTACAAAATACTTTCAAATCGTCAGAAGGACACAAAATACATTATACATGATTATAAATGTTACCACCGGGTTCGGAAGGTAGCTTTTGTTGACAAGAACCCGGCAAGAAACTCAACAATTACTCTTTTAAAAAAAATATATATTATACAATGTTTTTGACATTATATGACATACCAGTAGACAATAATTATTAGCGATTGTAAGGAGTTACAATTAAACCTTCGTGATCGATGGTTTGGAACAAAGAAGAAAAATGCAGAAATAAAAATATGATATGTAATAAAAATATGCAATTAATAATATAAAATATAACATGGTTGAATATATAGTATAATTCTAATAAATTGATACCCATCTAGAGCCACGCCACCACAATACCATATCGCATTGGGCCTGTAAGGATAGGAGTAAGCTTAGTATGTGTAAATAAATAAATAAAAAAAAATGCCTCTGGGACCAACTCTTAAGGCTGTGCGTTAATCTATACAGATAAATAAAATTGAAGTGTCTGTTTGTAATTCCAAAATAACAGCTTTTCACAAAATGCATAATATGAAACTATATATGGTAATTAATTAAACAAATTTTAAAAAAAAATTGTCTGTCTGTCCGTTTGTTCTCTGAAACGGCTGGACCGATTTTAACGTGACTTTCACTGGCAGATAGCTAATGTTACGAGGAGTAACTAACATTTATTTTTATTTTAAAAAAACCTGAGGGGTGCCGCGGGAATGAAATTAAATACAGCTAGTTTATCTATATATAAATAGATGTACGTCTATCAATTTGTAAACACGAATCATTTTTAGGGTTTCTGACTTAAGTTATTAGTTGTGATGTAACAAAACCAAGGCTGCGGTGGTTTTGTTTACCACCGCACCGAATTCATATTATGTCTAAACTGTTACCAAATGTGAAGGTCGCGTCGACACTACATACATATGCTCACGCCTGTATTCCCCAAAGGGGTAGGCAGAGGTGTTGTAATCACAACACCCACATTTCACCGAAGATGATTAAGTGCCAACGTGACAGATGGTGAGTCTATTGCCGTAGCAGCTACTATAATATTGTACTACAATAAAAGTCGCCACCAGTCTCCTCATTTCACAGAGAATAGATAATAAATAAAATAATAATGCTCACGCCATCCCAGAAGGGTCCCCGAAGGGGTAAGCAGATGTGTTGTGACAACACCCACATTTCACCGAAGATGATTAAGTGCCAACGTGACAGATGGTGTGTCTACTGCCGTCTCAGGCACTATACATACGTCTTTTAATTACTCCTCAGACATATGCAGGTTTCCTCACGATGTTTTCCTTCACCGTAAAGCACGTGGTGTGAAATCACTGGACATACGTCTTAAAAAAACTCATTGTTCAAAAAATCTTGCGTCGCTTGCGTATAGGGGATGCAATCGCGAGACCTCGGCCTTTTACGAGATTGATCTCGGGCGAAAAGCGGACGAGATCTCGCAAGTTAAACGAAATAACACTCGAGCATCTTCTTCTTCTTAAAGTGCCTTGAAGGTTGCTTTTATTGAGAAGAACCTGGCAAGAAACTCAGTAAATACTCTTTTCAAAAATACAGAATAAATCACTTAAGAAACATAAGCCCATGGACACAGTTCCAATGCACAAATGTCATAAAAATGAACATATTTAAAAATCTAGTAGTTCTACTTATAACTAAATGCGTAGCTTGAGATGACCAGCCCCCACAAGCAGCACCTGTTCACAAGTATGACGAAGTATGACGTGAATGCCAGTCAAATAAAGATCTGTATAAGATGGAATCAGTTTCCTGCTCTAAGCACCACAATGAACAAGCGGTGTGTTGTGTAATTATGATTACCGTTCAACAATAGCTCTCATCTCTCTATTGTTTCGTGACCACTCGGCTGGAATATCATCGTCTCAAAGCAAGTACAAATACGTAACAGAATTGCTTTGAGAAGGATGTTATGTACGAGCTCCGGCACGAGTAACGAACGCTCAGCAAGAAATAGTGGGGATACCTCACGATGTTTTCCTTCACCGTTAAGCACGTTGTGTGAAATCACTGCAAGTTTTTAGAAAAACATTGGTACAGGCTGCCAGGATTTGAACTTGCGTAGCAGGCGACTGCTCAACCTCCGAGGCCACCACGGCTTCCAAATACTTATATTTAAAGTTAAATAAAAAAACGTATATTTAAATAAAAAAAAAAATTTGAATAGCTTTTCTTGAAAGACTGGATATATAATTAAATTTTTGCTGACAATAGATTTGTTAACAGCAGCTCAGCTAATTGACTTTCGCTCGGGCTCCGTTCGTTCGAATGAATTATCTGACATTGTTGAATGAAAGTTTCATTTATAAATAACTAGCTGTGCCCCGCGGTTTCACCCGCGTAGACTTAATTTTATGGGTAGATTTTTTCACGGAAACCTAACATAAAAAAAGTATCTTAAGTTGTTCCTTGTAACATCAACTACCTGTCAGTGAAAGTCTCGTAGAAATCGGTCCAGACGTTTCAGAGTTTACCCGAAACAAACAGACAGATAAGGTATGTGCTTTGATGTGCATTAAATGAAAAGCTGTTAATTTGAGATTACAAACAGAAACAAAATTTTTACTCATTTATATATGTATATTTTTCGGGATATAGTATCCTATGTCCTTCCCCTGGTTCTAAGCTAAGATTAACCAATTTTCAGCCAAATTGGTTAATCCGTTGTTGAGTTATAAATAGTGTAACTAACACGACTTTCTTTTATATATATAGATATATATATATATATATATATATATATATATATATATATATATATATATTATTTTATTACTATTAGTAAAAGGGAAAACGTTATTTGAGTCAGTTTAATGGACGGAAATAATTGAACAATTAATTTTGAGAACACGCGTTTGTACTATCCTAGAACAATTCAAAATATCTTTATTCGATTAGACTTTTAATAACACATACATACATACATATGCTCACGCCTGTATTCCCCGAAGGGGTAGGCAGAGGTGTTGTAATAACAACAACCACTTTTCACAAAAGATGATTAAGTGCCAACGTGAGTCCATCGCCGTCTCAGACACTATACATACGTCATTGAATTACTTCTCAGAAATATGCAGGTTTCCTCACGATGTTTTCCTTCACCGTAAAGGACGTGGTGTGAAATCACTATACATAAGTTTTTTTAGAATAACTCATTGGTACAGGCCCCGCTGGTATTCGAACTTGCGTCGCTTGAGTAGTAGGCGACTGCTCAAACCTCAAGGCCACCACGGCCCTTTTTTCACGACTTTTAAGAACGTACTTTCAAATCGCCAGGCTGACAGTAATTATGACTCCGCAGTGCTCATCTAGTATTGAATATGACGAACTATATAATAAGCTTATTTATGTTGTAATAACTTCAAAGGATACGGAGTACTGAATGCCTGGATACAATGGGTAATTTCCAACAAGAATACTTAAGTGTAGCTTAGTCAAATAGTTGTATGCAACTTAGTTAACTTAACATTGTCCTCTAATAGCTCGTGACCAACTTGCTCTTAACTTATAACTTGACTGCCTCATTAGGGCTCAAGTAAACAATACAAAAGAACTGCACACGAATACCACCTTTAATCGTATTGATATTGGATCGAAAGTCCTTTGCACATAGATAAATGGCGACGAGGAAATTTTCATATCGTCAATTCTGCAGTTTCTACAGTACTGTAGATATGTAAAATGGAGTCTTATTTCTAGGAATATTGAATTGATAATCCATACCACGTTGACGGAACAAGTTGCGTAGCGTTTTACAAGAGCTTAACTGAATATGAGGATTAACTAATGGATGGTATTGCTAAATTGGTGGCGCTCAGGCCCTGATTCTGGCTTGTTGCCAGCTCTAGTTAGTAAGATCAGTATATGTCATGACACGTCAGGGTAGATGAGGACAACGCCTCCGGGAGACCAGTGACCCCGGTGGTGAGAAATACACATCGATTTACTAATGAAAGAACTCAAACTCGAAAACATCTTTATTCACTTAGACTTTTAACAAAGTACTTTCAAATCGTCAGAATGGCGTAATTATGCAGGATTATACATGCTACCGCCAGGCTCGGAAGGTTGCTTTTACTGAGAGGAACCTGACAAGAAACTCAGTAATTACTCTTTTAAAAAAAATCACTTAAGAAATTTTATCCCATGGACACAGTTCCAATGCACAAATGTCGAATGTGAGCGGACGTGTCGGTAGAGGGCGTCCAAGGAAGAACTACTATGACCAAATCAATAGTATTTTTCAGAAAGGTCAAATTCGTAGCACTTGTAACCGAGGAAAGCATGTGAAGGTATGCAAGAATGTAGATGAAGCGAAAGAAGTATGTAAAGGTCCTAGAGTGGCGACCGCGTACCGGCAGGCGCAGTGTGGGTAAGGCCCTGAACGAGGTGGACCGACGACCTGGTGAGGATCGCGGGAACCCGCTGGATGTGGGAGGCACAAAACTGGTCGTCGTGATCGTTGGGGGAGGCCTATGCCCAGCAGTGGCTGAAATGACGATGATGATATCGTCCCATGAGTGGTCCAAGTGAATTTTTGAGTCTTTTTGGAAACCACATTGTGAATAGGTCGCATCTCAGTGGTACAATGAAAACTGTAATATTAATATTAACCGGTTTAATCGATTACTCGGACAGAATGATTCGAATCGATCCGTTCTGAGCAATTTGATCCAGTATTGTTCTCGGTCTAGTTGCTGAGGCAACCTTAGGGATTGTGCTCTGTGTATTTGTATAATTAATTGACTATTGTTCCTTAGTTGAACATCTAATAGATATACGGGCTTTTATTACGGCCCTCCGTGCATCGGAGAGCACGTTAAATTAGACTTATGGTAGATTAAGGCGGGCCCTACCCGTCCACCCAATAGCCAGGGTCTAAGAATTTGGCTATGGTATCCCCTGCCTGTCGTAAAAGGCGACTAAAAGGGGGCCGGAGGGCCTGCTGGTGGCCGCGGGCCCGGGAGCTTGCACAGCGAGGTCTCCAGGGGCGGCGACACAGTTACCCCGGGGATGTGCCCCGGCAAAGTGTGGGGGAACACCGGTGCGATCTATCAGAGTACGCGGAGTCCCTCTTAGCACGGAGGATGGCCATCGGTTTAGTGCGGTAAAAATCTCACAGATAATAATTTTCTACTTTTGTCTGTCTGTCTGCCTGTGTGTTTGTTCCGGATAATCTCCAAAACGGCTGGACGGAATTTAACCAGGCTTTCATTGGAAAATATCTTTTCTTACAACAGGCAACTGTGATCGTGATCTCAGACGCCGAAATCCTCGGCGTCAAAGTAACGAACATGACTTCAAGAACTAACATAAATTAATGTCGTTTTTCCTAGTATCGAAACCAAAGGCCGTAACGGGAGTAGTGACCAATAATGTCAACACGCGGGGAGTCCACCATGCTCCAATTAACACAGACGCCATCGACGTTCCTACAACACAGATTTGGTATTTCAAGCATTCAAGTTCACGACTGTAGCGAGAAATAAATGACTTTTTTTTTTAAATAAATTATACAACAATCCATATATATACACTGGCTGTGACCCGCGTATTCACCGCGGGTATATCGGTTTAAAATTGACAAAGTTTCATCCCCTATTTTATCCCCTATTTTATCCCCTATTTTATCCCCTTGGGAGTGCAATTAATCAACCTCCTTATTCTTAGCGGATGCCTACGTCATAACATCTAACTGCATGTCAAATTTCAGCCCGATCCGTCCAGTGGTTTAGGCTGTGCGTTGATAGATCACTATGTCAGTCAGTCAGTCACCTTTGAGTTATATATATAGTTAGATTGCATAGGTGGCTTGAAATTACTACGCTGATGGACGGGCAGACATTGGTATTCAACCTTTCTGAAAAAGATTATTAATTAAGCTCTTCCTTGCACGCTCTCTACTGAATATTCCGTCCGCGTTCACTCTATTATATATTTTTCTAAGTGTTAAACTAAGAAAAGCTTCACCCTGCGTCGTCATCCGATATCGTCACGACCATCTGTCGGCGACGATATCGTGCAGTTACCGTCCAATTAATGAACAAGGAAGAGAACAAACAAGCATACACATATAGTATATTGACTGTAGTAGAATATGGATGATATTATTATGATTGATCCATTGTATAGAACGAACACTGGTTGGCACTCGGCCAGGAATAACTTTGTGGTAATAAGGTTTTGCCATGTACGTTCAGACCTTGATAAGGAAATAAGTATTGTAAATACGTCATATTGACAGACGTCATTATATTACATATTAGAGCCGTGGGGGCCTTGAGGTCTGAGCAGTCGCCTGCTAAGCAAGCAGTGATGAATGAACTAATGAGTTTATCTAAAAAACTTATGTACAGTGATTTCACACCACGTGCTTTACGGTGAAGGAAAACATCGTGAGGAAACCTGCATATTTCTGAGAAGTTATTCAATGACGTATGTAAAATGTCTGAGACGGCGATGGACTCACCATCTGTCACGTTGGCACTTAATCATCTTCGGTGAAAAGTGGGTGTTATGTCTTGGTAACTACAATATTGTCTGTTCGTTATGTGAAAATTTGATTTTTTAACTTGTATATGAAAAAATATGTCTATAATTATAATAAAAAAACAATGTCCCAAAAAAATATATGTCCACGCCCTGAGTATGAGCCGTGGTGGCTTAGGGTTTGAGTAGTCGCTACGCAAGCGACGCATGTTCGAATCCCAGCGGAGCCTGTGCCAATAAGGTTTTCTAAAAATTTTGATCGTGAGGAAACCTGCATATGTCTGAGAAGGAATTCAAAGACGTATGTATAGTGTCTGAGACGGCGATGGACTCACGATCTGTCACGTTGGCACTTAATCATCTTGTGTGAAAAGTGGGTGTTGTTATTTCAACTCGTCTGTCACCCCATCGATGTATGTAGATAATTGATTCACTGGCATGATTGTTAATTCGTTCACAAGTATGATTTAAATATACTGAAACCTAGAATAATACGATTGTATTCCTATGGAAGCTGGTGTTGTGTGTATATTATTCTTCATCAGTGTTGTCATGTCACAAGCGTGTTACAAATAATGCTTGGTATATTCTGTAGGCTTACCACAGAACAGCCTTGTTAAGTTAAGATTATAAATATGGAGCTTGGAGGTCAAGGATCAAATATGAATGGGTATAAAGATATTAGTCGGATTAAGCAATTTTATAATGCGTGGGTCTCTCTATGTATTAAATTTTTGTAACAACAACTTTTGTATTATATACACTAATATTAGCTGTGGTTTAAAATTGACAAAGTTTCATACAAAATTTCATCCCCTATTTTATCCCCTTGGGGGTAGAATTAATCAAAATCCTTTCTTAGCGATGCCTACGTCATAACATCTACCTGCATGCCAAATGTCAGCCCGATTCGTCCAGTGGTTTGGGCTGTGCGTTGATAGATCACTATGTCAGTCAGTCAGTCAGTCACATCATATTTCCCACCGTTTAAACCTTCCCTGAACTTCAACAAATTTATCAATACCAAAATCACCCGAATCAGTCCAGCCATTCTCAAGTTTTAGCGAGACTAACGAACAGCAATTCATTTATATATATAAAGTTTGTTTACATGCGATCGCTAATCTCAAGAACTACTGGTCTGATATGAAAATATGTTTTATTGCTTGATAACTCATTTATAGAAGAAGGCTATAGGCTATATAAAATGTGTCTAAGCGTGATGATATAATAGCCTTATAGCCTTCCTCGATAAATGGGCTTCAATCAGACACTGAAATCGGACCCGAAGTTTTTGAGCTTTAGCAAATAAAAAATAAACTCTTCGGCTTTATATATTAGTAGTTTCTTGCCAGGTTCTTCTCAGTAAAAGCAACCTTCCGATACTGGCGGTAGAATGTATAATCCTGTATAATAATGTCATTCTGACGACCTGAAAGTACTTTGTAAAAAGTCTAATCGAATAAAGATGTTTTCGACTCATAACGTAGGCATCTATGATTTTAAGATCATTGGATGGCACTCAATGAATGTCCATTTTGTTGTGGCTTGCGTCAAAGCCGTCAAATGCAATGTCGTTACAGCGAGCGCTTGAAATCCGATCTTCCGATACGACCGACACGCCCCGCTGCCCAGCTAGTTTCATTCATATCGATGCATTGTTGTTCATCGAATTGTAATCGATAATATTGATGGATATCGATAGCTAAGATTATGTTTACGAGGATTTGATATAATGTTTTAGTCTTTTTTCATAGCATGTGCTTTACGGTGAAGGAAAACATCGTGACGAAACCTGCATAAGTCTGAGAAGTATTTCAAACACGTATGTATAGTGCCTGAGACGGCGATGAACTCACCCTCTGTCACGTTGGCACTTAATCATGTTCGGTGAGAAGTGTGTGTTATTACAACACCTCTGGCTATCCCTTCTATCGTCGTCTCAGGCACTATACATACGTTTTTTAAAATTACTTCTCAGACATGTGCAGGTTTCCTCACGATGTTTACCGTAAAGCACGTTCTGTGAAATCTTTGTCTATATTAAACATATCTTCGCATTACATGTCCATATCATGAAAAATGTATTTTCTTCAAGTTTTCAGTCACTGGTGCTATTCAGACTTCCCATTTCATAAGTTTCAGTAATATTGACAAATTACACCAACACTAATTGCCATCTTTGGAATTTCGCCAACGGCTGCCAGGTATTGTACCGTCCGGTCACTTTGTATGCAAATGTGCACGCGCAGTTATGCAATGTGGTCGTTACGCACGTTTAACTTGGAGGCGACGTTCTAAATCACTGTTTTTAAGTATTGGTTCGAAATATTAATCAAACATAAGGGCTTCCTACGTTGGTCGGGTATCGTTCATAACTGCCTCGTTGGTCTAATGGTTAGTACGTTCGCCTGCCGATCACGAGGTCCCGGGTTCGATTACCGGGTCGGGTTCAAAAATTTATATTGGGTTTTTCTGACAAGAAATTCACAATACAAATGCCCGGAGTTTGGAAGTTGGCGGTGTTTCCACCCCCGTGCCTCGGAAAGCACGTTAAGCCGTTGGTCCTACCCCTGATCTCTCTCCGGTCGTGTCGGATTGCCGTCCCATCGGACTATGAGAGTGAGGGAATTAAGAGTGCATCTGTGTTAGCGCACACACTTGTGCACTATAATATCTCCTGCGCACATGGCTGATCCTCGTTGAGATTAGCCGCCGTAGCCGAAATTCGGTAGGAGATCATTATTATCGTTCATAGTCTTCAATAAATCTAATCTAATCTTTATCGTCCCTTACCTGTACTTTTACTGCAAGTTTAAAGCCTCTCTCCCCATTTGCCAGTTCGCCCAACTTTATGCCTCCATTGGTCATCTCGCCATCTTCGTTTAGGTATGTAACGTGGTGCCCCATGGGAGCAGACTGTAACTGACAAGTGACGCATAATCTCCGAAAACGTTAATAAAAAATGGAACATATAAGTACTGCTGTTATATAATACATGTGGTGTTTGCCTGTAATAGGTTCTACATATAGCTTAGCACCCCTAGAATTAAGTTTCTGTATACTGTTTATATAAGAACTGTTGGCAAACCTAATAATAAATAAATAAACATCACTTCACAATGTATGCGAGCCGGCCTTCTGAATGTTCGAATTTTGTTGTATTAGGCATGCTTTATCTCGGGGTTACAGAATTTGAGCGAATTACAAAACAATGCTTCTATGCATAGAAAAATCCTAATCCTACGAAGTTCCTTTTTTTATGTAAAGTCGTTAATACACCTGGTAGGTCTAGACAAATTAACATTCTCTCGCGCTTGCGCTAATATAAACGATAAAAATGTATGTGAATGACGTAAATCAGTCACGTGACATATGTCATCCCCGTACATTCAGTATCGTTTCTACTAGCAGTCGTAACCACTTACAATCGGTTCATATGCTTGATCACCTGCACCAGCGTTCGAATCCCACTATGTTAGCATTTAAACCTGTTGGCTATTACTTAATACTTTAGTACTGTATAAACAGAAGCTTACACATTAACATTCAACAATCTGTCACAGTAGCACGTAAGAATATTTGGTTAAAAGCCTTTGCGATACCTTGTGCGATGGCTTGATGACATATATCTAAATATTAGTTTAGTCGAAATTCTTAAAAAGAGTAAAGAAAAATACGAACACGAGGCGGGATTCGAACCCACGACCTCTACAAACCGTGCAGTTGCTTTTCCAACTGAGCTACTCGTGATCCTACCTCATGCGTCGAATTTTTCCTTCCCTTGTCTTTGCGGTTTAGGGGCCGCCTTGCGCCATCTGTTGGTTGGTGTATCTAAACTCATGAAATGTTATATCTTCCCATTTATGAACGTTGAGATTGACAATCCTGACGCTTATAAAACAAACATTCTTTTTAAATAAATGGCTAAATTCCAGCCATTTTTTTGGGATGATTTATCAAGCCATCGCACAAGGTATCGCAGAGGGGCAAGCAAAGGTATATTACCAAATATTCTTACGTGCTACTAAGACAGAAGGTGAGTCCATCGCCGTACAATGCATATTTGTTTGAATTACTTCTCAGACATATGCCAGTGAAAAACTCAATGGTACACTGGGATTTAACGCGTTCACTGCTAACGACGCGTATGTGCGTCCAACTGTTCGAGAATTTACGAAGAAGTTGAAATATTAGCAGTGAATGCGTTAAACTTGCCTCGCTAGCGTAGCAGGCGACTACTCAAACCCTTCGCAACCACGTGAAGATAAAGCTGTTAATTTGACACTCGTCAACGTAATATCACTTTCTAGCGCCTTTCCCGTAATGTTGACAAAAATGAAAGCCTGTACACACAATATGGCACAAGTGTGTTAAATTATTCCGTGTGTATTTGCTCATTATAATGACAACTAGCTGTCATAGCTGTCACTTTTTCTGCTTTGCAAGATGCTGCTGATTTGCATGATGCTGATGCAAAACACATCAGCATCATCCTCCTGTGCCTGACCCATGTTATTTGTGGTCCAATGTGTTCTTCTCTTCCATGTTTCTCTATCAGCCGTCATATCTGTATTCACTACCGTTCTAGCCATATGATCTTCATCATACACCTGTCCTTAACCAATATGTGTTTCTCTTCCATTTCTCACTATCAGCCGTCATATCTGTATTCACTCCCTTTGGCATATTATCTTTCACACAATCCATCCTTCGATATTAGGTCTTCCTCTCCCCTTGTAACCATCCACATTCCTCTATGAGCCATCATATCTGTATTCACTCTCTTAGCCATATCATCTTTCACACAATCCATCCATGGTTTCTTAGGGCTTTCAACCGTCATAGCCATTAGCGAGTATAGATTACGAAAACGGTGGCAAACCCGTGATAGGGGTACAGGTCGGGGCAAAAGGCTACTATGATATAGACGGATACCCATCATCATCATCAAGCACTGCATCGCCTAGGCCTCCAAAACTATGGTTCACAACCTGCAAGTAATTCGAATTTTGCAAAATTTCTATAAATAAATACCTATTAACTTCCATAAGGCTTCTTTTAACACGCTAAAAGCAATTATGGCTGCGCTTCCTGATACGCTAAGGGAAACATGACGTTGTATTTTTTTATTAATGTATTCTCTTTTAAAATGTAAAGAAACTACATAAGCGACCGTTTCTAAAATATGTATTGTAACATAATAAAGCGGAGCCGTGGTGGCCTCGGGGTAAGAGCAGACGCCCGCTACGCCAGCGACGCAAGTTCGAATCCCAGCAGGGCCTGTACCAATGAGTTTTTCTAAAAAACTAATGTGCAGTGATTTCACACCACGTGCTTTACGGTGAAGGATACCTGCATATTTCTGAGAAGTAATCCAATGACGTATGTACAGTGCCTGAGACGGCGATGGGCTCCCCATCTGTCACGTTGGCACTTAATCATATTGTGTGAAATGTGGGTGTTGTTATTACAATACCTCTGCCTATTCGGGGAATACAGGCGTGAGCATATCTATGTATTTAGACAGCAGAATAGTTTGTTCGTTTGTTTTATTTAATTAACCTCAGGAACTACTGCTTTGAGTGGAAAAAATCTTCTAATGTGCGTATTTACTTAATGTATTAAATCTATATCTAGTATGATTTTGATGATAACGAAATGGTTATTAAGCCATCGGAATGTAATCTTGCGTAATTAACAATTTATACAATGTGTGTCTAGAAGTATGAATCAAGTTAAAAAGAATATTGCTATTATTTAAAATAAAAAATTATTGGTCATAATTTTTTATTTAAAAAAATAGCAATATTGTTCCATTATTGTTCCAATTGCTTCGCAAAGTTTTCAAAGAAAAAATACTAAAACTACTAGAGCTTTCAATTGATTGTGAAATATGGGTCTCTTGTACTGCGTCGCTTTCAATCTGTACAGATAAATAAAATTGAAGTGTCTGCTTGTAATTCCAAAATAACTGCTTATCCCTTATGCATATGAAAGCATATACGGTAATGACTTAAAAAAAAAAGTTTCAAAAAATTTATCTTTCTCTCTGTTTGTTTCGGGTAATCTCTGAAACGTCTGGACCGATTTTAATGCGACTTTCACTGGTAAATACCTAATGTTACAAGGAGAAACTCAGGTTAGAAAAAATCATTTAGGGGTGATATCGCAGGGAACATAGTTAGTAAGAATTACAATTTACAGTTTACTTCTTCGAGTTTGCAAAAAAAATTCTTTCGCATATTCTAAGGGCTTAATATTTTGGAAAACGGACTTAGAACCTAGTCCACTCTGCTATTCGATTGGGTCCTAACATTCAAGTCAACCTGTATATGATGAATTTGTTATCACAAATTATTTACTACTCACCGAGACCTTGATATTCGTTGAGAAAATGTCAATTTAAAATATTATGTTTAATGACACGAAAACCTGTCCCGAATGTTGTTTAGTCAATTAATATGTCCCCTCTCTTTCACAGATATGGCGACTGAGCGGGACACTCGCTTGGAGCTGTCACAATGCAGACTATGACCGACGATCGACGCGCGAACGTGTATTTACGAAAAATAATTTTGATTTATAAATAAAACAAGCGTTTATCAGTGTTCAATTAAACATTCCGCTCTCAATAATGCTCAAATTGATTTTCCGCATAAATTAAAGCTCAAATGTTCCTTATAATGGCTAGTGAGTCAAATACGTCCAAGTCTGTGAATTGATATAATAATAACTAGTGCTGTGATTAAAAATATTGAAATATTTTTTGCATATCTAGTGTGTATGTGCCACGGTGAATTGTCTAGTGAGAAAGTGAAAATAAAAAATGCAAAAGTGACTCGAAGCTCCCGCAAAATTTAAATCGTAAGCAACGCCATCTCTCGTCCAGTGGCGGTAATGCTTGGATAACATGGAGGCCGGTTTCATACCGGTTGGTGCCGGGAGCGGGGGCGGGAGTGTGCCGCCGCCCGCCGTCACGGCGCCACCGGCGAATGTCATCCGCGCTCCGGGATTGAAACGCGGGAAGATGGAAGAGGCCATTTCTGATCGGGTGAGTGCAGATTTTATTACCCAAATAGGTTTAGGTCATCTTGAAAATTCGTGTTCGTGTTTTTCTTGCCTAACACGTGCTCAACGTGAAGTAAGTATACTGAGACCAAATAGTTGTTAGGTGGAACATCTCAATGGAATAAAATTCGCTAAGCTTCGTACGACGTACATTTCAATTTATTAGTCTTCAATTAATGTTTCATAAAGATTTTATGAAATATATTAGTATTATTTTCCGTTTAGACATTTCTTAAACAAACATTTTCACGGGCAGACTTCATTCCATATTACTATACAATTTTTATCTTCAAACATTTCGGATAGAGAGAAACAGATAAACGAAAAATATATTATGCATCGCATAAGCCGAAAGAAATATAGTGGAACCGGCGGTTTTTGCATAGTATCCATGCAAAATCGCACGAAAATTCCTCAAAGTGCGAACACGAGTGAAGCAACAGACCGAAATGTGTACTATAAATGCGCATAATAACATTCCGGCGCTGAAACAGAGCGTATAATTGTATTTATTAAGAAAATCTGACACAAACACGACACACTTACGTCGGATATTAAAGAAGATTTGGCTAGCTTTATCCCCAGCTTTTTACTTAGATGCCAGGCTGAGTTTCTTGTTTTTTGAATACCCAAAATGGATTCCAATTTTTTAGAACGAGATCATAATTATTTGTGCATCTGTGATTGAGCAGTGTTTTCTAAAGATCATTCGTTATTTTTTAACCTTTCACTTTTCCACAGGGAATTTGAAGCTAAATTTAGTAAAAGAGTTTCTTTGGCATAACCAAGAGGCCGCTTTGAAGTGTTTTACAAGTGCCCTTTGAAGATGGACGCTTCGAAGACAAATTTTATTTAAAATTTAAAGTACATGTTGAGTTTTCTTATTAACCCAGATTTTTATCTAGTAAATTCTTTAGCAAAGTAGTCAAGGACACCCACCCGAATATAATGTGACGTTTTGCCACCTCAATAAGCACACTTGTATATTTAGATGACTCTGTAGTATATTGTAAATACGCAGTAGATCTAATTATTTAAGTTAGTTTGATCAGTCCTACGTATTAGATTGTAGGGTATTTATCTATTCGAACAGAAACGGTAACCGTTTATTTCTACCTGCATTTTAGTAGATGAAGCTATCCAGCAAGTGAAAAAATCTTTCGTAGTTCGTCTCTGCGTAAAAACGTATTGATATTTTTAATAAAATTAAATAAGTTTCGTCACTTATAAACGCGTAGCAATAATCTTACCTATGATATTCTACAACGATTTAATAATTTCGACATTATCACTCGTAAGAAAAAGATAAGCAAGGTTAAGTCGTAGGCAAATTTTACCGAGTTTCTCAGAATTGTTAGCTCAAACGAGTTAAACGTGTTAGGTACCACATAAAACACTTTTATATTGTTTTATGTCTCGTGTAATTTACAAGTATAACTATATAATTATCATGTTTGTTTAGTAGTATGTGCTTAAGGCCTCCCTTAAGTTGACAATTTTGGTACTTGCAAGATTTCACGAAAATCTCAATTTGCCCATATTTCTTTATCGTGTTGACTAAGGACCTTATTTAAGATTAGCGCGATGTAGTAAAATATAACATATGTTACTCGCTGATGATGTAGCTATACGTTGCTCAAATAATTTTTGATATGTATGTCTCGTTTTGATTTATCCATACATACTTTTACATGCTAACACCTGTATTCGCAGAAGGGATAGGCAGAGATGTTGCAATAACAACACCGACTTTTCACCGAATATGATTACGTGCCAACGTGACAGATGGTGAGTCTATCGCCGTCTCAGGCACTATACATACGTCTTTGAATTAATTCTCATACATATGCAGGTTTCCTCACCGTAAAGCACGTGGTGTGAAATCACTGTACATAAGTTTTTAGAATAACTCATTGGTACAGGCCCCGCTGGGATTCGAACTTGCGTCGCTTGCGTAGCAGGCGACTGCTCAAACCTCAAGGCCACCACGGCTCTTTAAAGGTAGTGTTTAATGCCCAAAATATTGGTCGTCGTGCTAAGGATTCGCCATCCCTGGATCTATACCATATCTATAATAATATCTCTAATATATCTAAAATAATATAAAATAATGATAAAGCTTTATTAGATTCCACAATAAGAGTTGGATACATTTATTTACTACTCAATGTTATCTCCTTATGTGGACCCTCTCAGGGTAAAATCCTCCCTCAAAGAATTCCATAGATCCCAATCTTTAGCAGTGTCTCTTCCTGCAACGGATACAATATCGTCCTGCCACCGGGCGCCTGGACGACCTCTGCTTCTTCAACTTCACGCCATGCGAACCTTTCCATTTGGTGATGTTAATTGTCCATCTATTGTCGTCGTATCTCCCAACATGTCCAGCCCAACTCCATTTGAGACTTTGAGAGAATTACTATCTACCTCTATATAAAACTAGTGGGTTTATCAGTTTGTAAACTTTACATATACGTCGTGATTTTGCTAAAATTTGAAGTAGAGATTTCCCTAAGGGTACGTCCTATACGGTAAGTCGCGGGTAAACGGTAGTATATAATCGTGTAAGTAATTCAAATTACGCATTTAGTTTATATCTCGGCAATGATTAATAAAGACAACATTCATATGATGACGACATGGCTAGCTCATAATATCTTATTGACATTGAGAGTGGAGACATAATCTAAGCCTTTGCTCCGAATAGTGTTGTGGCATTGATATGTTAATATATTTTAATCTTCAATACTTTATGAAGAAACACATTGATTATTTGTGTCTTAGATGATGTAGGATTGCGAATCCAAGATTATAATCGGAATGGTTGGATGATCGAACTAAATGCTTATTCTTATGCTTACGCCCGCATTCCCTTAAGAAGTACGCAGAGATTGTACACATACATACATACATATGCTCACGCCTGTATCCCATGGAGGTAGGCAGAGACCACCGTTTGCCACATGCTAGATCCTTACATACTTCTTTCGCTTCGTCCACATTAATGCATCTCTTCATACACTTTCTTCGGTTACGAGTGCTCCGAATTTGACCTACATTTACTATTGCCATTAACAGGGTACTAATCCAGAAAATGCTGCCTATCTGTGCTACTGGGAAATTACAGATGGAAGTTCTCATTTTACCCGAGCCGGGATCGAACCCAGGCCCTCATAATCTCTGTAGCGGTTGCTATTACTAGACCAGGGAGGCAGTCAGAATTGTTGATATTATATATATTTAAGACAATATGAAGAAGCACAGATGCGGTTTTGTTTTTTCGGCATCGAAGATAATCTTGTATTGTGAATCCAGGATTCTCATCGGAATAGTTGTATAATTTAAGTATCTTAGTATTAGAAACAAAGTTAAAATGTATGTTGCATACAAACACCTACGCTCAACGGCACTTATTTAGTAAATCTAGGAAGCAACGATACGTCTAACTGCACACATCCGTCAACGGGCTGCTTAACATTAAAATGCCTCCCACCACGAGCGTGCTAGCAAGCTAATCAGTGCCGCCTGGAGCAGTGTGCGCGTCGCACGCTCAGAGCCCCAACTGACTCAAAAACATTCGAAAACCGTTAAATACCCCGCGAGTGTTCCAAAATCGATTTTCGAAAAGATCAAATTCAAAAAGTGTTGTGTTCTTTTCCCCGTTTGAAAAGTGCAAGTGTTGTCCGCATTGGAATTTGTTTGAATTTGGAATAAGTGGAGGTGTCAATTATGGAGGTTTGTCATTGCCAGGTTGAATATTGTTATGATCTAATATTTTTCGTTTTGAGTGTATATTTTACGGCTTAATTGTTAAGCGGTGGGGAAACGTCTTAGGTTTATGTTGTGGAAAACACCCACGTTAACTCATGAACACAATCATTATACAGCCCGAAATACATACATACATATGCTCACGCCTGTATTCCCCGAAGGTGTAGGCAGAGGTGTTGTAATCACAACACCCACTTTTCACCGAATTTTATTAAGTGCCAACGTGACAGATGGTGAGTCTATCGCCGTCTCAGGCACTATACATACGTCTTTGAATTACTTCTCAGACATATGCAGGTTTCCTCACGATGTTTTCCTTCACCGTAAAGCACGTGGTGTGAAATCACTGTACATAAGTTTTTTTTAGAAAATCTAATTGGTACAGGCCCCGCTGGGATTCGAACTTGCGTCGCTTGCGTAGCAGGCGACTGCTCTAACCCCGAGGCCACCACGCCCGAAAGACATGGTTTCAAACTATATTCAAATTAAAAAGTCTGCATTGAATTTTGGTCTATCTACGTCGTACTGATTAGCATTGATATTATATTAAACAAACTTTGACCTATAACCTTCAACGAACTGATAATCTACTGCAATAATATTCGTAAAGTATTAAGTTCGTTCAGTTTGTGCATGAAATTAGCTTTTATCTTTAGATGTATAAAATTCTCATAGATCTTTAGGGTTTTTAGAACCTTTTTGATATATGAAAGGAACACAGTTATAGTTATAGTTATAGACAGTTCCGTAAGCTGATGTAATAGGAATAAACTTCCCGTTTGGTATTCATAGACACAAGTAGATCCTTAACGAGCTGGACAGTGCTTGCCTTTGTAGATAAAGTTTTAGATTTGGTACAGTAAATTAGTAATGCAAAAAGGAATATGTGAATCATTACCTCTTTACTATCAGTCAGTCAGTACCCCAAGTATTGGACATGTTTCAAACGTTGACGTTGTGTGTGTGAAATGTATGTATACTTTTTCGGAGATGGTGTGTCCAAAGATGGTAGTGAAAAAAATTCCAGTGACATCAAAATAGTCAACGATTATTATACATGTCAAAACCTATGCTTGGTGTACTGACGGTCGTACATCGGTTTTGCTCTTATTAAAATAGTTGAAAAGCCTCTCAATCCTTAGCCTGAGCTAGTCAATCATTGCTTAGATAGATAGATAGATGATAGATAGATAAAACGTTTATTTGCCACACACTAATAAGTTAAACAAAACTACAATTATGAAGACTTACAAAATAAATATTAACAGTAAATGAGTAAACGAATACAAGGAACTTAGGTCTAGTAATATGACAGTGCGCTGCAGTGGTGCAAATAGGCCATGGCTCAGTGTATCGCTTTGTTCTTACGAACAAAACACTGGTATTCTGCCACCACCCAAAATTCAACTAAAATTATGCATATATTGTGGAAGAGAAAGTTGTGCATGTGTGTGTAATAATGTGCAAGGAATCAAGACTGAGCCTGAGTGTCTGTTTGATATGAACAAGCTATCAAGTAGACTGTTTGCAAAGGCAATAATGAATTAAATAAAATATTTACCAAAAAATAAAAATTCAAGATAGATCGAAAATATCTGCAATTGACTGCGAGTATTTCGATTGTTGAAACATCTCGTGATCGCGTATCACTATTTTGCAGTCATCATCATTCTCCTGTCCATGTTATTTGTGGTCGGCCTTTATTTTTCACACATTATCTTTCACACTATCCATCCATCGTTTCTTAGGTCATCTCCCCTTGTAACCATTTATATTCAAAAATTCAATCTTTAACTTCAGCCCTCCATACCATCACTAAAATATTTAGTAGTATAAAAATAAAAGTTTCCATGGACTTGCTTTTAAATTAATTGCACGAATAATAAACTCATCACATGATCACTTCTACAGAGACTCTGAAGTACACCAGACACAACATATACACGTCAATGATCATACAACGACATCAACACGCAGTTTTCACATAGAAAATACGGAAATAATAACTGCATCGTCTAGAAAGTCACACGTGATACTTGAACGTATCTATAACGCAACCATATTACTTTATATGTGGGTCGATCGACCTACGATCGCTTTTTGTTGTCTTGTAGATCTATACAGATAAATGAAATTGAAGTGTCTTTTTTAATCCCGGAGCTAGTCCATTGATTTAATCATTATTTTTGGAGGGGAAATTGGGTCCACGATTATTAAGTCCAAAGTGACTGGGGTCCGCGCTCCCGGTCCCAAAAGAGACTCCTCGAAGTGTGGGGCGCTCAATGAGCTTTGACGCCTGACTTGAGAATTTCAGCAAAATTAGTTCATACAAAACTAAATAAGGAATTATAGCCTAATACGTGATTGGTATTTGCAATAACTTGCCATGATTGTTTCCCTTTATGAGTGCCTTAAAATTTACTAACATATTCAATCAAATTTGTGCCTAAAAGACAACCGAGAACCTGCGAACTTCCTATCTGATCTGACCCACTTTAGAACCGCTTACACTTTTAACGCCCATATGACCTCAAGAGGCTTATGTTACAGCTAAATATAACTCCGAATAATGACCTAAAAATAACTATTATGTAACGCAAATACGAACATACATTGAAGACGCAATATTTGGATAAGTTTTAGGTGTCAATGAAAGTGATACATTGAAGACATAACATGAATTGTATAAGTTTTGGCTCATCATCAGTGATATTTAAAACATAGATACGATCAAAAAATATATTCCGTAATCTGTACGCAGTTTGTTGCATGTCAAAATAATGTTGGATTCAAATTCTCACCGCAAGATGGCGTTATGCCATTTTTGAAAAAGAGTAGCTTCTTTTCGTTATTATTTAAGACCAACAGTTTATTCTGGAGGCCCTTGATTCTGCAGTAAAGGTAACTCCCCCCAAGTTTCGGTTAGGCAAAAACAAATAACTACTATAAAAACTTGAGCGTAACTCAGGAAAGCGGTTAGCCTTTAGGTACGTTAGGGACATATAACCCTCTTTAAAAAAATCTAATGTCATCATCCCCCTGGCCTTATCCCATACACTGTTGGGGTCGGCACGTGATTCAACTCGATGTGGCTGATCACCTGATTTTATACGAAGCGACTGCCATCTGACCTTCGCAACCCCTTTAACCAGGAAATCTGTGATCTGGGTTAAACTACAGTTGTCAGAATACCAAAGATTATCAATTGGCAACCAGGACCGACGGCTTAACGTGCTCTCCGAGGCACGAGGCTAGGGTTAGGGTTACTTAACTTCGCTGATCGAATGATATGCGCAATAGCAACTGGGTCACGAGCTCCTCAAAAAATCTAATGTAAATGTTTAAAATACAGAAGATTATAAGTCGTCATCATGCATGCAAGAGTTAATTTCTTGTATGTACATTAATATCCTCTCCAGTCTCCTATTTCTTTTCCAGTGCTATCTCCTTTTCCTCACCTAGTCCTATATTTAAATAATATACAAGGAACAGTACTAAAAACTAATATTAAGTAGAAAACTTGTCCCAAATCGGTGTCTCTCGGGATCGTGCCAAGAAGGCTGGCAGCATTGCCACGTTGAATAGCAATGATGATTCTCTGAGCGAGAAAAGCCCCAGCCCGCTTGTCACGAGAGGCTTCTAGCAGACGACATGTTTGTACTATATTTATGTTTACATAGGGCTTCCTTTTCCCCTCTTTCTTTTTAGGAATTTAGAGTATCTTATTTTAGTTTCGAAACGAAGGCTTGTTTTCGCTTCGTTATCAAGGCACGTTTTTTATAGTTTTGTTTGAGTCTGGTTGATCTTCGGAACTGACCTGATTTAGGTGAGGTTCTCATTGGCATGTTAATGAGGAATAATTGTAACATTCCTAAACTTGTATGAGTCGGAGTTCAACCGTGGAATACAACTTGAACTGTAATAAATAAAACAATCTGTCATACATATGCTCACGCCTGTATTCCTCGAAGGGGTAGGCAGAGGTGTTGTTATCACAACACCCACTTTTCACCGAATTTGATTCAGTGCCAACGTGACATATGGTGAGTCTATCACCGTCTCAGGCACTATACATACGTCTTTGAATGACTTCTCAGAAACATGCAGGTTTACTCACGATGTTTTCCTTCACCGTAAAGCACTTGGTGTGAAATCACTGTACATAAGTTTTTTAGAAAAACTCATTGAATCAGGCCCCGCTGGGATTCGAACTTGCGTCGCTTGCGTAGCAGGCGACTGTTCAAATCCCGAAGCCACCACGGCTCAAACAATCTGTCACTATTGTGAATTACCTTACATGGAATTAGATTTTATATTGTATCGATGAAATGTACATGATACCTGGCTGACTTTCTTGCCGGTTCTTCTCAGAAGGCTAGTATCTGAATCGGTGGTTAATTTTCGACATTCATAAGTGCCTTACCAGGGCCTGAACTGAATAAATATTCTTCATTTTCAATATTATTAGTAGTGGTGGCTGTAGGATTTGAACAGTCGTCTTCTACGCAAGTGACGCAAGTTCGAATCCCATAATATAGAATCTAGCGGGACTGTAACAATCGGTTTTACATCACCTCTGCCTACATCTTCGGGGAATACAGGCGTGAGCATATGTATAAAACCAGTTAGTAAGTGAATTTTAAGTATATCACTTATCGCTTGCTCCATTAAACTTGTTTTTCACATAAATTTTGCATTATGGTGCAATTATAGGTTCCAAATATTATGTTACTAGCGGTCGCCACGCGGTTTCACCCGCGTATTTCCCGTTCCCGTGGGAGTACGGGAATAAAACATAGCTTATATTTCTCGCTGAGAATGTAGCTATCCATTGCTGAAAGAATTTTTCATATCGATCCAGTACTTTTTGAGCCAATTCGTTACAAACATACTTACGTACAAATCTTTATAAAATTAGTATACATTAGGTATTAATGACCCTTATTCAGTGGTTTCTCACATAACCTGTTTCTGAATACAATCATTAAAATATTAATTGAGTGCTGAGACATATGACAATAAGATACAATATGATTTAATGTGAAGTTTGGGATAGAGTCTATCGCAGCTGGTATAGGGGAGTTACCCCCACTGCTTAACCAGACAAGGTGACGAGATCCAAGGGCCTCCAGCCGAGCTTAAACTTAAGACTGAGCAACACAGCTAAGGGCACCCCGGTGCGGGGTTCAGACCTCGGCTTAGGGCGTTTCTGGTGCATGAGCTAAGGAGCTGGATATAAATGGTATTTTGACTCGAATCTGGACACAAATTATTTACGTCCAGTATAAATGAAAATTAAGTATTAGACGCGTTTTATCGGCGTGAAATCGGTGCCACAAATTCGAATCAAATATCATGCAAATCACTTGAGTTATTCTTACGAATGAAAAATTATACCTCAATATCCTCGATATTGAGGCAGTAAGGTATTAAAAGTCGTAAAAGACGCAATAGTGTGCTTCGGCATTCTGGACACTGAGGAGTCAAAGTGATATGAAAAACTATAAATTGCGCCTTCCGTGTATCGCCATGGTCTGGAATTTGGCCGAAGAGAACAGCCAGCTTCGTAGGAAATATGGTACAATTTCAGTATTTCTTTTCAAAAACCATCCGCGCCGATTACGCCGATGACGCCGCCGCCGCTGACGAATTTTTCGTCTGCGCACGCTGCCGGCCTAAACGGCATCGGCGCACATATCTAGTTGGATAACGAACGACTTCTTGGTCACACATACATACATATATACATATGCTCACGCCTGTATTCCCCGAAGGGGTAGGCAGAGGTATAAACCGTTTTAGCGGGATTTTCACTGGCTAGATAGCTAATGTTACAAGGAGTAACTTAGGTCACTTTTATTTGAAAAGAAAAACGTTTAAGGTTCCGCGGGAATGAAATTAAATCTACGCGGGTGAAACCGGAGGGCACAGCTAGTACTATTAATATATTAGTAGGATTTCTGAAATTACAAACGGCCTTTTTTTCTGAGTCCACTAATCTCTTATTTGTATATATATATATGTACGTTTGAGATTAACATAGAATGTAAATTCAATTACGCAACGGCGACCTTCTGTGTCTTAAATCTCAACCTACTCGCGCGCAAAATTTCATCGCGGGCGGTACAGCCCTGAACTCAACCTATATTATCAATGATATATCTATAAATTGTTGTGGAATTCAATATTATTTCACATCAAAGGTGTCTGTGATACATCATAATAGTATTTGTAAACATTTTCAAGGTTGTTAGGGTTTTTTAGGGTTCCGCAGCCAAATGGCAAACAATGGAACTCTTATTTATGGATTCTGTCGGTCCGTATGTCACAGTCACTTTTCTTCGAAAATATAAGAGCTGTACTGTTGAATCTGGGCAAGTAAATGTATTCTGTTAACCGCATTAAGATTATCACACAAAAATAGAAGAAAAACAATTTTTCGGGGTCCCCATACTTAGAACTGAAACTATTCTATGTGAAATTTTGTTTTGGTATACATATGATTTCTTACAACATCTAAGAAATTGAATAGTTGTGAAGGTCGTGGGAATTAATGTGTGAAAGATTATTTTTCTAAATCTATGGGCTGTGGATGACTGGGAATCTGCGGCAACATTTATAATACGATTTGAAAGTAACATAACATATGCTCACGCCTGTATTCCCCGAAGGGGTAGGCAGAGGTGCTGTAATAACAACACCCACTTTTCACCGAAGATTATTAAGTGCCAACGCGACAGATGGTGAGTCCATCGCCGTCTCAGACACTTTACATACGTCATTGAATTACTTCTCAGAAATATACAGGTTTCCTCACGATGTTTTCCTTCACCGTAAAGCACGTGGTGTGAAATCACTGTCCATAAGTTTTTTAGAAAAACTCATCGGTACAGGCCCCGCTGGGATTCGAACTTGCGTAGCAGGCGACTACTCAAACTTCAAGACTCTTGAAAGTAAATGCTTTTTTTTAAGTCTAATTAATATTTTTATAGTGTTTTTTTAATTTGGACATCACCTAAAGAAACTGAGAAGTGTTAACCTGAAAGTGCCTCCTAAGCCTAACACAATAGTAACTGGGTAACGGTTACTATACGTTGTCTTATCTTAGTAGGTTTTGTTACCTTAAGATAATGACTTCCTGCAAGATGGTTGCGGTATTCCAAACTTATCTGCGTCGCTGGTGTGAAACGCTATGAGATCGTCTACCCCGAAGTACACTGAGACCGTGTAAGCCTAGAGCGAGTTTTCACTGCCGCCGTCACAAGTCACCGCGTTGACGTAAACGCATAATTGTATGGCATCGAAACAGCGCCACCTATCGGCCCACAACTGGCGCTGTTTTGATTCCATACAAATCGGCGTTTACGTCAACGCGAAAACTCGCACTAAGCACACAGGTCACAATGGACTCAGCATCTGCCACGTTAGCACTCATTGCTAGGGGTTTCAAACTATATCCTTTCCAAGGGTTGCAGGAACTAGGGTATACATGATCATTGATGATGGAAACCGTACACTACGTAGGGTATATTAAGGTGCACGGTTATACGCGCAAGACACAGGTGTTGTTAATGGATGAATGCGGTAAAATCTGTCTTGGCAAATCAACTTTTATAGAAATATAAATAACTTCCTGTTTTTATAATGTACTGGACTGTAGATTCTTAATACTCTTTAGGACACAATACCATTTCCTACTTCCGTAAGGGCTGCATAGGTCAGTTGTTAAATGATCTATGAAGTTTGACCTGTGGGTTTAAGTTAGAGAATTTTTATCAAAAATACACCAAATAATAAAAATTTAAGACTTCTCGCGGATGTCAGAACAGGACCAAATGGAAATGGGACCACGCGGGCAGCACCAGCGTTCAAGTAACATCATCGAATTTCCCAGTCAAAAATTCATGAGATGACACATATAAAAAAAAAAACTTCTAATATATAAAATTCTCGTGTCACAGTTTTCGTTGCCATACTCCTCCGAAACGGCTAGACCGATTTTGATTAAATTTTATGTGCTTATCCGGTATCTATGAGAATCGGCCAACATCTATTTTTCATCCCCCTAAATGTTAGGGGTAGTCCACCCCAAAGAAATATATGGCAATACAACGTTTGCCGGGCACAGCTAGTTGTATATAAAAATCTAAATTTTTAAAGTTGTTTATTGGGGATTTTAACCCCCTTGCAATAAATTAAGTTCTCACAGTCTTTTCAGGTTTTATTTTATTAGACACGTGAGCGCAGCACACGACATCACATGACATACTTCCAGAAGGAAACAAAAACGAACTATCAAAATACAATTGAATTGACGTCTGCACATAGATGGCGTTACAGTTGGGTTAAAATATTGGGCGAATTTGTATCGAGAATTAGTAATATTTTAATTGTTAAGGATGTATTCCCCGAAGGGGTAGGCAGAGGTGTTGTAACAACAACACCCACTTTGCCAAGGTGACTGATGGTGAGTCTATCGCCGTCTCAGGTACTATACATACGTCTTTGAATTACTTCTCAGACATATGCAGGTTTCCTCACGATGTTTTCCTTCACCGTAAAGCACGTGGTGTGAAATCACTGTACATAAGTTTTTTTAGAAACACTCATTGGTACAGGCCCCGCTAACGTAACTATCCATACTTTTGAATACAGTTAGGAAACTGTATATAATGTTGGTTTTATTATTAAGGTTCTGAAATACGTTTCATACCTACGACTACCTACTATTAAAGACCCTTTAAATACCTTTTAAATGCCCTTGCCTTGAGCTTATTCACGACACTATAAGTACATAGTACATACACCGAACAGACATCGTGTATTACTGTTTGTTACATGTAAGTAAATATTACGTCATCCGCGTTAATCCATATCCGTACAACTTTGATTACCATACAAATATCCTTAAATTAATACAAAAACAACCTATAAAAAGGAAAAGTAGAAGGATAGAGAGGATAGGAAGACCCAGGTTAACATACATAAGAGAATTTTAAAGAAGGTGTCTGTCATGACTTATAAGAAGGTCGAATAGATAGCACTGGACAGAGACGCGTCTCGGGCACTATACACACGTCTTTGAATTACTTCTCAGACATATGCAGGTTTCAAATAAAATACGATTTACCAAAGAGATGAAACTTTTTTAATATACAGCGAGTCTTAGTATATACGTATTCCGTAGAGAATCTCTATAGCGTGATTCACAATATAATTAGCCCCATAAGGTAGTAAATCACCAGCACAAGATGGTGCTGAAGACCACAGAGCTAAGGACAGATAACCGCTTACCATCATTAGATATATACTCTTAAACTTAACCCGGCTAGTTTTCTACTTAGCTTCTCTCTTTCTTGTGTTATAGCTTTTATCTGCTAGTACTTCACGTTCATGTTTATGCTTTCAAAATCCTTGAGCGAATCGTAAAGTATTGGATGTTTTTATGTGTTTGTATCACAATATATATATATAAAAATTGATAGTAGAAAGTTATGTTTTGCTTTTAAGGCGTCTAAGGTGCAGGATTTCTGTAAGATTTTAAAACGGCGCGTTTGTAATGGGTACTTTGGCTTAGCTGTCGGCGGATGTTGAGGTCGGCATTTGATTCGACTCTTTGTGGCTATAACCTGATTTTTATACGAAGCGACAACCCCTTTAACGAGGAAAATCTTTGATCTGGGTTAAACCGGTTGTCAGACTATTTTAGGCCGCCGACTGACCTGTAACGATTTCCAAAGATGATAATTTGGCAACCAGGACCGACGGCTTGACGTGCTCTCCGAGGCACGGAGGGAATTCGGGCGGTCACCCATCCAATTACTGGCTAGGGGTAGGGTTGCTTAATTTCGCTGATCGAATGATATGCGCAATAGCAACTGTGCCACGAGCTCCACCAACCGAGTTTATGTCCCTAGAAAACTTATAACCATGGTAATTACTAGACCTGGTTTTTACCTAACTAGGAACGAAAAGCAAGTATGTAGGAAACTGTCGTGGCCTTTGTATGTAAACAGAGTGCTATTTGAATACCTAATTGGATTCAGATTAGGATCTGGTATCTTAGGTATGTGGAACTGCCTATCGTTTGCGAATATACATAGTAATTTTTATCGACATTTTGATCGTACACTACCTGTGTGAATAGGCGAATATAGAATTTACACATATATTTACATATGGTCACGCCTGTATTCCCCGAAGGGGTAGGCAGAGGTGTCGTTATAAAAACGCCCACTTTTCACCGAATTTGATTAAGTGCCAACGTGACAGATGGTGAGTCTATCGCCGTCTCAGGCACTATACATACGTCTTTCAATTACTTCTCAGAAATATGCAGGTTTCCTCACGATGTCTTCCTTCACCGTACAGCACGTGGTGTGAAAATCACTGTACATAAGTTTTTTAGAAAAACTCATTGGTACAGGCCCCGCTGGGAACTTGCGTCGCTTGCGTAGCAGGTGACTGCTCTAACCGCGAGGCCACAACAGCTCTCTGGAATCTAGAATTTTCACAAAATCTAATAATCTCGTTTCTCTTGATACGATACCGGTATCGAGTAAAATATCGATACTTTTAAAATTGTGCGGATCTCCAGTTAAGGGTCCTAGCACTTATGAACCAAGAACAATTGACTGGCTGGCATTCACATCATACTTGTGAACAGGTGCTGCTTGTGGGGCTGGTCATCTCAAGCTACGCATTTAGTTATAAGTAGATGTATTAGATTTTTAATTATTTTAATTTTTATCGACATTTGTGCATTGGAGCATTGTCCATGAGCTTACGTTTCCTAAATTATTTATTTTGCATTCTTTAAATTGTATAATATTTTTGAAAAGAGTAATTACCGAGTTTCTTGCCAGGTTCTTCTCAGTAAAAGCAACCTTCCGAACCTGGCGGCAGCATGTTTAATACTGTATAATTATGTCATTCTGACGATTTGAAAGTACTTTGTAAAAAGTCTATTCGTATAAAGATACTTTTGACTTTGACTTTTTGACCATCGGTTCGGAAACTATCCTTTTGAGAAGAACCGGCAAGAAACTCGGCTGTCATCACGTACATTTAATTACATAGAAAATAATGATTAGGTACAATTCAATACATATAAAATTATTGTATTCTCCGAAGCGGTAGGCAAAGGTGTTGAAATAACCACACCTTTCTTGGAAGATATTTAATAATCTATATTTAATTGATGATAGCCAAGTATGGCAATGAGTTGCTCACTCTTCCATTGAAATGTACTTAAGCAACCCTATGTATATAGAAGGGACACATGTAAAAAAAAAAAAAAAAACCGGGGAGTTTGTTTCGCCGTTTCTTCTCCTGACAGGCTTACTTTTGGAAACGGTAGTAAATTTACTTAAGTTAACGTAAGAAAAATGACGTTCAATAAGTGTTCCAAGTGTCCCTTATATTGAATAAAACTTTTTGATTTGATTTGATTTGATTTGAATTATTTAATAATCGCCATGGTGAGTATTTTTGGAAAGAGAGATTAACAAATGAGTCATCTATATAGATAATAAAAATGTATGTCTGTTTGCAATTACATATTAACAGTTTTTCACCATAAAAATCCACTGACAAGAGTGAATACACTATGTTTATAAACATTTAAATATTCTAAAAGATTTTTTTTAAACTTTACCTTCTCTCTGCTATCTGTCTGTCTGTACGGCAATAGAATACATATATGCGTGCATTGACTCCCGGTCTTTTCGCTGAGCGCTCATACCTCGTGACGCGCCCGTATCTATTGTTATGTTTATTTCTCGACACGGGTCGAGGTCAGCAAGTCATGCCTAATGGCTACTTACTCTTATTGAAGTAGGCGTAGAATATAATACGTTCCATCTAGAATGTATATTGACTAATGAATGAACGAAATGACCTTGTTTTTATCTGTGTGTCGTCATTCATTCGTTTAGCTGTCAGTTTGGCATGTATGGTGTGAAGTTAGCGATTATGCATTTATTTTTGTATATATAACCTTTGCGATATGGATAGCTATTTTTGACCCTTGTTATAATTTTTGCATATTGGCTTTACTTTTATTGACAATTTATCATCTTTGGCAATCGTTACAGATCAGTCGGAGGCTTAAAATAGTCTGACAACTGGTTTAGCCCAGATCACAGATTTTCCTCGTAAAAGGGGTTCCGAAGGTGGCAGTCGCTTCGTATAAAAATCAGGTGATCAGCCACATCGGGTTGAATCAAGTGCCGACCCCAACAATGTATGGGATAAGGCCAGGGAGACGATGATATGGTACACGAAGTACCAGGCGCACATAACGGACAAGGAGTTAATAAGTTGATTGCGACTAACATGGAGCCACATCGGGTTGAATCAAGTGCAACATCTATTCATCTTCGGCGTATTTACCGCTTTTCAACATCTCATGCATACAATTTTGTCACAATGTTAGTAAATTTTGTGTGCTGATCGGATAGGTCTGAGAATCGGCCATCTAGTTTTCATACCCCTTAAAGATAAGGGTGACCCACCCTTAAAAAATATATGGCAATACAACGTTTGCCAGGCACAGCTAGTATTAAGATATAATGAGATGTCGCTTGTAAATTGTAACAGCAATATTTGTGTTCGCTAAAAGGTATGTTTGCTTATTAATATTAATAACACCATCATCATAATTACTCTATAATGTTATCTTATATCATGAAAGTGGGGTAATCACGCAATTCGTCTTGAATGTTATGATAAGCCGTGCTGGCCTTGGGGTTAGAGCAGTCGCCTGCTACGCAAGCGACGCAAGTTCAAGTCCTAACGGGGCCTGTACCAATGAGTTTTTCTAAAAAACTTATGTGCAGTTATTTCACACCACGTGCTTTACGGTGAAGGAAAACATCGTGAGGAAACCTGCATATGTCTGAGAAGTAATTCAATGACGTATGTGTAGTGTCTGAGACGGCGATGGACTCACCCTTTGTCACATTGGCACTTGATTATATTCGGTGAAATGTGGGTGTTGTTACAACACCTCTGCTTACCCCTTCGGGGACCCTTCTGGGATGGCGTCAGTATATTTTTATTTTGTTATGATAGGCTTTACTATTTTATTCACAGATATTAGTTTACAATCTCTTCAAGACAATATAAAGTAGAAAATACAGATAAATAAAATTGAAGTGTCTGTTTGTAATTCCAAAATAAACAGTTTTTCACAAAAGGCAGATGAAAATAAACAGTACTGACAAAAAAAATCTAATTTTCTAAATAAATATCTGTCTGTCTCCATGATTATTCAAATTCTTGGATGTGACAATTCATTTGTATATCATAACAAAAGCCGTGGAGGTGGTGGTAATAATTTCATGGATGTCTGGGAATAAGCCGATTACATACATACATATGCTCACGCCTGTATTCCCCGAAGGGGTAGGCAGAGGTGTTGTAACCACAACACCCACTTTTCACCGAAGATGATTAAGTGCCAACGTGACAGATGGTGAGTCCATCGCCGTCTCAGACACTTTACTAACCGATTCATTACTGTTTTAAAAAAAAAAAAGTTATATTTATACTATGTCATTATTCTGTGGATATTTATAATAAACTAGCGGCCCGGTACGTGCTTCGCTACGTATAATGCATAGTAATAAAAAAATATATTATTAAGTTAATTTATTCAAACAAAAAAATATTTTAAATTGCTAGCTAGTAAAAACTAAAAAATAAAAAAGGATTGGGTACTTTTCAAGACATTTTCAAAATTTTCTCTACGTACAAACCTTCCCTCGTCTTCCACGAATAATTCAAGACCAAAATTATCCAAATCGGTTCGTGCATTCTGGAGTTATAGCGTCAGGAAGGAAAACCCGACTTATTTTTATACAGTAGACCAGCTGTGCCCGGCAAACGTTGTATTGCCATTTTTTTTTTGGGGTGGACTACCCCTAACATTTAGGGGGATGAAAAATAGATGTTGGCCGATTCTCAGACCTACCCGATCTGCACACAAAATTTCATACAAATCGGTCCAGCCGTTTCGGAGGAGTATGGCAACGAAAACTGTGACACGAGAATTTTATATATTAGATATAATGTACCTGTATTCGTGCAAAAATTAAGTATATATAAATTAATTTCCCCATTTTTTTATGCAAATAACTTTTTTTTTCACTCCATCGTACCGTGAAGTAATCCGGCAAAACAAGTAGTGCTGCGTAATAGCTAATAGAATAGACAACACGCTTCTCATTACCATAGACTTGTTATGTTACTTACAGTGGCTAACACTTATACGCAATGGATGCGGTATTACAGCCGCGTTTACTGTGAGGTTCCTCAACGTCGAGCGCCGGTAATATATATTTGTTTGCCCCGCGGTCTCATCCGCGTAGATGTAATTTCATGGGCGCGGCCCGCGGAACGCGAATGTTTTTTTTAATAAAAGTATAGTCTAAGATAATCCTTGTATCATTAGCTATCCGCCAGTGAAAGTCCCGTTAATAGGTACAACCGTTTCGAAGATTAGAAAAATAAAATTTTAAAAAGAAGTTTTTGTAATGTCTGTACCGTATTCATACTTTCATATAAATGTAGAGAAAAGCTGATATTTTGGGAATTACAACCAGACACTTCAAGTTTATTATCTGTATAGATGCATAGATTATTAATAAATTGATTTGATTTTATTTTCGTGAGTAAATGAGTAAAATTAAAAATCTTTAAAATTGGTTTAGATTCCGAACTGTTTAGTAAAGCTATTATTTACACAGTGCCTTGGTCTTCCTGCTTCTATCGTTTCTTCTAGTACGTTCCTAAAAAAAGTTTACGTAAACAACAATAAATACCGCATCCATATATATCACCAACAATAAATATCACCTCCGCGTTAAGTCCTTGTGCCACCATACCCAGTACCCACATAAGAAGTGAGGATGCAACCTTGCTTAAACAAACATATCTAACACTGGCTTAATTTATATCATTTACTAATAATTTAACGACACTAAGAAAATACATTTTTAAATTGTAGATTATTATCTTCAAACGCCTTCACGTAAGGTTCTCGTTACCTCACAAATGGTCAATTGTATTTTTTTGAACTACTTTATATTATGAAACACTAGCGGACGTCACGCGGTTTCACCCGCGTAGTTCCCGTAGGAGTACGAGGTTATAGCATCTCCCTGGCCTTATCCCATACATTTTTGGGGTCGGCACTTGATTCAACCCGATGTGGCTCCATGTTAGTCGCAACAACTTATTAACTCCTTGTCCGTTATGTGCGCCTGGTACTTCGTGTACCATATCATCATCTCCCTGGCCTTATCCCATACATTGTTGGGGTCGTCACTTGATTCAACCCGATGTGGCTCCATGTTAGTCGCAATCAACTTATTAACTCCTTGTCCGTTATGTGCGCCTGGTACTTCGTGTACCATATCATCATCGCCCTGGCCTTATCCCATACATTGTTGGGGTCGACACTTGATTCAACCCGATGTGGCTGATCACCTGATTTTTATACGAAGCGACTGCCATCTGACCTTCGCAACCCCTTTAACGCGGAAAATCTGTGATCTGGGTTAAACCACTTGTCAGACTATTTTAGGCCTCCGACTGACCTGTAACGATTGCCAAAGATGATAAATTGGCAACCGGGACCCACGGCTTAACGTGCTCTCCGAGGCACGGAGGGAACTCGGGCGGTCAACCATCCAATTACTGACTAGGGTTAGGGTTGCTTAACTTCGCTGATCGAATGATATGCGCAATAGCAACTGTGCCACGAGCACCTCCCCGTACGAGGATAAAATATAGCCTATATCAATCAGTGATAGTGTAGCATTCAAACAGTGCAATGGTCCAGTAGTTTTTGAGCCAATTCGTTACAAACATACTTACATACAAATATTTCATCTTTATAATATTACTAGCGGACGTCACGCGGTTTCATCCGCGTAGTTCCCGTTCCCGTGGGAGTACGGGGATAAAATATAGCATATGTTACTCGCTGATGATGTAGCTATCCATTGCGTATCGGAGCCTATTCAATGCAAACAAACTAACAAACAATCTAATATTTTCTCTTGTATAATATTAGTGTAGATTATAGTATAGAATAACGGTTCCTCGGGCCACCCATGAAATTAATTCCACGCAGGTGAATCCGCGGGGTACAGCTAGTTTTATAAATATAAAGTGTGTTAAGAGCCGTGGTGGCCTTGAGGTTAGAGCAGTTGCCTGCTACGCAAGCGACGCAAGTTCGAATCCCAGCGGGGCCTGAACCAATGAGTTTTTCTAAGAAACTTATGTACAGTGATTTCACACCACGTGCTTTACGGTGAAGGAAAACATCGTGAGGAAACCTGCATATGTATGAGAAGTAATTCAATGACGTATGTAAAGTGTCTGAGACGGCGATGGACTCACCATCTGTCACGTTGGCACTTAATCATCTTCGGTGAAAAGTGGGTGTTGTGATTACAACACCTCTGCCTACCCCTTCGGGGAATACAGGCGTGAGCATATGTATGCATATGTAAAGTGTGTTAAAGTTACCAAGTTAATAATTTGAATGCTTTTAACACTTAATAATGAATGTTGTATAACATGAAGTCGTTTAGCAAACCATTAATCAATAGAACACGATATATAGCATGTGTTGCTAATTATTGCTTCAATAATCGTTTATTGACTTTCTTTGATGGTTCATTATCATAACGCAATTCCCTGGTATCAATCTTTTCCTTCATCGTAAGGCACGTGCTGTGAGATCACTGCACATAAGTTTTAAGAAAAACTCATTGGCATTTCATCTCCCTGGCCTTATCCCATACATTGCCGGCACTTGATTCAACCCGATGTGGCTCCATGTTAGTCGTAATCAACTTATTAACTCCTTGTCAGTTATGTGCGCCTGGTACTTCGTGTACCATATCATCATCTCCCTGGCCTTATCCCATACATTGCCGGCACTTGATTCAACCCGATGTGGCTCCATGTTAGTCGTAATCAACTTATTAACTCCTTGTCCGTTATGTGCGCCTGGTACTTCGTGTACCATATCATCATCGTCCCTGGCCTTATCCCATTCATTGTTGGGGTCGGCACTTAATTCAACCCGATGTGGCTCCATGTTAGTCACAATCAACTTATTAACTCCTTGTCCGTTATGTGCGCCTGGTGCTTCGTGTACCATATCATCATCTCCCTGGCCTTATCCCATACATTGTTGGGGTCGGCACTTGATTCAACCCGATGTGGCTCCATGTTAGTCACAATCAACTTATTAACTCCTTGTCCGTTATGTGCGCCTGGTGCTTCGTGTACCATATCATCATCTCTCTGGCCTTATCTCCCATTGTTGAAGTCGGCACTTGATTCAACACGATGTGGCTGATCACCTGATTTTTATACAAAGCGACTGCCATCTGACCTCTTCTACGTGGAAAATCGGTAATCTGGGTTAAACCAGCTGTGACTTTCTTAGCCCGCCCACTGACCTGTAACGATTGCCAAAGTTGTTAAATTGTCAACCGGGACCGACGGCTTAACATGCTCTCCGGCACGAAGGGAACTCGGGCGGTCACCCATTCAACTACTGGCCAGGGTAAGAGTTGTTTAATGTTGATGATGTGGTGTCACGGTGTTTTAAAATCTATAGGAACCAAATTATTATCAACTATAACTGGTTATAACGGTTGATTCATGTGTTATTTTGTGTTCTGAATGCATTTCAAAATGTATCTGTATTTAAATCAATTCAGTTTCCTTGTGTTTTCCCTATAAACAGACTACAAAGATACAAACTCAAAAAATGTTGCAATAAACATAACAAGCAATGACAGATAATTACAATGCATGACAAAGCTGGCAACATTAATTATTGAAACCCGATTACATCCACAAACAATTATTATTTCTTTCACGCCCACCAGTTACGTACTTATGCGTAATTTTAATTTGAAACTCTGTGCATGTTAATTATGCCATAATTACTGTATGACACGAACGAAGCGATTCTTTATCTGTATACATATTTTTCCATGCACATATGGAACACAATATAGCTTTACTGTGACTTCGTCCGCCTTTTTAGGTATCATATATCCGTGCGTAACTTGTAATGCATTAATATTCCTCTACGCTTTCGAGACGTGAATTTGAGAGATAATGAGAAGCAGAAGATAGATGCTCTCAAAATGTGGTGCTGGAGGAAGATGCTTGGCATAAAGTGGACACAGTTCCCAACGACTCCATACTGCAGGAACTCAGGATCAAGCAGCGTCTTCCATAGTTCAATCTCGCATCCTCACCTTCTTTGGACATGTGTCGCGACGTGGTGATTTGGTACAGGGTTAATTTGAGGGTAGGCAGGTCACCAGTGAGATGGACGGACCAGGTTAAAGCTGTGATGGGTGGTCCCACTATCAATTCAAATCAAAATATCTTTATTTGATTAGACTTTTAACAAAGAACTTTCCAATCGTTAGAACGACACGATTATACATGCTACCGCCAGGTTCGGAAGGTTGCTTTTACTGAGAAGAACCTGGCAAGGAACTTAGTAATTATTCATTAGAGAAAAAAAATTAAATTTAGAGTAATACAATATAAATCATAAAAAAATATATTTAAGTCCATGGACATAATTCCAGTGCACGAAAGACAATAAAAATAAAAAAATCTAAAAGTAGGTACTACGTATAATTGTGTAGCTTGAGATGACCAGCCCCCACAAGCAGCACCTTTTCGCAAGTATGACGAGAATGCCATCCTTCGCCCTCCTCAACCATTATTGAGGGAAGTGAGCGACCCATCATCCTTACGCCACCGCAAGCAAAGGCATTTTAGTGAGATGGCGCCGTATTGTTCAGCAAGTCATCAATACTGACATTATGACCACGACCGCTCTGCCAAGTGAGATTGAGAAGAAGTCCGTGCCTGGTACATAGCTATGTCTATATGAAAAGAGCAGAATAACTGGTCCTGAGTTTGACCTCATGAGTGCAGACAGCCACACTAAGACACTTTCGCCTTTATCCGCGATTTCGACACGAGTACTGAGCACTCAGCGTAAATAGTGGGGGTAACTATCCATGTATTATATTCCCATCGCGCCATACAGACAGGCGCTCAAAAAAATACTGCAGTACTTATTTTTGGCTTCTTTAATAATTCGCACGTATCGTAGCCTATATCTTAGTATAAAATAAAACTTTACTAAGCAGTAAGGAATCTGGACCAAATTTTAGACGTTTGCTACATCGATCGTGAGGATGTCCCTAAAGTTTCACTTACTGACAAAGTAATGTCTATTTGATGCTTAGAAAAATGTCTGTAAAATACGTATACATAAGGACACTACGTCATACTCCTTACGCTGATGACGCCTATAATATCTTAGATGCGTGCGACACTGTGAGTGATTTCGAACGATATGTTCCAAGAATCCTTACCGCTTGTAGTAAGCTCATGTTTTACTGTGCCAATGTAGAAGTGTTCACAATCAGGCCCCGCGTAGGATGCAATGTCACTTCGGACACGTGTCGTTAACGAGTGCTTGTGTCGCATAATGAGGATATGAGATGTTGCCCAACGCTCAAATACACTTGCAATCAAGGCCAATCATAACTTTAAATTAATCTGGATGTCGTATGGATGGACTACTCTAGTTCATCCATCATCGTTTGCAATGAGTTCTTCTCGTCCATTCCTCTCGATCAGCCGTCATATCTGTATTCACTACCTTAGCCATATCATCTTTCACACAATCCGTCCATCGTTTCTTAGGTCTTCCTCTCCCCTTGTAACCATCCACATTCCTCTCTATCAGCCGTCATATCTGTATTCACTCCCTTAGCCATATCATCTTTCACACAATCCATCCATCGTATTCCTTCTTAGGTCTTCCTCTCCCCTTGTAACAATCCACATTCATAAACAAAACTTTTTTTTGCAACTTCGTCCGTGTCCCTGCGCATAACATGTCCATTGTTAATTCTACAATAAAGCTGTTTCGTAGTTTATTAATATAATTATTTGACCTCTTCTCTAAGACACTTCTTTATCAGCCATCAGTCCTTCAAGACACCATAAATAGTGCGCTTGACAAGTCTTGAATCATCTTCAAGTCTCATAATTAATGATGTATCAAGACAAACGATCAACTATGTTTGGTTTGCCATTGTATTCAATGACAATAGTTTTACGTCTCCACTTGAGTGGATCTATCAGATCTATACTTGTTACTAGCTGTAGCCCCGCGGTTTCACCCGTGTAAACTTAGTTGGGTGACTTTATTCCGCGGAACCCTAATTTTTTTCTGAATAAAAGTAGTAGTGATAGAGAGCCGTGGTGGCCTTGAGGTTTGAGCAGTCGCCTCCTACGCAAGCGACGCAAGTTCGAATCCCAGCGGGGCCTGAACCAATGAGTTTTTCTAAAAAACTTATGTACAGTGATTTCACACCACGTGCTTTACGGTGAAGGAAAATATCGTGAGGAAACCTGCATATGTCTGAGAAGTAATACAAAGACGTATGTAAAGTATCTGAGACGGCGATGGACTCACCATCTGTCACGGTGGCACTTAATCATCTTCCGTGAAAATTGAGTGCTGTTATTACAACACCTCTGCCTACCCCTTCGGGGAATACAGGCGTGAGCATATGTTTGTATGTAAATAATAAAAGTAGTTCTTAGTTAGTCCGGCAAACCTCATGCTTGTGAAAGTCCCATTAAAATCGGACGAAACAAACAGACAGACGGACAGAGATTCATGTGCATTTAGTTAAAAGCTGTTAATTTGGTATTAGAAACAGATACTTAAATTTTATTTATCTGTATACATTTCAAAGACCCTAATAAAAAGCAAAACAATTCAACACCATTTATGGTACGGCACCGCTAGAGGGCGCGCGCCGGAAGCGCAGCCATCTTGTGCCGGAAACACTCGAGAAACCGTTCGCGGGAAATGATAGACGCCATATTGGATTTAATATTCACAACCTGTTTACCTGTTTATGGCGTGGAGTCGAATAACTTTTTATTGCATATTATGATTGGGTATTGCTATAAATTACTGCCCTTAAGGATGGCAAGTAATCATTCAGCTCTGATGGTAAGCAGCATAATGAACACGTACAGTATAACTTATATGGACTTACATACATTATAAGAGCCGTGGTGGCCTTGAGGTTTGAGCAGTCTTCTACTACGCAAGCGACGCATGGGGTTGGGTAAGCCCGGAGTCTGCATTAGAGCCCGGTTAATTACAACAGGCTCGCCCTCTATTACATGGGACTTAAACATAACTGGGGAAATGTGGGTGTACTGCCTACATCTTCGGGGATACAGGCGTGAGCTTATTTTATTTAAATTCTAATTGGAAACTTAATTTTTCTTTTTGTAATTGTGTAAATCGGATAGATAAAAGCTCTATATTTTGTTAGCAGTACTTATACTGACATGACCAAAATGATCTCTCACAGATCAGGGTCTGTAGACAAAGTGACATTATCCTAACGCTTCGCTACTAGAACCGATACAAAATGTACGGGGATGACATATGTCACGTGATTGATTTATGTAATTTCCATACATTTTGTATCGTTTATATTAGCGCAAGCGCGAGAGAATGTTACTTTGTCTAGGCTTAAAGGACAGTAGCCAGTAACATAGATAGGATCACCCAATTTCGAAAACACAAGTATTTAACTGTCACCATGTGTTTAACGTAGTTTATTCGTAGTAGTTAGCCATCTTATCACAAGATGGCGTTGTATTGTTTTACATCTCGATGGTAAGATTCTCTTTTAGTTGTTTATATAGTTCGGTGGCAAACGTCAATATTGTGATCTTCAAGTGGTCGTCAATTTATTTATTTATTTATTCAATAATTAGAACGGCATACAATGCCAATTACACTAATCAGACACAGGTAATGCAATATACACATAAAATATAATATAAAAACAAAAGTCAAGGGAACCAATCAATACAGTGGTGGAATCAATAAATACCAGGACTGCCCAAGTTACGGTGTTTCATTCAACCAACCATGGTCTGTTCCCAGGCCTAATTTGTCATACAAATTTGGTGACAGGTGACAGATGAAAATCCCTTCGAATCACATGAACACTTCCCGTGCCGAGTTATCATTAATTTAAAGAAGAGTTCGTATACCTTTTAGAAGTGTAAAAAAATGTATACGATCTTTTTTTACACTTCCAATAACGCAAGGCAATTATCGAAGTCGATAAGATCGGATGTTGTATCGATACTTTCACTTGGAACGATTCGATTAATTTTACTCGCAATAAAACAATAGCAGTCGTCTCGTTTTATCGAGTTGATCTGTTGGGGTGTGTACACATTGATGCGGGTTTTTTTAAATATATTTGCAGATTGCGTCCTGCGTGGCAATAAAATTTCACTTGCAATTTTTCATCCCCATTTTCTCTGTAAATGGTGGAATTTCGCAAAACTTAATATTAGTTTATATATGTATACCTACACCTCAATAAAAAAGTCTGTTTTTGATCATCCAAATGTCATGTCCCTAGACACTAGCGGTTTAAGCTGTGCGTTGATTAATAAGTAAATTTTAGCGGGGCACAGCTAATTATATAAATAAAAAATAAAGATAGCGAACGATCAAGTGACATCAGAAGAAATAACTATCTTCCGCACTGTCTTTTAACTGGAAATAGATTGAAACGTGCTTGAAAACCTTACATTATTTATGATACATAGCTCCATACTGCCGTGATATATGTATTTATAATGCCCTATGCGTTATCTACCAAAACCGTTGTATTGAATAACATGAAAAAACCGCGGTAAACATTTTAACCGATGTGACTTTTCAATGACAACACCTATTTGGGACTTGGAGGTAATTACTTGGATTATTTACAAAACTATAAAAGGTATTGAACATTCGGAAATACAGACCGATAGGTTTTTTTTCTCATTTCATCCTTCATCCGTCCCTGGCCTTATCCCATACACTGTTGGGGTCGGCACTTGATTCAACCCGATGTGGCTCCATGTTAGTCGCAATCAACTTATTAACTCCTTGTCCGTTATGTGCGCCTGGTGCTTCGTGTACCATATCATCATCTCCCTGGCCTTATCCCATACACTGTTGGGGTCGGCACTTGATTCCCATACACTGTTGGGGTCGGCACTCGACGGCGACTGCCATCTGACCTTCGCAACTCCTTTAACGAGGAAAATCTGTGATCTGTGTTAAACCAGTTGTCAGACTATTTTAGGCCTCCGACTGACCTGTAACGATTACCAAAGATGATAAATTGGCAACCGGGACCGACGGCTTAAAGTTTTTTTCTCATTATTATAAGCATTAAAAGTTAAAAATCGACCAGATGTCGCTAACGTCATTTTAGTTATGTAATAAATCATTCGATTCAATATCGAGTTTACCGATTCTCACTCGGCTAAAGTTGCCGGGATACCGCAGAATAATTTCGTGTTTAAAATTGGTACATGCTATATGTCAGTGTAGCCATAGCTTATGTCTCACGTCAAATGTCACACGCCGGAGGGCACGTTTCGCTCTCGTCGTGCAAGCATAGAGCATTCCGCTGTGTTGCCACGCCTAATATAAAGGTGATATTTGACTATTAAATTGCTCCATTTTGGGCAATTGGTGAAGGGAAACATCGTGAGGTAACCTGTCAAGTTTGATATTGTTATAATTACAGTGTATTTACTTCGAATCATTATAATTTTACACGCATTTTTGAGTTTTTTTTTTATTTGGAAGGAAATAGATGGAAGTTAAATGTCAAATTAGAATTTTTTTTAATCGGACTATGTGGCTGATTAATTAATTTTATTTTATGTATTATTTACTTTTTAAACAGAAATAAAACAGCGTAGGTTGTCTAAGTCTGTTCTGAAAGATAGCGGCAGGAATATAAGGATTTCTTACTTGCCCCTTTAGGAACCCTTTGAAGGGAATTCATTTAGAATGTAAATACACAAATTCTCTTGCTATTGCGGACACAGTTACAGACAGACAGATAGATGAAGTGATTTAGATACTACATTGTATTAAAAAAAATCAGTCACGAATATTTACGATCACGAACGCACACGCACGAATTCACAGACAACTCATATATAATGATGCTAATATGACATGAATTACTTAATTGTATTGTTTTAGTTGCCACATCCAGCCGTGGTCACATCTTTGGCAATTGACAGGTCAGCTGTCAAACGTGTATTGAGTGAGGTCAATGACATATTATATGTCATAATGATTTAGTTAGGTTATGGAGGTCAGAGGCACAGTATAAATATGAGCTTACTACAAACAGTATGGCATCTAGGAGCAAATCGTTCGAAACACACACACTCACGCGTCTACGAGATTATAAGTGACCCCGGCGAGGCGTAATGTAATACACAATGGGAAAAAACATTCTTACTTACATACATATGATCACGCCTGTATTGGCCGGAGGACTAGGCAGAGGTGTTGTTGAACATTTTACCGTAGATGATGATGATCTCAGGCACTATACATACGTCTTTAAATTACTTCTCAGAAATGCAGGTTTCTTCGCGATGTTTTCCTTCATCATAAGTTTTTTAGTAGTCGAATCAAACTTGCGTCGCTTGCGTAGCACGACTGCACAAACCTCAAGGCCACCAAGTATCACAAACATCATTATTTAAAAAAAAATGGTCTATATTCCATACTGCTCAGTAAGCTCTTACATATACTGTGTGTAGTAATAGGTATTCCTGCGGTAGGTAAGGTCGCTAGCTCTCAATGGGGCGAAGGGAGGGTTTTGTGACGTCACATTACGTCATCAGTTTCCATAGGAGCGTTTCGTACCGCTCATTAGAGATGCCATGTGACCTTTCCGCTTGCATGAAAAACAAGCAGGGTTGCAAGTATTAAAAACTTAAGCTTTTTGAAAGTGGAAATCTGTTTTCCAAGTATCGGTATATTGATGAATTGAAATACGCAACGAAATTTGTCAACGTTCTACAGGGTCTGGTAGACAAATTAACAATATCCTCACGCTTCGCAAATTCAAATTCAAATTCAAAAATATCTTTATTTGATTAGACTTTTTACAAAGTACTTTCAAATCGTCAGAAAGACACGATTACATAGTATTATACATGATACCGTTACGTTCGGAAGATTACTTTTACTGAATTCGATAAAGTTTCTTAATACTAAAGTTATTGGTGTTAATATGCACAAGTAACGCTGTTAAAGTTATGTCATTTTGACAGATGAAGGATGATTGTTGGACTTATTCGCCGCTTGGGGCGCTTCTTAACGTTCCCATACCAAATGAGGAAAATGCGCAGACGATATCGACAACGTATAATGTTAAACCTATGCTTGAGACAGTGAACTAGGTCAACTGGTTCAAGAGACATTTTAGCGAGAAATGTACGTTGTTCAGAAACAATGCAACACTCGTCTTTTGCATACGAACTCTCGGGAGGAAAGCTGCGAGCTCTCATTGTTACAGTGAGGGAAATGTCGTGAGGAAACCTGCATAACATTCATATACAAAGAGGAAATTAAATTAAAGAGCCGTGGTGGCCTCGGGCTTAGAGCAGTCGCCTGCTACGCAAGCGACGCAAGTTCGAATCCCAGCGGGGCCTGTACCGATGAGTTTTTGTAAAAAACTTATGTACAGTGATTTCACACCACGTGCTTTACGGTGAAGGAAAACATGGTGAGGAACATACATACATATGCTCACGCCTGTATTCCCCGAAGGGGTAGGCAGAGGTGTTGTTATCACAACACCCACTTTTCACCGAATTTGATTAAGTGCCAACGTGACAGATGGTGAGTCTATCGCAGTCTCAGGAACTATACATACGTCTTTGAATTACTTCTCAGAAATATGCAGGTTTCCTTATTTGTGTCCAATTGTGAGTGTCTGAGACGGCGATGGACTCACCATCTGTCACGTTGGCACTTAATCATCTTCGGTGAAAAGTGGGTGTTGTGATTACGACACCTCTGCCTACCCCTTCGGGGAATACAGGCGTGAGAATATGTATGTATGTATGTATGTAAATTAAAAAACCCGGCCTCAGACCCGCGCCATACCATCTCATATGTCCACTTCCCTCTATGATGGTTGAGGAGGTCAATGGCTGGCATTCACGTCATACTTGTGAACAGGTTACTTTTTAAATATTGAATCAGTTAACCTTTAGAATTCAATAAAAATATGTTACAATGTTACCAGTTTATTGCTAAAACGTTCTAGTGTTGCCATCTATCCGAGTCTCGGCGTAGCTATCACCAATTAAGCGTAGTTTCTCAAAGTGAAAGTGCGTGAATGAAAGGGAAGGATTGGATAGTTCCTTATACGGGTGTTCGCTTACCTTGGTTACTTTTGTTGTTGGTATGTTTGTTGTAATTATAGCGACATTTAATACCACAACCTTATTCCTGTAACTCGTGTAGAGGAGCTCGTGGCACAGTTGTTATTGCGCATATCATTCGATCAGCGAAGTTACGCAACCTTACCTCTAGCCAGTAATTGGATGGGAGACCGACCGAGTTCCCTCCGTGCCTCGGAGAGCACGTTAAGACGTCGGTCTCGATTGACAATTTATCATCTTTGGCAATTGTTACAGGTGGGTCGGAGGCCTACAATAGTCAAACAACTGATTTAACCCAGGTCACAGATTTTCCTCGTTAAAGGGGTTACGAAGGTCAGATGGCAGTCGCTTCGTTAAAAATCAAGTGATCAGCCACATCGGGTTGAATCAAGTGCCGACCCCAACAATGTATGGGATAAGGCCAGGGAGATGATGATATGGTACACGAAGTACCAGGCGCACATAACGGACAAGGAGCTAATAAGTTGATTGCGACTAACATAGAACCACATCGGGTTGAATCAAGTGCCGACCCCAACAATGTATGGGAAAAGGCCAGGGAGATGATGATATGGTACACGAAGTACCAGGCGCACATAACGGACAAGGAGCTAATAAGTTGATTGCGACTAACATAGAACCACATCGGGTTGAATCAAGTGCCGACCCCAACAATGTATGGGAAAAGGCCAGGGTGATGGTGAACCTTATTTCTGTAACTAGGTGGGCCCTGCGGCTTTACATGCTTAATTTCATGGTTGACTTGTGGAACTATAATGTTTATGTTTTTTTAAAATAAATATAGCCTATGATACTCCTTGTAACATCAGCTATCTGACAGTTTAATTTCCGCTACAATCGGCCAGATACTTTTTAACATTACCGTATATACTTTGATATGTCTTCATTGAATAGCTATTAATTTGGTATTAAAACTGACACTTAAATTGTATTTATCTGTATATATATTATTGTTAGACTAACATCCGCCGAAAGAAATCTGATTCTGATTTGCAGAAATCACAAACAGACTTTGAGTGAAATAAGACCTGAATGGAGCCCCTTAGTAAATTACATATATACTTTCATATGCATTTAGTGAAAATCTGTTGATTCGGAATTATAAACAGACACATAAATTTTATTTGTCTGTATATAGATATGGATTCTATAAATAACGTTCCTCTATGTTTCGATTGGGTTACATGAATCTAGGTCGAGACGTCCTGATGAACTATAAAAATGAATTTAAATCGCTCACGTCTGTATCCCACGGCGGTAGGCAGAGACCACCATACGCCACATGCTACGATGCTTACAAACTTGTCCTTTCTGAAGAATATTATTAATTTGGTCGTAGTAAGTTTAAGAAATATATTCAAAGCGCGGCATCAAAATAATTCTCTCTCAAAAACTTCTTAATTGTTATCAAAAGTTAGACGGCACGGAATGTACGAACGTGAAAATTACTGTACCGTAACCGTAACTAGCATGATGCAGTCTTAACGTGCTCAATGTTTTAATTGTTCCCACTTCGATGCTGTAAAATTAAAATAAATATCCTCACGCCATTCCAGAAGGGTCCCCAACATTTCACCGAATATGATTAAGTGCCAACGTGACAGAGGGTGAGTCCATCGCCGTCGCAGGCACTATACACACGTCTTTGAATTCCTTCTCAGACATATGCAGGTTTCCTCACGCTGATTACCTTCACCGTAAAGCACGTGGTGTGAAATCACTGTACATAAGTTTCTTAGAAAAACTCATTGGTACAGGCCCCGCTGGGATTTGAACTTGCGTCGCTTGCGTAGCAGGCGACTGCTCAAACCTCAAGGTCACCACGGCTCTTTTAAGCTATAAAATAAAAAAATAAATATCCACACGCCATCCCAGAAGGGTCACCGAATATGATTAAGTGCCAACGTGACAGAGGGTGAGTCCATCGCCGTCTCAGGCACTATACATACGTCTTTGAATTACTTCTCAGACATGCAGGTTTGCTCACGATGATTACCTGCAGATAAGTCTTTAGAAAAACTCATTGGTACAGGCCCCGCTGGAAACTTTCGTCGCTTGCGTAACAGGCGACTGCCCGAACCCACCACGGCTTTTTCATATCTTTTATTTGAGAAATCATAAATAATCTTTTGCGGTAACTTTGTAATTGCAAAGCATTGCAAACACAGTTCTCAGTGACTTCATAATTAAATTGACGTTACATCAACTCAAAGCGGAAAAAAAGAAAAAAGATTATAATCGCTGGCAACACCACGTTACAATAAATACTGTAATGTCGTTGACCTTGGGTTATTAAATTTATTACATAAATCCGACTAATGTAATGAATAAGCTACAGTATGATTTTCTGGAACATTATTGAGTATTATAGGATATTTTTCATGGTGGTAACATTTTGACGTAGGCAACCATGAAGCATTTTCACGTCTGGGCTTGGGGTCCGAAATTAAATAAAATAAAGCTTAGATTAATAATTAAAAGATTCCGTTTAACAATGAAAATAAGTTCTTAATGAAACCGTTAGGTGATTTTTTTTTATTAGCCTGTCGTGTGCCCACTGCTGGGCAAAGGCCTCACTTCCACTTTTCCAACTTTCTCTGTCCTCAGCAGTCCTCTCCCAATTGCTCCTGAAAGCATCAAGCTCATCCCGCCATCTCCTACGAGGCCTGCCGCGTAGTCGTTTCCTGCCATTTGCGGTTAGGTGATTAATAAAAAAAAATACTAGGTCTATGGGTACATTATTTTGTTATAACGACAATTTTTTTCAACCTGGCAATGACAATAATATTAAAATACCAAAACCACAGATAACCAAAATCATAAGAAGCATTGACAAATACCACAGTCTGTGGTTTGATCAAGAAGCTGAATAAAATGACTTGATATAAATAATTAACCTTATTGTCTGTGTACAAGTGAGTGTCAAAGTTTAATGTGTTTAAAATGAAAATATGGCGTTTATTGGACCGAGGAATAGTTCTCCCGTTATCAGGGACAGCCTGCACACACCAGCGTATGACGTAAGCATTTTTTTTTTACTTTTTTGCAAGATTGAGGATGTTTGTCATTGTCTTTCTTCTTATATTTTTGGAAAGAGCCGTGGTGGCCTTGAGGTTAGAGCAGTCGCCTGCTACGCAAGCGACGCAAGTTCGAATCCCAGCGGGGCCTGTACCAATGAGTTTTTTGGTTTTACGGTGAAGGAAAACATCGTGAGGAAAGCTGCATATGTCTGAAAAGTAATTCAATGACGTATGTAGTGTCTGAGACGGCGATGGACTCACCATCTGTCACGTTGGCACTTCATCATCTTGTGTGAAATGTGGGTGTTGTGATTACAACACCTCTGCCTACCCCTTCGGGGAATACAGGCGTGAGCATATTTATATATAGGTTATCCATAAACCCGCGAGATCTCGCTTGGAACCCGTTCTCGCGAGATTTGCATTGCCTATACTGATGTTGAAAAAACAATTTTTAAACATTATCTCTGTCTGTCTGTTTGATAGCTGATGTTTCAAGGAGTAACATAGGGTTCTTATATTTAGAACTCATATTAGGGTTCCCCAAAATTAAGCATGGAACTAAATCCACGCGCAATCCAAACACAGCTTGTCTAGAATAAGTGCTGCCATTTTTACATCTTTAATCGGCAGTGAGATCATAGGATGTTGTATAAATTGCTCCTGGGTTGTGGAGCTGAATATGAGTTGTTCAATGTATGTTTATTAATTAATGTAGGCGGTAAATATTACGCTGTTACTACGTATGTACTTGTATGACAAAAATTAGGCCTGGGCAGTAACTTGGGCAGTCCTGTAGCCCTAGACAAAGTAACATTCTCTCGCTAAATGACATAAATTATTCACGTGACATATGACATTTCCGTACATTTTGTATCGTTTGATAGTAGCAAATCATGAGGATAATGTTACTTTGCCTACGAGCTCTGGTTCGACAACCGTGTATTTTTTTTTTTGGATATGGTCTCTCGCAGTTGGTAGGGGGGAGTTACCTCCACTGCTTAACCGGACTAAAGGACGAGACCCAAGGGCCTCCAGCCGAGATTATACTTAAAAAACCAAGCAACACAGCTAAGGGCACCCCGGTGCGGGGCTCGGACCTCGGCTTAGGGCGTTGCTGGGGGCTGAGCTAGGGAGCTGGATCTGAGTGGTGTTATTTAGGGACATGTTTAAGGCTAGTGGCTCGGCGCGCGCTGGCCCTAGCAGAGGACGGGGGGGACGATGACGTAGAGTTCGCGACGAGCCTCGCCGGCGAGGACGGAACAATGGTCGGTTTGGTGTGTGCTTTTGAGACATTGCTTGCTGAAGCAATGTGATATCGTCGTCAGGGACAATAAGGACGTGCCTCGGACGGCGTCGGGTGGAAACAACTGTGTAAGAAATTGTGTGTACTATATACGATACGATAAGAGACTTTTGACACCACGATCTAAATGAATTATTTATCGCAAGATATAACGCCATCTTGCGATAAATAATTCAACTAACCTGCTGAAGGATATTCTACGTTTAACATTACTTCTACGAGCTGTGATGTCCGAGTGGATTAAGTAGTCGCCTGCTACGCAAGCAACGCAAGTTCGAACCCCAGCGGGGCCCGTACAAATGAGTTTTTCTAAAAACTTATGTGCAATGATTTCACACCACGTACTTTACGGTGAAGGAAAACATCGTGAGGAAACTGAAAACTGAGAGAAACTGAGAAAACTGCTTATGTCTGAGAAGTAATTAAAAGACAGCCATCTTTCGACGTAGGTCCATCTCTTTCGGTGATACAATAAAACATCGCGAGAAAATTCATCTCAGAAGTCATTCAAAGACGTATGTATAATGCCTGAGACGGCGTTAGACCATCTGTCACGTTGGCACTTTATCATCCTGTGTGAAAAGTGAGTGTTGTTATTATAACACCTCTGTCCACCGCTTCGGGTAATACAGGCTACTTAATTATCATAGATAGTTCATTAAAACAGTTTTTAACAAAGATCATAGAGTTCCGGGTGTAATATATTTTTTGTTTTGTTAATTGTACTTTGATCTTATTTTTTACGATTGTTTGAAAAACATAAGTATATATTAGGAGTGTAAAAAAATAAACAAAAACTACGATAATAAGGCTTAATAATGGTTTTAAATCTGATTTCCTTAACATAACTATATTATACATACATAAATAGATACATACGCTCACGCCTGTATTCACCGAGGGGGTAGCCAGAGGTGTTGTAATAACAACACCCGCTTTTCAAACAAGATGATTAAGTACCAACGTGACAGATGGTCTATCGCCGTCTCAGCCACTATACATACGGCTTTGAATTACTCCTCAGACATATGCAGGTTTCCTCTCGATGTTTTCCGTCAAAGTAAATCACGGTAACTGCACATAAGTTTCTAGAAGAACCCTAGCTGCCACCCAATAGCCAGGGGCTACCATAATCAAAGGATTTGGTTATGGTAGCCCCTGCCTGTCGGAAGAAGCGACTAAAAGGGGGCCTGCTGGCGGTGGTCGAGGTGGGAGCTTTGACCACCGATCCGCGGGCCCGGGAAGGTGGCTCGCGCTGCCTTATACAGCGCGGTCTCCAGGGGCGGCGACACAGCTGCCCCGGGGATGTGCCCCGACAAAGTGTGGGGGACACCGGTGCGATCTATCAGAGTACCCGGAGTCTCCCCTGAGCACTGAGGATGGTCACCGGGGGGGTTCCCACATACCCCGATCTGCCTCTCCCAGGGCTGTCGGGGACCTTTTGAAGGTTTCCCCCTCGTCAATAAAAAAAAATGGCCCGCTTGGATTTGAATAGCGTCACTTGCGTAGCAGGCGACTGCTCAAACCTCACAGCCACCACGGCTTCTGTTAGTTATTCTAGTACGTTGTCAACTGACGTATAAATAAGCAGCTACAAATTAGCGGCAATTCAACTTGACGTAATATTTATTACATAATGCATTAGTTTGATTTCAAGTATACCATAACTAAAGAATTATGAAGAGGTGTGAATGTATGATAATCTTATAACAACAACATTACCAAGCACAAATATCTTCGATAAAATTTCATAATACAAAAGTTTTTGGTGTCAATACTAAATACACAAGTTACGCGGTTAAAGTTATGTCATTGTGACATATGAAGGATGACGGATGGACTTCTTTTGGTTTGGCATCGAGCACTTTATTGATGCTTGCGAAGCGAATGAAGAGAATAGTGACGTAGGTGGACTTACGATGGGGTAAGTGTGATCTGGGCCCGTAGACAATCTAAAATATCATATTGGAAAAAGTGCAGAAAACTGTGAACTGTGTCGACTCTTCGTCCCTGACAGGTACCTGCGTTTTAAGAAACACAAGCTGTTCGCTGTCGCCAACAGTCGAACAGTAGCTCGTGCTAAGTCCCCCATACCTCGTTCGTTGACTGCACTCAATGCTCTCCTGGAGTCTAACCCTACTGTGGATGTGTTTGATGACGAATGAAACTAGCTATTGTTTGAGTGCATGGTGTTCCGCGAGAAAAATTGAATATTTTTTTTCTCTTTCTTTTTACATAATATTTTTATGTGTATTGCATTACCTGTGTCTAATTAGTGCAATTGGCATTGTATGACGTTCTAATTATTAAATAAATAAATAAATATGTCACGTGATTGATTTATGTTATTGCCATACATTTCTTATCGTCTCTATTGGCGCAAGCGCGAGAGATTTATTTTATCTAGGCCTACTGGGAGTTAACTATGGTCGTTTTAGCAGCGCATATTAACTAAGAACTTCTTAGCTTTGACGTTCAATATTACAGTACCAAAATGAAACGTCAAATCTCAGAAGTTCTTAATATGCTATGCCTTATTCGATGATAAGCTCGATCCAAAAAATCAAAATTCAAAATATCTTTATTTGATTAGACTTCTTACAAAGTACTTTCAAATCGTCAGAAGGACACAAAATACATTATACATGATTATAAATGTTACCACCGGGCTCGGAAGGTAGCTTTTGTTGAGAAGAACCCGGCAAGAAACTCAACAATTACTCTTTTAAAAAATATATATTATACAATGTTATTGATTACAATAGAAAACAGGAGGGGCAAGATGATTGGACACCTATTACGACATGACGCTTTCATCAAAAACATCATAGAAGGGAAGATAGAAGGAAGGCGTAGAAGAGGGAGACCAAGGATTAGTTATATACAACAGCTGAAGGAAAGAGTCAACGTCATGTCGTACAAGGAAGTTAAAGTTTTGGTGGACAATAGAGAGGGTTGGCGATTGCTTCACCGACAAGAGCCTAGCTCTTAAATAAATGATGATGATTGATTACAGTATTTACGATCGATATTTTTAACAGTAGTTCAGTGATCACAACACATGTGGCGAATTTTTCTTTCATTTGTCTTTGCTGTTTGAACGAAGAGACGAAGGTTGCCTTGCACTATCCGTTTGTTTGTCTGTTTGTTCCGGATAATCTGCAAAACGACTGGATTAATTTAAGGGGACCTTTCATTAGCAGATGGTTAATACACAAGGAGTAACTTAGGCTATTTTATTTATTTATTTCATTAACACGAACAAGATATACACTGCTCTTACGATTATAAATCATATACAATACGGTTTTACACAAAGTGAAATATTAATTATAGTTTGATTAAAAGATAATTTAATGATTAAAGACTTAACCATAGTGTTCCTCAAAGCACTTGAATCATGAATGAAACAGGCCTACTAATCAGCTGTTTATGCATGTGGGCGTCACCTGTCTAGTTTGGCAACCGTTGCGACATTTCGCGGTCTACATTCCGAACATTACACATTTACAACTGGTTTCGGCGCTTGCTATTCACAAAACTGGTGATACATTATTCATAATATACTTAACTCTCTTCTGACCTTTATTACCACGGCCTGTAGAAAATGTACCATTATCCTCACGCTTCGCTAGTAGAAACGGTATAAAATGTACGGGAATGACATATGTCACGTATCCAAGTCCAGTCTAGCTCGCTAGCTCGCAAACCAGCAACGCCGTAAGCCGAGGTCTGAGCCCCACTATGGGGCGCCCTTAACGTGGAGAATCCGTTATGGATACACCAACCACCGCGGGGGCAGCGGAAGGGTTATGTCGGACTCACACCGACTAAACTCCACGGTGTTCCTCCAAGTCGCTAAGTGGGGGGGTGCACGTGATACGTCTTCACGTGCTTCGCCGTGACCCCCCCAGCGACTGGCCTGTCAGACTTCTCCTTACGTTACCAGGCTGAACCCGGCTTTTACACTATGAGAGGGCGCGTCAGAACACGAACGCGCCCTTCAACCGCGAGGGCCATGCGTCGGCGCCAAGAATGGGGCGCCCTTAGCTGTGTTGCTTAAGTCTTTACGCCTGGCTGGAGGCTTTAACTAGTCTCGCCATTGCCCGGTTAAGCAGAAATAACTCCCGGAGTTCAATCTGCAAGAGACAAACATGTCATGCGACTGATTTACGTCATTCCCGTACATTTTGTGTAGTTTCTATTAGCGCAAGCGCAAACTTCCTGTCGCGGTTCGCATTCGTTCGGAAATTACGTCCGAATATGGTCCGCAAGAAAATTCTCAGACGTTTTTTTTATATTGTAAGAATATTTTGATAAAATTTGTTTTTTGAACTGAATTTTTTGATAAGAGTACCTGGGATTTTGTGAATGATATTTTGTTTTGTATAAGAAGTTATTATTATTGCTAATTTATTGATTTTGATTTCAATTGAAGCTATTTACTATTTGTGATGTGTAACTTTAACAAATGTGATTGGTTCGCCGTTTTTTAAATAAATAAATGTACATACATATGCTCACGCCTGTATTGCCCGAAGTGGTAGAGGTGTTGTAATCACAACACCCACTTTTCACCGAAGATGATTAAGTGCCAACGTGACAGATGGTGAGTCCATCACCGTCTCAGACACTATACATACGTCTTTGAATTACTTCTCGGAAATATGCAGGTTTCCTCACGATGTTTTCCTTCACCGTAAAGCACATGGTGTGAAATCACTGTTGGTATATACGTTTTTTAGAAAATCTTGGTTTCCCGCTGGAATTCGAACTTGCGTCGCTTGCGTAGCAGGCGACTGTTCTAACCTCAAGGCCACCACGGCTTTATAAAATTATAAATAAATGTATAGATTAAGATATTGTTATGTAACGCATGTTCACAGTGCCCCAACCATAGGTTCGACTCATTCGACCGTCGTCGCTTGACCTTGCGCTTTTTGTATCGAGAATTAAAACTTCGTATACTCGCCGCTTGGGGCGCTTTTTAACGATCCCATACAACATGAGAAAAATACGCAGGCGATATCGTCTACGTATAAACATGCTAAATCCTTTACTTTTAAACTCTACTTCGAAGCAACCAGGGGCGGCGGCAGTGTGTGCGGAAAACCTCAAGCGGCGGAAATATGCAGATATCAGGAATAATTGTATATTTCTGCCGTTTGGAGTTGAGACTTTGGGGCCATGGGGGGCAAATGCGAAAGTCCTTTTTAAGGATCTTTCAAAACGCCTGGTTGACGTCTCTGGTGAGGGTCAAGCTGGTTCTTACCTCGGTCAGAGGATTAGTTTAGCGATCCAGCGAGGTAACGCAGCCAGCTTACTGGGCACCATTCCCGCAGACACTAATTTAAATTCCGTGTTTTATTTATAATTTTTAGTATATTTTTCTTTTTTTTCACCATTTTAAATAAGACATTCTGTAATATATTACTTTTACCATCACTTTACTTAAATTTATGAGAATATTTTTTTTCTAGGATTATCTTCTATACTTATCTCCATGCTAATACGCATGCTCACGCCTGTTCCCATGGGGGTAGGCAGAGACCACCGCATGCTAATACGATTTGTATTTATATAAATACAACTTGATATTGAATTTGATTGTTGTATGATGATTTCATATGATTTATATTGTATCGATGTATATGATGTTCTTCTCAGTAAAAGCAACCTTCCGAACCTGGCGGTAGCATGTATAATCCTATGTAATCGTGTCTTTCTGACGATTTGAAAGTACTTTGTAAAAAGTCTAATCGAATAAAGATATTTTTGATTTTGATTTTGATTTTGACGCCTGGCTGAGTTTCTTGCTTTTATCAGAAGGCTAATTTCCCAATAAGTGCCCAAAGTGAATAAATATTTTTCATTTTCATTTTTCATTTTCACTGGTTACGTACAAGACGACCGTAGCTCTTGCAAATACATAAGAAAGGTGTACATAATAGGCTCACTTACAATTTCAACCGAGTTTCACTTTCCGTCGCTAACCTGTCTCGCTACGCCTTTTATGGTATTGTATATTCTCTGCTTCTTGTTATGGTTTTATGGTGGGTATAATATACCTTATCTACTCAAATGTAGCGTTAGTTTTCCACATTTAAGGTAGCGTGAGTCGTAAAAGAAAAATTCTATTTAGAGCTGTGGTAGCCTCGGGATTTGAGCAGTCGCCTGCTACGCAAGTTCGAATTCTTGCGGGGCCCGTACCCATGCTTGATTTCACCTCACGTGCTTTACGGTGAAGGTGTGTCGTGAGGAAACCTGCATATGTCTGAGAAGTAATCATCTTCGGTGATAAGAAGCTGCCAACCCCTTCGGGGAATGGCGTAATATATAAATAATGCAAACACGCCATGGGAGGTTGGGGTGCTTCATAAACTGCATGACAATGAGTAAAATATAACGTAAAATGGTGATTTTTACATATTTTTCTCATATTTTGATAAAAGTACTTTCAAATCGTCAGAATGACATAATTATACAGTATTATACATGATACCGCCAGGTTCGGAAGGTTGCTTTTACTGAGAAGAACCTGGCAAGAAACTCAGTAATTACTCTTTTCGTGTGTAGATCGTGTTATTCATAGCTAGAATATAATTATGTAATTCTCAGAATATTCAGTTGTTAGAATGTTTAATATGGTCTGGTGTCCATACTCCACGTAACCTACGCACATTCCGTCACCATTGATGTAAGTGCGTAATTTGCATACTGATGTGTTTTAGTGGGTTCATTCATGTCTATGACGTCAATAATCGTCTATTATATCTGTGACTACCGCCAAAGATGATAAATTGTCAACCGGGACCGACGGCTTAACGTGCTCTCCGAGGCACGGAGGGAACTCGGGCGGTCACCCATCCAATTACTGACTTAACTCGGCGTCTGGATGACGGGTTGTCCACTTCCCTCTATGATGGTTGAGGAGGTCAATGGCTGGCATTCATGTCATACTTGTGAACAGGTGCTGCTTGTGGGGGCTGGTCATCTCAAGCTACGCATTTAGTTATAAGTGGATGTACTAGATTTTTAGTTATGTTAATTTTTATCGACATTTGTGCATTGGAACATTGTCCATGGGCTTACGTTTCTTAAATTCTTTATTTTGTATTCTTTAAATTGTATAATATTTTTGAAAAGAGTAATTACTGAGTTTCTTGCCAGGTTCTTCTCAGTAAAAGCAACCTTCCCAACCTGGCAGTATCATGTATAATACTGTATAATTATGTCATTCTGACGATTTGAAAGTACTTTGTAAAAAGTCTAATCGAATAAAGATACTTTCGACTTTGACTTTGACTAACTTCGCTGATCGAATGATATGCGCAATAACAATTGTGCCATGAGCTTCTCTTGAAGCCAACAAACAAACACTTTTAATAGTATATCTATAATATAGATGCAACATTTTTGTAAAAAAAAAATATATGATACATAGTTGGAAATAAATTAAGACAGTGGGTAAACCGGAGTGCTAGGTTTTATATTTTTTAGAAGATTGCAATTTTTGTATGTTTTTCGCGTCAAATTTAAATTTTATCAAAATAAATTCGCTAAACCTTTTTTAGTATTTGCACATGGATACAAGTATTATAAGACTAGCGGACGTCATGCGGTTTCACCCGCGTAGTTTGAATTTGATGCTAAATATAAGTAGTGATGTTACTCCTTGTATCATTCGTTATCTGCCATTTCAGAATTCAGCCGTTTCAGAGATTATTCGGAACAGAGAAACAATTTAAAATAGGTTTTTTACGTCGGTACCGTATATACTTTCATATGCATTTAGTGGAAAGTTGTTATCTTGGAATTACGAACAGACACTTCAATTTTATTTATCTGTATATATGTATAGATAAGGAACCCGTATGTCGAAGGTTGTGCGACCTTCATAAGGTTGGCCCGGTTGCGTGTCCTTGCAAGGACAACCGGTTGCCGGCCCTGACACCTGGGATCGCATTACACTTATCTGTGGTTTCCATTATTAAAAACTCGTTAGAACTTTTATAATTTTTTCGTTCCATGATCAGATGAAATTAAAAAAGTTGGGTGAGACATAGATGGAGTTTTCAAAACGGAATGTGAAATAATGTTTATATTCATAGTTTTTAAAGTAAAGTTGCAACAATTCTATTTATCTGTACGTATAGAGCAGGTTTATAGATTGTCCACCCAATAGCCAGGGTCTAAGAATATGGCTATGGTATCCCCTGCCTGTCGTAAGAGGCGACTAAAAGGGGGCCGGAGGGCCTGCTGGCGGTGGTCGGGGTGGGAGCGTTGACCACCGGCGCGGGCCCGGGAAGGTGGCAGCGCGATGTGGCTCGCGCTGCCTTGCACAGCGAGGTCTCTAGGGGCGGCATCACAGATGCCCCGGGGATGTGCCCCGGCAAAGTTTGGGGGGACACCGGTGCGTTCTATCAGAGTACCCGGAGTCCCCCCTGAGCACTGAGGATGGCCACCGGGGGAGTTTTAGTGCGGTAAAATCCCACATACCCCGAACTGCCTCTCCCAGGGCGGTCGGGGACCTTTGGAAGGTTTCTCCCTCGTCAACAAAAAAAAAAAGGTTTCTAGATTGTATTTTGCTTGTCATTATATATAATTGTTTAGTATGTATGTCTCACGCGTGTATTCCTCAAACAGACAGATGTTGAGTCTATCGCCTTCTCAAGCACTATACATATACGTCTTTTAATAAATTCCTAGCCATATGCAGGTTTCCTCACGTGGTTTGAAATCGCTGTATATTAGTTTTTTTTTAATTCATTGGTACAGGCCCCGTTGGGATTCGAACTAGCTTCGCTTGCGTAGCAGGCGACTGCTCTTTAAAGATATTAGTTTTTTTCTAAATGCTTAATTGATAAAATATTACGTGAGTAATTACAAACATATTTATATTATTTACGTATATTATATTAAATATTGTATATTTTTGTCCTCAGATCAAATTGGAGAGCGTCCTGGGCCTGACGGTAGGCAGCAATGCGGCCCTTGACTGCGACCCCAACACCGAGCTCGTTGCCTACCCGGCGGGGTGAGTACATGTCTCTTACTCTGAACGTAAATTGTAAATTTGGTGAAAGACATCTATCTAACACACATATTATTATTCATTTTTATCTTAAACATATTAATGGTTTCATAACCTATCCAGACTCATCCCAATAATACTTTTATCCTCGATCTGGGGATCGTAGCCAGGACCTCGTGGTCCGCAGATGCGACCACGACACCAACAAGTACTAATTTACTATATAATAAATTTACTAGTCGTGCCCCGCAGTTTCACCCGCGTTAGCATACCCTAAGTGTTTTATTAAAAGTAGCCTAAACATTCATCCCCTATTTTATCCTCTTGGGGGTAGAATCAATCAAAATCCATCCAAGTCATAACATGTACCTGCATGCCAAATTTCAGCCCGATCCGTCCAGTGGTTTGGGCTGTGCGTTGATAGATCACTATGTCAGTCAGTCAGTCGCCTTTGAGTTATATATATTTAGTTGTTATTGTATGCAGGCGAAGTCGCGTGCAGAAAGTTAATAGAATACAAATCTGATAGCTTAGCAACTGTTATTTGGAGCAGAAAATTGTGCGCATCGTGCCGTGAAATATGGAGGAATTTTGTTATACTTTCAAGACTGACCGCCAATACAATTTGTTGGTCTGAAGGAAACTTAAAAAGGAAGACGAGTGCCGTATCATAGTTCAGCTGTGTGACAGTGACAGATGTATACATATCATCTACGTCTGTCTCATAATAAGGAGGAGCTCTTAGCACAGTTGCTATTGCGCATATCATTCGATCAGCGAAGTTAAGCAACTCTAACCGGTGACCGCCCTAGTTCCCTCCGTGTCTCGGAGAGTATGTTAAGCCGTCGGTCCCGGTTGCCAATTTACCATCTTTGGCAATCGTTACAGGTCAATCGGAGGCCTAAAATAATCTGACAACTGGTTTAACCCAGATCACAGATTTTCCTCGTTAAAGGGGTTGCGAAGGTCAGATGGCAGTCGCTTCGTATAACAATCAGGTGATCAGCCACATCGGATTGAATCAAGTGCCGACCCCAACAATGTATGGGATAAGGCCAGGGAGATGATGGTATGGTACACGAAGTACCAGGCGCACATAACGGACAAGGAGTTAATAAGATGATTGCGACTAACATGTAGCCACATCGGGTTGAATCAAGTGCCGACCACAACAATGTATGGGATAAGGCCAGGGAGATGATGAATCATTTTAATTAGTATTAAGACATTGCAAGTAAGGACGAAATGAAAGATTTGTTTATATTTAGTAACCTAAAGAAGGATAGAATATTGAAAATAGCTATAAGACTGCAATGCATACCATCTTTGAAACTATACATTATACATATATAGGTACGCTAGGTCGCGACCTCCACTTAAGTTAATGCAATCCGGTTATATCCGGCCCGAGCCGGTTCTACTACCGGTTCTTGGAAATTGCCAGGTAGGTAATGCTTCTAAGATATTGCTTTTTGAACTAGTTACGGTCTCGAGGGTTTACTTGGCTTGAAATTAAAATAGTTAATGATATTATTGCTACAATGGGTGTTTTTGTTACAACATCTCTGCTTACCCCTTCGGGGACCCTTCTGGGATGTGGAGAGGTGTTCCAAATTGATTAAGTATGGTCATTTGAGATGTACCATACATGCATATGTTCACGTTTGTATTCCCGAAGGGGTAGGCAGAGGTGTTGTAATAACAACACACACTTTTCACCGAATTTGATTAAGTGCCAACGTGACAGATGGTGAGTCTATCGCCGTCTCAGGCACTTTACATACGTCTGCGAATTACTTCTCAGACATGCAGGTTTCCTCACGATGTTTAGTTCACCTTAAAGCGTGGTGTGAAATTAAGTTATTGGAAAACTCATTGCTACAGACGCCGCTGGGATTCGAACTTTCGTCGCAAGTAGAAATACTTACACATATTTAAAGGTAGTTTATTTGTAGTCGAACCCTGGCGTTCTCGCCGAACCCCGTTTATAGGTGAGTCAGCTGACTATTTGCGGAAACGGATGCGTGCGGTCCCTAAACAATGGGGGTCGACGCTCCGACTCGATTCACGAATATACCGTAACTTTGGTCGTTACTTAATGCTATCATACAATCAACGATACTCGAACGGACTCTGTTTATCTGTGGTCTGCGTTGCCGCAATAGGTTTTGACACTTTCGACCGTCATTTTTTGTATGGAGGAAACATGAGGAAAATCATCATCTCCCTGGCCTTATCCCATACATTGTTGGGGTCGGCACTTGATTCAACCCGATGTGGCTGATCACCTGATTTTTATACGAAGCGACTGCCATCTGACCTTCGCAACCCCTTTGTCGAGGAAAATCTGTGATCTGGGTTAAACCAGTTGTCAGACTATTTTAGACCTCCGACTGACCTGTAACGATTGCCAAAGATGATAAATTGGCAACCGGGACCAACGGCTTAACGTGCTCTCCGAGGCACGGACCGGGGCGGTCACCCATCCAATTACTGGCTAGGGTTAGAGCTGCTTAATTTCGCTGATCAAATGATATGCGTAATAGCAACTGTGCCACGAGCTTCTCCATGAGAAAAATATGCAAACGATATCGTCTAATAACATGTTCAAACCAGAGGTCCTGGTGAGAGTCGTCACAAGTCACCGTATCGACGTAAACGCAGATTTGTATAGGATCGAAACAGCGACATCTGTCGCCCTAAAGATGACACTATTGTGACTTAAACGTGCTTTAGTTGGGGTAGTGGCCATTATCTAGTAAATCATTTAGCATTGTCGCGGGAAGCGGTAATTTCAGTTGACTACCACCTCTCTAGTCAGACTTACAGAGGCACTGGGGGTCTTGGCGCCGACGCATGGCCCTCGCGATTGAAGGGCGCGTTCGTGTTCTGACGCGCCCTCTCATAGTGTATATGCCGGGTGCAGTCTGACAGGCCAGTCGCTGGGGGGGGTCACGGCCAAGGATGTGAAGACGTATCACGTGCACCCCCCCACTTAGCGACTTGGAGGAACACCGTGGAGTTTAGTCGATGTGAGTCCGACATAACCCTTCCGCTGCCCCCGCGGTGGTTGGTATATCCATAACGGATTCTCCACGTTAAAAAAAAAGGTCTAATGTTTGAATATACTAACTAATGTTTTAGGGGTCCATATATCGTAGAAGTAGGGGTGGATCGTTAGTCATACTACATAGTTAATATCAAAAGCAGATAGCTAAGGGTGTGGTCAAACCACTCCTTAGGGTGCGGCGGTGTGTTTTAGAATTACTCGCCCCTTGTGACCGGGAGACAAAGTGGCAATAACCTTTGAATTACATTGTAACTGCGTGGTGTTATAAGTGATCTAACGAACTTATCTTTCATATTCTTTCATCATATCCCTGAGCTTATTCCATACACTGTTGTGGTCGGCACTTGACTCAACCCGATGTGGCTCCATGTTAGTCGCAATCAACTTATTAACTCCTTGTCTGTTACGTGCGCCTGGTACTTCGTGTACCATATCATCATCTCCCTGACTGTATCCCATAAATTGTTGGGGTTGGCACTTGACTCAATCCCGATGTGGCTGATCATCTGATTTTTATCGCAATCTCTTTTAGGAGGAAAATGGTAATGGCAGACTCTTAAGCCTCCGAATGACCTGCAACGATTGCCACAGGTGTTAAATTTTTGATCACCTATACATACATATGCTCACGCCTGTATTCCCCGAAGAGGTAGGCAGAGGTGTAGCTACATATAGTCTCATATTTCGTCAGTTATGTTTAAGTCCCATGTAATAGAGGACGAGCCTGTTGCCGGGTTCGGGCTGGAACTGGAAAATTACAGATGCGAAAACGTAATAACACCTTGCCTGATTCGGGGATAGATTCCAAGATCTCGCTCTCCGCACTTTCTCGGTGGTCTAGTGACCGGTGGCTTAAAGTGCTCTCCGAGGCACGGAGGGAACTCCAACTCCTGACTTGGTTTGGCATTCCAAATGTGCCAAGAACCTCGAGCTATCTCGAGTCTACACTAATCATCTATACAGTAGTGTAATGCCTACACCATGGCATGCAATGTCACCGTGAGAAACACCATGGGCAAGGCGTAGGTACGACGTTTACATACCAATAGGGTGGCGTGGCTTGGCTTGTTGATGAGCGGAGCGGTTTAGTTATTAAAATATACTTTTGTTCATATGCTCACGCCATCCCAGAAGGATAATGAAAATGTTCAATTCAGTTAAGGTCCTGATAAGGCACTTATGAATCCCAAGGAATTTACCACCGGTTCGGAAACTAGTCTTCTGAGAACAACCGGTACGAATCTCAGCTGGCATCATGTACAATGAATTACACGGAAAACAATGATAATTACAAAAAAAACATATAAAATTATTCACAATAGTGATTGATAAGCCGAGGTGTTGTAACAACAACGCCCACATTTCAACGAATATTACTAAGTGCCAATGTGACAGATGGTGAGTCCATCGCCGTCTCAGGCCCTATACGTACGTCTTTGAATTACTCCTCAGACATATGCAGGTTTCCTCGCGATGTTTTCCTTTACCGTAAAACACGTGGTGTGAAATTATTAAATTAAAGTTTTCAGAAAAACTCATTGGTACATGTATAATGTATCAATTTTATATAATTGAATTTTACGATCGATGTCGAGCTCCACGCCGAGAATCTTTACAGAACAACGCGGCTATAAATTTACATATATCCCGCTCCGCTTATGAAAAAAAACCAGCCGCTAGTCGCTTCTGCACTTCTCTATGGCCACAGCCCAGCGCGTGACACACGGACGACTGTGTTGGTGTTATTTATTAATTCCACGGGTGTGGCTACCACCGTTACTGTAGGGGGGACGCAGGATGGGTTTTTGATCGTTGGGGTGCGATGTATACCTTGCATAGGTGAATTATTTGTTAAAATATTTTCTTAATCAGTAAAATTCGTGGAGTGATGGCTTTTTGATTATATATTTTTATGAATATGCTCACGACATCTCAGAAGGGGTATGCAGAGGTGTTGTAAACACCCACATTTCACCGAAGATGATTAAGTGCCAACGTGATGCTGAATCCTTCGCCGTCTCAGGCACTATACATACGTCTTTGAATTACTTCTCAGACATATGCAGGTTTCCTCACGATGTTTCACGTAAGGCACGTGTATTATAGTATACAAGTACTTTGAACTTGTAAGGTGGAGTTGCAGAAAGGTTACACGCACAGTCATGACGGTCACGGCCCTTGACACGTTCGGAAATCCCTCGTAATTATTTTACCTAAAGGTTTCTTAAAATGTAGAGTGTTTCCACAGACACAACTTACTCTATATCGATCAATTGACATTGACACACAGACTTCAAATGGCATAACCACAGATAAACACAAACACGACTATTCGTTCTGTTTTATATAGGTACTCTATGCAACAGAGTGAAAATCCTGCACAAGTTTTTTAGACAAACCCCACGCCCACCAGGGCTTATTTTTTTTTATTAATTACATATACATACATATGCTCACGCCTGTATTCCCAGAAGGAGTAGGCAGAGGTGTTCCTCACGATGTTTTGCTTCACCGTAAAGCACGTGGTGTGAAATCACTGTACATAAGTTTTTTAGTAAAACTCATTGTAGCGCGTAGCAGGCGACTGCTCTAACCTCAAGACCTCCACTGCTTTTAGTAATAATATTTTTTTTTTATTTCCAGTTGCACAGTGGTCTTATACAACGTCCGCAAGAACCGTCAGTCGCACGTGTTGAACGCGTCCCGTAAGAGCGTGACTTGCGTCACGTTTTCTCCGGACGGGAGATATCTCGCCACCGGGGAGTGCGGACACGCGCCCGCCGTACGGGTCTGGGATTTGCAGGTAAATAAATAAATTAAATTTTATATTATTTTTATTTACTTCAAGCGCCATCTGTTGGCGAATAATGAAAAATATAATCTGAATCCTAGCCAGCGCCATCTATTGTCGAGTAGATGTATGTTTTTGGTACTTGATTTGATATTTATCTAAAGTAAATGAATAATAAATAAAAATTAACAGGATCCAACAGCGTCTGGGGCAGTGCAAATAGCAGAGTTCCCGGGACACACGCATGGCGTCAGTTGTGTCGTAAGTATTATTAAACCATTTTGTATTATAATGTTTGTATGTATGCAACACCTTTGCCTATCCCTTCGGGAATAAAGGCGTGAGCATATGTATATATGTGTGTATATAATTTTATTAATATAAGAAGATCCGTGGAGGTCTTGGGGTTTGAGCAGTCGCCTGCTACGCAAGCGACGCACCTGCTACGCAAGCGACGCAAGTTCGAATCCCAACGCGGCCTGTACCAGTGAGTTTTTCTAAAAAAACTTATGTACATTGATTTCACACCACGTGCTTTACGGTGAAGGAAAACATCGTGAGGAAACCTGCATATTTCTGAGAAGTAATTCAAAGACGTATGTATAGTGCCTAAGACGGCGATAGACTCACCATCTGTCACGTTGGTACTTAATCAGATTCGTTGAAAAGTGCGTGTTGTGATTACAACACCTCTGCCTACCCCTTCGGGGAATACAGGCGTGAGCATATGTATGTAATTGAATAATACGTACTTTTGTTATATATGTATAAATTGCAGGCTTTCTCGACATCATCCAAGTATCTGGTATCGGTGGGCTCCCAGCATGACATGATAGTCAACGTGTGGGACTGGCGGGCCAACCTCAAACTGGCCAGCAATAAGGTAATGTAATATAATCAAATTATTTTCAAAATTAATAGGTAGGGTAACTTTTCTTCTCAGTACCCTAGTTTAAAAAAAATAGCCTTAGATATTCCTTGTATCACTAGTAATCTGATGCCAGACAGACAGACGGAGAGACATACAAACAGATATATTTTTTTAAATTGTATTGTTATTTTTATTATATAATACTTTCATTTGCGTTATTAATTACTTGGATTTAGTGAAAAGCTGCTAATTTGGAATAACAGACACTTCAATTTTATTTATTTGTATGCTGAGCCACGCGTTTACACCCGCATATAAATTAAGTACCACGAAGATTTAATTCTTATAGCCTTGTGTATAAGCTATATTATTGAAAAGTTTCATCAAAATCCATTCAGATTTTGCATGAAAGAGTAACATACATTCATATTACCTGTATGTATAATCTACATAGATTAGTACAGAAGTCAGAGTTGTTTTAACAGTATTAATTAATCGAACCCGCACTGAAAGGAGTCTAGGCTGTTATAAATTTGAATATTATTGAGCTGTGGTGGCGTTGAGGTTTGAGCTACGCAAGTTCGAATCCCAGCGGGGCCTGTACCAATGAGCTTTTCAAAAATACTTATGTACATTGATTTCACACCACGTGCTTTACGGTGAAGGAAAACATCGTGAGGAGACCTGCATATGTCTGAGAAGTAATTTAATGACGTATGTAAAGTGTCTGAGACGGCGATGGACTAACCATCTGTCACGTTGGCACTTTATCATCTTGTGTGAAAAGTGGGTGTTGTGATTACAACACCTCTGCCTACTCCTTCGGGGAATACAGGCGTGAGCATATGTTTTGAATATTATTGTCTTTGGCAGGTGTCCGCGCGAGTGAAGGCTGTTAGTTTCGCTGAGAATGGAAACTACTTCGTGACCGTTGGCTTCAGACATGTCAAGTTCTGGTACTTAGAGTACTCGAGGAATGCTAAAGTGAGTATATGAATGCGTGGAGAGCGAGTGATCAGTGTCATCTCCATTAAAGACTAGATCTTCCATTGAGGCGGGTGTCATGTCTGGGGAACACCGGCTCCAACTGTTCTAGTTGGACACTTGTATACTGCAATGAGCTAGAAAATACTTATTGCGCGATTTAGGTTCTCCTGTATTTGTACTCAAAGATCGCATTAGTTAGCGAATAGCGCCATCTATGTAGAGAGTGGAGGAAACCTGAGATATGTTTCGTAACCACCCCTTTACTATGTAAGTCGCTTTACTTTGGGTATCCAACAGTTAAATCTGCATGAACCTACCAAAATTTGTATAAAGATAATATGTTTCTTGAGTTCACAATTGCTTAAAACTATGTCATACTATTTCATATTTTATCTTCAATCTTCAAGAGCCGTGGTGGCCGTGGGGTTTGAGCAGTCACCTGCTACGCAAGCGACGCAAATTCGAATACCAGTGGAGCTCGCACCCAAAGAGTATTTAAAAAAAACTTATGTGCTGTGATTTCATACCACGTTCTTTACGGTGAAGGAAAACATCGTGAGGAAACCTACATATGTCTGAGAAGTAATTCAAAGACGTATGTATAGTGCCTGAGACGGCGATGGACTCACCATCTGTCACGTTGGTACTTAATCATCTTCGGTGAAAAGTGGGTGTTGTGATTACAACACCTCTGCCTACACCTTGGGGGAATACAGGCGTGAGCACATGTATGTATAATTGTCCTATCCGTTACCTTCAGATCAAAGAGCCGGTGCCCCTAATGGGTCGCTCAGCCATTTTGGGTGAACAGAAGGACAATGAATTCTGTGACGTGGTCTGCGGGCGAGGCGAGGCGGCGGATAGTACCTACGCTATCACGAGGGGCGGGCTGCTTTGTGAGTTCAACAGTCGTCGGCTCCTGGACAAGTGGGTCGAGTTGAGGGTGAGTTAAAAACCTGTTAAAATTGATGAGTTCTTAAATATGGATCGAGTTGAGCATGGGTATAAATATGGGACGAGTTTTGGATGATAGATTGATAGATAGATAGATAGATAGACTTGTTAAATATGGATCGACTTATGGATGAGTTGTTAATTATGGGCCGAGTTTTGGCTGATTTGTTAAATATAGGTCGAGTAATGGATGAGATGTTAAATATGGGTTGACTTGAGCATGGGTATAAATATGGGTCGAATTTCGGATGACTTGTTAAATATGGATCGAGTTTTGGATGAGTTGTTAATTATGGGCCGAGTTTTGGCTGATTTGTTAAACATGGGTCGAGTATTGGATGAGATGTTAAATATGGATCGAGTTTAGTATGAGTTGTTAAATATGGGTCGAGTTGAGCATGGCTATAAATATGGGTCGAGTTTTGGATGAGATGTTAAATATGGGTCGAGTTTTGGATGAGCTGTTAAATATGGGTCGAGTTTTGTATGAGTTGTTAAATATATATATTATGAAACAACTTATTTTGAGTTTTAGTAATTAGAAACCTGAATAACACCTTCCAGACAACGTCAGCGAACTGCATGGCGATTGGAGCGAACTTCATATTCGTGGGTTGCGCCGAGGGCATAGTGCGGTGCTTCGCGCCCGACTCGCTGCGGTACATCACTACTCTGCCGAGGACGCACTATCTCGGCGTCGATGTTGCGCAGGGGGTGAATATAAAGTGAGTTTGTATTTCAATTACGCACTGTGAAATTCCAGTTCTCAAATTATGACATAAATTAATCTATATACATATGCTAACGCCTATATTCCTAGAAGGGGTAGGCAGAGGTGTTGTAACAACACCCACATTTCATTGAATATGATTAAGTGCCAACGTGACAGAGGGTGAGTCCATCGCCGCCTCAGGCACTATACATACGTCTTTGAATTATTTCTCAGATATATGCAGGTTTCCTCACGATATTTTCCATCCATGTACTTAAGTTCTGGGAAAATCTCATTCATATAGGCCCCGCTGGGATCCGAACTTGCGTTGCTTGGGTAGCAGGCGACTGATGAAACCACGAGGCTACCACGGCTTATTCTTTAAAGTGGTCAGAAAAAATAGGAACACGAGGCGGGACTCGAAACCACGACCTCTGCAAACCGTGCATTTGGCTCTTCCAACTGAGCTAATCGTTATAACACCGGGTTTTAGGGGCTCACTTAGACTCACCGTGAGCTCATATTCGGTAATATGTGGTTGTTGTTACAACACCTCTGCTTACCCCTCGGGGACCCTTCTGGGATGGCGTTAACATATTTTGTTTTCAAGATAAAATCCGTATTCAAAATATCTTTGATTGGACTTCTTACAAAGTACTTTCGTCAGAAGGACAAAAAATACATTATACATGATTATAAATGTTACCACCGGGTTCGGAAGGTTGGTTTTTATACACGATAGCTAATAACTAAAATAAATTGGTAGGAGAGCAGAGAAAAAAGCAGCTGACATGAAGAATATTTTATTGACAGCTCAACTGTAATTTTGACATATATAAAAACTAATAAAAACCACAAATAATTACAATCAAGTCTCCAACACTTTTGTTGACAAGAACCCGGCAAGAAACTCTTTTAAAAAACTATTATACAATGTTATTGGTTACAGTATTAATATCTCATGAATGGACCATGGACACAGTTCCAATGCTCAAATGTAATATATCTATATATATAAAAGAAAGTCGTGTTAGTTACACTATTTATAACTCAAGAACGGCTGAACCGATTTGGCTGAAAATTTTTGGGGAGGTAGCTTAGAACCAGGAGAAGGACATAGGATACTATATCCCGAACTATACATACAGATAAATAAAAATGAAGTGTCTATTTGTAATTTCAAATTAACAGCTTTTCACTTAATGCATATGAAAGTTTTCTACGCGACTTTCACTGACAGGTAGTTGATGTTACAAGGAGTAACTTAGGATACTTTATTAAGTAGGGCTCCGTGAAAAAATCCACCCATAAAATTCAGTCTACGCGGGTGAAACCGCGGGGCATAGCTAGTTACAAATATTTGTGAGCATGGCAAATTTCAGCCAATCAAAGCAAAGATCAAAAATAATTATTGTGTTTAATTCCAGCCACATGTTCAGTCAACCGTCCAACGCGCGGTATCCCGACGCGGTGGCGCTGACCTACGATGACAGGAACCACAAATTGACCTGTGTCTACAACGATCACAGCTTGTATGTGTGGGACGTGAGGGATATTAAGAGGGTGAGTTATACACTCATACATACATATGCTCACGCCTGTATTCCCCGAAGGGGTAGGCTGAGGTGTTGTAATCACAACATCCACTTTTCACCGAAGATGATTAAGTGCCAACGTGACAGATGGTGAGTCCATCGCCGTCTCAGACACTTTACATACGTCATTGAATTACTTCTCAGAAATCTGCAGGTTTCCTCACGATGTTTTCCTTCACCGTAAAGCACGTGGTGTGAAATCACTGTACATAAGTTTTTTTAGATAAACTCATTGGTACAGGCCCCGCTGGGATTCGAACTTGCGTCGCTTGCGTAGCAGGCGACTGCTCAAACCTCCAGGCCACCACGGCTCTTCTAAGAAGACTTAAAAACATTGCTTAATTTACTGTGTGTAAAATTTGCGATCTGTCAGTAAAAGTCCCGTTAAAATCGGTCCAGCCGTTTCGGAGATTAACCGGAACATACAGACAGACAGATAAAAATTTCAATAATTGTTTTTTTTTACTTCAGTACCGTATATACTTTCATATGCATTTAGTGGAAGGCTGTTATTTTGGAATTACAAGCAGACACTTCAATTTTATTTATCTGTATAGATGTAAAGATATAGATTGATTATATTTGCAGGTAGGCAAGTCCCACTCGGCTCTGTACCACTCTGCTTGCATCTGGGGCGTGGATATGGTATGTTCTGACGGGCCGCTGCCAGCAGGCACGTTCCTCACGTGCTCCAGTGACGACACCGTCCGGCTGTGGCATCTGAAGTCCGGACAACCTAATATTTATAGTAATGTGAGTATTTTTTCTATTATCTCAATCAACCGGGTCTGAAGGAAAATTAATAATTATTATTTAATGCCATTGTGTAAATGGGATTTACTTCGTGGGAGACATCTTAAAACACCATATCTTCTCAGTTTATTAATTTAATTATATTGTAGTGTTACATAGAACTAGCTGTGCCCCGCTGTTTCACCCGCGTAGATTTGATTTTAATGGCCCGCGGAACCCTAATTATTTTTTATAGTTTTTATTAGTTAAAAGTTGCCTAAGTTACTCCTTGTAACGTTAGAATTAGCCCGTTGAAGGCCCAGCCGGAACAAACACACAAACGGACAGACGTGAAGATAATTTTTGCCATATATACTTTCATGAACAATTATTGAAAAGCTGTTAATGTGTAATTTCAAACAGACACATCAATTTTATTTGTCTGTATATATATAGATTTGCATATTTAAAGGTTATGTCCATGGAATAATCGAAATGTTATTTAATATAATTTCAGGAATTAGTGAAAACGCTGTACATCGACCAGGAGATGAAGTTCCTGAAGGACGTGGATCTGACAGCGACCAATGATAAGGATAAATCTAAGTCATACGATGACAAAACTGGTGTCAGGTTAGTGATGAATTACTGAATGTAAAAAAAAAACAAGGTTTTATGACCATCTGTCACGTTGGCACTTAATCATCTTGTGTGAAATGTGTGTATTGTTATTACAAAACCTCTGCCTACCCCTTCGAGAATACAGGCGTGTGCATATGTATGTATGTAAAGAAAAAAAATCGCATTTCCCTCAGTAAGTCCTATCATTTCATTCTGTGGTAATCCAGAACAATAACTAGTCCGCCATCTTGGATTATCCGCCATATTAGAATTAGATTGGAGTGGACAGAATAAGTACACCAAATTTCAGCTCAATCGGTAAAATATAACTGATCTAAAATTCACACCCACCCCCAGTTTATCCACACTAACTCCGAGTTTATCCATACTCACCCCGAGTTTATCCACATTCACCCCGAGTGTATCCACATTCACCGCGCTCCCCAGATGTGTTCGCGTGTCCCCGGATGGGGCTCACGTGGCCAGTGGTGACCGCGCGGGGAACGTTTGGATCCACTCTGCAAGCGGTACATTACTTCACACATTGGAGGCCCATGATGCCGAGGTCTTGTGTCTGGAGTACGCCCAGTCACCACCACTCCTCGCCTCCGCGTCCAGAGATAGGCTGATACACGTGTTCATGGTTGACAAGGTGGGTTCTTGACCTCTGTATTCTTCTCAGAAAAAGCAACCTTCCAAACCTAGCGGTAGCATGTATAATCCTGTATAATTATGTCGTTTTTTTTCCTGTATAATTTGAAAATACTTTGTTGAAAGACTAATCGAAGATATTTTTGAGTTTGAGTTGAGTTTTTATTAGGGTTCTGTTGGTCATGAGGTAAAACCCTTTTTGAAAACTTGCAGCATTAACTATCTGTCAGTGAAAGTACAGGTTGAACCGTTTCGGAGATTAAACAGAATTTTGGAGATTTTTAGTTACTTTCATATGTATTTAGTGAAAAGCTGTTAATTTGGAGTTACAAACAGACACTTCTATTTCAGTTATCTGTATAGATGTAAAGATATAATATTTTTTTATAATCTCCAGGGCTATCAAATCTTGCAAACGTTGGACGATCACTCGTCATCCATCACTGCAGTGAGGTTCCTCAACTCCTCGGGGGGACTCCAGATGGTCTCCTGCGGGGCTGATAAGACTATACTCTTTAGGCAACTGAGACCGGTGAGTGGATATGATAATGATTCATTCAGTAAGACACTTATTGACGTCGAAAAATGACCACCTTCTGAGAAGAACTGGCAAGAAACTCAGCCAGGCAAAATAGCAAAACTTATTTATATAATGTATGGGTACTTACTAACACCCTATTTCATATAAGTGGGTGGGAAAGAGCCGTAGTGGCCTTGGGGGTTTGACCATTCGCCGGATACGCAAGCAACACAAGTGACGCAAGTTCGAATCCTAGCGGGGCCTGTAAACTTATGTGCAGTGATTATACACCACGTGCTTTACGGTAAAGGAAAACATCGTGAGGAAACCTGCATGTGTCTGAGAAGTAATTCAAAGACGTATGTATAGTGCCTGAGATGGCGATTCACCATTTGTCACGTTGGCACTTAATCATCTTCGGTGAAAAGTGGGTGTTGTGATTACAACACCTCTGCCTACCCCTTCGGGGAATACAGGCGTGAGCATATGTATGTATCTTTACTCTTCATAATATTAGTATAGATAATTAATTGGACACCATTGTCTCCTCTGCAGACTCAAGATGGCGGTTTCCAGTTCGCCCGCGGCCAGAACGTGTCCGGTCGCACTACTTTATACGATATGGAGGTGGATACGGGGGGCAGGCATATACTCACCGCTTGTCAGGTATGACTCTCTGTATTCACTAAAATACACAAGTCTCTATTTATTAGCGATGTGAATTTAATTTGAAAATTTTGAATTGAAATAGAGTGTCTCCGGGAAACAGGGTAAATGGTGCCCTGCACGCCGTGATGAGTGGTCAGTCAGTAACAAAAAATGCGCGCCTGGCCATTCATAACGGGGTGCTAGTACCTACTCTGATGTATGGAAGTGAATGTTGGGTTTGGCAGAAGAAACATGAAAGTACAGTGAATGCAGTGGAAATGCGTTCGTTACGAAGTATGTGTGGGGTCACCATTGGAGATCGAGTGAAGAATAGTGTGATAAGAGACAGTTGCAAGTTGAACAATGATGTGGTGACCAGAATAGAAAAAATTATGTTGAGATGGTTTGGACATATCGAAAGGATGAGTGAAAGGCGATTAACGAAACAAATTTATAGAGCGAATGTGACCGGAAGTGTCGGTAGAGGGCGTCCAAGGAACAACTACTATGACACAATTAATAGTATTTATCAGAAAGGTCAAATTCGGAGCACTCGTAACTGAAGGAAGTGTATGAAGAGATGCATGAATGTGGATGAAGCGAAAGAAGTATGTAAAGATCGTAGCATGTGGCGAACGGTGGTCTCTGCCTACCCCCATGGGATACAGGCGTGTATGTATGTGAATTTATTGGAATTCAATAATTAACCTGCATACATCTGAGAAGTAATTCAAAGACGTATGTATAGTGTCTGACGGCGATAGACCATCTGTCACGTTGACTCTTAATCATCTTGTGTGAAAAGTTGGTGTTTTAAGACAACACCTCTGCCTACCCGTTCTTATGTATGTATGTTTTATTTACAGGACCGCAATGTCCGTGTGTACAGCTCAGCTCACGGACGCCACACGAAGACATTCAGAGGGACCACAGCTGAAGATGGTACCCTGATAAAGGTACTGATATTGGAACTATTCGTCGTCGCTCACTTCCCTCTATAATGGTTGAGAAGGTCAATGGCTGGCATTCACGTCATACTTGTGAACAGGTGCTGCTTGTGGGGGTGGTCATCTCAAGCTGCAGAATTATATATAGTACCTACTTTTTATATCAACTTTTGTACACTGGAACTGTGTCCATGGGCTTATTATATATATATTTTTTATAATTTATATTGTATTACTCAAACTTATAAAATTATTTAGTTTTTGATAAGATTAATTACAGAGTTTCTTGCCAGGTTCTTCTCAGTAAAAACAACCTTCCGAACCTGTATAATTATGTCATTCGGGCGATTTGAAAGTGCTTTCTTACAAGATATTTTGAATTTGAATTTGAATGATTACAAATTGAAAAGTTATAGGATCTTGCACAGGACTATCATTCGATCAACGAAGTTAAGCAACCCTAACCCTAGCCAGAAATTGGATGGGTGACTATTTTTGAGGCCTCCGACCGACCTATAACAATTGCCAAAGATGATAAATTGTCAATCGGGACCGACGGCTTAACGTGCTCTCCGAGACATGGAGGGAACTCGGGCGGTCACCCATCCAACTACTGGCTAGGGTTAGGGTTGCTTTACTGCGCTGATCGAATGATATGCGCAAAAGCAACTGTGCCACGACCTCCTCTTTATTGTAATTGTAATTAATCATTATTTACTATGTAATGAAATGTACATGATGCCAGCCGGTTCTTCTCAGAAGGCTTGTTACCGAGCCGGTGGTCAATTCTCTGGCAACACAACAAGTGCATTGCCGGGGTCTGAACTGAATAAATAATTTGAAATTACAAATAAATTGAATGGTTTTTGCAGGTTGCATTGGACAGCAGTGGCATCTATCTAGCCACGTCGAGTACTGACAAGATTCTGAGCGTGTATGACTACTACTCGGGCGAGTGTATGGCCACTATGTATGGACACTCGGAGATCGTCACTGGACTCAGGTTGGTTATGGCAACACATTTCACCGAACATGATTGAGTGCCAACGTGGCCGATGGTGAGTCTATCGCCGTCTCAGGCACTACACACTTTGAGTTACTTCTCAGACATATGCAGGTTTCGTCAGGATGTTTTCCTTCACCATAAAGGTGTGAAATCACTGTATAAGTTTTTGAAATACTCATTTGAACTTGCGTCGATTGCGTGGCAGGTGACTTATCGAACCTCACGGCCACCACGGCTGTTATTTGGATTTATTAATGGAATATAAAATGAATATGCTCACGCCTTCCCAGAAGGCTCCTCGATGGGGTGAGTGGGTGTTGTTAGTACACCTCTGTCTATTCTTTCGGAGAATACATGCGTGAGCATAATATGTAGTTATAAATAATTAGGTTAACAAAAAACAGTGAGCTTTAGTGGCCTCGGTGTTTCAGCAGAAGGATGCAAGTTCGAATCCCAGCGTGGCCTACACCAATGAGTTTTTAAAAAAAATTATGTACAGAGATTTCATACCACGTGCTTTACGGTGAAGGAAAACATCGTGAGGAAACCTGTATAGTGCCTGAGACAGCGATGGACTCACCCTCTGTCACGTTGGCACTTAATCACCTCTGCTTAACCCTTCGGGGATAGCGTGAACATATTATTTTTTACCATAACACTGGTAATGAACATAGTGTCGTCCTTCAGGTTCACCCCGGACTGCCAGCACCTGGTGTCGGCGTCGGGCGACGGCTGCGTGTTCGTGTGGCGCGTGCCGCACGACATGGCCGTGACCATGCGGGCCCGGCTGGCCCAGCAGGCGCTGCGGATGGGCAAGTATGTATATACTATTGCCATGGAACTGTGTCCATGGGCTTGTATATACTTTTTATGATTTATATTGTATTACTCAAAGCTGTATTTTTTTTTAAAAGAGTAATTACTGAGCTTCTTGCCAGGCTCTTCTCAGTAAATGCAACCTTCCGAACCTGGCGGTAGCATGTATAATCCTATGTAATCGTGTCTTTCTGACGATTTGAAAGTACTTTGTAAAAAGTCTAATCGAATAAAGATATTTTGAATTGAATTGAATTTGAATTTAATTGAATTTGAATTGTCTGTTTGTACACCATTCATTGTAATCCATTGATTTGTGTGAAACCGCTGGACACAGATAGAAAAATCTATTAATTTTTCTTTATATATTTAGTTTATCATTTTATTATAATTTGTTGCATTATAATTTTTAGAATTAAATTTTACACAGATTAGATTTTTGCTGGTCCTTCGACCCGTTTCGTGTGTTTTGGTCCTTCGAGCCGTTATTTATTAATTTTATATTTATTGCATTTACGTTAGAGAGTTATAAAATAAACTTAATTATTATTGTATCCTAAGTTAAACTAGCATAAACCTTTAAAGATGATTGTTGTACCAACAGGAAAGTGTCGACAAATGGCATGTCTGGATTGGACAGCGAGAGTGACTCCCACTTCGGCTCCCCGCCGCGGGAGTTGCCCCAACAGGATAACTTCGGGACTCCTATTGTACCTGATTATACGTGAGTTGTTTCATAATTATATAATGACTTGGTCCGTGTATTATACCTTTAAACAAGCAATTCTTGTATGTAAAATAGGACAGCTGTTAAAATATGTGATAGGGTATAATTTTAGGAAGCAAATAAAATTATTATGACAAAAATATCTTCTTCCGTTTTCGAGTAATTGACGTTCAAAGTTGACCATATCAAGACCTTATTTTCGCATAAAAATCAGCGGTAACGTAGAGTTATTCACGTGAAATCTAACTACGTTTTTGTTTTTTTTCTCCCACTAATAGTTCCTGAAATAATCCCATAAAACTATTTTTTGAAACCATTAACCTTCTCCTTAATTGACCAAGTTCAATGACTGCGTACGTAATGTAGGTAAACGCGGCCGCGCGTTCATTCAATCGCTTAAGGCCGAGCTCTTCGGCCCTTAGCAACCATAGCCTATAACTACGATATAGTTGGAGCTAGATATTTTACGACTTCAACATAGTGATATATTCATAAAACCCTACGACTTCTAGAAGACGACTGTTCCTTTTTCTCCGACACCCTGAACATTATATTATGTTTGCCCAGTCTCCGCATCGGTCGCCTACCGTCGTGGGCCAAGAAGAGTTTGGGAGACGAGCGCGCCGCCCCGGACCGCCCCCCTCCCCCCCCGGCCGCGCGGTCCAAGTGGGCCCAGCGGATACAGCCCCCGCCCGGTACGTACTACACTTATACATATGCGCCTGTGTTCCCCAAATGGGAGAAACTCAAATTTCACCAAAGACGATTAAGTGCCAACGTGACAGACGTTGAGTCCATCGCCATGCATTACGGTAAAGGAAAACATCGTGAGGAAACCTGCATATGTCTGAGAAGTAATTCAAAGACGTATGTGTAGTGCCTGAGACGGCGATAGACTCACCCTCTGTCACGTTGGCACTTAATCATATTCGGTTAAATATGGATGTTGTTGTTGCAACACCTCTGCTTACCCGTTCGGGGACCCTTCAGGGATGGCGTGAGCATATTTATTTTATATAATTATATTATAAATATAATATAATTGTAATTAGTGCCTCTTAACAGGGTTCATGTTACATACGTTACAATTATAATAAAGATTGTATTGTAACTCACTTAAGGCAATAAATATATGAATATGTTTAACGTTTGCAGACAAACGCGTGGATTCGGATGGGTCGAAAGATAGTTCGATCGACAGCGGGACAGACACTCGCTATATAGAGAAGAGACGGGACCCTACAGGCATGAAACAGGTACATTTCTATATATATAGGGTCTAGACATTCTAGACTCACATTCTTGGCATTTAAAACGAATAACGTTGGCACTTGATCATAGTCGGTGAAATGTGGATGTGGTTGTTACAATACATCTGCTTACCCCTTCGGGGAACCTTCTGGGATGGCGTGAGCGTTTTTTTTAAACTAATTATACTTATACTAGCTGTGCTCCGGTTTCACCTGCGTAGTATATATTTCATTGGTAGCCCGCGGAATCATAATGTTATTTTTAATTAAAAGTAAGCCTTAAGTTACTTCTTGTAACATTATCTATCAGCCAGTGAAAGTCCTGCTAAAATCGGTCCGGCCGTTTCGGAGATTAGCCGGAACAAACGGACGGGCAGGCAGAGATTTTTTTTTTATATTTTTATTCTTAGTTCAGTACCGTATATACTTTTATATGCATTTAAGTGTAAAGCTGTTATTTTGGAATTATACATCAATTTTATTTATCTCACGCCTGTATCCCATGGGGGTAGGCAGAGACCACCGTTTGCCAAATGCTCAATGCCAAGTACTGTAGGTCTTAATAGGCCACTTTGGGAGAATCATAATGTGATCCGAATACTCATCATCGAAATGACAAAGTCACTTAGGTGCAATTCATATTATGATTCACGAATGATTACAATAATTGTAGATGTTAGTCCCTAACTAACTTTGCTGATGCTATTTGTCACAAAAGCAATTCATATTTTGTGGACCAAATCAAATCAAAATCAAAAAATCAAATCAAAAAGTTTTATTCAATATAAGGGACACTTGGAACACTTATTGAACGTCATTTTTCTTACGTTAACTTAAGTTAATTTACTACCGTTTCCAAAAGTAAGCCTGTCAGGAGAAGAAACGGCGAAACAAACTCCCCGGTCTTTTTTTTTTTTTTTTTTACATGTGTCCCTTCTATATACATAGGGTTGTTTAAGTACATTTCAATGGAAGAGTGAGCAACTCATTGCCCTGTTTGGCTATCATCAATATACTCAGTTACACTATAATATGCTTTTTCACAAAGTTTCTGTTTGATGCTTGCCTTAAAACTTAAAAATGGTAGTTCACACATTTTTAATGGTAGTTTATTGAAAAGGCGTATACTTTGCCCCACAAAAGAGTTACTAGTTTTGTGCAGTCTAGTCACAGGGACACGGAGTTTATCCCTCTTGCGTGTATTTATATTGTGCATATCACTATTTTTCTTAAAACTATCTATATTCTTTCTTACATATATCAAATTTTCAAATATGTATTGACATGCCACAGTCATTATCCCTATTTCTTTAAACTTCTCTCTGAGAGAATCTCTAGATTTGAGTTTAGACCGTTTTAGGAATCTTCATAGGAATGTGTGAAACATGTGAATTGCGAAATATTAATCATTCGTGAATCATAATATTTCGATGATGAATATTCGGATCACATTATGATTCTCACAAAGTGGCCTATTTAGACCTACTGAATAAATAGTATTCATTTTCGTTTTAATTTTCCAACCAATATTTAAATAAGAGAGTGTAAATTTATGTTGTGACTAAATGTGGACAGTGTTAAATAATTCATAACATTATTGTGGTGGAGTTTTCGGTGATGGGACCTTTTTTTGTAAATAATTGTCCTTGAGTTTTTAATTTTTTGGTCGAAATAAAATGTGGTTTTGGTAATGTTTTTAAGTTTTAATTTTTTTTATGAAAAGCTTAATTCAAAAGCAACAAATTCAGAATCCAGAGAATAAAAAAAAAATACTGTTTTTTTTTTATTTCGACCATATTATATTTTTTGGTTTCTTTTACATAATTATTTTCCGTTGATTATGAGTGATTCAAAAATTTATTTTTGAGCATAAGTTATATATAAAAAGTATAAATAACAGTTTCTGAATCACCCATAGTACTTTGAAGCTAATCATTCGGTTATGGTACTTATTCCCTGGGGTGTAGAGGCCGAAATCGCTCAACTTGAGCCAGCTGCCGCGGGTCGAGGCGTTATTCCGACATTTTGACGCTACCATCAGAAAAACTTACGATATATTGACGATATCGCCGAGGGTTGAAAAGGTTTCTTTGATTTTTTTTTTTCGTTCATTATGTTTGTCTGTTTACGTTCACTATCGGCTTTTGATTGTTACGCTTGTATCATTACATTTATTGAAAAAAAAAAAAAAAAAAAAAAAAAAAAAATTTTTACTTATATTCAATCACAGTGGTTTTTGTATATGTTCATTATAAGCTTTTGTTCGTTACGCTGTCATTCAAGTTTTTAGTGTAATATATTTTTGTTTTAATTTTTTTTTTGGATCATTTCATTATAATTTTGATTTTTTTTCGAATTTAACAGTTAAATATTTTTTTTAAAAAAAGCGGGTTCCTTATCTTTGGAAACCTATATAGTATAGTTTACTTCATCGGAATAATAAGCTAATTTATAATTATTGAATAAGCGATAGTTTAAGGCCGACATTAATTTCTTTATCAAATTATACATTAAGCTGATCACAGAGGCAGATTTTTCTCGGAAATCTGTGCGCATATGCCCCACAGATATATAGGTTTGAGAGTCTAAACTCTAGACTCTAGAATATTTTTAATCACAGAGCATTGATTCGTGATACAAAAATATATATATATACTCACTAAACATTTTTTATTATTATTTGTCTTTTAAAAGAATTTTATTTCTAAGATGAAAAGGAATTTATATACTAACATATGCATTTAGTGCAAAGCTGTTATTTTGGAATTACAAACAGACACATCAATATTATTTACCTGCATATATGTATAGATCGATGAGTATCAACAACCGGTGCGCTGTGACAGTAATCTGCGTCTTTTAAGTTATAACTCTTAAACTCACACTAAGATATTAGCTTTGGTATTTTGCATCGTGCATGTGGCTATTTGCATGAAAATCACTTGCTTGCTTCTCACCCTATGAATGACATTAATTGGTGATTGTAACGCCATCTGGCGCCATCTATGTGTAGACGTCAATTCAATTGTATTTTGATAGTCCTTCTTTTGTTTATATACATACATACGCTCACGCCTGTATTCCCCGAAGGGGTAGGCAGAGGTATTGTTATCACAACACACACTTTTCACTGAATTTGATTAAGGTTGGGACTTAATCAAATTCAGTGAAAAGTGTGGGCGAGCTTGTTGTAATTAACCGGGCTCTAATGCAGACTCCGGGCTTACCCAACCCCATGTTCCGACCAACGAGGCAGTTGCTCAATTAATTCATATAATATAGTATATGCTCATGCCATCCCAGAAGGGTCCCCGAAGGGGTAAGCATAGGTGTTGTAACAACACCCACATTTCACTGAATTTGATTAAGTGCCAACGTGACAGATGGTGAGCCTATCGCCGTCTCAGACACTATACATACGTCTTTGAATTACTTCTCAGAAATATGCAAGTTTCCTTACGATGTTTTCCGTCACCGTAAAGCACGTGGTGTGAAATCATACATAAGTTTTATAGAAAAAGTCATTGGTACAGGCCCCGCTGGGATTCGAACTTGCTTCGCTTACGTAGCAGCCGACTGCTCAGACCCCGAGGCCACCACGGCTAGTAATATATTTTTTATGTTTACCCTTTTCTGCATGTTTTATATTATTATTTGCTGATAGGTTACAATGAACATGGCTAAAAGTCGTGTGGTCGATGCGAGGACGAGGCATCACACGGATGATTCCTCTCTAGGCAGTTTTAAATATGAGGTTTGTTTTTTATTTTGATTTCTCACATACATAAATACATACGCCTGTATCCCACGGGGGTAGGCAGAAGAAATAATGAATAAACCCATAGTTTATAAATAACTATAATTTCTCTTCGTATTGCTTGTGTAGCCAGATGAATCGGGTGTGAAGTGACTCCTGACACTCCTGACACTCCTGACACTCCTGACACTCGACACTCCTGACACTCGACACTCCTGACACTCGACACTCCTGACACTCGACACTCCTGACACTCGACACTCCTGACACTTGACACTCCTGATACTCGACACTCCTGACACTCGACACTCCTGACACTCGACACTACAGACACTCCCGACACTCGACACTACAGACACACCTGACACTCGACACTACTGACACACCTGACACTCGACACTCCTGACACTACAGTAACTCCTTACACTCGACACTCCTGACACTACAGACACACCTGACACTTGACATTCCTGACACTCCTGACACTCGACACTCCTGACACACCTGACTCTCGACACTCCTGACACTACAGACACTCCTGACACTCGACACTCCTGACACTACAGACACACCTGACTCTTGACATTCCTGACACTCCTGACACTCGACACTCCTGACACACCTGACACTCGACACTCGTGACACTCTACAGACACACCTGACACTCCTGACACTACTGACACACCTGACACTCGACACTCCTGACACTCGACACTCCTGACACTCGATACTCCTGACACTCCTGACACTCGACACTCCTGACACTCCTGACACTACAGACACACCTGACACTCCTGACACTCGACACTTTAGACACTCCTTTAGATCTCCGGTGATTTGTGGGTGTTGTTACTACACCTTTGCCTACCCCTTCGGGGAATTACTCGTGACAGCGTCTGTATTTTTATATTCAGGACCAGGAGTCGACTGAGCACGACGGTGACATCGAGGACATATCTGACGGGGAGAAGACGTCATCCTCGGAACGAGGCAACAGACCAACCTACTACCCTGGCAATAATGATGACGATACACCTGGGTAAGGGACCTAACTACTATTTGTTATAAACAAAAAAAATATTTTTGGTTGTTCCCTCCGTGCCTCGGAAAGCATGTTAAGCCGTCGGTCCCGGTTGACAATTTATCATCTTTGGCAATCGTTACAGCTCAGTCGGAGGCCTAAGAAAACCTGACAATAAGATCAACCCAAATTACCGATTTTCCTCGTAAAAGAGGTAACGAAGTTCAGATGGCAGTCGTTTCGTATAAAAATCAGGTGGTCAGCCACATCGGGTTGAATCAAGTGCCGACCACAACAATGTATGGGATAAGGTCAGGGAGATGATGATTTATTCTTTAAGATGCTGTGTATGTATTGTAGGGAGTTCATAATAAATGCGATGGACGCGGAGGAACTCCGCGCGTCGATCCGGCGGGGGCCGCGGGGGGCCCCGCGCCCCCTGGCCCCCCTCGCCTCCCTCAGCGGCTCGCCGCACGACTCTGATGATGACGAGGTAACACACACCTACCATTTACCCACACTCTCAAACAATGACAAAGTATAAACATACGACACTATTACCACATCACACACACACAAACTGTAGTATCAATATACCATACTAGCAACTGAAAGAACATATAGCTAACGGAGTGAATACAGATATGGCGGCTGATAGAGAGGAATGTAGATGGTTACAAGGGGAGAGGAAGACCTAAGAAACGATGGATGGATTGTGTGAAAGATGATATGGCTAAGGGAGTGAATACAGATATGACGGCTGATAGAAAGGAATGTGGATGGTTACAAAGGGAGAGGAAGACCTAAGAAACGATGGATGGATTGTGTGAAAGATGATATGGCTAAGGGAGTGGATACAGATATGACGGCTGATAGAGAGGAATGTGGATGGTTACAAGGGGAGAGGAAGACCTAAGAAACGATGGATGGATTGTGTGAAAGATGATATGGCTAAGGGAGTGAATACAGATATGACGGCTGATAGAGAGGAATGTGGATGGTTACAAGGGGAGAGGAAGACCTAAGAAACGATGGATGGATTGTGTGAACGATGATATGGCTAAGGGAGTGAATACAGATATGACGGCTGATAGAGAGGAATGTGGATGGTTACAAGGGGAGAGGAAGACCTAAGAAACGATGGATGGATTGTGTGAACGATGATATGGCTAAGGGAGTGAATACAGATATGACGGCTGATAGAGAGGAATGTGGATGGTTACAAGGGGGGAGGAAGATGTAAGGAACGATGGATGGATTGTGTGAAAGATGATATGGCTAAGGGAGTGAATACAGATATGACGGCTGATAGAGAGTTATGTGGATGGTTACAAGGGGAGAGGAAGACCTAAGAAACGATGGATGGATTGTGTGAAAGATGATATGGCTAAGGGAGTGAATACAGATATGACGGCTGATAGAGAGGAACCGGAGAGAAGAACACATTGCGACCACAAATAACATGGAATAAGGGCAGGAGGTTGGTAATGATGAGCCGGTTTTTTAAATAAATCTAAAATAGTATTGTATATTATGTAGGTATCGACGCCGTCTGGTGACAACGCGGACCGCAACCCGCTATCGGGGTCGTGTGAGTCGATCGACACGGCAGGCCGTCGCGAGCAATACATACGATCGGCGCTTGACAGTCTCAGCGGCGCCGATGGAGATGCTAATGGTAATACACCCTTATTCTTAAACATCGCCTAAGATAATCCTTGTTTTAAAAATAGTATCTGATTGACCGAGCTGTGCTCGGTTTCTTCATAACACAAAAAGAAAGAAAAAAATAATCCGGTGACCGTCAGTCTCGTCCCGTGGTACTCTAGTTTCGTTATCGCCCCGTAAGCTGGAAGCCTCACGTCTGAGCTACCATAACTTGACAGATGTCGGCGAAATTTGCTGTCGTGTTGTAATGATATTTTATGAGTTATGCAGTGCCTGATAACATGGTCAAAACGATGTTTTCCATAAATGAAACCTAGCTAGATCTATTTTTTGCCCCTGAAACCCCCTACATGCAAAATTTCATGAAAATCGTTGGAGCAGTTTCCGAGATTCCGATTATATATATATAAAAGAATTACTCGTTTAAAGATAGTGAACGGTAGTGAACCTGTTTTGTTTATAATGTTTTTTATGTATATTACATTCAAATACTATTTAAAAGTGATTTGACACAAGATGTCAGAATGGCTTGTGAGAAAAGATTTTTATGTTTCTGGTTGTAAATAAAATATCTAAGTGAATACCTTGAATAAAGCGGACTCAATTATCGTAGCGTATTTAATGCCTGTATTCCCCTAAGGGGTAGGCGGGGGTGTTGCATTCACCGAATATTATTATGTGCCAACGTGACAGAGGGTAAGTCCATCGCCGTCTCAGGCACTATACATACGTCTTTGTATTACTTCTCACACATATGTTTCCTCACGATGTTTTCCTTCACCGTTTTAATGTTTATTTATCGACTTTTTCGTGCACGGGAACTGTGTCCATGGGCTTATATATTTTTTGATGATTTATAATGTTACTCAAAATTGTAAAATTGTATTTTTGAAAAGAATTATTACTGAGTTTCTTGTCAGGTTCTTCTCAGTAAAAGCAACCTTCCGAACCTAGCGGTAGCATGTATAATCCTGTATAATTATTTCATGCTGACGATTTTAAACACCGAATTTTGATTAAGTGCCAACGTGACAGATGGTGAGTCTATCGTCGTCTCAGGCACTATACATACGTCTTTGAATTACTTCTCAGAATTCTGCAGGATTCCTCACGATGTTTTCCTTCACCGTAAAGGACGTGGTGTGAAATCACTGTACATAAGTTTTTTAGAAAAACTCATTGTTACCGCTGGGATTCGAACTTGCGTCGCTTACGTAGCAGGCGACTGCTCAAACCCCGAAGCCACCACGGCTCTTTTTTCTCACGGCGACGATTTTAAAATACTTTGAAAAAGTCTAAACAATTAAGGTAGTTTGAATTTTGAAAGTGCAAATTAATAGTAGTGATTTCATTGTCATGTCCAGCGTCAGGTACGACATCATTATCAGCCCAGCACCACTCGCGCGGTCCCCGAGCAGCCCCCAGGACCCCCAGCAGGCCCCCTGATCCTGAAGCAGCACGTCGGAGGGAAGAACTGAACAGGAGGATACTGGAGACCAGGCGACAGCTAGAGAGTGTGAGTTTCCTGATGAAATAGTGATATGCACAATATAAATACACGCAAGAGGGATAAACTCCGTGTCCCTGTGACTAGACTGCACAAAACTAGTAACTCTTTTGTGGGGCAAAGTATACGCCTTTTCAATAAACTACCATTAAAAATGTGTGAACTACCATTTTTAAGTTTTAAGGCAAGCATCAAACAGAAACTTTGTGAAAAAGCATATTATAGTGTAACTGAGTATATTGATGATAGCCAAACAGGGCAATGAGTTGCTCACTCTTCCATTGAAATGTACTTAAACAACCCTATGTATATAGAAGGGACACATGTAAAAAAAAAAAAAAAACCGGGGAGTTTGTTTCGCCGTTTCTTCTCCTGACAGGCTTACTTTTGGAAACGGTAGTAAATTAACTTACGTTAACGTAAGAAAAATGACGTTCAATAAGTGTTCCAAGTGTCCCTTATATTGAATAAAACTTTTTGATTTGATTTGATACATTTAAGGCTCTTGATAACATAATTCTTAATTTGGACAAGGATTAATATTGCGATACATACTTGACGTAGTTCAGACGATTTAATATTATTATGAACATAAAAGCGGTTATTGTGACTAAACTATGATAGTTAGATATGTGCTCTCGTTGACTTTTTTGTAGATCTTAATAAGACCTACAAACCCGTAGTACATCATTTTGTTCTATTGTCAATAGTTTTTGCAGCGTATGCATAAATAGGTTTTCGATTTTGCACCTTGGGTTACAAAATCACAATTTTCGTACGGAACCCAATTTTTTTTTTAAATAAAATATATCCTATCGTACGTGTATTTGGTGGCCGTGGTGGCATTGAGGTTTGAGCAATCGCCTCCTACGCAAGCGACGCAAGTTCGAATCCCAGCGGGGTCTGTACCAATGAGTTTTTCTAAAAAAACTTATGTACAGTGATTTCACACCACGTGCTTTACGGTGAAGGAAAACATCGTGAGGAAACCTGCATATTTCTGAGAAGTAATTCAATGACGTATGTATATTGTCTGAGTCGGCGATGGATTCACCATCTGTCACGTTGACTGAATCATCTTCGGTGAAAAGTAGGTGTTGTGATAACAACACCTCTGCCTACCCCTTCGGGGAATACAGGCGTGAGCATATGTATGTATGTATTTGGTGAAAAGCTGACACATCAATTTTATTTATCTGTATATATTTCATGTGTTTTTATCTCTCTCTACAGGTAGCTTTTCGCTCTAACCTCAAGTCCAGCCAATCAACGACAGATCTCTCGTATATACCAGAGAAGGACAGCAACAGGCGAAACAGGCCTATCTCAATGGCTGTGCCGAGCAATACGCGACCTTATGGTAAGTGCCACAGAGTTGTTATTGAGTTGTGTTTGTTTAAGCGAGAGATTTCTTTTACGGGGATAGAAATATTTTTTTAATTTCTATTCTGTTTTAAAAAAGAATGCTCAGTTTTCAAAACAGTCAAAAGTAATAATTATAGAAACATTAGTCTATTTCAGAGTAAATCTATCAGTTTCAAATCAATGTATACAGATAAATAATATTGAAGTGTTTGTTTGTGATTCCAAAATTACATCTTTTGATTTAATACATAAATAAATAAATATGCTCACGCCATCCCAGAAGGGTCCCCGAAGGAGTAAGCAGAGGTGTTGTAACAACACCCACATTTCACCGAATATGATCAAGTGCCAACGTGACAGAGGGTGAGTCCATCGCCGTCTCAGACACTATACATACGTCTTTGAATTACTTCTCAGAAATATGCAGGTTTCCTCACGATGTTTTCCTTCACCGTAAAGCACGTGGTGTGAAATAACTGCACATAAGTTTTTTAGAAAAACTCATTGGTACAGGCCCCGCTGGGATTCGAACTTGCGTCGCTTGCGTAGCAGGCGACTGCTCTAACCCCAAGGCCACCACGGCTTTTTACATTATAATTAATAGATATGAGACTATGTAATGGTAATGACATAGGAAAATCAATATTTAAAAAAATTCTCTATTTGTCTGTTTGTTCCGGCTCTCCGAAACGGCTGGACCGATTTGAACGGGACTTTCACTGATGGATAGTTAATGTTACATGGTTATTAATTACTAGCTGTGCCCCGCGGTTTTACCCGCATAGAGTTAATTTAATGGATGACCCGCGTAACCATTTTTTTTCCAAATAAATGTAGCCTAAGTTACTCCTTGTAACATTAACTATCGGCCAGTGAAGGTCTCGTTGCAATCGGTCCAGCTTTTTCGGAGATTAGCCGGAATAAACAGACAGACAGAGAAAAAATCTGTCTTATCACGTTAGTACCGTATCATATGGATTTGGTGTAAAGCTGTTACTTTGGAATTACAAACAGACACTTCAATTTTATTTATCTATATAGATGTGTTAATCATGATATTTCTCGAGCGAGCCTATTGTTATTAATCGGCCACTAATCTAAACTCAGGGTTACCACAATTTGTATTTCTTTAGAATTGAAAATGATAAATATTTATTCAGTTTGGGCCCTGATAAGGCACTTATGAAGGTCGAGTATTGACACGTGCCTTAAATTCAAAGACAAACCATTGAATCAATTTTAACTTTTCATTTTTTACTTTTGTCTGTTAAATCACTAATCATTAACATTAACCATTTGTGCAGTTTTACTTAAAAACGTTGGCTTCCGTTAACGTCACACTAATGCATATGTATTTCTATTATATATAACCGCGTGTTACCTTTCATGCGAATACGAACCTTATTACTTGTCAATAAAGAGTTTTGAATTGCAATTACACAGTAATAAACGTTATTTAAGGGTCTGTTACAGCATGTGTTCTCAGTAAAAGCAACCTTCCGTATCATGTATAATCCTGTATAATTATGTCATTCTGACGATTTGAAAGTACATTGTAAAAAGTGTAATCGAATAAAGATATTTTTGACTTTGACTTTGTGAAATCAGATTTAGCATAACAAGCTGATTTGTCGATATTTTTTATAGCATATTATATACTACAAAACCAATAAAATATAATAACTGACATAGTTTTTGACCAAAGGGGGTAAAATGTTTAGAAGAGAAGTGCTCCTTTTATAGACACTGTATGGGATAAGGGTGGTTCACCCCAAAAAATTGCAGTTACTGTTCCGTTCACAGCTAGCTTTATTAAATTGTAACAGACCTAAATACCATATTTATAGTTATTATTTCTTTAGATTTCATCGCAATTTTTACGTTTTCAAGTGCTCAGATTACGAATATATTCATGAAAGTTCTCAATGTGTTCGTATTTCATGATTCGACATTCGATTAACAATTTTACTTGTCTACACTAATATTATAAAGAGGAAAAATTTGTTTGTTTGGTTGTAATGTATAGGCTCAAAAACTAATGGACCGATTTCAAAAATTCTTTCACCATTGGATAGCTACATCATCAGCGAGTAACATAGGCTTTATTTTATCCCCGTACTCCCACGGGAACGGGAACTACGCGGGTGAAACCGCGTGAGGTGCGCTAGTAAAAATAAAATTGAATTTTCCAGTCATGAGGAATAAAAAATCAGAGTTTCATGACTTACCAACGTTCTTAGGTACTACAGTAGAACTCCAATTATCCGAACTCCGACTATCCGAATCGCCGATTATCCGAATCACAAACAAGTCTTGACTTGACGTGTCTTAACTTGCCTGTCTTAACTGATGTTTAAAAAACAATGATTTTTATTTCTATACTTGTACATAAGTACATTTTATTTATATTTAAAACATGTGAAAATTTCATGTTTCTTTCATTTAATTCAATAAAAAAATAGTGCAATATCAAAACGTAGCTTTTATTCTCTCCAATGGCAATTTTTAAAAAAAAAATCCGCTTATCCGAATATTTGATTATCCGAATGGGTCCCGGTCCCCATTAATTCGGATAATTGGAGTTCTACTGTACTTTATTAACATACTAACAAACTGAAATGATTCCTATCCATGCTGACCGATCAGGACACCCATGTCCCGAAGAAAACCTGGACAGTCTTAATTCAAACTATTACGATAGTCTCAACTATCAGACGAACATGGACTATCGCAACAAGAACCCATACGCTATACCCGCTAATTTAAACCATAGACAAGTACCCGGTTACATAGAGGATTCGAATTACTTCCCACCTAATAGTAATATGATCCCAACACCAGATAGGCGACACGTTAATACTACGTCTTACGCAAAACCGGTTTTTAAAGAACAAAAGCATTCGGCTTTTACGATTGATTTCGATAAAAAACCGGTACAGTCTAAAGTTTTCAATAGATTATTCCCAGATGACCCTCCGAAGGTTCCGCCAAAGAATTTCCATCTTAATCTAAATAAAGATGCAGCTCAACCAAAGCTAACGAAATCCAATACCAGAAGCATTTTTAAAAATTACAAGTCATGTCCCGTATCCCCTGTTTCTGAAGAATGTAAGTGGGCTGAGATAGCACAAAATAATCAGACGGTTAATAGAAAATCAGATCCCAACACTGTAGACCCTAAGAAACGGAATTCCCTAAGCTTCTTCGTGGGTGTTGATAATAAAAATATTAAAGACAGAGGGAAAAGCATAGTTGATACTATCAAAACTGACACGGAGAGAATGATCGCGGAAATAACTAGAAAATATGGCAATTTAGACGAATATGAACCTAATATACAGAGTGATTTAGATCTACAACCGTCTAAAGAAATCGAAGAGAAAGACGGGAATTTCTCATCAGATTCCCTTGAAGATTGCAGCTATAGCCAAGACGTTAGCTGCAAGAATAAACTCTACTCCAAGAAGATATGCAAGAAACACAACAAAACTAATGTACCACGACGCGCAGTGTCCAACTATGAAATTCACAGTTCGGAAAAACCTGTCGTTCCAGCAAAACCATCTTACATTAGCGGTCAAAAGAGCTCAACTCTACCCAGAAACATGCCTTCGAACCTAGATGATATCTTGTACGAAGATGATTCTATGAACTATAATAGCGCAAACATGTATAGATGTCAAAGCGTTTTGACTAAACGATGCGTGACCAGATCCAATGAATCTGTCCTGAGCGATAATTCTAACTGCTCAAGTGTTTCTAATGAGATCTTCCTCAAATACGGCAATGAAGTGGCGTTCCAACAAGCTAAGGTCGACAGCAGATATCTGAATGATTCTCAAAACTGTTCGTTTGAAAATTTAAACGAACCAAACGAACAGTATCTGGATAGTCACAGACATAGCAGTGCTAGTTTCTTCCTGAACCAAAAGAAGTACATGAAAAACAGCTGCAGCCAAGAATCCGTCCTGTCTGACGATATGTACTTGGACAATGACAATCATTTATCGAGAACCAATTGTAATTCACTGGAAAGCGTTCTTTCAGACGATTCTGAATGCACCAAAAGCGCACCACTAGAGATGCTTTTCGAAGGAGCTAGACCTAAGAAACAGCAAAGAACCCAAGGCGTAGGGATCCCAAGGAACAGCAAAAGCTGTTACGAATTTGATAACACTTCTAAGAGCTACGGATCAAGTCCTAACAATATGCCTATGATCACTGGTTACATGTACAATAATTACGTGCCAGAACCTTATAAAACTGATGCTGTAGTCAACATGAATCCCAAACCGCCGGTCAATAAGGTTTACGGTTTCGATATACCGGTGAAAGATTTGTCAGGCCATAAAACAGTTACTCGGTCTAAAAGTTTATACGATTCAGCGAGTCGACAGCCGCCTCCGGCTAAGAATATTGCGTATTATTTCGACGGAAATAACTTACAGCAGTATACTCCGGAGAAGAAAAAGGCTGATGAAATACCGAGACTGAACGCTGCAGATTACTTGGGGCACACTAGTAAATCCTTGCAGCCTAAGTTCACGGATAAGTACAAGAGCACTATGGCTGGATGCGAACAAAACGCAATGGTTAAATCTAAGAGTTGCAGCTTTGAAGTTGTACTAGAACCGGCTTCGAAGCCCAATCCCCTAAAAAACCTAATGGAGAAGCGTAATTCTCACGTGCAGAAGAATTTGGAGAAATTCGAAGAGCAAATAAGGAAGAATGCTCAGACTAAAGTTAGTAAGAATAACTCCAATAAAGAGAAGGCGAATGGAACTAAATTTAATAATGCCACGAAAAGTCTTGAAAGAGGGTCTGGACAGAAGAATAATAATGTCAAAATAACCATGGAATTTGTTCCACATAAACCTCCTAAGCCAATGAAAAGGACATCATCAGTTAAAATGAACAACAGGCTGAAGGCCAGTCTAGATAAAGGTAGTCTAAGCTCCTCTATATCTTCACAATACAAAGCTAAGTTAGACGGATTACAGAATAAAAATTACTTAATGAACAAAAAGCAGGAGGATAAAAATTCAAATAAAGTTGAATCAGATAGTGCAGAGAAATCTTTCGATGTGTTCGTCAAAGAAAGGGATGTGAATGAAAACAAATCTGAAATGCAGATGGATAGTTTAGAAGTCTTCGCTAATACAAGAATGGATAGGATGAAGCAGGTTAGTATGGACTCTTTAGACGTGATTGACGATAGTAATGATTTCACTAAAGATTCATTAGATTACTATGCAGAACAAGATAATAAATGCTACGGAAAATCAACCAAAGATCAAATCAACTTACGTCTTTCTAAAAACGATAAAGACGGAAGCCCTGGAAATAGTAAAAACACAGAGGCCAAAGAAAATGTAGCTCCGGACGTAAATGAGATAAAACATTACAAATCCATAGAGAGGAAGATCGAAATAATAAACAAACTGGTTGAGATGGAAGAACGGAAAATACTTCAGGAGAAGATTCTTAAAGAGTATCGTATGCGACCTCTTAAAGAGAACATTAATGACGGGAAAGGGGTAGTCAAACTGCTTTCTAGAAAATTCGAGAAGTTAGCAACGAAACAGACTGTTCCTAACTTCGCGTCTTGTACATTGGAAGAGGCGGAAATGAAGGAAAATAACCCAGAATGTAAAGAAATAAAACGAAATCTAAGTTTGCCTGATATCTTGGATTCTGATCAAATAGGTGGTTTGGTAACTGTCGGTGATGATAGCTCGAACGAAGCAGGGAATACAGGGCTAGTCGAAGATGTGAAACTTAACAATACAGCAAGAAACGCAACTGAAAATGCACCTAGGAATCTTAAGCAGAGAGTCTACAATGATATGGTTATACCTAAGACTGATGTACATCTAGATAGCGAGAATTACGAATCATCGACTACAAGTTCGAGTTGTACTAATTCACCGAAAAGACTCTCGTTCTACGGGTTTAATAGACCCAAAACACCATTTAGAAAGATAATTCGCGTTCCCACACCAAGGTTGTGTATGGAAAATCGTATTTTTCCAACAAGACCGGTTTTAGGGTCCGGGTATAGCGTTCGTGGGTCTTGTTTGTCGAGGAAAGTACCGATTCAGACACCGGTTTTGCCGTCGAAGTTCACACCAACTCAAGGTTGGAATTTGCATGCAGAGTTCGATGTTGTATTAACCGCGTTTATTTTCAAATTTTCGTTCGAAAACTGTGATAATTTGTGAAGTTAAATTGAATAATAAAAACTCATATTTATCCGCCTTCTTCACAACATATCACATTCGCTTTTTATTCTATATTCGCATGTGTACCGTATCTGTGTTTACAGATTTGTTATTATTAATATAGTGTTTTCTGCATGATTTTTATAAGTCTAACTTAATTATAAGTTAATTTATGTGTGAGCTTCGCTTCATTTGGCAATCGGAATCTAGAGGATACTGAAAACCAGTTTTAGCAGGAAAAACACTGCTCGATTCGGGGACTGAACTCACGACCTCGTTATCTGCAGTAGCACTTGCGACCACAAGACTAACGAGGCAATCTATTTTTCCGTGTACCAAAACGAATCCGATTGTCAAAAGCCAGCATGTTAAGTAATAACGTTGTATGTAGCATCTCGGACACACCTGTCGCCTTCCGATCGAGAGGACGAAGGCACGGGCATGCGCCGAGCGATATCGCTGTCGGACCTCGCCGCGAAGCCTGTACCGTCGCCCAGGCAAGGTATGTCAGGTGGCGGTTGTATGATTTAAGATCACTTTGGACTATAGGTGGCGGTTATATGATACTCTGATGTATGGAAGTGAATGTTGGATTTGGCAGAAGAAACATTAAAGTAGAGTGAATGCAGCGGAAATGCGTTCGTTACGAAGTATGAGTGGGACCATTGTAGATCGTATCAAAAATTGTGTGATGAGAGACAGTTGCAAGTTGAAGAATGATGTGGTGACCAGAATTGAAAAAAGTATGTTGAGATGGTTTGGACATATCGAAAGGATGAGTGAAAGGCGATTAACGAAACAAATTTATAGAGCGAATGTGACCGGAAGTGTCGGTAGAGGGCGTCCAAGGAACAACTACTATGACACAATTAATAGTATTTTCAGAAAGGTCAAATTCGGAGGACTCGTAACCGAAGAAAGTGTATGAAGAGATGCATGAATGTGGATGAAGCGAAAGAAGTATGTAAGGATCGTAGCATGTGGCAAACGGTGGTCTCTGCCTACCCCCATGGGATACAGGCGTGAGCATATGTATGTAATATGATTGTAGGTCACTTTGGATTTGATGGCAGTTAATACAAACTTAAGAGCGCATTTCCACCGGAGATGTGCGTGAATAAGAGATGTGTTTGTTCTTTTGGGGACTAGTTCTTACATCTTCTTCAGTATTGCTAGAACTATACTATCAAAGTATGCTCACTCCATCCCAGAAGGGCCCCCGAAGGGGTAAGCAGAGGTGTTGTAACAACAACACCCACATTTCAAAGAAATATGATTAAGTGCCAACGTGACAGAGGGTGAAATCCATCGCAGTCTCAGGCACTATACATACGTCTTTGAATTACTTCTCAGACATATACAGGTTTCCTCACATGTTTTCCTTCACCGTAAAGCACGTGGTGTGATATCACTGCACATATGTTTTTAGAAAAACTCATTGGTACAGACCCCGCTGGGATTCTTACTGGCCACCACGGCTATACCAGCAAAGTTAATCATATTATACATTCTTAAAAATGATTTGCCACAATACGGAGCAGGACTCGAACCCGAGACTTATAGTAGTTGTTCTGCCAAGTCGAATTTGTCCTACCCTTGTTTTTGCTGTTTTAGGGGCCACCTTTATATTAAACTCTTCTTAATCTTAAGATTCAATTATTTAATCATTCATATTCTAAGCTACTTACTTTACGCACACGTGCTTACTTTGCTTCCTTCAAAGCAGTTCTTAATGGAGACAAAATAAGTATACATTTCCATTGTTTTTTGTATTTGAAAGACTCGTTGGCGTCATAAAAAAATCATCATCTCGCTGGCCATTTTTGCACCTGATTTTTATACGAAGCGAGTGCCATCTGAGTTTCGTAACCCCTTCAACGAAGAAATTATGTGATCTGGGTTAAACCAGTTGTCAGACTATTTTAGGCCTCCGACTGACATGTAACGATTGCCAAAGATGATAAACTGTCAACCGGGACCGACGGCTTAACGTGCTCTCCGAGGCACGGAGGGAACTCGGGCGGCCATACAATTACTAGCTAGGGTTACGTTTAATAGCGACTGTGCCACGAGCGTCAATAATCAATTGCGTCATAAAACAATCTGGTCACATTGAATTTTATAATAGCTTAACTCAATTGGTAAGCCGTAATTAACCTGTTAATTCTTTTAGTTTGTCGTAAGTGATCTTACGACGCTCTTGTTATCTTATGCGACATCTTTCGAGGAATTAAAATATGCCTTGATAAAATTAATATTTATTTTGTCTCTGTTTAAGAAGTATTTATAGCGTTTTTCTAATAATATGACTATTATATTAGTACAAGGAATTTTAATAAATACAGTTTTATGCATGCTTTTAGATATAGATATATGCATGGTAACTTAAATGCATGAAGATCTTTTTATTAAAATATTGACTTCTATTTTTCTTCAAAGTGCTATGTATTTAAACGATCATCTCGCAAATTATGAAAAATATATAAATATTAAATAAATACCACATAAAGGCAAGAGTTTTCCGTTTAAAAAGTAGCACACTATATAATGTTTTTAGACTGTAGATTAGTTTTAACAATACTGCTAAGTATATTAATCGTTAAGATATCTTTCATTATAAATAACATAGAGCCGTGGTGGCCTTGAGGTTTGAGCAGACGATTGCTACGCAAGCGACGCAAGTTCGAACCGCAGCGGGGACTGTACAAATGAGTTTTTCTAAAAAACTTATGTACAGTGATTTCACACCACGTGCTTTACGGTGAAGGAAAACATCGTGAGGAAACCTGCATATTTCTGAGAAGTAATTCAATGACGTATGTAAAGTGTCTGAAACGGCGATTGACTCACCATCTGTCACGTTGGCACTTAATCATCTTCGGTGGAAAGTGGGTGTTGTGATTACAACACCTCTGCCTACCCCTCCGGGGAATACAGGCGTGAGCATATGTATGTATGGGGTCCTATCATGACCTCTGAAAGACATCATAGATAGACAATGATCATGAGACAGATTTATACGACGTGTATAAGTCTGTCACTGTCATACATATAAGAGGAATAACCTTTTTTTCGTGCTCTCCAAGGCACTGAGGGAACTAAGGCGGTCACCCATCCAATTACTGGCTAGGGTTAGGGTTAATGTTAACTGTGCCACGAGCTCCTCTCTAAATATCTTTATAACATGTAAATTTATATGATATACTGCACCCAACAGGCCCTCCGAAGCCGTCCCCACCTCAGAACGGGAACAGCAGTAAATCCCCAAGTGGGTTCGCTCGACCGGCGCCGAGGTACAATAACAAATCCAACATGACCAGGAGTTCCAGCGTTGGGGTACTCAATCAGGTATGTACTAGATATGTGCGCCGATGCCATTTAGAAAAAAGTTTATTGAGATGGTTTTGACATATCGAAAGGATGAGTGAAAGGCGATTACCGAAACAAATTTATAGAGCACAAAGCTGTTATTTTGGAATTACAAACAGACACTTAAATTTTATTTATCTGTATAGATATAGATATACCAACAGCCGAAGCTCTAAGCCAAAAATGTGTGCCAAATAATTCACTTGTATGCAGAGTGACTCGGAGTCAGATCCAGCGCCGTCCCGCCAACAGAATAGGCCTCAAGGCCTCATGAGGCCTACCATCAGCTCTATGAACAAGCAAGCTGCCAACACGACCAGGAGAAGAGGCCTCCCTAATGCTTACAGTGCTGGTAAGGAGTCATCATTTAGATCATTATAAAAGTATCCACTCCGATTATATTTATAAACTAATTTCACAGATGACCCGCGGATTTTTTTCAATTAAATGTAGCCTAAGTTACTCCTTGTAACATTAGCTACCTGTCAGTGAAAGTCCCGTTGAAATCGGCCCAACCATTTCGAAGATTAGCCGGAACAAACAGACTGACAGAGAGAAAATTTTAAATTGGTTTTTGTATGTCAGTACCGTGTATAATTTCATATGCATTTAGTGAAAATTTGTTATTTCGGAATCACAAACAGACACATAAATTTTATTTATCTGTATAGATATACTTAGTTAGATTAACAAAGTATGTAGTGAGCAATAACTTAGCATAATATAAAACCACCCTTCACCATAAAAGGGATATATCTCCTGAGACCACTCCCCACGATGTACGAATTTGTTGAGCTGGCAGGTAAATTTAAATTAATAGTACTATGTCAAGCCATTGGTTGCTCTATGACAGATATAAAAACCAAGTAACATTGACACTCAGTTTAACAGCTGTTACAGTAACTGACATTGTCACTTTTACAGCTGTCACGACACAAAACATTTCCATACTTATTTGAAACTATTTGTAATTATGTTTGTAACGAATAAACAAAAAAGTACTGTAGCGATTTTAGATACATTATAACGCGGGTAAAATCGTTGCTCACAGCTATTTTCTATTGACTTTGACAGCTGTCACAGCTTAAGACTATTGAACCGATTTAATAAATATTTCACGGTAACAATGCTATATTATTACTGGAATAAAATCGCGAGACAAGCTGGTTACTGTCACTTTGACATATGTCTCAAATTCTGCCAATGTTGCATGTTCTGTCAATGTCACTTTGGCATCTGTCATAGACCATAGGCAATATTTCCCTATGTGGTATTAATATACCTGCCATCCCAACGTCGACACCTACACCAACACCCATTAATCGGTACTAACAGTGTCTCTGAGCGGCGCCGCGCAAGAGGAGTCCAGCTCGGAGGCTGACGAGAGAGACAAAAACACCCCAAGGCCGCGGGCTGGCTCCGTGGACCAGAGGAGGATCGGTAAGGAGAGCACACTAATATTTATTCGCTTGACGTACTAATAAATATGTGAGGAGAGTGAGTGATCATGCTCATCCCCAGCAAAGGGAAGATCTTCCAGCCAGGCAGGTGTCATGTCTGGGGAACACCGGCTCCGACTGTTCTATTTGTTATGATATGGTCTCTCGCAGTTGGTAGGGGGAGTTACCTCCACTGTTTAACCGGACTAAAAGCGCGAGACCCAAGGGCCTCCAGCCGAGTTTAAAGTTAAAAGCTAAGCAACACAGCTAAGGGCACCCCGGTGCGGGGCTCGGACCTCGGCTTAAGGCGTTGCTGGGGGATGAGCTAGGGAGCTGGATCTGACTGGTATTATTTAGGGACGTGTTTATGGCTAGTAGCTCGGCGCGCGACGGACGATGACGTAGGTTCGCGACGAGCCTCGTCGGCGAGGACGGAACAATGGTCGATTGGGTGTGTGCTTTTGAGACATTGCTGTGATGTGATACCCGACTTTTCTAGTTGGACACTTGTATATATACTGCAATGTCCTCGAAAACTCTTATTGCGCGATTTAGGTTCTCGTGTATTTGTACTCAAACTTCGCATTTGTTAGCGAGTAGCGCCATCTGTGTAGCGAGTTGAGAAAAGCCGCTACAAATATACCGAGTGTTTTTCGCATTCGCTCACGCCTGTATTCACAAAAAAGGGGGGATTATGTCAACGTGACAGGTGATGAGTCTATCGCCGTCTCAAGCACTATACGTAAGTCTTGGAAAGACTCCTCAGACATGCATACCTCACAATGTTTTCCTTCACCGTAAAGCACGTGGTGTGAGATCACTGCACATAAGTTTTTTGGAATAACTTATTGGTAAAGGCCGCAGGGATTCGAACTTGCGTCGCTTGCGTAAATTTCTTAGTTGCTCAACAGGTCGCAGTGGCAGTGAACGCGATCTGTCGGCGAAGGCTCGCGAAGTGACAGCCAGGCTCACTTCCAACACGAGGCAGAGGGCAGCTGCCAAGCAGGAGCCAGCTGCTGAGGCCAACAGTAAGTCACCACAAGTTCAATATAAGTACACGACTGTACTCCCGAAAGGGGTAGACAGAGGTGTTGTAACAACAACACTCACTTTTCACCGAATATGATTAAGTGCCAACGTGACAGAGGGTGAGTCCATCGCCGTCTCAGACACTATACATACGTCTTTGAATTACTTCTCAGACATGCAGGTTTCCTCACCATAAACCAAAGTTTTTTAAAAATGGGATTCGAATATGCGTTGCTTGCTCAAACTCAAGGCCACCACAGCTCTTTTATAAATAATAATAATAATAATCTACTCTAATATAAAAAGCTGCAGAGTTTGTTTGTTTGAACGCAATAATCGCAGGAGCAAGTGGTCCGAATGGAAAAAATATTTCGGTGTTAGATAGCCTATTTATTGAGGAAAGCTACAGGCTATATATCTTAGTATTTTATATAAAGTTAGCCTTGGCCAAAAGTAACTTTTCCAAGAGAACGAAGTCGCCGGCAGATGCTAGTATATAATAATAATGTTTGGATATTATCGAACCCGCGACACCCACCACTAGAACAGAGGTTGCCAAGCTTATAAGTATCACGCCTCCCTTCGGCCCAGGGCCCAGCAAGTAGTACCAAGTGAGCTCGCCAAGCCATTGTTAAATAAAATAATAAAGACCAAAAATAAATTTTCAGATGTTTTATTATACAAATATGCTTTTACATATTTATTTTACACGTGTTCTCGCAAGTCGCGTGCGGCGCGGGAATGCGCGGGCGTCTGGAGCGCCCCCCTCTCCATGTCCTCGCGCCTCCCTAGTGGGGCGCGCCCCCTAGTTTGAAAATCAATGCACTAGACCAACGGTGCCGTCAAATGTATACATATACCTTTTTTTTTCAACAGTGTCCTCTTCGCAACTGTGCTCAGCGCTCACTGAGCAGTTGACGAAAACCGCATCGAAAGTGGTCCAGCTTTACGCCAGTCTCCAGCGGGAACCGAACTCCACGGCTGAAATTAGCGGTGAGTTATTATACATGGGTGTTACACCCTTAGTTTAATGAGAAAATAGTAAAAAAAAAATACTCAGATGTATAATTTTGAGAATTTTTCACATTGCAGTCTTTGAACGCTGATTTAAGCCGAAGTAAGCCCCATTAAGTAACATTTATTTAATGACTAGCTGATTCCCGCGATTTCACTCGCGTAGATTTAGTTTTATATAATATATCGGTTCAAAATTGACAAAGTTTCATACAAACATTCATCCCCTATTTATCCCCTTGGGGGTAGAATTAATCAAAATCCTTTGTTATCGGATGCCTACGTCATAACATGTACCTGCATGCCAAATGTCAGCCCGATCCGTCCAGTGGTTTGGGCTGTGCGTTGATAGATCACTATGTCAGTCAGTCAGTCAGTCAGGGATTATTTCAGGAAGTGGGAGAAAGAAAATAACACAGTAGTTAGATTGCACGTGAACCTTTACGTTACCGGTGACTTTTATGTGAAAATAAGGTCTTGATATGGTCAACTTGGACGTCAATTACGCGAAAACGGAAGAAGATATTTTTGTAATAATAATTTTATTTGCTTCCTTAAATTATACACTATCACATATTTTAACAGCTGTCCTAATTTCCCCGACACCCTGTATATTCGGATACCCCACGATACTAAACCGAAATATTTTTTTTGGGAAGTTAGTGTTCCGGCTCCATGTACTTAGATGTTTCTCTCATACAGGTCTAGAGGCAGCCATCCTGGAGACGCAGAAGGTCCTCCGCAGCGCCCTCCCGCGGCCCCAGGACGGACCCGACGGGCCCCACGCCAGGGCCCCGGGGGAAGCTAGTCACAAGCTGGAACAACTCGTCTCCAAAGGTATGTCCAGGCGCCGTCGCGAGTTGCTAGCGCTGCCCTTGAATGTGCAGTAGTCATTCTGTCTCTGTCTGTCACCTGCTACGCAACCGACGCAAGTTCGAATCCCAGCGGGGTCTGTACCAATGAGTTTTTCTAAAAACTTATGTGCAATGATTTCATACCACGTGCTTTACGGTGAAGGAAAACATCGTGAGGAAACCTGCATATGTCTGAGAAGTAATTCAAAGTATGTATCGTGCCTCAGACGGCGTTGGACTCACGTTGGCACTTAATCATATTCGGTGAAATGTGGGTGTTGTTGTTACAACACCTCTGCTTACCCCTTCGGGGAATACAGGCGTGAGCATACATGTAACTATCTGTGACCCGCGTTAGCATACCATATCAATACCAATCCATAAAAGTAGCCTAAACTTTCATCCCCTATTTTATCCCCTTGGGGGTAGAATTAATCAAAATTCTTTCTTACCGGATGCCTAAGTCATAACATGTACGTGCATGCCAAATGTCAGCCCGATCCGTCTGAGAAGTGATTCAAAGACGTCTGTATTTATATTATTATTAATATGAACTCTTATCTATACAGTTAAATAAAATTGAAGTGTCTGTTTGTAATTCCAAAATAACAGCATTTCACTAAATGTATATTATGAAAGAAATTACGGTACTCACTTAAAAAAATAATTCTATGTTTGTCTATCCATCTGTCTGTCTGTTTGTTCCGGCTAATTCCAAAACAGCTAGACCGATTTTAATGGGCCTTTCACTGGCAGACAGCTGTTGCAACAAGTAGTAACTTAAGCTAATTTTATTTCAAAAAAAATTGGATTACGCAGGTAAAGTCGCGGGGCTAGTATTCATATAAATGTATTGTTCGCAGAAGCGAACGCCAGCAACCCAGCGATGTCACTGATCGAACAGTATTCAGACATACTTCTCAACATGATGCAGAATAAAATGGTGAATCAGTTCTCTCAGGCACCACAGAGCCTGCCCCCAAACACGAGGGAGCCCGGGACGGAGAGCTAGTGTTTGTAATGAACATAACATAGTGTAAGATATTAAAAGACATATGTGTAATCTGAATGCGACAGTTGACACTTTTTTGGTGTATTTTAGGTGTCGTTACACCGATCCCTTCGAGGACCTTTAAGGGTCGGTGTTGAATAGTGTTATTAATTCTTTATTGTGAATGTTTGAAGTGATTTTAAGATATATTTTAGCAAGTCGATTCGCGTAATGAAAACTGTAATGATATTACGCTAGACCGAGTCGGGTCCGAGCCGAGTTTCGGCGTAACACGGTCAAGTAATATTACATATTATATTAAGTATGGATACACTCGCGCTAGACCAAGCCGAGTCCGAGCCGAGTCCGAGCCTAGTCCAAGCCGAGTTTCGGCCGTAAGAAGGTCAAGTAATATTACATATTTAAAGAGTATGGATACACTCGCGCCAGACCGAGCCGAGTTTCGGCCGTAACAAGGTCAAGTTATATTACATATTATATTAAGTATGGATACACTCACGCTAGACCGAGCCGAGTCCGAGCAGAGCCGAGCCGAGTCCGAGCCGAGTTTCGGCCGTAAGGTCAAGTAATATCACATATTTATTGAGTATGGATACACTCGCACCAGACCGAGCCGAGTCCGAGCCGAGTTTCGGTCGTAACAAGGTCAAGTAATATTACATATTAAGTATGGATACACTCACGCTAGACCGAGTCGGGTCCGAGCCGAGCGTCGGTCTTAACACGGTCAACTAATATTTATTTATTGAAAGACCATTTTATCATCATTACAGTATTATAACTAAGGTAACATAAAGGAACCGAAATCTGCTTAAAATAATACAAAACTAGAAAAATATTTCACTTAATATCTATATACATATAACTAACTAACTATATACTATATGATACGCAATATAACATGAATACATTACACTTAATAAAAATTTGAATTAAGTAATTAATGCGTTTCTGGTGAAAAATATCAATATATTTATTTTATTTATTTATTGTTAACTAAACGGTTACACCAATTAAAATAATTAACTAGATATACAAAACAACTAGAATTACTATACAAGATTATAAAATGCGGACTTAAAAACATTATGAAATAGAGGACACCCTCGCACACTGATCCTCGCAAAACTCCAGACACTCTGATACAATTTTGTTCCATTCGTCAGCAAACATATAAAGTATAATATACTATCTGTACCGAGCCACGCTTCGCTGTGGCACATTGTCACATAACATTTTTATATATATATATAGAAGAAAAAAATTAGGTAAAAACAATCCTTGATGGTGATGGGCCGTGGTGGCCTCGGGGTTAGCGCAGTCGCCTGCTACGCAAGCGACGCAAGTTCGAATCCCAGCGGGGCCTGTACCAATGAGTTTTTCTAAAAAAACTTATGTACAGTGATTTCACACCACGTGCTTTACGGTGAAGGAAAACATCGTGAGGAAACCTGCATATTTCTGAGAAGTAATTCAAAGACGTATGTATAGTGCCTGAGACGGCGATGGACTCACCATCTGTCACGTTGGCACTTAATCATCTTGTGTGAAAAGTGGGTGTTGTTATTACAACACTCTGCCTACCCCTTCGGGGAGCATATGTATGTTCTTACAAAGTACTTTCAAATCGTCAGAAGGACACAAAAATACATTATACATGATTATGAATGTTACCACCGGGTTCGGAAGGTAGCTTTTGTTGACAAGAACCCGGCAAGAAACTCAACTATTACTCTTTAAAAGAAATATTATACAATGTTTTTGGTTACAGTATTTATATCTTGTGAATATAAGCCCATGGACACAGCACAAATGGTCAATTGTCAAATATAATAACTAAAATATTACAAATATTTGTGAGCATGGCAAATTCCAGCCAGTCAAAACAAAGATCAAACTAAGATTAATTAATTGTAGCAAAAGTACAGTGCCAATGGGATTATTTACAATAATTTTCCGACAAAGATACATCCCAGGCTTCCTTATCGCAAATATAATCACTTACAGTATAATATCCTTTTTTGAGCAAAACTGCTTTAATGGTCTCTTTAAATTTGTTGAAGGGCAAATTAACAATTGCTGTTGGTAATTAGTTGTTACGATTATAATACTGACCTCAAAATGTATTTCTACGCGAAGTTTTAAAGAAATATAAAAATAATTATTGTTTTTTATTAACACTTATTAACCTAAACTATACAATATTAAATACATTTTATTCAAAACTGGTAAAATAATTACTGCCGCAGTTATAAATTGAAACTTGACGATCTTTGATTAAATCCCTATCTATATTATATCTATAGTTTAAGGCCTTATAGTTCTGAGGGTGCGATCAGAGGCCTATAATATCCATATAAGCAGATAGGCAGTGCTTACCATTTGTGATGATTGAATACACTCGTGTCACGTGCGTGTGTCTATACCACAATGTACCTACGCGCCACATTGGTATGTAATATGCCTACCCCTCTGTAAATATAATGGGTGCGAAATATCAAAGAAAATATATAATTACTTTCTACGGTCAACTACTTATCGATCCTAATGCCTCTTATTATAAGACATGGTTTAAACTAACACTAGATCAAACTCGAACTAAATATATGTTCGTCTCATTTCAAATTCGTATCACAGAAAGAGATAGAACTACTATTTCGGATCACGTGAATATTACATTGTAAGAGGATTTCGATCGAATGACTTTAATCGTTCTACGAATTTCGCTTTAAGATTCGAGCTGTTGCAAGATTCCAGGACTCACCTTAGGAAAAAATGCTCACGCCATTCCAGAAGGGTCCCCGAAGGGGTAGGCAGAGGTGTTGTAACAACAACACCCACATTTCACCGAATATGATTAAGTGCCAACGTGACAGAGGGTGAGTCCATCGCCGTCTCAGGCACTATACATACGTTTTTTCATCATCCTTCACCGTAAAGAAAGTGGTATGAAATCTCGTACATAAGTTTTTAGATAAACTCATTGGTACAGGCCCCGCTGGGATTAGAACTTGCGTTGCTTGCGTAGCAGGCGAATGCTCAAACCCCGAGGCTACCACGGCAAGATATACCTACGTTTGAATAATGAAATGCAGTTGAAGGGTCAAGAAAAATACATGTTAATCAATTCAGCTTCATCTACAATTTTAATTAACAAAGGTACCGTTTCTACGGGTATTTGATATTGTTATTTCAATGTTAATCGCATTACTGGAGTTTTACTTATTGACTGTAATAATAAAGTTTTTATGCGTGGTGGCCTCGGCCAAGCGACGCAAGTTTGAATCCCAGCGGCCCCTGTACCGATGTTATTTTGTACAAAAAATATCTGCAATTATTTCACACCACGTGCTTTACGGTGAAGGAAAACATTGTTAGGAAACCTGCATATTTCTGAGAAGTAATTCAAAGACGTATGTATAGTGACAGACGGCGATGGACTCACCCTCTGTCACGTTGGCACTTAATCATATTCGGTGAAATGTGGGTGTTGTTGTTACAACACCTCTGCTTACCCTTTCGGGGAACCTTCTGCGAACATCTAACCGTGCAGGGCCTGTAGACAAACTAACATTATCCTCACGCTTCGCTAGTATAAACGATAGAAAATGTACGGGAATGACATATGTCACGTGACTGATTTATGTAATTTCCATGCGTTTTGTATTTCGTTTCTATTAGCGCAAGCGCAAGATAATGGTACTTTGTCTAAGCCTAAGGTTGCGTCATCGATTTATGTCGATAAAGGTGGCTTATTAGTTGACTTTGGCCAACAGATGGCGCAAGGCGTGTCCTAAACCGCAAAAAATTCGACGTATGAGGTGTAGCGAGTAGCTCAGTTGGCAGAGCAACTGCACTGTTTGCAGAGGTCGTGGGTTCAAGTCCCGCCTTATTTCCCAACCATTATTAAGAATTTAGGATGTAAACATGAGTGTCATGAATAAACATCCAATATTTTTGGTGTTTAAATTAATTTCACTACGCATCCAATTATCTGTAGATCGCAACAGAATAATTGAATTGGGATATAGAATAATCAACATTTACCAAATTAATTTTGTAACCTGTATATAAATTACGTTTAAGGTATTGTATTCTATAGAATCGATCGTTTCTCGATTGTATTGAAATCGATATGGACCTCGAGTTATATATAATTAATATGTTTAAAAAAAAAACAGTATACCAAGCATTCATTCCCAATAGAGCCGTGGTGATTCGATGAGCGAAGTTAAACAACCCTAACCCTAATCAGTAGTTGGATGGGTGACCGCCCGAGTCCCCTCCGTGCCTCGGAGAGTACGTTAGCCGTCGGTCCCGGTTAACAATTTTTCATCTTTGGCAATCTTTACAGGTCAGTCGGAGGCCTGGTTTAACCCAGATTTTCCAGATTTGACGTTAAAGGGGTTGCGAAGGTCAGATGGCAGTCGCTTCGTATAAAAATCAGGCGATCAGCCACATCGGGTTGAATCAAGTGCCGACCCCAACAGTGTATGGGATAAGGCCAGGGAGGTGATGATGGTCGAATATTCGATACAATCGAAGCCATATCGATATGTAAACAACTCTAAATAGTCATTTAAAACTAAAACTCGTTCTATATAACGTCCATATGTCAATATATTAGAGAATAAGTATTTTTATTATAATATAAAATTACTTTGTCACAAGTCACAATTAAGATAACGTAAGATCTTGGGAGTTGGTGTAAATAATATGAATATAGTTTTATTATTTATTTGTCAATATTTCATGAAAATTTGGCGGTCGATCGATGATGCCATATTGACAGAGTCAACACTTAATGTTTATTAAATAAACGTATTGCTACTTAAATAAAACATTCTTTGTAGCATTAGAAGGAAATGCGTTTCGTATTTTAAATTAATGCATATTTTGTCCTTTGATGTTTAGATGAAAGAGGAATAAAATAATTTACAGGCAGGTAAGTACAATTATTGGTTTGTGAAAAATCCTACCAATAAACACGAATTATTTTTGATTTTTGCTTGCCAGTATAAAAAAAAATTAAAAAGGAAAATGTTATGGAGATGTTTTGGGTAACATTCCATTGGAGCATAATATGATTGATTATAAATAAATTTTTCAAATGTGATTTTTTCGACATTCCTCGATTTAAAATGTATAATTCGCTTCTCAAATTATTGACATTTAAAAGAATGATGTGTCAAAATGACAGCTCCCAAAAGCGCGCGATAATTTTAGTGAAATGTCAGCATGTCATCGACTCACTGTGTATAGTTGAAGTTTTTTATAATTATTATTTAATGTTCAAAAATTGTAATGCCATCTAAGGAAAAGACTAATGTAATATAATATTAATGTTTAAAATATTACAATTATTATTTCTAGTACGTTTTGTTTTGTTTTTCCTCTAAATACTTTTTTAAATGTTCTAATATACAGGATGTCGGAGAAAAAGGAACAGTCGTCTTCTAGAAGTTGTAGTGTTTTATGAATATATCACTATGTTGAAGTCGTAAAATATCTAGCTCCAACGATAACGTAGTTATAGGCTATGGTTGCTAAGGGCCGAAGAGCTCGCGGCCTTAAGCGATTGCATGAACGCGCGGCCGCGTTACCTACATTACGTACGAGGTCATTGAACTTGGTCAATTAAGGAGAAGGTTAATGGTTTCGAAAAATGGTTTTATGGGATTATTTCAGGAACTATTAGTGGGAGAAAAAAATTAAAACGTAGTTAGATTTCACGTGAATAAACTCTAGGCTACCGCTGATTTTTATGCCAAAATAATGTCTTGATATGGTCAACTTTGAACGTCAATTACTCGAAAACGGAAGAAGATATTTTTGTCATAATTATTTTATTTGCTTCCTTAAATTATACCCTATCACATATTTTAACAGCTGTCCTATTTTCCGGACACAGCTACCTGATTTATATTTTATACTATACTAGCTGAGCGGTCTCACCCACGTAGGGTTAGTTTCATGCTTTATTTAGTGGACCCTAGTATTTTTTCTGAACAAAATTAGCCTATGTTACTTCTCGAAACATCATCTACCTGTCAGCGGCAGTCCCGTTAAAATCGGTCCAGCCGTTCACGCGTGATGGCGTGTTGAACGGAAATAAGGATTCTTAATTTGAAGGATTAGGGGGCGTGATGGCCAAGCGACGCAGGTTCGAGTGCCAGCTGGCCCTGTACCAATGAGTTTTTCTAAAAAACTTCTGTGCAGTGTATTCACACCATGTGCTTTACGGTGAAAGAAAACATCTTGAGGAGACCTGCATATGTCTGAGAAGTAATTCAAAGACGTATGTATAGTGTCTGAGACGGCGATGGATTCACCCTCTGTCACGTCACTTAATCATATTCGGTGAAATGGAGGTGTTGTTACAAAACCTCTGCTTATGCTACCTTCTGGGATGGTGCGTTCAATTCCAAATCTAAATTTCAACCTATTTATAACTTCTACCTTCGTGAACATAGTCTATAATTTATGGAATTTAAATACGGGTCAAAGCGTCACATCGGTTTTATTTAAATGTAGTTTTATAATCAATGATTTACATTAAACGACGTCATTTGTTTACACCTGAAGTTATTTTATTGTTTAACTTAATTTAATGTGTGGCCCGCGGAACCCTAATGGTTTTTTTTTTAATATATAAATAAAATTGAAGTGTCTGCTTGTAATTCCAAAATGACACCTATTAACTAAATGCAACCATTTTTTTTTCTTTGTCCGTCTGTCTGTTTGTTACGGCTTATCTCCGAAACGGCTGGACCGATTTTAACGAGACTCACTGGTGGATAGCTAATTTTCGGGGAGTAACTTAGGATACTATTATTTAGAAAACCAATAAAATTTAGTCTACGCGTAACAACTATACACCAATGACGTTATTTATAACAGCTATCTTGGCTCGTAAGGACAATCATCATCGGTGTCAAGGACATTAGTAACGTAAGAGGCCTCTTTGAAGAACCCTAGTCGAAACAAGGCCTCGATGACAGGCCTGCGACGAGAGATCTGGCGGAACGTTGCTGAACGGACTCCTGGGAACAAAAAAGGTTGGTAAGTAATTAGGCTCAAAAATGTAAATTAAAATGGCTATATAAGTAAGGACATAGCTAAAAACCTTATAAATATAATCTAATAACTAAAAACCTTAAAAATATATAATCTTATAACTAAAATATATTATTAAAAGAAGTCCCTGTAGGCAAGGTACCGAAGATACTGGCAGCATTCCCCCTTTGGATGGCAAGACTAATTCTTTGACCGAGGTAGCTGCCAGCTCTCCGGTCTCCTGTGATGTCGATTAACCTTTCGGTTATTTCTTTAAAAAGCCTAATAGCGCTAGGACCCCACGGACCAAGGGTCTCGACTCCGAATGGGACAAAGTCATATTCGGAGCCGAGACCCCTGTATTTGCAGGCTTTGGCTTTTTCAGCCGCTTCACATGCCGCACCAACTCTGTTGTTGGTTCCATGTAAGTAATGCTGCCTGTATCTTCGGTACCTTGCCTACAGGGACTTCTTTTAATAATATATTTTAGTTATAAGATTATATATTTTTAAGGTTTTTAGCTATTAGATTATATTTATAAGGTTTTTAGCTATGTAGTTCTACATAAGTTTATATATTCAAATTATTAATAAATTTTAACAATATTTGCACTTTATACATGACGTTTACTCATATATATATATATATATATATATGCAAAAAAATTAAAAAAAACAAGAATTTATCCGGTGAACGTCAGTCTCGAACCGGGGTACTGTAGCTTCGTTATCGCCCCGTAAGCTGTACCCCTATCACGGGTTTGCCACCGTTTTCTTAATCTATACTCGCTAGCGTCACTCGCAATATTTATATGAGATATTTTAGTTCATCACGACACCGCTGGGAGGCAAGAAGGAAGGGTACCTGCTGGAAGCCTCACGTCTGAGCTACCATTACTTGACAGATATCGGCGAAATTTAGTGTCGTATTGTAATGATATTGTGTGAGGAACAAAGAGAGGAATCCAATAACTTCCTCCGCACATTTTTAACAATTTACAAAATTTATTTTCTCAACAATCACTTGACATTCGCGGAATAGCTGTACTCAAGCTCGTTGCCATTAAATAAATAAAAGAAAGATATTGTATGAGTTTTTCAGTGCATGATATTTTCCAAAAATTTAACCTACCTACATCATTTTTTTGCCCCTGAAACTCCCTACCAACTAAATTTCATGAAAATCGTAAAAGCCTATGCCTACAGTAGTTAACTGCAATTTCTCTGCCTATTACTTTAGGAACTTTTGCAAGAAGAGTAGTACTTACGGGAAGGTTTCATGGGCGCAGTGTAGAGTTGGGGACCAACCTCATACAGCACTTGGAAGTCAGCGTGGTTTCCCAAACGGAACCCAAAGCCGAAGCGATGGTCGTTACCTGCAGTGATAATGAACATTAGGCAAAACTATTTAGGCAAAAAATCCTTCAAAATCCTTCATCACAAAACAAACGATTGAAACTGTGTCCATGGGCTTATATATCATTCTTATGATTTATATTACATGCATACATCTACTCACGCCTATATTCCCCGAAGGGGTAGGCAGAGGTGTTGTAATCACAACACACACTTTTCACCGAAGATGATTAAGTGCCAACGTGACAGATGGTGAGTCCATCACCGTCTCAGACACTCTACATACGTCATTGAATTACTTCTCAGAAATATGCAGGTTTCCTCACGATGTTTTCCTTCACCGTAAAGCACGTGGTGTGAAATCACTGTACATAAGTTTTTTTAGAAAAACTCATTGGTACAGGCCCCGCTGGGATTCGAACTTGCGTCGCTTGCGTCGCAGGCAACTGCTCAAACCTCAAGGCCACCACGGCTCCCTATAAAATACACACTTATAAAATCGTGGATACTCTCGCATACTTAACCTCACAGAATCTCAAACATTCAGACAAAGTATAGTTCCTTGCATCCGCAAACAAATCACGTACATCTAGGAGGACATTGAGCATGGTCAGGGTATGGCACACCGGAGACTGGGCCCTGGCTACAGTACGGCAGGTCGGCTGAACGAACAGTCTGTGCCGGCTGCTGGGTCGATGGCGCAGGTTGCAATTGTTGGGCACGAATAATAACGGACAAAGAAGATTACCTTTTCGTATAGGAGGAGCGAAACCATAGATAGCTGCAAATCCCATTGGCACGTCCTCGGGCACCACCAGAAATATACACTCCACGTGATCTTCAACATTGTTAAAAAATTGTAGAATTAATAAAACTTAACTGTTAGGGTGAGCTGTGAGAGCCGTGGTGGCTTCGGGGTTCGAGCAGTCGCCTGCTACGCAAGCGACGCAAGTTCGAATCCCAGCGGGGCCTGTACCAAAGAGTTTTTCTAAAAAAACTTATGTACAGTGACTTCACACCACGTGCTTTACGGTGAACGAAAACATCGTGAGGAAACCTGCATATTCCTGAGAAGTAATTCAATGACGTATGTAAAGTGTCTGAGACGGCGATGGACTCACCATCTGTCACGTTTGCACTTAATCATCTTGTGTGAAAAGTGGGTGTTGTGATTACAACTCCTCTGCCTACCCCTTCGGGGAATACAGGCGTGAGCATATGTATATGTATTAACTGTTAGGGTCTAGATTTTAGGCGTTAATTTAAAATTATCAAAAATACTATTAATAGGTATTTATTTTGGTGATACTGTAACAGAGGTATTCTCAAGGAGAATTGAAACTGATAATTATTTATTCAGTTCAGGCCCTGGTAAGGCACTTATTGAATGTCGAGAAATTTACCACCGGCTCGGTTAGGAACTAGCTAGCCATAACAACACGAAACATTAATAATTCAAAGACGTATGTATAGAGCCTGAGACGGGCATAGACTCATCATCTGTCACGTTGGCACTTAATCATCTTCGGTGAAAAGTGGGTGTTGTGATTACAACACCTCTGCCTACCCCTTCGGGGAATACAGGCGTCAGTATATGTATGTATGTATTATTGAATTAGTTACCTGTGAGTCCATCGCCGTCTCAGACACTTTACATACTTCTCAGAAATTTCCTCACGATGTTTTCCTTCACCGTAAAGCACGTGGTGTGAAATCACTGTACATCTTAGAAAAACTCAGTGCTACAGGCCCCGCTGGGATTCAAACTTGCGTCGCTTGCGTAGCAGGTGACTGCTCAAAACTCACGGCCACCGCGGCTTTTTTTTTATATATTAATTCAATAATAACATTTAAATAAGTACTTACGAGTTATACAATAAATTAGAATACAAAACCAGATTCCACCTCCTATAAAAGCCATCTGTTGACAAAACATATAAAACGATAAAGTACCTTAGTAGTTTCTATATCGCATACCTAGATCGATAGGATAGTTGAACCGACTCAAAAAATTCCGAAAATCTAAATATTATAAAAAATATAAAAAAATAATTGTTTATCACTTATCGACAATGCGTAACCTGCTAAAATAATTACGATTAAACTAATTACAAGTAGAAAACTTGTCCCATATCGGTGTCTCTCGGGATCGTGCCAAGAAGGCTGGCAGCATTGCCACGTTGAATAGCAATGGTGATTCTCTGAGCGAGGTAACCCCAGCCCGCTTGTCACGAGAAGCTTAGTTTAAGCCTTAGTTATAAATTCCAATTTCCCGGTCTGTGATAGCAAAACAATATATATTTTGATTTTGAAATCAATTAAATATTTCTTAACTTTTTTTCTTAATGTTTTTATACTTATTATATAGTTGTTGGTAAAGTGTGGTTGTTAGATGTTACTAAAGGTTCGATCCTTATTGGATTATATGTGGAACATGGGGCAATGATTATTTGTGTTGGAAAATTAAATTCTTAATATTATCATGCCTCAAATTTTAATAATTAATTTTATTTTTTGATTAAAAAATATTAAAAAAAAAAATCTCTCGAGGGATCTTTATTTTTTTTAAATAACTAGCTGTGCCCCGTGGTTTTACTTACGTAGATTTAATTTCAGTGGTGACCCGCGGATCGTTAAAGTTTTTTTTAAAATAAAAGTAGCCTTTGCTACTCCTTGTAACATTAGCCATTGTCAGTAAGTCTCGTGAAAATCGGTCCAGCCTTTTCGGAGATTAGCCGGAATATATTACTTCATATGTATTTATTGAAGCTGGATACCCCTTGAAGCTCTTATTTTGGTATTACAAACAGACGCTTCTATTTTATTTATCTTTATGTATGTATAGATTGATATATAGGTACCACCAGCCAAAAATGTGCGCCTGTAAAGTCTAGAATCTGTATTTTAAGGGTAAATTTATACCCATTTGAAGAGCATCTACAAAACTTACCTTAATAATAATTAAAATCCTTTTAAGAACACTTTTAGTAATTAAAAAATATTTCCAAATGAAATAATCCAGAAAATACTTAATATTTCTAAGACACAAGACACTTCATTGGGTTTTGGTCAAAGAATGTAGGTAATTCCATTCGCCAACTGCCAATGTTATTGTTCGTAACTATCTCACGGTAATTAACTGAGCAAAAACCTATCAATATTGTACCTAAGCAAGGGAAATCCTTTGTTACCTTACCTTCTAGAGACAATATCCCTATTATAATAAAACTTGGTTCAAACAAAGTCTACACTAAACTCGAACTAATGCAATGTTCATCTCTTGATGGCTGGCATTCTCATACTTGTGAACAGGTGCTGCTAGTGGGGGCTTGACCAGCCCCAGACTGGACCAGACCAGCTCAAGCTACACAATTATTCGTAGTACTTATTTTTAGTTTTAAATGTTTTACATCGACTTTTGTGCACTGGAACTGTGTCCATGGGCTTATATATATTATTTATGATTTATATTGTACTACTACCAAGCTGTATTTTTTTTTAAAAGAGTAATTACTGAGTTTCTTGCCAGTTCTTCTCAGTAACAGCAACCTTCCGAACCTGGCGGTATCATGTATAATACTGTATAATTATGTCATTCTGACGATTTGAAAGTACTTTGTAAAAATTCTAATCAAATAAAGATATTTTTGAGTTTGACTTTCTAAATCCATATCAAAGAACAGTAGGTCAAAAAAGGCCACTCTGGGAGAATCATTATGTGATCCGAATATGATTCATCATCGAAATGACAAAATGGACACTAATTGCAATTCACGAATGATTAATATTTCGTAATTCACCTGTTTCACACTTTCCTATAAATATTCCAAAAATTATCCACAAAATATGAATTGCTTTTGTGACAAATATCATCATAATAAGTTAGTTAGGGACTAACATCTACAATTATTGTAATCATTCGTGAATCATAATATGAATTGCACCTAAGTGACCATTTTGTCATTTCGATGATGAATCATATTCGGATCACATTATGATTCTCCCAAAGTGGCCTTTTCAGACCTACAGAGGGCCCACTCAGGCCTAGACAAAGTGTCGTTCTATTGAGCTTGTGCTAATAGAAACGAAATACAAAAGGCATGGAAATGTCATAAATCAGTCACGTGACATATGTCATTCCCGTACATTTTCCATCGTTTATACTAGCGAAGCGTGAGGATAATGTTAATTTGTCTACAGGCCCTGCTACGCAAGTTCGAATCCCAGCGGGGCCTGTACCAGTGAGTTTTTCTAAGAACTTTTGTGCAGTGATTTCACACCACGTGCTTTACGGTAAAGGAAAACATCGTGAGGAAACCTGCATATATCTGAGAAGTAATTCAAGTGCCTGAGACGGCGATGGACTCACCTTTGGCACGTTGGCACTTAATCATATTCGGTGACATTTGGGTGTTGTTGTTACAACACCTCTGCTTACCCCTTCGGGTATGGCGTGAGCATATTCATAAAATAGCATTTTCAGTGAAACAAAATGTAGGTATATATAAAATGTTTAATATTCCCCAAAATTCAGTCCAAGTCAACGTCAGACAAGTCTGCGGTGATCTTCTTCACTTCTTCCTCACTTCTCCGGCCAGTCAGCTTCATAGCTTCTTCTCGCTTCTGACCATAGAGTTTCTTCAGCGATTCCATTACCTTGAAAAAGATAATTAAAGTTATAATCGTGGCAGAGTACAAATATAACTCAAAGAAATTAATTATTTCAACAAAGTACTTTCAAATCTTCAGATTGACATAATTGCGCAGGATTATAAGCTTCCGTCAAATTCGGAAAAATACTTTTGCTTATAAATACCTGGAGACCACGGGCTTACATTTCTAATGTGATATATTTCGTATTTTTTAAAATTGTATTAAGTATTGAAAAGAGTAATTACTGAGTTTCTCGTCAGGTTCTTCTCAGTAAAAGCAACCTTCCGAACCTGGCGGTAGCATGTATAATCCTGTATAATTATGTCATTCTGACGGTTTTAAAGTACTTTGTAAAAAGTGTAATATATTTTCGAGTTTAAGTTTATGTGGAAACTTACCGTCTGCGGGATTTGTCCTGGCTTCGGCTGATGTATTTCGTACTGGCCCTGGTCATTTTTCACCAGCTCTACCAAGGAGTCCTCGAGGCTGGGCAGCTCGTGTGACGCGCCCGCCCCTCCCTGGCCGCCCACTCTCATCTTCTGCGCCCATGATTGCAGGTACTTACTCGCGTCTGTTTGACGGTACTGAAATAATTGATCATTTTAATCAGGAATAGCATACACCTATATCTATATCAGATCTGGAGCGCTCATTGAAAACACCGGCGGATGCGTGGATGAAATAAAGCGACGCATGACAATCTCCAGGTCTGCTATGGAGAGGCTGGGTAAGATCTGGAAGCACCGCAACATAACCAAAGCCACAAAAATCAGGCTTGTAAAAGCCCTTATCTTCCCCATATTCCTCTACGCTGCCAAGACGTGGACTTTGAGAGAAAGTGAGAAGAAGAAGATAGATGCTCTTGAAATGTGGTGCTGGAGAAAGATGCTTGGCATAAAGTGGACACAGTTCCGCACCAACGATTCCATACTACAGGAACTCGGGATCAAACACCGTCTGTCATCCACAGTTCAATCTCGCATTCTCAACTTCTTTGGACATGTGTCGCGACGTGGAGACGCATCCATAGAGCGTCTGGTGGTGCAGGGTAAATTCGAGGGTACTAGGGCGCGTGGCAGATCACCAAAATTAGCCTATGTTACTTCTCGAAACATCATCTACCTGTCAGCGGCAGTCCCGTTAAAATCGGTCCAGCCGTTCACGCGTGATGGCGTGTTGAACGGAAATAAGGATTCTTAATTTGAAGGATTAGGGGGCGTGATGGCCAAGCGACGCAGGTTCGAGTGCCAGCTGGCCCTGTACCAATGAGTTTTTCTAAAAAACTTCTGTGCAGTGTATTCACACCATGTGCTTTACGGTGAAAGAAAACATCTAGAGGAGACCTGCATATGTCTGAGAAGTAATTCAAAGACGTATGTATAGTGTCAGAGACGGCGATTGATTCACCCTCTGTCACGTCACTTAATCATATTCGGTGAAATGGAGGTGTTACAAAACCTCTGCTGATGCTACCTTCTGGGATGGTGCGTTCAATTCCAAATCTAAATTTCAACCTATTTATAACTTCTACCTTCGTGAACATAGTCTATAATTTATGGAATTTAAATACGGGTCAAAGCGTCACATCGGTTTTATTTAAATGTAGTTTTATAATCAATGATTTACATTAAACGACGTCATTTGTTTACACCTGAAGTTATTTTATCGTTTAACTTAATTTAATGTGTGGCCCGCGGAACCCTAATGGTTTTTTTTTATAGATAAAATAAAATTGAAGTGTCTGCAATTTTTTTATACTCTTGCTTTTAATATTTGTATCATTTTACTTAAATAAAATACATGTTATTAAGTAACTAATAAGTAGCTAAAACCTAATTACAAGTAGAAAACTTGTCCCAGATCGGTGTCTCTCGGGATCGTCCCAAGAAGGCTGGCAGCATTGCCACGTTGAATAGCAATGCTGATTCTCTGAGCGAGGTAACCCCAGCCCGCTTGTCACGAGAAGCTTCTACCAGATGACGTGCAGTGTCTGCTTGTAATTCCAAAATTACACCTATTAACTAAATGCACGGACGGTACTGATATAGAAAAATCCATTTTTTATTTTTTCTTTGTCCGTCTGTCTGTTTGTTACGGCTTATCTCCGAAACGGCTGGACCGATTTTAACGAGACTCACTGGTGGATAGCTAATTTTCGGGGAGTAACTTAGGATACTATTATTTAGAAAACCAATAAAATTTAGTCTACGCGTAACAACTATACACCAATGACGTTATTTATAACAGCTATCTTGGCTCGTAAGGACAATCATCATCGGTGTCAAGGACATTAGTAACGTAAGAGGCCTCTTTGAAGAACCCTAGTCGAAACAAGGCCTCGATGACAGGCCTGCGACGAGAGATCTGGCGGAACGTTGCTGAACGGACTCCTGGGAACAAAAAAGGTTGGTAAGTAATTAGGCTCAAAAATGTAAATGGCAATATAAGTAATGACATAGCTAAAAACCTTATAAATATAATCTAATAACTAAAAACCTTAAAAATATATAATCTTATAACTAAAATATATTATTAAAAGAAGTCCCTGTAGGCAAGGTACCGAAGATACTGGCAGCAATCCCCCTTTGGATGGCAAGACTAATTCTTTGACCGAGGTAGCTGCCAGCTCTCCGGTCTCCTGTGATGTCGACTAACCTTTCGGTTATTTCTTTAAAAAGCCTAATAGCGCTAGGACCCCACGGACCAAGGGTCTCGACTCCGAATGGGACAAAGTCATATTCGGAGCCGAGACCCCTGTATTTGCAGGCTTTGGCTTTTTCAGCCGCTTCACATGCCGCACCAACTCTGTTGTTGGTCCCATGTAAGTAATGCTGCCTGTATCTTCGGTACCTTGCCTACAGGGACTTCTTTTAATAATATATTTTAGTTATAAGATTATATATTTTTAAGGTTTTTAGCTATTAGATTATATTTATAAGGTTTTTAGCTATGTAGTTCTACATAAGTTTATATATTCAAATTATTAATAAATTTTAACAATATTTGCACTTTATACATGACGTTTACTCATATATATATATATATAAGTAAACGTCAAAAACGTAAAAAATTAAAAAAAACAAGAATTTATCCGGTGAACGTCAGTCTCGAACCGGGGTACTGTAGCTTCGTTATCGCCCCGTAAGCTGTACCCCTATCACGGGTTTGCCACCGTTTTCTTAATCTATACTCGCTAGCGTCACTCGCAATATTTATATGAGATATTTTAGTTCATCACGACACCGCTGGGAGGCAAGAAGGAAGGGTACCTGCTGGAAGCCTCACGTCTGAGCTACCATTACTTGACAGATATCGGCGAAATTTTGTGTCGTATTGTAATGATATTGTGTGAGGAACAAAGAGAGGAATCCAATAACTTCCTCCGCACATTTTTAACAATTTACAAAATTTATTTTCTCAACAATCACTTGACATTCGCGGAATAGCTGTACTCAAGCTCGTTGCCATTAAATAAATAAAAGAAAGATATTGTATGAGTTTTTCAGTGCATGATATTTTCCAAAAATTTAACCTACCTAGATCATTTTTTTGCCCCTGAAACTCCCTACCAACTAAATTTCATGAAAATCGTAAAAGCCTATGCCTACAGTAGTTAACTGCAATTTCTCTGCCTATTACTTTAGGAACTTTTGCAAGAAGAGTAGTACTTACGGGAAGGTTTCATGGGCGCAGTGTAGAGTTGGGGACCAACCTCATACAGCACTTGGAAGTCAGCGTGGTTTCCCAAACGGAACCCAAAGCCGAAGCGATGGTCGTTACCTGCAGTGATAATGAACATTAGGCAAAACTATTTAGGCAAAAAATCCTTCAAAATCCTTCATCACAAAACAAACGATTGAAACTGTGTCCATGGGCTTATATATCATTCTTATGATTTATATTACATGCATACATCTACTCACGCCTATATTCCCCGAAGGGGTAGGCAGAGGTGTTGTAATCACAACACACACTTTTCACCGAAGATGATTAAGTGCCAACGTGACAGATGGTGAGTCCATCACCGTCTCAGACACTCTACATACGTCATTGAATTACTTCTCAGAAATATGCAGGTTTCCTCACGATGTTTTCCTTCACCGTAAAGCACGTGGTGTGAAATCACTGTACATAAGTTTTTTTAGAAAAACTCATTGGTACAGGCCCCGCTGGGATTCGAACTTGCGTCGCTTGCGTCGCAGGCAACTGCTCAAACCTCAAGGCCACCACGGCTCCCTATAAAATACACACTTATAAAATCGTGGATACTCTCGCATACTTAACCTCACAGAATCTCAAACATTCAGACAAAGTATAGTTCCTTGCATCCGCAAACAAATCACATACATCTAGGAGGACATTGAGCATGGTCAGGGTATGGCACACCGGAGACTGGGCCCTGGCTACAGTACGGCAGGTCGGCTGAACGAACAGTCTGTGCCGGCTGCTGGGTCGATGGCGCAGGTTGCAATTGTTGGGCACGAATAATAACGGACAAAGAAGATTACCTTTTCGTATAGGAGGAGCGAAACCATAGATAGCTGCAAATCCCATTGGCACGTCCTCGGGCACCACCAGAAATATACACTCCACGTGATCTGCAACATTGTTAAAAAATTGTAGAATTAATAAAACTTAACTGTTAGGGTGAGCTGTGAGAGCCGTGGTGGCTTCGGGGTTCGAGCAGTCGCCTGCTACGCAAGCGACGCAAGTTCGAATCCCAGCGGGGCCTGTACCAAAGAGTTTTTCTAAAAAAACTTATGTACAGTGACTTCACACCACGTGCTTTACGGTGAACGAAAACATCGTGAGGAAACCTGCATATTCCTGAGAAGTAATTCAATGACGTATGTAAAGTGTCTGAGACGGCGATGGACTCACCATCTGTCACGTTTGCACTTAATCATCTTGTGTGAAAAGTGGGTGTTGTGATTACAACTCCTCTGCCTACCCCTTCGGGGAATACAGGCGTGAGCATATGTATATGTATTAACTGTTAGGGTCTAGATTTTAGGCGTTAATTTAAAATTATCAAAAATACTATTAATAGGTATTTATTTTGGTGATACTGTAACAGAGGTATTCTCAAGGAGAATTGAAACTGATAATTATTTATTCAGTTCAGGCCCTGGTAAGGCACTTATTGAATGTCGAGAAATTTACCACCGGCTCGGTTAGGAACTAGCTAGCCATAACAACACGAAACATTAATAATTCAAAGACGTATGTATAGAGCCTGAGACGGGCATAGACTCATCATCTGTCACGTTGGCACTTAATCATCTTCGGTGAAAAGTGGGTGTTGTGATTACAACACCTCTGCCTACCCCTTCGGGGAATACAGGCGTCAGTATATGTATGTATGTATTATTGAATTAGTTACCTGTGAGTCCATCGCCGTCTCAGACACTTTACATACTTCTCAGAAATTTCCTCACGATGTTTTCCTTCACCGTAAAGCACGTGGTGTGAAATCACTGTACATCTTAGAAAAACTCAGTGCTACAGGCCCCGCTGGGATTCAAACTTGCGTCGCTTGCGTAGCAGGTGACTGCTCAAAACTCACGGCCACCGCGGCTTTTTTTTTATATATTAATTCAATAATAACATTTAAATAAGTACTTACGAGTTATACAATAAATTAGAATACAAAACCAGATTCCACCTCCTATAAAAGCCATCTGTTGACAAAACATATAAAACGATAAAGTACCTTAGTAGTTTCTATATCGCATACCTAGATCGATAGGATAGTTGAACCGACTCAAAAAATTCCGAAAATCTAAATATTATAAAAAATATAAAAAAATAATTGTTTATCACTTATCGACAATGCGTAACCTGCTAAAATAATTACGATTAAACTAATTACAAGTAGAAAACTTGTCCCATATCGGTGTCTCTCGGGATCGTGCCAAGAAGGCTGGCAGCATTGCCACGTTGAATAGCAATGCTGATTCTCTGAGCGAGGTAACCCCAGCCCGCTTGTCACGAGAAGCTTAGTTTAAGCCTTAGTTATAAATTCCAATTTCCCGGTCTGTGATAGCAAAACAATATATATTTTGATTTTGAAATCAATTAAATATTTCTTAACTTTTTTTCTTAATGTTTTTATACTTATTATATAGTTGTTGGTAAAGTGTGGTTGTTAGATGTTACTAAAGGTTCGATCCTTATTGGATTATATGTGGAACATGGGGCAATGATTATTTGTGTTGGAAAATTAAATTCTTAATATTATCATGCCTCAAATTTTAATAATTAATTTTATTTTTTGATTAATAAATATTAATAAAAAAAATCTCTCGAGGGATCTTTATTTTTTTTAAATAACTAGCTGTGCCCCGTGGTTTTACTTACGTAGATTTAATTTCAGTGGTGACCCGCGGATCGTTAAAGTTTTTTTTAAAATAAAAGTAGCCTTTGCTACTCCTTGTAACATTAGCCATTGTCAGTAAGTCTCGTGAAAATCGGTCCAGCCTTTTCGGAGATTAGCCGGAATATATTACTTCATATGTATTTATTGAAGCTGGATACCCCTTGAAGCTCTTATTTTGGTATTACAAACAGACGCTTCTATTTTATTTATCTTTATGTATGTATAGATTGATATATAGGTACCACCAGCCAAAAATGTGCGCCTGTAAAGTCTAGAATCTGTATTTTAAGGGTAAATTTATACCCATTTGAAGAGCATCTACAAAACTTACCTTAATAATAATTAAAATCCTTTTAAGAACACTTTTAGTAATTAAAAAATATTTCCAAATGAAATAATCCAGAAAATACTTAATATTTCTAAGACACAAGACACTTCATTGGGTTTTGGTCAAAGAATGTAGGTAATTCCATTCGCCAACTGCCAATGTTATTGTTCGTAACTATCTCACGGTAATTAACTGAGCAAAAACCTATCAATATTGTACCTAAGCAAGGGAAATCCTTTGTTACCTTACCTTCTAGAGACAATATCCCTATTATAATAAAACTTGGTTCAAACAAAGTCTACACTAAACTCGAACTAATGCAATGTTCATCTCTTGATGGCTGGCATTCTCATACTTGTGAACAGGTGCTGCTAGTGGGGGCTTGACCAGCCCCAGACTGGACCAGACCAGCTCAAGCTACACAATTATTCGTAGTACTTATTTTTAGTTTTAAATGTTTTACATCGACTTTTGTGCACTGGAACTGTGTCCATGGGCTTATATATATTATTTATGATTTATATTGTACTACTACCAAGCTGTATTTTTTTTTAAAAGAGTAATTACTGAGTTTCTTGCCAGTTCTTCTCAGTAACAGCAACCTTCCGAACCTGGCGGTATCATGTATAATACTGTATAATTATGTCATTCTGACGATTTGAAAGTACTTTGTAAAAATTCTAATCAAATAAAGATATTTTTGAGTTTGACTTTCTAAATCCATATCAAAGAACAGTAGGTCAAAAAAGGCCACTCTGGGAGAATCATTATGTGATCCGAATATGATTCATCATCGAAATGACAAAATGGACACTAATTGCAATTCACGAATGATTAATATTTCGTAATTCACCTGTTTCACACTTTCCTATAAATATTCCAAAAATTATCCACAAAATATGAATTGCTTTTGTGACAAATATCATCATAATAAGTTAGTTAGGGACTAACATCTACAATTATTGTAATCATTCGTGAATCATAATATGAATTGCACCTAAGTGACCATTTTGTCATTTCGATGATGAATCATATTCGGATCACATTATGATTCTCCCAAAGTGGCCTTTTCAGACCTACAGAGGGCCCACTCAGGCCTAGACAAAGTGTCGTTCTATTGAGCTTGTGCTAATAGAAACGAAATACAAAAGGCATGGAAATGTCATAAATCAGTCACGTGACATATGTCATTCCCGTACATTTTCCATCGTTTATACTAGCGAAGCGTGAGGATAATGTTAATTTGTCTACAGGCCCTGCTACGCAAGTTCGAATCCCAGCGGGGCCTGTACCAGTGAGTTTTTCTAAGAACTTTTGTGCAGTGATTTCACACCACGTGCTTTACGGTAAAGGAAAACATCGTGAGGAAACCTGCATATATCTGAGAAGTAATTCAAAGATGTATAGTGCCTGAGACGGCGATGGACTCACCTTTGGCACGTTGGCACTTAATCATATTCGGTGACATTTGGGTGTTGTTGTTACAACACCTCTGCTTACCCCTTCGGGTATGGCGTGAGCATATTCATAAAATAGCATTTTCAGTGAAACAAAATGTAGGTATATATAAAATGTTTAATATTCCCCAAAATTCAGTCCAAGTCAACGTCAGACAAGTCTGCGGTGATCTTCTTCACTTCTTCCTCACTTCTCCGGCCAGTCAGCTTCATAGCTTCTTCTCGCTTCTGACCATAGAGTTTCTTCAGCGATTCCATTACCTTGAAAAAGATAATTAAAGTTATAATCGTGGCAGAGTACAAATATAACTCAAAGAAATTAATTATTTCAACAAAGTACTTTCAAATCTTCAGATTGACATAATTGCGCAGGATTATAAGCTTCCGTCAAATTCGGAAAAATACTTTTGCTTATAAATACCTGGAGACCACGGGCTTACATTTCTAATGTGATATATTTCGTATTTTTTAAAATTGTATTAAGTATTGAAAAGAGTAATTACTGAGTTTCTCGTCAGGTTCTTCTCAGTAAAAGCAACCTTCCGAACCTGGCGGTAGCATGTATAATCCTGTATAATTATGTCATTCTGACGGTTTTAAAGTACTTTGTAAAAAGTGTAATATATTTTCGAGTTTAAGTTTATGTGGAAACTTACCGTCTGCGGGATTTGTCCTGGCTTCGGCTGATGTATTTCGTACTGGCCCTGGTCATTTTTCACCAGCTCTACCAAGGAGTCCTCGAGGCTGGGCAGCTCGTGTGACGCGCCCGCCCCTCCCTGGCCGCCCACTCTCATCTTCTGCGCCCATGATTGCAGGTACTTACTCGCGTCTGTTTGACGGTACTGAAATAATTGATCATTTTAATCAGGAATAGCATACACCTATATCTATATCAGATCTGGAGCGCTCATTGAAAACACCGGCGGATGCGTGGATGAAATAAAGCGACGCATGACAATCTCCAGGTCTGCTATGGAGAGGCTGGGTAAGATCTGGAAGCACCGCAACATAACCAAAGCCACAAAAATCAGGCTTGTAAAAGCCCTTATCTTCCCCATATTCCTCTACGCTGCCAAGACGTGGACTTTGAGAGAAAGTGAGAAGAAGAAGATAGATGCTCTTGAAATGTGGTGCTGGAGAAAGATGCTTGGCATAAAGTGGACACAGTTCCGCACCAACGATTCCATACTACAGGAACTCGGGATCAAACACCGTCTGTCATCCACAGTTCAATCTCGCATTCTCAACTTCTTTGGACATGTGTCGCGACGTGGAGACGCATCCATAGAGCGTCTGGTGGTGCAGGGTAAATTCGAGGGTACTAGGGCGCGTGGCAGATCACCAATGAGATGGACGGACCAGATTAAGGCTGTGATGGGTGTTCCTACTATTAGCGAATGCTCCCGTAAAGCAGCAGTCCGAAATGAATGGCGCCGTTTTGTTCAGCAAGCCACCAATTCTGACATTACGACCACGACCGCTCTGCCAAGAGTGTAACGATTGAGATGATATCTATATCTATACATAAAATTAAAGTGTCTGTTTGTAATTCTAAAATAACATCTGTCTGTTTGTTTGTGGCGGCTTATCTCCGCGTTCACTAGCAGATAGCTAATTTTACAAGTAGTAACTTTGGCTACTTTTATTTAATCTATCCCAGGGGCCTGTACCAATGAGCTTTTCTAAAAACTCACGTGCAGTGATTTCACACCATGTGCTTTACGGTGAAGGAAAACATCGTGAGGAAACCTGCATATTTCTGAGACGTAATTCAAACACGTATGTATAGTGTCTGAGACGGCGATGGACTCACCATCTGTCACGTTGGCACTTAATCATCTTGTGTGAAAAGTGGGAGTTTTACATCACCTCTGCTTCCTTCAGGGACCTTTCTAGGATGACATTTTTATTTGAAATATACATTTTGAACGGCCAGTAACCAATTACACAAAACATAGCAATATTACACAATATATATACAGTACACAACACATTGAATTATATACACAGCATATTATAACAATACAAACACAATCACACATTCGCCTCGCAATACTCCAGACATGCCGACATGATCGTCTGCCACTCAGAGTGTGACTCCAAGAGAGCGTTGAGCGCAGAGAGAGTGCGAGGGACAGGAGAGTATCCAAGAGAGCGTTGAGCGCAGAGAGAGTGCGAGGGACAGGAGAGTATCCAAGAGAGCGTTGAGCGCAGAGAGAGTGCGAGGGACAGGAGAGTATCCAAGAGAGCGTTGAGCGCAGAGAGAGTGCGAGGGCCAGGAGAGTATGATCGTGACTTAGTACGACCCGCTGATATCGAAAACAGCCTGTGTTTCCTAGCGCGTGTGTAGTTGTCAGGCACAAATATTGTAGTCGGCTCTTCAAGTAATTCAGGGGCATTGATATATCATGGCACCATATTTACCTTTTCCTTATTCTTGTTCAGTTTGGGAGGCGCCGGCGCTTGTCTCTTCGTGTTTGATGATGATGATGATGATGATGATGATGGAAACGGCTGACCAGCTTTGGAAAAAAGTATATATGTAAATGAAGTTCATGTATGATTCTTCATTTAGTTTATATTGTGTAATTTCGATTGTAAACTAGATACAATATATTTTTTGAACGCACGCCTAAATGCCATTAGTGTCATTGCTGTCAATAATATAGTTTCTCTCTAAGAATCGATCCCGGGACTTTGTGATCGGCAGGCAAACTTGCTAATCACTAGACCAACGAGGCAGTACTCTTTCTCGAGGTCTCTGCCTACCCCCCTAGGATACAGGCGTGAGTATGTATGTAATTGCCCAGTCCCACAGCCTATATATAACCTATCTCTTAGGGAATACAAACTTCTAATCCCAGCGGGGCCTGTACCAATGAGTTTTTCTAAAAAACTTATGTACAGTGATTTCACACCACGTGCTTTACGGTGAAGGAAAACATCGTGAGGAAACCTACATATTTCTGAGAAGTAATTCAAAGACGTATGTATAGTGTCTGAGACGGCGATGGACTCACCCTCTGTCACGTTGGCACTTAATCATCTTCGGTGAAAAGCGGGTGTTGTGATTATAACACCTCTGCCTACCCCTTCGGGGAATACAGGCGTGAGCATATGTATCTCTTAGGGAATACAGGAGTGTAAATAATAAAAGCATACTCACTAAGATTCAGTGTATTGGTTTGAGGTCCAAGTTCGAACATCACCTGGAAGTCGGCATGGTTGCCGAATGCGAAACCGAAACCGACGCGAGAGTCCGTGCCTAGATAAAAAGATGGATTAGTCAAAAAAGTCAAAAGTATCTTTATTCGATTAGACTTTTTACAAAGTACTTTCAAATCGTCACAATAACATAATTATACAGTATTATACATGCTACCGCCAGGTTCGGAAGGTTGCTTTTACTGAGAAGAACCTGGCAAGAAACTCAGGAATTACTCTTTTCAAAAATATTATACAATTTAAAGAATACAAAATAAATAATTTAAGAAACGTAAGCTCATGGACAATGTTCCAATGCACAAATGTCGATAAAAATTACATAAATAAAAATCTAGTACATCTACTATTAGGATTAGGATTACATATTGGCAAATTTTAGAAAGTACTAGATACGCTCTGCGGTTTTTCTTGCCTGACCCGCGGAACCCCAATGTTTGTTTTATATAAAAGTAGACTAAGTTATTCCTTATAATATTACCTATCCGCCAGTGAAAGTCCCGTTACAATCGGTCTACCCGTTTCGGAGATTAACCGGAACAAATAGACAAATTTGTTTTTTTTAAGTCAGTATCGTATATACTTTCATATGGATTTAGTGAAAAACTGTTTTGGAATTACAAACAGACACTTGAATTTTATTTGTATAGATATAGGTAGTATAACTTGAGACGTCGATAATCTGGGTTAAACCAGTTGTCAGTCTCTCTAAGGCCTCCGACTGTCCTGTAATGATTGCCAAAGATGATAAATTGTCAACCAGGACCGACGGCTTAACGTGCTCTCCGAGGCACGGAGGGAACTCGGGCGGTCACCCATCCACCATAAATCATACGTCTATGGTTATTTACCTTTTTTAATGGGAGGGATGTTGGAATACGCCAACGAAAGAAGTGAAGGCAGCTCTTCAGGTATAATGATGGAACAGGACCCTGAAATATTTAATGAAGAATTAAAAATGTTCCACTGGCATAACATAACTTTAATTAAATAAAAACTTAATAATGAGGAACGGTACTAAAAACTAATTACAAGTAGAAAACTTGGCCCAAATCGGTGTCTCTCGGGATCGTGCCAAGAAGGCTGGCAGCATTGTCACGTTGAATAGCAATGCTGATTTTCTGAGCGAGATAAGCCCCAGCCTGCTTGTCACGAGAAGCTCTTTGAAAAGCTGATGAGCATCCTGACCCCAATGCCCCAGAGTTTCAACTGCAAAAGCATCTGAAATTTACTTGTAAATCAGTTTAGTTTGCCGACCAAAAGGCTAGTTTCCGAAACGGTTTTATTTTTCCAGGGTCAAAACTGGGTTCATTTACATTGTTATAGCAAAATTAAAAAAGCGTGACAGAACAATAGACTTTTTTAAAACCATGCAGTTTGATCTTTGACCCTAGCCTGCAAAACGTGGCGTGGGCTTAGAAAAAATTGTTTTCTTGAAAATATTAGTTTTTAAACACTTTAACCTCCTTGTTTTTCTCGCTGTTTTTAGTCTGTCAAAATAGATACTATAATCACAGTAAACATACAGAGTTTATTACAAGAATTACCTAAAGAAACTAGGCATATTTATTTAAATGAGTGTGTCCGTCTGTCTAATCCATTGGAGCGGGACTGTTTTCACTCCTGTAATCCTAGATAAAGTAACATTATCCTCACGCTGAATTACGGGAATGACATATGTCACGTGACTGATTTATGTCAGTTCCATACATTGTCTACAGGATAGGCCCTTGATTAACTTCTAATTATACATATGCTCACGCCTGTATCCCATGGGGGTAGGCAGAGACCACTGTTCGCCACATGCTACGATCCTTACATACTTCTTTCGCTTCATCCACATTCATGCATCTCTTCATACACTTTCTTCGGTTACGAGTGCTCGGAATTTGACCTTTCTGAAAAATACTGTTAATTTGTTCATAGTAGTTATAATTATACTGTTAAAGTATTTTCTATTTATCGATATAAACGTACACTCGATCGGTTACGATATGATTCACCTTATTATGTTATACATCTTACGACACGTCGGGCAAAGCAAATAGTTTCTTAGAACACAACTAGGTAAATTATAAAAGACTAGAAACGTTACGCGGTTTCACCCGCGTAGTCCCCGTTCCCGTGGGAGTACGGGGATAAAATATAGCCTATATTACTCGCTGATAATGTAGCTATCTATTGCTGATAGAATTTATATAATTGGTTCAGTAGTTTCAAAGCCCATTCTATACAAACATTCCTACAAATCTTTCTTCTTTATAATATTAGTATAGAAAAATTCACATATGTTCACGCTTGTATTCCCCGAAGGGGTAAGCAGAGAAGATGATTAAGTGCCAACGTGACAGATGGTGAGTCTATCAACGTCTCAGCCACTATACATACGTCTCTGAATTACTCTCAGACATATGCAGGTATCCTCACGATGTTTTCCTTCACCGTAAAGCACGTGGTGTGACATCACTGCACATATTTTTCTTGGAAAATCTCTTTGGGGCAGGTATCTCTGCGACTCAAACTTGCGTCGTTTGTGTAGCAGGTAACTACTTCAAACTAATGGCCACAAAGGGTCTCTTCATCTATTTTTATAGATTTAATTGTCGTGGAGGTTGCGGGAATTAATATATGAAATGACGGATCAATCAGGATGACGGGTCGCTCACTTCCCTCTATAATGGTTGAGGAGGGCGATGGCTGGCATTCTCGTCATACTTGTGAACAGGTGCTGCTTGTGGGGGCTGGTTATCTCAAGCTAAACAATTATTCGTAGTACTTATTTTTAGTTAAAATTTTTTTTTATCGACTTTTATGCACTGATACTATGTCCATGGGCTTATATATATTTTTTATGATTTATATTGTATTACTCAAAGCTGTAATTTTTTTAAAATGAGTAATTACTGAGTTTCTTGCCAGGTTCTTGTCAGTAAAAGCAACCTTCCGAACCTGGCGGTAGCATGTATACTCTATGTAATCATGTCTTTCTGACGATTTGAAAGTACTTTGTAAAAAGTCTAATCGAATAAAGATATTTTGAATTGAATTAAATTGAAAGGTTATGTTTCATGGACTGTGAATGACTGGGAATAAGCCTCTTTTCGGAGGGTTGTGATGGCATTTCAAAGATGGCGGCTTTGTGTTTAAAACAAGTGTTGGGTAATTAATTACACAGTGTTGGCACATGCAGGAAAATTATCACTTCGACCATTGTGTATCTTAGCTCATGGACCTTGACATGGCGGTTACCGGTTACCTAATACGCGCTTATGTAGCACATAGCACTGACGGAATGTAAGAAGTTTTTGGAGAGCGCGAATAACAGAATATATATACACATACGGTGAAGGAAAACATCGTGAGGAGACCTGCATATTTCTGAGAAGTAATTCAAAGACGTATGTATAGTGCCTGAGACGGCGATAGACTCAGCATCTGTCACGTTGGCATTTGACAAAATTCGGTCAAAAGTGTGTGTTGTGATAACAACACCTCTGCCTACCCCTTCGGGGAATACAGGCGTGAGCATATGTATGTATGTTTATGTAACGATTTCGTTCGTCCCTTGGTTAACGTAACAATTGTGGATTGTGTAAACGGCATTGACACACCAACGAACACACAAACCTTGATATTAATGTTAAAAGGTACAATTACTGTTGTTAATAACTTCACGTGCTGTATTGATAAACTCTCTTAATCTTTACATCTATGCAGATACATAATTCAATTCAAAATATCATTATTTGATTAGACTTCTTACAAAGTACTTTCAAATCGTCAGAAGGACACAAAATACATTATACATGATTATAAATGTTACCACCGGGTTCGGAAGGTAGCTTTTGTTGAGAAGAACCCGGCAAGAAACTCAACAATTACTCTTTTAAAAAAATATATACTATACAATGTTTTTGGTTACAGTATATATATCTCATGAATATAAGCCCATGGACACAGCACAAATGCTCAATTGTCAAATATAATAACTAAAATATTACAAATTTAAGTTTAACATTTAAGTGTCTGTTAGGAATTCCAAATTAAGCGCTTTCCACTTAACGCATGTGGTGTATACGTAACTATCAAAATACAATAATTAAAAAAATAATCTCTGTCTTGTACATACATACATACATATACTCACGCCTGTATTCCCCGAAGGGGTAGGCAGAGGTGTTGTAATAACAACACCCACTGTTCACACAAGATGATTAAGTGCCAACGTGACAGATGGTGTGTCTATCGCCGTCTCAGGCACTATACATAGTCATTGAATTACTTCTCAGAAATATGCAGGTTTCCTCACCATGTTTTCCTTCACCGTAAAGCACGTGGTGTGAAATCACTGTACATAAGATTTTTTGAAAATCTCATTGGTACAGGCCCCGCTGGAATTCGAACTTGCGTCGCTTGTTTAGCAGGCGACTGCTCAAATCCCGAGGCCACCACGGCTCTATCTTGTCTCTGTCTTGTCTGTCCGCCTATTTGTCTATTTATTCCGGGCTATCTCCGGCTGGACCGATTTCCACAGGACTTGGCTGGCAGATAGCTGACGCTATAAGGGGGAACTTAGAAAAAAATATTTTTAAAAAACTCATTAGTTTCCTTCGTGTTAAGATTTATGAAGCAAACCTTCTTTAGTTGTTAAAAATATTATTCTTAATTTTAATGTTCTATGTCAAACTTACATACATATGCTCACGCCTGTATTCCCCGAAGGGGTAGGCAGAGGTGTTGTTATCACAACACCCACTTTTCACCGAAGATGATTAAGTGCCAACGTGACAGATGGTGAGTCTATCGCTGTCTCAGACACTATACATACGTCTTTGAATTACTTCTCAGAAATATGCAGGTTTCCTCACGATGTTTTCCTTCACCGTAAAGCACGTGGTGTGAAATCACTGTACATAAGTTTTTTATAAAATCTCATTGGTACAGACCCTGCTGAGATTCGAACTTGCGTCGCTTGCGTAGCAGGCGACTGCTCAAACCCCGACGCCACCACGGCTCTTATTTGTATGTCTATTCTTATGTCAAACTTAGAATTTGACAATCCTATTAAAAAAATGTCATCCTCGTATCATGTACGAACGTAAAATATAAATAGTGATTTTATATAAATATATTATTTCTACCACATTACTTAAGACTTCAGACCAACGAAATTAGGTCAACGTGGTTGATAGCGCAGGGTATAATGCTCACCCCTGTATACCCCGAAAGTAAGTGCAGTACACATTTCGCCAGTTCGGGCACTGATCCAGACTCCGTGCTGTTACTGGGAAATTACAGATGGAAAAACAAAAAATACTGCCCAACCCGGGGATCGAACACAGGACCTCGTGTTTCGCTGTAGCGTTATCACTACACCAACGAGTATTCCATCTACAAAACCCTGAAATATAACTAATAAATTCATTTGACTGTCAGAAAGATTAGATCTTACGTCGCTTATGTAGCAGGTGACCACTGGGCAGTCAAGGATTAAAAAAAATTGGGGCTTAGAATGCAAAGACCACATTTCCTTAACCGAACATTGAACGCAACTAAACCGGTTTATGACTAATTCGGTTTAGAAATCGCATTTGAGAGTAATTCACAAATGATTATATGGGCACAACACTAATCACTTACCAAACGAAAGTAGGCACCCGAATATAACACTTTTGATATCCATTATTGAATATTATAAATACGATAAAATTCACAGATAATTTTCATTCAATCAACATATTCAAACACAGGTTGTTTAAGTAAAATACATTAGCCTCGATTTAAAATGAGAAATTAAAAAAAATAGCTGTCAGTGCTACTCGCTTTGCCGCCAAACTGAACTGCGAACATATGACGGTCCGGCCGCAAACTTTCACTATTACGATAATGTTATAACTCATTACGATGGTCAATTTAATAATGACGTTATTAAATTTGTAATAAGATTCAAATTTTATCAGATTAGCCATCGACTTGTTACTTTTTCGCATTTGTAGAGGTACCCATGTGTTCGGAATTCGAAAACCTTTTGAATTAAGTGCTCAAGGACATCCATGCGAAAATTAGCCCTAACTCCTTTTAATAAAGCTCAGTATGGAAGGGTAAAATACACACACATCATTACAAGTGTGTGAGTTCCCATTCACCAAGGAAATTGGAAAGTTATAAGTCTTATGTGCAGAGCATGTATCAATCAAATTAAAACTTTAACTCGAGTGCATTAATAATATTATTCTCTGACAAAAAGTATAGGCTTATAACATTTTATTATGCGCTATTACCACCACTTTCATATTACGTGAAACTGTGTGTATCATATTGAGAGGGACAGTGGGCGTTTTCCAACAAGCGTAGAAAGTGATAATATTTCATTCAATATTTTGACACACAATGGAACACAAATAATATTGTGTCGTTTGATGCTCACGCCATCTCAGAAGGGTCCCTGAAGGAGTAAGCAGAGGTTTAACATCAACACCCACATTTCACCGAATATGATTAAGTACCAACGTGACAGATGGTGAGTCCATCGCCGTCTCAGGCACTATACATACGTCTTTGAATTACTTCTCAGACATATTCAGGTTTCTTCACTGCACATAAGGTTTTAGAAAAACTCACAGGCTCCGTTGGGATTCAAACTTGCGTCGCCTGAGTAGCAGGCGACTGCTCAAACTCCACGGCCCGTGCGGCTCTCTAATCTTATATTAGTACTAGCTGTGGCCCCGCGGTTTCACCCGCATAGATTTTTATATAATTTTGCAATAAATTAAAATTGCGACTATAATTGGACATTTAAACTATCCTATCTCTCAAGTTGGATCGAACTGCACATGGTGTGAATGTGAATTTTATTATAATCGGTTAAGTGGTTCAGGAGTCCATTGAGGACAAACATTGTGACACGAGATTTATATATATTAAGATAGAAAATAAAATTATCATACTTACATATTTGAAATCGCCTTTGATCCCCAGAATTAAGTAATATATTATTATGAGACACACAGCTCAAGTAAAATGTATTTGGTTTTTTGAATATTAATAAGTGTTGAAAATACATTGTTAGTAACCTTACAGACTATTAATTAAATATTTAAAATAATCATTATTAAATAATACGTCATGATGCAGACGTCAATCACTTTTTACAAACGAAATGTTAACGTAGTTCGAAGCTCTACCGACAGATGGCGCACGTAGTAGTTCATAGAGTCTTCGAACAGTGCGTGCTACCAGTGATGACCTACGGTGCCGAGACGTGGTCTCTAACTGTAGGCCTCTTGAATAGGCTCAAAGTCACTCAGCGTGCCATGGAAAGAGCTATGCTTGGTGTCTCGCTACGAGATCGAATCAGAAATGAGGAGATCCGTAGACGTACTAAGGTGGCCGACATAGCCAATCGGGTTAGCAGGCTTAAGTGGCAATGGGCAGGCCACATTGCTCGAAGGACTGATGGCCGCTGGGGCAGTAGAGTTCTCGAGTGGAGACCACGTACCGGCAAGCGCAGCGTAGGGCGCCCCCCCGCGAGATGGACGGACGATCTGGTCAAGGCCGCGGGGACCCGCTGGGTGCAGGCCGCTTCCAACCGGGTGAGGTGGAAATGATTGGGAGAGGCCTTTGTTCAGCAATGGACGTCCTATGGCTGACATGATGATGATGATGATAGCGGAATCTTCGTTCTTCTTCCCGTGGGAGCAGCGTTGCTAACTTCTTATTTTGAATTAAATTCCCGCAGAAATCGAAATAGTTTTTTTTTAAAGTTACTCCTTGTATCATTAGCTATCTGCGAGTGAAAGTCCCGATAAAATCGGTCCAGCCGTTCCAGAGATTACCCGGAACAAACCGACAGACAGAGAAAACATTAGAGAATTTGTTTTTTTTAATCAGTACCGTATATTACTTCATATGCATTTAGTGAAAAGCTGTTATTTTGAAATAACAGACAGACTCTACAATATGATTTATCTCCAACTCAACCTTACGTGTTCAAAGTACTTGTATACTATAATATTGTAGTACAAGTTGACAACAGTCTCCACATTTGACAGAAGAGAGTTACCTATGTCATTAAATCCGCCTTCTTTCCCGGCATGGTGTCGAGGTCCGCTTTCCTGCTCTCTCTCCTCCACTTTGCTCGGTCTTTGGCATCCTCCTCTGTGAGGTCGTTCTCTCTCATGTCGGCTTTAACGACGTCAAGCCAGCGCTTCTTGGGTCTGCCACGGATCTAGGTCCTTGTATTACGAGGTTGAGACATCGGTGCCCGACGTAATCTGGTCATTAAATCCGCCTATTTATATTTAATTATAGGTGTTATAAATAAACAAATAAATTATACAGGAATCCTATTGTTTCTAGCTGAACGAAACGCAGTAACGCCCAGTAGTGCCTACCCATCCCAAAAAGTTTTTCTGAACGCTGCTATTTAAATATATACAGCTAAATACAATTGAAGTAAAGTATGGAGCCGTGATGGCCTTGAGGCTTGAGCAGTCGCCTGCTACGCAAACGACGCAAATTGTGAATGATTGCACACCACATGCTTTACGGTGAAGGAAAACATCGTGAGGAAACCTGCTTATTTCTGAGAAGTAATTCAATGACGTATGTAAAGTGTCTGAGATGGCGATGGATTCACCATCTGTCACGTTGGCACTTAATCATCTTCGGTGAAAAGTGAGTGTTGTTATTACAACACCTCTGCCTACCCCTTCGGGGAATACAGGCGTGAGAATATGTATGTATGTATATTTGAAGTAAATTCCTAATTAACATACATTACATACATACATCTCACGCCTGTTCTATTCGTCAGGAGCTCTTAGCTCAGTTGCTATTGCGCATATCATTCGATCAGCGAAGTTAAGCAACCCTAACCCTAGCCAGTAATTGGATGGGTGACCGCCCTAGTTCCCTCCGTGCCTCGGAGAACACGTTAAGCCGTCGGTCCCGGTTGCCAATTTATCATATTTGGCAATCGTTACAGGTCAGTCGGAGGCCTAAAATAGTCTGACAACTGGTTTAACTCAGACCACAGATTTTCCTCGTTAAAGGGGTTGCGAAGGTCAGATGGCAGTCGCTTCGTATAAAAATCAAGTGCCGACCCAACAATGTATGGGATAAGGCCAGGGAGATGATGATATGGTACACGAAGTACCAGGCGCACATAACGGACAAGGAGTTAATAAGTTGATTGCGACTAACATGGAGCCGCATCGGGTTGAATCAAGTGCCGACCCCAACAATGTATGGGATAAGGCCAGGGAGATGATGATATGGTACACGAAGTACCAGGCGCACATAACGGACAAGGAGTTAATAAGTTGATTGCGACTAACATTGAGCCACATCGGGTTGAATCAAGTGCCGACCCCAACAATGTATGGGATTAAGGCCAGGGAAATGATGATGATGATGATCTCACGCATGTATTCCCCGAAGGTGTAAGCAGAGGTGTTGTAACAACAACACCCACATTTCACCGAATATGATTAAGTGCCAACGTGACAGAGTGACTGTTCCTTCCTTCCTTTATTTATTTAATGGCGATGAGCTTAAGTAGAGTGACTGTTTATCTGCTTATAATATGGAATGCACGCCCCTACATTTTGTTTGTGTAAACTTGTTGATATTTATCACTTCATAAATGTATGAAAATTACACTAATTGTTAGACGCACGTTGCTATACACCGACCATGAAGTAGGTAGGTACATAATTAATGTACCTTGCTTACGGAAGATCGCAATTAAACATACTGGACTTAAGAATGAACTGCCAACCTGAATTGGAACTGGGCTGGCCACGTCTGCCGTACGTCGGATGAACTATGAGTGAAAACCATTACGAAACAAAACCAAAACAAAAAGAGCCGCGGTAGCCTTGGGGTTTGAGCAGTCGCCTGCTACGCAAGCAACGCAAGTTCAAACTCGCACTCAAAAATATCTTTATTCGATTAGACTTTTTACAAAGTACTTTCAAATCGTCAGAATGACATAATTATACAGTATTATACATGCTATCGCCAGTTTCGGAAGGTTGCTTTTACTGAGAAGAACCTGGCAAAAAACTCAGTAATTACTCTTTTCAAAAATATTATAAATATTTATGTGCAGTGATTTCACATCACTGTGAAGGAAAACATCGTGAGGAAACCTGCATATGTCTGAGAAGTGATTCAAAGATGTGTGTATAGTGCCTGAGACGGCGATGGACTCACCCTCTGTCACGTTGGCACTTAATCTCTGCTTGCCCCTTAGGGGACCCTTCGTAATGTATTTTTAAAAAGTATAAAAACTATTTATTGTTAACATTTATCGACAATGCACAACCTAAATTATTCGTTAATAATATAAAATACACTGTATTCAAAACTGGTTAAATAATATCTGCCTTAGTTATAAATTCAAACTTGACTCAGTCCCATCTCTCCGGCACTGCTGCTCAGCAGGATTGCCTCAAGCGCCAGAAATATGCTTGCATTGGTCAAGGATACATATTTTCTGCGTTTGCTGTTGAAACTCTGGGGCCTTAGGCTCATCAACTTTTCAAAGAGCTTGCAAGTCGTCTGGTAGAAGCTTCAAGCTGACAAGCGGGCTGGGGCTTCTCGCTCAGAGAATCAGCATTGCTATTCAACGTGGCAATGCTGCAAGCCTTCTTGGGACGATCCCGAGAGACACCGATTTGCGACAAGTTTTCTACTTGTAATTAGTTTTAAGTATATATAATTAAGACTGACCTACCTGATTTAAAAAAATATATATTTTTGATTGCTATCGCCCTGAGGGTGCGACATGTAAATTACCTACACATATACTCATAAAATAAACACAAAATCATTTTCACTCACAGCTGATAAATCACGAACGAAGCCACAGGCGTACGCAAGTATAATAATAATGCTAATGCGTATTTTAAACTTGATCGTGCGCATATAATGTGACTACTTCCATTTTAATCAGTACGCCTTTGCCGCTTCCAAAGTGCGAACGCGACTCAACAGGCCCTCAAAAAACAATTTAAAAAAAAGTTAAGTGCAGTGTTGCAAGAAAGGATTATATTTGGTGAGTTTATGGTAAATTTTTTTTTGATTTTAATCTGACAGTTAATTTTTTTTCCAAACTAAAGGACTTGCTAACTCGAACTAACGCGCTCTTTCTGTGACGCTATTTATAAATAGCGTCTGTAGTTTTTGAGTGGCATATATGTTTTTTATTCATTAAAAGGTCTTAAACACTCGTTAGTAGGTAGAATTAACGCGCTTTTTGTGAAGCTAATTAATTACGTCTGTGTGTGATTTTCAAATGACGTTTTCTCATATATGTATGCTGAAAAAAATGAATTGAATGTCAGTCTCGTCCCGTGGTACTCCAGTTTCGTTATCGCCCCGTAAGCTGGAAGCCTCACGTCTGAGCTACCATAACTTGACAGATGTCGGCCAAATTTACTGTCGTATTGTAATGATATTGCGTGAGTTTTTCAGTGCCTGAAATCATGGTCAAAACGATTTTTTCCTTATATGAAACCAAGCTAGATCTATTTCTGGCCCTTGAAACCCTCTATACACAAAATTTCAAAATAAAATCTTTCTGTAAAATTTGTAAATACCCAAAATATGCTAATTTAAAAATATTGTTTAATAACTATAAACCTTAAAAAATATAACCTCGGCTAAATAACTGCGGCTTTTTAAAGAAATAACTAAAAGGTTAGTCGACATCACAGGAGACCGAAGAGCTGGCAGCTACCTCGGACAAAGAATTAGTCTTGCCATCCAAAGGGGGAATGCTGCCAATATCTTCGGAACCTTGCCTACAGGGACTCCTTTAAATAATATATTGTAGTGTTATAAGATTATATTTATTAAGGTTTGTTGCTATAGTCACCAATGTATCTTTTTTTGACATTACATATTAATGGCTCATGTTCCACATATAATCCAATGAACATCGAACTTTAAATAATCTCTAACAATTACGCTTTACCACAACAATATATACCTTACCTAGTAAGTAAAAAGTTAAGATATATTTTATTATACATATGCATACATATGCTCACGCCTGTATTCCCCGAAGGGGTAGGCAGAGGTGTTGTAATAACAACACCCACTTTTCACCGAACGATTAAGTGCCAACGTGATAGTTGGTGAGTCCCTCGCTGTCTCAAGCCCTACACATACATCTTTGAATTACTTCTCAGACATATGCAGGTTTCCTCACGATGTTTTCCTTCACCTTGTATGGGACATTGTTGGAATCGGCACTTGTTTCAACCAGACGTGGCCTTTATACGAAGCGACTGCCATCTGACCTTCGCAACCCCTTTAACGAGGAAAATCTGTGATCTGGGTTAAACCAGTTGTCAAACTATTTTAGGCAGATGATAAATTGGCAACATTTGGGTGAAGTCACTAAACATAAGTTTTTAGAAAACTCATCGGTACAAGCTGCGCTGGGATTCGAACTTGCTTCGCTTGCGCTGACTGTTGAAATCACAAGGCCACAACGGCTCTTTCCTTGAGCAGACTTATTTGCTTTTTCTCCTTAATATACTACGTATTAATTTACCTTCCTTACTCAGCAATAGATCCGGAACGTGCCAGAATCGTCACGTAACAGTACTGCTTATAACAAACATAATTTTGTTTACTCAATCATTAAATATGCCGTCATTAAATTATTAACCTGATGTTTTCTTGACGATAAACTTCCGCAATCTATTAAGAATTTCCACAAGGCTTTACGAAGGACTTAGAATATGGGTTTGTCCAACTCTTCTGTGTAAAATGTCGGATGTCTATTATGATCTCAGATACTATAAATTATACGTCATTTAATTCCATCTCAAACAAATCTTTCTAAATTTTCAGATTTCCATTTTTTTTCCACACAGAAAAGGTTTTTATTAAATTCAAAATATCATTATTTGATAAGACTTCTTACAAATTACTTTCAAATCGTCAAAAGGACACAAAAATACATGATTATAAATGTTACCACCGGGTTCGGAAGGTAGCTTTTGTTGAGAAGAACCCGGCAAGGAACTCAACAATTGCTCTTTTAAAAAAAAATGTATATATTATACAATGTTTTTGGTTACAGTATTTATATTTCATGAATACAAGCCCATGGACACAGTTTTATATACATCTATATCTATATAGTTAAATAAAACTGTGTCTGTTGGCCATTCCGAATTAACAGCATTTCATTAAAATCATATGAAAGTATGCGAGTACCTAAAAAAATAATATTTTTTTCTCTTTTTGTATGTTTGTTCCGGCTGATGTCAGGAATGGCTGCACCAATTTTAACAGGAGTTTCACTGGCAGATATGTGATATTACGTTTTTTTTAAATATCTCATAGTAACATAAGTAGTTATTCTTGTTAATCTTGCGTGGGTAAAACGCAGGGCACAGCCAGTATTTAAATATAACAAAAAATCTTCGACACTCATTCACACACTAAGGTAATAAGTATGTCATTTTTATTATAAGAAACACATTAATGTAAGGACATAAGTACAATAGTAACGGTAAGCCACACACGATGGGTACTAATTGCATTATTAAATGTATAAATATCGTAGCGAGAGAGAGGTATAACGTAGGATCAGCTAGCTGAAGTGTCAGTGGGCTGGTCACGTGTGTCGAAGGACCGATGGTCGATGGAGCAGACGTGTCCTAGAGTGCAGACCGCGGGAGCTAACGTAGTGTAAGATCAGCAAGCTGTAGTGTCAGTGGGCTGGTCACGTGTGTCGAAGGACCGATGGTCGATGGAGCAGACGTGTCCTAGAGTGCAGACCGCGGAGTGGTTAACGTAGTGTAGGATCAGCAAGCTGAAGTGTCAGTGGGCTGGTCACGTGTGTCGAAGGACCGATGGTCGATGGAGCAGACGTGTCATAGAGTGCAGACCACGGGAGCTAACGTAGTGTTGGATCAGCAAGCCGAAGTGTCAGTGGGCTGGTCACGTGTGTCGAAGGACCGATGGTCGATGGAGCAGACGTGTCATAGAGTGCAGACCACGGGAGCTAACGTAGTGTAGGATCAGCAAGCTGAAGTGTCAGTGGGCTGGTCACGTGTGTCGAAGGACCGATGGTCGATGGAGCAGACGTGTCCTAGAGTGCAGACCGCGGAGTGGCTAACGTAGTGTAGGATCAGCAAGCCGAAGTGTCAGTGGGCTGGTCATGTGTGTCGAAGGACCGATGGTCGATGGAGCAGACGTGTCCTAGAGTGCAGACCGCGGAGTGGCTAACGTAGTGTAGGATCAGCAAGCCGAAGTGTCAGTGGGCTGGTCATGTGTGTCGAATGACCGATGGTCGATGGAGCAGACGTGTCCTAGAGTGCAGACCGCGGAGTGGTTAACGTAGTGTAGGATCAGCAAGCTGAAGTGTCAGTGGGCTGGTCACGTGTGTCGAAGGACCGATGGTCGATGGAGCAGACGTGTCCTAGAGTGCAGACCGCGGGAGCTAACATAGTGTAGGATCAGATCAATCAGACGGCTGCATATATAGTTAAGTTTTTGTGTTATACTATAATCCGAGGCAGCGTTATCAACGTCGTTAAATGCGATAGGAAATAGTTATCGTGGTAACATGTAATTATAAGCTAAGTTAGGCCTGAGACAAGGTCTGGGCCGCAGCAACTAGTTACCCTTATTAAGAAACCAGTATCACGTTCTGTTCATCGCGAATCTAGTTTGTTTTTATTATTTTTAACTTCAACTAGCGACTGGCTCTCGCCTCACTTCGCATTATGATTTTTTTATATTTTTATTACATAATGTTAACTATTCTCTAGGCTTCATATTCATATGTAGCAGCGTTTCTCCGCTCGCTACATAGATGGCGCTACTCGCTAAGAAATGCGAAGTTTGAGTACAAATACGCGAGAATCTAAATCGCGCAATAAGAGTAAGCGCATTAAAGTATATACAAGTATTTTTTTAAATAAATGTATCCTAAATGTAGCCTTGTAACATTAGCTATCTGCTAGTTAAAGTCCCGTTGAAATCGATCCAGCCTTCTCAAGGATTACCCAGACCAAGAGACAGACAGACCGAATAGATTTTTTTAAATAGTTTTTTTTTTATGCCAGTCAGGGTATACCTTCATAATGCATTTAGTGAAAAGCTATTATTTTGGGATTACAAACAGACACTTCAATTTTATTTATCTGTATGGATAAATTCCAATATACTTGGTTTAATTTACCCTTGAATTGTAAACACGTAGGTACTGTTGTTTTGATAAGTAGCTTATTTCGTGAATAAGAACCATTTTGCTTCCGTGTTCGATTATGACATGAGAATCCAGCTGTGCTCTGTTTCTTTACAATGACGTTTTCTCATATATGTATGCTGAAAACAAGAATAATATTTAACCGGTGAACGTCAGTCTCGAACCGTAAAAGGTCCCCGACCGCCCTGGGAGAGGCAGATCGGGGTATGTGGGATTTTTACCGCACTAAAACCCCCCCGGTGGCCGTCCTCAGTGCTCAGGGGGGACTCCGGTACTCTGATAGAACGCACCGGTGTCCCCCCACACTTTGCCGGGGCACATCCCCGGGGCAGCTGTGGCGCCACAGCCCCTGGAGACCTCGCTGTGCAAGGCAGCGCGAGCCACATCGCGCTGCCACCTTCCCGGGCCCCTTTTAGTCGCCTCTTACGACAGGCAGGGGATACCATAGCCATATTCTTAGACCCTGGCTATTGGATGGACGTCTGAGCTACCATAACTTGACAGATGTCGGGGAAATTTACTGTCGTATTGCATGCGTTTTTCAGTGCCTGATAACATGGTCTAAACGATGTTTTTCAAAACATCTGAGTAGAGCTCGTGGCACAGATACTATTGCGCATATCATTCAATCAGCAAAGCTAAGCAACCTTAACGCAAGCGTCTAGTCAGATGGGTGACATCTGGATGACGGTTTGTCCACTTCCCTCTATGATGGTTGAGGAGGTCAATGGCTAGGCGAACAGGTGCTGCTTGTAGGGGCTGGTCAAGCGACGCATTTGGTTATAAGTAGAATTTTTAGATTTTTCTTTATATTAATTTTTATCGACATTTGTACATTAGAACTGGGTCCATGGGCTTACATTTTTAAATTTTTGTTGAAAAGAGTATTTACTGAGTTTCTTGCCAGGTTCTTCTCAGTAAAAGCAACCTTCCGAACCTGGCGGTATCATGTATAATACTGTATAATTATGTCATTCTGACGATTTGAAAGTACTTTGTTAAAAGTCTAATCCGTGCCTCGGAGAGCACGTTAGCCGTCTATCCCAGTTACCAATCATTAGGGTTCCGAGGCCCATCATGAAATTAAGTCTACGCAGATGAATCCTCTGGGAACAGCTAATATGCCATAAAAAGCTATCGCACCCTCAGAACGATAGGGGCTCAAAACAAAACCCCATTTTTTTTGCATATTGACTTCCAACATTTTGCAGTAATTATTTTACTAGTTTCGAGTTCAATACAAATTTGTCGATAAATTAATAAACGATTTCTAATCACTTTTAAAAAAACTTTGGGTAGAGCATCATTTTAGATCTGTTTATGATCTTAACAATTTTTTGCAGAATTTGGAGTTAAGCCCCTATCGTTATGAGTTAGATATGTTATTTTAAATTAATTTATATGAACGCAAGGTCAGTTAGAAGCACGTCGTATTAACTAGGAAGCCGCATGCTTACGAAGCAGATAGACAATTTATAACACAATTACGTTGTATTGTGTACACATGGGAATTTTTATTGTCTTCATCTTTATAGGGTCGACACTTTGAAACGCTCATTTTTATCACAGAGTGGTGGTATGCATCAATCTGTAATAATATTTAATAGAAGAGAGATTATTATGTAAGTATGTTTGTATTGAATAGGCTCCGAAACTTCTGGACCGATTAGAAAAATTCTTTCAGCAATGGATAGCTACATTATCAGCGAGTAACATATACTATATTTTATCCCCGTAGTATAGGAACGAGAACTTCCGGGGCGAAACAACGTGACGTCCGCTAGTCTATACATATATACAGATAAATAAAATTTTCTTTCGGTTAAATGCATTAGAAAGTAGTAAATAAAAAAAAATCCGTTTTTAGTTGAGTTTCTTGCCAGGTTCTTCTCAGTAAAAGCAACCTTCCGAACCTGGCGGTATCATGTATAATACTGTATAATTATGTCATTCTGACGATTTGAAAGTACTTTGTTAAAAGTCTAATCCGTGCCTCGGAGAGCACGTTAGCCGTCTATCCCAGTTACCAATCATTAGGGTTCCGAGGCCCATCATGAAATTAAGTCTACGCAGATGAATCCTCTGGGAACAGCTAATATGCCATAAAAAGCTATCGCACCCTCAGAACGATAGGGGCTCAAAACAAAACCCCATTTTTTTTGCATATTGACTTCCAACATTTTGCAGTAATTATTTTACTAGTTTCGAGTTCAATACAAATTTGTCGATAAATTAATAAACGATTTCTAATCACTTTTAAAAAAACTTTGGGTAGAGCATCATTTTAGATCTGTTTATGATCTTAACAATTTTTTGCAGAATTTGGAGTTAAGCCCCTATCGTTATGAGTTAGATATGTTATTTTAAATTAATTTATATGAACGCAAGGTCAGTTAGAAGCACGTCGTATTAACTAGGAAGCCGCATGCTTACGAAGCAGATAGACAATTTATAACACAATTACGTTGTATTGTGTACACATGGGAATTTTTATTGTCTTCATCTTTATAGGGTCGACACTTTGAAACGCTCATTTTTATCACAGAGTGGTGGTATGCATCAATCTGTAATAATATTTAATAGAAGAGAGATTATTATGTAAGTATGTTTGTATTGAATAGGCTCCGAAACTTCTGGACCGATTAGAAAAATTCTTTCAGCAATGGATAGCTACATTATCAGCGAGTAACATATACTATATTTTATCCCCGTAGTATAGGAACGAGAACTTCCGGGGCGAAACAACGTGACGTCCGCTAGTCTATACATATATACAGATAAATAAAATTTTCTTTCGGTTAAATGCATTAGAAAGTAGTAAATAAAAAAAAATCCGTTTTTAGTTGAGTTTCTTGCCAGGTTCTTCTCAGTAAAAGCAACCTTCCGAACCTGGCGGTATCATGTATAATCCTGTATAATTATGTCATTCTGACGATTTGAAAGTACTTTTAACAAGTGTAATGAAATAAATATATTCTTGTATGTTATTCCTTGCTACCGATAATTTCTGTACACGCACATGAAGACCGTGATAGGAAAGGTTACGAATATAAATTAATCGTTTATTTAACATACAATACCTTTGAATTAATGTATTATTGTAAATCAGGGCAAAAGCCATTTTACTGTAATTGTTAGAATAGGTGCTATAAATGTCTGCAATAGCTACATGCTGTGGCTTGCTCAAACAACTTTTTTTTATACATAGATAGGTACTCAATCACCACTTTGCTGAAGATAGTTCAAGGAGCTCGTGCCACAGTTGCTATTGCATAATTTGATCAGTTAAGCAACCCTAATCCAAGCCAGTAGTTGGATGGATGACCGCCTGAGTTCCCTCCGTGCCTCGGAGAGCACGTTAAGCCGTCGGTCCCGGTTGCCAATTGAACATCTTCGGCAATCGTTACAGGTCAGTCGGAGGCCTAAGAAAGTCGCCAGAATACTGAGTGCCGACCCCAACAATGTCTGGGAATAGGCCAGGGAGATGATGATATGGTACACGAAGTACCAGGCGCACATAACGGACAAGGAGTTAATAAGTTGATTGCGACTAACATGGAGCCACATCGGGTTGAATCAAGTGCCGACCCCAACAATGTATGGGATAAGGCCAGGGACGATGATGATATGGTACACGAAGTACCAGGCGCACATAACGGACAAGGAGTTAATAAGTTCATTGCGACTAACATGGAGCCACATCGGGTTGAATCAAGTGCCGACACCAACAATGTATGGGATAAGGCCATCAGATAATGATCAGACAAGTTATAAATAGATACCAGAAAAGAACAACCTTATCATGATGTCATAGTAAACATTTGCACGTTTTAAATGTAGATTTAAAGCATCAATTTACAGAACCAGTTTAAGAAAAAGTTAATGTTAAGAATGCACGTCATTGGAAAAAACCGGGGAAGTTTTAATTTCATTCAGGAAACCAAGGCTTTTCGTGATTGTTTTTGTTGTTGCATAATTTTTTTTTTTACCTTCAATTTATCTGTATAATTACGAATATTTGCGACTATGGTTTGTAAAATATAATTTGGTATAATTTAAAACTTAGCAGATTTACTCCGTTCTTAATATTCCTTATTATTTATTATATTAATAATAAATAGGTAACTAAAAACTAATTACAAGTAGAAAACTTGGCCCAAATCGGTGTCTCTCGGGATCGTGCTAAGAAGGCTGGCAGCATTGCCACGTTGAATAGCAATGCTGATTCTCTGAGCGAGAAAAGCCCCAGCCCGCTTGTCACGAGAAGCTTCTACCAGACGACGTGCAACCTCTTTGAAAAGTTGATGAGCATCTGGACCCCAAGGTCCCAGAGTTTCAACCGCAAACGCAGAAAATATGTATCCTTGACCAATGCAAGCATATTTCCGGCGCTTGAGGCACTCCTGCTGAGCAGCAGCAGCACCGGCCGCCACAGCAGTGCCGGGGAGATGGGACGGAGCCAACGTATCGACACACGTGGCATCCCACACCAGCGGCCGACCCAATCTCCACGGCACCAGTGACATACCATCCGGCCTCCGGCCATCGCTGCGCGCCAAACCTACTGGTTCCAGTACAGCAGGCACCCCGGCGGTGACCAGAGCCCGGCGTATATTTAAAACTTATTTTTTTATAGATAAATAAAATTTAAGTGTCTGTGTTCAATTTCAAAATTACACCTTTTGACTAAATGCAGAAAGTAAGAAGTATAGAAAAACCATTTTTTTTCTCTGTCTGTTTATACCGGTTGATCTCCGAAACAGCTGGACGGATTTGAACGAGACTTTCATTGACGGAGAGCTAATGAATCAAGGAGTAAATTAAGCTGCTATTCATTTTTAAAAATAGGGTTCCGCGGGAATCAATTTACGATTATTAAAATCTACGCGGGTGAAATCGCAGGCCACCGGTTACGTTACTTATGTAATAGATTTGAAAAAAATTCTTCTACGAACCTAACTACTTACATGAAATAAGTTTTTGTAACGAAATATTGGAATCACATGTTAATAATAATGATTTTTATCTTACACTAGCTCTGCCCACGCGGATACACCCGTGTAGAACTTTATGGTGGCTTTATTACGCGGATCTCGTTTTTTTTTGCATAAATGTTTAGTTTCTGAGATTAGGCGGAACAAAAGAATGGCAGGGACTTTTTTTAACTAGATAATTGGTTTTAATATTGCAAAAGAAACATTTTCTAATATCGTTTTTAATTCAAATTCAAAATATCATTATTTGATTAGATTTTTAACAAAGTACTTTCAAATCGTCAGAACGACAAGATTATACAGGATTATACATACTACCGCCAGGTTCGGAAGGTTGCTTTTACTGAGAAGAACCTGACAAGGAACTCAGTAATATCTCTTTTCAAAAGAAAGTAATTTTACAACTTTGAGTAATATAATATAAATCATAAAAAAATACATATATATAAGCCCATGGACACAGTACCAGTATACACATGTTGATAAAAAAATACATAAAAACTAAAAGTTAACTACGTATAATTGTGTATCTTGATCATCATCATAGGCCACTTCATCTTGTCAGATGATTATTGCAGTGCCATGTACTATATCCTGCATCTTCTCTTGTGGCTTAGCAGACCAATGGCAGCACGGCATCTCTTGCCACATCTTTTTTTTTTTGTTGACGAGGGGGAAACCTTCAAAAGGTCCCCGACCGCCCTGGGAGAGGCAGATCGGGGTATGTGGGATTTTTACCTCACTAAAACCCCCCCGGTGGCCATCCTCAGTGCTCAGGGGGGACTCCGGGTACTCTGATAGAACGCACCGGTGTCCCCCCTCACTTTGCCGGGGCACATCCCCGGGGCAGCTGTGACGCCGCCCCTGGAGACCTCGCTGTGCAAGGCAGTGCGAGCCACATCGCGCTGCCACCTTCCCGGGCCTACGGCTCGGTGGTCAAAGATCCCACCCCGACCACCGCCAGCAGGCCCTTCGGCCCCCTTTTAGTCGCCTCTTACGACAGGCAGGGGATACCATAGCCATATTCTTAGACCCTGGCTATTGGGTGATCTCTTGCCACATCTGTCGCAAGTGAACCGTAGATCTGAGGGTGAAGCAGTGCCGGTTATTCGAAGCCTTTTCTGCTTAATGCTGTCGAGCCAGGCTTCGTCATGGTCTTTTGAAATTTGTATCTTGATATATATATACATATACGCCTGTATTCCCCGAAGGGGTAGGCGGAGGTGTTGTAATCACAACACTCACTTTTCACCGAAGATGATTAAGTGCCAACGTAACAGATGGCGAATCTATCGCTGTCTCAGGCATACATACGACTTTGAAATACTTCTCAGACATATGAAGGTTTCCTCACCATGTTTTCCTTCACCGTAAAGCACGTGGTGTGAAATCACTGTACATAAGATTTTTAGAAAAACTCATTTCATTTCATTAATAATCTTTGAATATTAACTTGTCCTCGGTATAAGTACCTTGTCGGGTTTTTTATTAATCAGGTAGGCATTCTTAAAATCCGGTTCTTAAAACATAGCTGTCACAAAAAAATTATAGAACAAAAATTATATAGGGTCTAGACTTTTAGACTTACCATATCAATGAAAAAAATACCATAACTTTTTTTAGTATTTTCATCTTATACTCTCGAAATGACTGGAATTTGCCATGCTCACAAATATTTATAATATTTTAGTTATTGATGGGTGACCGCCCGAGTTCCCTGGTTTAACTCAGATTACAGGATTTCCTCGCAAAAGGGGCTGCGAAGGTCAGATGGCAGTCGCTTCGTATAAAAATCAAGTGATCAGCCACATCGGGTTGAATCAAGTGCCGACCCCAACAATGTATGGGATAAGGCCAGGGACGATGATGATATGGTACACGAAGTACCAGGCGCACATAACGGACAAGGAGTTAATAAGTTGATTGCGACTAACATGGAGCCACATCGGGTTGAATCAAGTGTCGACCACAACAATGTATGGGATAAGGCCAGGGAGATGATGATATGGTACACGAAGTACCAGGCGCACATAACGGACAAGTAGTTAATAAGTTGATTGCGACTAACATGGAGCCACATCGGGTTGAATCAAGTGCCGACCCCAACAATGTATGGGATAAGGCCAGGGAGATGATGATATGGTACACGAAGTATCAGGCGCACATAACGGACAAGGAGTTAATAAGTTGATTGCGACTAACATGGAGCCACATCGGGTTGAATCAAGTGTCGACCCCAACAATGTATGGGATAAGGCCAGGGAGATGATGACATCATCTGATTCAATATTACCGCGTTGTAACCCCAAGACAAGTTTGAATATAAATGTGAATATCATTACAAAAATCTCACGGAACTCGTTTCGCAAGTTACGTTTGTAGGGTCACCATAATTTAAAAATACTTTAACCCTGATACAAACCCGGATATTTAAAAAATAACGAAGTAAAAGTATGATGGAAATGTTTCTCTATATCCATACATATATACAGATAAATACAATTGAAGTGTCTGTTTGTAATTCCAAAATAACAGCTTTTCACGAAATGCATATGAAAGTATATGCGGTACTGACATAGAAGGAAGAAATTTAAAAAAAATTATCTGTCCGTCTGTCTGTTTGTTCCGGTTAATCTCCGAAACGGCTGCACCAATTTTAACGGGACTTTCGCTGGTGGATAGCAAATTTTCCAAGGAGTAACTTAGGCTACTTTAAATTTAAAAAACATATGGGTTCCGCGGGCCACTTATGAAATTAACTTAAATTAATAAAATTAATTTAAGTCTCACATACTTAAATGAAAATTTTAAATAGTATAGTTAAAATAATTATAAAATAACTTAGATATATTTTTACCTACTACTATAGAACGTACATATATATGCTCACGCCTGTATTCCCCGAAGGGGTAGGCAAAGGTGTTGTAATCACAATACACACTTTTCACCGAAGATGATTAAGTGCCAACGTAACAGATGGTGAGTCCATCGCCGTCTCAGACACTTTACATACGTCATTGAATTACTTCTCAGAAATATGGAAGTTTCCTCACGATGTTTTCCTGCACCGTAAAGCACGTGGTGTGAAATCACTGTACATAAGTTTTTTAGAAAAACTCACGCTTGCGTAGCAGGCGACTGCTCAAACCTCAAGGCCACCACGGCTCTTTAAGATACTACTGATAGGATATATCATAAATTTAAAATTTTTATTCCTTATATGTCATATAATCTACTACCTAAGGAACCCAGCCTCGATCTCGCGAGATCTCACCCTTTTTTAGCAAGATTGATCTCGGACGAAATAAGGTTGAGATCTCGCGTGTTTAACGAGATTACACTCGAGCATTAAAACTTCTGGTTGTTTATTCATTTGTTATGTGATAGATACATACGTGAGAGTTTGCTAATTAGAAGTTTAGTAAAAACTATAAACAAAATCGTCATGAAACTATATGTTTACCTTATAATATGTATAATTTTCTTCGTAACCTACTTTTTTTTTTCCTAATTTATGCAAAAAAGAACATACTTAACCGTCAATCTCGCGAGATCTCCAAATTGGCGAGATCTCGCGAGTTTATGCGTGAAATCTCGCGAGATCTCGCCACTATGGAGATCTCGCTTGAGCCCCAATCTCACGAGATTTGCATTCTCTACTAATACCTATATTCATTTCTTACTTTGTTTCTTATTGTATGTTTGTATCCTCTTGAATAATAAAAAACTAAAAAGAAATCTCCCTTCTTCCACAGAACAATGAATCACTCAATGCGCGAATCTCCCCTGGCATCCACGGCCCTCACACGTGACAAGATGGAGAAGTGGGTGACAGCACAGATCAAGGGCGAGAAGCTCGACATAGACGTCTACGGGAAACCCACCACGAAACAGCTGGAGGACCTGGAAAATGTCAGGAACTTGAGCAAAGAGCTGCAGGATAATTTACATGTAAGCATTATTTTGATTTTAATATGACAACATTGTTTAGTGATATACCTGGGTCTGTAGCCAAAGTAACATTATCCTCGAGCTTCGCTAGAAGAAACGATATAAAATGTAAGGTTATGACATATGTCACGCGACTATGACATATGTCATTTTCATAGATTTTGTATCGTTTGAATTAGCGCAAGTGCGAGAAAATGTTACCTTGTCTAGCTTGCCTACAATAGCCTACGCAAAGTAACACTATCCTTGCGCTTGACACAAGAAGCGTCACAAAATGTATAGAAAAGTATACATATACTCACGCCTGTATTCCCCGAAGGGGTAGACAGAAGTGCTGTAATAACAACACCCTCTTTGCCAAGGTGACAGATGGTGAGCCTATCGCCGTCTCAGGCACTATACATACGTCTTTGAATTACTTCTCAGACATATACAGGTTTCCTCACGATGTTTTCCTTCACCGAAAAGGACGTGGTGTGAAATAACTGTATATAAGATTTTTTCTAGAAAAACTATTAGCTATAACCTGTTGGGATTCGAATTTACATCGCTTGCCTAACAGGCAAATGCTCAAATTCAGCTCTATTATAATTAAACTATTATGTAATAGATTAACACGCCGTGGTGGCCTTGAGGTTTGTGCAGTCGCCTGCTACGCAAGCGACGCAAGTTCGAATCCCAGTAGGGCCTGTACCAATGAGTTTTTCTAAAAACCTTATGTACAGTGATTTCACACCACGTGCTTTACGGTGAAGGAAAACATCGTGAGGAAACCTGTATTTGTCTTGGGAAGTAATTCAATGACTTAAGTGTCTGAGACGGCGATGGACCCACCATCTGTCACGTTGGCACTTAATCATCTTCGGTGAAAAGTGGGTGTTGTTATTACAACACCTCTGCCTACCCCTTCGGGGAATACAGGCGTGAGCATATGTATATAATATATTACTTATTTCACCTTCTAGGAGCTAGAAAATACAGTTCGCATAGCGAGCGTTGAAAATCAGGCCATGAACCCGACAGCTCCCATCCTGGACTTCTCTGAGGACCACGAGTTCGTGTCAGCCAACCAGCTGGACAACTACTATGCTGAGGAAGACAAGATTGACGCCAAGGAGGAAGAGAAGAAGCGACTCACCAAGGGTAAAGCGCCCAAAACTGATATACAACAGTTTTACGCGAACCAATGCATATTTTTGACCGGTGGAACTGGGTTTTTGGGTAAAGGTGAGTGTCGCATGGTTGTGTTTTTGTGGATTTTACCGATTTTAACACCTTTAGCGGCAAACTTTAAATTTGCAGATTTGTAGAAATTCCATTCAATTCAAAATATCTTCATTTGATTAGACTTTTAACTAAGGAGCTCGTGGCTCAGATGCTATGTGCGGCGACTGTGGGAAGTTCTACGTCTCCATACAAAAAAACGCGAAACGCAAGGTCAAGCGTAAAAATTATGTATGTATAGGATAAAGTAAAAACTTGTCCCAAATCGGTGTCTCTCGGGATCGTGCCAAGAAGGCTGGCAGCATTGCCACGTTGAATAGCAATGCTGATTCTCTGAGCGAGAAAAGCCCGACATCTTAACATAAAACCGTCAAGAAACTTAGATATCTTTAAGATATGATTAACTGTTAAAAAATAACAATTAGCATATAATCCAAAACATTTGCACATTAGAATACAATTTAGTTTGATCGTTAATGACCTTATGAAGTCGGAAGTATTCAATGTCATGTTATTAATTAGGCAGACCAAGCAAATACCTTTAAGTAATAATTTCCTTAAAATTCCATATCTATACATCTATACAGATACATTTATTTAATAAAAACTTAACGATATAGTTTTGATCCGCGTAGGATCTCGTGGAGCAGTTGCTATTGCGCATATCATTCGATCAGCGAAGTAAGGCAACCCTAACCCTAGCCAGTAATTGGATGGGTGACCGCCCGTGTCCCGTCCGTGCCTCGGAGAGCACGTTAAGCCGTCGGTCCCGGTTGCCAATTTATAATTTTTGGCAATCGTTACAGGTCGGTTGGAGGCCTAAAATAGTCTGACAGCTGGTTTAACCCAGATCACTGATTTTCCTCGTCAAAGGGATTGCGAAGGTAAGATGGCAGTCGCTTCGTATAAAAATCAAGTGATCAGCCACATCGGGTTGAATCAAGTGCCGACCCCAACAATGTATGGGATAAGGCCAGGGAGATGATGATATGGTACACGAAGTACCAGGCGCACATAACGGACAAGGAGCTAATAAGTTGATTGCGACTAACATAGAACCACATCGGGTTGAATCAAGTGCCGACCCCAACAATGTATGGGATAAGGCCAGGGACATGGTGACCTCGGGGTTTGAGCAGTTGCCTCCCAGCGGGGCCTATAGTTTTTTTGTCCATTGCTGGACATAGGCCTCCCCTAATGAGCACCATAGCGCCCTGTGTTCAGCTTGCCGCATCCAGCATCTGCCTGCAGTCTTTCGCAGATAGTCATCCCACCTGGCCGGAGGTCGTCCTACACTACATTTGCCGTGTCGCGGTCTCCACTCAGGAACACGTTGTCCCCAGCGGTTGTCTGTTCTTCGCGAGATATGGCTGGTTCACCGCCACATCAGCTTACTAATTCTTTAAGCTATGTCGATCACTTTGGTTTTCTGGCGGATGTATTCGTTGCGAATCCTATCCTTCAGAGAAACTCCGAGCATAGCTCGCTGAACGACTTTATAACAGTGGACCAGCCCTACCGTGTCCACGTCTCAGCTCCGTAGGTCATTATGGAGGCAGGGGATACAATAGCCGAATTCTTAGACCCTGGCTATTGAGTGGACTTTTTTTTATTGTCGACCTTCAGAAGGTCCCGACCGCCCTGGGAGAGGCAGATCGATCGTGTTATGTGGGATTATTACCGCACTAAAAGCCCCCTGTGGCCATCCTCCGTGCTTGAGGGGGACTCCGGGTACTCTGAAAGATCGCACCGGTGTCCCTCCACACTTTGCCGGAGCAGCTGTGTCGCCGCCCCTGGAGACCTCGCTACATCGCGCTGCCACCTTCCCGGGCCTTCGGCTCGGTGGTCAAAGCTCCCACCCCGACCACCGCCAGCAGGCCCTCAGGCCCCCTTTTAGTCGCCTCTTACAAAAACACACTGCGGTGTTTACTTAGATTACATAGCAGTTGGTTTGGCCTCGGTACTGGCCAAGTTTGTTTGATGACATTGGGCCCGACTTTGATGTGAAGTTTAACCAGTTTCCAAACCCGTTCATAAGGTTTTGCCAAAATGGACCATTATTATGATTTGTCAACATCGTTAATACGTCATTATATAAGGTAAAGTCAGCAGTCATGGACAGTATTAGCGATTTTTTTTTATATTTGCTCTGTAATTTGTTCATTTTTTGACATACATTCTTAAGGATTTGTAGGTAAATTAAAAGCTCTTTTCTCAATCAGTATTTAAAGTTTAATTTCAGTTTAGTACTTAGTACAATAAAATAATATAAATAAACAACACTCCTACTTAGACACCATTAATGGACAGTGAGAATCCAGTGTTGTGTTTTAGGGCTAAAATGATAATTTATAGTATGGGTTATATTATTAAGTTGATGCATTTCTATTGATAAATCATTAAATAATAATAATTTCAACAATCGCGATTCTAGTAAGAAATTACGATTCCCGACACCAAATGACACCGCGAAACTAACAACCGTTATGGCGGCTATCAAAATGGGCGTCAGTTGTCAAAAACAGTTGTTATGACAGCTATAATACTGGCACAACTGATCGGTATTGACATTTGAAAAAAGTACCGCGCGTTTGTTTAATTTTAACAAAAAATGTCCATCACTGGTCCGTATCCAACATAGGTGCCGTATCTATATATGTATACCTATAAAATAGAGTTGTGTTAGTTAAACTATCTATAACTCAAGAACGGCTGAACCGATTTCGCTGAAAATTGGTGGAGAGGTAGCTCAAAACCAGGAGAAAGACATAGGGTACTAAATCCCAAAAAATCTATACATACAGATAAATAAGAATAAAGAGTCTGTTTGTAATTTCAATTTAAAAACTTTTCACTTAATGCATATGAAAGTATACATATAATAAGGTAGATAAAAAAAAAATACATTTTCTCTGTTTGTCTGTCTGTATGTATGTTCCGGGTAAACTCTGAAACGTTTGGACCGATTTCTGCGGGACGTTCACTGACAGTAGTTAATGTTGCAAGGAATAACGTAGGACATTTTTTTTAAGTTAAATAAAAATTCACTTATAATATTAAGTTTACACGGGTGAAACCGCGGCGCAGGGCTAGTTAAAAATAAAATAAAAATCTTTTAATTTTTTTTTCGTCTTATTTTCATTTTATAACCTAAATAAACATTGTCTCATGACGGTTATACCTTATGACCACCAACTTATATTCAAAGTTTGTGAATTTATCACTCTTTGGTAACTGATAATTATCCTTTAATTTTTGTGTTTTTAATTCATTCTTTACTATAATTATTTTTGCATGTAATCATCGTTAGAATCGGGCTTTATACCTTTTTTGTTTTTGCTTGGCTTATATAATAATAGTGTATGTGTGTGCGGCGAGCCTAAAGGATCTTTATTTTTATAATATAAGGGCGGTAAAGTGAAAATTATAGCCGAGATGATATTGCTACAAGAGAGCAAAGACGTATGGCATACGACATTTTATAACATACTAGCGGACTACACGCGGTTTCACCCGCGTAGTTCCCGTTCCCGTGGGAGTACGGGGATAAAACAAAGCCTATATTACTCGCTGATGATGTAGCTATCTACGCCTAGCCAGTAATTGGATGGGTGACCGCCCGAGTTCCCTCCATGCCTCGGGGAGCACGTTAAGCCGTCGGTCCCGGTTGCCAATTTATCATCTTTGGCAATCGTTACAGGTCAGTCGGAGGTCTAAAATATTCTGACAACTGGTTTAACCCAGATCGCTGATTTTCCTCGTAAAAGGGGTTGCGAAGATCAGAAGGCAGTCGCTTCGTATAAAAATCAGGTGATCAGCCACATCGGGTTGAATCAAGTGCCGACCCCAACAATGTATGGGATAAGGCCAGGGACGATGATCCTGTATAATCATTAATGTTTTTGCATGGAATGTGTTCATGTGTGTTTATGCTTTGTGTGTGATTTTGTTATTGCATGAGTCATGTTAAGGTAAGTGATTTTAATTATTATTCATATTATAAAGTAGGTACTATTATTTTTAGCAGATATGTACTCAAAAATCCGTGGCCTTGGGTTGGAGCTGTCGCTTACTGCGCAAGCAAATCCCATCGGGGCTTGTACTAACGAGTTTTTCTAAAAACTTATGTATAGTTATTTCACACCACGTGCTTTACGGTGAAGGAAAACATCCTGAGGAAACCTGCGTATATCTGAGAAGTGATTCAAAGATGCGTGAGACGGCGATGGACTCCACCCTCTGTCACGTTGACACTTAATCATATTCCGTGAAATGTGGCTGTTGTTGTTACAACACCTCTGCTTACCCCTTCGGGGACACTTCTGGGATGGCATGAGCATATTTATATAGCTACTATACATTTCAACAGAGATATACGTAATTGAATTAAAATCTTACAGTTTTAATTAACGTTGACGATATCGATAGCGTTATATCAAAAGGGAGATTACGTTGTCAACTGAAATAGAAGGGATAGACAGAGGTGTTGTAATAACAACACCCACATTTCTCCGAATATGATTAAGTACCAAATGACAGAGGGTGAGTCCATCGGCGTCTTAAGCACTATACATACGTCTTTGAATTACTTCTCAGACACTAGAAAACCTGTACATAGGTTTTCTAGTGTTTTGTTTCAGAAACAAGCATACTAATTATGTTATTTTAATCTAATTCCAGATGGAAGGATAAGTTTGAAGGCGAGTCGTGTCGTTGAAAAAGTCGTCTTGTAAGCCACGCGACTTGTTGTACCTACCCATCATTATGCATTATTTCATTATGTCGACCTTTTTTTTAAATAAACCTTTCTAAAAATAAAAAAGTATATTATTTTCCTTGTATCATAATTATATAATTAAGTTAGCATACTTCAACCCACGACTGGTCTTAGCGAGATGATATATAGAATAGAATTACAATTAAATTTATGCACCCAACTAGCAGTACCCCGCGGTTTCACCCGCGATAGCATACCCTAATAGTTTTTTTTATTAAAAGTAGCCTAAACTTTCATCCCCTATTTTATCCCCTCGGGGGTAGAATTAATCAAAATCCTTTGTAGCGGATGCCTACGTCATAACATCTACCTGCATGCCAAATGTCAGCCCGATCCGTCCAGTGGTTTGGGCTGTGCGTTGATAGATTACAGTCAGTCACCTTTGAGTTATATATATTTAGATTTCCTTAAATGTAGATTATAAAATAGTGCCGTATAAGGAAACATTAAGCTCCTTACAGAACTAGGTTCAACCTGTGTCTCGGGTTTTATAATATATCTTATTAATAATGTCACATTTGACAGTTTTGTAAACGAATACATATAGCATTTAGCGATAAATAGGCCATCTAACACTGAAATAATTTTTCGAATCGGTTTTGAGATTACAGCGTTCATTACAAACCAACTTTAATTCAATTCAATTCAATTCAAAAATATCTTTATACGATTAGACTTTTTACAAAGTACTTTCAAATCGTCAGAATGACATAATTATACAGTATTATACATGATACCGCCAGGTTCGGAAGGTTGCTTTTACTGAGAAGAACCTGGCAAGAAAATCAGTAACTCTTTTAAAAAAAAAATTACATCTATTTATATACATAAGCCCATGGACACAGTTCCAGTGCACAAAAGTCGATATAATTTTTTTTTATTAAAACTAAAGATAAGTACTACGGATAATTTTGTAGCTTGATGTATTATTACTAGCGGATGTCACGCGGTTTCACCCGCGTAGTTCCCGTTCCCGTGGGAGCATGGGGATAAAATATAGCCTATATTAATCAGTGATAATGTAGCATTCAAATCGTGAAAGAATTTTTAAAATCGGTCCAGTACTTTTTAAGCTAATTCGTTACAAACATACAACAAACCTATCATCTTTATAATATTAGTATAGACTAGCTGTGCCCGCGGTTTCATTCGAGTTGACTTTATTTTTTTTTAAATAAGTACAGTTAATCTAAGTTACTCTTTGTAACACCAACTATCTGCCAGTGAAAGTCCCGTCAAAATCGGCCCAGCCTTTTCAGAGATTAGCCGGAACAAACAAACGGACAGTTTTTTTTTTAATTTAATTGTTGATGTATGTCATGATACTTACATAATTATGCATTAATTTGGAATTACAAACAGACACTTCAATATTATTTATATGTATAGATGTATAGATGAGACAAATGTACCTATATGACGTGTCTGTCACTATCACACCATATTTCAACGAGCGCATTAAGTAATTCTTAATTTGAGACTCAACGGTACAGGTTCCGTGGTGTAGTGGTTATCACATCTGCTTTACACGCAGAAGGCCGCCAGTTCGATCCTGGCCGGAATCATATATTTTTTTTATGTTACAACCGTGGTCTCACAGCTATTAGGTATTTATACTGCCTTGTAATTATCCGTCGTCGAAGAGATTTTAAAATTTTCCAATTTTTCAATAACTCGAATAGTTGTCATTGAAAAGTTATATCGGTTTAAATATTCGGTTGTTTCATGTTATTCAATACGGTTTTGGTATATAAACGGCATTAAGGTGTAACCAGTATGTCTAAAAAGGCCACTTTGGGAGAATCATAATGTGATCCGAATATGATTCATCATCGAAATGACAAAATGGTCTCTTTGGTGCAATTTATATTATGATTCACGAATGATTAATATTTCGCAATTCATCTGTTTCACACTTTGAGGAGCTCGTGGCACAGTTGCTATTGCGCATATCATTCGATCAGCGAAGTTAAGCAACCCCTTCCCCAAGCCAGTAAATGGATGGGTGACCGCCCGAGTTCCCTCCGTGCCTCGGAGAGCACGTTAAGCCGTCGGTCCCGGTTGACAATTTATCATCTTTGGCAATCGTTACAGGTCAGTCGGAGGCCTAAAATAGTCTGACAACTGGTTTAACCACATCACAGATTTTCCTCGGTAAAAGGGGTTGCGTAGGTCAGATGGCAGTCGCTTTGTATAAAAATCAAGTGATCAGCCACATCGGGTTGAATCAAGTGCCGACCTCAACAATGTATGGGATAAGGACAGGGAGATGATCACCTGTTTCACACTTTCCTATGAAGATTCCTAAAATGGTCCACTAAATATGAATTGCTTTTGTGACAAATATCATCATAAAAAGTTAGTTAGGGACTAACATCTACAATTATTGTAATAATTCGTGAATCATAATATGAATTGCACCTAAGAGACCATTTTGTCATTTCGATGATGAATCATATTCGGATCACATTATAATTCTCCCAAAGTGGCCTTTTTAGACCTACTGATACAGTCAAAGTCAAAAGTATCTTTATTCGATTAGACTTTTTACAAAGTACTTTCAAATCGTCAGAATGACGTATTATACAGTATTATACATGATACCGCCAGGTTCGGAAGGTTGCTTTTACTGACAAGAACCTGGCAAGAAACTCAGTAATTACTCTTTTCAAAAATATTATACATTTTAAAGAATACAAATTAAATAATTTAAAAAACGTAAGCTATAAGCCGCTCGACGCTCGTTTCCAGCGACAAGTGGTCACGTGATATGTAGCGATACGTTATAGGAGCGGCTGCATGACGTAGTTCCTTTTAGAGTCGCGGGAAATTTAAAATGGGGTCACGTGCTGTCACGTTTGTCGCTGGAAAAGAGCGTCGAGCGACTGCATGTGGATGCACCTTGATATCACGGCAGCTTAGGTCCTCGAGTATTTTCTTCCCCTTATATAAAAATAAAACTGATTTACTATAAATAAAGTAATTTACAGATGAATAACAAACGGGTGTGAGATGAATTAAATTTACAAATAAATTAGCTAGAGCTAACATCGTTCTTGAGTTATTCGCGGACGTCACGCAGTTTCACCCGCGCAGTTCCCGTTCCCATGGGAGTACAGGGATAAAATATAGACTAAGCTACTCGCTGATGATGAAGCTTTCCAATGGTGAAAGAATTTTCGGAATCGGCACAGTAGTTTTTGAGTTTATTCCTTACAAACATACACACCCACACTCGCCGTTTTGGGGCGTTTTTTAACGTACCAGTACATAATGAGTTTTTAGTTATTTAAAGGCGGCAGAAACCGAGAAATAGAGCTAGTCTGGGAGAGACAAAGAGCTCATTAATATTCTTTGCATATTTGTCGCGCAATAAAAGCTAATAAAACAAGATTACCTAACACAAGTCCATACAAGGTTGTCAAATTTATTCGTCAATAAACTTGACTTACATTGTTATACCGGTGACTGCCTCGATGCCTACGGGCCCAACCATGAGCTTCTTATTGCAATGTTATGTCAGCTGTGCGACAGTGACAGATGTATACACATCATATACATCTGTCTCATAATAAAAGTAAAACTATCATGGCAATAAGAGCTCATGGTATGGATCTTTTCAATGAGTAGGTAATTATAAAAAAAAAACTAAATACATCCTGATTTAGTCTTAAAAGGCCTTTCAAATCGTCAGAATTACAGGATTATACAGGTAAAGTTAATAAGCAATATTGCTCAAGCTATCCCAGAGGGGTCCCCTAAGGGGTAAGCCGAGGTGTTGTAACAACAACAACCACACCGAATATGATAATTGGTAGGCTCCGCTGGGATTCAAACTTGCGTAGCAAGTGACTAATCGAACTGATTACGCCTGCTACGCAAGCGACGCAAGTTCGAATCGCAGCGGGACCTGTACCAAAGAGTTTTTCTAAAAAACTTATGTACAGTGATTTCACACCACGTGCTTTACGGTGAAGGAAAACATCGTGAGGAAACCTGCATATTTTTGAGAAGTAATTCGATGACGTATGTATAGTCCCTGAGAAGGCGATGGACTCACGATCTGTCACGTTGGCACTTAATCATCTTCGGTGAAAAGTGTGTGTTGTGATTACAACACCTCTGCCTACCCCTTCGGGGAATATAGGCGTGAGCATATGTATATATGTAAGTAATATAGTGAAAAGCTGATAATTTGGTATTAATAACAGACATTAAAATTTTATTTCTTTGCATTCAAATTCAAAATATCTTAATTCGATTAGAATTTTAACAAAGTACTTTCAAATCATAAGAACGACACGATTATACAGAATTATACATTGGACGTACAAAACAGCGCCATCTATGATTAACTCCCTTAACTATTTTCAGTGTTAATTGAAAAGCTTCTTCGCTCATGTCCTGACATTGACACAATATATGTTTTAATCAGAAGTAAGAAGGGAAAGGACCCTAGAGCTCGCTTACATGAAATGTTGGATGATTTTGTAAGTATTTCTGTAAAATTTGTCATTAGTGGCGCCATCTAGTGTCGAATAGAAGCGACATTATGATGTGTTTATTATTTTGTTATCGCCCACATATAAGTATTTAAATAAATTTATTATATTTAATATTAATAAGTTGTTAAAAATGTAATATTCAAATGCCCTAAAATTGAGTGAAATATGTGATTCTTTTAACCTTGTACTTCTCAAACATATGCAGGTTTCCTCACGATGTTTTCCTTCACCATAAAGCACGTGGTGTAAAGTCACTACATAAGTTTTTAGAAAAACTCATTGGTTCAGACCCCGCTGGGATTCGAACTTGCGTCGCTTGCGTAGCAGGCGACTGCTCAAACCCCGAGGCCAGCACGGCTACAAAAATAACAATGTTTGTCAATTTATTGTTTCATTTCAGTTGTATGAGAGAGCTCACACTGAAAACCCGAAAGGTATTTACAAAGTAGTGCCAATTGTTGGTGATATGGAGTCCCCAGGATTGGGAATCAGCGAAGAAGATAGGAAAATAATTACCAGCAGGGTAAGATTCAAATATTCTAGGTCGGTAAAAGTTGCCAATTTTGGTCGATAGATGTCGTTAACGATGGATGGATTGTATGAAAGACTATATGGCTAAGGGAGTGAATACAGATATGACGGCTGATAGAGAGGAATGTGGATGGTTACAAGGGGAGAGGAAGACCTAAGAAACGATGGATGGATTGTGTGAAAGATGATATGGCTAAGGGAGTGAATACAGATATGACGGCTGATAGAGAGGAATGTGGATGGTTACAAGGGGAGAGGAAGACCTAAGAAACGATGGATGGATTGTGTTAAAGATGATATGGCTAAGGGAGTGAATACAGATATGACGGCTGATAGAGAGGAATGTGGATGGTTACAAGGGGAGAGGAAGACCTAAGAAACGATGGATGGATTGTGTGAAAGATGATATGGCTAAGGGAGTGAATACAGATATGACGGCTGATAGAGAGGAATGTGGATGGTTACAAGGGGAGAGGAAGACCTAAGAAACGATGGATGGATTGTGTGAAAGATGATATGGCTAAGGGAGTGAATACAGATATGACGGCTGATAGAGAGGAATGTGGATGGTTACAAGGGGAGAGGAAGACCTAAGAAACGATGGATGGATTGAGTGGAAGATGATATGGCTAGAACCGACTGCGAAAATTATTTTACAAATAGATAGCCACGTTATCTGGAAGGTTTACAGGCTATATTTTCACCCGAAAAATCTTAAATATATTAAACTCAAAGGTAACTGACTGACTGACTGACATAGTGATTTATCAACGCACAGCCCAAACCCGCTAAGAAAGGATCTTGATTAATTCTACCCCCAAGGGGATAAAATAGGGGATGAAAGTTTATCAATTTTAAACCGATATATATTATATAAAACTAGTTTAAATATATTCAGTGACTTTTTAATTAAATGGTAGTTTTACCAATTTTCTTCCATTGTACTTCGATTAGAACCTCAAAGATATATTTTCTTATTTTTCAGTGCACAATAATAATAAATGGAGCGGCTACGGTTAAATTCGACGAGAAGCTGTCAATAGCCACGGGCATTAATGTAAAGGGCACGAAAGAGGTCATTAAGCTGGCTAAGGAGTGCCGAAACCTCATCGCACTCACCCACGTGTCTACTGCTTTCTCTAACACTCATGTCAAACATATTGAGGAGAAGTAAGCTCCTTTTATCCGACTTCAAACAAAGGAGGAACCTCCTCCGTTCATCAATTCGACTGTAATTCTTTTTTATGCCTCAGAACTTTTGAGAATAAGAGTCACCTGCTACGCAAGCGACGCAAGTTCGCATCGTTCTTCACGATTGGAAAGCTACATCATCAGCGAGTAAAATAGGCATTATTTTATCCCGATACTCCCACGGGAACGGGAACTACGCGAGTGAAACCGCGTGACGTCTGCTATTCTAATAAAACTATTCATTTCAGATTCTACGAACCACCAATGACAGCAGAAGCTTTAGAAGCAGTTTCACAGCTCGACGAGAACGTTATAGAAAACATTCTGCCAACGTATGTACTGTGGCTTATTACATCATGTCCAAAAGCTATCCAAGATCTTCTATATCTATACAGATAAATAAAATTGAAGTGTCTATTCGTAATTCCAAAAAAACAGCTTTTCACTAAATGCATATGAAATATTTTCTCTGTCTGTCTGTCTCCAAATAATTGTTTTTTTTTCAGATTGTTAGGCAACCGTCCAAACACATATTGCCTGACGAAGGCAGTCGCTGAAGAAGTCGTGAGGAAGTGCGGAGAAGGAATGCCTATTTGTATAGTGCGACCATCAATAGGTAAACACATATTCATATTCTCATGCTTGTGTCGCACAGGGGTAGGCAGAGACTATTCGCCACATGCTGCATGCACCTTGTCTTTGCTGGGGATGACACTGATCACTCGCTCTCCACACAGTATATATACAAGTGTCCAACTAGAACAGTTGGAGCCGGTGTTCCCCAGACATGACACCCGCCTCAATGGAAGATCTTGTCTTTGCTGGGGATGACACTGATCACTCGCTCTCCACACAGTATATATACAAGTGTCCAACTAGAACAGTTGGAGCCGGTGTTCCCCAGACATGACACCCGCCTCAATGGAAGATCTTGTCTTTGCTGGGGATGACACTGATCACTCGCTCTCCACACAGTATATATACAAGTGTCCAACTAGAACAGTTGGAGCCGGTGTTCCCCAGACATGACACCCGCCTCAATGGAAGATCTTGTCTTTGCTGGGGATGACACTGATCACTCGCTCTCCACACAGTATATATACAAGTGTCCAACTAGAACAGTTGGAGCCGGTGTTCCCCAGACATGACACCCGCCTCAATGGAAGATCTTGTCTTTGCTGGGGATGACACTGATCACTCGCTCTCCACACAGTATATATACAAGTGTCCAACTAGAACAGTTGGAGCCGGTGTTCCCCAGACATGACACCCGCCTTAATGGAAGATCTTGTCTTTGCTGGGGATGACACTGATCAGCATCATCACCTGTTCTTGAGAAAATCAATGGTGACAGACGGACTGACGGACAAGAGTGATCTTCCAAGGGTTCCTTATTTCACCTTCTGAGATAAGGAACCCTAAAAGTACCTCAAACCCCTAATTTCAGTGGTATCGACATACGAGGAGCCAGTTCGAGGCTGGACTGACAGCGTGTACGGTCCCACGGGCCTCATGGTCGGAATTGGAACTGGGGTAAGTTGCAATCTACCTATACCTACAGGTGTCGGAGACAAAGGAACAGTTGTCTTCTAGAAGTTGCAGGGTTTTAAGAACATAACACTATGTTGAAGTCGTAAAATATGGTTGCTAAGGGCCGAAGAACTCGCGACCTTAAGCGATTGAATGAACGCGCGGCCGCGTTTACCTACATTACGTACGGGGTCATTAAACTTGTTAAATTATGGCGAAGGTTAATAGTTTCAAGAATTGTTTTCATGGGATTATTTCAGGAACTATTAGTGAGAGATAAAAATAAAACATAATTAGATTTAATAACTCGTACGTTACACAGATTTTTTTGCCAAAATCAGGTCTTGATATGGTCAAATTTGAACGTCAATAACTCGAAAACGGAAGAAGATATTTTGGGCTTAATAATTTCATTTGCTTCCAAAAATTATACCCTATGACATATTTTAACAGCTGTCCTATTTTCCTTGACACTCTATTTACTACATGGCTCTTCTCAACCTTTATATTATTTGACAGTGTTCCTACTTTATCCCTAGAGTCGCCTAGCGTCAACTTTCTATGATTCACAAACCTAATCTGTATGTAATTCCAAAAATTACAGCTTTTCGCTAAATGCATATTAGGAGATTTTAAGAAAACTCGCACTAGGCACTCAGAATTACCAGCCGCGTTATTCTGTAAGGTTCCTTAATAAGTATGGTCAGTTGAAAATTTATCGAAACTCATGACGGGTTATGTATCTATATTATTTCTTAATCCAAGGTGCTACGGACGATGTACATGGACGAGAATAAGACCGCTGACATGGTGCCCGTAGATCTCTGCGTCAACGCAATCTTGGCCTCTGCCTGGCATACTGCCAAGAACTTCAAAGAGAAGTGAGTCATATTCGTAGTAAACATATGGTTTATTTTTTATTTTACGTTTAATACATGATATGCTCATGCATATATCCCATGGGGGTAGGCAGAGACCACCGTTCGCCACATGCTACTTCTTTCACTTCATCCACATTCATGCATCTCTTCATACATTTCCTTCGGTTACGAGTGCTCTGAATTTGACCTTTCTCAAAAATACTTTTAATTTGGTCATAGTAGTTGTTCTTTGGACGCCCTCTACCGACACTTCCGGTCACATTCGCTCTATAAATGTGTTTCGTTAATCGCCTTTCACTCATCCTTTCGATATGTCCAAACCATCTCAATATACTTTTTTCGGTTCTGGTCACCACATCATTATTCATATTTATTCATCACCTTTTCAAAGAGGTTGCACGTCGTCTGGTAGAAGCTTCTCGTGACAAGCGGGCTGGGGCTTTTCTCGCTCAGAGAATCAGCATTGCTATTCAACGTGGCAATGCTGCCAGCCTTCCTGGCACGACCATCTAATGAGTTTTATCTAGTATTTTCTAGAGTATCTAGTAATTTCTCTCTCCAGCCAAACATCAGACATTCCGATCTACAACTTCGTCTCCGGAGCACAGAATCCAGTCACTTGGGGACAGTTCATAGACCTCAATAGAAAATACGGCATCGACAAACCCACTGCAAAAGCTGTATGGTAAGTCATTAAAAAAGATAACATAGACCATAGATTATAGTGCTTAGCACCACAAAGGGAAGATCTTTCAAAGAGTGTTGTGGAAATTAATATGATTTATTTAGTTATGGCCCTGGTAAAGCACTTATGAATACTGGAAAAATTTGACACACATTTAACTTATGTGCAGTAATTCCACACTGGGTGCTTTACGGTGAAGGAAAACATCATGAGGAAACCTGCATATGTCTGAGAAGTAATACACACATGTATGTATAGAAGGGAAGAGAGAGAGGAGGGTCTGTCATGACGTATAAGGAGGTCAAAGAATCTTAAATTCATGATGATGATGGACTCACCATCTGTCACGTTGGCACTTAATTATCTTGTGTGAAAAGTGAGTGTTGTTATTACAACACCTTTGCCTACCCCTTCGGGGAACACAGGGCTGAGTCGTATGCTCACCTCTATGTATAATCTGGGTCGAGTCACATCAAAGGGAAGATCTTCTTCCGCGTTCTGTCTAGGTAATTAATTATAATAAGTTGATTTAATATAACTCTTTTGCCAGGTACTACGGTTTGAATCCAACCAGCAGTTACAACATGTTCCTGTTTTACAACTTCTTTCTGCATTATCTACCAGCGTTGCTTATCGACACATTCTGCTTCTTGACCGGTAGACGGCGAGCGTAAGTTCAGCTGCAATTAGTTCGCAGTGGTGCCGATAGATGGCGTTACCTTCATTCATTATAACAAAAAATTCCATAACGGACTTTAGTTACATTAAATCATGGACAGATGGCATTGGTAACGCACTATCTATATACATATTATAGATAAAAAATAAGTGTCTGTTTGTAATTCCAAATTAACAGCTGTTCACTAAATGCATATGAAAGCATATACGGTACAAAACACGTTTTTTTTCTCTGTCGGTCTGTTTGTTCCGAATACTAATCTCAGAAACAACTACACTGATTTTTATGGGATATTCACTGGCAGATAGGTTATTTTACAATGAGTAACGAAGGCTATTTTTTTATAAAGAAAAATTAGGGTTCCGCGGTCCGTCCATGAAATAAAGTTTAATTTGTTTGTTTGATACGATTTAACTCAAAAACTACTCGACCGATTTTAAAAAAATATTTCACTGTAAATAACCTATTTCTTAAGCGATATAGGCAGTATTGTTAATCAAAATTACTTAAGGATCTATAACAAAACGCAGGCAAAGCCGGGGTTTGAAGCTGGTTTATTTATAAACGAGCAAATCTTGTATTTAAATTAACATTAATTTAAGTAAGCGTGACTATTTAAAATTTTTTTTTTAATTGGCATTAATAGACCTCTCTGACGCCATCTCAATTTTTTTTATGGAACTCGCTTACCGACCTTTTTAAGTAATTTTTTTTAAATTCTAGAATGCTCAAATTCTATCACAAATTGATGAAGCTGGCAAATATTCTGTTCTACTTCTCTATGCAAGACTGGAAGTTCTCTGATTACGGGGTCAGGAACATGTGGAATACTCTATCAGAATCTGACAAAGCCGTGTTCCCTTTCAACCTTGGAGAGATGTCCTGGGAATACGAATGTGAAACATTTCTAGTTGGTATGTTTTATGAACAGTACTAAAAACTAATTACAAGTAGAAAACTTGTCCCAAATCGGTGTCTCTCGGGATCGTGCCAAGAAGGCTGGCAGCATTGCCACGTTGAATAGCAATGTTGATTCTCTGAGCGAGAAAAGCCCCAGCCCGCTTGTTTGTATGTTTATTACATTAAAGTTTAGTTAGAGGAGCTCGTGGCACAGTTGCTATTGCGCATATAATTCGATCAGCGAAGTTAAGCAACCCTAAACCTAGCCAGTAATTGTATGGATGACCGCCCGAGTTCCCTCCATGCCTCGGAGAGCACGTTAAGCCGTCGGTCCCGGTTGACAATTTATCAACTTTGGTAATCGATTGGAAACGATACAATGTAAATGATATAAATCAGTCACGTGACATATGTCATTCCCGTACATTTTGTATCGTTTCGTCGTAAGCCGCTCGACGCTCGTATCCAGCGACAAATGTGGTCACGTGATAAGGTGCGACCACATGCAGCCGCCCGATGCTCGTTTCGAGCGACAAATGTGGTCACGTGACCACATTTTAAATTTCCCGCGACTGAAAAAGGAACTACGTCATGTAGCCGCTCCAATCACGTATCGCTACATATCACGTGACTACATTATACCTTGAGGGTAATGTTATTTTGTTTACAGGCCCTGTTCTCAACTATGTACACATTTTATTTTCAGGTCTAAGAGTGTACCTAATCAAGGATGATCTTTCAACACTTCCCGAAGCTAGAAGGAAGTGGGACAGGTACTTATACATCAAATTTATTTTATAATTTACTATACACTATGTTAGGATGAATAACGGACGGTTTCAAGCAGTCGATAAATCATAGTTATTAGTAATCATTCAAGGCCGAGAAAACTGATTATGGTACTAAATATGACGACTTTGAAAAATTTATGACTTAAAGACAATTTGAACAAGTAAAGCGACTTCTGTGATTGAATAGTAGAATTAACAATATGTTATTTTTTTTTCAGATTATTCTACATGCACCAAACATTGAAGACAGTGACTCTAGCCTTAGTAGCTTACCTATTCTACGTCTTATTAAGACCAATAATATCGTTTGTATTAGCATTAGTCTAGTTAAGATAAAAATAGGTTATTTTTTTAATTTAAACGTAAAATTATTATGACAAATTTAAAAATGTGATATAGGGCTTTCCGTGTTATGAGGTACTAAGTAGACGACGAGAAGCTTTGCAGACAATTCAATCAGCATTTTACTAGCGAACTATTTAATATTTCTTTTTTGCCCTTCCTTGTACTTAAACAATTTTTTTTTATTTATTTAATGACGACGAGCTTGAGTACAGCTATTCCGCCAATGTCAAGTTATTGCTGAGAAAAAAAATTGTAAATTGTTAAAAATATATGAAGTATCCCATTGCATTCCTTATTGTACTTTATAAATATTTTAGGGTGCAACCTCATGCAGCCGCTCGACGCTCGTTTCCAGCGACAAATGTGGTCACGTGACCCCATTTTAAATTTCCCGCGACTCAAAAAGGGACTACGTCGTGCAGCTGCTCCAATCACGTATCGCTACATATCATGTGACCACATTTAACGCTGGAAACGAGCGTCGAGCGGATTACATCAGGTTGCACCTTTAGTGAGTCGTAGGATCTATATGTATGAGATTATCTGTGGTTCAGATTTACTGCTTCCAGCTGGTAGTTGCATTTTGCCAATTAATTCTCATTGAAGCAGAGCCCATGGGTGGGCCCTTCTTTTGTACAATCTTGCCTTGTGGCCTATTTCTACATAATACCTCAGCGCATTCGATCTGTTATTTAAAATAATTCATTAAAAAATATATTGGGATGACTTACCTTGCGTATGTTTAGGGAAACAAAAGAAATTAGGTGACATTACTAAGTTATTGTTTATGGCAGTATTTTTTTACAACCGTCCATTTTATGTGTATTAGTATTTTACGTAATATAAGTATCAATTAAAAAAAGGTGTTTTAATTTACAATAAACATTAACCATAATTATATCAATTGGATGACATATATTTCTTCGTTTTTTATTTTTACCCTTTCAACGTAAAATGTGTCTTTTAGCCTTAATAATCTGATAAAATATTTTTGGAAATAAAATTGAATTTGAGCAATATTCCACCCCACATTTTATCATTCAAAGTATCCAAAAAATCTGCAAAAAAAAAGTGGCTGTAGTCTATGAACATCTTCTACATGGACTGATTCTGACGTAACGTATAATAATCTGTTAACTATGCCTATCTGATTCCCGCCATTTTTTCAATTTATCGTAGAAGGATCGAAATAATAGACGGTAGAACAAAATTCTTCAAAAAGTCTATGGATACTAATATTTAACTAAATGGCTGTAATTTATTTTCTTTGTCTATGAAGTAGCTAGCAGTGGCCAGTGTTTTTTTTTTGGCTAGCAAAAAAAAAAATGTCCATAGAGGCTGAGATGATTGTTTTGTTACAACTTATTAATTTTACTTACTTTTTACTTACAACAATTATTATATTTACAGGATAATAAAATATTCAGCATTAAATACATTAAAAGTAACTGATGAGTTTTTGGGAAGATGATTTCTAATTTAGAAGTATAGTCTGTGACGTGCTTAATTTTAATATTGGCAGTAGTAATACTCATTTTTTATTGCCATATAATAATAGCGATAAGAGAATGTTGTTGCCAAGAAAAAAAAAACCCGTGTCGTGTTGTCAAAATCACAGAGTACAATATTGCTGCAAACCTAAAATATTCAACAGTAATAAATTATTTAAACACCGTTAATCAGCCGAACCATGAATTGTAAACGTTTGATAACATCATAAAGCATTCAGCCTTCCATTAGTGTTTCGTACACTTGTGTTTTAGTTAGAATTTTTTTATTTTTTATTATTCTTCAACCATGGACGGAACTTGGGTCCTTATTTTACTATGTTTAGTAATGTTAATAGGCTCCTATGTGTCTGGGAGTATTCCTTTAAACGTCAGCATGTCTGAGGTAAGTCCTGAATTCATGGAATACCGATTTTATTGCAAAATACATGCAATTTCCTTACTATTACATTTCATCAATATGCTTAGGAAATTACTTTGACTGTTGCAAAACTTGACTTATCGCAATCATTTCGTTATAAATTGACCTGTATTAAGTAATAGTTAAGAAACTAGTGACTTGTGTTTTGTATTCACTTCTTATATATTGAAAATTTTATTTGATTGTAATATTTAAATACTTTTTAATGTCTAACCATGAAGTTCTTGATTACAAGTATGATATTAAATAACAGTTATTTGCTCTTCATAATCGTAATTTGTAATTCATGCAAATTTAATATAATGTTTATAAAATATATCATACTAGCTGTGTCCAACGGTTTCACGCACCTAGCATACCCTTTAAGTTATTTATTAAAAGTAGCCTAAACTTTCAGAATTAATCAAAATCCTTTCTTAGCGAATGCCTACGTCATAACATGTACCTGCATGTCCAATTTCAGCCCGATCCGTATAGTAGTTTGGGCTGTGCCTTGATAGATCACTATGTCAGTCAGTTAGTTGCCTTACTTTATTAAAAACTAGCTGACATCACACACCTCCCTAGTTCCCGTTCCCGTGGGAGTACAGGGATAAAATATAGCCTATATTAATCAGTGATAATGTAGTATTCAAATGGTAAAAGAATTTTTTAAATTGGTCCAGTTTTGAGTTAATTTGTTACAAACACACAATTCATTTTGATAATCTTAATATAGATGTAAAATATTTTTTTCTAGGATAAATTAAAAAAAGTAACAGTGTTCGGTGCAGGCCTGCTAGTAGGGACAGCATTAGCAGTCATCATCCCAGAAGGAGTGCGGTCGCTGTTCAGCGAGAAATCAATTCCGACGGTAGTAACGAAAGATTACACGGCAGAACCTCCCAGTCACGATGATGATCTACACTCCGTTATTGGGATATCACTGGTATTAGGTAATCCATGTTTAACATACTGTGCTGCTGTCCTGCTAAAAGACCGTTGAGTGATTGTAATGAGAGTTTTAGGTGAGAGGAGAAAATTTGGGAATTCATATTTTTGCAAATGGATAGACAGCCGTGGACATAGTTTCCAGATCTCCATATTTATAAATGATAGGAAGTGATTTCACACCACATGCTTTACGGTGAAGGAAACATTGTGAGGAAACCTGCATATGTCTGAGAAATAATTCAATGACGTATGTAAAGTGTCTGAGACGGCGATGGACTTACCATCTGTCACATTGGCACTTAATCATCTTCGGTGAAAAGTGGGTGTTGTTATTACAACACCTCTGCCTGCCCCTTCGGGGAATACAGGCGTGAGCATATGTATGTATGATAGGAAAATATTACCCAGGTTGGCAGGTAGAGAAAAAGCCGTATTTTTGGATGGTATAAAAACGTAAATTTCAACAAAATTTTACTGAACTGCCTTTTAGTAAATGGACGGCAGCGTGGTCAATTCTTTGATGTTCATCGGTGTGTTACCAAGGTCTAGACTGAATAAATCATTTTCATTAATATTCCCCAGGGTTTGTATTCATGCTGTTGGTGGACCAGCTGTCTTCAAGATACAATGGGTCCAGTAACCCAGTGGAGAAGAATGTCACCGCCACTGTGGGGTTGGTGGTTCATGCTGCTGGTGAGTTAAATACAATACTGTTTCAGTTGCTTGGTCAAAAATATGTTTATTCAATTAGACTTTTAACAAAGTACTTTCAAATCGTCAGAATGGCATAATTATACAGTTATTATACATGATACCGCCAGGTTCGGAAGGTTGCTTACTGAGAAGAACCTGGCAAGAAATTCAGCAAATACTCTTTTTCAAAAATATCATCATCTCCCTGGCCTTATCTCATACATTGTTGGGGTTGGCACTTGATTCAACCCGATGTAGCTGATCACCTGATTTTTATACGAAGCGACTGCCATATTACCTTCGCAACCCCTTTAACGAAGAAAATCTGTGATCTGGGTTTAATCCAGTTGTCAGACTATTTTAGGCCTCCGACTGACCTGTAACGACTGCCAAAGATGATAAATTGTCTACCGGCACCGACGGCTTAACGTGCTCTCCGAGGCACAGAGGGAACTCGGGCGGTCACCCATCCAATTACTGACTAGGCTTAGGGTTGCTTAACTTCGCTGATCGAATGATACACAGATAGGCAGAACCAATACATAAGTAGGTTAAATAACCTACTGTACACGACGTCCCGTCATAGTGACGATTTTATATTTTTTGACACTAATAAATTTATTAGTGGACTTAGAGTAACTAGGGATTCGTTTTATATCCCTAAATCATGTCTCAAACTGATTGCTACCTTGGTAGCTTACAATATTAACGACGTTATAGCAAATATAACAAAACATAGGTTAAGGAATGTATCTGAGCATAACAGTACTGTTAACACTCCTATTGGTGTTTTAAACTAGTACAAGAGACAATAGCTGAGCCCAGTGTCTCTCAGCGTTGTCGCTTAAATAATACTAAGTATAGACTTGCGAGTGCATTTGTCAGACGTTCAGCAATACATGGAGGCTCATTGATTATTGTTTCAAATGAAGTAAAATTTAAGGAACGTAAAGACATAGTTAATATTTCCGTTGAGCGCACAGCTGAGTTATCGTGCATCGAACTCGACAAATTTGTTATTATTTGCGTGTACCGTCCCCCTTCAGGGAACTTTTGTTTATTTGAATCTCTGTTAGAAGATGCTATTAAGCGTGTTAGTGTACTTAATAAAAATATAATAGTTTGTGGCGACTTTAACGTTAATCTGCTAGACAGTGGGCCATTAACGGTTAGGTTAGTTAGTCTTTTTAATTCATTTAATTTAAAGCATTTATTCTCTGAGCCTACTAGAATCACAGCAACTACAGCCACATGTTTAGATAATATATTTTGCGACTGCGAAGCCATAGATAGTGCTATTATTAGTGATATCACATCTGACCACTGTGGTCAAAAGATGACTGTTTTATATAAATGTCAATCAGATATACAAAAAGTAACATGTAGACCTATCACAAAGAAACGGTTAAATAATTTTAAATCTAATATAGAAAGTAAAATTCCATATTTGCGATGTTCACAAACTGATCCCGATAAACGTTTTAAAAGCCTATTTCACCTTATAAAAAATGAGTTTAACAGTACCTTTAAACTTAAACCGGTCCATAAGAACATTAAAGCAAAATTTAATGAATGGGCAACTCCAGGTATATGCATTAGTAGAAATAGGTTGTATGAGCTATATGGGTTGAAACAATGTAATCATAACCCTGAATTTCTAACTTATGTACGGGCTTATTCAAAAACCTTTAAAAAAGCTTGTATAAAAGCTAAAGCTCTATATCTCTCGTGCAAAATTAAAAATGCTGATAACAAGATTAAGGCTACATGGAATATGATCAATGCGGAGACAGGGAAGGTAAAAAGTCGCGATACTCGAATAGCCTTAAATATTAATAATAATCTAATCCGCGATAATATTCAAATTGCAGAAACGTTTAATAACTTTTTTATTAACATTCCTGTAGTTACAACTTGTTCCTTGCATTCATCTTCTTCAGACGCCTAATCTCTTCTTAAGTCAAGTGTGTCAGAATGCGACGCCGGCTTTTGTTTTTGTTCCGTTACCCCATTAGAAGTGATTAAGACATTTAAAAGTTTAAATTTAAAAAAAACGGGTGACCTGTGGGATATATCACTAAAAGTATTACAAGATATAATAGATATAATAGCTCCAAGTCTAGCTGAAATTTTTAACAATTGTATTAAATTAGGTAAATTTCCCGATTTGATGAAATACAGTAAAGTTATACCATTGTTTAAAGCTGGTGATATTAATGATCCCAATAACTACAGACCAATTTCAATTTTACCTGCTCTTAGCAAAATTTTTGAGAAAATCATGTTAAATCAGTTAGTTTTACATTTCAACATGAATAAGATTTTACACAATGAGCAGTATGGCTTCACCAAAGGTCGGTCGACTACTGATGCCGGTGTTGCACTTCTTCGACATGTATATAGGGCTTGGGAGAAATCACATGATATGATAGGTGTATTCTGTGACCTATCTAAAGCGTTTGATTGCGTACATCATGAGACATTATTGCTCAAATTAAAACACTATGGAGTCAAAGGTACTGCACTCGATTTAATTAATTCATATTTAAGTCAGAGGGTACAGAAAGTAGAGGTAAATGGCGTTAAGTCTTCCGGGTCCCCGGTTCTAATGGGCGTTCCGCAGGGATCAATATTAGGGCCTTTTCTGTTTCTGATATACATTAATGACTTACCGCATTTTGTTCAGAATACTTGTGATATTGTACTGTTCGCTGATGATACATCACTCCTGTTTGAAGTTAACAGAGCTAAAACGGATTATGATGATGTAAACAGTGCCCTTGACAAAGTATTGAAATGGTTCACTGTAAATAACTTAGTTTTGAACGCAAAAAAAACAAAATGCTTAAAATTTACTTTACCTAACGTCAAACCTGTTCCGACCAAAATTATGATCAATGGTGAAGAACTGGATATTGTGGAGTCAGTAGTTTTTCTAGGTGTAACACTCGATAATAAACTTCAATGGGGCCCACATATATCTAGTCTAGCGGGGAAACTCAGCTCAGCAGCATATGCAGTTAGGAAAGTAAAGCAATTCACTGATGTAGACACGGCACGCTTAGTTTATTTTAGTTACTTTCATAGCGTTATGTCGTATGCCATCCTGCTTTGGGGCAAAGCTGCCGATATAGAAGCCATATTTATATTACAGAAAAGGGCTGTAAGATCAATCTATAACTTAGGATCTAGAGCATCTTTGAAGGAAAAATTTAAAGAAATAGGAATTTTAACAGTGGCTTCGCAGTATATTTTAGCAAATTTATTACTTGTACATAAAAATATTAATTCTTTTCAAAAGAAGTGTGATGTACATAATGTCAACACAAGGCACAAAAATAAAATAGTAGTACCTACACACCGCTTACAGAAAGTCCAGGGATCATTTTTAGGGCAATGTATACGCTTTTATAATAAGTTACCTACATGTATTGTAAATTTACCCTTTGATAAATTTAAAGAGACTGTAAAATCTGTATTACTTAAAAAGGGTTATTATACAGTTAGTGATTATATATGTGATAAAGAAACTTGGAATAATGTATTACCAGATAAATATTGTAAGTAGTCTCATGGACACTGTACTTATGTTACAATTCTTAATATTTATTAGTTTTGATCTTTGTTTGACTGGCTTGAGTTGTCAGGCTCACTAAAATGCCTTTGCTTGCGGCGGCGTCTGGATGACGGGTTGTCCACTTCCCTCTATGATGGTTGAGGAGGTCAATGGCTGGCATTCACGTCATACTTGTGAACAGGTGCTGCTTGTGGGGGCTGGTCATCTCAAGCTACGCATTTAGTTATAAGTAGATGTACTAGATTTTTAGTTATGTTAATTTTTATCGACATTTGTGCATTGGAACATTGTACATGAGCTTACGTTTTTTAAATTATTTATTTTGTATTCTTTAAATTGTATAATATTTTTGAAAAGAGTAATTACTGAGTTTCTTGCCAGGTTCTTCTCAGTAAAAGCAACCTTCCGAACCTGGCGGTAGCATGTATAATCCTGTATAATTGTGTCATTCTGACAATTTGAAAGTGCTTTGTAAAAGTCTAATCGAATAAAGATACTTTTGACTTTGACTTTGATATGCGCAACAGAAACTGTGCCATGAGCTCCTCAAAAATGAGCTTTTCAAAAATATTATACAATTTTTAAATAATAAAGAAATGTAAGACACAGTTCCAATGCACAAATGTCGATAAAAAATCAAATAAAGTAAAAGTCTAGTAGTTCTACTTATATCTGAATACAAAGCTTGTGATGACCAGCCCCCACAAGCAGCACCTGTTCACAAGTATGACCCAAATGCCAGCCATTGACATAGTTGTTTATTCTTGAATGTCATGGGTTTGTTACCCGTGTGGGGCAATCATGTTTCCATCTGTAATATCCCAGTAGCAACTCGCGAGAGTTAATGTCCGATTAATGGCAATAGGCTCGCTTCCTATTACATGGGACTTATTATTGGCGAAATTTGAGAGTACTATAAGTACATTTCTGTGTACCCCTTCGAGGTACATGGACATGCCCGTATGTATGTAGATTTCTATGCTAACAGATTAATGACAGACAAAACCGTGATTATTTTGTACTAGCACAGTGATTCCATTAATTATTATCAAAGAAATCTAAAGTATAAAATCTAGTATTTAATTAACATTAATTTATAGATAAGAAATGATAAGATCTAGATTCATGATGAAATACTGATAAAATCCATTAAAACACTACTTATTATGTAAACATACATTATCGCAATTTGTAACACTTACGTATAATGCAATCGCTTATAGTCACGTATGTTAAAATAACAAATTGAGAGAGAATAAGAGATTTAAACACTGTAGATTTAATGAAGTCGGTGGCTTTTGCTGGGGATGACACTGATCACTCGCTCTCCTCACAGTATATATACAAGTGTCCAACTAGAACAGTTGGAGCCGGTGTTCCCCAGACATGACACCCGCCTCAATGGAAGATCTTGTCTTTGCTGGGGATGACACTGATCACTCGCTCTCCACACAGTATATATACAAGTGTCCAAGTAGAACAGTTGGAGCCGGTGTTCCCCAGACATGACACCCGCCTCAATGGAAGATCTTGTCTTTGGTGGAGATGACGCTAACCTCGTGTATTATTTTCCCAGCGGACGGCATCGCCCTGGGAGCAGCAGCAACAACATCTCACGCTGATGTGGAGTTAATAGTGTTCCTAGCTATTATGTTACACAAGGCCCCAGCCGCCTTTGGGCTGGTAACCTTCTTATTACATGCTGGATTGGAGAGGTAAATATACCAGTCCAGTACCCCTATCACGAGTTTGCCACCGTTTCCGTAATCTATACTCGCTAGCGTCACTCGCAATTAGTATGAGATATTTTAGTTCTTCACGTCACCGCTGGGAGTCGCTGCACAATTTCTCATACTAATATTCGGCGGAGACGCTAGCGAGTATAGATTACGAAAACGGGGGTAAACCCGTGATAGGGGTACTAGACAAAGTAACATTTTCTTGCGCGTGCGCTGATAGAAACGTTACAAAATTCACAGGTATGACATAAAGGTGCAACCTGATGTAAGCCCACAGCAAGACCACATATGTCGCTGGAAACGGGAGTCGGGCGGCTGCATGTGGTTGCGCCTTTACGGTTAAGGAAAACATCGTGAGGAAACCTGCATATTTCTGAGACGTAACAAATATGGCAGTGATGGACTTACCATCTGTCACGTTGGCACTTAATCATATTCAGTGAACAAAATATATTGAGATGGTTTCGAAATATCGAAAGGATGAATGAAAGGCGATTAACGAAACAAATTTATAGAGCGAATGTGACCGGAAGTGTCGGTAGAGGGAACAACTACTATGACACAATTAATGGTATTTATCAGAAAGGTCAAATTCGGAGCACTCGTAACCGAAGAAAGTGTATGAAGAGATGCATGAATGTGGATGAAGCGAAAGAAGTATGTAAGGATCGTAGCATGTGGCAAACGGTGGTCTCTGCCTACCACCATGGGATACAGGCGAGAGCGTATGTATAAGCTATGTTTTTTTCCAGGAATCGTATCCGCAAACACTTGTTAATATTCGCATGCGCCGCGCCACTGCTCGCTCTCGTAACTTACTTCGGGATTGGTAATGAAAGCAAGCAGACATTGACTGACTTCAAAGCAACTGGTAAGCATATATATATACATGCTCACAAATATTTGTAATATTTTAGTTATTATATTTGACAATTGAGCATTTGAACCGTATCCATGGGCTTATATTCATGAGATATAAATACTGTAACCAAAAACATTGTATAATATATATTTTTTTAAAAGAGTAATTGTTGAGTTTCTTGCCGGGTTCTTGTCAACAAAAGCTACCTTCCGAACCCGGTGGTAACATTTATAATCATGTATAATGTATTTTGTGTCCTTCTGACGATTTGAAAGTACTTTGTAAGAAGTCTAATCAAATAAAGATATTTTTGATTTGATTGATTGATTGATATTTTTTTAACAGGCTAGCCAACTTTCTAAAAAGCATTTGTACCCGTGTAGCAGTCCCGAGTCTGGATTAGTGCCCGTGTGTCTACTAATGACTCAGAGATCCCGTTTTGCGTTACCTCTCTTAATGTGGAAAAATAATTCAATTTGTTTTTCAGGTATTGCCATGTTATTCTCAGCCGGTACGTTTTTGTACGTGGCAACAGTGCATGTGCTGCCAGAGCTGACACATCCCCACCCACACACGCACACATTGCTGCCGATGCAAGATGGCGCCGCTCCTAAAAAAGGCTTCGGAGGATTACAGTTCTTCGAAATGTTAATACTAGCCGTCGGTGCTATGTTGCCAGTTTTGCTTACTATGGGGCATAAACACTAAATTACGGGGCGAATGGATAACATTTTGGGGTAATTCAACAGATAATTTATCAAGAGGGGGGAAATTGTAGCGTGATATTTAGGGTTCTCAACGGGAATCTCTATTACTAAGACTCCGCTGTCCGTCCGTCTGTCTGTCTATACGTTTAAAAAAAAATTACAGAGATTATTCTTCAGTTCATAACAACTGAAAAACAAAATATGTATAATAAATATTTTAGAGGCAGGCAGGTATATACAACAAACGTGATATTTTTGCCATTTATTTAGATGGTACGGCACCTTTCGTGCGCGAGTCCGACTCGCACTTGGCCGGTTTTTTCTAATCACCCCTTTCTTTTTTGTACGTACCCCAAATGTCGGTAAAAATTGTAGTGTGTCAACGTGTATTTGAAATTGTTTTTACGATCGCCTCATAGTGTCTATATTTATACATTAGGAAATAAAAATGTTCAGCGCTTCAAGAGAACAATAATAGTATAGGTAAACTCAACAATTACCCCATCTCATGTATTTAGTGAACACAGTTGAATTTAAAATGGCCACGTGTAGCCTTTGAAACGCGGATTAAGTCGCGGGAAAGTTTTTAAGGATTAAGTTTTTGTAAAAAAAAATCCTCCTAAACGACTTGACCGGTTATTATATTTTTTTTGTATGTGTTCGTTTCGTTGAGCTCGTGGCACAGTTCATTCAATCAGCGAAGTTAAGCAACCCTAACCCAGTAATTGGATGGGTGACCGCCCGAGTTCCCGCCGTGCCTCGGAGAGCAGCTTAAGCCGTCGGTCCCGGTTGACAATTTATAATCTTTGGCAATCGTTACAGATCAGTCGGAGGCCTAAAATAGTCTGACAACTGGTTTAACCCAGATCACAGATTTTCCTCGTTAAAGGGGTTGCGAAGGTCAGATGGCAGTCGCTTCGTATAAAAATCAGGTGATCAGCCACATCGGGTTGAATCAAGTGCCGACCTCAACAATGTATGGCATAAGGCCAGGGACGATGATGTGTTCGTTTCGTCTGACGGATGTTAACTATTTTTCATACCACGAAGTGGTTCACCCCAAAAATGTTTATGGCAAAACATAATTTGCTAGGCACAGCTAGTTATTAATATTCTTTTGGCTAGTGAAATTAATTATAGCGGACAAAATAATTTGTGAGTGTGATTTTATTATAATTTTTTATCGACCTTCCAACAAATGATAAATAATTTTAGCATAAGTATAGCTATCTCGTTCTTTTTCCAAGAGTATGAATGTGATAAAATGTGCACGTTTTATATAGATGTTGTTTAAATAAATTATAGGCATAGATTTTTATTTTCGGCACTTTTATGCTTAGTGATTTATATGGCACTTATTTTTGTTTATTATATTTTTAGTAATGGCAACTTAGACTTTATCCCCGTGTTGCCAAAAAGACCAATGTGTTTAAATGATTAATAAGGTACAATTTATTGAATTTACAAAGTGACAAATCGGGATTGAATAAAAAATTCCAACTTACCCCAATTTTGTATACAAATACCCCAAAACTGTGTGAATGATTACTTTTGCCAAACAGATAAGAACAACGAAGCAGTGGCGTAGCTACCTTGGGTGGCACCCGGTGCAGAAGCTGGTGGTGTCACCCCGTCGAAAGTAAAAAGCAATAAATTTTAAATGATAAAGGAAATGGATCGTTTATTATTTATAATATGGAAGAAATAACAAAACACAATAATAACTAAGACAATAAATTCAAAAAGAAAATCAAAAGAATTTTTTGTGCTAGCGATTTTTTACTGTCACCCCGAAAACGATGCGACCCTCCCCACCGCCCCCTTTTCTACGCCACTGCAACGAAACCATATTTTAAAAAACATGAAATATATTTTAGGACTTTTATTAAGATAATGTCTTCCTTACAAAGCGTATTATACAAAAAATTGCATTGAGAATTAGTTACTATACATAGAATAATCTACACAAGAACTTTAAGAGGGAAGGAAAATTGACACGAATTGTCTGAGCAACTGCATCCTTTATAAGAAGGTCGTGGGTTCGAATCACGCCTTGAGATTGTAATAAAGAAATATCTGACACTTAAATCACACATTGAACGTCATTTCTCGTACGATAACTTACGTAAATTTACTACCGTTTACAAATGTAAGCTTGTCAAGAGAAGACAGGGTGAAACAAACTGACGGCTGTTACATGTGTCCCTTCTATATACATAGGGTTGCTTAAGTACATTTCAATGGAAGAGTGACCATCTCATTGCCATGCTTGGCTATCATTAATATACTCAGTTACATTATAATATGCTTGTTCACAAAGTTTCTGTTTGTAGATTGCGTTAAACCTTAAAAATAGTTCACATATTCTTAATGGTAGTTTATTTAAAAAGCGTTATAACAAGTGTTAATGATATTGTAACACTAGTGCTGGGTTCAAAGTTATTGAATTTTGTGGTAATGTAAACTTCCTTACCATGCATTCGATTCAACGACCCCTATTTCATCCTATACACATTAACGCGTTCACTGCTAACGACGCGTATGTGCGTCCAACTGTTAGAGAATTTACGAAGAAGTTGAAATGTGTTAAATGAATTACTTAAATGTAAAATATAATGGCGGAGCCGAGGTGGCATTGAGGTTTGAGCAGCAAGTTCGAATCCCAGCGGGGCCTGTATGAATGAGTTTTTCTAAAAAACTTTTGTGAATTATGGTGAAGGAAAACATCGTGAGGAAACCTGCATATTTCTGAGAAGTAATTCAATGACGTATGTAAAGTGTCTGAGACGGCGATGGACTCACCATCTGTCATGTTGGCACTTAATCATCTTCGGTGAAAAGTGGGTGTTGTGATTACAACACCTCTGCCTACCCCTTAGGGGAATACAGGCGTGAGCATATGTATGTATGTTAAATAAAATGATGGATGTATAGAAATCGATATAACGCGACTTCGCCTGTATATTATGTAGTAAGGCGGTTTTTTAATCTGTACATATGTCTTTCAAAACGCCTGGTTGACGTCTCTGGTGACCGTCGAGCTGGTTCTTACCTCGGTCAGAGGATTAGCTTAGCGATCCAGCGAGGTAACGCAGCCAGCTTACTGGGCACCATTCCCGCAGACACTAATTTAAATTCCGTGTTTTATTTATAATTTTTATTTTTATTATATTTTTCCTTTTTCATTGTTAGCAATAAGTTACTCAAATGTTATATTTCATGTAAGTTGTTTTTTGTAAATAAGGATTTGAAATATATTTTTATTTGTATATCAGCGTTCTATTTTGTAAATAATATATGAATTTGCTTTGAACATAGTTTTATTTATTAGATTTGATTTCCTGTTTATTTACAGAACCCAAATTTTTCTTTAATAAAAGTAGCCTAATTTACTCTTTGAAACATCAGCTATCTGCCAAAGGTCCCGTTCAAATCGGCCCAGCCGTTTCGGAGATTAGTCGGAACAAACAGATAGACAGAAACATTTTGAAAATTTGTTTTGTTTAATCACTTTCATATATGCATTTAGTAAAAAGCTGTTATTTTGGAATTAAAAAGATTTTTGCTGGACTTTCAATGTCAGGTAGCTCATGTTGCAAGTATTGGATTGGAACAAGAATTGGATTTTGACAGCGAGGAATCCAATGGGTTCCTCCACATATTTGTTACAATTTACAAGATATTTTTCTCAACAATCACTTGACATTGGCGGAATAGTTTTACTTAAGCTCATCGCCATTAAATAAATAAATAAAAGGAAAAAATTGGGTTCTGTGGACAACCAATGAAATTCAGTCTATGCAGGGCACAGCTAATCGAAATATATATAACTCAAAGGTGGACTGACATAGTGATCTATCAACGCACAGCCCAAACCACTGGACGGATCGGGCTGAAATTTGGCATGCAGGTACATGTTATGACGTAGGCATCCGCTAAGAAAGGATTTTGATTAATTCTACCCCCAAGGGGATGAAAGTTTGTATGAAACTTTATCACTTTTAAACCGATCGGGCGTAAATAGTTTTTCACCAAATGCATATGAAAGTATATAGGGTCATCATATCAGCCATAGGACGTCCACTGCTGAACGATTGCACTGCTGTCTCCCAATGATTTCCACCTCACCCGGTTGGAAGCGGCCTGCATCCAGCGGGTCCCCGCGGCCTTGACCAGATCGTCCGTCCATCTCGCGGGAGGGCGCCCTACGCTGCGCTTGCCGGTACGTGGTCTCCACTCGAGAACTCTACTGCCCCAGCGGCCATCAGTCCTTCGAGCAATGTGGCCTGCCCATTGCCACTTAAGCCTGCTATCCCGATTGGCTATGTCGGTCACCTTAGTACGTCTACGGATCTCCTCATTTCTGATTCGATCTCGTAGCGAGACACCAAGCATAGCTCTTTCCATGGCACGCTGAGTGACTTTGAGCCTATTCAAGAGGCCTACAGTTAGACTACGTCTCGGCACGGTTTATAGGGTACTGACATAAATATATGTGAACATTTAGAAAAATAATTATAAATTCTAGTACTTAATTACGTAGTATATTTTGAAGTGTGCAGTAAAGAAAGGTGTATATAATGAAAAATAAATGCTGATATGTTTAATATGTGGTTAAAATGTAACTGCAGTACTTAATGAAGTTAATATTTACATGCCCTAAAATTGGGTGAAATATGTGATTCTTGTAACCTTTAATAACACCTACCCTTTGTACCATATTTAATGTGAATAAATATTATTTCTATTTCTATTTCAACAAGTTATAATTTTCTTCTCTGTCTGTCTGTCCGTCTGTATAAATAAATCACGAAACTAAATCTACGCGGTTGAAATCGCGGGCACAGCTAGTATTTTATTAAGGATAAATAAACATCTATGACAAATAATAAATGTATTATTATGTTGTATCCTTCCTCTTCAAATCTACTTCATAAATATTGAATATACCTACATTTATTAATATAAAGCTTTGTTCACCTCCCTTTTATTCCTTAAGTTTTTTTATTATTAGGTAAGTACTAGCTTTTAACCGCAATTTCATCGCAGAATCCATATCAAATCAAAAATATCTTTATTCGATTAGACTTTTAACAAAGTACTTTCAAATCGTCAGAATGACATAATTATACAGTATTATACATGATACCGCCAGGTTCGGAGGGTTGCTTTTACTGAGAAGAACCTGGCAAGAAACTCAGTAATAATTGATTAAAAAAATAATAATTTTCAACTTTGAGTACTTAATCTAATATATAAAGTTCTCGTGTCACAGTTTTCGTTGCCATACTCCTCCGAAACGGCTAGACCGATTTGTATGAAATTTTGTGTGCAGATTGGGTAGGTCTGAGAATCGGCCAACATCAATTTTTCATCCCCCTAAATGTTAGGGGTAGTCCACCCCAAAAAAAATATGGCAATACAACGTATGCCGGGCACAGCTAGTAAATTCATAAAAAAATTATATAAGCCCATAGACACAGGTCCAGTGCACAAAAGTCGATAAAAAAAGTATCTAGGTACTACGTATAATTGTGTAGCTTAAGATGACCAGCCCCCACTAGCAACGCCTGTTCACAAGTATGACGAGAATGCCAGCCATCCAGTATACCCACAAGGATATGATTCAAACTGACGCATGTAATTCACCACCATTAAAGTGCAACCTGATGTAAGCCGCTCGACGCTCGTTTCCAGCGACAAATGTGGTCACGTGATATGTAGCGATACATGATAGGAGCGGCTGCATGACGTAGTTTCTTTTTTGACACTTGTCGCTGGAAACGAGCGTCGTGCGGCTGCATGTGGTTGCACCTTTATGACCGAAGCTGAATCATAAATTACAACGTATTATTATTTTTATTTTACCGTTCAATATATTGCATCGATTCGAGTGAACATCTAGGTCATTTGTTGAAAATGTACAACAGAACAATAATATTATATATATTGATTATATATACGGTGCAGTGGAGTGATTCGTGCTGTACGAAAAAAAGTATTGAGAATAAAGGTGGGGAATGGATAGATTCTTATATCTATACACTGATTTAAGTGACTGTTTGTAATTCAAATTTACGTTAAATGCATGTGAAAGAATAATATAGTTATGTAGTACTGTATATGCGCACGCCATCCCAGAAGGGTCCCCGAAGAGGTAAATAGAGGTGTTGTAACAACACCGAAGTGACTCTATCGCCGTGTCAGGCACTATACACAATATGCAGGTTTCCTCACGATGTTTTCCTTCACCGTAAAGCACGTGGTGTGAATTCACTTTAGTTTTTAAAAAGACTTATTTGTGCAGAGGTCCGAACTTGCGTCTTTAGGCGACTGCTCCAACCCCACGGCAACCTCCATAAATAAATATAGAACCATTATAAAACTGTAATGTAGGGAGAGCGAGTGATCATGCTCATCCCAGCAAAAGGAAAATCTTGTCATGTTATGCCTTCAGAAACGCGGCTCCAACTGTTCTAATTGGAAACTTGTATATATATCTATTACAATGCGCTAGAAAACTCTTATTGCGCGATTTAGGTTCTCGTGTATTTGCACTCAAACTTTGCAATTGCTAGCGAGTAGCGCCATCTATGTTGCTGACGGAGAAACGCTGCTACATAATTTTTATATTTTCAGTTGAAGCCCTACAGACGGACTCTGAAATTGCCATGACAATCAGTATAACTAATACCCAGACGGGACGTACACCAAAAAAGCTAAGTGAGTACCAATTATACAAGACTATTCTTATAAGACGTAACTAGTAAATTATTTGTGCCTGACAACTACACACGCGCTAGGAAACACAGGCTGTTTTCGATATTGGAGGGTCGTACTAAGTCGCGATCATACTCTCCTGTCCCTCGCACTCTCTCTGCGCTCAACGCTCTCTTGGATACTCTCCTGTCCCTCGCACTCTCTCTGCGCTCAACGCTCTCTTGGATACTCTCCTCTCCCTCGCACTCTCTCTGCGCTCAACGCTCTCTTGGATACTCTCCTGTCCCTCGCACTCTCTCTGCGCTCAACGCTCTCTTGGATACTCTCCTCTCCCTCGCACTCTCTCAGCGCTCAACGCTCTCTTAGATACTCTCCTGTCCCTCGCACTCTCTCTGCGCTCAACGCTCTCTTGGAGTCACACTCTGAGTGTGATTTGTTTGCGGATGAATGGCAGACGATCATGTCGGCATGTCTGGAGTATTGTGAGGCGAATGTTTAATTGTGTACTGTATATACATTGTGTAATATTGCTAAATGTATATTTCAAATAAATAAATAAATTAATAGTGCCCCAAGTATGTTTCGACACGTTCGAACGTCATCACTTGACCTTGCATTTTGCGCTTTTTGTATGGAGACGTTAAGTTCCTACACTCGCCGCTTGGGGCGCTTTTTAACGTGCCCACAAAACATGAGGAAAATTCGCAGACGATATCGTCTACGTACAAACATGTCAAGCCTTGAGGCATTGATGCCACTAGCGTGTCGGAATTGAGTCGTTGAAGTTTTCAGACCTCTAGCCTAAGTTACTCTTAAGTTTATAAACTTCGTATTTAGGTATACATACCAGTAGACAGAAATTTATATTCAAATAATTACTTAAAACTATTTACAAATAGAAAACTTGGCCCAAATCGGTGTCTCTCGGGATCGTGCCAAGAAGGCTGGCAGCATTGCCACGTTGAATAGCAATGCTGATTCTCTGAGCGAGAAAAGCCCCAGCCCGCTTGTCACGAGAAGCTTCTACCAGACGGCGTGCAACCTCTTTGAAAAGTTGATGAGCATCCGGACCCCAAGGGCCCAGAGTTTCAACCGCAAAGGCAGAAAATACGTATCCTTGACCAATGCAAGCATATTTCCGGCGCTTGAGGCACTCCTGCTGAGCAGCAGCAGCTTCTTATTTCTTTGGAGATTGTAAGATATCGTCTGGTTGCTCTGGGCTGGGGATTTTCTCGCTCAGAGAATCACCATTGCTATTCAACATGGCAATGCTGCTAACCTTTAGAGGACGACCTCGAAGGACACCTATACATACATATATATTATGTATAGCGTATATATGTACATACGCTCGTATTCCCCGAAGGAGTAGCCAGAGGTGTTGTAATAACAACACCTACTTTTCACCGAAGATGATTAAGTGCCAACGTGACAGATGTTGAGTCTATCGCTGTCTCGGCCACTACACGTCTTTGAATTACTTCTCAGACATATTATGCAGGTTTCCTGGCGATTAATTTGAATGAAAATAAAAGGAATGTAAGAAATACTTTTAAAATACATTTCTTCTTGTTAAAAAATAAATTTGATTTTAATTTGAATATAATCTTTTTTATGTTATCTTTTTTTTCCAGTTTCACCCAACGTAAAAAATTTCGTAAAATATGATATTGGAGATATTTTCCGAGCAGAATGCAAACAGTTAAGAGGAGATCCAAAAAAATATTATTTACAGTGGTACCAGACGCCAGGTAAACTAGCTGCGTATTCTGTAAGGTTTTAGCGACGAACTCAAATTCAAAATATCTTTATTCGATTAAGGTGCAACCTGATGTAAGCCGCTCGACGCTCGTTTCCAGCGACAAATGTGGTCACGTGATATGTAGCGATACGTGATAGGAGCGGCTGCATGACGTAGTTCCTTTTTGAGTCGCGGGAAATTTAAAATGGGGCCACGTGACCACATTTGTCGCTGGAAACGAGCGTCGAGCGGCGGCATGTGGTTGCACCTTTAGACTTTTAACAAAGTACTTTCAAATCGTCAGAACGAAACGATTACGCAGGTGTGTTACGCAGTGATTATACATGCAAGAAACTCAGTAATTACTGTTTCAAATAAAAATATTTTACAATTTTGAGTATAAATCATAAAAATACAATATAAATCATAAAAATATATACAAGCCCATGGACACCGTTCCAATGCCACACTCGGTGGAGATAAAGTTATTTATTCAAAAATGTCGTCTAAATTTATAAAGTTTATATGTATTTAAACTGTAATTATGGTATATTTTTATATACTGTATGTTTCAGAACAGATTGAAAGTCAACCTATATATTTAGGGGCAATACCTCAGTGTCTTATGAACGAATGCATATTAGAATTAAAACTGGAATTATTCGACACGAGAACCCGCATTGCTTGTGCAATATTCCAAAATGGTGTACGTGAACCAATAAAATCCCAGAGTATTCATCTCCATTTGGAAGGTAAGTAATATCTTTACATGATTGAACATTATAATGCTAAAGGGCCGACTATCTGTGTCTTATATTTTATACTAGACGCATAGATCCTTATCCCATACATTATGGGGGTCGGCACTTGATTCAACCCGATGTGGCTCCATGTTAGTCGCAATCAACTTATTAACTCCTTGTCCGTTATGTGCGCCTGGTACTTCGTGTACCATATCATCATCTCCCTGGCCTTATCCCATACATTGTTTTGGTCGGCACTTGATTCAACCCGATGTGGCTCCATGTTAGTCGCAATCAACTTATTAACTCCTTGTCCGTTATGTGCGCCTGGTACTTCGTGTACCATATCATCATCTCCCTAGCCTTATCCCATACATTGTTTTGGTCGGCGCTTGCTTCAACCCGATGTGGCTGATCACCTGATTGTTACTCAAAGCAACTACCACCTGACCTTCGCAAACCCTTTTACGAGGAAAATGAGTAATTTGGGTTGAACCAGTTATCAGACTTTCTTAGGCTTACAACTGCTTAACGATTACCAAAGATGTTCAATTGACTGAAATTGGCTTAAAGTACTCTCTTAGACACGGGGTAAACTTTAAAACCCATCCAACTACTGGCTTTAGTTGGGGTCGCTTAATTTCGCTGATCAAATGATTGTTATGTATTTCGATAATTTCAGACTCGACCATTGATATTCATCAACGCACGAGCTCAGAGTTGGAATTGCCGAGAGCAAATACAATTAATTACGAATGTGACGTTCATCCTGTCAACAGTAAGTGTGAAATTCCTTCATATAAAAAAAAAATCCTTGTATATGCGTACGTGACATTAAAATCCTAGGACCTTACTTTAACGGATTTTTCAAAACTCAGGTGCAGTGCTGTCACATCACGCGCTTTACGGTGAAGGAAAACATCGTGAGGGAACCTGCATATTTATGAAAAGATATTCAAAGACCTGAAACGGCACTTCTGCCTAAATGAGACTTTTCTATATCTGTCGAAAGTAGGCTATGTACCTACTTCTGCTTACCCCTTCAGAGACCCTGCTGAGATGACATGGCATATTTTATTTATTTATTACACAGGAAATTTAAGTAGTCGCTAACGCAAGCGACGTAAGTTCGAATCCCAGCGGCCGGTACCAATGATTTTTTTTAAAAATCTATCTGCAGGGCAAAATACCTAAACAAAAACTTTGTGGAAGCATATTATAGTGTAACTGAGTATATTGATGATAGCATGGCAACGAGTTGCTCATTCTTCTAATAAATTGTACAAAAACACTTGAAAAGATTCGGGAAGTTGGTTTCGCCGTTTCTTTTCCTGGATTAAACTTGGAAAAAGTTGTAAAGTTCAAGCTATGTAACCAAGCTCTGTTCCAAATGTCTCCTATATTTAATATGTTTTTTTTCAGCAAGTATCGGAATATATAGCCCCACTTCACTGCAGTCTTTTATCGGCGCAAACAAAATTATCAATACCACCACCTTTGCCAGCGGGAATCGAATCTTCTGCCTGCATTACACAAGTACTCTAACCAACAACACGAACATAATAAAACGCGACCTCAACACATATACGCTGCTCACAGATAATATAGGAAAGGCTGGATCGGAAGTAAGCTGTAAGATTCTTTTAAATAGGGTTTCTAATCCAAAGCTACGAGCATCACAATTATTATTTTTATAACTATTTCATTGGCTTTTGTGCATTGGAACTGTGTTCATATATTGCTGCATTAAATATTTTAAAAGGACTACTAGTTAATGACTAGAGTCGATCTGATGATGGCGTCATAACACAGCCGAGGGCACTTCTCAACCAACTGCAGCAACTACCTGGTCTTTGAACTTGATTCATTTATATTGAGGAGAATGAACCAGACGCAAGTTCAATTCCAGCTGGGCCTCCCCCCACGGGGTCTCACCCGGCTGGCTTGTACCGCGCTGAGGGCGGCGTGAAGACGATCTCTCACGCGTGCCACACTCACTGGTTGCCCAATGTCAAGGCGACGTCATCGGCCAGCACTCCTCCGGGTGCAGGCGCATCAACCCAACGCTCCGCGCAGATCACCGCGCGGCGATGGAAACAACGGGGGCCAAAAGCCCCGAAACGGTTTCCCCAGCTCCCCTACAGGGGCTGTGAGACGACTCAGATGATTGAAGTTCAATCCCAGCGGGACCAAAGAGTTTTTCTAAAAAGTTATATGCAAAGAGCAAGCGACGCAAGTTTGAATCCCAGCGGGAACTGTACCAATGTGTTTTTCTAAAAAAAAACTTATGTACAGTGATTTCACACCACGTGCTTTACGGTGAAGGAAAACATCGTGAGGAAACCTGCATATTTCTGAGAAGTAATTCAATAACGTATGTATAGTGCCTGAGACGGCGATAGACTCACCATCTGTCACGTTGGCACTTAATCAAATTCGGTAAAAAGTGGGTGTTGTGATAACAACACCTCTGCCTACCCCTTCGGGGAATGCAGGCGTGAGCATATGTATTTATCTTGTTCCAGCATATTCGCTATTCCAGATCGGTATGGTAGCAGGAGGTATTGCAGTAATAAGTGTTGGGACAGCCCTGATTACTATACTAATAATGAAATGCAAGAATCAACCGACGTCAGTTGTAAGTATATAACGCATTTTTATAAGTAACTAACTGTGTCCGGCAAACGTTGTATTGCCATATTTATTTTGGGATGGTCACCCTTATCATTTAGGGGTATGAAAAATAGATGTTTGCCGATTCTCGGACCTACCCGATATGAACACAAAATTTCATACAAAACGGTCCAGCCGTTTCGGAGGAGTACGGTAACTAACATTGGGACATGGAAATTTTATATGTATATTAGATTAAAATATCGTTGAATGATTGTAGTGTACAAAAATGTCACATAGATTTTTATTATATATTTGATTAATGCCACAACTTCATATACTTAGAGTGCATATTGTGATTAATAATTTGGATTATTTTATATCTCCGTTTATAATAATAAAATATGTGAAAATATTTCTTAAATTAAGCCTTCATCTAACAATTTGTGGGAGTCGACTTTCTGTACACATTTATTTTGCAGCATTTAATTAAACCATAGACATGATAATGCTTTTTTTTCAGCCAAAAGTGACGTATGCCGATTTAGAGATGATTCAAGCGAGATCCATTCAATTCAGTGGCCGGAAGGATCCGCCATATGCTAAAGTGATCGGAGTATTAGCGCCGAAAACTACCTGATTAAATTTATAGAGTTGTTTATTTAATTATTAATTCTCTAGGAACTTACAAAAATTAATGTTATATTATGGAGTATGTTTAAAAAATTAAACAATAAAATTATTTCATAAATAAAAAATAAATGTGCTCACGCCATCCCAGAAGGGTCCCCAAAAGTGGTAAGCAGAGGTGTTGTAGCAACAACACTCATATTTCACCAAATTTTCATTAAGTGCCAACGTGACAAAGGGTGAGTCCATCGCCGTTTCAGGCACTATACATATGTGTTTGAATTACTTCTCAGACATATGCAGGTTTCCTCACGATGTTTTCCTTCACTGTGAAGCATGTGGTGTGAAATCACTGCACATAAGTTATTTTTTTAGAAAAACACAATGGTCAGCCCCGCTGGGATTCGAACTTGCGTCGATTGCGTATCAGGCGACTGCTCAAACCCCGAGGCCACCACTGCTTCAAATTATTTTAGTTACATAATTATTAATAAGCAATGTTATGCATGATAATAGCGATTATTCGGATTTATAATTGGGCCTGTGCTGTAGAAAGTTTTTTTAAACTGACTGAAATACATAAAGATTATAAAATAATGGAAGTTTTCTCCTAGATGAGCCCATTAAGGTAATTAGTAAAAATGTCTATGTTCCCAATACGCCAAATTAGTCGAATCGCCAAACGTAAGTACAGTACTTACTCGTTTGGCGATTCGACTAATTTGTCTAGTCTCTAATGTGTAGTCTCTAAAAATCTTCTTCTTCGTCTTAGCGTTTTCCCGGCATGGTGCTGGGGTCCGCTTTCCTGCTCTCTCTCCTCCACTTTGCTCGGTCTTTGGCATCCTCCTCTGTGAGGTCGTTCTCTCTCATGTCGGCTTTAACGACGTCAAGCCAGCGCTTCTTGGGTCTGCCACGGGATCTAGGTCCTTGTATTACGAGGTTGAGACATCGGTGCCCGACGTAATCTGGTGACCTGCGGCTCACGTGGCCAAACCAACGGACTCGATTTTCTTGCAGCTTGTCCGCAACGTCACGTACACCCAGGCTGCCACGGATGTATTCGTTACGAATACGGTCAAGTCGCGTAACGCCACACATGTGTAGTCTCTAAAAATATTTATTCTTATTTAATAGTTTCAATTAAATATTTAATGTTAAAAGTTGTTACGTACCTAGAGATTTTCATACTAAATAACAATTTATTCAGCGAAGTATTTTTTAATACAGTTTTTTTGCATCCTTTACTACCGACCAAAACTGTATAATGACCAGTCATTCCAAAATTGATTGAGAATGAGAAAAGATAATGTTATACATACCGTGTCGATTTGAAGCGCCGCCATTGAGGCATAGCAATAAGTGGCAAGCAAATAGGCACAAAGCGAAAGTTTATATATCTATGGGGCACTCCTAATACGTTAGCATAGTCGGCTCAATTGATTTACCAACAATAAAATTGTCCACATTTGTCGCTAGAAACTAGCGTCGAGCGGCTTACATCAGGTTGCACCTTTAGTCGCATGATAAGGTCATTGCATTATATTTCCACTGAAATACAAATGAGGCTGGAATAATGTGCTGTAAAACGTAGTTATCATGTAATGTGATATAATGCTATATAAATAAGTCGAACATAAATTAGTCGATTCTTGAAGTTTCTCCATTTTCATAAATTGCTTAACCATAGACAAAACATACTGACTGAGCAACTGTCAAATTTTTTGGTTGTCTATTGGCAATTTTGGCGCACGCGGAAGTGAGCATTTCTATTTCCTTTTCCTAAAAATTTCAAATAATCCAGGAAAAGTTTCATAATACTAAATATTTATAAAGAATAAATTTACGTGTTACGTTACAAGTATTGTTTTCTTGCAAAACAAGATGGAGGTCACGGATTTGAGTGATATATTGAATGTTCGTTCTATAAAAATGGAAAACATTGAGAATAACTTCGATGCCAGTGCTGAGGTGGAAAATTCTGATCCTTTGGCGTTAATTCCACAATATGTCACCGAGTCGGATCTAGGTATGTAACCTTATTGACTGTTCATTCATTAGCTTAAGGCTTAAATTATTTTCAATGAGTATTCTCGGTAAAACAATCGAACTATCTAGAACACTATATTTGAAGATACGGGATATATGTTTTGAGGATGAGCTACTACGTAAATAAGTAAGATTAATTATTCAGTTTGGACCCTGGTAAGGCATTTATGAATGTTGAGGAACTGGCCACCAGTTGGGAAATCAGGCTTCTACTTTTCATCAATAAAATACAATATTTTAATTATTATTTTTGATGAGCATTGGAACATTGTATAATATTTTTTAAAAGTGTAATTGTTGAGTTTCTTGCCAGGTGTTTTTGTCAACAAAAGCAACCTTCCGCACCCGTTGGTAACATTTATAATCATGTATAATGTATTTTGTGTCCTTCTGACGATTTGAAAGTACTTTGTAAGAAGTCTAATCAAATAATGATATTTTGAACTTAATAAAAATATTTTATGTAGGTAAGAATTGGTACTGGTGATTTATATTGTATTACTCAAAGCTGTAATTTTTTTTTTTAAAAGAGTAATTACTTGCCAGGTTCTTCTCAGTAACAGCAACCTTCCGAACCTGGCGGTATCATGTATAATCCTATGTAATTGTGTCTTTCTAAAGATTTGAAAGTACTTTGTAAAAAGTCTAATCGAATAAAGATATTTGATTTGATACAAATATTTGACCATGCATGTATGTCTGCAGGTCTTCTCCAGACAGGTACAGAAATACTGCACGCACCGCTGGCAGTGTTCTCAGACACTCCTGATGATGATGATACAATGCAAAGCACCGATAGTAGTGGTGAGTTCTTCCTTAATGCTGGTAAAGGTCTTATAATCTAAATCATACATATCCTAACACCTATATTCCCCGAAGGGGTAGGCAGAGGTTTTATAATAACATTACTGAGTTTCTTGCCAGGTTCTTCTCAGTCAAAGCTCCCAGACCTGGCGGTAGCATGTATAATCATACATACATACATATGCTACCAAATTAATAGTATTTTTCAGAAAGGTCAAATTCAGAGCACTCGTAACCGAAGAAAGTGTATGAAGAGATGCATGAATGTGGATGAAGTGAAAGAAGTATGTAAGGATCGTAGCATGTGGCAAACGGTGGTCTCTGCCTACCCCCATGGGATACAGGCGTGAGCATATGTATGTATGTACATACATATGCTCACGCCTGTATTCCCCGAGGGGTAGACAGAGTGGGTGTTGTTATTACAACACCCACTATTCACCGAAGATGATTAAGTGCCAATGTGACAGATGGTGAGTCCATCGCCGTCTCAGACACTTTACATACGTCATTGAATTACTTCTCAGAAATATGCAGATTTCCTCACTATGTTTTCCTTCACCGTAAAGCCCGTGGTGTGAAATCACTGTACATAAGTTTTTTACATTGGTACAGGCCCCGCTGGGATTCGAACTTGCGTAGCAGGCGACTGCTCAAACATCAAGGCCACCACGGCTCCCATGTATAATCCTGTATAATTATGTCGTCCTGATGATTTGAAAGCACTTTGTTAAAAGTCTAATCGAATAAAGATATTTTTGATTTGACTTGACTTAACAACACCCACTTTTCACTCTGAAGGGACGGACCCTAGTTCCTATTAGTTAGTCTAGAGGTTAATTTATATTATTTATTTATTTATACATGTATTAATTAGAGCGGCTAAAAGCCAATTACACTAATTAAGAGTAATATTCATTCATTCCCCTCACAATACTCCAGGCATACTGACATTATCGTCTACCATTCATCCGCTCCACATCACAATCAGGGTTGGAGACCAAGAGAGCGTTGAGAGCGGAGAGAGTGCGGGGGACTGGGGAGTGAGCGCGCGCCATTGTGCGACTTGTGCCCACTGCAAATAATCTGTGTCTCCGGCCGCGTATGTAGTTGTTAGGAACAAATATCCTAGACAACTCTTCATGCAGCTCCGGAGCATCTGATTTTCCATGTAGGACCTTGCACATGGTTTCAAGCTTTTGAGTTGACAGGGTGGGCAGACAAGTCTTAGTGATAAGGTCCCATCTCACTTGGTTGCTAACTGAGATATTGTTGTGTTTTACAGAAGAGGTGATAATCCAACTGATGGACATACGGACAAAGCTATCAAAACTGAGGTCCATGCTGGAACGGAGGCTGTGCACCGATCTCTCTGACTACACATTCTGGCTTCAGGATGCAAAGATGGTATATATCTCTATACAGATAGATAAAGCTGAAGTGTCTGTTTGTAAGTTCCCTCTGTAATGGTTGAGGAGGTCAATGACTGGCATTCTCGTCATACTTGTGAACAGGTGCTGCTAGTGGGGGCTGGTCATCTCAAGCTACGCAATTATTTGTAGTTCTTATTTTTAGATTTTAAATTTTTTTTTATATCCACTTTTGTACACTGGACCTGTGTCCATGGGCTTATATATATTTTTTATGATTTATATTGTATTACTCAAAGTTGTATTTTTTTTTTTAAATGAGTAATTACTGAGTTTCTTGCCAGGTTCTTCTCAGTAAAAGCAACCTTCCGAACCTGGCAGTATCATGTATAATACTGTATAATTATGTCATTATGACGATTTGAAAGTACTTTGGAAAAAGTCTAATCGAATAAAGATATTTTGAATTGAATTGAAATGAAATTGAATAACAGCTTGTTCACTAAATGTATATGCAAGTACATGTATTTGCTTAAAAACTAATATCTGATTGGAATAAGCAAGAAAAGAAAATTTCTGCCGAACGTCAGTCTCTCCCGTGGTACTCTAGTTCCGTTATCGCTCCGTAAGATGGAAGCCTCACGTCTGAGCTACCATAACTTGACAGATGTCGGCGAAATTTACAGTCGTATTGTAATGATATTTTATGAGTTTTTCAGTGCCTGATAACATGGTCAAAACTATGTTTTCCATAACTGTAACCTAGAAAATCGTTGGAGCTGTTTCCGAGATTCCCATTATATATATATATATACAAGAATTGCTCGTTTAAAAATATAAGATGTGTAGAATTACATTTTGAGGTCTGTCTTATGATCTTATCTATACATATACATACGACATATAGATAAATAAAATAGAAGTGTCCGTTTGTAATTCCAGAATTACATCTTTTGACCAAAAGCATATGAAAAGTATACATAGAAAACAAATTAAAAAAAAAAAATCTCTTTGTCTGTCTGTAAGTCTAGTAGTCTCCGGCTAATCTCCAGAACGAGACTTTTACTGGCGGATAGCTAATGTTAAAAGGTGTGAAATATATAGATTTATAGGCATAAGGTATTTTTATTATATTGCCCGCCTCCACAGGCAGATTGCATTCATGAACTATATAAATAAACGGTCATCTTTATACATTCATCATCTCCCTGGCCTTATCCCATATATTGTTGGGGTCGGCACTTGATTCAACCGATGTGGCTGATCACCTGACTTTTATACGAAGCGACTGCCATCTGACCTTCGCAACCCCTTTAACGAGGAAAATCTGTGATCTGGGTTAAATCAGTTGTCAGACTATTTTAGGCCTCCGACTGACCTGTAACGATTGCCAAAGATTATAAATTGTCAACCGGGACCGACGGCTTAACGTGCTCTCCGAGGCACGGAGGGAACTCGGGCGGTCACCCATCCAACTACTGGCTAGGCTTAGGGTTGCTTAACTTCGCTGATCGAATGATATGCGCAATAGCAACTGTACATAGGCTTCTATTCGCTAATCTATATATATAAAAATGAATTACTGTTCGTTAGTCTCGCTAAAACTTGACAGTGGCTGGACCGATTTGGTAATTTTGATCTTGACATATTTGTGGAAGTTCAGGGAAGGTTTAAACGGTGAGAAACATACATAATAAGTAAAGAAAGGGTGATACGATGTTCACCGGGTCCAAATCTACGCAGGTGAAACCGCGGGCCACAGCTAGTTATTAAATAAATATTATTTTATTTCTAGTTGGAGAACCATAAAACCCTAGTAGAACAGTGCATAAGAGGTGAAGGAGTTGTTCAGGTCAACATTCAAATCCGTTCATCGGAGAGGAAGATTAATATCTTGGATGTGTTGAAACCTGATGAAGAACTAGTCCAGATACCACAGCAGGAAGAAGTATGTGATCAGGGTAAGTTATTATGCAACACGAGGTCCCGAGTTCGAGCACCGGGTCAGGCAAAGTCATATTGGGTTACCATCTGTAATGTCCTAATAGCAGCCTGGAGTCTGGATTAGATCGGTCAATGGGAATAGGCTCGCTCCCTATTACATGGGGCTTAAACATAACTGGTGAAATATGGGTGTACTTATGCCGTGGTGTGGGGTTAGAGCAGTCACCTGCTATGAAAGCGACGCAAGTTCGAATCCCAGCGGAGCCTGTACCAATGAGTTTTTAAAAAAACTTATGTGCAGTGATTTCACGCCACGTGTTTTACGGTGAAGGAAAACGTGAAGAAACATGGATATGTCTGAGAAGTAATTCAAAGACGTATGTATAGTGCCTGTGACGGCGATGGACTCACCATCTGTAACGTTGGCACTTAATCGTGTCTGCACATTAGTTTTTAGAAAAACTCCTAATAATCGAACAAGCGACCGCTCAAACCCCACGGCTTCCATGGGTCTTCAACAGAATAAAATATGTAATAATTTTTTTACCACGTTCCTGATAATTTTTTGCTCGTGTTTATAGACAATGGTAGAGGAGCTCGTGGCACAGTTGCTATTGTGCATATCAATCGATCAGCGAAGTTAAGCAACCATAGCCCTAGCCAGCAATTGGATGGGTGACCCCCCGAGTTCCCTCCGTGCCTCGGAGATCACGTTAAGCCGTCGGTCCCGGTTGACAATTTATCATCTTTGGCAATCGTTACAGGTCAGTCGGAGGCCTAAAATTGTCTGACAACTGGTTTAACCTAGATTTTCCTAGTTAAAGGGGTTGCGAAGGTCAGATGGCAGTCGCTTCGTATAAAAATCAGGTGATCAGCCACATCGGGTTGAATCAAGTACCGACCCCAACTATGTATGGGATAAGACCAGGGCGATGATGTTTATAGACAATGGTAGAACTCTTCGTACTTGAGTCCGACTCGCATTGGCTGGTTTTCCTAACCATTTTAAAGAACATGCTAGCATAATGATTCCTCAATTTTGTACAGAAATGGAGGTGACAGAGTTATCTCCGATGACGGAGTCGGTGTTGGAGGAGATATGTGAACCAGAAGTGACGGCGCCCCACGCGGCGGCTGTCAAGTGGGTCGTGGACGCTCAGTTCAAAGCTGAACATCGCGTGCCCTTCCCCGATGACCCGGCTGATTGGTGAGTACAAGGAACAGTCTGGAAAATAGAAAAAAAAATAACAAAAATTTCAAAAAATAGGAAATTTCTGAGGTTAATCAAAATTTTACACTCAGTTGAAAGCCGAATTTTTTGTCGGACTCAGAATATAAAAAAGTACAAAATTTGGGAAGATTAATACTAAGAGCAATTAAATAAAAACCGAATTTTCTGAAAACTAAAAACATCCGTCTCGGATTTTTTTGAAAACTAAGAACTTTCCGTCTCGGAATTTTTTGAAAACTAAGAACTTTTTGTCTCGGAATTTTCTAAAAACCTCGATAATGCCTTGGAAATCTATAGAATTTACTGGAAGATGGAGAGCTAATGTCGATTCCTCAAATCTTCCCGATGTCTGAAAAATACTCGGTAGCTCTATATTAGAAGCTCGTGGCACAGTTGCTATTCGCATATCATTCGATCAGCGAAGTTAAGCAACCCTAACCCTAGCCAGTAATTGGATGACCGCTCGAGTTCCCTCCGTACCTCGGGGAGCACGTTAAGCCGTCGGTCCCGGCTGCCAATTATCATCTTTGGCAATCGTTACAGGTCAGTCGGAGGCCTAAAATAGTCTGACAACTGGTTTAACCCAGATCACAGATTTTACTTGTTAAAGGGGCTGCGACGGTCAGATGGCAGCCAGATGCAAAGGCAAGGGAGATGATGAGCTCTATATTAGAAATAAAAAGTACTTAATAGAAAAAATACTCGGAAATTTCTGAAAATAATCTCGGAATTTTTCGAAAAAGCCTCGGAAATTTCCGTAAACGCTCCGAAATATTTAAGATAATTTCTTTGTAACATGGTGTAGGTCAGTGCAACACGTAAAGCTATGGATCCAGTGGGCGGTTCGTCAGTTCAATCTGGCCGGCGTTCGACTCTCAGACTGGAATCTACCTGGGGAACAGCTCTGCCAACTCACCAACTTGGACTTTAAGTATGTTTAATCAAATTTTCTACTTGTAATTACTTTTTAGTAAATTAAAAAAAAAGAGCCGTGGTGGCCTCGGGGTTAGAGCAGTCGTCTGCTACGCAAGTGGCGCAAGTTCGAATTTTTACATTGGTACAGACCAATGAGTTTTTCTAAAAAAAAAAAAAACTTATGTACAGTGAGTTCACACCACGTGTATAAAATTGGTCTATTTGTTTCAGAGATTTGTCGGAACAAACAGACAGACGGACAGAAAAGAAAACATTGATTTTTATTTAGTTTGTATAATAAACTCACATTCTTTTAGAGAAAAGTCGTAAGGTTGGATTCACAAAACACACTTAAATTTATTTATATGGATAGATATATGCGCCTACCCCTTCGGAGACCCATATTAGTTTGTTATATAATTTATTTCTACACAGATTCTTCTCCTTATAGCAGGTTATAATCCTGTATAATTATGTCATTCTGACGTTTTGAAACTACTTTGTTAAAAGTCTAATCGAATAAAGATACTTTGACTTTGACTTTGACTATTATTCCAGAGAAAAAGTGCCATCCGACCCCGGGGACCTATTTTGGACACACTTTGAGTTGCTCAGGAAATGTAAATTTATAGGTAAGTGTTATAAGTACTAGCACAGCGATTCCATAGTAATATAGGCTTAGACTTTTTAGTGGAACATTTTTGTGACAGACCATATATTTAAAGTGCCGTGGTGGCCTTGAGGTTAGAGCAGTCGCCTGTTACGCAAACGACGCAAGTTCGAATCCCAGCGGGGCCTGTACCAATGAGTTTTTCTAAAAAACTTATGTACAGTGATTTCACACCACGTGCTTTACGGTGAAGGAAAACATCGAGAGGAAACCTGCATATGTCTGAGAAGTAATTCAATGACGTATGTATACTGGCTTAGACGGCGATGGATTCACCCTCTGTGTGCCAGCTAATCACCGAAACGGCTGGTCCGATTTTAACGGGACTTTCACTGGCTAATAGCTAATGTTACAAACAACAACTTAGGCTTACATTAATTTAAAAAAATTTTTTTCACTTTTTTTACGTCATTGAATTACTTCTCAGACATATGCAGGTTTCCTTCACCGTAAAGACGGTAAGCGCTTACCTTGTTATATATTTACAGCTGTGGTCCAAACTGAAGAGGAACAGCCGATCAAAGATCCGCTCGATCTACCGCAGTCGGCGATTAAGAAGAGGCCCAAGCAGGTATGTTTTATATACACGTGTGCTTTTGCATCTATATCTATACAGATAAATACAATTGAATTGTCTGTTTGTAATACCAAATTTATAGCTTTTCACCAAATACATATGAAAGTATATACGGTACAAATTTAAGAAGAGTATTTTTTTAACGTTACCAATCTACCAGTGAAAGTACCGTCAAAATTGGTCCAGCCGTTCGGAGATTAGCTGTAACAGACAGACAGAAACGGGCTGAGATTGTTTCTTTATGTGAGTACCATATATACTTTCATATGCGTTTAGTATAAAGCTACAACATAGACATATGCAGGTTTCCTCATAATGTTTTCCTTAACCGTAAAGCAGGATTCGAACTTGCGTCGCTTGCGTAGCAAGTGACTGCTTAAACCCCGAGGCCACCACGGCAGTTATATACGGCAAATATATTGAAATTTTGATTAATAAAATAGAAATCACAAAACCATACATATAAGCCCACTAGCTGTGTCCCGCTTTCACCCGCATTGATTTCGTTTTATATAATATATCGGTTTAAAATTTACAAACTTTCATCCCCCTTTTTAACCCCTTGGGGGTAGAATTAATCAAAATCCTTTCTTAGCGGATCCCTACGTCATAACATGTACCTGCATGCCAAATGTCAGCCCGATCCGTCCAGTGGTTTGGGCTGTGCGTTGATAGATCACTATGTCAGTCAGTCCGTCACCTTTGACTTATATATATTTAAATGTTGCACAAAAAACGGTAGAGAATTAAAAAAAACTAAAAGTAGGTAAATTTTATTGTATGTTCAGCAGATAGTAGCATCGGACAGTAAAGCGGAGGACAGTGGGTTCGTGTCAGGTCGCAGCGGGAACAATGGTCAGGTCCAACTGTGGCAGTTCTTGCTGGAACTGCTCACCAGCGCCGAGTACTTGGATGTTATACGGTGGCATGGTGAGTTACTGGGATAATATTTATACAGTTTAGGGCCTGGTAAGGCTTCAAGTTAATCGGACACTAATCACAACGGGGGCATAGCTAAAAAAAATTCTGTTTGAAGTCGTTATCAAAAATTGGCAAATTTTATTTTTTTACATATATATACTCATGCCATCCCATTAATGCAGAGGTGTTGTAACAACAAAACCCACTTTTCACCGACAGCGATTAAGTGCCAACGTGACAGATGGTCCATCGCCGTCTCAGACACTATACATACGTCTTTGAATTACTTATATATATGCTCACGCCATCCCAGAAGGGTCTCCGAAGGAGTAAGCAGAGGTGTTGTATCAACAACACCCTCTTTACTCCGAAGGCGATTAAGTGCCAACGTGACAGATGGTCCATCGCCGTCTCGGACACTATACATACATCTTTGAATTACTTCTCAGACATATGCAGGTTTCCTCGCTGTGGTGTGAAATAACTGCACATAAGTTTTTAGAAAAACTCATTGGTACAGGCCCCGCTGGGATTCGAACTTGCGCCGCTTGCGTAGCAGGTGTGTAGAATGATTGTATTCGAATGCTCAGGTACAGAAGGTGAATTTAAACTGCTAGAACCGGAGCGAGTAGCTCGTCTTTGGGGTGCAAGGAAGCATAAACCTGCAATGAATTATGAGAAGCTGTCCCGAGCACTACGGTACTATTACGACGGAGATATGATCGCTAAGGTCTCCGGGAAGAGGTACGTATATTATGTATACTCACGCCTGTATTCCCCGAAGGGGTAGGCAGAGGTGTTGTTATCACAACACCCAATTTTCACCGAATTTGATTAAGTGCCAACGTGACAGATGGTGAGTCCATCGCCGTCTCAGGCACTATACATAAGTCTTTGAATTACTTCTCAGATTATGCAGGTTTCCTCACGATGTTTTCCTTCACCGTAAAGCCCGTGGTGTGAAATCACTGCACATATGTTTTTTAGCAAAACTCATTGGTACAGGCCTCGCTGGGATTCGAACTTGCGTCGCTTGCGTAGCAGGGGACTTGCTCTGCTTTTTTATGAATTTATATATCTTAATATATATATATATATATATATATATATATATATATATATATATATATATTAATATATATATATATATATCTCGTGTCACAATGTTTGTCCTCAATGGACTCCTAAACCACTTAACCGATTATAATAAAATTCGCACACCATGTGCAGTTCGATCCAACTTGAGAGATAGGATAGTTTAAATCTCAAATTATAGTCGCGAAGACTATATTTTATCCCATTACTCCCATGGGAACGGGAACTACGCGGGTGAAACCGCGGGACGTCCGCTAGTATAAATATATATATATATATGGGTTTTTATGTATTGTTCCAGATTTGTATATAAATTCGTATGTGATTTACGCCAGCTATTAGGATATGGTGCGGGCGAGCTGGCAGAGTTGGTTAAGGAAGTGCACGAAGCTAAAATGAACGGGGAAATAGAGTTAAGTTAACTAATCTATTACAATTTTGAAAGAAAACAATGATGTGGTGACCAGAATTGAGAGAATGTTGAGATGGTTTGGACGATTAACGAAACATATTTCTTCATTTCATTCATGTCAGTCTCAGCCCTATTTATATAGCTCGGTTTATAATTGACAAAGTTTCATACAAACTTTCATCCCCTATTTTATCCCCTCGGGGGTAGAATTAATCAAAATCCTTTGTTAGCGGATCCCTACGTCATAACATCTACCTGCATGCCAAATGTCAGCCCGATCCGTCCAGTGGTTTGGGCTGTGCGTTGATAGATCACTATGTCAGTCAGTCAGTCACCTTTGACTTATATATATTTAGATGTGACCAGAAGTGTCGGCAGAGGGCGTCCAAGGAACAACTACTATGGCCAAATTAATAGTATTTTTCAGAAAGGTCAAATTCGGAGCACTCGTAACCGAAGAAAGTGTATGAAGAGATGCATGAATGTGGATGAAGCGAAAGAAGTGTGTAATGATCGTAGCATGTGGCAAACGGTGGTCTCTGCCTACCCCCATGGGATACAGGCGTGAGCATGTGTATGTAAGCTAATTACAATCTTTGTAACAATTAGTTCCATCTCTTTCTGTGATATAGATTTAAATAGGGATGGACATAGGTTTAGTGCGAGTTAAGGATGGTTCCTCGTGTCCGAATTATTTCGCCTAAGTGATTTGGCTACGAGGAATAGTTTATCTAGGAAGTATAATTATGAAGAAAAATATTTGCCGTTTTCATTTGTAAAGGAAAAGTTTTTTTTTGTACGGTATATAGTTTCATATGCATTTAGTTAAAAACTGTTAATTGGGAATTACAAACAGACACTTAAATTTTATTTATCTGTATGGATGTATAAATTATCTATAGGGAATATTGTTTATGCATCATGTACTGCAAGTTATATTAAGGGAATATTGAGTCAAGTAAATGTAATATAAATTCTGTACAGATGATCTGTTCAGAACAATGAGTACCAATGAGTTTTTTCTAAAAACTTATGTACAGTGATTTCACACCACGCGCTTTACGGTGAAGGAAAACATCGAGAGGAAGCCTGCATATGTCTGAGAAGTACCTTATTATTAGTTGACCGTGTTAACGCGTTCACTGCTATCGACGCGCCTGCGCGTTTATCCGAACTTTCCTATATGCTGACGACGCTTATGTGAGTCCATGCACATTTCTGTGCCTTCACTGTGTGCTAAAGCCGACTGCGCGTCTATTGTTTAACACATTCACTGCTAACATTTCAACTTCTTCGTAAATTCTCGAACAGTTGGACGCACATACGCGTCGTTAGCAGTGAACGCGTTAAATAAGACCAAATTGTAAGGGCCCTTACCCACCTTGCTATATAGAACAGACACGGAATTTGCCTGCATGAAATTTAGTGAACATATCTTAACCAATTACACAGGTAGAGCTTAGGTAGGTAGGTGGATATGTACCGACCCTTTTTCTTTTCCCATGTTTTTATTGTCTGTCGTAAACAAGCCAATGTTTTATGAGCTGCCATAACAATAGTCAAACGCGCAGAAGCGCCGAATAGCACTGGGGAATATGTTACGTGGACGCTATGTTGAGGTTTTAGCACAGATCGAAAGCGTATTTGTACAACGATATGCGTTTGACGCACTGGTGTAAGGTCCGATTGTGGAGCACACGGTAATGACTTTGTATTTAGCTCTAGCAGTGAATGCGTTAAGGCCGAGATCTCGGCTCGGTGTAGCGTCATCGTTTACGATGGGCTTTATAGTTATATAAAAATGTTGTGTCTTCAAATGAAACGAAATATGTATTCTTAAATAGATATGTAAGTAAATATATTTTTTAAGGATTGTGTATATTAAAGTCTATGAATTGTTTGTGCTTTATTTTATATTTCCCGAAAAATATTTCCTTTTTAGGGTACCGTTGGCATTTAAGTTGCAACCTGATGTAAGCCGCTCGACCACATTTGTCGCTGGAAACGAGCGTCGAGCGGCTGCATGAGGCTGCACCTTCATAGTCTGTCTGCCTACCAAGAGTTTTCATAGAAACGAAAGAGAATTTGATTAATTCCAGTTTAAGGACCCGTGGTGGCCTTGGGGTTCGAGCAGTCGCAAGCGACGCCTGTTTGAATTCCAGCGGTGCCATTCAGTTTTTCTAAAAACTTATGTACAGTGATTTCACACCACGTGCGTTACGGTGAAGGAAAACATCGTGAGGAAACCTGCATATGTCTGAGAAGTAATTCAAAGACGTATGTATAGTGGCTGAGACGGCGATGGACTCACCCTCTATCACGTTGGCACTTAACACGTTCACTGCTCACGACGCGTCTGTGCGTTAGAGAATTTACGAAGAATTTATGAAATGTTAGCAATGAATGTGTTCATATGTGAAAAGTGGGTGTTGTTATTACAACACCTCTCCCTTCCTACAACCTACCCCTTCGGGGAATACATATGTGAGCATTTTGTATGTATATGTATGTATCCAGTTCACGACATCCCTTGAGAGCCTTGGGATGTGAGCAGTGGCCTGCTACCCAAACGACGCAGTCAGCGGCGGCGACAAATGTAGTCACGTGATGTGTAGCGATACGTGATAGGAGCGGCTGCATGACGTAGTTCCTTTTTGAGTCATGGGAAATTTAAAATGTGGTCACGTGACGACATTTAGGGGATAGCGAACAGAGCAATCGCTTGGGCCTCGCGTCAAGGAAATTTATAAAAAAAACTGATTTATTTTTAACTATATATTTTTTTAATATACACAACAAATACCTGCCAAACAACCAGACCTACTTACGTAGCACATAAGTACCATCCCGTAGGACAAAGGGCCTCGCAAACACAAAAGAGAGAAGTTTTAAAGAGATCAAGCTTTTTTATTACTGATCAAAGTCATAGACAACAATTTTGACATAATTAATTGACATATTAACCCAGAATATTCATTGCCATATTAAAATAAAATAACAAAGTTTGTAGTTAACTTTATTCCACAGATTTAATTATGCACAAGATTCAGTATATCACAAATTTTATTATAATACTAGCCGCGTAGAGTTAATTTCATGGGCGCCCCGCGGCAACCTTTTTTTTAAATAAAAGTACCTACCCTTAGTTACTCCTTGTAACATTAGCTATCTGCCTGTGAAACTCCCTTGAAATCGGTCCAACCGTTTCGGAGATTAGCCGGAACAAAAATTGAGTGTTTTAATGTCAGTACCTACCTACCCTATAAACTTTCATATGCATGGAGTGAAGCTATTCATGTGGTATTACAAACAGACACTTCAATTATATTTATCTGTATATATAAATAGCTAAAACAATACATACGCAACAATAGAATAGATGAAGCTCAATATCTTCCATAACACAAAGAAATATATAGACAAAAAAATAATATTAGCGGTTCTTAGATAATATTGCTTTTTTCTGCCATAAACACTGCCGCTTAAGCCATCTTTGATAACAAATTTCCTCAGCCCTATACACCAGACGAAAATCATTTCCTTCCAATCTATCCCCCTTATGTTGAAGTTATAGATAAGCTGGTCCTCGGGAGACATTCTCTTGAACAAGCCTTGAAGTTTGTCGTCCTTAAATTTCCATTCGTTCGTCAGGAAGTAGGTGTAAATTTGCGACATCTTGTATATTTTACGGTAGATCTTCACGGCTCTGTAAAAAATTCCACGAGCTATAGTTACAGTATCTGTGCCCCAATAATAATATTACGATACACATTTATCGTAGTTTCTTTCTTCAGACGATTTAATATTTTTTTTTATGAACATAAAAGCGTTTATTGGGACTAAACTATGATAGTTAGATATGTGCTCTCGCGAACTTTTTTGTAGATCTTAATAAGACCTACAAACCCGTAGTACATCATTTTGTTCCATTGTCAATAGTTTTTGCAGCGCACGCATAAATAGGCTTTCGATTTTACACCTTGGGTTACAAAATTGCAATTTTCTTACGCACATAAGCGTATAATTTCATATAAGATCATTATACTGGTTCACTTGCTGTAAAAATTCCTAATTTAAATAAAAATAAAGATTTCTGCATGACATCATCATCATCGTCCCTGGCCTTATCCCATACATTGTTGGGGTCGGCACTTGATTCAACCCGATGTGGCTGATCACATGATTTTACGAAGCGACTGCCATCTAACCTTCGTAACCCCTTTAACGAGGAAAATCTGTGACTGGGTTAAACCAGCTGTCAGACTTTTAGCCTCCGACTGACCTGTAACGATTGCCAAAGTTGATAAATTGTCAACCGGGACCGACGGCTTAACGTGCTCTCCGAAGCACGGAGGGAACTCGGGCGGTCATCGAATTACTGCCATTAATATTTTTCATTTCGCTGTTTCCTAGTACCCTAAGGTTGTCTGGTAGAGATCGCTCTAGCGATAAGACCGCCTTTTGTTACCATACTTTATTAATATAACTATAATACCTGTACTATATTATGGTGTGCAATAAAGAATATATTATTATTATTATTATTACTGGCTAGGGTTAGGGTTGCTTAACTTCGCTGCTACTGAGCCACGAGCTCCTCAACAAGACAAGTGACATTAAATAAAAACTTACGAGGGTATCTCCTTCAGTTTGATGCCCAGTAGGAAGCAGATACCATCCACCAAATATGCGGGTATATAGTGCAAAATCCAAGTCAGTAGCCAATACAGGAATCGACTCTGCGTCTCCACGGCGTAGCAGAACCAAACGGCCTTAGGTGTTGCATATTGGAGACATTCCTTGCTTTTCATCACTTTGGTTATTAGTGCTAAAAATTAATACACAAAGTATGGCAACATCTTAGGGTTAATACTGCCGGGAACATTCGATTTTTTTTTATTAAAGAACTAGGCTGTAAAGTTAATGTCATTGGTGATGTGCGGTCTCCTAATGTATTTTTTAAATAATAGTAGGCTAAGATACTCTCTACTAGATAAAGTTCCGCAAAAATCGGCCCAGCCTTTTCGGAGATTAACCGGAGCAAACAGACAGACAAACAGAGCAATTAAAAAAAAATGATTTTTTTATGTCTATACTGTAAATAGATTCATATGCATTTGGTGAAAAGACGTTGTTTACAAACGGGCATTTAAATTTTATATATCTGTAAAGATTAAAGAATTTATTTAAAACCATAACAACATTGTAGCTCAAAGCTCCCACCCCGACCACCGCCAGCAGGCCCTCCGGCCCCCTTTTAGTCGCTTTTTACGACAGGCAGGGGATAAATATTTATCTTTATATACATAGCTTATTTAAACCTTATTTTTTTTTTTTTGTTGTCGAGGGGGATACCTTCAAAAGGTCCCCGACCGCCCTGGGAGAGGCAGATCGGGGTGTGTGGGATTCTTACCGCACTAAAACCCCCCCGGTGGCCGTCCTCAGTGCTCAGGGGGGACTCCGGGTACTCTAATAGAACTCACCGGTGTCCCCCCACACTTTGCCGGGGCACATCCCCGGGGCAGCTGTAGGGCCGCCCCTGGAGACCTCGCTGTGCAAGGCAGCGCGAGCCACATCGCGCTGCCACCTTCCCGGGCCCGCGCCGGTGGTCAAAGCTCCCACCCCGACCACCGCCAGCAGGCCCTCCGGCCCCCTTTTAGTCGCCTCTTACGACAGGCAGGGGATACCATAGCCATATTCTTAGACCCTGGCTATTGGGTGAGCTTATTTAAACCTATCGCATAGTAAAAATAAAAATTATAAAACTGCTATTCAACGTGGCAATGCTGCCAGCCTTCTTGGCACGATCCCGAGAGACACCGATTTGGGCCAAGTTTACTACTTGTAATTAGTTTTTAGTTCCTTATTTATTGTTTGTATAAAATTAAAAAATGGCAAACATTTATTAAAATTATAAATAAAACACGGAATTTAAATTAGTGTCTGCGGGAATGGTGGCCAGTAAGCTGGCTGCGTTACCTCGCTGGATCGCTACACTAATCCTCTGACCGAGGTAAGAACCAGCTCGACCAGGCGTTTTGAAAGAACTTTCGCATTTGGCCCCCATGGCCCCAAAGTCTCAACCCCAAACGGCACAAATAAACAATTATTACTGATATCTGCATATTTCCGCCGCTTGAGGTTTTCTGCACACACTGGCAGATACCATAGCTTAAATTCATAGACGCTGGCTATAAGGTGGCTGAACACTTACCAGTGCCAACTTGACAGTCAGAACTGCTGACAGTATAGATAGGTAGTCTTGATGGTTTATTGACAGCAGTGTCCCACGCCGCGGCTGCGATTGCGTTGTTCACGAAGTCTACTGGCGCTAGGTTAAGACCAATGTCCTTGCTTAAGATCACGTGCAGAGCGCCCAATCCCACCCCTATTATTATCTGTGGGGAAGAGTAACATGTGGAAATAAAATAAATGTGCTCACGCCATCCCAGAAGCGTCCCCGAAGGGGTAAGCAGGGGTGTTGTAACAACACTCACATTTCACCGAATATGATTAAGTGCCAACGTGACAGATGGTGAGTCCATCGCCGTCTCAGACATATGCAGGTTTCCTCACGATGTTTTCCTTCACCGTAAAGCACGTGGTGTGAAATCACTGTACATAAGTTTTTTTAGAAAAACTCATCGGTACAGGCCCCGCTGGGATTCGAACTTGCGTCGCTTGCGTAGCAGGCGACTGCTCAAACCTCAAAGCCACGGCTCTCTTATTACACATGAGTTTTAATTTATATCTACTACGTATTTCAGCAAATTAGCGCCATAAAGACAGGCAGACACTCTTAAAATAACTACTCGATCAAGGTCAGCGCTCATAACTCGTTACGGGATAAATAACAACATTCGTTCTGAAATTACGTCCGAACGTGGACTATTAGATAACTCTTTGACGTTTACATATTCTAAACCTATTATAGTTCAATTATTTTTAATCACAAATGGGTTTCTTACAAAGTACTTTCAAGTATTTATCTGTATAAACATAGCTTCTTTAACCCTATCACATAGTGAACAAGAAAAATATTATAAAAATAAAATTTTTATTATTAAACGAACGAAATTGTGAGTTTCAAAATAACAAAGCGATATACGTTCGTTTGCGAATTATCGTTCGGAGATAGAGAATAGAAACAAGTTTCTATCTCCCTCATACATACCCCACTTGGTCCAAACACGGCACTCATGTCTATCCATCCTGGTGAAGGTTCCATGTATGAGCTCATCACTATAAAATATAAAAATAAATACTTAGAACTCTGCCTCATTGGCACAGTATATTTATACATAAGCAGTACGTATAGGAACAAATCTGTGATTTTTTTATGCATGACACGCATGTTAAAATAAATAAATATGCTCACGCCATCCCAGAAAGGTCTCCGAAGGGGTAAGCAGAGGTGTTGTAACAACAACAACCACATTTCACCGAATATGATTAACTGCCAACGTGACAGAGGGTGAGTCCATCGCCGTCTCAGGCACTATAACTTTGAATTACTTCTCAAACAAATGCAGGTTTCCTCACGATGTTTTCCTTCACCGTAAAGCACGTGGTGTGAAATCACAAAAAACTCATTGGTACAGGCCCGCTGGGATTCGAACTTGCGTAGGAGACGACGGCTCCGGCGTCTTTAGAATTTGTGTGTTAAAATACATACCAACGGGAGGTTTCACAATGCAGACCGGCAGGTCTCCAGCCAGGAGCCGGACCTGCTCCTCCGCGACGGCCTTCGTGAACACGTAGGTGTTGGGCCATCCTTTTATGAGGCTGGAAGGGAATACACGAATTATTAAACTCAAACTTATATTAGACTTTTAACAAAGTACTTTCAAATCGTCAGAATGACATAATTATACAGGGTTATACATGATACCGCCAGGTTCGGAAGGTTGCCTTTACGAAAGCACCTATGTTGGACGCGGACCAATCATGGACATTTCTTCCAATATTAAAGAAACGCGCAGTATTTTTTTTCAAATGTCAATACCGATCAGTTGTGCCAGTATTATAGCTGTTATAACAACTGTTTTTGACAACTGACACCCATTTTGATTGCGGCCGTAACGGTTGTTAGTTTCGCGGTGTCATTTGGTGTCGGGAATCGTAATTTCTTACTAGAATCGCGTTGTAGGTTCACTTATCATCTTATTTTGTGTCTGGTGTATCGTCGTTGTTAAAAAAATATAATTTTAGCCCTATAATACAACAACGAGCCGTGGTGGCCTCGGGGTTTGAGCAGTCGCCTGCTAAGCAAGCGACGCATGTTCGAATCCCAGCGGGGTCTGTACCAATGAGTTTTTCTAAAAAACTTATGTACAGTGATTTCACACCACGTGCTTTACGGTGAAGGAAAACATCGTGAGGAAACCTGCATATTTCTGAGAAGTAATTCAAAGACGTATGTATAGTGTCTGAGACGGCGATGGACTCACTCACTCTGTCACGTTGGCACTTAATCAAATTCGGTGAAAAGTGGGTGTTGTGATAACAACACCTCTGCCTACACCTTCGGGGAATACAAGCGTGAGCATATGTATGTATGTATTTAGCGTTCCGCGGGAATTAAATTAAATCAACGCGGGTATAACCGCAGGGCAAAGATAGTAGATAAATGTACGTAACAACTTTGATTTATGAAAATAATGACATTTCGTATCCAATCATCAGCAATAAAATTATTCAGAGGTATAATTGAGGCGTATTGTGGTAGACGATAATTAGTTATTGTATATCTACCTATATGTAGGACGTGACGTGACATTTATGTGGAATTGATGAAATGAGTTTGTACGCGAAAGGCAAAGGAGGAGCTCGTGGCACAGTTGCTATTGCGCATATCATTCGATCAGCGAAGTTAAGCAACCTTAACCCTAGCCAGTAATTGGATGGGTGACCGCCCGAGTTCCCTCCGGGGCCTGTACCAATGAGTTATTCTAAAAAACTTGTGCAGTGATTTCACACCACGTGCGGTGAAAGAAAACATCGTGAGGAAACCTGCATATGTCGAAGTACTTCAAAGACGTATGTAAAGTGGCTGAGACGGCGATGACACTTAATCATATTCGGTGAAATGTGAGTGTTGTTGTTACAACACCTCTGCTAACTCCTTTGGGGACCCTTCTGGGATGGCGTGAGCATATTTATTTCAACCGAGTCAATCAGGTACTTTTACATATCTGTATCGATTTAGATGTATGGATTATCTGTGCTCCGCGGTTTTACGATTTCGTAGATGGCTTTTTGCGAGTTAAGACCCGTCCACCCACTGGACTTGCCCACTAGTGGGTGGACAGATACACGATAACCTCCCCACCCACTACCGCGTAGCAAAACCAGTAAAATCATCGACAATCAAATGTATAAAGTTTTCCGATCTTAAAATTTAACAGCGATTTCTTATTTTCGTACTTTTTTTCACATCTTCTCTATTAAGTACTTATGATTATCAAAGATACATTGCTCAGACCCTGAAAACTATCTCCATTAAGATCTGGTGCCCTGGTAATTTTAGTTAATGAGTTCTTAAAGTTCTGAAGACATGACCTTACAAAAATATAGCATTTTAAATACAGATTTATTTGTATGAGTTCATCGTTTTAAAATTGACAAAGTTTCATGCAAAGTATCATCCCCTATTTTATCCCCTTGGGGTTAGAATTAATCAAAATCTTTTCTTACGTCATAACATGTACCTGCATGACAAATTTCTATGTATACTGTGTGGAGAGCGAGTGATCAGTGTCATCCCCAACAAAGACAAGATCTTCCATTGAGGCGGGTGTCATGTCTGGGGAACACCGGCTCCAACTGCTCTGGTTGGACACTTGTATATATACTGTGTGGAGAGCGAGTGATCAGTGTCATCCCCAGCAAAGACAAGATCTTCCATTGAGGCGGGTGTCATGTCTGGGGAACACCGGCTCCAACTGTTCTAGTTGGCACTTGTATATATACTTTGAAACTACTTCGCTTGAAAACTCTCATTGCGCGATTTAGATCCTCATGTATTTGTACTCAAACTTTGCATTTGTTTGCGAGTAGCGCCATCTATGTACCGAGTGGAGTAATTGCTACAGTAAGGTTATTTTTTGTAACACTATCCTCACGCTGCACTTATAGAAACGATTCGAAATGTATGGGAATGACACGTGCCTAATTTATGTAATTATCGTAAGAGAATGTTACTTTGTCTTGATCTATTGGTATACTCACTTCTCAGTAACAGAGTGTAATCTGGCCGCGTCCATCTCCTCAGCCAGCTGTATGAGGGCGGCGGGAGGTATTGGGCTGGGATACAGCCTCTCCTCAACCTCTCCGCCTATCCTGCTCTCCGTGGCGTGGGCAAAGGCAGTTGACACGTAGACGAATGATCTATAAAATAAATCAAAGTAAAAACACACGTACAGTAGCGCTGACCTCTCAAGCCCCCATAACAATTCATGTCTCTAGGAGCAGCGGCTTAGGAGAAGCAATCAGCGAAGTTAAGCCAGTAGTTGGATGGGTGACCGCCCGAGTTCCCTCTGTGCCTCGGAGAGCACAAGCAGACGGTCCCGGTAACCAATTTAACATCTTTGGCAATCGTTACGTCAGTCAGAGGCTTAACTGGCTTAACCCAAATTACCGATTTTCCCTGTAAAAGGGGGTATGAAGATCAGATGGCAGTTGCTTCGTATCACAATCAGGTGATCAGCCGCATCGGGTTGAGATCGGTCGGATTGAGAAGATAATTTCAATTGCACGATTTATATGCTAGCAAATTGTGTAATATCATAAAGCGCCATCTATTGAATGCATTGAGTATTAACATAGGCGTGGTTTTGCATTGCCGTTATAATTACGGAGGTGGGTTTAAACATTGAATGGAACATTTTGTAGTCAACGAAATGATAGACGTTATTTTTTTACGTTCGAAAGAAACTTAATGGTGACTTTGAAAAAAATAACACTAATAACTAAACAAACACTAACTATCAAATACCAACTGTGAAATGTAAATTAAGGATAAGGAAATACAGCCCTTGGTGGCCTTGAGGTTTGAGCAGTCGCCTGCTACGCAAGCGACGCTAGTTCGAATCCCAGCGGGGCCTCCGCTGGGATTCGAATCACTATCTGCCAGCAACAGTCCCGTTAAAATCGGCCCAGCCGTTTCAACAAACAGACAGAAGATTTTTTTTTTAATTTGTTTTTTTTATGTAGTTTCATTTACTGAAAAGCTGTTAATTCTGAATTACGAACAAACACTTCAATTTTATTTTCTGTGTTAAAAGACGTCGATATATTCATTGAATTTAAATTAAATCAATCGCCAAAATGCTAAACGTTATTTTTTTTAAGTGTGTTACGAGCAAAAATTACGTGGTTATGCAAAGTAACGTTGACCTCTTGCTTCGCTTAATAAACGATACAAAATGTACGGGAATGACATAATAAAAATAATTAATGAAAAAGCTTGTATGTCATACATACATATGCTCACGCCTGTATTCCCCGGAGGGGTAGGCAGAGGTGTTGTAATCACCCACTTTTCACCGAAGATGATTGTGATGAAGTGCCAATGTGACAGATGGTGAGTCTATCGCCGTCTCAGGTACTATACACGTCTTTGAATTACTTGTCAGAAATATGCAGATTTCCTCACGATGTTTTCCTTCTCCGTAAAGCACGTGGTGTGAAATCACTGTACATAAGTTTTTTAGAAAATCTCATTGGTACAGGCCCCGCTGGGATTCGAACTTACGTCGCTTGCGTAGCAGACGGTGCTCAAACCTCAAGGCCACCACGGCTGTTATCTGTATAGATATATATCTGAATGACTAAGAAAGAAGAGGAGCTAGAGAAGTTATACTTCAGGAGTTTGCAGGCGTGTCCCAAACGCAGGGCCTCCCTCGTGCCTCGGACGTTGGTCAGGGTAGCATTCACCAGGGGCTCGTCGAAGCGGGTTGTCGCGGCTATATGCATTATTATTTCTACCTGAAATTCAGGACACTCTCTTATATCACAGACCCGAATTTTGCTTCTCAACAAAAGCAACCTTCCGAACCCGGTGGTAACATTTATAATCATGTATAATGTATTTTGTGTCCTTCTGACGATTTGAAAGTACTTTGTAAGAAGTCTAATCAAATAAAGATATTTTGAATTTTGAAGGATTAACAATAAAGGTATATAACTCAAAGGTGACTGACTGACATAGTGATCTATCAACGCACAGCCCAAACCACTGGACGGATCGGACTGACATTTGGCATGCAGGTACATGTTATGACGTAGGCATCCGCTAAGAAAGGATTTTGATTAATTCTACCCCCAAGGGGATAAAATAGGGGATGAAAGTTTAGGCTACTTTTATGGATTGGTATTGATATGGTATGCTAACGCGTTACATGTATGCTCACGCCTGTATTCCCCGAAGGGGTAAGCAGAGGTGTTGTAACAACAACACCCACATTTCACCGAATATTATTAAGTGCAAACGTGAGTCCAACGCCGTCTGAGGCACGATACATTACTTTGAATTACTTCTCAGACATATGCAGGTTTCCTCACGATGTATTTCTTCACCGTAAAGCACGTGGTGTGAAATCACTGCACATAAGTTTTTAGAAAAACTCATTGGTGCACGTGGGGATTCAAACTAATTCTCTTGAGTATCAGGCGAATGGTCAAACTCCAAGGCCAGGTGGCCTATATGACGATAGGTGTCAAGTAAGTAGGAAAAAAAAGCTGTGCCGGGGAGATGGGACACGGGGCATCCCACACCATCAGCCCCCCTAATCTCCACGGCACAAGCAACATACCTTCCGGCCTCCAGTCATGGCCGCGCGCCTAACTTACTGGTTTCAGTACAGCAGACACCCTGGCTGTGACCAGAGCCAGAAGATCTTAATAAGCGCTGCTTAAGCGATCGTAGTAGGTCTATTGAGGAATCTAGGCCAGAGAATAATGCTTACCTCTTCAGCCAGAACTGACCAGTCTTCAGGCCTGATCCCAAGAGATAGCTGCGTTATGTCCCCCTCCACGGCCTCCAGCTGGTCTGCGAACTGAGGCTTGTGATGGCGAAGGTAGTCAAACAACTGGAATAGATTAAGAATTTAGAGATGTATGGCATAACGGTATCATCATCATCATGCCCTTATCCCATGTTATGGGGTTTGAGAAATTGCCAGCTACGCAAGCAACGAAAGTTCGAACCCCAGCGGGACCAATGAATTGTTATAAAAACTTATGTGCAGAGATTTCTCACCACGGTGAAGGAAAACACCGTGAAGAAACCTGCATAATGTCTGAGAAGTAATTCAAAGACGTATGTATAGTGCCTGAGAGTACTCGTAGTATCTATACAGATAAACAAAATTGAAGTGTCTGTTTGTAATTCCAAAACACAGTTACTCGTATGTATATTAAAGTGTACATACGAACAGTACGACATACATAAAAATACCCATTTAAAAAAAATCTCTGTCGGTCTGTCAGCCTGTTTTTCAACTAATCTCCGTAGCGGTTTTATCCGATTTAGATGGTACTTTCACTGGCAGATAGCTAACGTTACAAGGAGTAACTTGATCTATATTTAAAAATTTTGGAAGCCACAGGTCATCCATGAAATTAAATCTACCCGGGTGAAACCGCGTACTTATTTATTATATTCACTAATATGCCTTAGCTTGCGGCGGCGTCAGGATGACGGGTCGCTCACTTCCCTCAATAATGGTTGAGGAGGGCGATGGCTGGCATCCTCGTCATACTTGTGAACAGGTGCTGCTAGTGGGGGCTCATCTCATGGGGGAGTCATCTCAAGCTACACAATTATTCCTAGTTCTTATTTTTAGTTTTTCAATTTTTTATATCGACTTTTGTGCACTGGAACTGTGTCCATGGGCTCATATATATATTTTATGATTTATATTGTACTACTCAAAGCAGTAATTTTTTTTTAAAAGAGTAATTACTGAGTTTCTTGCCAGGTAACAGCAACCTTCCGGACTTGGCGGTATCATGTATTATTATGTTAGACCACTTTTATTAATAAAGATGAGGGTGGATCTAAAAATCATTACGACAAATGGCTAGTTGGCTAATTTCAACCACTATTAAAGAGTGCATCACACTCGAGGTCCCCGGTTCGTATCCCAACTCACATTGAAGTTTTTATATTGCTTTTTCTTAGTTTATTGTGATCAATGTTAGTTAGAAGACGAATAAAGGGCATTGGCTGTCAAGTATGCGAATGAACTAGACGTGTGCCAGTACTGAGTTGCAAATCAAATAAATGCCGATATTTAGCTCATTAACATTTGGTTCACTGAGTTATCAATGTTTTTGTCTTGAAAACATAAAAGTGAATTTGTGCGCAGACGGGCCTATCGACAAGCCCTTCTGTTTTAGATTGATACATATGCTCACGGCTATTTTCCCCGAAGGGTTAGGCAGAGGTGTTGTAATCACAACACCCACTTTTCACCGAATTTGATTAAGTGCCAACGTGACAGATGGTGAGTCTATCGCTGTCTCAGGCACTATACATACGTCTTTGAATTTCTTCTTCTCAGAAATATGCAGGTTTCCTCACGATGTTTTCCTTCACCGTAAAGCACGTGGTGTGAAATCACTGTACATAATTTTTTTTTTTTAGAAAAACTCGCGTCTTGCGTTGCTTGCGTAGCAGGCGACTGCTCAAGCCACGAGGCCACCACGGCTCCTTGACTTTGGATTGATCGCAACATAAAACTCTGTAAATCACACATCCCTGAAGTATCTAGTCGTGGCTTGGTTTTGGCAGAGTTCCGTGAAACAAACTGGCGTCCTAACAATTACATTTAAGCATTAGTAACAAATAATAAATAAGTAACTAAAAACTAATTACAAGTAGAAAACTTGGCCCAAATCGGTGTCTCTCGGGATCGTGCCAAGAAGGCTGGCAGCATTGCCACGTTGAATAGCAATGCTGATTCTCTGAACGAGAAAAGCCCCAGCCCGCTTGTCACGAGAAGCTTCTACCAGACGACGTGCAACCTCTTTGAAAAGTTAGTTAAGTTTTAGTTGTAAATAAATTCAGCATTTTATATCCCTTGTTAATTTCATTGATTAGCATAAACCCATAACAGTATAATCCTATGTAATCGTGTCTTTCTGACGATTTGAAAGTACTTTGTAAAAAGTCTAATCGAATAAAGATATTTTTGAATTTGAATTTGAATATTGGTACAGACCGCTGGGATTTCAACTAGCACCATGAACTTAAAGCTACCTTTAGTTTGAACACAACAGTGAATAAGTTTATGTGTAGGTGTATATCCGTGCCTGTGTGCGTGCGATGGCGCATGTTTACGTCAATATATGGAAAGTAATGTATGCCCAAGGTTCAACAGTGTCACCCGGAAGGGCCTGTAAACTATTTTAAACTATAGGTAAGTAACTGGATTTTTCCAAAAAGGTATTGTTTTGTCAGAACGGTATAAGGACGCCTGCTACTCAAGCGACGCAAGTTCGAATCCCAGCGGGGCCTGTACTTTCTCACCACGTGCTTTACGGTGAAGGAAAACATCACGAGGAAGGCATATGTCTGAAAAGTTATACAAAGACTCACCATCTGTCAAGTTGGCACTTAATCATCTTGTTACATTGTCTGTCTAACCCTTCGGGGAATACAGGCGTGAGTATATTATGTAATGTATGTATTATACAGACCGGGTCTTTCAAGATGGCGTCGAGGCGTTGTTTCAACGTCTTCCCCTTCTTTGATCTCAGCAATATGTAAATCTTCTTAACATCGCTGGATCTAGAAAAGAAAGAAAAATATTATCATCATGCCTTATCTCATACATTGTTGTGATCTCCACGTGATTCAACCCGATGTGGCTCCATGTTAGTCGCAATCAACTTATTAACTCCTTGTCCGTTATGTGCGCCTGGTACTTCGTGTACCATATCATCATCTCCCTGGCCTTATCCCATACATTGTTGGGGTCGGCACTTGATTCAACCCGATGTGGCTCCATGTTAGTCGCTAGACCCATTATGATATTTTTTCAACGTCACGTGGTTTTACCTGCGTAGTTCTCGTTCCCGTGGGAGTACGGGGATAAAATATAGCCTATGCTACTTGCCGATAATGTAGCTATCCATTGCTGAAATATTTTTTCTGATCAGTCCTGTAGTTTAGGAGCCTACTCAATACAAACATTCTGACATACAAATCTTTCGAAGTGATGAATGAGTAAACATTATAAGAAAAAAAGAGCCCACTAATTTTCAGCCAATCTTTCAGCCGTTGAGTTATGAATATTATAGTGTAACTAACACGACTTACTTTTATATATATATATATATATATATATACATCTTACTCATCTTATCTTAATGTTACCAACGGACAAAACAAATAATAAAATTGTAATAAAGTAGTTTTAAAGCAATTAACAAATGAGATATTAAATTAATAAAACTATTAATATTCATCTTAAAAGGACTGTAAAATCGTTGAATGTCTTCAAGGCAATTATAATTTTGATAACAAACCAATTAATGAGGTTGAAGCTGTCTTCAACCTCATGTCTGTACATGACACTATTTGTATTACGTGCACTGACACCCAGAGTCCGCAGGATATATATCTTAAATTGTTATACACGATGCTGCGCACAAAAAATGTTCGCCTACAATTTTAGATCCTATATAATTAGAGTTTTTCACTATTACCTGAGTATTTTCTCCACGATATGTTTCCCTAGAAAGCCTGAGGCTCCTGTCAGGAATAGCACGGAGTGTTGGTAGAAGAGCTGGATGCTGGAAGATCCGCGGTTCATTGCCTCGTACATCGGCTTTTGACGGGCCAGCACTGTCGTCTCTAGCTCCTGGGCGGGGTCCATGACTGCAAGCTAGTATTTTATTTTAAGATATCTGTATTTGATTAGACTTCTTATAAAGTACTTTCAAATCGTCAGAAGGACAACAAAAATACATTATACAAACGCCCACGCTTGTAATCCCCGAAGGGGTAAGCTGAGCAGAGGTGTTGTACCCGCATTTCACGAAGATTAAGTGCCAACGTAACAGAGGGTGAGTCTATCGCCATCTCAGGCACAATACGTCTTTGAATTACTTCTCAGACATATGCAGGTTTCCTCACGATGATTTCCTGCACCGTAAAGCACCTCAATACTCAAGGCCACCAAGGCTCTTACATTATACAGTATTATAAATGTTACCACCGGGTTCGGAAGGTAGCTTTTGTTGAGAAGAACCAGGCAAGGAACTCAACTATTACTCTTTTAAAATATTGCTATGTGCACTGAGACAAGCTTTGAGTACTAAAATAGGGGTTGTTCCAATAATCCCCATTGAAAATCCCCATCAATGGGGAATAGTGGAAAAAAAGTCCAGAAATCCCCATTGCGATCGAAAGCAGCTTGGAATGGGGATTTTTGGATAAATTTTCCACAAATCCCCATTAGACTATGATTTGATTTCGTTCTTCAACATTAAATAATTTTAATTTAGGCCTTGCCTTATTACATGAATTGGTTTGATTTCTAAAATAACTTCGCCTTCCTCATTCTTATACAGCATGTTGTTCATATTTAATTTTAAACCTAATGGAGATTTTTGGACTTTTTTTCCACTATTCCCCATTGATGGGGATTTTCAATGGGGATTATTGGAATAACCCCTAAAATAGGATGTGCTTTTAGATTGAACAAGCTGTGTCTCGCGCTTTCACCCACGTAGAGTTAATGTCACGTTTGGCCCGCGGTACCCAAAATGTTTTTTTTACTCTTTGTAACATCAGCTATCTGCCAGTGAAAGTCCCGTTAAAATCGGTCCACCCGTTTCGGAGATTAGCCGGAACAAACAGACAGACGACAGAGAAGATGAATAAAAATAGCTTTTTTTATGTCAGTAGCGTATATAAGTACTTTCGTATGCATTTAGTGAAAAGTTGTATTTTGGAATTACAGACAGACATTCAATTGTATTTTTTTTAAGCTTGACTGTACTTTTAATATTCAACTATTATTTTTACACATGCATGCTGATACAATGAAAAAGAAAATATAATAAAAATAAAAATTATAAATAAAACACGGAATTTAAATTAGTGTCTGCGGGAATGGTGCCCAGTAAGCTGGTTGCGTCAATTGTATTTATCTGTATAGATTTCGGTAGGTACCTTTCAAATCCTGTATAATTATGTCATTCTGACGATTTGAAAGTACTTTTTTAATAGTCTAATCGAATAAAGATATTTTTGAGGGTCAGTTTTTGTTCAAAATCAAATGTCAAAAAGTCAAAAATATCTTTATTCGATTAGAAATTATACAAAGTACTTTCAAATCGTCAGAATGACATAATTATACAGTATTATACATGATACCGCCAGGTTCGGAAGGTTGCTTTTACTGACAAGAACCTGGCAAGAAACTCAGGAATTACTCTTTTCAAAAATATTATACAATGTTAAGAATACAAAATAAATATTTAAGAAACATAAGCTCATGTACAATGTTCCAATGCACAAATGTCGATAAAAAATAACATAACTAAAAATCTAGTACATTTACTTATAACTAAATGCGTAGCTTGAGATGGCCACCTTATTTTTAAACCCTTTAATACATACATATGCTCACGCCTGTATCCCATGGGGGTAGGCAGAGACCACCGTTTGCCACATGCTACGATCCTCACATACTTCTTTCGCTTCATCCACATTCATGCATCTCTTCATACGCTTTCTTCGGTCACGAGTGCTCCGAATTTGACCTTCCTGAAAAATACTATTAATTTGGTCATAGTAGTTGTTCCTTGGACGCCCTCTACCGACACTTCCGCTCACATTCGCTCTATAAATGTGTTTCGTTAATCGCCTTTCACTCATCCTTTCGATATGTCCAAACCATCTCAACATACTTGTTTCAATTCTGGTCACCACATCATTCTTCAACTTGCAACTGTCTCTTATCACACTATTTTTGATACGATCTAAATAAAGCTCAAAGCCTTTAGCGAGAGGTGCCGGAAGAGAATTCAGTGTTTAATTTAGTTTTCTCGATGTATATTTTATTTGGAAGGAAGTAGGTGGTACAACATAAATAATTAACGTATTATACGCTTTTCTCAAGGCGAAACATTAACCTCATGCGCATAAATTACGTACAACTAGGTATCGTATATTTATATACCATACATAGTCCTTTCATAAAATATGCATTTAGTGAGAATCTGATATTTTGGAATTACAAACAGACACTTAAATTTTATTTATCTGTATATATCTGTGCCTGCTGTACTGGAACCAGTAGGTTTGGCGCGCGGCGATGGCCGGAGGCCGGATGGTATGTCGCTGGTGCCGTGGAGATTGGGCCGGCCGCTGGTGTGGGATGCCACGTGTGTCGATACGTTGGCTCCGTCCCATCTCCCCGGCACTGCTGTGGCGGCCGGTGCTGCTGCTGCTCAGCAGGAGTGCCTCAAGCGCCGAAAATATGCTTGCATTGGCAAGCATATTTTGCTTGAGGATCAAGGATACATATTTTCTGCGTTTGCGGTTGAAACTCTGGGACCTTGGGGTCCGGATGCTCATCAACTTTTCAAAGAGGTTGCACGTCGTCTGGTAGAAGCTTCTCGTGACAAGCGGGCTGGGGTTACCTCGCTCAGAGAATCAGCATTGCTATTCAACGTGGCAATGCTGCCAGCCTTCTTGGCACGATCCCGAGAGACACCGATTTGGGCCAAGTTTTCTACTTGTAATTAGTTTTTAGTTACTTATAAAAAATTATTTGGTTTTTTGGTAATGCATGTGGCAAACGGTGGTCTCTGCCTACCCCCATGGGATACAGGCGTGAGCAATATGTATGTATGTTGACATAAATGAATCGACCTTTATTGCAAATTTTGTCATTCAGATATCATGGTCTATAAATGAATAGAAATAGCTAATTTGAATAGGTAATTAAACATTATACCCAAAAGGACATCTAAATACGAACAATTATATTAAGGTCAACGAATTATTAAGGAAGTAAGGTAAAGGCACCTATGTTGGACGCGGACCAATCATGGACATTTTTTTTTTTCTTACAATGTTAAGGAAACGCGCAATTTTTTTTCAAATGTCAATACCGATCCGATGTGCCAGTATTATAGCTGTCATAACAACTGTTTTTGACAACTGACACCCATTTTGATTGCGGCCATAACGGTTGTTAGTTTGGCGGTGTCATTTGGTGTCGGGAATCGTAATTTCTTACTAGAATCGCCAAGCAAGTAGGTACACTTAACTTATTTTGTGTCTGGTGTATCGTCGTTGTTGAAATTAATATTATATAATGATTTATCAATAGAAATGCATCAATTTTATAATATAACCCATACTACAATTTATCATTTTAGCTCTAAAACACAACACTGGATTTTTACTGTCCATTAATGGTGTCTAAGTAGGAGTGTTGTTTATTTATATTATTTCATTGTACTAAGTACTAAACTGAAATTAAACATTAAATTCTGATTAAGAAAAGGGCTTTTAATTTACCTCCAAATCCTTAAGAATGTATTATGAAAAATAAAGAAATTACAGAGCAAATATGAAAAAACTTCGCTTATACTGTCAATGACTGGTGACTTTACCTTAGTTACCTATGTATGTAAAACAAGTTGAAATTACAAATCTCCTTGCGATTTTTTTAAACTATCAAAATGAAATTTGATGTAGGGCTATCATCATGTCATCTATACTTAATATTATAAAGCTGCAGAGTTTGTATGTTTGTTTGAATCTAAGGAAGTACTGGTCCGATTTCAAAAATCTTTCAGTGTTGGATAGTCCATTTATCGAGGAAGGTTAAAGGCTATATTTTATTTTAAAAAAAAATAGAGGTCCGTAAGAAAATTGCAATTTTGTAATGGTACTGAAATTCTTAAACAAAATTTAAAAAAAATCTCTGTCCGTCTGTCTGTTTGTTCTGGCTAATCCCGGCTAGACGGATTAGAACGGGACTTTCACTGGCAGATAGCTGATGTTTCAAGGAGTAATTTATACTACTTCTAAATATATATAACTCAAAGGTGACTGACTGACATAGTGATCTATCAACGCACAGCCCAAACCACTGGACGGATGGGGGCTCCGATAAGAAAGGATTTTGATTAATTCTACCCCCAAGGGGATAAAATAGGGGATGATAGTTTGTATGAAACTTTGTCAATTTTTCAAAAAACCGATATATTATATAAAACTAAATCTTCATTTAATAAAATCATGGATGTCTGACTTTCTTTCTTTTATTTATTTATGGCGATGAGCTTAAGTAAAACTATTTCGCCAATGAGCCGTGGTGGCCTTGAGGTTTGAGCAGTCGCCTGCTACGCAAGCGACTTAAGTTCGAATCCCAGCGGGGCCTGTACCAATGAGTTTTTCTAAAAAACTTAGGTACAGTGATTTCACACCACGTGCTTTACGGTGAAGGAAAACATCGTGAGGAAACCTGCATATGTCTGAGAAGTAATTCAATGACGTATGTATAGTGTCTGAGACGGCGATAGACTCACCATTTGTCACGTTGGCACTTAATCATCTTCGGCGAAAAGTGGGTGTTGTTATTACAACACCTCTGTCTTCCCCTTCGGGGAATGTGGAGGAACCCATTGAATTCCTCGCTGTCCTGGATGTCTTTGAATAAGCCGTGAAATGATGACGTTTGGACCTGTCAAATCCCGTATAACGTAAAGTGATTGAGTACTTAGCGACCAGTAATGCGATTGAGCGGACACCGAAGCCACAATCAGGCCTTTATTAAAAATATCTTTATTAAAAAAATACATAAGGGTTAAATAAATTTAAAGAGATCTATGCAGTTTTGCTCAAAAAAGGATATTCACCTTTAAGTGATTATATTAGTGATAAGGAAGCCTGGGATGTATCTTTGTCGGAAAATTATTGTAAATAATCCCATTGGAGCTGTACTTTTGCTACAATTAATTAATCTTAGTTCGATGTTTGTTTTGACTGGCTGGAATTTGCCATGCTCACAAATATTTGTAATATTTTAGTTATTATTTTTGACAATTGAGCATTTGAACTGTGTCCATGGGCTTATATTCATGAGATATAAATACCGTAACCAATAACATTGTATAATTTTTTTTTTAAAAGAGTAACTGTTGAGTTTCTTGCCGGGTTCTTCTCAACAAAAGCTACCTTCCGAACCCGGTGGTAACATTTATAATCATGTATAATGTATTTTTGTGTCCTTCTGACGATTTGAAAGTACTTTGTAAGAAGTCTAATCAAATAAAGATATTTTGATTTAGAAAAAAAAAATAATTTGAATTAAGTCTACGCGGGTGAATCCGGATATCAGAGCTAGTTTAACTAAAAATAAAAAATCGCTTTATATTTTTTTTTATTCGTCACCGTTTATTTTATTATAATCAAACCATTTTTGGTTTAGAATTTCGTTTTCCAAAAAAAATTTTCCAATTTTCTAAATTTCCTCTGTCTGTTTGTTTGTTTCGTCTAAATTCCCGAACGGCTGGACCGATTTTGACGGGACTTTCACTGACAGATAGCTAATATTGCAAACTGTAACTTGAGCTGCTTTTATTTAGTAAAACATTTGAGTTCCGCTGGTCACCCATGACTTTAACTCAACGTAAATATAACGACGAAAGAATTTTTTTATTTTTTATTAGCTTGATTATTTTCCAATGGATGTACTGCGACAAAATGTGTGTCTAAAAGCTCTAGACTGTATATATATATTATATAGTATATAATAACCTTACCTAGGCACAACAAACAATACACAACCGCTTCACTCACTGTATACAAAACTTATGATATTATGATACGCTGTGTTGAGAAAAAACCTGATCTTACTATAAAAACTTCAATGAAAGGTCATTTACAACCTTTGGCAATAAATTGTTAATTGGACAAAATCTATACATCTATACAGATAAATAAAATTGAAGTGTCTGTTTGCAATTCCTAAATAACAGATTTTCACTAAATGCTTATAAAATAATTTGCTTTGCCCCGCGGTTTCACCCGCGTAGATTTAGTTTTATATCGGTTTAAAATTAACAAAGTTTTATACAAACTTTCACCCCCTATTTTATCCCCTTGGGGGTAGAATTAATAAAAATCCTTTGTTATCGGATGCCTATGTCATAACATGTACCTGCATGCCAAATGTCAGCCCGATCTGTCCAGTGGTTTGGGCTGTGCGTTGATAGATCACTATGTCAGTCAGTCACCTTTGAGTTATACACCTTTATTGTTAGTCCTTCAAAATTCAAAATATCTTTATTTGATAAGACTTCTTACAAAGTACTTTCAAATCGTCAGAAGGACACAAAATACATTATACATGATTATAAATGTTATCACCGGGTTCGGAAGGTAGCTTTTGTTGAGAAGCAAAATTCGAGCGCAAAATGCGGGTCTGTGATATAAGAGAGTGTCCTGAATTTCAGGTTGAAATAATAATGCATATAGCCGCGACAACCCGTTTCGACGAGCCCCTGGTGAATGCTACCCTGACCAACGTCCGAGGCACGAGGGAGGCCCTGCGTTTGGGACACGCCTGCAAACGCCTGTCATTCAGTCAGTCACCTTTATATATACTTAGATATACGATACCGTAATACATAAAAAAAATTTAAATGTGACGGATTTCGAGGGGACTTTCACTGGCAGATAACTGAATAGAATAGAATAGAATAGAATAATTTATTTGCAAAAACATGAGTGACAATATTGGTGTTAGGCAGAAAACTAATGTTTCAAGGAGTAGCTTAGGATACTTTAATTAAAAAAAACTAGAGGGCTCCGTGGGTTATCCGTGAAATTTTATCTACGCGAGTGAAACTGCGGGGCATAGCTAAGTAAAAATTTTTTTTTAATAAATACAAGTTATTTATAGTTTGAATAAGAAAAAAAATGTTTTATTTTAAAAAAAGCGGGGGTGCTTTTCAAGATAATATTATCGAAATGATAATCCTTCTCATATGTGTCAATTAAATATTCATAACTATTGATACCATGCACCCCACGCTTTTTTTACAATAAAACATTTTTTTTCTTATTCAAACTATTATTAATTTATATTTATTAAATGTTTCTACATTATTCTTAATTAATATTTATTAAAATTTATTTTTCATTTTTTAGTGATGTTTTTAAACTATAAATTATTTACATACATACATACATATGCTCACGCCTGTATCCCATGAGGGTAGGCAGAGACCACCGTTTGCCACATGCTACGATCCTTACATACTTCTTTCGCTTCATCCACATTCATGCATCTCTTCATACACTTTCTTCGGTTACGAGTGCTCCGAATTTGACCTTTCTGAAAAATACTATTAATTTGGTCATAGTAGTTCTTTCTTGGACGCCGTCTACCGACACTTCTGGTCACATTAGCTCTATAAATGTGTTTCGTTAATCGCCTTTCACTCATCCTTTCGATATGTCCAACCCATCTCAACATACTTTTTTCAATTCTGGTCACCAAATCATTCTTCAACTTGCAACTGTCTCTTATCACACTATTGTTCATTCGATCTCCAATGGTGACCCCACATACTTCGTAACGAACGCATTTCCACTGCATTCACTGTACTTGCATGTTTCTTCTGCCAAACCCAACATTCACTTCCATACATCAGAGTAGGTACTAGCACCCCGTTATGAATGGCCAGGCGCGCTTTTTTGTTATTGACTAGCCACTCATCACGGCGTGCAGGGCACCATTTACCCTGTTTCCCGCAGACACTCTCCTTTCAATATCACTATAGCATTTACCATCTCTTGCAAACACACTTCCCAAATACACAAATTCATTCACTTGTTCTACTTTCGTACCTTCTATCATAATATTACATTCCGTAATCATTTCCTCTCTTTCTATCACCATAACTTTCGTTTTACTTACATTTATTTTCATTCCTTTCTTCTTAAAAGCCTCATTCATCACATTCAACATGTTCTGCAGCTCTGTCGCCGACGGCGCAAGTAAAACTTGGTCGTCGGCGTACAGAAGACACTTATCACGTAGTTCATCCATTCTAACTCTACACTCCATATCTTTCAGATTTGTCAAACAGCTGTCCATATAGAGGTTAAAAAGCCATATAAATTATTTAGTTCTATTAATTATTATATTATATTAATCTCTACAAGGTTGTGCTGAGCTGAGTGCCCGAAAGAGTAAGTCTGGAACTGCACGCATGCGTAGTTCGCGCATTAGCTCTATCTCTCTTACTCGCATGCAAAGGATGCGGAAAGTAATTAATGAATCCTGTCGAATCTAATTAGGATAATCGGATGCTTAGATTGGATTATTGCATTGTCATCGATCTTTGACAGGTGGGCAAAGTTTGAGTTAAATCTGATCGTTCAAAGTAGGGCAAAATCGAGCTCAAAGGGGTCGGTTACATACATACAGGTGAAGCTAATATAAAGCATGTAATAATAATAAAAAGTCTCAACTCTGTTTACAGCTGTATTCCCGAAGAGGAAGGCAGAGGTGTTGTAGCAACAACACACACATTTCACCGAAGATGATTTAGTGCCAGCGTGACAGAGGGTGAAACCATCACCGTTCAGGCTCTATACATTCAGACATATGAGAAATTCATAATAAATGCCCGGAGTTTGTAAGTTGTACGTTGCACTGTTGGTCCTCCGCCTGATCTCTCTCCGGTCGTGTCTGATTGCCTCCCATCCCACTATGAGAATGAGGGAATTGAACTCAACTCAACTCAAAAATATCTTTATTTGATCAGACTTTTAACAAAGTACTTTAAAATTTATTTATTTATTAGGATTACCAACATCATCTCCCTGGCCTTATCCCATACATTGTTGGGGTCGGCACTTGATTCAACCCGATGTGGCTGATCACCTGATTTTTATACGAAGCGTCTGCCATCTGACCTTCGCAACCCCTTTACCGACGAAAATCTGTGATCTGAGTTAAACCAGTTGACAGACTATTTTAGGCCTCCGACCAACCTGTAACGATTGTTACACGACTGTGCCAAAGATGATAAATTGGCAACCGGGACCGACGGCTTGACGAGCTCTCCGAGGCACGGAGGGAACTAGTGAGGTCACCCATCCAATAACTGGCTAGGGTTAGGGTTGCTTAAGTTTGATATGCCCAATAGCAACGGTGCCACGAGCTTCACACAAAAATCATTCAAGTCCGTCCAGCCGGAGTTAGGTGACATACACACGTACAGAAAGAATGATACACAGTTTCTAGAGCCTTGTGTATTTTTCGATGGATCAGTTCGAATAATCAGCATTTTGTTATTCAATTATGCGTGAACCTATGACCCACATAACCACTTGTAGCATATGCTTAATAAATATTTGTACGACAAAATGTGACTTACCGCATCAGTATTGCATTATTTGTCCGAGTGGATAAGTGTTCGAAATAAAGACAGGTGAGCATTTTTTTTCGTTAATTGCCAAAGAAGCCAAAAAATCAATCCAATTGAAAGAAATAATATATAAATCATATTGAAGTGCCTGCTTGGAATTCCAGCGTTTCACTGAATGCATATGAAAGTATATACATAGTGACTTGGTGGTTGCTTAAAGTCAGTTAGACTTTTTACAAAGTACTTTCTAATCGTTAGAATGATACAGGATTATACATGCTACCGCCATGTTCGGATGGTTGCTTTTACTGAGAAGAACCTGGCAAGGAACTCAGTAAGGTAAAATCTCCAGTCATGGACAGTATAAGCGAATTTTGTTTCATATATATGCTCTGTAATTTCTTTATTTTTCAACATACGTTCTTCAGGCCCTTTTGGCTCTTTTCTTAATCAGAATTTAATGTTTAATTTCGGTTTAGTACTTAGTGCAATGAAATATTATATAAATAAACAACACTCCTACTTAGATATCAGTAATGGACAGGAAAAATCGTTTAAGGGCTAAAATGATAATTTATAGTATGGGTTATATTATAAAATTGATGCATTTCTATTGATAAATCATTAAATTATAATAATTTCAACAACGACGATACACCAGACATAAAATAAGATGATAAGTGTACCTACATCGCGATTTTAGTAAGAAATTACGATTCCCGACACCAAATGACACCGCGAAACTTACAATCGTTATGGCCTCAATCAAAATGGGTTTCAGTTGTCAAATAGCCACAAGTGATCGGTAATGATATTTGAAAAAAAAATACTGCGCGTTTCCTTAATTATGGAAGAAAAAACAGAAAATGTCCATGATTGGTCCGCGTCTAATAAAGGTCTTTACCATATATACTTTCATATGCATTGAGTGATGTTATTTTGAAATTACAAACAGACAATTGAGTTTTATTTATCTGTATAGATATAGATCCGATAGTTTTGGTTGCGGTTACGAAGCTCCATAACATCCCTGTATCCCTATCTTGTTTCAGAAACCAGCAACCATGGACCCGGCGCAAGCATTAGAGGCAAGTGTGATAGCTCGGCATAAGCCACAAATGGACGCGATGAACAGAATTATTGAGAGTGGGGACTCCGAAATCCTGCAGTTTTACGAGAACGCCGTGGTCTTCATCACTGGAGGCAGTGGTTTCCTGGGCAAGCTGCTGATTGAGAAACTGCTCAGGTACACCTAGATTATAAAATATGGGCTAAATCAAGATTATTATAATAATGACTCCTAACGAATTTCGGATGCGGCGGCTAATCTCAACGGGGATCAGCCATCTGCAGAGGAGATATTACAGTGCACAAGTGTGTGTGTAAACACAGGTTTTAACCACTCTTTATTGGGTCACTCTCATAGTGGGATGGGAGGCAATCAGACACGACCGGAGAGAGATCAGGCGGAGGACTAACGGTGCAACGTGCGACCCTAGGCACGTGATCAACTTATAAACTCCGGGCATTTATTGTGAATTTCTTGACAGAGTCAAAGTTAAAAGTATCTTTATTTGATTAGACTTTTTACAAAGAACTTTCAAATCGTCAGAATGACATAATTATACATGCTACCGCCAGGTACGGAAGGTTTCTTTTACTGTGAAGAACGTAATATCTATTTATGACCCGACCTAGGAATTAAACCCGGGACCTCGTGATCGGCAGGCGAACTTACTACTAACTAGCTATCAACGAGACAGTCACTAAGACTATACGCTATCTTTTGATCGTATTCAGTAACTTGTCAGTTTGTTCTGGCTAATCTCTGAAACGGCTGGACCGATTTTAACGAGATTTTTACTGGTAGAGAGCTAACTAGCGGACGTAGAGCGGTTTCACCCGCGTAGTTTCTGTTCCCGGGGGAGTCATCTGCCTGGCCTTATCCCATACTTTGTTGGGGTCTGCATTTGATTCAACCCGATGTGGCTGATCACCTGATTTTTATACAAAGCGACTGCCATCTGACCTTCGCAACCCAGTTTACAAGGAAAATCTGTGATCTGGATTAAACCAGTTGTCAGACTTTTTTAGGTCTCCGACTGACCTGTAACGATTGCCAAAGATGATAAATTGGCAAACTCGGGCGGTCACCCATCCAATTACTGGCTAGGGCTAGGGTTCCTTAACTTCGCTGATCGAATGATATGCGCAATAGCAACTGTGCCACGAGCTCCTCCGAGTACGGGGATGAAATATAGCCTATATAAGCCTACATTGATATAAATCAATCATTGATATAAATCAATGATAATGTAGCATTCAAATGGTGAAAGAAACTTTCAAATCCGTCCAGTACTTTTTGAGCCAACTCGTTACAAACATACTTACATAAATATGTAGGTAAACGTGGCCGCGCGTTCATTCAATCGCTTAAGGCCGCGAGCTCTTCGGCTCTTAGCAACCATAGCCTATAACTACGTTATCGTTGGAGCTAGATATTTTACGACTTCAACATAGTGATATATTCATAAAACACTACAACTTCTAGAAGACAACTGTTCCTTTTTCTCCGACAACCTGTAGATCGGATAAATGTTTTCCCTGTTGCGCACTTTTAAACAAAAAGGTTAAGGAAATTCGATTCGCTTGACTTGAATACCCTTTTTAATTCAACTTAATGTTGGTCAGGTTCATGAATAATCACCATTTAACAAATGCAATGTAAATAGGAACCTAATAGACTTATTTTTAATTTAGCTAAGTAAATACAAACAATTACTCATTGAATTTTTTAATTAGCTGTGCTCGCATATAGTTAATTTCGTGGGTGACACAATTTTTTTTGGCGACGGGGTACCTTCAGAAGTTCCCCAACTGCCCTGGGAGAGGCAGGTCGGGGTATGAGGGATTTCACCGCACTAAAACCCCGGGTGGCCATCCTCCGTGCTTAGGGGGGACTCCGGGTACTCTGATAGATCGCACCGGTGTCCCCCCATACTTTGCCGGGGCACAGCGCGAGTCACATCGCAGTGCCATCTTCCCGGGCCCTTGATTCAACCCGATGTGGCTCCATGTTAGTCGCAATCAACTTATTAACTCCTTGTCCGTTATGTGCGCTTGGTACTTCGTGTACCATATCATCATCTCCCTGGCCTTATCCCATACATTGTTGGGGTCGGCACTTGATTCAACCCGATGTGGCTCCATGTTAGTCGCAATCAACTTATTAACTCCTTGTCCGTTATGTGCGCCTGGTACTTCGTGTACCATATCATCATCTCCCTGGCCTTATCCCATACATTGTTGGGGTCGGCACTTGATTCAACCCGATGTGGCTCCATGTTAGTCGCAATCAACTTATTAACTCCTTGTCCGTTATGTGCGCCTGGTACTTCGTGTACCATATCATCATCTCCCTGGCCTTATCCAATACATTGTTGGGGTCGGCACTTGATTCAACCCGATGTGGCTGATCACCTGATTTTTATGCAAAGCCACTGCTATCTGACCTTCGCAGCCCCTTTTACGAGGAAAATCGGTAATCTGGGGTTAAACAGTAGCCACTAGTCAGACGGATAAAAAGAAACAGAATATATAAATAAATTAATAAATATATATATATATATACACATACATATGCTCACGCCTGTATTCCCCGAAGGGGTAGGCAGAGGTGTTGTAATCACAACACCCACTTTTCACCGAAGATGATTAAGTGCCAACGTGACAGATGGTGAGTCCATCGCCGTCTCAGACGCTTTACATAAGTCATTGAATTACTTCTCAGAAATATGCAGGTTTCCTCACGATGTTTACCTTCACCGTAAAGCACGTGGTGTGAAATCACTGTACATAAGTCTTTTTTTAGCAAAACTCATTGGTACAGGCCCCGCTGGTATTCGGACTTGCGTCACTTGCGTAGCAGGTGACTGCTCAAACCTCAAGGCCACCACGGCTCTCTAAATCAGTATATATATATTCAATGCATTGAGTTAAGCGTAATATGTAAATTAAGTTCAAAGGCACATTGTCATTATTAGGTACATACGTCAATACAGCCAGTCTATAAAATCTTTTGAGCGTTGATTTTGAATGCGCGCAGGAGTTTTACCCGAACGAACCAAAAAAGAAGGTATACTGCTATTCAATAAAAGGCCGTTCTTAAAAGCTTTTTTTTTTCACAATCTCAGTGCCTTTTTGCAAAGTTTACCTCCACAGTTGTAAAATGCTCATCCATACTAATTAATAAAGCCCAAACACCGGGTACTTGCTGTAATTGGTTGAGGAGTCCCCTCGACTGTCTATTGACTCCATCATCAGATCCACTCCAGAGTACCTAGGGCGAGTTTTCTTAAAAACGCCGTCACAAGTTACGTCGCCGTGGTGGCCTTGAGGTTTGAGGTCTGGGCCTGTACCAATGAGTTTTTCTAAAAAAACTTATGTACAGTGATTTCACACAACGTGCATTACGGTGAAGGAAAACATCGTGTGGAAGCCTGCATATTTCTGAGAAGTAATTCGTAAAGTGTCTGAGACGGCGATGGACTCACCATCTGTCACGTTGGCACTTAATCATCTTCGGTGAAAAGTGGGTGCTGTAATTACAACACCTCTGCCTACCCCTTCGGGGAATACAGGCGTGAGCATATGTATGTATGTACAAGTTACGTCATCGCGTTGACGTAAACGCAGATTTGTATGGGCTCACAATAGTGTCATCTTTAGGCCGACAGACGGCGCTGTTTCGATCCTATATAAATCTGCGTTCGACGCGGTGACTTGTGACGGCGGCAGTGAAAAACTCGCACTAGGGCCTCACACCTTATTAAATATATAGTTTCTAATTGAGTAGCCCTTGCATTTTCTAGAAGTCGGTTAAAAATAAATACACTTATATAACAAGACATTTATCAGTACATATATTGATATATGGCTATGGCATGGTATGGCGTTTCAGCCGTTTCGGAGATTAGCCGAAACTAATACATAGACAGAACATTCTTTTTTGGTTTCTTATGGGAGTACAGTATATATACTTTCATATGCATTTAATGAAAAGCTGTTACTTTTAAATTACAAACAGACACTTCAATTTTCACTCTAATATATCGGAGATGTCGTCATTCTTCCATCAATTACGTAATACGTCGGGCTCTGGTCACCGCCGGGGTGCCTGCTGTATTGGAACCAGGCGCACGGCGATGGCCGGAGGCCAGATGGTATGTCGCTAGTGCCATGGGGATTGGGTCGGCCGCTGGTGTAGGATGCCACGTGTGTCGATACGTTGGCTCTGTCCCATCTCCCCGGCACTGCTGTGGCGGCCGGTACTGCTGCTGCTCAGCAGGAGTGCCGCATAGGAAAAATAATATGAATTGGTCAAGGGTACATATTTTCTGCAATTGCAATTGAAACTCTGGAGCCTTGGGGTCCATATGCTCATAAGCTTTTCAAAGAAGTTGTACGTCGTCTCGTAGAAACCTCTCGTGACGGGTGGGTTGATTGGGGTTACCTCGCTCAGAGAATCAGCATTGCTATTCAACGTGGCAATGCTGCCAGCCTTCTTGGCACGGATCCGAGAGACACCGATTTGGAACAAGTTTTCTACCTGTAATTAGTTTCTAGTACTGTTCCTTGTAAATATAATAGTATATTTAATTTTCCAGAGCGTGCAATATCAAGAAACTGTACATGATGATCAGACCAAAAAAGGGGGTACCAGGTCGAGAGCGCCTCGAAGTTGTGTTCAGTGATCCGGTAAGACGTTTATTCAGATATTTTTGTGAGTGTTAGGGCCAAGGTAGGGCTTGGTCGCTCGCATATATCATCAAAATATCTTTATTTTATTAGACTTTAGCAAAGTTCTTTCAAATCATCATAACAATATTTTGGACTATACATGGACAGTTATACAGGATTATACATGCTGCCGCTGGGTTTTAGGATGCCTTTACTGAAAAGAAACTGTCAACAAACTCAGTAATTACTCTTTTTTTTTATTAAAAATAATTAGGCCTGTCTTCAGGCGCCCTGAAGAAGCACTACTAAGTAACTTTACCGTTTCCCTGACCTCATCCCATACATTGTTGTGGTCGGCACTGGATTGCGAAGCGACTGCCGTCTGACCTTCGTAGCCCCTTCTACGAGGAAAATCTGTTATCTGGGTCTTTTAGGCCTCCGACTGACTTGTAACGATTGCCAAATATTAAATTGGCACCCGAGACCGACGGCTTACGTGCTGTCCGAGGTACGGAGGGAAGTCGGGCGGTCACCCATCCAATTACTGGCGACGGTTAGGGTTGCTCAAGTTCGACGATCGAATGATATGCGCATTACGAATCCCGGCCTGGATCAATGAGTGCTTTTACGGCGAAGGATAACATCGTGAGGAAACCTGCATACGTCTACGAAAATTTAAAGACTTATGTATAGTGCCTGAGACGGCAATGGAATCTTCCACTGTCACGTTGGCATCTGATTATCACTCTGTCATATTCGCTGAAATGTGGGTGTTGTTGTACCCCTTCGGGGACCCTCCTGGGATGGCGTGAGTGATATATTTTTTAAGTATGGAGGAGTGCCTCAAGCGCCGGAAATATGCTTGCATTGGTCAAGGATACATATTTTCTGCGTTTGCGGTTGAAACTCTGGGGCCTTGGGGTCCAGATGCTCATCAACTTTTCAAAAAGGTTGCGCGTCTTCCGGTAGAAGCTTCTCGTGACAAGCGGGCTGGGGTTACCTCGCTCAGAGAATCAGCATTGCTATTCAACGTGGCAATGTTGCCAGCCTTCTTGGCACGATCCCGAGAGACACCGATTTGGGCCAAGTTTTCTACTTGTAATTAGTTTTTAGCTACTTATATAATTATAATATTTATTACTTTATAGTAATCTAGTTATTAATAAAAATAACTTTTTCTAGTTATTCGAAACCTTGAAGAAGAGAAAACCAAATTTTCTAGACATTATTGTTCCTGTGAATGGAGATATGAGTCAGCTAAGGGTGGGGCTGAGTGACTCCGACTGGCAGATGATGGTTGGTGAAGTAAATAATGTCTTCCATCTGGCTGCAACAACAAGGTTCGATGAGAACTTGAAGACATCCATTCTTATCAACACCCGCGGCACGAGGGAGGTGGTAAAGTTTGCCAAGGACTGCAAAGTACTAAGGTAAACGCACATGAATAAGTTTTGCCACCAGTCAAAGTCAAAGTCAAAAATATCTTGTTAGAGTGCATGGTGTTCTGCGAGAAAGGATGAACGTTAATATTTTATTTTTAGTTTTTATATTATATTTTATGTGTATATTGCATTACCTGTGTCTGATTAGTGTAATTGGCATTGTATGCCGTTCAAATTATTGAATAAATAAATAAATAATAAATCTTTATTAGATTAGACTTTTTACAAGGTACTTTCAAATCGTCAGAATGACATAATACAGGACTAGCTGTGCCCCGCGTTAGCATACCTTAAGTTTTTTATCAAAAGTAACCTAAACTTTCATCCCCTATTTTATCTCCTTGGGGGTAGAATTAATCAAAATCCTAGCGGATACCTACGTCATAACATCTACCTGCATGCCAAATTTCAGCCCGTCCAGTGGTTTTGGGCTGTGGGTTGATAGACCACTATGTCAGTCAGTCAGTCTTTGAGTTATATAGAGGGTATCGGGTAAAATAGGACAGCTGTTAAAATATGTGATAGGGTATAACTTTAGGAAGCAAATACAATTATTATGAAAAAAAATATCTTCTTGCGTTTTCGAGTAATTGACGTTCAAAGTTGACCATATCAAGACTTTATTTTCGCATAAAAATCATCGGTAACGTAGAGTTATTCACGTGAAATTTTGCTACGTTTTAATTTTTTTTCTCCCACTAATAGTTCCTGAAACAATTCCATAAAACCATTAACCTCTCTTAAGGCCGCGAGCTCTTCGGCCCTTAGCAACCTTAGCCTATAACTACGTTATCGTTGGAGCTAGATATTTTAGTACTTCAAAATGGTGTAATTTTCGCATTACAATTAGACACATCAATTTGATTTATCTATATAGATAAATAAATAAATAAGCATATAAGCAAAATAGAGCCGTGGTGGTCTCGGGGTTAGAGCAGTCGCCTGCTACGCAAGCGACGCAAGTTCGAATCCCAGCGGGGCCTGTACCAATGAGTTTTTCTAAAAAACTTACGTACAGTGATTTCACACCACGTGCTTTACGGTGAAGGAAAACATCGTGAGGAAACCTGCATATGTCTGAGAAGTAATTCAAAGACGTATGTATAGTGCCTGAGACGGCGATAGACTCACCATCTGTCACGTTGGCACTTAATCAAATTCGGTGAAAAGTGGGTGTTGTGATTATAACACCTCTGCCTACCCCTTCGGGGAATACAGGCGTGAGCATATGTATGTATGTATGTATAAATAAATAAGTTGTTTTTTTTATTTTCAGGTCATTTGTATACGTATCGACAGCATATTCAAACACGTCACAAACGATTTTCCATATCGAGGACAAGTTCTACCCCGGCTTAGCGGATCCAGAGCTCATAATAAAGATGGCTGAATCCTTTGATGCGGACACAATGAAGAATATTAGTGATGGGTAATTACTATGTTGTATATAATCAGGCCTAAAATAGTCTGACAACTGATTTGTAGCGGTAACGCAACTCTTTTACTGAAATCCTTCTTATTTCATAAAGATTGTAAAAGGGAGTTCTGACACAAGCTCTCAGAAGGATTTAAAGAAAAAACAGATTTTTACGTTAATAAAAGTAGAATTAAATATCAACATCTAAGCCGTGGTGGCCTTGGGGTTTGAGCAGTCGCCTGCTACGCAAGCGCCGCAAGTTTGAATCCCAGCGGGGCCTGTACCAATGAGATTTTCTAAAAAACTTATGTACAGTGATTTCACACCACGTGCTTTACGGTGAAGGAAAACATCGTGAGGAAACCTGTATATGTCTGAGAAATAATTCAAAGACGTATGTAAAGTGCCTGAGACGGCGATAGACTCAGCATCTGTCACGTTGGCACTTAATCAAATTCGGTGAAAAGTGGGTGGTGTGATAACAATACCTCTGCCTACCCCTTCGGGGAATACAGGTGTGAGCATATGTATGTATGTATGTCTATGGCTTGTTTCAGTTTGACCAAACACTCCTTAAACAAGTACACGTACAGTAAACAGTTGGCCGAGGACATCGTGAGGAAGATGACAGCTGATCTACCCGCCTGTGTGGTCAGACCTGGAGTTGGTAAGAGATCTTACAGATCTTGATTTAAGGTTCAATTTGCTTTCAATTATTCAGGTATAATCAGGAGATATTTAAGTCAAAAGGTTCTTCTCAGTAAAAGCAACCTTCCGAACCTGGCGGTAGCATGTATAATCCTGTAATATCTGGTTGACCGAGCTGTGCTCGGCCTTTTTTCACACAAAAAAAAGGAAAAAAAAGAATTCCGGTGAACGTCAGTCTCGTCCCGTGGTACTCTAGTTTCGTTATCGCCCCGTAAGATGGAAGCCTCACGTCTGAGCTACCATAACTTGACAGATGTCGGCGAAATTTGCTGTCGTATCGTAATGACATTTTATGAGTTTTTCAGTGCCTGAAATTATGGTCAAATCGATATTTTCCATAAATGAAACCTAGCTTGATTAATTTTTTGCCCCTGAAATTCCCTACAAAATTTCATGAAAATAGTTGGAGCCGTTTCCGAGATTCAGATTGTATATATAAATTTGTAATTGATAAAGAATTGCTCATTTAAAGATATAAGATAATTATGTCATCCTGACGTTTTGAAAGTACTTCGTTAAAAGTCTAATCGAATAAAGATTATACGTATTTGAATTAAAATGTTAAATGGACAGCGAGGAATCCAATGGGTTCCTCCACGTATTTTTAACAATTCACAAGATATTTTTCTCAACAATCATTTGACATTGGCGGAATAGTTTTACTTAAGCTCATCGCCATTAAATAAATAAAAGAAAGAAAGAAAGAAAAATCTTCACCATTCACAGTCACCATAAATACGATAAACGGTCTTGATTACAGTGGTCGCTACACTCTGGGATCCCGTACCTGGTTGGATTGATCCTGTTTGCGTGTATAGTGCTACAGGGGTAAGGAACTTCTACCGCTATATATATATATATATATATATATATATATATAGGATGTCGGAGAAAAAGGAACAGTTGTTTTCTAGAAGTTGTAGTGTTTTATGAATATATCACTATGTTGAAGTCGTAAAATATCTAGCTCCAACGATAACGTAGTTATAGGCTATGGTTGCTAAGGGCCGAAGAGCTCGCGGCCTTAAGCGATTGAATGAACGCGCGGCCGCGTTTACCTACATTACGTACGCGGTCATTCAACTTGTTCAATTAAGAAGATGGTTTCGACAAATGGTTTTATGGAATTATTTCAGGAACTATTTGCGGGAGAAAAACACTTATTTTCGCATAATTTTGTTTAGTGCCCTTATCTTATAATTATTTTCTCTTTCCAGCTTATCGTCGGTCCCGCAGTGGGTTTGACTAGAGTGATGTATTTTGACCCAGAATGTCCCGCTGGTCTCATCCCTGGAGACGTAGTAAACAACGTTACTATAGCGGCCGGTTGGAAGACTGGGAAAAGCGGCAAAGATGATGAGACTAAAATTTATACTGTGTCCACTTCTAAAAATCCTGTGAATATGAGTAAGCTTTGCTCGCTACTGCCCCAATGCTCAACTCAAATTGATCAACTGTAGCACTGGGGCCTTACCATGACCTCTTATTACCATCATAGTTTTACTCTTATTATGAGACAGATGTATATGACGTGTATATGTCACCGTCACACAGCTGAACTAACATTAGGCTCTTTGGGTTATAATTCCCTTGAGGTTAGGAGGAACTTTGACCAACTTAAAACCATGTCCAAGGTCCTACATGGAAAATCAGATGCTCCGGAGCTGCATGAAGAGTTGTCTAGGATATTTGTTCCTAACAACTACATACGCGGCCGGAGACACAGTTTATTTGCAGTGGGTACAAGTCGCACAGTGGCGCGCGCTCACTCCCCAGTCACCCGCACTCTCTCCGCTCTCAACGCTCTCTTGGTCTCCAACCCTGATTGTGATGTGTTCGCGGATGAATGGCAGACGATAATGTCAGTATGTCTGGAGTATTGTGAGGGAACGAATGAATGAATATTACTCTTAATTAGTATAATTGGCTTTTAGCCGTTCTAATTAATACATGTATAAATAAAAATAAATTACAATATGAGCTTATGGTTTGGCCCCTGTTTAAGTGTCCGTCTGTCACCAGGGCCGGTAGACACAGTAACACTATCCTCACGCTTGACATATTGGAACGATATGAAATGTGTGGTAATGACATATGTCACGTGCTTGATTTATGTAATTTCTATACATTTTGTATAGTTTCAAGGGCGTTGTTACTAGGCCTACATTACAGGCTATATCTCATAAACCTTGATAGATAGACAGTTGGAATGTTCACAGATGATGTATCTTAAGCACTATACTAAAATTTTACTAAAATTAATTACGTAAAGCAATATTTATGTTACATACATATGCTCACGCCTGTATTCCCCGAAGGAGTAGGCAGAGGTGTTGTAATCACAACACCTACTTTTCACCGAAGATGATTAAGTGCCAACGTGACAGATGGTGAGTCGATCGCCGTCTCAGACACATACGTCATTGAATTACTTCTCAGAAATATGCAGGTTTCCTCACGATGTTTTCCTTCACCGTAAAGCACGTGGTGTGAAATCACTGTTCATAAGTTTTTTAGAAAAACTCATTGGTACAGGCCCCGCTATTTATGTTACCTAGAGGTAAAATATCGATATTTTTTCATTTACTCACCCCTACTCTTCGTTATGTTTCATCATATTTATATATACAAAATAATCTTAATTATAATGGTGTCCTTTGTAAGCCAACATAAATACTTTTAGCAACATGAGAGGCACTACTAGAACTATTAATGTATTTTTCTATCTTAAACTTGTTTCTATCGTCTACCTTTATCAATATATCTATCAATAACTAATATTTATTAATTTCACATAATAATACTTATACCTAATACGCATTTCCAAATAAATACTTAAGTAAGCCGTGGTGGCTTTGAGGTTTGAGCAGTCGCCTGCTACGCAAGCGACGCAATTTCGAATCCCAGCGAGGAATGTACCAATGAGTTTTTCTAAAAAACTTACGTATAGTGATTACACTGAACATAAGTTTTTACGGTGAAGGAAAACATCGTGAGGAAACCTGCATATGTCTGAGAAGTAATTCAATGACGTATGTAAAGTGTCTGAGACGGCGATGGACTCACCATCTGTCACGTTGGCACTTAATCATCTTCGGGGAAAAGTGAGTGTTGTGATTACAACACCTCTGCCTACCCCTTCGGGGAATACAGGCGTGAGCATATGTATGTATCTAAACTCACGTAAAAAATTCTAACCCTTTCCAGGACAAATTGTTGAACAAGTACGCAAGGCGAAAGACAAAATTCCCACACCGTTGACTATTTGGTACAATTATTGTTTCTGTATGAAGTCTATGCTCGCCTACACACTTGGGGCTTTCTTCCTACACCATTTGCCTGGATACTTTGTGGATTTCGTGTGCTTACTGCTAGGAAAAGAGAGACGGTGAGATTTTTTTTTATTTTAGTGCTAGATATAGGCAATGTTACAGGCTAACTCTAGTTCCCTTCGTGCCTCGGAGAGCACGTTAAGCCGTCGGTCCCGGTTGCCAATTTAACATCTTTGGCAGTCGTTATCACAGATTTTCCTCATTAAAGGGGTTGCGAAGGTCAGATGGCAGTCGCTTCGTATAAAAATCAAGTGATCAGCCACATCGGGTTGAATGAAGTGCCGACCCCAACAATGTATGGGATAAGGCCAGGGAGATGATGATATGGTACACGAAGTACCAGGCGCACATAACGGACAAGGAGTTAATAAGCTGATTGCGACTAACATGGAGCCACATCGGGTTGAATCAAGTGCCGACCCCAACAATGTATGGAATAAGGCCAGGGACGATGATGATATGGTACACGAAGTACCAGGCGCACATAACGGACTAGGAGTTAATAAGCTGATTGCGACTAACATGGAGCCACATCGGGTTGAATCAAGTGCCGACCACAACAATGCATGGGATAAGGCCAGGGACGATGATGATATGGTACACGAAGTACCAGGCGCACATAACGGACTAGGAGTTAATAAGCTGATTGCGACTAACATGGAGCCACATCGGGTTGAATCAAGTGCCGACCCCAACAATGTATGGGATAAGGCCAGGGAGATGATGATATGGTACACGAAGTACCAGGCGCACATAACGGACAAGGAGTTAATAAGTTGATTGCGACTAACGTGGAGCCACATCGGGTTGAATCAAGTGCCGACCCCAACAATGTATGGGATAAGGCCAGGGACGATGATGATATGGTACACGAAGTACCAGGCGCACATAACGGACAAGGAGTTAATAAGTTGATTGCGACTAACATGGAGCCACATCGGGTTGAATCAAGTGCCGAACCCAACAATGTATGGGATAAGGCCAGGGAGATGATGATATGGTACACGAAGTACCAGGCGCACATAACGGACAAGGAGTTAATAAGTTGATTGCGACTAACATGGAGCCACATCGGGTTGAATCAAGTGCCGACCCCAACAATGTATGGGATAAGGCCAGGGAGATGATGATGTTTTATATCTGTAGTACCGTAGGTTGACCGAAATTACTTTCTTATCATAATGATATTTTAGGAGCTTTTCATTGCCTGAAAACATGGTTTAATGATGTTTTCTGAAAATTACACATAGCTAGATCAATTTATTGCCCCCGAAACCTCTACATAAAAAAAATTATGAAAATCGTTGAAGCCGTTTCCGAGATTCATATTCTATATATAAATGTTACTATTGTATTTCAGAATTCCTTACGGATTCTATAAAACCTGAAGTAATTAATATCATATCATATAATTTATATAGATAATGTGTAATATCTACTTAAGTACCTACAAATTATTAAAATATAGTATTATACTAGCTGTGGCCCCGCGGTTTCACCCGCATAGATTTTTATATAATTTTGCAATAAATTAAAATTGCGACTATAATTGGAGATTTAAACTATCCTATCTCTCAAGTTGGATCGAACTGCACATGGTGTGCGAATTTTATTATAATCGGTTAAGTGGTTTAGGAGTCCATTGAGGACAAACATTGTGACACGAGATTTATATATATTAAGATATATAAAATAATATGCTTGGTTAGAGCCATGTTGTTTGCAGACAAAATATTTAACATTTTATTAATATTTCCATACCCAAAATGGGTGAAGTATGCTATGTACCTTTTATTTTAAACAACACCTTTTGTAACCATATTTCATTTAACTAAATTATTCTATTCTATTCTATTCTATAGTGTAATAGAGTTTGTGGAAACGCTCAACTTTAGATAGAATCATTATGAGGGATTTTCGAACGTGTCAAGGGCCGTGATCGTTACGACTGTGGGTGCAATACCTTTCTGCAACTCCACCTTACGTGTTCAAAGTACTTATATAAAAAAAATATGCTCACACCATCCCAGAAGGGTCCCCGAAAGGGTAAGCAGAGGTGTTGTAACTACACCCACATTTCACCGATAATGATCAAGTGCCAACGTGACACAGGGCGAGTCCATCGCCGTCTCAGGCACTATACATACGTCTTTGAATTACTTCTCAGGCAGGTTTCCTCACGATGTTTTCCTTCACCGTAAAGCACGTGGTGTGAAATAAGTGCACATACGTTTTTTAGATAAACTCATAGGTACAGGCCCCGCTGGGATTCGAACTTGCATCGCTTGCATAGCAGGCGACTGCTCTAACCCCAAGGCCATCACGGCTTTTTGTTGTATACTATAATATTGTACTACTATAAACGTTCTACAAGGTGACACGAATCTCCTCGTTTCACAATACGTGATGACTTCACGGGGAAAAATGGCGTGTGCTTAAATAGCTCTTTGTTTTTCAGTTTCATCAAAATCTACAAAAAGGTTGACCATTTTTCTGCCATGGTGGGGGAATTCGGCAAAATACCGTGGACTTTTGACAACCGGGGCGTCGAGCGACTGACAAGTGATATGTCAGATTCTGACAGATTGCTTTTCCCCATGGCTACTGAGAATATCATTTGGTCGGATTACATCGACCTTTGGTGCGTGGGCATGCGAAAATACATTTTGAAAGATGGCCTTAAAGACACAAAGTACGCGCTTAAAAAGATGTTTTTCCTGAGAATTGCAAATTATCTAATGGCGTTACTGTATTTGTATGTATTTTATAAATTTTTGAGTTTATTTTTCTATGTTTTTGCTAAGTTTATTTAAGTTATTTCGCTGGACTGGTGGCCAACTTTTTTCCTGTTATTACAAAAACTGCTTCAAACCATAATTAATTCAGACTCAGACTAAAAGATATGTAACAAATTTTAAACTAAGAACGTATCTTGTATGCGATATTTTGTAATATGGGAGATGCCTACTTGATTCGTGCCATTTTGGTGCTATTGTCTATAGCTCGTAGTGTCAGTTTTCGGACGAAATGATAGATAGAATATGACACGAACAATCTCTATCGTTTATCCTCAAGAACCACGTGACATTGGCGGAATAGCTAAACTCAATATGACAATTTTGTTTAGAAACGTCAATATTTTATATTGGTCTATATCGATAGGGTGAGGGCTTCCAGCCGTCCGTCCAGGACATAGGCAACCAGCTTTTGTTTACACATTGTCCAAACGCCAAGCGTAGCCGCGTTAATGATTTCGTCGGATTTGTAATAAATTAGGCACTTGAACTTATTTCACATTCGATTTTTTTATCTATATTAAATTTTATTACAATTTACTAAGATTTTTTTTTATATCCTTCATTCTAATTCACAGAAAAATCTGTTTTAATTTATTATACGAGAAAGAGAAAAATAAAATTATAAATATAACACAGAATTTAAAATTAGTGTCTGCGGGAATGGTGGCCAGTAAGCTGGCTGCGTTACCTCGCTGGATCGCTAAGCTAATCCTCTGACCGAGGTAAGAACCAGCTCAACCCTCACCGGAGACGTCAACCAGGCGTTTTAAAAGATCCTTTCGCATTTGGCCCCCATGGCCCCAAAGTCTCAACCCCAAACGGCAGAAATATACAATTATGGCTGATATCTGCATATTTCCGCCGCTTGAGGTTTTCTGCACACACTGCCGCCGCCCCTGCTTGCTAAGTAGAGTTTACCAAGATTCATTGTATAAATATATATGCTCACGCCATCCCAGAAGGGTCCCCGAAGGGGTAAGCAGAGGTGTTGTAACAACACCCACATTTCACCGAATATGATCAAGTGCCAACGTGACAGAGGGTGAGTCCATCGCCGACTCAGGCACTATACATACGTCTTTGAATTACATCTCAGACATATGGCGGTAGCATGTATAATCCTGTATAATTGTGTCATTCTGACGATTTGAAAGTGCTTTGTAAAAGTCTAATCGAATAAAGATACTTTTGACTTTGACTATGCACGTGGTGTGAAATAATTGCACATAAGTTTTTTAGATAAACTCATTGGTACAGTCCCCGCTGGGATTCGAACTTGCGTCGCTTGCGTAGCAGGCGACTGCTCTAACTCCAAGGCCACCACGGCTTTTTACTTTCATTATACTTAATAATCAAAAAACTTGATTTTTGTAACAAAATCGTCAATGTCACTAACGCTGTTCGGTTTTCACATGTAGTAATGACATTTGTGCATTGGAACTGTTTCTGAACAGAGTAATTACTGAGTTTCTTGCCAAGTTCTTCTCAGTAAAAGTAACCTTCCGAACCTGGCGGTAGCATGTATAATTATATTAATATCTACCCACCCAATACGTGTCAAATAATATAGGGAAAGGTAGAAGGGAAGAGAGGAAGAGAAGTACCAAGGTTATACATGAGACAAGTTAAGCAAACGGTGTCTGTCATGACGTATAAGGAGGTCAAAGAGATGGCACTGGACAGAGACGAATGGAAAGAGCTGCATCGGTTACACCGAAGTTATTACTCTTAAATTCATGAAGATTAACTAAACACAGACAAATCGTATACACATATGCTCACGCCTGTATTCCCCGAAGGGGTAGGCAGAGGTGTTGTAATCACAACACACACTTTTCACTGAATTTGATTAAGTGCCAACGTAACAGATGGCGAGTCTATCGCCGTCTCAGGCACTATACATACGTCTTTGAATTACTTCTCAGAAATATGCAGGTTTCCTCACGATGTTTTCCTTCACCGTAAAGCACGTGGTGTGATATCACTGTACATAAGATTTTAAGCAAATCTCATTGGTACAGGCCCCGCTCGTATCGTATATTCATAAACCGTATATTAAAAATAAAACAAATTGTTTTCATAAAAAAATACAATATTTATTTACAAATAGGCATTAATGATTTACAAAATGTACATATTTTGGTATTTAATATGTAACATTGGTATACAAGTAACTTTCTATGATGCTATTTGTCACAAAAGCAATTCATAATTTGTGGACCATGTTAGGAATCTTCATAGGAAATTGTGAAACAGGTGAATTGCGAAATATTAATCATTTGTGAATCATAATATGAATTGCACCTAAGTGACCATTTTGTGTGTGCGTGTTATCAGTGATGACCTACGGTGCCGAGACGTGGTCTCTAACTGTAGGCCTCTTGAATAGGCTCAAAGTCACTCAGCGTGCCATGGAAAGAGCTATGCTTGGTGTCTCGCTACGAGATCGAATCAGAAACGAGGAGATCCGTAGACGTACTAAGGTAACCGACATAGCCAATCGGGTTAGCAGGCTTAAGTGGCAATGGGCAGGCCACATTGGTCGAAGGACTGATGGCCGCTGGGGCAGAAGAGTTCTCGAGTGGAGACCACGTACCGGCAAGCGCCCCCCCGCGAGATGGACGGACGATCTGGTCAAGGCCGCGGGGACCCGCTGGATGCAGGCCGCTTCCAACCGGCTGAGGTGGAAATCATTGGGAGAGGCCTATGTTCAGCAGTGGACGTCCTATGGCTGATATGATGATGACCATTTTGTCATTTCGATGATGAATAATAATCGGATCTCATTATTATTATCCCAAAGTGGCCTTTTTAGACCTATTCAGAAGCAATGTCTCCGTGTTCTCCCAGGGGGAACTCTGTCGGTCACCCATCCAACTACTGGCTTGGGTAAGTTTAGTTGGCGTTAAGCTAGATTGTTTCTGCTCGCGGTGTTCAGACGCACTATAGTATATTGCTTGTTATAAAAAAATACTATATATAATTTAATGGAATGGTGTAGATTAAATTTTTTTTAATAAACCATTAATTATTTAATAAGGCGATACTTAATACAATTGTTATATGAAATAAAGATTTTCTCAAATTCACTTTTTCGTATCCTCCGTCTTTTCCTGGTAGGTAATAACGCCTTTTTCAATCAATTCTGGTATTTCCACTGCTAACCACGGCCCGAGCTGGGAAATAATAAATAATAATAATTAATTACATACGTCTTTGAATTACTTCTCAGTCTAATTAATTATATTCAGGTTTCCTCACGACGTCATCTCAAGCTACGCATTTAGTTATAAGTAGATGTACTAGATTTTTAGTTATGTTAATTTTTATCGACATTTGTGCATTGGAACATTGTCCATGAGATTACGTTTCTTAGATTATTTATTTTGTATGCTTTAAATTGTATAATAGTTTTGAAAAGAGTTACTGAGTTTCTTGCCAGGTTCTTCTCAGTAAAAGCAACCTTCCGAACCTGGCGGTATCATGTATAATACTGTATAATTATGTCATTCTGACGATTTGAAAGTGCTTTGTAAAAAGTCTAATCGAATAAAGATACTTTTGACTTTGACTTTGATGTTTTCCTTCACCTTGAAGCACGTGATGTGAAATCACCATCTGTCACGTTGGCACTTAATCATCTTGTGTGAAAAGTAGGTGTTGTTATTACAACACCTCTGCCTACCCCTTCGGGGAATACAGGCGTGAGTATATGTATGTATGTTATTATTTTGTTCGTCGCTTACAACTAGCTCGGGGCTTAAAGGGTTGATTGATTTTTTTTCTATTGGTGGAAAACAGCCAGGCGAAGCCGTGGGCAGAGGCCTCTATACAGGGTGTCGGGGAAAATAGGACAGCTGTTAAAATATGTGATAGGGTATAATTTTAGGAAGTAAATAAAATGATAATGACTAAAATATCTTTTTCCGATTTCGATTAATTGACGTTTAAAGCTGACCATATCAAGACCTTATTATGGCATAAAAATCAGCGGTAACGTAGAGTTATTCACGTGAAATTTAACTACGTTTTTCTTTGTTTTTTTCCCACTAATAGTTCCTGAAATAATCCCATAAAACCATTTTTCGAAACCATTAACCTTCGCCTTAAGTTAACAAGTTCAATGACCCCGTACGTAATGTAGGTAAACGTGGCCGCGCATTCATTCAATCGCTTAAGGCCGCGAGCTCTTCGGCCCTTAGCAACCATAGCCTATAACTACGTTATCGTTGGAGCTAGATATTTTACGACTTCAACATAGTGATATATTCATAAAACCCTACAACTTCTAGAAGACAACTGTTCTTTTTTCTCCCACACCTGTATACTTAACCTGCTAGCGACTTCTGAGCAGGATTTGAATATATATATCCATTCTTCTCAGAAAGCTAGTTTCCGAACCCGTGGTAAGCCATGTCAAAGTCAAAAATATCTTTATTCGATTAGACTTTTAACAAAGTACTTTCAAATCGTCAGAATGACATAATTATACAGTATTATACATGATACCGCCAGGTTCGGAAGGTTGCTTTTACTGAGAAGAACCTGGCAAGAAACTCAGTAATTACTCTATTCAAACATATTATATATACTATATAGATAAATAGAATTGAAGTGTCTGTTTTTAATTCAAAAATTACACATTTTGACTGTACATGCACATGAAAGTATACACATAACTGACATAAAAACAAAAAAAATAGGTGCGGTGTGTCAACCCATAAAATTAAGTCTACGCGGATGAATTCGCAGCTAGTACATTAATATTATATAATTAAGAGAGGCCTTACCCCCAATGCCATAGCATGAGCAATCCCAAACTTGGGCACATTTCTAGCCCAGAGAGGTTTGAAGTGGTCTGTGAGGCAAATCTTGCCTCCTCTATACATCTTAGCTGTCTTCCCATCGAGCCCAGGCAGGGCCAGCTCTGGAGCAGTTGTCGGATATGTCACTGGGATCTACAGAAAACAGATATCTACACAGATAAATAAAATTGAAGTGTCTGTTAGCGGCCTAAAATAGTCTGACAAATGGTTTAACCAAGATCACAGATTTTCCTCGTTAAAGGGGTTGCGAAGGTCAGATGGCAGTTGCTTCGTATAAAAATCAGGTGATCAGCCACATTGGGTTGAATCAAGTGTCAACCCCAACAATGTATGATAAATGATAAGGCCAGGGCGATGATATCACGGCAGTTTAGTACATTATAAAATATTCATATAGCATTAAGTATACTTACATCAAATTCCAGATCGAATTCATACTTTAGCAGGTTGTGGACGTACCAACATTTACCGAACCATCGCGTCCCCGTCTTGTCGGACTCCAAGCGGAACCAGTCATTGTCTGCTGTTTTGTTATTTTGGACGTACTAGAAGATAGGACATAAGTTTCTATATCTATACTAGAAGAATGATTTGTACTTTTGTATGTCACAAATAAAGTTATAACTACTGGACCGATTTGAAAAATTCTTTCTGCAATGGATAGCTACATTTTCAGGGAGTAACATAGGCTATATGTTATAGGAACTATGCGGGCGAAGCCGCATGACATCCGCTAGTTTATAACCTTATTTGCTCACGACGCATATGTGCGTCCAACTGTTAGAGAATTTATGAAGAAGTTGAAATGTTAGCAGTGAATGTGTTAACGCGTTCACTGCTAACGACAACATCATTCTTGTGAACAGGTGCTGCTTGTTGGGTCATCAAGTTACATGTATTGCCCACTTTAAATTTTTAAACTTTTCTTTATTGCCATTTTTGTGTATTTATGTGAAAGTACTAGCTATGCCCCACGGTTTTACCTGCATAGATTTAGTTTTATATTCTATATTGATTTAAAATTGACAAAGTTTCATACAAACTTTCATCCCCTATTTTATCACCTTGGGGGTAGAATCAATCAATATCCTCAAAAACCATTGACTATGGTTCGCGTCGTGCGTTGACGTGTCATAACGTGTGCTGCATTATAAAAAATCTTTAATAGGTGTAAAAACTATACATTTGCTAAGTGTCGTTATGCTGTGATGTGCCCAAATCAAGTATCTATGGAATATTGAAAACCAAAGTCAGAATAGTGAAGAATTACTAAAGTTATAATCATATTAAGGTTTAAAAACAATTCTTGAATCATAGCACTGTGTTGATTAGTTGGAAATAGTCGCGTTCTGTGTTTATCTGTGTCATTACTTTGCTACGTCACAACGAATCGCGCACGGACAAAACACAGTGCTACACTGTGCTTGAGATCTGTATGAGCGTGGTCGATAGTTGGAAAGGATCGCGTTCTGTGTCGTTGTGTGCCTCACTAGTCGAACAAACGAGATGTCAACAAAAAACTGCGCCGGTTGTATGAATGCGCTTAGTGGCAAGAGCCTTCAATGTTTTAAATGTAAACATTGGTTTGATATTCTTTGCGCTAATATACCTGAAAAGAGATACAATCAAATGAATATTGAGCAAAAAAGGAACTGGAAATGCCCTGGGTGTATAAGTATGCAACCAAAAGTCGATAACACCAATACACCGATTCGACAAACAATAAATTCTGCCTGTAGTCCGTCACCCACAACACAAGATACAAACATAACAATACGCAGTAAGCCCTCAAAATGTCATACCTCCGACTACGAGAGTGATATGTTAGTGACCGACATTACCAGTAAGTCACTACGAGATATGATCAGGCAAGAAATTGGGCATGCATTCAGAGACACGGTGAAAGACCTAATAAGCGAGCAGTTCTCTAAGATGAACGATTTGATAGCAGAATTCAAGGAGTCCCTCTCGTTTTATAATGCTAGATATGAGGAATTTAAAATTATGTTGGAGGAAAACAGTATTAAAACTCAGGCACTAGAAAAAACGAATTCCGTACTACAGCAGTCGCTCGCTACAGTGACAATTCGCATGAATACACTAGAGCAACACGCACGGTCCAATAATATTGAGTTGCAGTGCGTACCGGAGCATAGGTCCGAAAATTTAGTTCACACAGTACTGCAGCTAAGTAAGGTAATTAAATGTGAAGTCAACGAAACAGATATTCAACTGTGTACTAGAACTGCCAAAAAGGATACAGAAAGCTCAAGACCGAGAGCTATTCTCATAAAATTTAATAACCCTCGTTTGCGGGACAATTTTCTTGCTTCATCTATTAAGTATAATAAACACCACACAAGCAACAAATTGAATTCAAGTCATCTGGGAATAGCAACCGACAAGCCGACGCCGATATATGTCACTGAACATCTGTCTCCCGAAAACAAGGCACTTCACGCGGCAACACGCATCCGAGCAAAAGAATTGAGGTATAAATTTGTGTGGGTCCGTCATGGCAAGATATTTATGAGGAAAGAAGAATCATCACCTACTATAGTCGTCACAGATGGAGAAAAACTGAAGTGTATAACATAATCGTATTTAATAAGTAATAGGCTAGCTATATTTTTCTAAAACGTTACATTCATTAGTATCAAATGTTATTACCAAAATATCAGAGGCTTGCGAGGCAATATTGCTGAAATTCGCCAACATATACTCAACTCTGAGTTTGATGTGTATGTCTTAACTGAGACTTGGCTCTGTCAAGGCGTGTTTGACTCTGAATTATTTAATGATAATTTTTCAGTATATAGAAGAGATCGCGAATCTTCCAGTTACAACAATCACAAGAGAAAAGGCGGTGGTGTGTTGGTTGCAATATCTAATAAACTAATTTCACATCGCAAACTTGAATGGGAGAGCGATTGTGAAGACTTATGGGTCACAATTGAAACACAGACAAATAGATTTATTAAGTTATGTGCAGTTTATCTAGCTCCACCAATCCGCTATGAAATTGTTGAGCATTTTATAAATAACTGCAATACTGTTATGGATTCTGACTCTAACCCTAATAGTCAAACTTTGATAGTGGGCGATTTCAACATGAGTGGCATTGAATGGAATCAAAACAGTAATAGTAATGATAATAAGTTCTATACTCCATGTAATTATAGTCACTGCCAAATTTATGATCTACTTCTCGAATTCATTGCTCTTCATGATCTGAAACAATTTAACGGAGTTAAAAATTATCAGAACAAAACGCTTGATTTAATACTCTCAGATATTAATGCAATAAATACTATCAATTGTCAAAGCCCTATCAAAGATATAGATAAATTTCACCCGGCTTTAGAATTCACCCCAATAATCCCTGTAATAAGTAAAATTAAGCCCAAATTAATAGCTAAATTTAATTACTATAAAGCCGACTATGATACCATCATCAAAGACCTTAATGATATTAATTGGACCAAAGAATTTGATTCGTGCACTGATGTAAATCTTATGGTTGATAAATTCTATGTAGTAGTAAAAGGCGTTGTAAAGAAAAATGTGCCTGAAAAAACAACCTATCGGGGCACATATCCACCATGGTACTCATCTCATTTGATACGAATGCTTAAACTGAAATTAAAACTACGTAATAAAATTAAGAAATATAAAAATGAATTAGACATAATTGAATTCAATTACATAAGAAAGGATTGCGGCATACTAATAAAGAAGTGCTATAATAACTACATAGAAAAAATTGAAAATGCGATAAAAAATCACCCAAAGCACTTCTGGACACACGTAAAAAACATCCGCAAATGCAGTTCTAATTACCCGTCACAAATGAATTTAAATGGTACAAGTGCGAATAATGCCAAAGACATATCTAATCTCTTTGCAAAACAGTTTTCATCAGTATATAACCCACACGGTCCTATCAACGACACAGTCCTCAATAGTATACCGATATCTGTAAGACCTGATATCAATAATTTCACCATCACTGTAGAAGATATAAGAAAGAAACTCTCTCAGCTTGACTTATCAAAAGGCCCAGGTCCTGACAACATTCCTCCAATATTCTGGTCGCGTTGTGCACGTCAACTTGCTTTCCCATTAGCATTAATCTATAATAGGTCTCTCCAAACAGGTATATATCCAAATGTATGGAAAAAAGCCAAGATTGTGCCCATATACAAGAATGGAAAAAGAGAATCGATCCCAAATTACAGACCTATTTCTATTCTCTCAACTTTGTCAAAGGTTTTTGAATCGCTTGTCTACCCCGTGTTTTATAACCATGTAAAACCATTTTTATCAAGAAATCAACATGGATTTACAGACAAAAAATCAACAAGCACCAACCTAGTGACATTCATTTCTGATCTAGCATTAGCAGTTGACCAAGGAAAGCAAGTGGACGCAATCTATACTGACTTTTCGAAGGCCTTTGACAAGGTTGACCATAGCATTCTAACACGAAAACTTGAATCTTTTGGAATTACCGGGATTATATTAACGTGGTGTAAATCTTATTTGGACAGCAGACCATCCTCAGTAGTGATAGACGGCGATGAGTCTGACCAATTCCTAGCCTCTTCTGGAGTACCACAAGGCTCAAACTTGGGACCGTTATTTTTCAACGTATTTATTAATGATATATCAGATGGCTTAAAATATTCTACCCCGTACCTATTTGCAGACGATTTGAAATTTACCCGTATCATACATAATGAGCATGATTCTCAATTACTTCAGTCTGACATCGAAAACTTAAACGAATGGTGTGTATTAAATAAAATGAACTTAAATTGCGATAAATGCTATCATATAAAATTCACTCGGAAGAACTGTAAAATACAAACAGTATATAATATAGAAGGAACTATAATAAAAGAAGTTAATTTAATCCGCGACTTGGGAGTCAATATCGACAGCCACCTACGTTTTACAGACCATGTCGATGACGTACTTGCGAGTGCATACCGATCTCTTGGATTTGTGCTTCGAATGTCAAAGGAATTCAGGAAACCCTCAACTACTATTTTATTGTATAATAGTTATGTTCGTAGTCGGATGGAGTACTGCAGTACAACCTGGAATCCAACATACCAAGTACATATTAACAAGATCGAGAGGGTACAGAAGAAACTTATTCGTCAACTAGCCTTCCGATTCAAAGTACGGCATCCAATAAATTCTTACAATCTAAAACTTGTACACTTCAAGCTTACTTCTCTCGAATTGCGTCGCACTGTTTCAGACCTGACATTCTTATATAAATTATTTAATAATAGTATCGAGTGTCCAGACCTGCTTTCTAAGTTTAGCATCAAAGTACCACATAAAGTACCGCGACATCCCCGACCCCTCCTCGATATCCCCAGATGTCGAACCAACCTTGCAAAACATTCACCGGTTGCAAGAATGTCTAAAATATATAATGACATATCCATTGACTCTGGAGACATAGACCTTTTCAATAACAGTCTGAGAGAATTTAAATATGGTATTATTACTAAACTGTCAAGTTGAACCACAGATTGTAGATTGGATTTTTAAATGTAGCTTAAACAATATCGTTATGTTAAGTAATGCATGCTGTGATTTCCTATAATTGAGGAAACATATATATTGAAACCTTTTTGTATAATTAGTTCTAAGCTTGTAATTATGTATTCCTTGTTGGAAGTCCAAATTAAATAAATAAATAAATAAATAAATCCTTTCTTAGCGGATGCCTACGTCATAACATCTACATGCATGCCAAATTTCAGCCCTATCCGTCCAGTGGTTTGGGCTGTGCGTTGATAGATCACTATGTCAGTCAGTCAGTCACCTTTGACTTATATATATTTAGATTTTGTATTACCTCCTCAAAATTCCATAAAGCAACCTTCCGAACCTGGCGGTAGCATGTATAATCCTGTATAATTATGTCGATCTGACGATTTGAAAATACCATGTTGAAAGTCTAATCAAATAAAGATATTTAGAATTTTAGTATTTTAAACTCTTCGTGGTATACAGGTATATGTCTGTAAGTTTAATAAAGCTATAAATAACAAATATTACTTACTTTAATAAGAGCTTGATATTCTTCCTTCAATCTGGTTACCCAAAGTTCCTTATCTCTAGGGCCAGCCTTAGTTTGCATCAATGGAATGCTGCTCAACGTTTTCCTAGTGCCTTCGTCTACCATTTTGATGATATTTGAACAGCTATTTTATTACATTACAGTCAAATATTTTAGGTAAAAGTTAATATGCAACGTATTTGTGTACGTAATACGGAAAAAGTTAGGTTACGTGGATACGTCATAATATGTCACTCAAATCAAAATGGCAAGGAATCAAGGCTAGATTGTAAAGGTCATAATTGACAGCGAGGAATCCAAAGGGTTCCTCTACATATTTTAACAATTTACAAGATATTTTTCTCAACAATCACTTGACATTGGCGGAATAGTTTTACTTAAGCTCATCGCCATTAAATAAATAAAGGAAAGGAAAGGAAATATTGTAAAGGTGAAATTTTATTAAAAAAGTCCTTTCTTCTACTTCAAATATGATGAATTTAAAATAAAATACGTATTTTTTTACTGAGGACTTTTTTAATTTAATATGTATATTTTTAAATTGAGTTTACTCAGAGTAATGTAGTCTACGTCTTTGAGTTTTCATGTATGTGGCTTTATTACAAATAAATAAAATTGCAAAACAGCTTTGCTTCTGACTAAATGTATGATCATATATGAAATTAAATACGGTACATACATATTGCTAAAAATAAAAGAAAATAACAATATTTTTCTGTTTTTGAAATAGCAGATAGCCGATGTTTCAAGGAGTGACATAGGTTTACTTTTCTGTTACTAGGGTTCCACTACCCATGAAATTAAGTCTACGCGGGTGAAACCGCAAGGCAAGGCTAGTAATAAAAAATATAAATAAGGCCACAGAGTAAAGTTTTCCACTACTGCTTTGCTATCATATATATATACGTCATTGTCAAAAGTATAATGTCAAAATATGTTAAGTGTCAATCAAAATGTCAAGTCAACAAAGAAAACATCAATCGATTCCAAAATATTCAGAAATACCTAGATAACTTTTCGTTTTTTTTTCTTCCTGAAATAAAAAGAGGAAACACTGGCGAAGAATTGAAATGAAAGCATATTGTCACGGCACCGCTATTAGTTAAGCTGTATCGAAATAAGTCATACGATATAGAACTTAGAAACTGCCTTATCTATAGGTAATACTGGGTTGGTGTTTATGCAAAAATTGTGCGACTAGCCATAATTTTACAACTTTAGTGGTGATATTTTAGCGAAATTTCTCATTTCCCCACTTAATTTAACTTTTAATGCCGTTATTTTCGCTCAGAAATACTTTGAGTACGTATATTGATACACGTACAAGCCTGTATTCCCGGAAGGTGCTGGCTGAGGAGTACTTATTCTACACCCATATTCCGCTAGTTATGTTAAGACCCATTTAATAGGGGGGCGATCCTCTTGCCAGTAATAGTACCCTAGGCTTTGGGCTGTTAATGGTAAACTAGCGGACGCCACGCGGATTCACCCGCGTAGTTCCCGTTCCCGTGGGAGTACGGGGATAAAATATAGCCTATATTAATCAGTGATAATGTAGCATTCAAATGGTGAAAGAATTTTTGAAATTGGTCCAGTACTTTTTGAGCAAATTTGCTACAAATATGACATACAAATCTTTCCTCACTATATTACTATATACTATAGAGAACTATTAACACTTTATCTGAAAAGGGATTGAATCCAGGACCTAAGGTTCTGAAGTAGAAGAGTACACAGATGAATGCAATGTTACAATTAATAGACTGGAGTTTTTAGTCTGTAGCTTTGTGATGGGTGTAGAAAAATAAAAAATTTACTTATTTCCAGCCAATAATCATGGGTTCCGAACAATCCTCGATGCCTCCGAAAAAACAAATGCAGAGACCTCCTCCAGTACGTAGGGGGCACACCATAGCTGGTGCTAGTGTATCTGGTATGTAGAGTACATAAATCTATACATCTATATCTATACAGATAAATAAAATTGAAGTGTCTGTTTGTAATTTATAATAACAGCTACCAACATAAAAAAAATATTTTTTAAGTATTTTTCTTTGTCTGTCTGCTTATTTTGGGTAATCTCTGAAACACCTAGATCAATTTTAATGGGACTTTCATAGCTTTAAAAAATATTATAAATACATACTAGAATTTTATGCATGGTTCAAAGGTTTAAATTAAAAAATATATATAATTGAAACCTGGTATGTACGGCTTAACATGCTCTCCAAGGCACGGAGGGAACTTGGACGGTCACCCATCCAACTACTGACTTGGTTCAGGTTTGCTTAAGGGTTGATCAAATGATATTTGCAATAGCAACTGTGCCGCAAGCTTGTATATTTCCTGACCATATTTAAGAATGTAAATAATGTTTTTCTCTCCAGAATCCCAGAGAACAATGGATCCAACAACCAGTGGTAACAATTCACCCGGAGCAAGTGTTTGTTCTGACTCTGAACTTCCATACATATCATACACCGTAGATAGACCAATTGGAGGTGAGTGCAAAGTTTTTTCATATACTTTCATGGTGTGGTTTTCCTGTAGTGAAGAGGTAAAGGAACACTTGTAGCTCCAACGATAACGTAGTTATAGGCTATGGTTGCTAAGGGCCGAAGAGCTCGCGGCCTTAAGCCATTGAATGAACGCGCGGAAAATCTGATTATAAATTGGCAACCTGGACCGACGGCTCAACCTGCTCTCCGAGGCACAGAGGGAACTCGGGCGGTCACCCATCCAATTACTGGCTAGGGGGTAGGGTTGCTTATTTTCGCTGATCGAATGATATGGTTAATACTCCTTTTAAGGGCAGTATTTTGCTGAGCACTCATAATATTTTTTTTGTGGATTTGCTGGTTGTCAGACCATCATTAAATGTGTTGTGAGGGTTATTGTCGCGTGGGGGAATTGAGACCATTGTCTCAAGTCCGTCATAGGACATTGCCTCGCTTCAGTCTACTGGCCGCATTCGGAGTGCCAAGTAATACTGATACCCTCGTATCGAGGGGGTTAGGGTGAAATTCAAGGCATTCTCGGTAAGACTTGAATGAGAGATGACTTTAGCGCTCATAATATAAAAAAAACTTCTCTCTCTTTTCGCCAGACTCACCAAAGAACACCCGTAACCAGCGCACCATTGAACAGAAGAAATGGGCCTTACAGCGCAAACAGATGAGTGTACAAGCCAGGCGGAGACGGGGCCATGACATAGTGGTGGTGAAGCAACCTGCCGATGACACACAGTTGCATGAGGACATACAAAGATTACAGGTACTTTCACACACATACATAATAATGGTCACGCCTGTATTCCCCGAGGGGGTAGGCAGAGGTGTTGTAATAACAACACCCACATTTCACACAAGATGATTAAGTGACAGATGGTGAGTCCATCGCCGTCTCAGCCACTATACATACGTCTTTGAATTACTTCACAGCAGGGTTCCTCTCGTTGTTTTCCCTCACCGTAAAGGATGTGGTGTGAATTCCCTGTACTTAAGATTTTTTGAAAAACTCATTGGTATCAGGCCTCGCTGGGATTCGAACTTGCGTCGTTTGCGTAGCAGGCGACTATTCAAATACCACCACGGCTCTTCGTTAGGTATTTTTATTTATCTACTAGCCGCAGGATTTGATTTATCTCTATTTTAAATTTTATTATTGAGAAAGTTTCATCGAAATCCATTCAGCTGTTTTTGCGTGAGTAACAAACCTATGTGGGGCAGAGGTGTTGTAACAACAACACCCACATTTCACCGAACATGATTAAGTGGCAACGTGACAGAGGGTGAAGAAAAACATCGTGAGGAAACCTGCATATTTCTGAGAAGTAATTCAATGAAGTATGTATAGTAGACACTATACATACTTCATTGAATTACTTCTGGTGATGGACTCACCATCTGTCACGTTGGCACTTAATCATCTTCGGTGAAAAGTGGGTGTTGTGATAACAACACCTCTGCCTACCCCTTCGGGGAATACAGCCGTGAGCATATGTATGTGACAGAGGGTGAGTCTATTGCTGTCTCTTGTGCTGACCCTCTCAAATTTACAGGACTTAATAAGTAACATGTTTGTTATAGGAAATACCAACTTTCTTGCCCATAATGCGTGGCACTCTGGGATTGCCCGGAGCGAGGGATCCCGAAGTTTTAGAAGGTAATATTGACTATTTTTAAGAGACAATAATGTCATGTCGTACATTAAGCGTTAGACAATACCCCCCTGTCAGGTAAGCTGGCAATTGCCTCCCCTGGCTGGTGACTGGCAATTGCCTCCCTCGGGCATGGTATCTGGCAATTGTTCCTTATGGCATGGTTTCTGACAACTGCCTCCGTGGCATGGTATCTGGCAATTGTTCCTTATGGCATGGTTTCTGACAACTGCCTCCGTGGCATGGTATCTGGCAATTGCGCCCCCCCCCCTGGCATCGTATCTGGCAATAGCACCCTCTGGCATGGTATCTGGCAATTGCCTCCCCAAGCTTGGTATATTACCCCCCCTGATACGGTGACTGGCAATTGCCCCCCCTGGCTTGGTATCTGGCAATTGCGCCTCCTGGCATGATATCCTTCAATTGCCCCTCTGGAATGGAATCTGTCCCGATTGGCCCTACCTGTTAGGTAAGCCCAATTACCCACCCCAGCATCCTGATAAAAAAAAATGATGGTCAAGCCTGATGTGGCTGATCACCTGATTTTTATACGAAGCGACTGCCATCTGACCTTCGCAATCCCTATAACGAGGAAAAATCTGTGATCTGGGTTACACCAGTTGTCAGACTATTTTAGGCCTCCGACTGACCTGTAACGACTGCCAAAGATGATAAATTGTCAACCGGGACCGACGGCTTAACGTGCTCTCCGAGGCACGGCTAATTACTGGCTAGGGTTAGGGTTGCTTAACTTCGCTGATCGAATGATATGCGCAAGAGCAACTGTGCCACGAGCTCCTCTGATGGGTATCAATACCTAAGCTATTCTAAGTGTATATTGAAAGTAGTGTATGTGTATAGGCCTGGACTGTCGCGGCTGGGTGCGTCTGTCATCCCGACTACAGGCTCACCTGGCGGCCTGTGCTCAGCCCCTCGCTCATGACGAGTTAGGATTAGTATCTAGACTCAAGGAGGTAAATAATTTACAGTTCTTTCATAGGGGACTGGTCATCATCAGTTTACTTTTGTCCATGGGCTTATATATATTTTTTTATGATTTATATTGTATTACTCAAAATTGTAAATTTACTTATTTTTTTAAAAGAGTAATTACTGAATTTCTTCCCAGGTTCTTCTCAGCTAAAGCAACCTTCCGAACCTAGCGGTATCATGTATAATACTGTATAATTATGTCGTTCTGACGATTTGAAAGTAATTTGTTAAAAGTCTAATCAAATAAAGATGTTTTGAATAACCGACTTCAAAAAAGGATGAGGTTCTCTCAATTCAATTGTATTGTTTTACGTGCCACGTGCATTATGGTGAGGGAAAACATCGTGAGGAAACCTGCATATGTCTGAGAAGTAATTCAAAGACGTATGTATGTAACGTGACAGAGGGTGAGTCCAGCTCCGTCTCAGGCACTATACAGCTTCTCACTAAATACATAATATGAAAATTGAAATACTAATTTTTCAATATTTTTTTCTGTCTGTCTGTTTGTCCCGGGTAATCTCCGAAACGGCTGGACCGATTTTAACGGAACTTTCACTGGCAGATAGCTGATGTTACAAGGAGTACGGTTATAAAAAAAATTTTGGATTCAAATAAAATTTACGCGAAGCACAGATAGTATTTAAATAAAAATGTATTTTCAATGTTGTGTCGTCCCCAGTGTGATACAGAGATATCCCGACTTTACTCGCAAATGGTGGATAAGCAGCGAGCTAATGCCAGGCACGCGGAGCGACTCGCCAGAGTACACGAGGTCACCCATCAGCTCTCTAGGTGCAACTCCTTACTTAACCAGGTAATATATACAAGATTAATATACAAGAATTGCTAGTATATATATATATATATATATATATATATACATACATATGCTGACGCCTGTATCCCATGGGAGTAGGCAGAGACCACTGTTTGCCACATGCTACGATCCTTACATACTTCTTTCGCTTCATCCACATTCATGCATCTCTTCATACACTTTCTTCGGTTACGAGTGCTCCGAATTTGACCTTTCTGACAAATACTATTAATTTGGTCATAGTAGTTGTTCCTTGGACGCCCTCTACCGACACTCCTGGGCAAATTCGCTCTATAAATTTCATGTTTCACGTTAATCGCCTTTATATAAATCTCGGAACCGGCTCCAACGATTTTCATGAAATTTTGCATGTAGTGGGTTACAGGGGCAAAAAATTGATCTAGCTAGGTTTCTTTATGGAAAACATCGATTTGATCATGTTTTCAGGCACTGAAAAACTCATAAAATATCATTACAATACGACAGCAAATTTGGCCGACATCTGTCAAGTTATGGTAGCTCAGACGTGAGGCTTCCAGCTTACGGGGCGATAACGGAACTAGAGTACCACGGGAGAGACTGACGTTCACCGAAATATTTTTTTGTGTGATGAAGAAACCGAGCACAGCTCGTTCAACCAGATATTGTTATGGTTTATTCGAAAATACGTGTAGTCTTCTATACAGATAAATAAAATTGATGTCAGCTAATCTTCTTTCTTTCTTCTTCTTTCTTTCGGTCTTTAACAAATTTGTAGGCTAAAAGTAACGATTCTGTATATACAGTGTGTCGGGGAAATAGGACAGCTGATAATATATGTGATAGGGTATCATTTTAGGAAGCAAATAAAATGATTATGACAAAAATATCGTCTTCCGTTTTCGAGTAATTGACGTTCAAAGTTGACCATATCAAGACCTTGTTTTTGATTAACAATCAGCGGTAACGTTCTCGTGAAATCTAACTACGTTCTTTTTTTTTCTCCCACTAATAGTTCCTGAAATAATCCCATGAAACCATTTTTCGAAACCATTAACCTTCTCCTTAATTGACCAAGTTCAATGACCTGGTACGTAATGTAGATAAACGCGGCCGCGCGTTCATTCAATCGCTTAAGGCCGCGAGCTCTTCGGCCCTTAGCAACCATAGCCTATAACTACGTTATCGTTGGAGCTAGATATTTTACGACTTCAACATAGTGATATATTCATAAAACACTACAACTTCTAGAAGACAACTGTTCCTTTTCTCCAACACCCTGTCTGTATATAAAAATGTATGTTTAAAAAGCTGGTATTTTTTTCAGACATTGCAAGATATAGAAGAATTGAACCTCATGCTGCCTGAAGAGAAAAGATTAGAGCCCTTTGTGTGGTCAGAACAGCGTTAATGCTATGGTAATAAATTCAAAAATTGACTGGCAAATTTTATTATTTAAAACCCTTATTTATATCATCTGACTGGTCTTATCCCATACATTGTTGGGGTCGGCACTTGATTCAACCCGATGTGGCTCCATGTTAGTCGCAATCAACTTATTAACTCCTTGTCTGTTATGTGCGCCTGGTACTTCGTGTACCATATCATCATCTCCCTGGCCTTATCCCATACATTGTTGGGGTCGGCACTTGATTCAACCCGATGTGGCTCCATGTTAGTCGCAATCAACTTATTAACTCCTTGTCCGTTATGTGCGCCTGGTACTTCGTGTACCATATCATCATCTCCCTGGCCTTATCCCATACATTGTTGGGGTCGGCACTTGATTCAACCCGATGTGGCTCCATGTTAGTCGCAATCAACTTGTTAACTCCTTGTCCGTTATGTGCGCCTGGTACTTGGTGTACCATATCATCATCTCCCTGGCCTTATCCCATACATTGTTGGGGTCGGCACTTGATTCAACCCGATGTGGCTCCATGTTAGTCGCAATCAACTTATTAACTCCTTGTCCGTTATGTGCGCCTGGTACTTCGTGTACCATATCATCATCTCCCTGGCCTTATCCCATACATTGTTGGGGTCAGCACTTTGATGCAACCTGATGTGGATAATCACCTGATTTTTATACGATGCGACTTCCATCTGACTTTAGAACAGTTGTTAGGCCTCCGACTTATATATATTTTTTATGATTTATATTGTATTACTCAAGGCTGTAAATTTTTTTTTTAAAAGAGTAATTACCGAGTTTCTTGCCAGGTTCTTCTCAGTAAAAGCAACCTTCCGAACCTGGCGGTAGCATGTATAATCCTATGTAATCGTGTCTTTCTGACGATTTGAAAGTACTTTGTAAAAAGTCTAATCGAATAAAGATATTTTGAATTGAATTGAATTGACTGACCTGTAACGATAGCCAAAGATGATAAATTGGATAAACCCCTTATTTATATTTATACATAATATATTTATTTAAATCCGTCTTAAATTCAGCCTTGCGGCAAAAAACCCTCTTATTCGTTGCTGGTAAAAAACCTTTTGTTCATGTGTTTGGATCAAATAGGTATTTAACCTTCTTTACTTATATGCTATGACGTATGTTTGACTTAGGCTTTAAGTGAAAAATAAGTTTCTTAAAAAAATTGTAAGTAAAGAATTTATTTAATCGCTGAATATTATTGATCTCATAATCAAAAAATTAAGAAGCCTTATGTAAAGTATAGTGTTACAAATTCAAGGTAAAATAAATGCCCACGCCATTCCAGAAGGCTCTCCGAATATGATTAAGTGCCAACGTGACAGAGGGTGACTCCATCGCCGTCTCAGGTACTATACATCCGTCCTTGGCATCACCATGCATCACATGCAGGTTTCCTCACGATGTTTTCCTTCACCGTAAAGCACGTGGTGTGAAATGACTGCACATACGTTTTTTAGAAATACTCATTGATACAGGCCCCACATAGACCACCCAATAGCCAGGGTCTAAGAATTTGGCTATGATATCCCGTCTGTCGTAATAGGCGGCTAGGCGGGGGGCCGGAGGGCCTACTGGCAGTGGTCAGGGTGGGTGCCTTGACCACCGAGCCTTGGCCTGGGAAGGTGGCCAAGCAATGTGCGACGCGCTGCCGCCCACAACGAGGTCTCCAGGGGTGACACAGCTGCTCCGGGGATGTGCCCCGGCAAAGTGCGGGGGACATGAGTCTTGTATCTGCCTGTATAGCGCGACGTGAATATTATTATTTTAGCTGAACTATAATTAGTGAGTTATATTAAGACCAATGATTAAGTATTCTAGTTTCTGATGGTAGGTTTGGATGGCACTCGTGCGTTGACTACCTTATAAATAATACCTGATGGTAAGCTACTGCAGCCTATGAACGTGACCAACACCAAGGGTGGCACTCGCGCGTTGACTACCTTATAAATAATACCTGATGGTAAGCTACTGCAGCCTATGAACGTGACCAACACCAAGGGTGGCACTCGCGCGTTGACTACCTTATAAATAATACCTGATGGTAAGCTACTGCAGCCTATGAACGTGACCAACACCAAGGGTGGCACTCGCGCGTTGACTACCTTATAAATAATACCTGATGGTAAGCTACTGAAGCCTATGAACGTGACCAACACCAAGGGTGGCACTCGCGCGTTGATTACCTTATAAATAATATCTGATGGTAAGCTACTGCAGCCTATGAACGTGACCAACACCAAGGGTGGCACTCGCGCGTTGACTACCTTATAATCGACCTATTTTATCGGGACTTTCACCGACAGACGGCTAATGTCACAAGGAGTAACTGAATCAACTTTTATTATATAAAAGGGTTTTGTATGATGAAGAACTTGCGAATGAGAATTTGCAATTCATTCTCAAATATGATTATGCAAATTACCACCAAATGTTTGTTTGTGTGTTGCGTATACGTACCTATTACGTTACGTCCACTCATGACATTTCTCATTTTATAATAGCAAGAGTAACCTTGATACCTCTCGGATGATTAAAATTGCATAAAATTCGAGACCATAAATTCAGACCAACCCTGGCATTAGTCTTATATCTTTAAACGAGAAATTCTCTTATATATATATATATATATAGAATCTGAATCTCGGAAACGGCTCCAACGATTTTTATGGAATTTTGTGTGAATGGGGCTTCAGGGGCGAAAGATAGCTAGGTTTCATTTTTGGAAAACATCGTTTAGGGCACTGTTTATAGGCACTGAAAACTCATAAAATATCATTACAATACGACAGCAAATTTCGCCGACATCTGTCAAGTTATGGTAGCTCAGACGTGAGGCTTCCAGCTTACGGGGCGATAACGAAACTAGAGTACCACGGGACGAGACTGACTTCACTGGTAATTTTTATTCCTTGTTTCAGCATACATATATGAAAAAGTCATTGAAAATAAACCGAGCACAGCTCGGTCAACCAGGTTCTCATATTATTTATGGTCGGCGCAATGTGTTCTTCTCTTCCATTCCTCTCTATCAGCCGTCATATCTGTATTCACTCCCTTAGCCATATCATCTTCCACACAATCCATCCATCGTTTCTCAGGTCTTCCTCTCCCCTTGTAACCATCCACATTCCTCTCTATCAGCCGTCATATCTGTATTCACTCCCTTAGCCATATCATCTTTCACACAATCCATCCATCGTTTCGTAGGTCTTCCTCTCCCCTTGTAACCATCCACATTCCTCTCTATCAGCCGTCATATCTGTATTCACTCCCTTAGCCATATCATCTTTCACACAATCCATCCATCGTTTCGTAGGTCTTCCTCTCCCCTTGTAACCATCCACATTCCTCTCTATCAGCCGTCATATCTGTATTCACTCCCTTAGCCATATCATCTTTCACACAATCCATCCATCGTTTCGTAGGTCTTCCTCTCCCCTTGTAACCATCCACATTCCTCTCTATCAGCCGTCATAACTGTATCCACTCCCTTAGCCATATCATCTTTCACACAATCCATCCATCGTTTCTTAGGTCTTCCTCTCCCCTTGTAACCATCCACATTCCTCTCTATCAGCCGTCATATCTGTATTCACTCCCTTAGCCATTCATCATATCTTATGCAAGCAAAGCCGTGGAATGAAGGTAGTGAACATTATTGGTAACCTATGAAACTGCAAGCGTACTTCATGACTTAAAATTTCAACAGGTTTAGTATGTCGGTACGGTATCGCAATGTTGTTTTGCAACGAACATTGCGAGAATACAAGCCTACACAAGTTAGTAGAATTATACGCTTTGAAGTGAACAGACGTGTATTTCAAGTTAAAAAAAACACAGGTAGGTAAGTTATAATCTGTAATTCGTTTTTAAATTAAGAGCTTTTTGAAAAAATAAGTTCTTAAACACCTTGGTTTCGAACATTTGTTGAAATTAAAAACAAACAGGTATCGTTATATGCTAGTTTTTTTAAATCATTGATATTTTTCATTGAAAAATAAGTTCTTAAACTCCTTGGTTCTATAAATTTGTTAAAATTAAAAAAATAACAGGTAGGCAAGTTATACCTATGCTCTCTTTTTGTAACCATTGACATTTTTCATTGAAACATGAGTTCTTAAGCTCCTTGGTATTATAGATATGTTGAACACAGAAGATATATGTTAAAATTGTTGGTACATTTTGTTGAAATAAAAAAAAAATCTCAAACATTAAGATTTCTCGTCCATAGTTCTAGACTAACAAAGATTTTTTTTAAATAGTTATTTATGCTATGAGGCTATACGTATGACTTATCTGGATTCAACTTCAATAATACTTAAATTCAACTTAAATTCAATTATAATAATAAAAACCCTATAAATTTTCTTTATTTTATAATCAATTAGTTAATATGGTAAATTTTTCCATCATTGTGTAGTGTCAAAAGTTACGTAATACACAGGTTAAAATCAGGGTCTTTACCATAAGCTCTTATTGCCGTCAAAGTTCCTCTGGGTGACAGTGACACACTTATACATATCATATACATCTGTCTCATAATAGGAGTTAAACTATTATGGCAATAAGAGACCATAGTAGGGCCCCAGATCGTTCATGTTTTAACTTAGCGAGCAATAAAGCTTCGCTGGACTGTGTTTTTTCCCAAAATTGTAATTTTTATTCCTATTTTTTTAAACAATCTTATTTGCTAATCTCCCTTCATATCATCATCGTCCTTGGCCTTATCCCATACATTGTTGGGGTCAGCACTTGGTTCAACTCGATGTGGCTGATCACCTGATTTTTATACGAAGCGACTGCCATCTGACCTTCGCAACCCCTTTGACGAGGAACATCCATGATCTGGGTCAAACCAGTTGTCAGACAATTTTATGGTCTCTGACTGAGCTGTAACGATTGCCAAAGATGATAAGTTGTCAACCGGGACCGACGGCTTAACGTGCTCTCCGAGGCACGGAGGGAACTCGGGCGGTCACCCGTCCAATTACTGGCTAGGGTTAAGGTTGCTTAACTTCGCTGATCGAATGATATGCGCAATAGCAACTGTGCCACGAGCTCCTCACGTGGCACAGTTGCTATTCTCCCTCCATATATACTCTCGTAATCCTCGTAACTCCTTAGGCTATTAGTGTTTGTCTGAGGTAAACTACAGAGTTAAAAGTCTAATATGAAAAACATATTTTGTTATTCTTGAGTGTCGTGGTGGCCTTGGGGTTTGAGCAGTCGCCTGCTACCAATGAGTTTTTCTACAAACTTATATGCAGTGATTTCACACCACGTGCTTTACGGTGAAGGAAAACATCGTGAGGAAACCTGCATATTTCTGACAAGTAATTCAATGACGTATGTATAGTGTCTGAGACGGCAATGGACTCACCCTCTGTCACGTTGGCACTTAATCATATTCGGTGAAATGTGGGTGTTGTTACAACACCTCTGCTTACACCTTCGGGGACCCTTCTGGGATGGCGAGAAAATATTTATTTATTTAATTCTGTGTTTGTAACCAGCCTGCAAAGTAAATCGAGTGAAACCGCTGGGCTTTGCTAGTTTATAAGCAGGTTGTATGTGACGAAAACTTTCTGTGTCATAATATTTTAATATAGGAGCTCGTGGCACAGTTGCTATTGCGCATATCATTCGATCAGTGAAGTTAAGCAACCCTAACCGTAGCCAGTTACCAGGGTGACCGCCTCAGTTCCCTCCGGGCCTTGGAGAGCACGTTAAGCCGTCGGTCTCGGTTGCCAATTTATCATCTTTGGCAATCGTTACAGGTCAGTTGGAGGCCTAAAATAGTCTGACAACTGGTTTAACCCAGATCAAAGATTTTCCTCGTTAAAGAGGTTGCGAAGGTCAGATGGCAGTCGCTTCGTATAAAAATCAGGTGATCAGCCACATCGGGTTGAATCAAGTGCCGACCCCAACAATGTATGGGATAAGGCCAGGGAGATAATGATATGGTACACGAAGTACCAGGTGCACATAACGGACAAGGAGTTAATAAGTTCATTGCGACTAACATGGAGCCACATCGGGTTGAATCAAGTGCCGACCCCAACAATGTATGGGATAAGGCCAGGGAGATGATGATATGGTACACGAAGTACCAGGCGCACATAACGGACAGTCCGATCCGTCCAGTGGTTTGGGCTGTGCGTTGATAGATCACTACGTCAGTCAGTCAGTTATATAGAGAATCTGAATCTCGGAAACGGCTCCAATGATTTTCATCAGATGTCGTGTGTAAAAAAATTATCTAGTTTGTTGATGTTTTCAGGCAATGAAAAACTCCTACAATATCATTACAATACGAAATTAAATTTCGCTGATATCCTATCAAGATAGTTCAGGCGTGAGGCTTCCAGTGTATGGGGCGATAACATAACTAGAATACCCCGGTTCGAGTCCTAATGTTACCGATCCGATATTTCCCGTTATTTTCAACATACATATGCTCACGCATGTATCCCATGGGGGTAGGCAGAGACCACCGTTTGACACATGCTAAATGTCAAGTTCTTCCTACATACATATGCTCACGCCTGTATTCCCCAAAGGGGTAGGCAGAAGTGTTGTAATCACAACACCCACTTTTCACCGAAGATTGAGTTCCAACGTGACAGATGGTGAATCCATCGCAGTCTCAGACACTTTACATACGTCATTGAATTACTTCTCAGAAATTTGCAGGTTTCCTCACGATGTTTTCCTTCACCGTGGTGTGAAATCACTGTACATGAGTTTTTTAGAAAAACTCATTGGTACAGGCCCCGCTGGGATTCGAACTTGCGTCGATTGCGTAGCTGGCGACTGTTCAAACCTCAAGGCCACCACGGCTCTTCCTTTTGTGTGATAATGAAACTGCGCACAGCTCGGTCAAGAAGATACTAATATTTTATAGCTAAACCAAGACACTAATAACCCATAGTTAAGAATTTCCGTCGTGTCATGGTTAATTATTAATCTATGACGTGAAGGTAGATGATGAAAAAATGGGTCTATGTGTTCAGACGAAAACTTATTATGTTTAGAAAAATTTCCTGTCTGTCGACCTTGGTTCAAACATAATATAATAATATGATTAATACAATCTGACATTGCATGTTGTATTATCATCAACTTGAATATTATATATATATATATATATACAGATAAATACTATTGAAGTGTCTGTTTGCAATTCCAAATAAACAACTTTTCACTAAATATATATATGACTAGCGGACGTCACGCGGTTCCACCCGCGTAGTTACCGTTCCCGTGGGAGTACGGGGATAAAATAAAGCCTATGTTACTCGCCGATGATGTAGCTATCCAATGGTGGAAGAATTTTTGAAATGGGTCCAGTAGTTTTTGAGTTTTATTACAACCAAACAAACAAAGTTTTCCTCTTTATAATATTAATGTAGATATGCAGGATACTGTCATTTTTCTCTGTCTGTCGGTTTGTTCTGGTTAATCTCCGGAACAGTATAAAGCTAATGTTATAAGGAGTAACATGGGCTATATGAAATCTATTATATAAAATTCTCGTGTCACAGTTTTCGTTGCCATACTCCTCCGAAACGGCTGGACCGATTTGTATGAATTTTTTTGTGCTTATCCGGTATCTATGAGAATCGGCCAACATCTATTTTTCATCCCCCTAAATGTAAGGGGTAGTCCACCCCAAAAAAAAAATGGCAATACAACGTTTGCCGGGCACAGCTAGTAATACATAAAAAGTTTCTGCGGGCCACGAATGTAATTAAGTCTACGCAGGTGACATCGCGCGCCACAGCTAGTCCTCCATATATAAAACATACAGATAAATAACATTGAAGTGTCTGTTTGTAATTCCGAAATAACAGCTTTTCACTAAATGCATATAATGAAAATTTTTTATACGGTATTCACATAAATAAAACAATATAAAAATAAATTTTGCTATATAAAATAAATTAGGCTTATCTCTGAAATGGATTGATTTAAAACGGGCTTTCACTGGCAGATATCTGATGTTACAAGGAGTAACATAGAGGACCCAATTTTTTTAAACCATGGGTCACAGTCTATACTAACATTATAAAGAGGAAAGATTTGTATGTAAGTCGGTATGTTTGTATTGAATAGGGTCTGAAACTACTGGACCGATTAGGAAAATTTCAGCAATGGATAGCTACATCATCAGCTAGTAACATAGGCTATATTTTTATCTATTTTTATTTAGAGAGCCGTGGTGGCCTTGCGGTTTGAGCAGTCGCCTGCTACGCAAGCGACGCAAGTTCGAATCCTAGCGAGGCCTGTACCAATGAGTTTTTCTAATAAAACTTATGTACAGTGATTTTACACCACGTGCTTTACGGTGAAGGAAAACATCGTGAGGAAACCTGCATATTTCTGAGAAGTAATACAATGACGTATGTATAGTGTCTGAGACGGCGATGGACTCACCATCTGTCACGTTGGTACTTAATCATGTTCGGTGAAAAGTGGGTGTTGTGATTACAACACCTCTGCCTACCCCTTCGGGGAATACAGGCGTGAGCATATGTATATGTGTATATTTTTATCCCCATACTCCCACGGGAACGGGAACTACGCGGGTGAAACCGCGTGACGTCTGCAAGTCTAATATATATACAATTCCTTCCAACGTGTCAGAACCTAAACTTTTATGTAGTATGTATGTATGTAGTAAGCTCACATGTACTATATAATTAGTATATGTATGATACAGTCCACAGTTGAGCAATAATACGCAGTAGGCACAGTTTGTGGTACAATATGGCGCAACACAGTTCATTGGACTACTGTTGCCTTGAGCTACTAGGGCCTATATTTACTTCACTTCTAACTTGCAAGTTCTGACATAAACTATGTTGATATTTTACTGGTAGCCCAGTGGTTTGACTTGTCGTCTAATTCGCCAGTGATGCAAGCACAAATCCCAGTGGTATGTACATCATCTTATATCTTTAAACGAGCAATTCTTGTATGTATATATAATCTGGATCTCGGAAACGGCTCCAATGATTTTCATGAAATTTAGTGTTTTAGGGGCAAAAAAAATGATCTAGCTAGGTTTCATTTTTGGAAAACATCGTAGCACTGAAAAACTCATAAAATATCATTACAATACGACAATAAATTTCGCCGACATCTGTCAAGATACGATAGCTCAGAGTGAGGTTAGGCAACGCACGCCCCGGTCCGTCCACCCAATAGCCAGGGTCTAAGAATATGGCTATGGTAGCCCCTGCCTGTCGTAGGAGGCGACTAAAAGGGGGCCGGAGGGCCCGCTGGCGGTGGTCGGGGTGGGAGCTTTGACCACCGACGCGGGCCCGGGAAGGTGGCAGCGCGATGTGGCTCGCGCTGCCTTGCACAGTGAGGTCTCTAGGGGCGGCCTTACAGCTGCCCCGGAGATGTGCCCCGGCAAAGTGTGGGGGGCCACCGGTGCGTTCTATCAGAGTACCCGGAGTCCCCCCTGAGCACTGAGGACGGCCACCGGGGGGATTTTAGTTTTTTGTCAGAAATAAAAACCAGGTCAATCAGGTCCTCTATACTAATGGGTATATATATACTTATGCTCACGCCTATATTGTGGGCAGAGGTGCCAACGTGACAGAAAGTGAGTCCATCGCCGTCTCAGGCACTATACATACGAATTTGAATTACTTCTCAGACATATGTAGGTTTCCTCACGATGTTTTCCTTTACCGTAAAGCACGTGGTGTGAAATAACTGTACATAAGTTTTTAGAAAAAGTGATAGGTACAGACCTCGGTGGGAATCGAACTTGCGTCGCTTGCGGCTCTCGCATTATTATTATGTTTTATTGATATCGTAAGTTGTGATGTTGCAAACATTTTATATCTATTGTTATAAAGTTCATGGGGTTGTAACATCGCCTTATTGTCGAATGTTCAATATAAATTGAATAGGTTGACGCAATTACGTACAATTTAATTGCATTCATCTGTCTGTTTATTCATACACACGTTCAAATATGTATGTCTGTGATTTCGTAAGCTTATGTACAGTTCGTCTAACTTAGTTACTTTATATCTACAACAACGTATATATGAGAGGAGCTCGTGGCACAGTTCCTACTGCGCATATCAATCGATCATCGAAGTTAAGTAGCCCTAACCCTAGCCAGTAATTGGATGGGTGACTGCTCGAGGGCCCTCCGTGTCTCGGAAAGCACCTGAAGCCTTCGGTGAACGTCAGTCTCGAACCGTGGTACTCTAGTTTCGTTATCGCCCCGTAAACTGGAAGCCTCACGTCTGAGCTACCATGACTTGACAGATGTCAGCAAAGTTTATTGTCGTATTGTAATGATATTGCATGAGTTTTGAGTGCATTTACCGACAGAGCGAGGAATCCAATGGGTTCCTCTACATATTTTTAACAATTTACAAGATATTTTTCTCAACAATCACTTGACATTGGCGGAACAGTTTTACTTAAACTCATCGCCATTAAATAAATAAAGGGAGGAAGGAGTTTTTAGTGCCTGAAAACATGGTTAAAACGATGTTTTCTGAAGATAAAACCTACCTTGTCATACCGAACTATTTGTTCCGGATTCATAACTCCTTTTAAAGTTTATTTTTAAACTGTGATTGTACTGCATCATTTTGAACGTCTAAAATTATAGAGTCTAGCTGTGCCTTGCGATTTCTCCCGCATAGAATTTCATGGGTACTACACCCATTCAGTTTTAATCAGTCCACATTTCTCCAGTAATGTTTTACTCCTATGTAAGGGGCGAGCCTATTTCATCCCATACTTTTAAACGAGCAATTCTAGTATACATCTATATATATGTATGTATAATCTGCTTGTGCGGGCTGGTCATCTCAAGCTACGCCTTTAGATATAAGTAGAACTACTAGACTTTTCTTTATTTTAATTTTTATCGACATTTGTGCATTGCAACTGTCCATGGGCTTACATCTCTCAAGTGATTTATTTAGTTTTAATTGTATAATGTTTTTGAAAAGAGTAATTACTGAGTTTCTTGCCAGATTCTTGTCAGTAAAAGCAACCTTCCGAGCCTGGGGGTAGCATGTATAATCTTGTAAATTATGTCATTCTGACTATTTGAAAGTGCTTTGTAAAAAGTCTAATCGAATAAAGATATTTTTGACTTTGACTTTGAATCTCGGAAACGTCTCCAACGATTCATGAAATTGTTTGTAGGGGGTTTCAGGGGCAAAAATAGATCTAGCTAGGTTTCATCCTCAGAAAACTTTGTTTCAACCATGTTTTCAGGCAATGAAGAATTGCTACAATATCATTACCATCTGAGCTATCACATCTGTCAAGTTATGATAGCTCAGACGTGAAGCTTCCAATGTTTGGGGCGATAACATAACTAGAATACTGGTTACCGGTCCGATTTTATCCATTTTTGCTTTTTTACATATGCTCACGCCTGCATCCCATGATGGTAGGCAGAAACCACCATTTGCCACATGCTAAATATTAAGTTCTTTCTTTAGCGTGAAAAAGAAACCGAGTCTACCTCGGTCAACCAGGTCCTGCCCATTAACCGGGCACTAATCTCGATGGAAAAAACCCAATTAGTGTGATAACAGACAGTTGCAAGTTGAAGAATGATGTGGTGACCAGAATTGAAAAAAGTATGTTGAGATGGTTTGGACATATCGAAAGGATGAGTGAAAGGCGATTAACGAAACACATTTATAGCGTGAATGTGCCCGGAAGTGTCGGTAGAGGGCGTCCAAGGAACAACTACTATGACACAATTAATAGAATTTTTCAGAAAGGTCAAATTCGGAGCACTCGTAACCGAAGAAAGTGTATGAAGAGATGCATGAATGTGGATGAAGCGTAAGAAGTATGTAAGGATCGTAGCACGTGGCAAACGGTGGTCTCTGCCTACCCCCATGGGATACAGGCGTGAGCATATGTACGTATGTATTGTTTATTTATTCAATAATTAGAACGGCATACAATGCCAATTACACTAATCAGACACAGGTAATGCAATATACACATAAAATATAATATAAAAACTATAAATAAAATATTAACGTTCATCCATTCTCGCAGAACACCATGCACTCTAATAATAGCTGGTTCCATCCGTCATCAAACACGTCCACAGTAGGGTTAGACTCCAGGAGAGCATTGAGTGCAGTCAACGAGCGAGGTATGGGGGACTTAGCACCAGCTACTGTTCGACTGTTGGGGACAGCGAACAGCTTGTGTTTCCTACTACGCAGGTACCTGTCAGGAACGAAGAGTCGTGTTATATATTACCCGATCCGGGGATCGAACCCTTCGTGTTCCTTGATCGGGACTTTGTGATCAGTGGTGTTTGCGACCACAAGATCAACGAGGCACTCCTAAATGATGATGAGCTGCGTCGAGAACACGAAAAATTTCATATAGGCTTATTTTTTTCTGGGATGCTTATGTACTATGGACATGTTATGCGGAGGGATGAGGATAATGTTGCCAAAAAAGTTTTGTTTATGATTGTGTGAAAGATGATATGGCTAAGGGAGTGAATACAGATATGACGGCTGATAGAGAGGAATGTGGATGGTTACAAGGGGAGAGGAAGACCTAAGAAACGATGGATGGATTGTGTGAAAGATAATATGGCTAAGGGAGTGAATACAGATATGACGGCTGATAGAGAGAAATGGAAGAGAAGAACACATTGCGCCGACCACAAATAACATGGGATAAGGCAGGAGGATGATGCTTATGTATTTAGAAATAAAATAGGACAGCATAATGGGTTTCCTCAATATTCATTACAATATGAACTACAGAAATACAACTGCAGTTACATATTTTAGGTATATTAGGTAACCTCTTTGTTATTGTCTAGATTTTTACTTATTTGTCTAAAATTATATAGATGTGTTTACTTATAATTATTTTTGCATTTAAGATAACTATAAACAAAAAATATAACAAAAACTTGTAACGATGTAGCTATTAGTATGCCTTTTAAATAAATAAAATTATACGGAATTATGTTTGCATTGATCAACCATGCCATATTTTGCATTTATAATAATCTCGGGCCTTGGGGTCGTGATTCTCATCAACTTCTCAAAGTTGCTCGTCGTCTGGTAGAATCCTCTCGTAGAGGCTTTTCTCGCTCAGAGAATCAGCATTGCTATTCAACGTGGCAATGCTGCCAGCCGTCTTTGAACGATCCCGAGAGACACCGATTTGGGACAAGTTTTCCACTTGTAATTCGTTTTAATTACGGAGGGACAACAGTTTAAGCAGCGCGATTTAGAACTTCTTAGCTTTGACGTTTATTTTTACATTACCGAAATGAAACGTCAAAGCTCAGAAATTCTTAATGCGCTTTGTCTTCACCACTAGCCCTTGTATATATATTAATGGTATTATATTAATATTATGGAAATAGCTTATTCCTCTTAGTTTTAGAAGATGTGTAAATAAATGTATCTACATCTACACTACTACATATTATAAAGAGGAAAGATTTGTATTTTTGTGTGTATGTTTGTAATGAATTATCTCAAAAACTACTGTGCCGATTTCAAAAATTCTTTCTTCATTGGAAAGCTATATGAACAGCGAGTAATATAGGATTATTTTATTCCCGTACTCCCACGGGAACGGGAACTACACGGGTGAAATCACGTGACGTCCGCTTGTAATTAATATGATTCCTTCTTTGTTCTAGTATGTCAAGCGAAGGTTATTCAGAGACCGAGGTGGACGCCATGACGGATCGGATCGCGGAAACCTTCACAGGGCTGACGGTCCTTATCACCGGAGGAACTGGCTTCATGGGGAAGGTGCTGGTGGAGAAGCTCTTGAGGTAAGACGTTCTTTATCAATCAATATTTAAGAGAGGCAGGTACGACATGACAGCTTCTTTAAACATATAATAGAAGGAAAGGTAGAAGGGAAGTGAGGAAGAGAAGTACCAAGGTTATACATGAGACAAGTTAAGGTAGTAGTGTCTGTCATGACGTATAAAGAGGTCAAAGAGATGGCACTGGACAAAGGCGAATGGAAAGAGTTGCATCGGTTACACCGACAAGAGTTATTAATCTTAAATTCATGATGATCAGGGCATAACGGGAACTCCCGTTCGATATTTGGAGCCCGAATGGGGACATTCCCCACCTTACAGAAGATTGCAGCCAAATGACACTGCTCTATTGTAGTGTTGTGTTCACAAGGTGAGTGAGGTTTACAGAGCTGTCTGTAGTACCTCCACCTTACAGAAGATCGCAGCCAAATGACACTGCTCTATTGTAGTGTTGTGTTCACAAGGTGAGTGAGGTTTACAGAGCTGTCTGTAATACCTCCACCTTACAGAAGATCGCAGCCAAATGACACTGCTGCGTACTACTACGTACTTCTAGAGTAAGGCAGAACTGCCTTACTCTCCTTGTGACAGATTTTTATTCTTACAGAAAATGTCCAGACATCGGTCAGATCCTGCTCCTGGTGAGAGCCAAGAAAGGGAAGAATCCAAAACAGCGGCTTGAAGAGATTTTCAGCGGACCGGTGAGAACCTTTTTCATAATTGATGCATAGACCCTGTGTTGCCATCTCTGACTTTTTAAAAATCGTAGACGGGGCTTGACATACGTGTAGATTTTGTCAAAATTGCCTGTGAAAAGTTAGTAAATCTACGTACTTGATGAGAAGCTGGTATTTTTAGTTTAGGTTTCATCAGATTGAAACATCTTGTAGGTTAGCTACCCAACAAAGACTCAGTTAGTACCTATTGACTTTCTTGTTGTGTGAAAAGGCGAACTGATTGTGCGTTAACGTAACGTTAATTAACTTATTTGCGCGAAGGTATAGTTACATACTGGTAACGAGAGCTTATTTGCAAATGTGTAACGCATTCACTGCTAGAGCTAAATAAAAAGTCATTACCCTGTGCTACAAATACGCTTTCGCTCTGTGCTAAAACCTCAACATAGCGTCGACCTAAGGTATTCCCCAGTGCTATTCGGCGCTTCTGCGCGTTCGAGTATTGTTATGGCAGGTCATAAAACACTCGCAAATAAAAACTAGCGAAAAGGGTCGGTACATATCTATACCTGCCTAAGCTCTACCTGTGTAATTGGTTTTGATATATTCACTAAATTTAATGTAGGCAAATTCCGTATCCGTTCTATATAGCAAGGTGGTTAAGGGCCCTTACAATTTGGTCTTATTTAAACAATAGACGCGCAGAGTCGGCTTTAGCACACAGTGAAGGCACAGAAATTTGTATGGACTCACATAAGCGTCGTTAGCATATAGGAAAGTTCGGATGAACGCGCAGGCGCGTCGTTAGCAGCGAACGCGTGAAATACTTCTATGTACTTCATACATAAACTGACGCCTGCATTCTCGGAAGGGGTAGGCAGAAGTTCACTCATAGTACAGTCACATTTCACCAGTCATGTTTGTGTCCCATGTAATAGGAGACGAGCCAGTTGCTATTAACCAACAACTAATCCATACTCCGAACTGCAATCGGAATATTACAGATGGAAATCCCAATAACTTTGTGTTGCGTAATAGCGCTAGCAATCACTAGACCAACGAGGCACATACAATGACAGGATGTGGTTGAGCTATGCTCGGTTTCTTTTTCTCACAAAAAACTAAAAATTTTCCCACATAAGAGAAAAAAATTGACGTTTAAAAAAAACGAAAATAAACCGTACCGGTGGCATTTGGACTCGAACCGGGATATAGTCTAATTTCGTTATCACCCGATAGGATGGAAGCCTCCCGTCTTGGGAGAGGCAGATCGGGGTATGTGGGATTTTTACCGCACTAAAACCCCCCCGGTGGCCATCCTCAGTGCTCAGGGGGGACTCCGGGTACTCTGATAGAACGCACCGGTGTCCCCCCACACTTTGCCGGGGCACATCCCCGGGGCAGCTGTGACGCCGCCCCTGGAGACCTCGCTGTGCAAGGCAGCGCGAGCCACATCGCGCTGCCACCTTCCCGGGCCCGCGCCGGTAGTCAAAGCTCCCACCCCGACCACCGCCAGCAGGCCCTCCGGCCCCCTTTTAGTCGCCTCTTACGACAGGCAGGGGATACCATAGCCATATTCTTAGACCCTGGCTATTGGGTGGAAAAGTTTCGATACGCCCCCGGGTGGGCACGAACCACCAACCTTTCGGTTAACAGCCGAACGCGCTAGCCAATTGCGCCACGGAGGCCATTAAGCCTCCCGTTTGAACTATCGTAACTTGACAGATGTCGGAGAAATTTACCTTCGTATTGTAATGATATTGTAGCAAATTTTCCTTGCCTGAAAACATGGTTAAAACGATGTTCTCTGAAGATGAAACCTAGCTAGATCTATTTTTTACCCCTGAAACCCCCTACACACTAAATTTCATGAAAATCGTTGGAGCCGTTTCCGAGATTCAGATCCTACATATACCTACAGGTGTCAGAGAATAAGGAACAGTTGGCTTCTAGAAGTTGTAGGGTTTTATGAATATATCACTATGTTGAAGTCGTAAAATATCTAGCTCCAACGATAATGTAGTTATAGGCTATGTTGCTAAGGGCCGAAGAGCTCGCGGCCTTAAGCGATTGCATGAACGCGCGGCCACGTTTACCTACATTACGTACGCAGTTATTCAACTAATTCAATTAAGGAGACGGTTAATGGTTTTATGGGATTATTTCAGGAACTATTAGTGGGAGAAAAAAAATAAACACATACCTAGATTTCACGTGAATAACTCTAGGTTACCGATGATTTACACGCGAAAATTAGGTCTTGATATGGTCGACTTTGAACGTCAGTTACTCGAGAACGGAAGAAGATATTTTTGTCATAATAATTTTAATTGCTTCCTTAAATTATACCCTATCACATATTTTAACAGCTGTCCTATTTTCCCGAAACCCAGTGTATATATTTATAAAATAATTTCTCGTTTAAAGGTATAAAATAGAGTTTCGTTTCCTGATTCTTGATGACCGTACTTGACCAAGTATTTAAGCAAACCTTATGTAATCATTCAGTAGGTCATGACCACAAGTCTTGCAAATATCAGATACAAACTTACTTTACAAGAACAGCATTCAATCTATGTACTTAGTTACTTAACAATTACGAATTTCACCAACTTAGTAAATACTAGCTAATTCTGCGGTTTCACCCGCGTGGATAATGTTTCATAGGTGGCTCGTAGAAAAATATAATTTTTCAAATGAAATTAGCATAAGTTCCTTAGCTCTATCTATATCTATACAGATAAATAACATTGAAGTGTCTGTTTGTAATTCCAAAATTTACTACATTTAATTATTTTTCTCTGTCTGTCCGTTTGTTCCGCCGAATCTCGGAAACGGTCGAACCGATTTTAACGGGACTCTCACTGGCAGATTGCTGATGTTTCAAGGAGTATCATATGGTACTTATATTTAGAAAACATATTAGGGTTCCGCGAAATAAAGCATGAAACTAAATCCATGCGGGTAAAACCACGGGGCACACCTAGTAGTAAAAATGAGAGTATTTTTTTCAACTTCAAGATTGTCAAACCCTCTTCCTGTCCTTAATGGAAGTTCCCAAGATACGTTCCCATACAAATGAATATACAAATGAAATGTACATATTGAGTTTCTACCCGGTTCTTCTCACAAGGCTAGTTTCCGAACCCAGGTCCCAAACTTATAATTTTTCAATGAGTATAATACGCAGGCGATATAGTCAACGTTGAAACCATTTTAGGACATAATTGGGGTAAATTTAAGTCGATTTCGAATCATCGCGTCGTCATGTTGGTAAAAGAAGCGAATTGCGAATGAAATTATTGCAACACAATGCCGCGATTATGACGAGAATTGTAACCCACTTTTGACGTTGTAACATAAATACCTTCTAATGACGGTGTCCTTTAAAGAACCACATTAAGCAACGCTCTTTATATACTTGGTTTAGGGTTGCCAGGCTCAGCTCATGGTACAGTTGCTATTGCGCATATCATTCGAGCAATATCCCCGTGCTTAGGAGGAACTTCGGGTACTCTGATTGATCGCACCGGTGATCGCACTGGAGATCTCGCCGTGCAAGGCATACCACCTTCCCGGGCCCGCGGCTCGGTGGTCAAGGCTCCCACCTCGACCACCGCCAGCAGGCCCTCCGGCCCCCTTTTAGTCGCCTCTTACGACAGGCAGGGGATACCATAGCTAAATTCTTAGACCCTGCCTTGAAGCAACTCTTACCCTAGCCGCTAGTTGGTTTATTGACTGCCCGAGTTCCCTCCGTGCCTCGGAGAGCACGTTAAGCCGTCGGTCCCGGTTGACAATTTATAATATTTGGTAATCGTTACAGGTCAGTCGGAGGCCAAGAGTCTGACAACTGGCTTAACCCAGATTACCGATTTCTCTCATAAAAGGGGCTACGAAGGCCACACGTATGTTTATTTTTCTTGGGTACCTAAAGGGTAAAAAACGGGACCATATTAATAAGACTTCACTGACTGTCCAGCTGTATATCTGTCTGTCTCCTGGCTGTATCTCTTGAGCCATGATAATTAGACAGTTGGTATTGTCTCAGATGGATAATGTGTTTTGTAAATACTAAAAGACTATTGTATGTTTTGAAAATTATTGTATGAAGGTGGTCCTATGTTTTTTTCTCCTTTGTGAAACAAAATTCGGGAAATACAGGATAAATCGGAGTCTGGATTAATGCCCGGTGCATTCACCGAAATAGGCTTGGCTCTTGTTATATAGAACTGGTGATGGGGGTGTACTATAGGCAACATTCATCCTACCACTTCGGGGAATACGGCAGAACTTCGGAAAATTAAGGTAGGTACCCTACATTTATGTTCAACTTTTTATAACTGGCAACCCTATTTACACGTGAATACAATAGGATTCTGTCTTCTTGTATAATTATAATTACTATGTAAGTGCTAATCAAATGCATAAACATTGAACTGCAAAATGTCAAGTTACACATATTATGCTCATGTCTACAGCCTCAGTCGTCTTCCCCGAAGGAGTAGGCTAGGGGTAGGCAGAGGTCTTGTAATAACAACACCCACTTTTCACACAAGATAATAATAATAATAATAATATTTATTTTGCCACAGAACGTAAGTACAGTCAACACACATAGTCATATATAAGTAATTATTACAATGGGTAATTATTACAATAATATTGAATGATTAAGTGCCAACGTGACAGATGGTGATTCTACCGCCGTCTCAATTATATACATACGTCTTTCGAATTACTTCTCAGACTTATGCAGGTCTCCTGATGCTTCACGATGTTTTCCGTCACAGTAAAGCATGTAGTGTGAATTCACTGCAGGATCCGTGATAGCCGTGGGCTTTGAGCTGTCGACTGCAACGCAAACAACGTAATGAGTATCAATTAGTTTTTATAAAATAAGTCATTTAAGTTTGGTCTACACAGGCGAAATCACGAGGCGTTCTGTCTATAAATTCATTTGCCAGACGGATGTAATCTTTGAAATCACTATTTTTTTTTTCAATGATTTCTTTATTTAGTTACTAAATTGCAATATTGTATTTTATAACGTAGTTAACATTATTATAAAAGGCGAGAGCCTTTTTATATTTTTTCGTGCATCGATTAGCTTGAAAGATCGTACAATAAATATAAGTTTATTGTTCAATATATTCGCAATTGAATAAACGCAAAAAATAACACTTTATAATCTTTATTCCAATAGAAACTTGTTAATTACATGATAGTTTAATAGTTATAGCTTGCGATTTTTAACATGTTTATGTGGCCATGGGGTTTCGACGCAAGTTCGAATCCCAGCGGGGCCTGCACCAATGAGTATTTCTAAAAACTTATGTACAGTGATTTCTCATCACTGCATATGTCTGTGAAGTAATTCAAAGACGTATCTATAATGACTGAGACGGCGATGGACTCACTATCTGTCATGTTGGCACTTAATCATATTCGATGAAATGTGGGTGTTGTCAAAGTCAAAGTCAAAGTCAAAGTCAAAGTCAAAAGTATCTTTATTCGATTAGACTTTTACAAAGCACTTTCAAATCGTCAGAATGACACAATTATACAGGATTATACATGCTACCGCCAGGTTCGGAAGGTTGCTTTTACTGAGAAGAACCTGGCAAGAAACTCAGTAATTACTCTTTTCAAAAATATTATACAATTTAAAGAATACAAAATAAATAATTTAAAAAAACGTAAGCTCATGTACAATGTTCCAATGCACAAATGTCGATAAAAATTAACATAACTAAAAATCTAGTACATCTACTTATAACTAAATGCGTAGCTTGAGATGACCAGCCCCCACAAGCAGCACCTGTTCACAAGTATGACGTGAATGCCAGCCATTGACCTCCTCAACCATCATAGAGGGAAGTGGACAACCCGTCATCCAGACGCCGCAACTCGTGACTCGCAATGTCGTTACAACACCTCTGCTTACCCCTTCTGGGATGGCGTGAGCATATTTATTTTATAGGGAACAACTTTAGTGGTCGCTACTTCGAAGCATCTGTAGCTCTATCACGAGTTTGTCACCGTTTTCGTAATCTATACTCGCTAGCGTCACTCGCAATATTTGTATGGGATATTTTAGTTGTTCACGTCACCGCTGGGAGTCGCTGCACAATTTTTCATACTAATATTGGACGGAGACACTAGCGAGTATAGATTATGAAGGCAAACCCGTGATATGGATGCAGGTCCAAGGACCGATCCCGGGTCGGGCGATGTTATTGGGATCTGTAATATCTCAGTATCATCCCGAAATCTGGATTAGTGCCGATAGCAATAGGCCCGCCTCTATTACATGGGACTTAAACATGACTGGTGAAGTATGGGTGTGATATAAGTTACAAGTTGCAAGCTAAGAGCTCAGTGATGAAGAAGGCAATTACTCAGTTAAGGCATATTTCTATACCTACTTACTTTTATTTGAGGTTTTAATATCATCGAAATCAAATTACGTTATCGAAATGAAAGTGCTTAAAATATTACGAATTTATTAGAAATCTGTTACGAATAATGCAAACGGGGGAGTGACAATTTAGAATCTAGACTTTCAAAATTATATTTAAAATTTTCCCTGTCTGTCTGTCTGATTGAACCGGCTAATGTCTGAATCGGCAGGACTGATTTGAACGGGATTCTATTAAACTTAGGTTTGAGCAGTCGCCTGCTACGCAAGCGACGCAAGTTCGAATCTCAGCGGGGCCTGTACCGATGAGTTTAATCTTAAAAACTTATGAATAGTGATTTCACACCACGTGCTTTACGGTGAAGGAAAACATCGTGAAGAAACCTGCATATGTCTGAGAAGTAATTCAAAGACGTATGTAAAGTATCTGAGACGGCGATAGATTCACCATCTGTCACGTTGGCACTTAATCATATTCGGTGAAATGTGGGTGTTGTTATTACAACACCTCTGCCTACCCCTTCGGGGAATACAGGCGTGAGCATATGTATGTATTTATTCAGTTTGGGCCCTAATAAGGCATTTATGAATGTCGAAAATTTACCACCAGTTCGGAAACTAGCCTTCTGACAAGAACTGGCAAGAAACTCTGTTGGCATCATGCACATATCATCATCTTTAGCGGGCCAGGGTGTGTAATATACACCCGTTATATTACAATAGATCGAATTGCATGCAAGTAGGTGTATAATAAAAAAATTTTGATTATGTTTAAGTCCAGACCCCAGGAAATAAAATAATCGTAAAATTAATATTGTATTGTCACCGAAATAGACACGTAACGCCACTTTCTTAAGTGATGTAACGAGTCTAGAACTAGTCTAGATCAGTTTTGATATTAGCGGGGTCAGACGAAAAATGTACATGTGTTGCTCGGTGGTGAACTTGATTTCTAGAGATGTGTAATTTTGTGCATATAATTGATGGGAAAACGATTGTGGTTTAGGAATACAGGACGCCTGATAGCATTTATTATTACCTCCACTACTTTTGTTATGGCATACAAATGAATTGTCACGTCCCTGACCTTATCCCATACACTGTTGGGGTCGGCACTTGATTCAACCCGATGTGGCTCCATGTTAGTCGCAATAAACTTATTAACTCCTTGTCCGTTATGTGCGCCTGGTACTTCGTGTACCATATCATCATCGTCCCTGGCCTTATCCCATACATTGTTGGGGTCGGCACTTGATTCAACGCGATGTGGCTCCATGTTAGTCGCAATAAACTTATTAACTCCTTGTCCGTTATGTGCGCCTGGTACTTCGTGTACCATATCATCATCTCCCTGGCCTTATCCCATACATTGTTGGGGTCGGCACTTGATTCAACCCGATGTGGCTCCATGTTAGTCGCAATCAACTTATTAACTCCTTGTCCGTTATGTGCGCCTGGTACTTCGTGTACCATATCATCATCTCCCTGGCCTTATCCCATACATTGTTGGGTTCGGCACTTGATTCAACGCGATGTGGCTCCATGTTAGTCGCAATAAACTTATTAACTCCTTGTCCGTTATGTGCGCCTGGTACTTCGTGTACCATATCATCATCGTCCCTGGCCTTATCCCATACATTGTTGGGTTCGGCACTTGATTCAACTCGATGTGGCTGATCACCAGATTTTTATACGAAGCGACTGCCATCTGACCTTCGCAACCAACTTGACGAAGAAAATCTGTGACCTGGGTTAAACCAGTTGTCAAACTATTTAAGGCCTCTGACCGAGTAATTGCTGAGTTTCTTGACAGGCTCTTCTCAATAAAAGTAATCATGTCGTTGTGACGATTTGAAAGTACTTTGTTAAAAGTGTAATCAAATAAAGATTTTTTGAATTGAATTGAATATAAATGTGTCTTGAATAGAACCAGGCGTGGAATGAAACTGAAATAAGTACGTTAGCATATTTCACATCAACAATATCAACATAATATGAATATTTTAATCGTTCGTAAACTTGATTCGAAGTGTAAAAACAGGTTTGATTGTGAGAAATTTACCTAATAAATACGATGGTGCGAGATATTTTAAATGGATTAATATTTCCGCTACCAAAAGGCAGTTAATTTTAGGGCAAAAGTAAATAAATATACTCACACCATCCCCGAAGGGGTAAGAGGTGTTGAACAACAACACCCACATATCACCGAATATGATGTAAGTGCCTACATGACAGATGGTGAGTCCATCGCCGTATCAAGCACTATAATATATACATCTTTGAATTACTTCTCAGACATATGCAGATTTCTTGACGATGTTTTCTTTCACCATAAAATAACGTCATGTGAATGCACTTGACTCAATGTTAAAGAAAACTTGGTACCGACCGCCGGGTTTCGAACATGCATCGCTCAAACCCCAAGGCCACCACGGCTCCCTTCCTTTTTTAAGACAAAACCATATAAATTGACGTTGTTTAGTTATTTAATATCATCTTAACCTAGATCAAATTGTATAGATCTAGTCATATCTGTATTCACTCCCATATGATAGCCATATCATCTTTCACACAATCCATCCATCGTTTCTTAGGTCTTCCTCTCCCCTTGTAACCATCCACATTCCTCTCTATCAGCCGTCATATCTGTATTCACTACCTTAGCCATATCATCTTTCACACAATCCATCCATCGTTTCTTAGGTCTTCCTCTCCTTGTAACCATCTGCATTCATAAATCTTTATACGCTGCATTCTCTTCTTTTCGCATGTCGATACCATGACAAATCCTAAACGTTCCTTAGTAAACTACTGCCTTGCTATGTCCAATGACTTTATATCGAATAATGCTAGTCAATATACATGCCTAGTGCGAGTTTTTCACTGCCGCCGTTACAAGTCACCGCGTCGACGTAAACGCAGATTTGTATAGGATCGAAACAGCGCCGTCTGTCGCCCTAAAGATGACACTATTGTGAGCCCATATCTGCGTTTACGTTGACGCGATGACATGTGGCAGCGATTCTAAGAATACTCGCACTAGGCACTCAGTATTAAAAAAGTCACATGTCACATACTTTAACAAAACAATAGATTATATTAGCATATGATCACGGCTAACCTCTAGTCATCACATTAGACGGGCTTATGTTTATAAACATATTTTTTACATCTTTAATACATCTTACAGATAAATTAAATTTAAGTATCTGTTTGTAATTCCGAAATAACAGCTTTTCACTAAATGCATATGAAATGGAAAAACTATTTTTTTTCACTGTCTATCCGTCTGTTCCGGCTAATAATCGAAACGGCAGATAGCTAATATTACATTAGGCTACCATTCTTTAAAAAAAACATTATTATTACAATCATTTTGTATGAAGAGATGCATGAATGTGGATGAAGCGAAAGAAGTATGTAAGGATCGTAGCATGTGGCGAACGGTGGTCTCTGCCTACCGCCATGGGATCACCCATAATATTAAGTCTACGTGGGTAAAACCACAGGGTACGGCTAGTCTATCTATTCGGAATGCGCACTTCTAAGTATGTGACTATTTGTCGCTTTGACATCTACAATATGCAAACATAATTCCAAATATCCGTAGCGAAATTTCACTAACTAGTCTTTTTTGCAACATAACAACAAAATAAAAATATACATTAATATTCTGTTGATGACACACAATAAAAACCTGATATCACGAAATTTCGACGCCGACTCTTACATAACGTTCGCCTGCCGATCACGAGGTCCCGGGTTCAATACCCGGGTCGGAACAAAAAAAAATATATTGGCTTTATCTGTAAAAAATTCACAATAAATTGCCCGGAGTTTGTAAGTTGGCGGTGTTTCCACCCCCGTGCCTCGGAGCACGTTGCACCGTTGGTCCTCCGCCTGATCTCTCTCCGGTCGTGTCTGATTGCCTTCCATCCCACTATGTGAGTGATCCAATAAAGAGTGCACCTGTGTTTGCACACACGCGTGCACTATAATATCTCCTGCGCACATGGCTAATCCTCGTTGAGATTAGCCGCCGTAACCGAAATTCGGTAGATTTTAATTACACCAGTTATGTTTAAATACCATATAATAGGAAGTAAGCCTATTGCCATTAATCACTAATCCAGACTCCGGGCTATTACTGGAATATTGCAGACTTGCTGTGCCCCGATTTATTTTTATATCATTTCATCATCCTCCTGCCCTTTTCCCATGTTATTCATGGTCGGCGCAATGTGTTCTTCTCTTCCATTCCTCTCTATCAGCCGTCATATCTGTATTCACTCCCTTAGCCATATCATCTTTCACACAATCCATCCATCGTTTCTTAGGTCTTCCTCTCCCCTTGTAACCATCCACATTCCTCTCTATCAGCCGTCATATCTGTATTCACTCCCTTAGCCATATCATCTTTCACACAATCCATCCATCGTTTCTTAGGTCTTCCTCTCCCCTTGTAACCATCCACATTCCTCTCTATCAGCCGTCATATCTGTATTCACTCCCTTAGCCATATCATCTTTCACACAATCCATCCATCGTTTCTTAGGTCTTCCTCTCCCCTTGTAACCATCCACATTCCTCTCTATCAGCCGTCATAACTGTATTCACTCCCTTAGCCATATCATCTTTCACACAATCCATCCATCGTTTCTTAGGTCTTCCTCTCCCCTTGTAACCATCCACATTCCTCTCTATCAGCCGTCATATCTGTATTCACTCCCTTAGCCATATCATCTTTCACACAATCCATCCATCGTTTGTTAGGTCTTCCTCTCCCCTTGTAACCATCCACATCCATAATTTTATGTGCGTTGATAGATCACTATGACAGCCTTTGAGTTACATATACTTAGATGTAAAACGAATAACACTTTTCCAGGGATCGAACTGAGGACCCCGTTCAAAGTAGAGATTGAGAAAAAGATCGAATTCATTTTTATGGGAAGTTTAAGAATTTACTAGCTGTGAACAGCGGTTTCACCCGTGTAGATTCTGCGGAACCATTAATTTTTTTTTTTAAATAAAAGAAGCTTAAGTTACTCCTTGTAACAATATCTATCTGCCTGTGAAAGTCCCGCTGAAATAAAAAAGCTGTTATTTTGGAATTACAATCAGACACTTGAATTTTATTTATCTGTATAGATTACCAACCTGTTATTATAACGGGAAATCCTGTTGCGTTCTTTTGTTACTCGCTGATATCCAATTGGCTAGCGTTCAAGCAGTTATTATACCACCATCGTAATGCAGCCGCCGTAACCAGTCCGTTACGCCATTGTGGGTTACGTCTGTGAGACCTTGGGCTTCTTACCTACTTTGATACAACATCTATATCTATACAGATAAATAAAAATTAAGTGTTTGTTTATCATTCCAAATTAACTTTCACTAAACGCATATGAAAGTATAATATTAATCACCGTTCTAACATGTCAATGTTAATTATTGTAATTGGTATGTCCGTAAAAATTAATAATACCAATACCTGTACCAATGAGTTTTTCTAAACTTATGAACAGTGATTTCACACCACGTGATTGACGGTGAGGGAAAACATCGTGAGGAAACCTGCACATGTCTGAGAAGTAATTCAATGACGTACGTATAGTGTCTGAGACGGCGATGGACTCACCATCTGTCACGTTGGCACTTAATCATCTTCGGTGAAATGTGGGTGTTGTTGTTACAACACCTCTGCTTACCTCTTCGGGGACCCTTGTGAGATGGCGTGAGCATATTTATTTTTACTAGTTTACCAAACGAACTTCGTAGATCTTTCCCTTTACTAATTGATAATTATGTTTTCACCGTTTAAACCTTCCCTGACCTTTCATAAATATATCAAGATCAAAATTACCCAAATCGGTCCAGCCATTCTCAAGTTTTTGCGGGACTAACGAACAGCAATATTTATTTATATATATAAAAGAAGAAGATTATAAAAAAGTGTAGTTTATGCGAGACACAGCTAGCTATAAAATAATTGTTCATCTGAATCGTGTCTTAGCGGATATGTAATTGAGATCATTAAATTGTACGTCATTTGTTGTCATTAGTATGTAGTATATTATATATAGAGTATCTACTCTATGTATATGTATCTACATATGCTACATTCTACATCATCATCTCCGTGGCCTTATCCCATACATTGTTGGGGTCGGCACTTGATTCAACCCGATGTGGTTCCATGTTAGTCGCAATCAACTTATTAACTCCTTGTCCATTATGTGCGCCTGGTACTTCGTGTACCATATCATCATCTCCCTGGCCTTATCCCATACATTGTTGGGGTCGGCACTTGATTCAACCCGATGTGGTTCCATGTTAGTCGCAATCAACTTATTAACTCCTTGTCCATTATGTGCGCCTGGTACTTCGTGTACCATATCATCATCTCCCTGGCCTTATCCCATACATTGTTGGGGTCGGCACTTGATTCAACCCGATGTGGTTCCATGTTAGTCGCAATCAACTTATTAACTCCTTGTCCATTATGTGCGCCTGGTACTTCGTGTACCATATCATCATCGTCCCTGGTCTTATCCCATACATTGTTGGGGTCGGCACTTGATTCAACCCGATGAGGCTGATCACCTGATTTTTATACGAAGCGACTTCCATCTGACCTTCGCAACCCCTTTAACGAGGAAAATCTGTGATCTGGGTTAAACCAGTTGTCAGACTATTTTAGGCCTCTGACTGACCTGTATCGATTGCCAAAGATGATAAATTGGCAACCGGGACCGACGGCTTAACGTGCTCACCGGGGCACGGCTAATTACTGGCTAGATCAACAAAAAAAATACTACATTCTATAGATATATAAAATTGTAGTATCTGTTTATAATTTACAACCACATCGGGTTGAATCAAGCGCCAAAATAATGTATGGGATAAAGATGAGTGAATTTTTCTGGATAAATTATGAATTATCCATCCAATTGTCAGTTAGATAGCCCAATAACCATTGCAAAACCATTTTACGATTGAATAAAACGGATGCAGTAGAAATTACTTTACAGCAATCGTTTTGTAACTCGTGCTATTGTGTGCATTTAGGCAATGGAGTTCGCGTCATCGCCGTCATACTTGTGAACACTACCCCAAGTATCAGCTTTGATATGGTGATTAAAAATTTATTAATACTTTTTCAAAGGTTGTGGTTGGAATCCAAAGATTGCAGATCAACAAATTAATTACAATTTGTTCCGGCAAATCTCCAAAACTACTGCACCGATTTTAAATTGAATTTCATTAACAGATAGCTAATCTTACAAGGAGTAACTTCGTACTAATAACTACTTTTATTTTAAAAAAACATTAGTGTTCCGCGGGTGACCCATAAAATCAGGATGACGGGTCGCTCACTTCCCTCTATAATGGTTGAGGAGTTCAATGGCTGGCATTCTCGTCATACTTGTGAACAGGTGCGGTTAGTGGGGGCTGGTCATCTCAAGTAACATACATAACATATACGTAGTACCTACTTTCAGTTTCTGGATATGTTTATAGACTTTTGTGCACTGGAACTGTGTCCATTATATATTTATTTTTATGATTTATATTGTATTACCCAGAATTATAAATAATTTTTAGATAAAAGTAATTACTGAGTTTCTTGCCAGGTTCTTCTCAGTATAAGCAACCTTCCGAACCTGGCGGTAGCATGTATAATCCTGTATGATTATGTCGTTCTGACGATTTGAATTGACTTTGTTAAAAGTCTAATCTAATAAATCAAGGGCTGGTCATCTCAAACTACGCATTTAGTTATAAGTAGGCCTACTAGATTTTTAATTATGTTAATTTTATCGACATTTTTGTATTGGAACTGTGTCCATGAGCTTATGTTTCTTAAGCGATTTATTTAGTACTCTTAAAATTGTTTAGTATTTTTTTGAAAAGAGTAATTACTGAGTTTCTTGCCAGGTTCTTCTCAGTAAAAGCAACCTTCCGAACCTGGCGGTAGCATGTATAATCCTGTATAATTATGTCGTTCTGACGATTTGAAAGTGCTTTGTTAAAAGTCTAATCAAATAAAGATATTGTGAATTGAATTGAATTTAAGTGACGCCTACTAGTGTATAACCACTAGTTACCAATATTTCTCAACTAAGTATTAAACACTCCTTCATTTCACTCATGATCTAAGTAACTTGCGCAACTTAACGTTGAAGTACAAGTGGGTCGGTTGTCATAAGTTGACTATTGCAGAATTTGTGACATGTATGTTTGCTGTATTAACAAATGCTGTTTAAAGATTGCTTACACCGTTAAATGTTGATCGTCATCACCTCCCTGGCCTCCCATACATTGTTGGTCACAATCAACTTGTTAACTCCTTGTCCGTTATGTGCGCCTGGTACTTCGTGTACCATATCATCATCTCCCTGGCCTTATCCCATACACTGTTGGGGTTGGCACTTGATTCAACCCGATGTGGCCCCATGTTAGTAGCAAACAACTTATTAACTCCTTGTCCGTTATGTGCGCCTGGTACTTCGTGTACCATATCATCATCTCCCTGGCCTTATCCCATACATTGTTGGGGTCGGCACTTGATTCAACCCGATGTGGCTCCATGTTAGTCGCAATCAACTTATTAACTCCTTGTCCGTTATGTGCGCCTGGTACTTCGTGTACCATATCATCATCTCCCTGGCCTTATCCCATACATTGTTGGGGTCGGCACTTTATCTCGATGTTGAGAAACATTACTGAATAACGCGTCTGCTCAAACCCCAAAGCCTCTACTTCTATACGTAAATTAAAATGATATCTAAACTGGTGACTCCTATTCCCAGCTGTTCGAGCAGGTCCGAAACATGAGGGGAGGCATCGAGCCCCTTTTGGGGAAAGTGTCCATCATCTCCGGAGACGTCATCGAAGCGGACCTGGCCATCAGTCCTGAGGACCGACAGAGGATTATCAATGATGTGGATATTGTAATACACGCTGCTGCCACTATAAGGTATTGAGCAATCGTAATTATGTAAAAAAATAGGCCTGATTTCTGAAGCTTACTTTCATTCTGTGACCAGTGTCAACTTTGTTACTCGCGCATTGCATACCTCGTAAATAACGAAAGCGTTCTCCATATACCATACCATAAAAGCCGTCGTGGCCTTAGAGTTTGAGCAGTCGCCTGCTACTCAAGCGATGCAAGTTTGAATCCCAGCGGGGCCTGTACCAATGAGTTTTTCTAAAAACTTCTGTGCAGTGATTTTATAGCACGTGCTTTACGGTGAAGGAAAACATACATATGCTCACGCCTGTATTCCCCGATGGGGTAGGCAGAGGTGCTGTTATCACAACACCCACTTTTCACTAAATTTGATTAAGTGCCAACGTGACAGATTGTGAGTCTATCTCAGGCATTATACATACGTCTTTGAATTACTTCTCAGAGATATGCAGGTTTCCTCACGATGTTTTCCTTCACTATAAAGCACGTGGTGTGATATCACTGCACAGAAGTTTTTAGAAAAACTTATTAGTACAGGCCCCGCTGGGATTCGAACTTGCGTCGCTTGCATAGCAAGAAGAAGGAAAACATCCTGAGGAAACCTTCACGTGTAACGTTAGCAATGAATCTTCGGTGAAAAGGGGGTATTGTTATTACAACACCTCTGCCTGCCCCTTCTGGAAATCCCATACATATCTGACCTTACTCTCAACAGGAACGCAGTTGTTTGCGATCTTCTGTAGTCTAAAGGTTCAGCTCCAAACGGGAGCTATAATTATTTCCTTTCTCCCTCAAAATTGAGTTGCTCTATTGGAAAACTTTCAGGTTCGACGAAGAGCTGAAGAAGGCTGTTCTGCTGAACGTTCGTGGCACCAAACTGCTACTGGAGCTCGCTAAGGAGTGTAAGAAATTGAAGGTATGATCAAATATCCTTCTTAAAGCACACTATCCTAATATTCACTGGACGAGGTAGGATTGGTTTCTGTCACTACAAAATAAAGATGTTGGTGATTTTGGAAACGATTAATAGATGATAACCTCACTGATATTAAGGGATGAATGGATGTTATAAAAAAACTGAATAAAGTGAAAAATACATACATATGCTCACGCCTGTATTCCCCGAAGGGGTAGGCAGAGGTGTTGTAATAACAACACCCACTTTTCACCGAAGATGATTAAGTGCCAACGTGACAGATGGTGAGTCCATCGCCGTCTCAAACACTTTACATACGTCATTGAGTTACTTCTCAGAAATATGTAGGTTTCCTCACGATGTTTACCTTCACCGTAAAGCACGTGGTGTGAAATCACTGAACATAAGTTTTTTAGAAAAACTCATTGTTATAGGCCCCGCTGGAATTCGAACTTGCGTGTTTTGCGTAGCAGGCGACTGCTCAAACCTCAAGGCCATCACGGCTCTTTAAATGAAAAATGAAAATTCGACATCTTACTAAATTGTAAATGTGACTGGGAACGCGGTTCCAACTGGAACCGCGTTCCCAGCCCCAGAAAATATCCCTGTCGTCGTGAAAATATCCCTGTTTTGTAGTCATCACACGCCAGAAACAACTGAACCGATTTTGGCGTAATTTTTACGTAATCATTATGTAAAAGTCATAGGAATAGATATTAATAAGTTAAACATGTGTATCTCCCACCAGCTATTCATCCACATCTCGACCTCTTACTGCCACCTCCACGAGAAACTGCTGGAAGAGAAGCCGTACCCCCCTCCTGCAGACCCTCACCAGATCATTCAGGCTATCGAGTGGATGGACGAGGAGACTGTCGCCAGTTTGACTCCCAAGTAAGTGTCCTTCCTGTATGCTCCCATACACGAGCAGGTTCTAGCAGCAAAAATATTAATAACTAAATATGCTCACGCCATCCCAGACGGGTCCCCGAAGGTGTATGGAGAGGTTATGATTAAGTGCCAACGTTACAGAGGGTGATTGCATCGCCGTCTCAGCCACTATACATACGTCTTTGAATTACTTCTCAGACATATGCAGGTTTTCTCACGATGTTTTCGTTCACCGTAAAGCACGTGGTGTGAATTCATACAATTATTGGTACAGGCCCCGCTGGGTTTGAACTTGCGTCGCTTGCGTAGCAGGGGACTGCTCAAACCCCGAGGCCAGCACGGCTCTCTTGCTCTTGACAAAGTACTTTCTAAATCGACAAAACTACATGATAGGATATTAAAACTACCTAAGGGTTAAGAAGGATGCTTTACGAAGCATATCCTTACAACTAACTCAGTAATTACTCTTTTCAATAATATTTTACAAACTTTACTATGCCACAGCAACAGTGGACAAAAGTTCATAAAAGAACTAATAGTGGGTACTATACAGGGTGTCGGTGAAAATAGGACAGCTGTTTAAATATGTGTTAGGGTATAATTTTAGGAAGCTAATAAAATTATTGTTACAAAAATATCTTCTTCCGATTTTGAATAATTTACGTTCAAAGTTGACCATATCAAGACCTTAGTTTCGCATAAAATCAGTGGTAACGTAGAGGTATTCACGTGCAATCTAAGAACGTTTTTCTTTTCTAATAAAAAACTAATAGTTCCTGAAATAATCCCATAAACCATTAACCTTCTCCTTAATTGACCAAGTTCAATGACCCCGTACGTAATGTAGGTAAACGCGGCCGCGCGTTCATTCAATCGCTTAAGGCCGCGAGCTCTTCGGCCCTTAGCAACCATACCCTATATCTACGTTATCGATGGAGCTAGATATTTTACGACTTCAACATAGTGATATATTCATAAAACCCTACAACTTCTAGAAGACAACTGTTCCTTTTTCTCCGACAACCTGTAGAGCTTGAGATGACCAGCCCCCACAAGCAGCACCTGTTCACAAGCATAACGATTCTTTACAAGGTGATACAAATAGTTTTTTGTTATTCCAGATTGCTGAACAAGCTGCCAAACTCGTACGCTTTCACCAAAGCCCTGGGAGAGGCGCTGGTCGTGGAGGCCATGGAACACATACCTGCTATGGTGCTTCGGCCCTCTATCGGTGGGTTAACGTACAAAAACACAGTCCCTGTTCAACTTGAAGAAAAATACATACATATGCTCACGCCTGTATTCCCCTAAGGGGTAGGCAGAGGTGTTGTAATCACAACACCCACTTTTCACACAAGATGATTAAGTGCCAACGTGACAGATGGTGAGTCCATCGCCGTCTCAGACACTTTACATACGCCATTGAATTACTTCTCAGAAATATGCAGGTTTCCTCACGATGTTTTCCTTCACCGTAAAGCACGTGGTTTGAAATTACTGTTCATAAGTTTTTTAGAAAAACTCATTGGTACAGACCCCGCCGGGATTCGAACTTGCGTCGCTTGCGTAGCAGGCGACTGCTCAAACCTCGGCTCTTGAGTACTGTACTTAAATGACATCTGAGAGCAAACTATAAGCCTCTTGCAGCGCGTATTAATAACTTCTAAGCTTTGACGTTTCATTTTGATACCGTACAATAAATTTGATGGCCTCCAGGATTTTTTTGTCTAAGAGTTTATTTATGTTCAACAGTGATCCCAATATGGCAGGAACCTGTGCCTGGTTGGACAGACAACATCAACGGACCGACAGGATTACTGATTGGTATGTATTATTATTTGTTAATTAGCTGTGTCCTGCGATTTTACTCACATAGGATTAACAATATAGAAAAATCAGAAATAAAAATATCCATACCCCCATAGGTTCAACCGTTTCAGATATTAGCCGGAACATACAGACAGACAGCTAGATAGAGATGGAAATGTTTCATATTTAAGTACTGTATATGGTTTCATCATATGCAATAAGTGAATAGATTGACACTTAAATTGTATCCACTGTGAGTCGTGGTGGCCTTGGGGTTAGAACAGTCGCCTGCTACTGTACCAATGAGTTTTTCTAAAAACTTATGTGCACACCACGTGCTTTACGGTGAAGAAACCATCGTGAGGAAACCTGCATGCGTCTGAGAAGTAACTCAAAGACGTATGTATAATGCCTGAGACGGCGATGGACTCATCCTGTGTCACGTTGGTACATAAACATATTCGGTGAAATGTGGGTGTTGTTACAACACCTCTCCTTACACCTTCGGGGACAACTAAATGAATAAGTGTTTCTTGATAAAAAAAAATGGATTATACCAGAGAGGACGAGACAATGTCATTCGAATTATTTTTGAAGTTTATTAGACTATCAAAGAAGATATCCACTGGGCTTGTTTCAATAACTTGTAATACAATTCTCTGCACAGGGTTCTAACCAATTACCAATCTGTTTATTTGCGAATAGTGCCTCTGCCTTGAACGTGATAATTTATCCACGAAAGGTGTTAGGCAGTTTAGGCGGAGCCCTGATATTAATTCAGAGTGTAAGTTGGGCTCCTCTGTTACCTCCCAGGCTATATTCTATGGGCTATATCACTATAGGCTATATTATATTCAACCGTGTAGGAGGCGACTGCTGTAACCCCACGGCCACCACACCTGTCCATCTGTATTTATATATCTGTATGTATGTATTGTAAACGCAAATCGCTGATGTTGGTCTTCAAGCTGCTAAACTGAAATGGGACTGGGCTGGGCACGTGTGTCGCATGTCAGATGAACTGTGGGCTAGACAAACCACACGATGGGCCCCTCCGAATGCGACAGACGTGGCAGGCCAAGAAAAAGATGGCAGGACGAACTCGCCGCTTACCACAAAAACTGGCCGGAAGCGAAGCCTTTGCCCAGCAATGCGACACATTGGGCTTTAAATAAATGTATGTATTGACATGTATATATATTTGAAGGTGCTGGTAAGGGTGTGATTAGAACGATGTACTGCAAGAGTAACAGTTATGCTGACTTCCTACCAGTGGACGTGTTCATCAACGGCATCATGATAGCTGCCTGGCATTACATATCATATGGGTGAGTGATATTTACATACTTCATTTATTTTTACATACTTACATACATATGTTCACGCCTGTATTCCCCAAAGGGGTAAGTTTCACCGAATATAATCAAGTGCCAACGTGACAGATGGTGAGTCTATAGCCGTCTCAGGCACTATACATACGTCTTTGAATTACTTCTCAGAAATATGCAGGTTTCCTCACGATGTTTTGACATACTCAATTAATTATATGCATTTAGTGAAAAGCTGTTATTTCGGAACAGTCACTTAAATTGTATTTATCTGTATAGACTTCGCTTTCGGCGGGTGTATTTCAATGAGTTTGCTTGCCTCGTTGGTCTAGTCTTGGGCTCGATCCCCGGGTCAGGCAAAATGCTATATGATTGCTATGCTATATTATCCATCTGTAATTTCCCGGTATCCCCTATGACATGAAACTTAAACATAACTGGCGAAATATAGGTGGACTACACGAACACCTCAGAGAAACTCGTGGCTCAGGTGCTATTGCGCACATAACGGACAAGGAGTTAATAAGTTGATTGCGACTAACATGGAGCCACGTCGGGTTGAATCAAGTGCCGACAATATATGGGATAAGGCCAGGGAGATGATGAAATGGTACACGAAGTACCAGGCGCACATAACGGACAAGGAGTTAATAAGTTGACTGCGACTAACATGGAGCCACATCGGGTTGAATCAAGTGCCGACCCCAGCAATGTATGGGATAAGGCCAAGGAGATGATGATGACTATATGCACATCTTTGCCAACCCCCTCAGAGTATAAAGACGTGAGGGTATATTTATGTATGTATGTATATTTCCAGGGACAAATCATTAAACGTAATAAACTTCACATCATCAGCTGAGATTAAGGTGACTTGGTCGGAGATGATAGACGCTGGCCGGGAGATCATCATGAACCGGGTGCCTCTCAATGGTGTAGCATGGTAAGACCTCAAACTTATACTCAAAATACCTTTATTCGATTAGACTTTTAACAAAGTACTTTCAAATCGTCAGAATGACATAATTATACAGGATTATACATGATACCGCCAGGTTCGGAAGGTTGCTTTTACTGAGAAGAACCTGGCAAGAAACTCAGTAATTACTGTTTTCAAAAATATTATACAATTTCAAAAATATGGGACCATGGACACAGTTCCAATGCACAAATGTCGATAAAAAATAACATAAAGTAAAAGTCTAGTAGTTGTATTCATAACTAAATGTGTACCTTGAGATGACCAGCCCACACAAGCAGCACGTGTTTACAAGTATGACGCGAATGCCAGCTGTTGGCCTCCTCAACCAATTTGAGAGGGTCATCATTATAGAGCGCTGGCCTGGAATACTTGTCTTTTTTAGGTTTAAACACATGGGTAAGTCTCCCCACTACTTTCGCTGAACGCTCAAAACTCATGGCGGCATTTATCTGCCATGAGCTCTTACTGCCATGACAGTTTGACCGCTCCTGACCCACTGCTTAACTAAATTGCTCAATTAGTTGAGCAGTTCATCAGTAGGACATAGTATGCATTACCGAATATTTTAAGCTCTATAGCTCAACTCTTTTTTGTTTAATTAAGAGTCAGATGTATATGAAGTATATACATATGTCACTGTCGCACAGCTGCACTATCATTGCAATAAGAGCTCATGGTATTAAGTACAGGGTATTTAATACTTCACAGTCCAAAGGATTTTTTTTTGTGTTTGAAAAACAGTCGGCCTTTCCATGAGACTTTAGTGAATAAGGCTCTGAATTTTGAGTACGAGATCTCTTTTTACCCCATCGAATGTTCTTTTTGCCCCAACAAATGCCCTTTTCACCCCCACTAAATCCCTTTTCACCCCATCCGATGTTATTCTTACCCCACCCAATGCCCCTTTCACCCCACCGGTCAGTGTCAACAGCGCTTTGCTTGTATATCACTCGTTTCCCCAGGTACCCGGGAGGATCAATGAAGCACTCCCGCGTGTTGCACAACATCTGCGCGTTCTTCTTCCACTGGGTGCCAGCTTTCTTTGTTGACATTCTTCTCTTCTGTCTCGGATATAAGCCTGTGTGAGTAATTATTATACATATCTGAATCTATACATATAATTTTGGGGTTGACTGACTTATCTATCAACGCACCACCTAAATCCGATTTAATCAAGTATAGTATTAAAGAGCCGTGGTGGTCTTGGGGTTAGAGCAGTCGCCTGATACGCAAGCGACGCAAGTTCGAATCCCAGCGGGGCCTGTACCAATGAGTTTTTCTAAAAACTTATGTGCAGTTATTTCACACCACGTGCTTTATGGTGAAGGAAAACATCTTGAGGAAACCAGCATATGTCTGAGAAGTAATTCAAAGACGTATGTATAGTGCCTGTGACGGCGATGGACTCACCCTCTGTTACGTTGGCACTTGATCATATTCGGTGAAATGTGGGTGTTTTTGTTACAACACCTCTGCTTACTCCTTCGGGGACCCTTCTGGGATGGCGTGAGCATATCCTAATATTATAAAGCTGAAGAATTTGTTGTTTGTTTGTTAATTAATACCAGGAACTACTGAATTGATTTGAAAAAACATTGAAAACGTGAAAGTCTGGGTAACGTGAGCATAATATGACTTGAAGTCATTATGAACGGCCTCGTTGGTCTAGCGGTCACAAAATGCTACTGCAGTGTGCGAGGTTCTAGGTTCGAGCCGTCATCGGGCATTGTGTCATTAGGTTTGTCCATCTGTAATTTCCCAGTAACAGCCTGGAGTCTGGAGACTGGTTAAAGGCTCGCGGCCTATTGCATGGTGCGTGTACTATGAGTACTCCTCTGCCTACCTGACCTTCAGGGTACAAAGGGGTGAGCATATATACATTGAAGTGTTTAAAGCCCAACTTTCATTCCCCAGCCTGATGCGCGTCCAACGCAGGATCTCCAAAGGGTTTGAGGTATTCGAATACTACACCAACAACCAGTGGGACTTCAAGTCTGACATCGCTCAGATGGTCAGAAAGAGGCTGAATACCAGGGAGAGACGTGATTATAAAGTCGACGCTGTTGGTAAGTTCACGAGATGGTGAAGCCTATAATAGGATGGAATATTATTAGATGATGATGATTATCTCGGGATGGTGATGTTTATGAGATGATGATGTGAATTGTATATTTATTATTTAGGTTTAGACATCCGCAAGTACTTCGAGGACTGCATTCGATCAGCTCGTATCTTCATATTGAAGGAGTACGATGACACACTCCCCGCAGCCAGGAGACACATGAGAGTGTGAGTATGAGCAGTGTCATTTGGCTGCGATCTTCTGTAAGGTGGAGGTACTACAGACAGCTCTGTAAGCCTCTCTCACCTTGTGAACACAACACTACAGTAGAGCAGTGTCATTTGGCTGCGATCTTCTGTAAGGTGGAGGTACTACAGACAGCTCTGTAAACCTCACTCACCTTGTGAACACAACACTACAATAGAGCAGTGTCATTTGGCTGTGATCTTCTGAAAAAGAGATCTGTTAACCCTCTAATGTCCTTTCCAGAATGTACTGGGTAGACGTTATCACCCAGCTTCTCTTCTGGGCGCTGATGATTTACTGGTTCAGCGGATGGATGACGTCACTCTTCTCCTTCTTTGTTGGCTCCAGCGAGACCCCAGCCGTCATGGCCGTGACTGATTAACATTAAATTAGCATTCAGGTTAACTCGCACAATTATTCTAAAAACTGCCTTGTGGTTGAATTTTGAGATGTTAATAATTCCACGGCTTCTCAGAAGGGTCTTTGAAAGGCTGCAGTCTTTCGCCTTCATAGTCACTTCATATATGTCTTTGAATTCTTCTCAGACATGTTTCTCACGATGCTTTCAACGTAAAGCTCGTGGAGTGTCACCGCGCTTATGTTTGGAAAGACGTGTTTTACTTGGAAGCGGTTACTTATACCAGAAATCATCCTCTCCATCCATTAAATAATAAAGTTATAAACTAAAGTACACTGATTTCACACCAGCTTTATTGTGACGGAAAAAATCGTAACGAAACCTTCATCATTATTCATACGTCGGAGAAGGAATTCAAAGATTTATGTATAGTTCGCGAGACGGCGATGAACCATCTGTCACGTTAGCACTTAATCATCTTCGGTGAAGAGTGGGTGTTTTACACCAATGGTTACCCATTCGGAGCCCCTTCTGAGACTTGTGCGACTGTTTCTATACGAGTTGTGTATGTTTGTGATGAATTATCTCAAAAACTCCTGTGCCGATTTCAAAAATTCTTTCACCATTCGAAAGCTACATCATCAGCGAGTAACATAAGCTTTATGTTATCCCCGTACTCTCACGGGAACGGGAACTACGCGGGTGAAACCGCGCGACGTGCGCAAGTTATGAAGATATCTTTCATGATTGCAAAGATGATGAATTAATGAAGTACTTGAAACTTCAATTTTAAGTTTTAAATAAATTGCTAGGTATTGATGAATATTGTATATATTTTAACTGTGATTGAAATATATATTATTATTTTAGAATTTTAATATATTTTTTTGTATAATGATTATTGCTATTAAATATACACCTATTTTAGTTTTCAGACTGTCTTGTATATTATTTGGTAATGGAATAAGTATAATGAGAAGATTTAAGAGAATATAAGTAGGATTATTTTTTTTAGTGAAATCTTTAGAGCTTTATTTGTTATTAATCGCTCAAACTATGTACCTAAAGTTACCAATTATAGCTTTAAATGTAGATACAAATTCTAATGCAATTATTGAGTTTTTTATTAAACAATTAGCATATATTTTTATTCAAAATAATTTAAAAATATGACAAAAATGTGATTTGTGTGGTGTCGGATACTGTTTCAAGTATTTTTATTTTACATTATGTACGTGATTTTATGTAAAATTTAAGATTTGTGACGAAAATAAAGGATTTTATACCTATTATTCCTTTAATTCCTTATTTAATCATCCTTCTGCCCCTATCCCATGTTGGTTTTGGTCTGGGCAATATGTTTTCAATCGCTGGAAGACAAACTCGAATTCAAGGTAATACATTTCATAATCCTAATAAACATTTTATAATGAAGTATTTGAAAAACAGTTCCTATAATTAAATCGAAAAGGACATAGCCGAGCAGTCGCCTGCTATGCAAGCGACGTAAGTTCGAATCCCAACGAGGCCTGTACCAATGAGTTTTTCCAAAAAAACTTATGTACAGTGATTTCACGCCACTTTCTTTACGGTGAAGGAAAACATCGTGAGGAAACCTACACATGTCTGCGATGTAATTCAAAGACGTATGTGTAGTGCCTGAGACGGCGATGGACTCACCATCACGTTGGCACTTAATCATGTTCAGAGAAAAGTGGGTGTTGTTAGTGCAACACTTCTGCCTACCCCTTCGGGGAATACATGCGTGAGCATAGGTACGTATGTAGTAAGTCCGAATTATAAAGTACCTATGTATAGTGCCTGACATGGTACATATGTATATGACATTTATACCCCTTGCATCCATTGGGAAGGGGTTGCTCAGGCTTTGTAGGAAGGCGTACTAGAATGTATAGTTTTATTTTAATTTGTGGAAAGTTATCATCCCATATATTGTTAAGGTCGGCACATGTGGCTGATCACCTGATTTTTAACGTGTAAAATCTGGTATATCTATATCGTGTATTTATTCAGTTCAGGCCCTGGTCCTGTTATGAACGTCGAACAATTGACCACCGGTTCGGAAACTAGCCTTCTGAGAAGAACCGGCTAGAAACAAATTATGAGATTGAAGCCAATCTGGTAAGTAGGTAAATCTGGTTAAATTAAACACAAACTTGAAATCACAGAATTTATAAGATACATGAAGGAATACCTACATAAGAAGAGGATACATTTTGTATAAATTTGGTGCGGAATTAAAATATTATGAAATAAGTTTTCTTTATTATTTATTTATTATTAGGTACTGCGTTACATCATTATGCTTAGAATTACGCTTATTTTTGTATCTCACGAAAAATATGAAAATGATTTTGTTTAAATTTGTTATTCAAATCATATTTGAGCTTCTCGTGACAAGCGAGCTGGGGCTTTTATCGCTCAGAGAATCAGCATTGCTATTCAACGTGGCAATGCTGCCAGCCTTCTTGGCACGATCCCGAGAGACACCGAATTGGGCCAAGTTTTCTACTTGTAATTCGTTTTTAGCTACTTATTAGTTATCACGGATAATGTGTAATATTTGGGCAATAGACAAATTTGTATTTGAGTTGGATTTTGATTATTAGATTGCATACCTAATTATCATTATTATTTATCATTCTTCATTTAAAACGGTATGTTTTTCTGTATTTTACAGACACAAAAACGTGTACGTACCTAATTTGTTTTGGCTATACTTAGATTATTTTGAAAAGTATATAAATTATAAGAAAAGATAATTTTATTTTACCAGCTTCATAAAATTACTAAAAATAAGTCTCAGAAAATCATAAAAATATATATTTAATTTTTATTTCATCATTATTTGCGTTATTTTTATAGCTTTTGTAATTATTTTCACTCAGTCTTGGAATATTGATAAAATGTATATGCGGAAAATACATAAGAATTCGGTAGAAAGTCGTTATGAATCAATATGATGCGAAAATAATTCAAAGAATCACTTTTTCATATCATATAGCGATAGTCAACCCCTTTAAATGACTCATACTGCATTATTTAATCATTATCATTATCATAAATTGCCAATGCTGCACTTAATCGTTATTGGGGTTGGATTATACAATTTATGTTGTTCATTATCATATAATGGTCACAATGGCGATTTATGATATTTTGATTTAATTAAATTTTCACGTGAAAATTACACATATGATTGCATAAGTCTGCCTCAAGTATTATATCTTTAAGGATATTGAAGTTAAATTACTTACTCTTAAAATATGATAAGTAATTAAGTATATTTATTAAATTCCCAGACATACAGATACACCTTTAATAATATAGTCATTATCATGAAAATGTCAATGTCACTTAGCTTATTGTATGTATGTAAACTAATGAATATGATTATTTCTTATTTCAAGTGTCTCGGCTTCAATTCACCGTAAACGTCCAGTGATAATTCTGAAAATGTAGTACCCTGTGGCCGCCTGAAACAGCTTGTGAACCCAATATAATCTGAAACAAAATAATTTATTTAATTTTTTCTAGCTTCTCGTGACAAGCGGGCTGGGGCTTTTCTCGCTCAGAGAATCAGCATTGCTATTCAACGTGGCAATGCTGCCAGCCTTCTTGGCACGATCCCGAGAGACACCGATTTGGGCCAAGTTTTCTACTTGTAATTCGTTTTTAGTTACTTATTTATTATCATGTGTGTATTTAACTTATAATTTTTTTTTTTTATATTCCAATAGCTTCCTTAGTTCCCAACAATCAGTTATTTTACAGTGTCTCACTAGATCGTGCCAAGGAAGTTGGCATCATCGCAGCGTTGAATAGTAATGATTTTCAGAGCCAAAAATCCCCAACCTACTTGTTACTAGAGGTTTCTACCAGTTTTGTTATAAACTTAATTTATAAGACTTTTTACTTACAAGTAATATTTCTTTAGAAATACTCTATTTTAATAAATAAATATGCACACGCCATCCCAGAAGGGTCTCCGAAAGGGTAAGCAGAGGTTTTGTAACAACAACACCCACATTTTACCGAATATTAATTTCATCATCTTCATCTCCCTGGCCTTATCCCATACATTGTTGAGGTTGGCACTTGATTCTTGTGTGAAAAGTGGGTGTTATTATTACAAAACCGTGAGCATATGTACGATTATGGTTGAGCTTTTACATCCTGCATAAGATTACCTTCTCAGCTTACTCCTTGCTTGTGGTAGCGAGTCAGTGGAGTCCTTAAGGATAAACCGTCTTATTCCAAGCATATAAGCTCCTATGTACGAGTCCCATGAGAACTGAGCTGGCCAGTGAGGGAACGCACTGACGTCACAGGTTAAGCTCGCGTCCTGCCGAAGGGCTGTCAGCTCAGTCACTCCGAACTGCCACTCGTGGTTGGCAAAGTACTCCCCAGTTGCGGCGGCCATTTTGAAACGGCGGGCAAGTTTCATCATGCTGGAAATTATAAACATATTTTGTTTGTGTAATTCAAGAGCTTTCCAAGCGTTCCAATAGGAAGAAATCGTTCGAAATTACACTCCTGTCGTGGCCGAGTGCGTATATGTTCTTTCCTTTCCTTTATTTATTTAATGGCGATGAGCTTAAGTAAAACTATTCCGCCAATGTCAAGTGATTGTTGAGAAAAATATCTTGTAAATGGTTTAAAATATGTAGAGGAACCCATTGGATTCTTCGCTGTCAAATTCCATATCTATATGTCCTTCCTTTCCTTTCCTTTATTTATTTAATGGCGATGAGCTTAAGTAAAACTATTCCGCCAATGTCAAGTGATTGTTGAGAAAAATATCTTGTAAATTGTTAAAAATACGTGGAGGAACCCATTGGATTCCTCGCTGTCAAATTCCATATCTATATGTAATTTACCGACATTTCTCATTTGCAAAAGTAACGCATTTATAAAAGTAAATCTATAGAATAAACTTGCACAATAAAATATTTAAGTGGCGATATTTCCTTATGCATTTCAAATTTAGAACAGTATTAGGTAAATCATTAAAAAAAGCAAGTCAATGAAGTAGATAAATCATAAAAAAAAACCAATCATTAAATTTGGAATATCATAAAAAAAAACAATGAAATGAGTTCATGTTTCCAATGATTAAGAGCCAAAAAACGTGACATTGAGTTAAGAATAATAAAAAGTAACGTACATAGCTTTCCTTCCCTGAGCTCTCAGCAGGAGATCATAAATAAACGCCGGCAAGAAGTGGCAAGTGACTTCCCAGAAGGTGTTCATGAAACGGGACTCCGTGAACGAAAAATTGGGATACCACATTACGTATCTGGAAAGAAATATAATATCTAAAAACCCTAAAAATATAATATAACTAGCTGTGCACGGCAAACGTTGTATTGCCATATATCTTTTTGGGGTGGTCACCCTTATCATTTAGGGGTATGAAAAATAGATGATGGTCAATTCTCAGACGTACCATTTCATAACAAAACTCAACAAAATTCGGCAAAAAAATAAAAAAATATTTGAGACTCTTTATACATGATGTCGAAGAAAAAGGAACAGTTGTCTTCTAGAAGTTGTAGGGTTTTATGAATATATCACTATGTTGAAGTCTTAAAATATCTAGCTCCAGCGATAACGTAGTTATAGGCTATGGTTGCTAAGGGCCGAAGAGCTCGCGGCCTTAAGCGATTGAATGAACGCTCGGCCGCGTTTACCTACATTACGTACGCGGTCATTAAATTTGTTAAATTAAGGAGAAGGTTTCGAAAAATTTTATTAATGGGATTATTTCAGGAACTATTAGAGGGACACAAAAAAATAAAAACGTAGTTAAATTTCACGTGAATAACTCTACGTTAACGCTGATTTTTATTCGAAAATAAGGTCTTGATATGGTCAACTATGAACGTCAATTACTCGAAAAAGGAAGAAGATATTTTTGTCATAATAATATTACTTGCTTCCTGAAATTATACCCTATCACATATTTTAACAGCTGTCCTATTATCCGCGACACCATGTATAAAAATGGAATATGCGTTGAAGTGAAATAAAGGTATAATTTATATTTGTACTTACTTGGTGGGGTTCTCAATAGCCCATTTGATGCAAAGCTTTGTAAATTGGCCCCATTGCAGAGGGTTTATTGACCCCGAGGTCACATTGTAGACGGGACATCTACCAGCTCTGAGGAAAATACAAGCATGTTACACACATACTTAAATGCTCACGCCTGTATTCAAAAGAGGGGTAGGCACAGGTGTTGTTAAAGCAGTGAGTGTTATTTCACCGAAGATGATTAAGTGCCAACGTGACAGATGGTGAGTCTATCGCCGTCTCAGCCACTATACATACGTCTTTGAATTACTTCTCAAACATATGCAAGTCGGTGCATAAAATTCACACAAACTTTAAAGTAAGTATTTTTTTACTTTATATACTTAATTAATATTTTTTCTTTTTTAGGCGGTTTAATTTTTTTATATTTTTTTTCAGTAGGAGACTCGGGTCCCATTGGCAATGCCATAACTGTCCCCTGGACGTGCTCAGACAAGTGGTCGAAGGCTGTGAATACTTCAACATTGTAGGATCTCCTTAAATTTAATAAAGTATATTCTGACTCACTTCTTGGTTCCTTGTCTCCACGCAGCCAGGATGCAGGAGTTGACGACCATGTCGACTGGTACTAGGTCCACGACGTACTTCTCTCGGCAGTACCCAGAGCGGTAGGTACCCCTGGATATCTCCATTATTATTCCTGGTATTCAGGGGAATTCAATAAAAAATCTGTCTTTATGATTTTATTTGAATTAAACTGGAGAAAGCAGCGAGCAGGAAACATCCATTACATATGCTCACGCCTGTATTCCCCGAAGGGGTTGGCAGAGGTATTGTAACAACAACACCCACTTTTCACCACAGATGAATAAGTGCCACCGTGGCAGATGGCAAGTCTATCGCCAGGCACTCACTATACATACGTCTTTGAAATACTTCTCGGACATATGCAGGTTTCCTCAATGTAAAGCAACCGTTATGTGAAATTTCAAATTAGTAAACCTCACTAGGATTCAAACTTGCATCGCTTGTTTAGCAGGCGACTCCATTTTGTTTTCCAGAAGTTAAAAAAGCTATATTAAAAACTTTTTCGTAATTTTATCATATTTACCAGTAACTCCGTAGATGTTGTCAATCCACCCGGGGAATGGCTCCGCCACGGCCGCGGTGACTGCGAAAAAAAATGTATTTAATGATGCAAGATGGCCCCTATACTGCAAAGACAAGGGAAGGAAAAATTCGACGCATGAGATAGGATCACGAGTAGCTCAGTTGGAAGAGCAACTGCACAGTTTGCAGAGGTCGTGCGTTCGAGTCCCGCCTCGTGAACGTATTTTTCTTTACCATATTTAAGAATTTAGAATATAAGCATTATATATTAATTGTATCCCTATTAGAAGCAATATTGTCTATATTGCTTCAAACTATGGGAACCACAGCGTGTTCAAATTACCCAATCGATTGACATTACATATTCATGAATGCCATCGGAACTTAGACGCAATGACGTGTGTGGCACATTTTCATAGAAATACGAGTGCCTACCTACATACTGTTAGACATAAATCTATATATCTATACAGATATACAAAATTGTTGAGTCTGTTTGTAATTGCAAAATAACAGCTTTTCACTAAATGCATATGAAAGAATATATTTAAATATATTTAAAAAAACATTAAGGTTTGAGAGGAAATTAAAAAGCCTAAAACGAGACCCTATTAGTAAGACTCCGCTGTCTGTCCGTCTGTCACCAGGCTTTAATAAAAAAGGCATATAGTAAAGCAGTTGGAATTTTAAAAGATGATGTATTTCTGTTGCCGTTATAACAACAACATACATACATATCCTTGATATCCTCACGCCTGTATTCCCCGAGGGGGTAGGCAGGGGTGTTGTAACAACAATACCCACTTTTCACCGAAGATGATTAAGTGCCAACGTGACAGATGGTGATTCCGTCGCATAGATGGTGAGAAGAATAAAAATGGTCAGTATAACACTTACCTATCGAAGGTCTGATGATGCATACAGGCAGATTGGTGTGGTTGTACACAATGGACTCAGCCAGGGCCTTCGTCAGGGTGTACGGGTTTGGGTGTTCTCCCTGTTGATACACAAATATTTATAAATATTATAAAAGGTGACTGACTGACTGACATAGTGATCTATCAACGCACAGCCCAAAACCACTGGACGGATCGGGCTGAAATTTGGCATGCAGGTACATGTTATGACATAGGCATCCGCTAAGAAAGGATTTTGATTAATTCTACCCCCAAGGGGATAAAATAGGGGATGAAAATTTTGGTTACTTTTAATAAAAAACTAGTAGGGCACAGCTAGTTTCTTATAATTGGGAAGTACTTTGTCAAAGGTATTCTTGCCACTGTCAGTATGAACGCACTCTGACTTCACGACTTGGTCCAAGCAGAAGATTAGTCGTGTTATTCTGTAAGGTTTCTCAACGTCGAACTCCAGTGCGCCGAAGAGCGCCAGTTTCCATCATAGGACATTGAAATATAAAATGAATTTTAATAATCAGGTATCTGGGAACGAGATTCCTGTTAGCTAGCGGTCCCATCCTGAATCCTCCCAAGAAGGCATTGCCACGTTGAATAGCAATACTGTAGGTCTAAAAAGGCCACTTTGGGAGAATCATAATGTGATCCGAATTAGTTGTTACCTGCAAGCTGTCAGCAATGACGTTGACAGTGTCAGGGGGCAGCATGTTGGCGCATTTGAGGATGGTCTCCGGGTCGTAGGGGGGAGGGTACACGCGCTCCTCGATGTGGGAGCGAGGCGCGTTACTGTACGCTGTCGACACGTGGACCAGAGCCTGAGAAGAAAACGAAGGAAGGTATATTTCTCCCACAGGATGAGGCAAATCCCTTTACTTCAATTAAAAAAAAAATCCCCAAGCAAAGACAAGATCTTCCATTGAGACGGGTGTCATGTCTGGGGAATACCGGCTCCAACTGTTCTAGTTGCAAACTTGTATATACTGCAATGTGCTTGTAAACTCTTATAGCGCGATTTAGGTTCTCGTGTATTTGTACTCAAACTTTGCATTTGTTAGCGAGTAGCGCCATCTATGTAGTGAGTGGACTCTTTCTCTGATAGATAAATCAAACCACGGAATTACGAGGAGCCGTGGTGGCCTTGAGGCTTGAATAGTCGCCTGTTACACAAACGACGCAAGTTCAAATCCCAGCGGGGCCTGTACCAATGAGTTTTTCTAAAAAAGCAAACTTATGTACAGTTATTTCACACCACGTGCTTTACGGTGAAGGAAAACATCATGAGGAAACCTGCATATGTCTAAAAAGTAATTCAAAGACGTATGTATAGTGCCTGAGACGGCGATGGGCTCACCATTTGTCACGTTGGCACTTAGTCATCTTCGGTGCAAAGTGGGTGTTGTGACTACAAGACCTCTGCCTACCCCTTCGGGGAATACAGGCGTGAGTATATGTGTGAATTACGAGAGATGTTCATTCAAGCGGTCACGACTTGTGGCGCCTCGGTCCATTGGATATATATATGTATGGCCATTCCAACATTGCATGCGTGTTTTAAATGAATATGCATTAGGTAAATGTATACTATGTTGTATGTATTGAGAACCAATCGGATTACGTATGTAGTACAACTTACAGGTCGGAAAATGATTATGGTTTCCCAACTTACATATATTTCAGGGCCTCGAATTTTTTTAATTAAAAATCTAGCATATCTCGGACATTTACTACGACATGAGCGCTACAACCTTCTCCAGAATATAATGATGGGAAAAATTGAGGGGAAGAGGCGAGTCGGAAGGAGGAAGTTATCATGGCTCCGAAACCTAAGGCAATGGACTGGGATAAACAGCTTCGAAGATTTGTTTAAGCTTGCAAAAAATAAGGACAAATTTGCAGAGCTGACGGCCAACCTCCATTAGTGGAGAGGCACCGCAAGAAGAAGAAGAAAAATCTAGACTTCATTTCATGCCTTATTTCGCGGTACTCTAATATTTTCTAAATATAAGTATCCTATGTTACTCCTTGAAACATTAGCTATCTGCCAGCTGAAAGTCCCGTTTAGATCGGTTCAGCCGTTTTATTATATATATCTGATTAGCCGGAACAAACAGACAGACAGACTGAGAAAATTAAAAAAAAATGTTTTTTTAATGTCAGTACAGTGTATATTTTCATATGCAGTTTAGAATTACAAACATACACTTCAATTTTATTTATCTGTATAGATGTATACATAATATATGTGAAATCAATAGAGCCGTAGTACCCGTGGGGTTTGAACAGTCGCCTTCTACGCAAGCAACGCAAGTTCAAATCCCAATGTGGACTGTACGAATGAGTTTTTCTAAAAACGTATGTACAGTGACTCCATGAAACATACATACATATACTCACGCCTGTATTCCCCGAAGGGGTAGGCAGAGGTGTTGTTATCACAACACATACTTATCACACAAGATGATTAAGTGCCAGAACGTGACAGATGGTGAGTCCATAGCAGTCTCAGACACTTTACATACGTCATTGAATTACTTCTCAGACATATGCAGGTTTCCTCACGATGTTTTCCTTCACCGTAAAGCACGTGGTGTGAAATCACTGTACATAAGTTTTTTAGAAAAACTCATTGGTACAGGCCCCGCTGGGATTCGAACTTGCGTCGCTTGCGTAGCAGGCGACTGCTCAAACCTCAAGGCCACCATGGCTTCCATGGAACACACCAATTATTTTATCTTAGCTTACCTTCAGCTTGGGCATATCAGAAGCCAATTTCAGCAAGCTGGCTGTGCCCTGAACGTTGAGGGTTGCTGCAAAGTGAAGAGGCTCCGTGAAGCGCACTGTAGCAGCCGAGTGGAACAGGGTGCTGACAGATCTGAGCAGTTCCTGCTGCTCAGGACTGACTCCAAGATTTGGAGCTGAGACGTCTCCTGTTATTGGGAACAGCTTGCTGAGGCGGTCTGGCCAGCGGGTGCGGATGCGGTCGAACACCTGGACGAAAGAAGGGGTTTGGATCAAGTGTTCCATAAAACTTGAACTCAATAGAACGTTATCGCGACTACTGAGCTAGTCCGACTTCAAAAAAAGGAGGAGGTTTGAACTTTTGACTGGGTGAACCGATTTCGATGATTCTTTTATTATTTGAACGGTGATGCTTCCCAAGTATACCATTTTAATTTGGTTCAGTTCTGATGGTGGCATCCATGAGAAATCAAGAGGAGCTTTCGAAAATCTTAGTGGCACTACTTTTTAATGAAGGTGTGGAGTCTGTTGATGGAGCCGAAAGACAGTCGAAGGAACTCCTCAACGATTTACAGCAAGTACCTAGTGTTTGGGCTTGATTAATTCGTATTGATGAGAACTTTACACCTAGGTGGGTGGTGACTGGTGTAGGTGCACTTGCAAGTCACTGAAAAGCGCGTAGACTTAATTTTATGGGTGGTTTTTTTACGGAACCCTAACTTAAAGAAGTATCCTAAGTTACTCCTTGTAACATCAACTACCTGTCAGTGAAAGTCCCCTTAGATATCGCTCCAGACGTTTCAGAGTTTACCCAAAACAAACAGAAAGACAGACAGAGAAAATATTATCTTTTTTATGTATGTGCCTTATATGCTTTCATGTGCATTAAGTAAAAAGCTGTTTATTTGAATTTACAAACTGACACTTCATTTTTATTTATCTATATGTGTAGTTCGGGATATAGTATCCTGAGAGAGCCGTGGTGGCCTCGGGGTTTGAGCAATCGCCTGCTACGCAAGCGACGCAAGTTCGAATCCCAGCGGGGCCTGTACCTATGAGTTTTTCTAAAACTTTATATACAGTGATTTCACACCACGTGCTTTACGGTGAAGGAAAACATCGTGAGTAAACCTGCATATTTCTGAGAAGTAATTCAAAGACGTATGTAAAGTGCCTGAGACGGCGATAGACTCACCATCTGCCGCGTTGGCACTTAATCAAAAATTCGGTGAAAAGTGGGTGTTGTTGTGATAACAACACCTCTGCCTACCCCTTCAGGGAATACAGGCGTGAGTATAGTATCCTATGTCCTTCTCCTGGTTCTAAGCTACCTCCCCACCAATTTTCAGCCAAATCGGTTCAGCCGTTGAATTATAAATAGTGTAACTAACACGACTTTCTTTTATATATATAGATTACAACTACCAACCCAACAACGCTTTGTCCAACTCGAGGATCGCAGCCGGGACCTTGTGTTTAGCAGTAGAATTTCCAACTTCTAGTCCGGTAAGGTACGTTTACATATCAGACTCTATCACCTTATAAATACAGCACCATATGGAATGCTCGCGAAGGTTCAATAGTATAATTAAAGCTATCGATTTTAAAAGCAAAGAAGGCCCAGACAGTATGAATTTATAATAATGTGATATCCGGCATTATGACACAGCGCCGTCTTGTACCAAACTGAGCAAAGCGCTAGTACTCTGAGTACCAGATACAGATATATTTTACCTTTAAACGAGCAATTCTTGTATATATCCATAGAATCCATATATTCAACGTGGCAATGCTGCCAGCCTTCTTGGCACGATCCCGAGAGACACCGATTTGTAATTAGTTTTTAGTACCATTTATTGATATAATAAAATAAAATTCAATCCATAGAATCTGAATCTCGGAAAAGACTCGATTTTTATGAAATTTTGGGTGTAGGGGCAAAAAATAGATCTAGCTAAAATCATCTTCAGAAAACTTCCGTTATGACCATGTTTTCAGGCAATGATAAACTCCTAAAAATATCATTGTAATAGAAAGTAAATTTCGCCGACATCTGTCAAGTTATGATTAACTCAGACGTGAGAATTGCTGCCTACGGGGCGATAACGAACCTAAAGTAACCCGGTTTGAGACCACGCCTGTATCCCACGGGGGTAGGCAGAGACCATGATGATGTTAAATATCAAGTCCTTTCTTTATCAGCTCGATCAACCAGGTACTATGTTATGTTAGATTGGTAATGGCTGGCATTCACGTCATACTTGTGAACAGGTGCTGCTTGTGGGGGCTGGTCATCTCAAGCAACACATTTAGTTGTAAGTAGATGTACTAGATTTTTAGTTATGTTAATTTTTATCGACATTTGTGCATTGGAACTTTATCCATGAGCTTACGTTTCTTAAATTATTTATTGTTGACTGAGTTTCTTGCCAGGTTCTTCTCAGTAAAAGCAACTTTCCGAACCTGGCGGTATCATGTATAATACTGTATAATTATGTCATTCTGAGGATTTGAAAGTACTTTGTAAAAAAAGTCTATTCAAATAAAGATATTTTTGGCTTTGACATTGTCTTTGATTAAATCCAAGAATCTTACCTGGTTTTTGAGCAGTTCCTTGTATCTCTGCTCCACAGTGAGACCTCGCTTCGGTCTCATCAGCACGTATATGGTGTCAATCCCTGGACAACTACGGAGTAGCTTCTCAAGCAAGGCTTTACCAACAAATCCTGGGAAATATAGGTAGGTATTATACGACTTCGTATAAAGAATTGAATTGGAATAATATATGCTCACGTCATCCCAACAACATCAACATTTCACCGAATATGATTAAGTGCCAACGTGACAGATGGTGAGTCCATCGCTGTCTAAGGCACGAAACATACGCATTTGAATTACTTCTCAGACATATGCAGGTTTCCTCACGATGTTTTCCTTCACCGTAAAGCACGTGGTGTGAAATCACTGCACATAAGTCTTTAGAAAAACTAATTGGTACAGACCCTGTGGGGATAAAGTATAGCCTATATTGCACTGGCCAGATGTTGAATGGACCTACTGGGTAAGGCGTATCCGAAACCAGAGGACTACAAGCTCTTCCCCATGGGCAAGATCTGCCGGATTGTTCAGGGAGTATTTGAGGAGTCAGGTACGTAGAGCAAAAGGACAAGGGCGGCACAAAAGATCAAAAGGGTCGACGTGCTTCCGGGCATATATAAATCAGTGATAGTGTAGCAAACAAATGGTGAAAGAATTTTTTAAACACAGATGTTAGGAGACTATAATAAATACAGAAAAACTAACCTGTACCACCAGTAACCATGATGATGGAGCCTATGTAGTAGTCAGCGATGGATTCCACGCAGCCAGTCTCCATGTTGGTACCGTACTCCTGGTTGAAGTTCACGGCACTGGGATCGTTACCGTTCTGTTCCAAGTGATTCCTGTTCATATAGGAACAGTACTTAAAACTAATTACAAGTAGAAAATCGGTGTCTCTCGGGATCGTGCCAAGAAGGCTGGCAGCATTGCCACGTTGAATAGCAATGCTGATTCTCTGAGCGAGGTAACCCCAGCCCGCTTGTCACGAGAGGCTTCTACCAGACGACGTGCAACCTCTTTGAAAAGTTGATGAGCATCCGGAACCCAAGGCCCTAGATTTTCAACCGCGAACGCAGAAAATATGTATCTTTGACCAATGCAAGCATATTTCCTATGCTTGAAGGCACTCGTGCTGAGCAGCAGCAGCACCGGCCGCCACAGGTTTGTTAAAAAATAAATCTCTGTATTTTGAAAAAAGCTATGGACAGCGAAGTCTTAGAGTCGAAGAATAATAAATTAAAGTGTCTGTTTGTAATTCCTAAATGGCAGCTTTTGACTAAATGCATGTGTAATTATACACGGTACTGACAGAGAAAAACCTATTTTTAAAATCTTCTCTGTTCGTCGGTCTGTCTGTCTGTTTCCTCGGGCTTAATCTAAGGAGTAACTTAGGCTACTTTTATTTTAAAAAAACACCCATGAAATGAACTCTACGCCGGTAATACCGCGGCGCTCAGCCAATATACAATATGTTAACACTCAAAAATTGCGGATGTAGGGCACGCTGCTGCCAACCTAAAGTGGAACTGGGCTGGCCACGTCTGACACATGTCGGATGAGCTATGGGCGAAAACCATTACAAAATGGACACCAAATGGCAGGAAACGACTACGCGGCAGGCCTCGTAGGAAATGGCGGGATGAGCTTGATGCTTTCAGAAGCGATTGGGAGAGGACTGCTGAGGACAGAGAAAGTTGGAAAAGTGGAAGGGAGGCCTTTGCCCAGCAGTGGGACACGACAGGCTAATAATAATAATAATAAGACCTAAGTATCGAGATAAAGACACAGTGGAAAGTGGACAGAGTAACAACAGTCCCTATAATTCTATCTTCCACTGGCGTCATCCCGCACATCTTACATAAAAACCTCAAAACCTTGGACATACACAAATTGACTTACATACTACTCCAAAAAGCCGTAATACTGAACACATGCCGTATAGTACGTAAGTTCCTAACATTGTAGGTTTCATCTCATCCAGTTATATTTTTCTTTTCATCCCATTAATTCATATCATCTTTTTCTTCCATTTCCGTTTGGCCAAAAGCCTGCGGAAAATGAAACTCAACCTCGTATCGAGTACTCTCGTAACGAGAGAATAAATATTTAAGTTAAAGTATAATAATAATAATAATAAGCTATATAGCTCGAATATGGAGACAGGATAAAGTTTATATAGTACCAATAGTTTTATCCACAACTGGTGTCATCCCCAATCATCTACATCATTCACTAAAACTACTGGACCTCCCACCATCATCATACATAAACATGCAAAAGGCCGCTATCCTAAATACATGCAGGATTGTCAGAAAGTTCATGGATTTAACAGAAATAGAAGACCCAACTAATACCAGACACAATCCATCCCAATGATATCCACTTGGTCTTGACCCGTGAGTATCTTTTATTACCGGCCTCGGCTGAGAAAAAGAAAATATAATAATAATAACACTCACTGGTATGCCTCCATCTTGACGGTAGATGTGATCTTGGTGTCTGTATCCATGTTGTCGACTTGGCTTCCTCAATATTATTGTGTCTGCAACAAACAATACTCTTATCTATTGCTAAATTATACTACCTAGTTGATCCTAGGTCGGCTAAAGTTTAATGGATTCTTCCACCTGTAATTCCCTAGTAGTAAGTAGCCTGGAGTCTGGATTAGTGGCGGGTTAGTGGCAATAGGCCCACCCCAATTACCTGTGCCTACCCCTTTTGGGAATACAGGCGTAAGCATGTTTTAAAATTATGGGGGAGCAAGTGATCAGTGTCATCCCCAGCAAAGACAAGATCATCCATTGAGGCGGGTGTCATGTCTGGGGAACACCGGCTCCAACTGTTCTACTTGGACACTTGTATATATACTGTGTGGAGAGCGAGTGGATCAGTGTCATCCCCAGCAAAGACAAGATCTTCCTTTGAGGCGGGTGTCATGTCTGGGGAACACCGGCTCCAACTGTTCTAGTTGGACACTTGTATATATACTGTGTGGAGAGCGAATGATCAGTGTCATCCCCAGCAAAGACAAGATCTTCCATTGAGGCGGGCGTCATGTCTGGGGAACACCGGCTCCAACTGTTCTAGTTGGACACTTGTATATATACTGTGTGGAGAGCGAGTGGATCAGTGTCATCCCCAGCAAAGACAAGATCTTCCTTTGAGGCGGGTGTCATGTCTGGGGAACACCGGCTCCAACTGTTCTAGTTGGACACTTGTATATATACTGTGTGGAGAGCGAATGATCAGTGTCATCCCCAGCAAAGACAAGATCTTCCATTGAGGCGGGCGTCATGTCTGGGGAACACCGGCTCCAACTGTTCTAGTTGGACACTTGTATATATACTGTGTGGAGAGCGAGTGATCAGTGTCATCCCCAGCAAAGACAAGATCTTCCATTGAGGCGGGTGTCATGTCTGGGGAACACCGGCTCCAACTGTTCTAGTTGGAAACTTGGATACGTTGATCTATTGGGCCGAAAACGTTCATAGCGCACATATATACAAATTCGTTAACGTTGAAACATGTCAAATCCTACATACAGACGTTTTTCTTCGAAAGTGTAAGCAGAGGTGTACTTATAGTACGCTCAAATTTCGCCAGTTATGTGTAAGTCCCATGTAATTGGGGGCGAGCCTGTTGCAATTAATCGGGCACTGATCCAGACTCCGGGATGATACTGGGAAATTTGTCTGGCTAATCCTAAACTTTCGGTATGAGAATCGAACCCGTGAATCTACGAACAGACATTAATGCATGCTTAAACTAATAGAAATCAATATAACTCACGCGAAATGTAAATATATACCTTTGGAAATACAACCGTCTGTCGTTATGTAAGAGACTTATAACATTGAAATCTTGTAAGCGTTACTCAATATATATTTGGGTTTTTGGAACTCATTTAAGTGCTACGAAATTCTCACAATCTAATCAAATACAGATATTTTGAATTTAACGGGATTTTGGGAGTAACTTTCGACGATTTTGGATCCAGGGTGTTAAGGGTGGCGACAAAACTACCCCGGGGATGTGCCCCGGCAAGTGAAGTGGAATTTATTAGAATACCCGGACCCGAACAGTTCCGCTATGAAATGTGCGGTAAAAATCCTTTTAGAATTGACATAAAACTTTATATGCTCTCGTGAATCTGTCAGGTAGGGAACTAGATACAGAGCTGAAGTTATTTGTGAAGAAACATTAAAGCTGGGGCTTGTTGACAAGCGTCATATTTTTCTCCCAGAAAACTATCAAATACTTCTAGAAGAGAAGCTCTTTAAGAACGGAGGATGGCCATCATAGGTTATAATATAGGTGGCAGTGGAGTTTGAGCAGTCCTCCTATGCAACCGACGCAAGTTTGAGTCCCATTGGGAATATGCCAAAGAGTTTTTCTTAAACTTATATGCAGTGATTTCACACCACGTGCTTTACGATGAAGGAAAACATCGCGAGGAAACCTGCATATGTCTGAGAAGTTAATCAAAGACCTGTTTAGTGCCTGAGATGGTGATGGACTCAACATCTGTCACGTTGAAACTTAATCTTCTTACAAAACCTCTGCCTACCTCTTCGGGGAATACAGGCGTGAGTATATGTATGTATGGATTAGGTAAGTGTGCGTAGCCTCGTAGAATACGGTCACCATTACCGAATGGTATGACGTATTTACATAAGCACTAATACCAGTTATTAAGCACGCATAATCCTTTGATGCGAAAGTTTCTTTTTTTGTCCCTGTCCTTATTTCACAAGGAACTGATTCATGAATAGATTTTTGCATATATTGTTCCCGTTCCCGTGGGAGTACGGGGATATAATATAGCCTATGTTAATCAGTGATAATGTTGCATTATAGTTAAAGAATTTTTAAATCGGTCCAGTACTTTTTGAGGCAATTCGTTACAAACATACATACAAACCTTTCCTCTTTATAATATTAGTCTAATTAGAGAGAACGGAGAATATTATAGGATTATTGTATTTGGGTTAAAAATATTTTTTACGCGCAAAATATGTAATGCTTTCTTAAAAAAAAACATATTTTTTATGTTTTTATTGATTATATATATAATTTAATATTTTTCATAATTTTTTTAAATTGAAACCTAAATTTTTTTTTTATTTGCCAAGTCTTTTTTAAGCAAGAAATTCGTTTTATTATAAAAAATGGGTTATGATATATTTATCTAATATTCTCGCATTACTGTCTAAATTTGCATTATATTTTAGCACTGACGTACATTTATCATAAAATCACTTGACCAATCACAATAAATATAATTACCTATTCTGAAATCAAACGTATTAAAAAAAAACACTTACCATAAAATATCGGGAAACGCCGCCGATTATTAGGATGTTTAAAAAATACGTAAAAATTAGAACTATATCATTTTTCCTGACTCCGTCCCCCGCACAGTACCAGCCTTTACTGAGGCCCGGCTTTCACTGGCGGATACTCACGTAATACGTAATGCGAGCTGTAACAACGGAAACACACGGGAGGCTACCACGAGCGTGATCGTTGCAAGTGAGCTATGAGCGCTTAGCGAAAAATATCTGACAATCTGTGCCCCGCGGTTTCTACGTGACATAATTTTATGGGTGGCCTGCTGAATCTGAATGTATTTTAAAATTAATAGTAGCCTATGTTACTCGCTGTAACATGAGCTATACGCCTGCGAAAGTCCCGCTAAAATCGTTTCAGCCATTTCGGAGATTAGCTTGAACAATCAGATAGACAGAATGAGAAACTGCTAGTCTTTTCTATTGTATGTACCTTATATACTTTCATATGCATTAAGTACAAAGCTGTCAATTTGAAATTACAAAGACACTTCATTTTTATTTATCTGTATGTATAGATTTTTCGGGATACATCCTATGTCCTTCTCCTGGTTCTTAAGCTACCACCCCACCAATTTTCACCCAAATCGGTTCAGCCGTTCTTGAGTTATAAATAGTGTAACTAACACGACTTTCTTCCTCCTAAAATAATAAGATGTCAGTGAGTGAAAAAGTCTGAGCTGAGATGGAAGAAAATAAAAACGGGTTTATATATGCCGGGATAGTAGGCGGCCCAAGTCCTACACCCACATTTCGCCAGTTATGTAGTTATGTTTAAGTCCCATGTAATAGAGGACGAGCTAACAAAATTAGTCAAGAAACACTTCGCCCGACCCAGGGATCGAATACAGGAGTTCGTGGTCCGCAGCAACGCTTTCCGACCACTGTCATCACTGGTCACGTATTCCATTTTAAGGAAATATTATACTTTAATCACGTAAACACGCAAGAACTTAAAATTAAAGTCGGGATAAATTCGATTTTGACAGATAGCAGATGACGTTACTAAAGATAGAATATATTACCTTCACAGTAACTACCAACTCATATTGAAACGCAAGTAAGCCCGATTTGTATGACGTGCCTATCTTCAGTAGGCTAACCGTCCTCCCGACGATAGATAGAAGAGTTCGATAGATAAAGACAGCTAGCGATAGGTTATTGAAATGAAAGTAAGGACCGAAAGATAGATATTTGATTATCTTTACCCTATATGACAGATAGATATAATATACCAACGAGTATACGCTAGCAATAAAGACCCGTGCGTTTCGTAACTTACCAACACCCATTCATTAGTAACTGAGGGCTTTGCGTCACACGCAATTGGCTGGCCCGGTAACTTTGAGAAACTGTGCCATTGAGCTTTGCGAAGACGAGCTTTGAGAAACATTATTTAAGTACAGTAATTTAAAAAAAACTTTCGACTCGCTTTCCACCGCATTCGATTTGACGGTTTGACGTGGATAGATTTAAAACTATCTAAAATTAATGACAGTGAAAATGAAAATGATTGATTCAGTTTGAGCCCTGTAGGTCTAAAAAGGCCCCTTTGGGAGAATCATAATGTGATCCGAATATGATTTATCATCGAAATTACATAATGGTCACTTAATGATTAATATTTCGCAATTCACCTGTCTCACACTTTCCTATAAAGATTCCTAAAATGGTCCACAAAATATGAATTGCTTTTGTGACAAATAGCATTTGTCTAATTTAAATTCCGTGTTTTATTTATAATTTTTATTTTTATTATATTTTTCCTTTTTCATTGTTAGCAATAAGTTACTCAAATGTTATATTTCATGTAAATAAAATCATAGTTTATGATGGTACTCACATTTAGTCGTATAAAGATCATTCATCAGTATCACGTTATCATGATACGTATCTACATAGTACAACAAATTTCTTCAAATATTAACGTAGTTAATGGCTTTAAGGCAGCTATACCATATAAAATAGCATCATAATAAGTTAGTTAGGGACTAACATCTACAATTATTGTAATCATTCGTGAATCATAATATGAATTGAACCTAAGTGATCATTTTGTCATTTCGACGATGAATCATATTCGGATCACATTACGATTCTCCCAGAGGGGCCTTTTTAGACCTACTGTTTAGGGCTGCCAGGCGTCCGGATAAAGCCGGACATAGGCTTTTTTGTTATATGTCCGGCCAAAATGGTGTCCGAATTGACGGATTTTGACATTTCACAAACGAGCATAGCCGAGCTGATGACTTTGACTGATCTATAATAATATTATAAAGAGGACATATTTGTTTGTTTGTATTGAATAGGCTCCGATACTACTGGACCGATCTTGAAAATTCTTTCAGCAATAGATAGCTACATCATCAGCGAGTAACATAGGCTTTATTTAATCCCCGTACTCCCACGGGAACGGGAACTACGCGGATGAAACCGCGTGACGTCCGATAGTTGAAAGTACTTGAACTGATTTATATTTAATTAGAATTTGAAAAGAGGCCCCCGTGGTGGCTTGGGGGTTCGAGCAGTCGCCTGCTACGCAAGCGACGCAAGTTCGATTCTCAGTGAGGTTTGCACCAATGAGTTTTACCATAAACTTATGTGCAATAATTTTACACCACGTGCTTTACGGTGAAGGAAAACATCGTGAGGAAACCTGCATATTTCAAAGAAATAATTCAAAGACATATGTATAGTGCTTGTGACGGCGATGGACTCACCATCTGTCACGTTGGCACTTAATCATCTTGTGTGAAATTTGTGTGTTGTTACTACAACACCTCTGCCTACTCCTTCGTTAGATACATGCGTGAACTATTGCGCACATCAAATGATGAGCGAAGTTAAGCTACGATAACCCAAGCCAATAGTTGGATGGGTGACTGCCCGAGTGCCCTCCGTGCGCTCGACGCTCGTCTCAGTATGTCTGATTTTATCCAGAAGCTGGAACTAAGCGTGCCTCAGGGGATTGAATCTTAGTCCTTTAGGTTCGCAAGTAGAGCCACTGACCGCTGGGTTATCAGGGAAGTGAACATTTCATTGATAGTAACATTGACTGACACCATCTATAAAATTGAAGTGTCTGAATATGTCATATGAAATATACGGAATATACGGTACTGACATAGAAAAATCTTTCTCTGTCTGTATGTCTGTATGGCTGTTCTCGCTAATCTCCGAAACGGATGGACCGATTTTAGCGGGACTTTCACTGGCAGATAGCTAATGTTACTAGGAGTAACTTAGGGTACTGTTATTTAAAAACAATAGGGTTCCGCGGGCCATGGGACAAGAGTGAAACTTCGGGGCACAAATTCAAATTCAAATTCAAAAATATCTTTATTCGATTAGACTTTTTACAAAGTGCTTTCAAATCGTCAGAAAGATACGATTACATAGGATTATACATGATACCGCCAGGTTCGGAAGGTTGCTTTTACTGAGAAGAAGCTGGCAAGAAACTCAGTAATTACTCTTTTAAAAAATAATTTTACAGCTTTGAGTAATACAATATAAATCATAAAAAATATATTTAAGCCCATGGACACAGTTCCAGTGGACAATAAAAAAATAATTAAAAACTAAAAATAAGTACTACGAATAATTGTGTAGCTTGAGATGACCAGCCCCCACAAGCAGCACCTGTTCACAGTTGGTTATATTAATAACTGATAATACTGATAGACGTTTGTTTGATATGACATTTAAAAATGAAGAATTATAATTCTTATCATCATTTATTGCGTGGGGATACAAAATTATAATTGGGAATTTACGATACCTACGCTAGTTGTTCCCTGAGGTTTATAATTATACATACATACATATGCTCACGCCTGTATTCCCCGAAGGATGGGGATGTAAGGATCGTATCGTCATACTTGTGAAATCACTGCACATAAGTTTTTTAGAAAAACTCATTGGCACAGGCCCCGCTGGGATTCGAACTTGCGTCGCTTGCGTAGCAGGTGACTGCTCAAACCCCGAGGCCACCACGGCTATTAATATAATAGCGATATAATAATAGCGAAGCAATGTACTTACTTAACATTTACCCTATTAGGATCTCTTAACGCAACTCCTACGGTGAAGAAAAACATCGTGAGGAAACCTGTCTGAGAAGTAATTCAAAGACAGTATAGTGCCTGAGACGGCGATGGACTCAACCTCAGTCACGTTGGCACTTAATATCGTATTTTTCTCATGTTGTATGGAAGTTTAACGTCTCCATGCAAAAAGCTTAAAACGTGAGGTCAAGCGACGATGGTCAAACGTGTCAGAAACTATAATTGCGTTAACCGCAATTCGGTTGGAGATCATTATAATCTTGAATAGTATAGAAACAGCGATGGACTCAACATCAATAACGTTAAAAAAAAGAACTTTATTTCCACAAAATATTTCTAGTACATATGTAACCATAATAGTAGATCTTGTTACAAAATTTGAAGCTGTTACAATAATAGAATTTTCTTTTGGTTACCTCACTAGGCAAGCCGTTTTTTTTTTATTGACGAGGTGGTAACCTTCAAAAGGTCCCCGACCGCCCTGGGAGAGGCAGATCGGGGTATGTGGGATTTTTACCGCACTAAAACCCCCCCGGTGGCCGTCCTCAGTGCTCAGGGGGGACTCTGGGTACTCTGATAGAACGCACCGGTGTCCCCCCACACTTTGCGGGGGCACATCCCCGGGGCAGCTGTGACGCCGCCCCTAGAGACCGCGCTGTGGGCGGCAGCGCGTCGCACGTCGCGCTGCCACCTTCCCGGGCCCGCGGCTCGGTGGTCAATGCTCCCACCCCGACCACCGCCAGCAGGCCCTCCGGCCCCTTTCAAAATCAAATCAAAATCAAAAATATCTTTATTCGATTAGACTTTACAAAGTACTTTCAAATCGTCAGAATGACATAATTATACAGGATTATACATGATACCACCAGGTTTGGAAGGTTGCTTTTACTGAGAAGAACCTGACAAGAAACTCAGTAATTACTCTTCAGTCGTCTCTTACGACAGGCAGGGGATACCATAGCCATATTCTTGGACCCTGGCTATTGGGTGGTCACTAGGCAAGCCTGTATCGAGGTAACCAGTTGACTGACATATGATAAACTTCAGTAAATAAACGCGTCGAACTTCTAAAATCTCCTTCTTTTTGAAGTCGGTTAGAGAAAACGGATCCATTTTACGGACAAATATGAAATAACAAATCATTATCATAACAACATCATAATCATAAAATTTCATCACAAATGGATTGCTGTTATTTGTGTTAACATTGCGCACAGTAAACAACTATATTTCAGGGTTCCGTAAGGTAATACAAAACCCTTGACATTTTAATACAGAGCCAAAACTTAGACATCAAAAGAACAGTACCCCCTATCACGGGTTTGACACCGTTTTCGTAATCTATACTCGCTAGCGTCTCCGCCGAATAATATAAAAACTATCCCTATATGTATCCTACCAATTTTCTGTTGGGTATGCTGGGATTCAACTCTCTAGAGGTACGCCGAGGTCTGGATAACTAATTGTCGCTTGTAAGATCCTTCGAGGGCTTATTGACAGTTCCGAGCTCCATGAACTTTTCTGTCGGCTATTCGTGCCCAACAATTACCTGCGCCATCGACCCAGCAGCCGGCACAGATTGTTCGTTCAGCCGACCTGCCGTACTGTAGCCAGGGTCCAGTCTCCGGTGTGCCATACCCTGACCATGCTCAATGCCCTCCTAGATGCCAACCCGCAGCCGGCACAGATTGTTCGTTCAGCCGACCTGCCGTACTGTAGCCAGGGTCCAGTCTCCGGTGTGCCATACCCTGACCATGCTCAATGCCCTCCTAGATGCCAACCCGCAGCCGGCACAGATTGTTCGTTCAGCCGACCTGCCGTACTGTAGCCAGGGTCCAGTCTCCGGTATGCCATACCCTGACCATGATCAATGCCCTCCTAGATGCCAACCCTGAATGTGATTTGTTTGCGGATGCATGGAACTATATTTTGTCTGAACGTTTGAGATTCTGTGAGGTTAAGTATGCGAGAGTATCCACGATTTTATAAGTGTATATTTTATAAGGCATAAGATCCCTGTTCTAAAATGTCAATGTTAATTATTGTAATTGGTATGTCCGCAATAATTAATTATAAATAAATAAAATAAAAAATAGTATGAGATATTGTGCAGCGACTCCCAGCGGTGACGTGAAGAACTAAAATATCTCATACTAATATTGCGAGTGACGCTAGCGAGTATAGATTATGGAAACGGTGGCAAACCCGTGATAGGGGTACTGATGTTTGAAGCAAAGAATACATACATATGCTCACGCCTGTATTCCCCGAAGGGGTAGGCAGAGGTTTTGTAATTGCAACACCCACTTTTCACCGAAGATGGTTCCGAAGTGACAGATGGTGAGTCTATCGCAGTCTCAGGCACTATACATACTTCATAGAAATATCACGATGTTTTCCTTCACCGAAAAGCACGTGGTGTGAAATCACTGTACATAAGTTATTTAGAAAAACTCATTGGTACAGGCCCCGCTGGGATTTGAACCTGCGTCGCTTGCGTAGCTGGCGACAACTCTTGAAGTTTCTTGCCAGGTTCTTCTCAGTAAAAGCAACCTTCCGAACCTGGCGGTATCATGTATAATTATGTCATTCTGACGATTTGAAAGTACTTTGTTAAAAGTCTAATCAAATAAAGATTTTGAATTTGTATTTGAAAGGAAGACTTTACAATGATTACTGTAGTTTCCGATGATGATGATGATGATGATAAAAGGATGAAGAAACAAACTTTCCTGAGTTTAATTATTTAATAGACTAGTATGATGACTAGTATCCGCTTCCCGGGTTCGTTCGGTCGGTGATTATTTTTAAACATAGCAAATTTGTGTGTAATTACTGCATTATTTAGCAAATGGTTAAAAACACCATCTTTATTATAATCTAATTATACCGTTCTATACTTTCTTAAACTGGATGGGAAAAAGCTTACCAAAATTAATTGACAAGGGAGAAACCTTCAAAAGGTCCCCGACCACCCTGGGAGAGGCAGGCCGCACTAAATTCCCCCTTTGATAGATCGCACCGATGTCCCCCCACACTTTGCCGGGGCAGCTGTGACACCGCCCCTGGAGACCTCGCTGTGGGTGGCAACGCGTCGCACATCGCGCTGCCACCTTCCCAGGCCCGCGGCTCGGTGGTCAAAGCTCCCACCCCGACCACCGCCAGCAGGCCCTCCGGCCCCCTTTTAGTCGCCTCTTACGACAGGCAGGGGATACCATAGCCATATTCGTAGACCCTGGCTATTGGGTGGTGAAACACTGTAAGTTAGCATTATTTGTGTGGTATTATAGTAGGGCAGCTACGCATATGGAACGGGAGATTCAGTAATAACTTCTAAGTTGATGTGAGATAAAAAAAAAAAAATTGTACTGAACCCAAGTGATATAGATGGTATATGGTAGTAATATTAGTTACACAACCAAACCTGCTCGATGTGTTACTCGGATTGACCGAGTGATACACTTGCCGCAACCGTACTTCTAGGGACATTTGGAAATTGGGGAAAATTGCATTAATTACATTTCGATAAAGACTAGCTATGCCCCGCGGTTTAAATTCATGGGTGGCCCAAACCTTATGTTGTTTTTACATAAAAGTCAAGAGCCGTGGTGGCCTCGGGGTTTGAGCAGTCGTCTGCTACGCAAGCGACGCAAGTGAGTTTTTCTAAAAAACTTATGTACAGTGATTTCACACCACGTGCTTTACGGTGAAGGAAAACATCGTGAGGAGACCTGCATATTTCTGAGAAGTAATTCAATGACGTATGTAAAGTGTCTGAGACGGCGATGGACTCTCAATCTGTCACGTTGGCACTTAATCATCTTCGGTGAAAAGTGGGTGTTGTTATTACAACACCTCTGCCTACATGAAAAGTCTGATAATATATGGATAATTAAGTAAACACCGTCCCGGATAGAAATTCCCGTTTATTCCCTTTCAATCTTGCCTCTAATAATCATATTACATTTTCCTGCCATAGACATTTACGCGCCATCTCAGATCGCGCCATAGACAACCAGTATATACATGTAGGTTGAATACTAAATACACATCACTACACCTTTGGGGAATACAGGCGTGAGCATATGTATGTACATAAAAGTCAAAGTTTCATTGGCTATTTGTCAGTGAAACTCACGCTAGAATCGGTCCAGCCGTTTCGGAGATTACTCGGAACAGAAACAGAGACAGACAGACGGAGTTTTTGTTTTATTAGGTTTTTTGAAGCGAGGATCATATCTTATACCTTTAAACGTGCAATTCTGGACTTTATTTTGATAACTGTACAATATAAACAGAATAAATAGAATCTGAATCTCGGAAACGGCTCCAACGATTTTCATGAAATTTTGTGTGTAACCCCTGAAACCCCCAGGGGATTTTTTTTCCCCTGGGTTTTTCCCCATAGATTTAGCTAGATTTCATTTAAGGAAAACATCGTTGTGACCATGTTTTCAGGCACTGAAAAACTCATACAATATCATTACAATACGACTGCAAATTTCGCCGACATCTGTCAAGTTATGGTAGCTCAGACGTCCTCACGTCTTTCTTACGGGGCGATAACGGAACTAGAGTACCACGGGACGAGACTGACATTTAATTCTTTTTTTTTCAGCTTACATATATGAGAAAACGTCATTTGAAAAGAAACCGGTCAACCAGGTTCTATACTTGTATGTGCATTGCACATATGCTCACGCCTGTATTCCCCGAAGGGGTGGGCAGAGGTGTTGTAATCACAACACCCACTTTTCACCGAAGATGATTAAGTGCCAACGTGACAGATGGTCCATCGCCGTCTCACACACTATACATACGTCATTGAATTACTTCTCAGACATATGCAGGTTTCCTCACGATGTTTTCCTTCACCGTAAAGCAAGTGGTGTGAAATCACTGTACATAAGTTTTTTAGAAATACTCATTGGTACAGGCCCCGCTGGGATCCGAACTTGCGTCGCTTGCGTAGCAGGCGACTGCTCAAACCTCAAGGCCACTACGGCTCACGAGATAAAAAACAGACACTTATTTTATTTATCTGTATATATGTGTACATATGAGTTAAATTATCATGGCAATAAGGTGCCATGGTGCCCCAGGTTCCTGGTTACATCATTAAACTGAGAGCACTTAGTCATAAGGAGGCCCCTGGCTTAAATATTCCATTTATTATAGCAATGTAGGAAACGCAAACGAGTGAAAGTGGCTTCGCTTCACTAGCGATAGTGCGGGGACACGCTCGATTATTGCGGTATCGATACATTTTGTTTAACGTAGTTTAACGTAGTAGTTAGCCATCTTATCACAAGATGGCGTTGTATCGTTTTAAATCTCGATGGTAAGATTCTCTTTTAGTTGTATATTTAAATGTATTTATACATTTAATTTTTAGTGTGCGTAAGTAAACGTGCAGCCACTCGACGCTCGTTTCCAAAGACAAATGTGGTCACGTTATGCAGCCGCTCCTATAACGTATCGCTACTTATCACGTGATCACATTTGTCGCTGGAAACGAGCGTCGAGCGGCTTACAGAGTCAGCATTAAACCGACACTGCAAAGGGTAAAAAACGGGACCCTATCAAACCCTAGGGAACCGTGATAGTAAGACAGTTGATGATGTATTTCTACTGCTGCTATAACAACAAATTCTGAAAATATATATTAAATATACATTTAATGACTCCAATGCAAAAAACGTGATTTTTTGGCATTTTATAGATGGTAAGGAACCCTTAGTGTGCGACACTGACTCACACTTGGCCGGCTTTTAATATATTAGTTTTGCTCGTCAAACGTTGTTTTGCCGTTTTTGACCACCTTCCTATCGCCTAGGGGAATGAAAAACAGTTAACGAACTTACCGAATATACACAAATGTTTTTTGTCATTGAATATTTCTCAATTTCAGAGGAGCTCGTGGCACAGTTGCTATTGCGTATATCATTCGATGATCAGCGAAATTAAGAATCCCAAGCCAGTAGTTAGATGGGTGACCGTCCTTGTTCCCTCCGTGCCTCGCTAAGCCGTCAGTCCCAGTTGCCAATTTATCATCTTTGGCAATCGTAACCCAGATTACCGATTTTCCTCAAAAAAGGGGTTCCGAAGGTTAGATGGCAGTCACTTCGTATAAAAATCAGGTGATCAGCCACATCGGGTTGAATCACGTGCCGACCACAACAATCTATGGGATAAGGCCAGGGAGATGATGATATGGTACACGAAGTACCAGGCGCACATAACGGACAAGGAGTTAATAAGTTGATTGCGACTAACATGGAGCCACATCGAGTTGAATCGAGTGCCGACCCCAACAATGTATGGGATAAGGCCAGGGAGATGATGATATGGTACACGAAGTACCAGGCGCACATAACGGACAAGGAGTTAATAAGTTGATTGCGACTAACATGGAGCCACATCGGGTTGAATCAAGTGCCGACCACAACAATGTATGGGATAAGGCCAGTGATTTTGCTTTAATAAATGTGTTTATTTCAACTTTATTTATTGAGTTATTCCGTTAGTTCACAGTTTATTTGTATGCCAACAATAAATATAATAAATATGTTAAACAAAGGTCTGTGGTTATACAAATTAAAATGAAGCATTCAATACTTGCAAGATATATTATTGCAAGTTAGCAAAACATGTTTATACTAATTATAACATAAGTAAATGCCGTGGTGGCCTCGAGGTTTGAGCACACGACGCAAGTTCGGGTCCCAGCGGGACCTGTACCAATGTTTTTTTCAAAAAAAACTTATATACAGTGATTTCACACCACGTGCTTTACGGTGAAGGAAAACATCGTGAGGAAACCTGCATATGTCTGAGAAGTAATTCAATGACGTATGTATAGTGTCTAAGACGGCGATGGACTCACCATCCGTCACGTTGGCACTTAATCATCTTCGGTGAAAAGTGGGTGTTGTTATTACAACACCTCTGCCTACCCCTTCGGGGAATACAAGCGTGAGCATGTGTATGTATGTAACATGAGTAAATAAATATTTAGTATATATCATATTCATAATAGTAATTAAAGTATATGTAATACATTATTTATGAAACTATTAATACTAAATTGTTATTAAAATAATAATGTATGTGGCGAACAATGACCTTTGCCTACTTCCATGGGGTTAATCATACATACAAGGAATAATACTTTAAACTAATTACAAGTTGAATTTTTCTGCATTGGAACGCTGTCGTTGGCTTATAATTCTTTAGTAATTTTGTAGTTTTTATAACACTTTAAAGAGGAAAGGTTTGTATGAATGTTTGTAACGAATTGGCTCAAAAAGTACTGGACGGATTTAAAAAAATCTTTCACCATTTTAATCACTATTAATATAGGCTATATTAATCACCGTACTCCCACGGGAACGGGAACTACATAGGTGAAGTCTGCTAGTTGAATAATATTTTTGAAAAGAGTAATTACTGAGTTCCTTGCCAGGTTCTTCTCAGTAAAATCAACCTTCCGAACCTGGCGGTATCATGTATAATCCTGTATAATTATGTCGTTCTATTTGAAAGTACTTTATTAAGAGTCTAATCGTATAAAGACTTTTGAGTTTGAATTTGAAAACTAGGCCCAAATCGGTGTCTCTCGTGATCGTGAAAGAAATTTTATTGTTTATGTTTGTTAATCTACTGAATGGATTTCAATGAAACTTTGTAATAATATAGCTTATACATCAGAATAACAAAAAATAGGGAAGAATAATACCTTTAAGTTCACAAAACAAATGTTTAGTTACGACAAGTCGCAGACAAAAGCTTAAAATGTTTATTAACCGCCATTATGTCAATGAACACATCGCCAACGTCATACGCAACAACTGCACAAATATTATTTATAAATAAAATAAATATACTCACGCCATCCTAGAAGGGTCCCCGATGGGGTAAGCAAAAACACCCACATTTCACCGATTATGATTAAGTGCCAACGTAACAGAGGGTGAGTCCATCGTCGTCTCAGGCACTATACAAATGTCTATGAATTACTCTCTCAGACATATGCAGGTTTCCTCACGATGTTTTCCTTCACCGTAAAGCACGTGGTGTGAATCCACGGCACATTAGTTTTTAGAAAAACTCATTGGTACAGGCCCCGCTGGGATTTGAACTTGCTTTGTTTGCGTAGCAGGCGACTGTTCAAACCCCTTTACAAAATTAGGTAAATGTACAATCAACACCAATGTCCGCACAGTAATTTTATTAGAAAACATTATCGATATCGATAACCTTTAACCACATCACTATAAACAGACCGGTTCGCGGTATGTAGGTAATATTATGTCATAGATTTTACTATCAGCAATTCGCTGCACTCACCTCATTTATACTATGAAATCATGAACTTCATGTCTTCCCAGAAGGGTCCTCGAAGGGGTAGGCAGGGTGTACATCGCCCACTTGTCATACAAGCTAATAAGAGCCTATAAGCAAAGTAACATTAAAGTGCAACCCATGTGGTCACGTGACCCCATTTTAAATTTCCCGTGACTCAAAAAGGAACTACGTCACGCAGCCGCTCCAATCACGTATCGCTACATATCACGTGACTACATTTGTCACAAGGTTGCACCTTTATCCTGACGCTTCGCTAGAAGCACCGATACAAAATGTACGGGAATGACATATGTCACGTGACTGATTTATGACGTTTACATACATATTGTATGGTTTCTATTAGCGCAAGCGCCAGAGAATGTTACTCCGCGTGTCGGTTTTGAAGAAATGAAATTGAACCTTATCCTGTACTAGCTGTGCCCCGGTTTCACCCGCGTAGACTTAATTTCATGGATGTCACGCGATACCCTATTGTTTTTATATAAAGGTAGACAATGTTTCTCCTTGTAAAATTAGCTCTCTACCAGTAAAAGTCCCTATGCATTTAGTAAAAAGCTGTTAATTTTGAATTACAAACAGACACTTCAATTGCATGTATGTGTATATATGTATAGGTTTAATGCGTTAACCAAAGCAATAGCTCCTAATGTACAGATAAATAAAATTTCTGCTACGTTGTCACAGCTTAACTGATTTTGATGACATTTTGACTAACGGTGGCAATTAAACCACGGAAAGAAAAAGAGATCTATTTATTTAAAAAACGCGGAAGGAGACGCGGGCGAAACTAGTACATGATATTAAACTTATTAAAAAACACTCAAGAATAAAAAAAAATATTTTTGTTTTTATCTTCGCAGCATCTGCCTACCCCTTCGGGGAATACAGGCGTGAGTATATGTATGTCTTCGCAGCATCATATTATTATATGGACTCTTTTTGATTCAGATGAATAAAGCCATGACACGACCGCCATCTGCCGTTGAATAATAAAATAAATCATACCTTCCGACGGCTGAAACTATTACTGCCACCTAGCGTCTATCATTTGAAACTCTAATATCGCCATCTAGCGTCCAGTAGCTAGAACTCTTTTTACCACACCTAGCGTCTTGAAGCTGAAACTTTTTACTGCCATCTAGCGTCTAGTAGCTGAGACTTTTTAAGTGCCATCTAGGGGTGAGTAAATTAAATGATTACTGCCATCTAGCGTTCAATATCTGCAATAATCCGAAAGTAAAATCATGGCGCCCTTATTAATGAGTAACAATAAAAAAAACTCATTTTGTGTCATGTTGCAACACAATACGCGAAGGTAAGTGTATTCGTATTGTTACATCATATTCACATCATGACAAGGTGCAAATTCTTGGTAAATAATGTGAAGGGGCGGGTGCGGCAATTACTTATCGACAAACTGACGAATTTATGCAACATTACTACCTACCTATATATCTACTACCTACTTAATTATACAGAGAAGCATTTATAGAAGCACATTTTTGTCACAGATTAACGGCTGGAGGTTCATATCAATTTGAAAATAAAATAAAAATGTCTTATCTTATTTAATTTGTTCGTCGTTTTAATACCTAACTATATGTAACATACATACATATGCTCACGCCTGTATTCCCCGAAGGGGTAGGCAGAGGTGTTGTTATCACAACACCCACTATTCACCGAATTTGATTAAGTGCCAACGTGACAGATGTAGAGTCTATCGCCGTCTCAGGCACTATACATACGTCTGTGAATTACTTCTCAGAAATATGCAGGTTTCCTCACGATGTTTTCCTTCACCGAAAAGCACGTGGTGTGAAATCACTGTACATAAGTTTTTTAGAAAAACTCATTGGTACAGGCCCCGCTGGGATTCGAACTTGCGTCGTTTGCGTAGCAGGCGACTGCTCAAACCCCGAGGCCACCACGGCTCCTCTACTAACTATATGTAAATATAATTTTATAGTAAAATTTGTTAGAGGTTTCTTAAGGTTCGATGTTTATTGGATGATGTGTGGAACATGAGGCAATGATTATTTATGACATAAAATTTACTTTCATTAAAACTTAGTGACATATACATATTTTCACGCCTGTATTCCCCAAAGGGGTAGGCAGAGGTGTTGTAATAGCAACACCCACTTTTCACACAAGATTACAGGGATCTTACAAATGGAAAAACCAAATGAAAAAGAATGGCTGGCATTCTCGTCATACTTGTGAACAGGTGCTGCTTGTGGGGGCTGGTCATCTCAAGCTACGCATTTAGTTATAAGGAGATGTATTAGAATTTTAGTTATGTTAATTTTTATCGACATTTATGCATTGGAAAATTGTCCATGACCTTACGTTTCTTAAATTATTTATTTTGTATTCTTTAAATTGTATAATATTTTTGATAAGAGTAATTACTGAGTTTCTTGCCAGGTTCTTCTCAGTAAAAGCAACCTTCCGAAGCATGTATAATACTGTATAATTATGTCTTTCTGACGATTTGAAAGTACTTTGTAAAAAGTCTAATCGAATAAAGATATTTTTGACTTTGAAATTACGTTTTTTGACGTTTCGCCATCTTTTCGTTATTAATTCAAAATAATAAGTGAATCATCATTATTTCGTAATTGCTACAGCACATTGTTGTAATACTTGGAACGTAATCAATAATCACCATTTCATAATGCGACCATCGACAATGTATTATTAAGAACGTAATGAGTTCAAAGTAATGTCTATGATATCCATACCTTTTATCTTACGAATAAAAAAAAAACCCCGAGTCGGACTGATCCATGAAGGTATCATCTATACAGATAAATAAAATAGAAGCGTCTGTTTGTAATTCCAAAATTACAGCTTTCCACTAAATGCATTTAAAAGTATACGAAGCAGATTATGAAGAACCAATTTTTGAAAACTTTCTCTCCGTCTGTCTGTCTGTTTGTTCCGGGTAATCTCCGAAACGGCCGGACCGATTTTAACGGGACTTTCACTGGCAGATAGCTGATGTTACATGAAGTAACTTAGTCTAGTTTTATATAAAAATCATTAGTGTTCCGCGGGCCACTTCTGGAACTAAATCTACGCGGGTGAAACCGCGGGGCATAGCTAGTAACCAATAATAAAAATACCCTAAGTTACACCCTATTACATCAGCTATCTGCCAATGAAAGTCCCGCAAAAATCGGTCCAGCCATTTCAGAGGAACAAACAGACAGACAGACATATATAGAAAGTAGAAAAAAAACGATTTTGAACTAGCCGTAGGCAGGTATATACTTTCATATGCATTTAGGGAAAAGCTGTTATTTTGGAATCACATTCATATTTATTTATGCATATATGTATAGGTGTAAAGCCACCCATGAAATTAAGTCTACGCGGGTGAAACCCGTAGACATAGCTAGTATAAAATAATTCCATCGTGACTGGCACGCAATACTATACGATATAATTTATCTAAATCAAAGTTTACAAAGCTAATCTTTCGAGGCAATCGACTGTCATTTAACATTAATTTAACTTTGAATTACTAATCTATACATGTGCACTGACAAATGCTAATTTTGTAACTAGCTCTGTCCCGCGACATTGCCCGAAGAATCGCTAAACTCAAGTGGCAGTGGGTGGGGCACGTCGCTCGTAGAATCGATGACCAATGGGGCCTAAAGGTCCTTGAGTGGCGACCGCGTATCGTCAGTGTGGGTTGAGCTCGGAATGGCGAATCCAGGTCACCAGGATCGGGCAGGACCTCTCACTGCCACGCATAGTGACGGCTATGCTTACAGACAGAGAGTATGGAGGGCCGACAGTAATGGCCTCCGAGCTGGATCGGGAGGACGGCGGGGCGGAGGCAACGTACGCCCCGGACCGTCCACCCAATGCCTATGAATTTAGCTATGGTATCTCCTGCCTGTCGTATGAGGCGACTAAAAGGGGGCCGGAGGGCCTGCTGGCGGTGGTCGGGGTGGGAGCTTTGACCACCGAGCCGCGGGCCCGGGAAGGTGGCAGCGTAATGTGGCTCGCGCTGCCTTGCACAGCGAGGTCTCCAGGGGCGGCGATACAGCTGCCCCGGCAAAGTCTGGGGGGTCACCTGTGTTATCTATCAGAGTACCACCGGGGAGGTTTTAGTGCGGTAATAATCCTACATACCCCGACCTGCCTCTCCCAGGGCGGTCGGGGGCCTTTTGAAGGTTTGGCCCTCCCTTGGTTCGCCGTAGTCGGGTAAAAGGGTACAGAATGTTCGTAGTTACATTTAATTACGCATTACCTTGAATATATGAGCGTCTATTATATTATATTAAGTGATAGTAAGTATATAACGCAATCTAAACGCTGCACAAAACCCTTGCTAAGTATTATTGCTAGTAATGCGCGTACGCAGGTACGCTGACTCATTAACCGTTTCAATGCACGTGGGTCTTTACGCGACTTACATTTTTTTTATGTTTAAAAATTGTAACAACCGACTATTCACCGAATATGATTAAGTGCCAAATTGACAGAGGGTGAGTGCATCGCCGCCTCAGACACTTTACATACGTCTTTGAATTACTTCTCAGACATATGCAGGTTTCCTCACAATGTTTTCCTTCACCGTTAAGCACGTGGTGTGAAATCACTGCACATACATTTTTAGAAATTGGTACAGGCCCTGGGATTCGAACTTGCGTCACATCAGCAGGCGACTGCTCAAACCAAGTGGCCACCACGGCATTATCAAAAATATCTTTCTTTTATTAGACTTAGACTTATACAGGATTATACATGCTACCGCCAGGTTCGGAATGTTGCTTTTACTGAGAAGAACCTGGCAAGAAACTCAGTAATTACTCTTTTCAAAAATATATAATAGAAATTCAAAGATGTAAATACCTGAGTGTCTGAGACGGTGATAGATTCACCATCTGTCACGTTGGCACTTAATTCTAATTCTATCTTCCGTGAAAAACGGGTGTTGATATTACAACACCTCTGCCTACCACTTCGGGAATAAACATAAGGAATATATGCTGGGAGTGCTCAACAGCTTTAAGAATGTGTGTTATGGAGAAATGGTAATTGCTTTGAAAAGAAATTTGAGCACATTTATCCGATCCCCGATGGTAGGTTGACCATCGGGGATCGGATAAATGTGTCTAATGCGAACTCTAAAGAAGTATCCGATCAGCATTAAGGATGTCCTTCAAATAGTGGGGCCTTGGGGTCCAGATGCTCATCAACTTTTCAAAGAGGTTGCACGTCGTCTGGTAGAAGCTTCTCGTGACAAGCGGGCTGGGGCTTTTCTCGCTCAGAGAATCAGCATTGCTGAATAACACGTTGAATAACGTGGCAATGCTGCCAGCCTTCTTGGCACGCTCCCGAGAGACACCGATTTGGAACAAGTTTTCTACTTGTTATTAGTTTTAAGAACTGTTCCTTGTATATATAATTAAGTTTTTATACAATAAATTGGCCATTTCTATACCCATTGTTATAATTATATACGTGTATTTACTTAAAGATTCAGTAATAATATAAATATACCATCATAACATTAAAATCAATGGAATCTATGTTGGTGACCCAAAAAAATAATTAAAATTACAAAACTTAAAATCATTAAGTATTATTTATTAATTAAATCCAATTAATTGGTTTTCGAATAACATCTAGCTTTCTAAAATGCCAGTGAATTGCACTAATTTATTTATTGGGCTTGCTTAATTCAAATTACTTTGAAATATGTCACTTTTAAGACCTAATGACCTTACGTCATTTGCGGGTTACGATTGATAGTCAGGCATCGACGTGCACTCAGTATCATTCTCCTCCCAGACTCGTGCGAGTGTTCACTTCCATTTAAAAAAGTGATGTTCAGTTATTTTTTTAATTAAGTAACAGTTATTTTCCCGCGGGTGTTGTTATTGGTGATATTTGCAAGGTCTGTATTTTTTGAGTTATATTTGGTTGATAAAATGTAGGGTAGTTTTATAATTTTTTTGGTGAATTAATCACGGTTTTACATTGTATTTTAAACTATTATTTTATAATATTTGATGTCTATTTTTATAGTTTTATATTTAATATTAATATTACGATACAAATTTAACACAGTTTCTTTCGTCAGACGATTTAATATTTTTTATGAACATAAAAGTGGTTATTGTGACTAAACTATGATAGTTAGATATGTGCTCTCGTGAACTTTTTTGTAGATCTTAATAAGACCTACAAACCCGTAGTACATCATTTTGTTCTATTGTCAATAGTTTTTGCAGCGCACGCATAAATAGGTTTTCGATTTAACACCTTGAGTTACAAAATCGTAATTTTCTTACGAATACCTAATTTTTTTGAAAATTAATTATAGCCTATAACCTTCCTCGGTAAATGGACTATCCAACACTGAAAGAATTATTGAAATCAGACCAGTAGTTCCTGAGATTAGCGCGTTCAAACAAACAAACTCTGCAGCTTTATTATATTAGTATAGATTTATTATTTTTCATTATGGGATTAATAATAAAAATTATAGTGAAGAAAAGAAAGAAATAGTCCGTGGTGGCCTTGAGGTTTGAGCAGTCGCCTGCTACGCAAGCGACACAAGTTCGAATCCCAGCGGGGCCTGTACCAATGAGTTTTTCTAAAAACTTATGTACAGTGATTTCACACCACGTGCTTTACGGTGAAGGAAAACATCGTGAGGAAACCTGCATATTTCTGAGAAGTAATTCAATGACGTATGTAAAGACTCACCACCTGTCACGTTGGCACATAATCGTCTTCGGTGAAAAGTGGGTTTTGTTATTACAACACCTCTGCCTACCCCTTCGGGGTATACAGGCGTGAGCATATGTATGTATGTATAATAGTGATATTTTTCTGGTTGTTGTAACATTTTTCATTGATGTTTCGCTCCTATTGGTCGTAGCGTGATGTTATAAAGCATAAAGCCTTCCTCGATGAATGTACTATGCTCGGTTTCTTGACGTTTTCTCATAAAAAAGCAAGATGAAAAAAATTACCCGATAGGCTGGAAGCCTCCCGTTTTAGCTATCGTAACTTGACAGATGTCGGCGAGAATTACCTTCGTATTGTAATGATATTGTAGCATTTTTCAATGCCTGAAAACATGGTTAAAACGATGTTTTCTGAAGATGAAACCTAGCTAGATCAATTTTTGGCCCCTGAAACCCTCTACACACAAAATTTCATTAAAATCGTTGGAGCCGTTTCCGAGATTCAGATTCTATATATATACTAGCTGTGCCCGGCAAACGTTGTATTGCCATATATTTTTTTGGGGGGGACTACCCCTAACATTTAGGGGGATGAAATATAGATGTTGGCCGATTCTCATAGATACCGGATAAGCACAAAAAAATTCATCAAAATCGTTTCGGAGGAGTGTGGCAACGAAAACTGTGACACAAGAATTTTATATATTAGATATCGTTTAAAGATATTGAACCAACTAAGTACTATGGCCTTCGAGTAGGTATTTGGGATCGAAATGAATTACGATATACCACAGAAGAAAAAGTTTTTATTAATCAATAACTGACTTTTTATATATAAGCCCCGTTGAGACTCTTGATAGCGAGATTTAAATAATAATGTTAACAGTGACAGCTCCATCTATCGACATAACATAGAACTAAAATATCACGCATTGTTCTTAGCTAGGCTTATACAGATATAAGACCCAACACAAAAGTATTTTCCAATTCTCCTCATATATATCAGCCAAACTAACAAATTTATAATATTAGTACGTATCAGGAAAAGACACAAAACAAGATTACTTATTCTTATTTTCATGGGTTTCTTGACGGTTCTTCTCAGAAGGCTAGTTTCCGAACCGGTGGTAACTTTCTCGTTCACAAACGCCTTACTCATCAGCACTTATACGATACTTCCCGTTGACATACAATCCAATATATTTTGCAAATCTGCATTATGGCGCATGACTTGAATTTCATTCGCGGAAAAATATAACTATCTATGCAAATAAATAAAATGTAAGTGTCTGTTTGTAATTCCAAATTTCTTCTAACCTTTTCACTAAATGCATATTATAAAATTATATACGACACCAATGTAAAATTTTCTTTTTGAAATTTTCTGTCCATCTTTTTGTTCCGGCTTATCTCTGAAACGGCTATACCAATTTTAACGATATGTTCATTGGCAGATAGTTGATGTTTCAAGGAGTAATTTATTTGTATATTTACTTTAATTAAAAAATGTGTTCTACTAAAATCATGCATTTAATTTCATGGGAGACCTGCGGAATCCCACTTTTTTAAAATAAAGTTAGCCTACTCCTTTTATAATTAGCTATCTGCCAGTGAAAGTCCCGTAAAAATCGCTCCAGCCGTTTCTGAGATTAGCCGGATCAAATAGACACACAATATATATATATATATATATATATTTTTAATTGTTCTAGTCATATCAGTACCGTATATACTTTCATATACATTTAGCTGTTATTTTGGAATTACAAACAGACACGTCCATTTTATTTATATGTATAGACTGAAATATTTAAGTCAGGGCCGACATATAATAAAACAAAATAATGAATGAATCCTTATCCAACAATTTATCGCACCGACGCAGGCGCAGCCTTTTGTACCTATCAGAAAATGAAAGTTTAATTAAAAAGATTACATCACGTCACGTTTTCAAGTTCGTTCAAATATTGCAAAATTAACATCGAATGTTTACATTACACAAAGTACAAGGCAACTGTGTCCGTCTGTATGTCCGTGAAACATCATCTATCAATACAAATATTATAAATAGGATTGGTTTGTATGTTTTTGTAACAAATTTCCTCAAAAAGTACTGGAACGATTAAAAAAAATCTATCACCATTTGAATGCTACATTATCGATTACGTTTCACCCGCGTAGTTCCCGGTCCCGTGGGCGTACTGGGATAAAATAAAGCCTATGTTACTCGCTAATGATGTGGCTTTCCAATGGTGAAAGAATTTTTCAAATCGGCGCAGTAGTTTTTAAGTTTATTCATTAAAACATACACACAAAAATACAAATATTTCCTCTTTATAATAGTAAACGATGATGAACATACATAACGGTCTGAACCATAACCCTACTTATGCATCGCCTTAGTCGGGTAAACAATAGGTCACACTTAGTTCTCCCAATAGCCAGGGTCTAAGAATTTAGCTATGGTATCCCCTGCCTATCGTAAGAGATGATTAAAAGGGAGCCGGAGGGCCTGCTGGCGGTGGTCGGGGTGGGAGCTTTGACCACCGAGCCGCGGACCCGGGAACACTTACACAGCGATTTCTCCAGGGGTGGCGATACAGCTGCCACGGGGATGTGCACGGGTGCGATCTATCAGAGTACCCGGAGTCCCCCCTGAGTACTGAGGATGGCCACCGGGGGGGTTTTAGTAAAAATCCTACATACCCCGGTCCTACGGGACCTAGGGCGGTCGGGGGCCTTTTGTAGGTTTCCCCCTCGTAAATAAAAAAAAAAGGTCTCACTTAATTACTGAGGAAGACAAGATGGTATTATTAATTCCGTGACATGATTCCGTAACTATAGTGCCTCGTTCAGTGCGGGAACTAGATCAAATAATTACTTAGTGCTTAGAAAAACGAATAGACATTATACTGTGACTATAATGATGGGAATGCTTTAACTACATCTATAATTTTCCACTGGAAATGCTTCCAGAAGCCACGCAAGTTCTAATCCCAGCGGGGCCTGTACCAATCAGGTTTCTAAAAACTTATGTACAGTGATTTCAAACCACGTGCTTTACGGTGAAGGAAAACATCGTGGGGACCTGCATTTGTCTGAAAAGTAATTCAAAGACGTATGTATAATATCGACGGGGAATAAATACCCCGAAGGGGTAAGCAGAGGTGTTGTAACAACAACACCCACATTTCAACGAATATGATTAAGTGCCAACGTGATAGATGGTGAGTCCATCGCCGTCTCAGACACATTACATACGTCATTGAATTACTTCTCAGAAATATGTAGGTTTCGTCACAATGTATTCCTTTACCGTAAAGCACGTGGTGTGAAATCACAGTACAGGCCCCGCTGGGATTAGCTGTACCCGTAGCAGGCCTGCTCAAACCTCAAGGCCACCACGGCTCTTAAATATAAAAATGTATTTTCTATAATAATAGCGTAATAACGATACCTGCTTTTTACATATCTGTGTCACAGGAGGTTAATTAATTAATTAATCATATATATATTGACAGAAGGGCATTTCAAATGCATAAATTAAGACAAGTGACAGTTATAATTTGCAATGTTATTACAAGGCCTAACACGTGTTTACTCCTGGCAACGAAATGGTATGCAAGCTTATGTAAATCTTTTGGTATTGTTTATTGGTCCACTATATTAATTGAGAATATTTAATTTTATTTTCTCATTTTTAAGACAGTGCACACTATTCTATTATAAATTACCCACAGAAATTGTAAACTTTCCCTTCAATAAATTTAAAGAGACCATCAAAGGAGTTTTGCTCAAAAAAGGATATTATACTGTAAGTGATTATATTTGTGATAAGGAAGCCTGGGATGTATCTTTGTCGGAAAATTATTGTAAATAATCCCATTGGCACTGTACTTTTGCTACAATTAATTAATCTTAGTTTGATCCTTGCTTTGACTAGCTGGAATTTGCCATGCTCACAAATATTTGTAATATTTTAGTTATTATATTTGACAATTGAGCATTTGAACTGTGTCCATGGACTTATATTCATGAGATATAAATACTGTAACCAAAAACATTGTATAATATATATTTTTTTTAAAGAGTAATTGTTGAGTTTCTTGCCGGGTTCTTCTCAACAAAAGCTACCTTCCGAACCCGGTGGTAATATTTATAATCATGTGTAATGTATTTTGTGTCCTTCTGACGATTTGAAAGTACTTTGTAAGAAGTCTAATCAAATAAAGATATTTTTAATTTTGAATATTAAATATTCACGCCTTCCCAGAAGTTTCCCCGAAGGGGTAGCCAGGGGTGTTGTTATAACAAACGCACTTTTCACCGAATATGATTAAGTGCCAACGTGCCACGATACATACGTGTTTGAATTACTTACTAATTTGAAGAGCCGTGGTGGCCTTGAGGTTCGAATCCCAGAGGGGCCTGTACCAATGAGTTTTTCTAAAAAACTTATGTACAGTGATTCCACACCACGTGCTTTACGGTGAAGGAAAACATTGTGAGGAAACCTGCATATTTCTGAGAAGTAATTCAATGACGTATGTAAAGTGTCTGAGACGGCGATAGACTCACCATCTGTCACGTTGGCACTTAATCATCTTCGGTGAAAAGTGGGTGTTGTGATTACAACACCTCTGCCTACCCCTTCGGGGAATACAGGCGTGAGCATATGTATGTTGAATTACTTCTCAGACATATACAGGTTTCCTCACGATGTTTTCCTTCACCGTAAAGCGCGTGGTGTGAAATCACCGTACCTAATTCAGTTTTGCCCCGCTGGGATTTGTAATATGGGATTATAAAAAGTCTCTTGACTATATATAGATAATATTGGTGATGATTATAATGGTGGAAAAGGGGCCGGGAATATATTTATTGTGCTACAATATCGTGTTGGAGACTGTTAATACATAACTAATACATCCATCCATCCAATACAAAGCAACAGCATCTTGAAACTAATTGAGACTATTTCTATGCGCACGCGCATGCGCCCGCAGCGACAATACGATGATTACAAAATAAATTATATTTATCGGCTATTAAACATTGCAAAATCATGATTAACTTGTGACAGACAGACTGATGATGTATGGTCACGAGGATATACAATATAACAATATACAGAGTGGAGACTACAGGCGCACATTTTTTTCACAACGCATCGAGTGATGGTACATATCAATCTATATATGTATATATCTACTTACTATATACTATAAATAAAATTGAAGTGTCCAAAATAACAGCTTTTCACTAAATGCATATGAAAGTATATACGATACTGACTTAAAAAGCAAATATTCAAAATTTTTCTCTCTCTGTCTGTTTGTTCCGGGTAATCTCAGAAACGGTTGGACCGATTTTAACGGGACTTTCACTGGCAGATAGCTGATGTTATAAGGAGTAACTTAAGCTACTTTTATTTTAATGGGCTAAATTTAGGGCTGCAGGACTTTTTTAATTGAAAATATTATTATATTCATATGCATTTTGTGAAAAGCTGTTATTTTGGAAATACAAACAGACACTTAATTTTATTTATAGTATATAGTAAATAGATATAGATAAATGTTCGGGCTAAATATTAAAACATTATAATTTTGGACATTTCGTATATAACTTCGTATTTTATTGAATAAAAGAAGGCCCCTACGGGACATCCGGTTATGCCCTTCCAAATACATATAACTAATGTAATTTTTTTATTATTTGTGGTTTGGTTCTTGTTATTTTTAATAATAAACCAGTTTATATGTCCCCCACGTACAACCTTGGCAGTGCCATGCTTCAGTCTGTTGGAAACGACGAAGGAATTACAATGAGATCACGATGCTCACAGTCTCTGTACATAGTGATCCTCAATGATTCCACGAATCATATTTATACATACATATGCTCACGCCTGTATTCCCCGAAGGGGTAGGCAGAGGTGTTGTTATCACAACACCCACTTTTCACCGAATTTGATTAAGTGCCAACGTGACAGATGGTGAGTCTATCGCCGTCTCAGGCACTATACATAGGTCTTTGAATTATTTCTCAGAAATATGCAGGTTTCCTCATGATGTTTTCCTTCACCGTAAAGCACGTGGTGTGAAATCATTGTACATAAGTTTTTTTAGAAAAACTCATTGGTACAGGCCCCGCTGGGATTCGAACTTACGTCGCTTGTGTAGCAGGTTAATGCTCAAACCTCAAGGCCACCACGGCTCTTTGAGAAGAACTGTATAGATATATCTGTATAAATAGTAGATATATGCTTATTGGGTGTTTTGTCTCGATAAAAATATTTAATATGCAGACAGAATACGTCAAAATTCGCACATTCGTCTGCAAAAGGTCCTAGATTGCTTCACAAGAGCATGTTTCCATCTCTTTAAGATGATTACATAATAATCATTGTTGATATCAGTGGGCCTGACCAACTAGGTCAGACCAGGTGAGGTTTACGCTTAAATTTACGAAACATGATCGAAAATTTTGAAACATTCTTATATAAGGTAAAGACCTATGTTGGACTCGGATAAATCATGGACATTTAATGTTTTTTCTTCCAAAATTATGGAAACGCGCAGTTTTTTTTCAAACGTCAATACCGATCAGTTTTAGCTGTCATAACAACTGTTTTTGACAACTGACATCCATTTTGATTGCGGCCATAATGGTTGTTAGTTTCGCGGTGTCATTTGGTGTCGGGAATCGTAATTTCTTACTAGACTCGCGATGTAGGTACACTTATCATCTTATTTTGTGTCTGGTGTATCGTCGTTGTTTGAAATTATTATTGTTTAATGATTTGTCTATAGAAATGCATAAATTTTGTAATATAACATGCTCTATAAATTATCATTTTAGCCCTAAAACACAACACTGGATTTTTACTGTCCATTAATGGTGTCTAAGTAGGAGTGTTGTTTATTTATATTATTTCATTGTACTAAGTACTAAACTGAAATTAAACTTTAAATACTGATTAAGATATTATCAATTTTCCTCAAAATTACAAAGCAAATATGAAGATAATCGCTTATACTGTCCATGACTGGTGACTTTACCTCTCTTGGTAAAATACATACATATGCTCACGCCTGTATTCCCCGAAGGGGTAGGCAGAGGTGTTGTAATCACAACACCCACTTTTCACCGAATTTGATTAAGTGCCAACGTGACAGATGGTGAGTCTATCGCCGTCTCAGACACTTTACATACGTCATTGAATTATTTCTCAGAAATATGCAGGTTTCCTCACGATGTTTTCCTTCACCGTAAAGCACGTGGTGTGAAATCACTGTACATAAGTTTTTTTTAGAAAAACTCATTGGTACAGGCCCCGCTGGGATTCAAACTTGCGTCGCTTGCGTAGCAGGCGACTGGTCTAACCTCAAGGCCACCACGACTTCCCTCTTGGAAAAATGTTATTTTTTTCATAAATCTATCTATACACATAAATAAAATTGAGGTGTCTGTTTTTAATTCCAAAATAACAGCTTTTCACTAAATGCATACAAAAGTGGTTATATTTGCAAATTCTCTGTCTGAAACTAGTTTTGCATATTGAGTGTAGACGTCATACTAAATACGTAGACGATAATGACAGAGTTGTCTATAGGAGGTGATTACTAGATTGATGGTTGCCCTGACACTGTGGGATTCCCGTAATTATGTTTCAATGAGCAACGCAATCAATTATTTTGATGTAGTACTCAGGGTCTAGTGCGACTTATTCACTGCCGCCGTCACAAGTTGACGTTGACGTAAAAGCAGATTCGTATAGTATAATATTACCTATCGGCCAGTGAAAACGTCGTTAAAATCGGCCCAGCCGTTTCGAAGATTACAAACAAACAGATGACAGACAACAGATCATCATCATCATTAATTTAAGAGCTAGGCTCTTGTCGGTGAAGCAATCGCCAACCCTCTCTATTGTCCGCCAAAACTTTGACTTCCTTGTACGACATGACGTTGACTCTTTCCTTCAGCTGTTGTATATAACTAATCCTTGGTCTCCCTCTTCTACGCTTTCCTTCTAACTTCCCTTCTATGTTTTTGATGAAAGCGTCATGTCGTAATAGGTGTCCAATCATCTTGCCCCTTCTGTTTTCTATTGTCCGGATTATCATTCATTCTTCTTCTACTCTTTCCAATACTTCGTCGTTTGTGACCATCTCTGTTCAACTTATACCCTCCATCCTTCTCCAGCACCACATTTCAAATGCCTGCAGCCAACAGATACAGAAAAAAAAATGGTTTTTCAATGTCAGTACCGTATATGCATTACAATTGGAATTACAAACAGACACTTCAATTTTATTTATATGTATAGATTCTTCTTCTTAGTCGTAACCTCATGACTGAGGGACGTGACCATGGTGCGACGTCTGCATCAACATTGCTTTCCAAGCCTCTCTATTTTGTGCCATCTGGATGGTAGCCTGAAGAGTAGTCCTCGTTGCAGCCTGGGTCGCATCCGTCCAACGTGTTGGCGAACGACCCCTGCCCCTTTTGCCCTCGACCCTTCCCGTAATCATCAGCCTTTCCAGGCTGTCTGGATCGCGTCTGTATATGTATGAATGTATAGATTACCCGAGGCTTAATAGCGCGTCAAATCATTTGGTCTAAACTAAGCCTGACCTACTTTACAGATGTCTATTCTATTGTTTCATCAAGTCTGTCATAATGACAGTATTAGCTAATTATCGTTATTACCTTCGATCACGCAGAGCATGTCGTTAAAGAAATCAAGTTTTTGCACGCGGGTTCTACTACTACTCTGTATTCCCCGAAGGGATAGGCAGAGGTGTTGTAACAACACCCACGTTTCACCGAACATGATTAAGTGCCAACGTGACAGAGGGTCCATCGCCGTCTCAGACACTATACATACGTCTTTCTACTTCTCAGACATATGCAGGTTTCCTCACGATGTTTTCCTTCACCGTAAAGCACGTGGTGTGAAATCACTGTACATAAGTTTTTTGAAATCTCATTGGTGCAGGCCCCACTGGGATTCAAACTGCTCAAACCCCACGACCATCATGCTAATAACAAATGCGAAAATCTCTTTTTATCTCTTTGTTACATTTTCACAGCTAATAATATACAGTGGACCGATTTGACTGAAATTCTAAAGATAATTTTATGATATCTACTTGAAAATTAAAATGATTTATTCAGCTTATGCCCTGATAAGGCACTATTAAGACACTGCTACGGATAGTAGGCCCCTGCAAATTATCATTTTTATGTCAAAAAAATTCAGAAATCTCTCTTTTTTAAAACTAGAATTTTTTTTTTAACAAACAATTTTTTTACAGTTAAACTTAGCACTATGGCGCCATCTATCAGCATACCCGAGTACTACACGGGGAAAACTATTTTCATAACTGGAGCCACTGGATTTATGGGGAAAGTCTTAGTGGAAAAATTACTGAGATGTTGCCCCGATGTGATGAAGATTTACCTACTTATGAGAGCCAAGAAAGGTCATGGGAGCAAAGAGAGATTAGACGATTTCTTAAATGTTCGGGTGAGGAGCGCCATCTAGTGACCAGTAGCATAGTTTAAAATTTTTTAATTTTTTTTTTATTGTAAATTAAATACTAATAAAAACTATCTGCTTTCTCATTTTCTGCATGGAATTTCTGTTTAAATAAGATTATGTATAAATGTCCTTGACTAAGCCCGCGTTTTTATCATCCATGAGTCGTATCAAACATACAAAACATCCATACGCGTACATTTTAATATTTTGAAGATTAAATATTAGAATAAAAATGTAAACACGATTATTTTTATTTTCATAATTATTCAATAACAAAATATAATTTCACTTGACAGCTTACACTTAGCAGTGCCATCTATCGTTTGGTAGCAGAACTTAAATCAATCATCAATCATCATAATCACATAATTTTTAGGTTTTCGAAAGCTTGAGGAAGGAGCACCCTGATCGAATGAAAAAGCTGCAGGTTATACCAGGAGACATTCTGTCAGAAGACCTGGGAATATCAGCAGAAGACCGAGATACACTGAAGAGAGAATGTCAGATTATATTCCACTGTGCAGCTTGTGTCAGGTAACTAAGTAATACTTTAAATAATTGAGGAGTTATCAATGTGGTATACAATTTACGCAATCATTTGTGTAGAGAGTAGGTACTGGAGTTATAGCAAATTTAGTATAGAATTACAAAAAAAATTGACTTACATACGCAGTCTGATTGCAAATTTAAAAAAATAGGCACTAGATGGCGCTGCACTGTGTAATTTATCTTTGAAATAAAATTATCTCAGTCAGATTGACGAAAAAAACTGATCGGCAATGTTGAATTTACCACGCAAAAAGCAAAAGTCCACGGCAGCCTATGAAATATGTTTGGAAACTAGGCGTTGCCTTGTAACAATCTCACATTTACTTAACTATAGACTTGTTAACTATAATTATAGCTTACTTATTAGGAAAACATTTTCTAAATAAAATTGGAAAAACATGCTTATACATTTCATCGTAGTTTTTTTATTTATTTTTGGGTACACTACGTAGTTATTAGTTTCATTAAAAAATGTTAGGTATTTTTTTTATCAAAAATCACCGCGGCGAAGTAGACGCAGATTTGTATGGGAACACAATAGCGCCATCTATCGGCAAAAAGGTATCACTATTTGATCCGACAGATGGCGCTGTTTCGATGGCGATTTTAACAAAACTCGCACCAACAATTTTGTAACTAGATTCGACATGTTCATCCGAGACGCAGTATCCATGAACACGCTGGGAACTCTGAAGGTTCTAGAACTTGCCGAGGGAATGAACAGTTTAGAGGTGAGTGAGGAATTTCCATACAGTAGGTACTGTAGTACCGGGACCCTAACTTGGGCCGCTGATTACCCGGGATCTTTTCAAACAATCAACTTAATTCAATGTTTTTCACGTTTATTCCATTCATGATTGTTCTCTCTCCAATTAATATCTGACAACCAATTTTTTACCTTTTTGAACTCTTTTCGGATTTCATACATACATATGCTCACGCCTGTATTCCCCGAAGGGGTAGGCAGAGGTGTTGTTATCACAACACCCATTTTTCACCGAATATGATTAAGACAGCACACACCACGTGCTTTACGGTGAAGGAAAACATCGCGAGGAAACCTGCATATGTCTGAGAAGTAATTTAATGTCGTATGTAAAGTGTTTGAGACGGCGATGGCCTCACCCTCTGTCACGTTGGCACTTGATCATATTCGGTGAAATGTGGGTGTTGTTACAACACCTCTGCTTACCCCTTCGGGGACCCTTCTAGGAGCATATTTTTTTTAATTTAATTTTTTTATAAACTAACTGTGACCCGTGGACCACTATTTTTTTTTTAAATTAAAGTAGCTTATGTTACTCCTTGTGACATTAGCTATCTGTCAGTGAAATTCCTGTACCAAACAGACAGACCGACAGACATGGAACATTTTTTCATTTTATATATTTATCTTTGTATGGTATTTATTTTCATTTGCATTTAGCGCAAGGCTGTTATTTTGGAGTTACAAACAAACATTTCAATTTTATTTATCTGTATAGATTGGATTCCGGAAAATAAAGCTACTTGAAATTAAATTTACGGGAATGCCACGTGAGGCACAGCAAGGAAAAAAGAATTTGTAGTCAAAGTCAAAAATATCTTTATAAAGACATAATTATACAAGATTATACATGATACCGCCAGGTTCGGAAGGTTGCTTTTACTGAGAAGAACCTGGCAAGAAACTCAGTAATTACTCTTTTCAAAAAAAAATACAATTTAAGGAGTACAAAATAAATCGCTTAAGAAGCATAAGCTCATGGACACAGTTCCAATGCACAAATGTCGATAAAAATAACATAATTAAAAATCTAGTAGTTCTACTTATAACCAAACGCGTAGCTTGAGATGACCAGCCCCCACAAGCAGCTGTAAGTGTAGAAAATTACCATGTGCCATGATCTAGGTGTTCCTCCACGTGTCCACGTCATACTGCCGCTGCGAGCTGCCACTCCTGGAGGAGAAGCTGTACCCAGCGCCGCACAGACCTCACCACGTGATGCAGTGCACCGAGTGGATGGATGACGACCTACTTGCCCACCTACAGCCGAAGTGAGTTTCCATACAAGATCTAACAATGAATGGATTGTGTGAGAGCGAGTGAATACAGATGTAACGGCTGATAGAGAAGAAAGGAGCCTTGGCCTTGAGGTTTGAGCAGTCACCTGCTGCTCAAGTATCATATTAAGTGTATTGTTATTGGCAATCGTTACAGGTCAGTCGGAGGCCTACAATAGTCTGACAACTGGCTTAACCCAGATCACAGATTTTACTCGTTAAAGGGGTTGCGAAGGTCAGATGGCAGTCGCTTCGTATAAAAATCAAGTGATCAGCCACATCGGGTTGAATCAAGTGCCCCAATAGTGTATGAGATAAGGCCAGGGAGATGATGATATGATACGCAAAGTACCAGGCGCACATAACGGACAAGGAGTTAATAAGTAGATTTCGACTAACATGGAGCCACATCCGGTTCAATCAAGTGCCGACCCCAACAATGTATGGGATAAGGCTAGGGAGATGATGTATTGTTATGTCCATAATTTATGTATGTTGTGCTGATTTGTGAATAAATAAATAAATATTGATCTGCTCCAGGATCATCGAGCCTCAGCCCAATACCTACGCGTACACCAAGTCCCTGACCGAAGATCTGGTTGCGCAGTACGCTCACAAGTTCCCGATAGCCATCGCAAGACCATCCATAGGTATAAGAAATATATTATCTAGAACCTAGTTGACCGATATGTGCATGCTGCAAAAAAAGGAAAAATATTTATCCGTTGAACGTCAGTCTCGACCTGGTTGGTGGTACTCTGGTTTTGTTATCGCCCCAGCTGGAAGCCTCATGTTTGAGCTACTATAACTTGACAGACGTCGGCGAAATTTACTCTCATATTGTAATGATATAGTATGAGATTTTCATTGCCTGAAAACATGGTTAAAACGATGTTTTCTAAAAATGTAACCTAGCTAGATCAATTTTAGCCTCTGAAACCCCCTACACACAAAATTTCATGAAAATCGTTGGAGCCGTTTGCGAGATTCAGATTCTATATATATACAATTGCTCTTAAAGGTATGAGATACATCTAAACCGATTACTTAATGTAACTTCAGTACCCACTAATGTCATCTTTGTGGACAGTGACTGCAGCTCACAAGGAGCCGATGCCAGGATGGGTGGACAACATGAACGGCCCCACTGGACTCCTGGTCGGAGCTGGCAAAGGTAAGTCTTATCATAAATCAACACTTCTACACTACTATTATAAAGAGGAAAGATTTGTAGTTTTGTGTGTATGTTTGTAATGAATAAACTCAAAAACTACTGTGCCGATTTCAAAAATTCTTTCACCATTGAAAACCTACATCATCAGCGAGTAACGTAGGCTTTATTTTATCCCCGTTCTCCCACGGGAACCGGAACTACGCGGGTGAAACCGCGTGACGTCCGCTAGTTATAAATACAAAGGTCGTTGAGTCGCGCACAACAGTCTGAAAGATTTACTACTTCACAACTATGAGATCTGGATCTCGCTAGATCCTGATCATGCGAGATCTCGCCTCTTTTTTCGAGATTGCAACATTTGCCGATATTGTCGAGACCGAGCGGTAGTAGTCACGCACGACGCGTGATCACTCCTTTTTTTTCGTGGAGAATCCGTTATGGATACACCAAGGGCCACGGGGCCGTGGGAAGGCTTATGTCAGACTCGCACCGACTAAACTCCACGGTGTTCCTTCTGGTAGCTAGGTGGGGGTGTGCGTGATATGTCTTCACATGCTTCGCCATGACCTCCCCGGGCGTGTGATCACTCTTAATTTCATGTAAATTTTTGGTTTTCACTTTCATTACCTTTGTTAAAATAAGTACTTTCTTTGTAAGATATTTTTAAGGGTCTGAATGTATGTGTTCATTGCCATAACATAGGTAAAAAATCACAACTATTAAGCAGTTTCAACTATGTTTCAGTCTTCTTTTCGACATCCATTCGAGATCTCGAAAATGCCGAGATCTCGCCGCAATCGAAATTCTGATCCCTCGAGATCTCGACTTTGCGATCTCGTCTCGCGATTGCATTCCCTATGCACACCGCTAGCGCCAAGAGCGTCCTCTAATACGCTTAGCTTATGAATAATGTAATAAAAGGCAAAAGGGTTAAGCTTATAGCTAAATCAGCATCTGCAGTCGCCTTCTCTATCTAAGAAAGCATTTTATGACTGCGATGTTCTTTATTGGAATTACTGCAACTAATCGACAGCTTCAGTGTCACACACAGTGCCAACTGGTCACCCATCTAACAATGCCACGAGCCTCTCTCATACCACAAGTCTAATGAACTTTCTATATTTCCAGGAGTTATCCGCACTATGCACTTGAATGAGAGCTACGAAGCAGACGTCATCCCCGTAGACTTGGCCGTCAACGCATGCATTATCCTCGCATACACTACTGGCTTGACAAAGTGAGTCGTATTTAACAGGTTTAAGATTGCTTATCGATCGAGGCAAGTCTTTTTGCATTCAGTACATGATGTCTTAAGAGCCCCTCTTCATTCTCGATCTTCTGTACCTCCAGTACTACAGACAGCTCTGTAAACCTCACTCACCTTGTGAACGCAACACTACGATAGAGCAGTGTCATTTGGCTGCGATCTTCTGTAAGGTGGAGGTACTACAGACAGCTCTGTAAACCTCACTCGCCTTGTGAACGCAACACTACAATAGAGCAGTGTCATTTGGCTGCGATCTTCTGTGTTTTATTATGAACAGACGAGGACCCATAATTAATATACATCATTTAATTCCAGATCGAAAGAGTTACAAATCTGTAACATCACAAAGTCAGAACTGAATCCCCTCACTTGGGGACAAGCTTTAGACATGGGTGAGTCTAACATTCAACAAGTTAATGGGTATTGAGGAACTTGTAAACTGTTGCATAAATACATCGAACCTTTCGGAGACTTTTTTGGGTTTCTCAAAGTCAAAGAAGAATTAAAGTTAAATTTTCCCAATAATTATTCCTAAAATTGTCTACATTTACACAAGAAACCAGGACACGCATCACATAAATTTTAAATAGATATATATTCTTTGGCTACTTTGCTTATTTCTTATCTTTTATTGAAATAAAAACTATATCATCCTCCACAGTCAATTTCATTATATTCATTGGTGGGGTATTATATTCTTGAAACCTTAACTAATTAATGAAATCCAGGAGGGATTACATTTATATATTTAATATATAATTATATATTTAAGGGGCGCACTGTCACCAGGAAAGTGTTTCATGGAGCCGGAAGTTTGAGACTCTCGCTGAACACTCTTCACTTACTCCTCTATCATTTTTCTATCAGGTCGTATCCACGTCCAGGAGTTTCCATTCTCCGTGTGTCTCTGGTACCCTGGGGGTTCGCCGAAGAGCTCCAGGATCCAGCACGAAATAGCTTCTTTCTTCACCCATCTCCTCCCGGCTTACTTCGTAGATCTTCTTCTCTTCTTGATGGGACAGAAAACTTTGTAAGTATCTTGAAAATCACAAGTTTCCAGAAGTCAAGGGTCTAAGATTCTTCCTAATTCATTACTTTTTCGATTCATGCTATGTCCTCTATCCTTTTGCATGTAGTCTAGTATTTTTAGCTTTCTTCTAGACACATTCCAGGTAGCTCATCATTCTCCATCATATCTTTACATGGGAAATTGAACTTCATATAGAACCTCTCAGAAAAACGGATTCAATCGATTACATTTTGATTTTCTTTGCATCTATATCTTCCATACATCAAAGCATAGTCACTCAAAAAAATCTTAATTACCAACAACGTTCTGTTTCTCTTCAGCATGATCAAGATGCAGAAACGCATCAACTACGGGCTGGAGGTACTCCAATACTACACCACTAAGGAATGGCACTTCGCCAACCACAACTACGTGGCGCTCAGGAACAAGATATCTAAAGAAGATAATCGGATATTCTACACTGATGTTACGGTGAGAACAATCGAACTCTGGTACTTAAGGTTCATAAAGTGTAGGCCCAGCAAGCTGAAGTGTCAGTGGGCTGGTCACGTGTGTCGAAGGACCGATGGTCGATGGAGCATACGTGTCCTAGAGTGCAGACCGCGGGAGCTAACGTAGTGTAGGATCAGCAAGCTGAAGTGTCAGTGGGCTGGTCACGTGTGTCGAAGGACCGATGGTCGATGGAACAGACGTGTCCTAGAGTGCAGACCGCGGGAGCTAACGTAGTGTAGGATCAGCAAGCTGAGGTGTCAGTGGGCTGGTCACGTGTGTCGAAGGACCGATGGTCGATGGAGCAGACGTGTCCTAGAGTGCACACCGCGGGAGCTAACGTAGTGTAGGATCAGCAAGCTGAAGTGTCAGTGGGCTGGTCACGTGTGTCGAAGGACTGATGGTCAATGGAGCAGACGTGTCCTAGAGTGCAGACCGCGGGAGCTAACGTAGTGTAGGATCAGCAAGCTGAAGTGTCAGTGGGCTGGTCAAGTGTGTCGAAGGACCGATGGTCGATGGAGCAGACGTGTCCTAGAGTGCACACCGCGGGAGCTAACGTAGTGTAGGATCAGCAAGCTGAAGTGTCAGTGGGCTGGTCACGTGTGTCGAAGGACCGATGGTCGATGGAGCAGACGTGATCTAGAGTGCAGACCGCGGGAGCTAACGTAGTGTAGGATCAGCAAGCTGAAGTGTCAGTGGGCTGGTTACGTGTGTGGAAGGACCGATGGTCGATGGAGCTGACGTGTCCTAGAGTGCAGTCCGCGGGAGCTAACGTAGTGTAGGATCAGCAGGCTGAAGTGTCAGTGGGCTGGTCACGTGTGTCGAAGGACCGATGGTCTATGGAGCAGACGTGTCCTAGAGTGCAGACCGCGGGAGCTAAGGTAGTGTAGGTATTAAGCCAATGTATCTCGTTCCAGGAGATCGACTGGAGCTCATACATCCGCACATACATTAAGGGTGCGCGGGAGTTCTGTTGCAAGGAAGATCCTGCCACCTTGCCGCAAGCGAGGAGGTTACACAAACAGTAAGTGACAGATTTTGACACTATCAAGGGCCCTACCATGACTTCTTTTTGCCACGATATTAAAACACGTTTGATATTCGCAGCTGACTGTTTTTTTTTAATTAAACAACCGTCATACATAAGTTATTTACTAATCTTTTCACTAGATGGCACTAGTAGTAACCAAATTAAACAGGTTAACCTAACCTTTTATTTTGATATAATTACTAACAGATAGTTTATCCCTCATTATGAGACAGATGTATATGACCTGCATAAGTCTATCACTGTCACACAGTGGAACTATGATGGCAATAAGAGCTTATGGTAAGGCCCCTGAGTGTCCGCCTTGTCGTGGTGCATCATAACAAGTTTATCTATACTCCATATTATATAGCGGAAAGATTTGTATGTTTGTGTTGAATAGGCTCCGAAACTACTGGACCGATTAGAAAAAAACTTTCAGCAATGGATAGCTACATTGTCAGCAAGTAAGATAGGCTATATTTTATTCCCGTATTCCAACGGGATCGAGAACTACGCGGGTGAAACCGCGTGACGTCCGAGTTTTTAGTTCACATACTAGTTTAAAGAATTAGGTAACAACAGCAATATGAAACCCTCAATCATATACAAGATTGGATGTGGTAATTTTATTGAAGTGTTACCAGTGCCTAAACAGAATAAAATCATTTTTTTTTGGTGCCTTGAGGTTCGAACAGTCGCCTGTTACGCAAGCAACGCAAGTTCGAATCCCAGCGGGGCCAGTTTTTTTAAAGAAACTTGTGCTTTACGGTGAAGGAAAACATCTTGAGAAAACCTGGATATGTCTGAGACGTAATTCAAAGACATATGTAAAGTGTCTGAGACGGCGATGGACTCACCATCGGTCACGTTGGCACTTAATCATCTTGTGTGAAAAGTGGGAGTTGTTATTACAACACCTCTGCCTACCCCTTCGGGGAATAATATTTATTTTTTTGTATCGTTAAGAGAATAGAAAAAACTCCTTAACATGTATATTTCTCCTACCACAGATTATACTACGTGGATAAATGTATGCAGATATTACTTGGCCTTCTCTTCATGTACTTCGCTTACTATTACTTGAACGTTATATTCTCTCTTGTCAATTCAGTTTAGTTCAATACAATATTGTACATTATATATCTTGTCATAGTTTTTAAGGACCTTCTGGGTCACGTGATCTCTTATTACCGTCATAGTTCCGCTGTGTGACAGTGACAGAGATATACGTCATTATCTGTCTCAAAATCATTGTCATATGATGGTAATACGAGGTCGTCAGTACCTTTGTATCATTCTCTACAAGTAGTATATACAAATAAATATAATTCAATTTGTTTGTTAGTAATGTTAAAATAACTAGGATCTAAGCATTGTACCTTATTAATCGTTAAATAATAATCAAAACGAAATATATTTTAATATATAAATTATACAAAAAAAATAAAGATTGTTTTATGTTAATAAAAGTTCATCCCGACACGAATATATAGAAAATATACATAATATGTCACAAGCACATAGATCGACGATAACCTTTAATTTTACACATTAACATATAAGTAGAACTATTATACTTTATTTAATTTTAACTTTTATCGACATATGTGCATTGGAACTGTGTCCATGGACTTGCATTTCTAGTGTGATTTGTTACGTTGAGATGGTTTGGACATATCGAAAGGATGAGTGAAAGGCGTTTACGAAACACATTTATAGAGCGAATGTGAGCGGAAGTGTCGGTAGAGGGTGTCCAAGGAACAACTACTATGACCAAATTAATAGTATTTTTTAGAAAGGTCAAATTCGGAGCACTCGTAACCGAAGAAAGTGTATGAAGTGATGCATGAATGTGGATGAAGCGAAAGAAGTATGTAAGGATCGTAGCATGTGGCAAACAGTGGTCTCTGCCTACCCCCATGGGATACAGGCGTGAGCATATGTATGTATGTATGTGATTTGTTACGTATTTATAAAAAAAATATAATATTTTTGAAAAGAGTAATTACTGAGTTTCTTGCCAGGTTCTTCTCAGTAAAAGCAACCTTCCGAACCTGGCGGTATCATGTATAATACTGTACATCATATCTTTCTGATTTGAAGTTATTTGTTAAAAGTCTAATCATATAACGATATTTTTAAGTTCTACCTAAGTTTGGCTATTGCGTCTTAAACGTCGCAGAAGCTTTCTAACCAAGTATAAGTTACTTATCTCAAAGTTGAAACATCGACGAAGTTCGTTACTTAAGGTAAAGTCACCAGTCATGGACAGTATAAGCGTTTTTTTTTTTCATATTTGCTCTGTAATTCCTTTATTTTCTGACATACATGCTTAGGGATTTGTAGGTAAATTAAAAGCTCTTTTCTCAATCAGTATTTAATTTCAGTTTAGTACTTAACAAAATTAATAATATAAATAAACAACACTCCTACTTAGACACCATTAATGGACAGTGAGAATCCAGTGTTGTGTTTTAGGGCTAATGGAAATGTTTGTTGTACCTACATTGAAATAATTAAAATATAAAACTCTTCTGAAGGAGAATATTCTTCATTTAAGAGTTGACTCTTGTCGATGCAGCTGATGATGCTCCCTCCACTTGTTCCTGTCCAGTGCTGCTTCTTTGACCTCTTTATACGACGTGACGGTTATTTTATCCTTTACGCTTATTTTATTTATTTAACCTCATAGAACGGCTTGAAGCCACTTAAACCACGTACTCCATCATATTGGAAAAAGTACAGAAAACCTTCGTTAGGTATCTCTATATGTATCTTTATATAAGCGCACTTATGGGTACTATCCATTTCTTTACCCCACAAATTTCCTGCTGGGGTGCCTGAATTATAATTCCCTTAAAGTCAGAAGGGAGGTTGACCAGATTGCTATGTCATGTAAGGTTCTCGGCGGGATGATCGACGCCCCCGAACTGATTGGTGAACTGTGTCGACTCTTCGTTCCTGACAGGTACCTGCGTAGTAGGAAACACAAGCTGTTCGCTGTCCCCAACAGTCGAACAGTAGCTCGTGCTAAGTCCCCCATACCTCGTTCGTTGACTGCACTCAATGCTCTCCTGGAATCTAACCGTGGATGTGTTTGATGACGGATGGAACTAGCTATTATTAGAGTGCATGGTGTTCTGCGAGAAAGGATGAACGTTCATATTTTATTTTTAGTTTAAATTATATTTTGATTAGTGTAATTGGCATTGTATGCCGTTCTAATTATTAAATAAATAAATAAATGAACTAAAGGGAAAAAAGGAGCACTTTCATGCAGTCTCCTCACAAAACTCCAAACATACAGACAACATATTCTTCCATTCATCCGCAAATCACATTCAGGGTGATTATCCAGGAAAGTGTTGCATACGGAGAGATTGCGCGGGACAACCTGTGTGAAGTTGGCAAATGAAGTGAATTAAAAAAAATTTTCGTCATGTTGGTATTCGATTGTACCCGGATTGTACCCGCTTTTTAAATCGTTTGTACCCCTAGGGGGTAAAAGTTATAGGGGGGTAAATATTTTGGCAACTAACTATAAAATATTGTAAGTTTGTAAATGTCATTCGATTGTACCCAGCACGTAGAGGATTGTACCGTTTTTTGTTTCGTTTGTACCTCAAAGGACCCCGAGATATGGGGGTTGAAAGTTTCAAACTTTCCACTGTCATATCTCAGGCGACAGGCGAGCAGGCCCGAGCGACTGTGCGCCTCGCGGCCACACAGGATAACTTTACAGGAGCTTCCTGTCGCGAAACTAATTATTTGGCATGTATAAGCGGCATAACTCTTCAGGAAGAGAAGGAGCATCAATGTGACGTCTTTACACCGGTTATCATTTGCGCATCTCCTGACCTGCAAAGAATTATACCTTATTATATTTTTTATGCCGGACTCATACCGGCTAAAACCCACGGGTGTTCGTCCTCGTTGCTTTTACAGGGGGGGGCGTGCGATCGCGTTAGCAAGCTTGCGTTGCCCCCCCTAATGATTGACCGTTGGGCCTCTCCTTCTTCCCGGGCTGAACCCGGCTTACTCTCTGGGAGGGCGCGTCGGAACACGAACGCGCCCTTCAACCGCGAGGGCTTGGCGTCAGCGTCGAGACCGCCGTCCCGACGCCCGCGGCTCTCAAAGAATTATACCCTTTATATTTTTTTTTTGTTGACGAGGGGGAAACCTTCAAAAGGTCCCCGACCGCCCTGGGAGAGGCAGATCGGGGTATGTGGGATTTTTACCGCACTAAAACCCCCCCGGTGGCCATCCTCAGTGCTCAGGGGGGACTCCGGGTACTCTGATAGAACGCACCGGTGTCCCCCCACACTTTGCCGGGGCACATCCCCGGGGCAGCTGTGACGCCGCCCCTGAAGACCTCGCTGTGCAAGGCAGCGCGAGCCACATCGCGCTGCCACCTTCCCGGGCCCGCGTCGGTGGTCAAAACTCCCACCCCGACCACCGCCAGCAGGCCATCCGGCCCCCTTTTAGTCGCCTCTTACGACAGGCAGGGGATACCATAGCCATATTCATAGACCCTGGCTATTGGATGAAGAATTATACCCTAGACTAACAAGGAGAAAGTGTAGGGTAGCGCATTAAAGGCGCATAAAACGCTTACGCGTAAAATACCAAGTAAAGTCAGTCGACATGATTGTATTATGAAACGTAACGTGTTCTCAACAGGTTTGTTTCAGTCAGTAATATATTGTACCACTTGTGGAGGCTAACAGCAAACGTGCGGACTTGTAATCGTTTTGTGAATTTATTTATTTTCGATCGAGTTTTGAGGTGAGTGCCTGCTGATTATTTTTTTACAGGCGATAGTGACTTTCAAATTATTTTATTCAACATATTATCTAAGGAATTTGGATACTCATAGACATAACTAAAAACCTTAAAGATATAATCGTATAGAACTAAAATGAATGCAGACAAAAAAACAGCTGACGTGTAATTTATTTTATTTAACAACCTTTGACATATCTATTTGACAAAGTATTTTTGAATAAATATTATCATTATTATTATTATATACTATATTATATTATTATCCATAAAAAGACTAAAATAGCATTTAATTTTAATTTTTCTGTATGTATACATTTTTCGGGATATAGTATCCTATGTCCTTCTGCTGGTTCTAAGCTACCTCCCCACCAATTTTCAGCGGAATCGGTTCAGCTGTTCTTGAGTTATAAATAGTTTAACTAACACGACTTTCTTTTATATATATAGATATTCATAAATCATTAAAAAAATCATAAATAATATACAAAATTGTTTCTAAAAAATATTATTATTTTAACTTCAATTATTATTCTCTTCAAAAAAAAGTGGTAATATAAAATAATATTAATGGACTAGCTGTGCCCAGCAATTTCACCCGAGTCGACTAAATCTTAAATAAATCTTAAAAAGGTTTTTTTTTTAAACAAAAGTATCCTAAGTTACTCCTTGTAAAATTTGCTATCGGCCAGTGAAAGTCCCGCTAAAATCGGTCCAGTCGTTTTGGAGATTAACCGGAACAAAACGACTGAAAGACAAACAGAGAAAATAAAAAAAAATTTCAATATCAGGACCGTGTATAATTTCATATACACTTAGTGAAAAGCTGTTATTTTCGAATTACAAACAGACACTTCAATTTTATTTATCTGTATATATGAGATGAAACCTACGATGATGGAACTTGCGTATTGTATTCAGGATTACGGCTTTTAGGAGTAGTAGGTAAATATTTTTTTGTACGTTATTATCATAGGCATGTTGTGCCCCACTGCTGGGCAGCCTTCCCTTCTACTTTACCAACTGTCCCCTCAACAGTCGAATAATATACATATAAAAAAATATCTGGCGAAAATAACCGTAAAAGATGAAAAAATAGTGTTTTGAAGATGAAAAAATTTAATATTTTTTGCAAATTGTATTTAAATACTAGCGGACGTCACGCGGTTTCACCCGCGTAGTTCCCGTCCCCGTGGGAGTACGGGGATAAAATAGAGTCTTTGTTACTCTCTGATGATGTAGCTATTTATAGCTGAAAGAATTTTTCAAATCTGTCGAGCAGTTTCGGAGCCTATTCAATGCAAACCAAAAATCTAATCTTAGTAATATTCTCTTTATAATATTAGTGTAGACTAGCTATGCCCTGCGTTTTCACCCGCGTAGATTTAATTTGATTCCCGTGGAACCATAAATTTTTGCCGCTGACTGGACCGATTTTAACGGGACTTTCACTGGCTGATAGCTTAATAAAAAAAACTTCTCTGCCGGCCACCCATAAAATTAAGTCAGCTAGACTGTATATATGTATAGATTATATAAAACTACCGATACTGACCATAAACTGACGATATCGTGGTGTTATCGTGTCGTTACAGTTACCGTGCAATGTGAAACCGCCCAATACGCCGTCACTAGTGCAATAATGCCTCAGATAAAACAAATAAATACTTCGCAACAAATTCTAACAAACATGACCTTTCCATCGTGACCTCTGCCATATTTAACACATTTTTGACCTCGTAGTTATGAGCTATTGAAATTGATATCTATCTATATTTCGTCGCAATAAAATAATTAAGTAACGAGCCTTCACCAAAGAGTTTTTCTAAAAACTAATGTGCAGTGATTTCACACCACGTGCTTTACGGTGAAGGGAAACCTCGTGAAGAAACCTGCATATGTCTGAGACGTGTGTATAGTGTCTGAAACAGCGATGGACTCACCATCTATTGTATACAACACCTCTGCCTACCCCTTCGAGGGATACAGCCGTGAGCATATGTATGTGTATGTAATACTAGAGGTCGTCACGCGGATTCACCAACATAGTTCCCGTTCCCGTGGGAGTACGGGGATAAAATATAGCCTATGTTACTCGCTGATGATGTAGCTATCTATTACTGAAAGAATTTTTCAAAACAAAAAAACAATCTTTCCCCTTTATAAAATTAGTGTAGAAAAAGTTTAACATACTGTCCATGTGACGGGGCTATAGGAAATTTCAAGTCGAAAGTCGAAACATAGGTATTATAATAATAATAATGATCTCCTACCGAATTTCGGTTACGGCGGCTAATCCCAACGAGAATCAGCCAACTGCGCAGGAGATATTATAGTGCACGCGTGTGTGCAAACACAGGTGCACTCTTTATTGGATCACTCTCATAGTGGGATGGGAGGCAATCAGACACGACCGGAGAGAGGTCAGGCGGAGGACCAACGGTGCAACGTGCTCCGAGGGACGGGGGTGGAAACACCGCCAACTTCCAAACTCCAAGCATATCTATTTTTGACTCGGGACCTTGTGATCGGCAGGCAAACTTGCTAACCACGAGACCAACGAGGCAGTTATATACATAGGTATTATACAATACCCCAAGTACTTATATATTTTTACTCGAACGTCGTTTCTTGAACTTGCGTTTTACGCTATTGACATAAACCGCTTACAATTTTTAACGTAACTACACTAACTGGGGAAAATTCGTAATCGATATAGTCAACGTTATATTATTAAACCTATAGTTCGGATACAGATGAATAAAGCTGCTGTTTATGACTCTAAATTAAAATGTAAATGAATGCTCTTGTGATTGGATCAATTACAATATAAAATAAAACGATAAAGGTTTTTACGTTAGAACGTTTTTTTAAGTTAGATTGAATTAATCACTTTGACAGTAATTATTTTATTAGTTCCGAGTACAATGTGACCATTTTATATTTTTATAATAAAGTCCAGAATGTGTTTTGTCGATAAATTAAAAATAAACTTTTTAAGATTTTTTCTAAAAAACTTTGAGGAGAACATACATTTTTAGGACTGTCTGTGATCTTAACCCATTTTCGCAAAATTTTGAGTTTGCTGTCTTCTTGCCAGGTTCTTCTCAGTAACAGCAACCTTCCGAACCTGGCGGTATCATGTATAATACTGTATAATTATGTCGTTCTGACGATTTGAAAGTACTTTGTTAGTCTAATCAAGTAAATATACTTTGAATTTATAAAACGTTATGAAAGAATCAGCGAAAATAATTACAGTACAAAAACCGGAATAAATTGAATGTTTACAAACAAACCGACTGAATTACGTTACAAGAAAATACAGTTCAGTGAACACACGACGGTTTCGTAAACATATTAATTATTACAATGATGTACTAACTGAGGAGTTCGTCTATTATTGATTGATGTCGCAAGGACTGGTAGGCAGTTTTTATTTGCCAGGAGCTGAAGATAAAGTGACATTATCCTCACGCTTCGCTAATACTAACTTCAATTCAATTCAATTCAAAATATCTTTATTCGATTAGACTTTTTACAAAGTACTTTCAAATCGTCAGAAAGACACGATTACATAGGATTATACATGCTACCGCCAGGTTCGGAAGGTTGCTTTTACTGAGAGGAACGTTACAAAATGAACGGGAACGACATATCACGTGACGGATTTATATAATTTATTTATTTAAAAACTTTATGCACAAAGTACACAGGTGAACTTAATGCTAAAACATTTTCTGCCAGTCAACCTTACAATACAGGACAAACATAGAAGCGGGTGTGATATATCATTAGGAACATATAACATTATAAACTGATTACATACTTAAAAACTAAACTAATCTAACAAACACACATATGACAGAGAATATGAATAAATATAATTATGAGAAGATACAAATAAATATATAAACAAATTACAGATAGAATAAATTCTAAAAAAATAAAACAATATAATATATAAATATTATATAAATAAATACAATATAAATAAATATATAGATAACAGTGACATAGAAAAAAAAATGCATAAATAAAGAGCAAAATTTAGGTGGAAATTGTTTGGTAGTGCTCTTTTACAAGACTCTTAAAAATTGACTTGGAAGGACTTTTCCTTATTTTTGATGGAAGCTGATTCCATAGACGCACCGCAGTGACTCCGAAGGACTGATGCTCGCGAGAGGTAGAGTGTGTAGGAGTGTAATTTACATACATTTAGTATTGTTTCTATTATATTAGCGCAAGCGCTAGAGAATGTTTCTTTGTCTAACCGACAGATTGCCAAATAGCTGAACAGACAGTGTGGCTGAACATAGGGTAACACATACATAGGGTAACAAGGCCGAAAAGCCTACATTATTGAGGATTTCGTCTCAGTATTAATGGATAAGACCAAATATTGATTACCATGTCATACATATGCTCACGCCTGTATTCCCCGAAGAGGTAGGCAAAGGTGTTGTAATAACAACACCCACGTTCAACCGCTGATGATTACGTGCCAACGTGACAGCCGGTGAGTCCATTGCCGTCTCAGACACTTTACATACGTCATTGAATTACTTTTCAGAAATATGCAGGTTTCCTCAAGATGTTTTCCTTCACCGTAAAGCACGTGGTGTGAAATCACTGTACATAAGTTATTTAGAAGAACTCATTGGTACAGGCCCCGCTGGGATTCGAACTTGCGTCGCTTGCGTAGCAGGCGACTGCTCAAACCTCAAGGCCATCACGGCTCCTTATTACCATGAATCTTGTTAAATTCTAATCAAATAAAAAATATACATATGATAGAATTGATAAACCTCCTTTTTTGAAATCGATAAAAAGTCCGTTTACCCCTGGATCGGAAGGGATGGAAAGAGGGAAGGGAGGCCTTTGTCCAGCAGTGAGACACATTGGACTCTAAATGATAATAGTTGGGGCACTCATATGATGATGAGGAGCTAGTGACATAGTTGCTATTGTGCATATCATTCGATCAGTGAAGTTAAGCAACCCTAACCCTAGCCAGTAGTTGGATGGGTGACCGCCCGAGTTCCCTCCGTGGGCTCCATGTAACGTGCTCTCACGTTAAGCCGTCGGTCCCGGTTGCCAATTTATCATCCTTGGCAATCGTTACAGATCAGTCGGAGGCCAGGGAGATGATGATATGGTACACGAAGTACCAGGCGCACATAACGTACAAGGAGTTAATAAGTTGATTGCGACTAACATGGAGCCACATCGGGTTGAATCAAGTGCCGACCACAACAATGTATAAGGCCAGGGAGATGATAGTTGGGGCAATGGTGTGTCATATCATACCTAGCAATAAAAGACGTGCCATTATGTTTTTAGGTGAGTGATGTATGTATGTAAAATGCGAATTCTCTGCAATTCTGTTTTGATCTTCAGTCAAAGTTCAAGTGAAAGCGAAGAGGTAATTAGCATGTTATGACGTAGTTCAACAAACAAAAAACCGTTTTGGAACTGCGCCGGCGCAATGTTACGACACTGCCGTTATATCGTCACAAGCAGCGCAACGCTTCAATAACGAAGATAATTTATTTTTATCTTCATATATATATCGCGTTTGAAAGCTTACGTTGCCCTAACGATTGGCCGTTGAACCTCTCTGCGGCGCGTAGGAACACGAACGCGCCCTACAACCGCGAGGGAATTGCGCCCCGACGCCCGGGGCCTCTTAAGGAGGCATCTGCCGCACTTCAGCACGCCTCCTGCGACCGGTCCTCCGGCGGCGGATTGGGTCTACCAGGGGGTCATTCTCCCAGACCCGCTCCGCTGCCTCTTACTGCAACATGGCCGCCTCCCAAACCCGGGGCTGCCGACCATGGCCTGAACCAGCGTCGGCAGCGAGAGGTCACCACGTTGTCAGCCGGACAGTATTCCAGCGTGTGCTGGGCGGTGTCCACATCGCAGCCGCACTCGTGGCACCTTGGGGTCAGGTGGAGCCCTGGATGAAGGTAGTCAACGCGCGAGTGCCACCCTTGGTGTTGGTCACGATCATAGGCTGCAGTAGCTTACAATCAGGCGGAATTTAACTAAGTTGTTGTATAAAAAATAGCGTCAATTTCATTGCGGCTATTTCTGGTGGTCTTTGCACCTAAGTGACGTTATGACACAAGCCAAATCCGTTTTCAATGAACATTGTCATTGCATTATTAGTATAACCAAACATACAGTTATATTCATTTGCAATTTGAGTACTGTTTAAAGCGTTCAACGCATAACTTAGCTTATTTAATATTATAATCGAGTTGTAAGGTCCGAGGTTAATGCTTTCTGCTAAATTATAAAACACACACACATCCACATATACAAATAAATAAATTTGAAATGTCTGATGCATTTGAAACTATACACGATACCAACATGATAAAAGTGTGTGGAGAACTCATGATCATTGTCATCCGCAAAGGCAAGATCTTCCATTGAGGCGAGTGTCATGTCTGGGGAACACCGGCTCCAACTGTTCTAGTTGGACACTTGTATATATACTGTGTGGAGAGCGAGTGATCAGTGTCATCCCCAGCAAAGACAAGATCTTCCATTGAGGCGAGTGTCATGTCTCGGGAACACCGGCTCCAACTATTCTAGTTGGACTCTTGTATACATGCGCTTGAAAACTCTTATTGCGCGATTTAGGTTCTCGTGTATTTGTACTCAAACTTTGCAATTGTTAGCGAGTAGCGCCATCTATGTAGTGAGTGGAGAAACAATGCAACATAAGTTTTTTTTATTTTCCCTGCCAGATAGCTGATGTTACGATGAGTAACTTATGCAATCTACTTTTATTTAAATAATAAATAATGGTCCGCGATATAAAGCCATCTATGAAATTTAGTCTACACGGGTGAAACCGCGGGGCACATTTAGTATTACGTGAAAGGAAAAAGTGATTGACCGATGTATTAATGCACAGACCCTTAAGCTTATGAGCTTATGTGTATTAAGTGATTTATTTTGTATTCTTAACATTGTATAATATTTTTGAAAAGAGTCATAACTGAGTTTCTTGCCAGGTTCTTCTCAGTAAAAGCAACCTCCCGAACCTGGCGGTATCATGTATAATACTGTATAATTATGTCATCCTGACGATTTGAAAGTACTTTGTAAAAAGTCTAATCGAATAAAGATATTTTTGACTTTGACTTTGACTAAAGCTAGAAAATATAAAAAAAAATCTCTAACGGGACTTCCACTGGCAGAGAGCTGCTGTTCCAAAGAATAACAAAAGCTACTTTTAAACCGACCTCAAAAAAAGGAGGAGGTTATCAATTCGACTGTTTTTTCTTCCCCATCTGAATTTGGTTCAGTTCTGATGGTGGAATCCATGAGGAATCGAGGGGAACTTTCGAAAATCTTAATGGCGACTAGGGAGTTTGTTAATTATTTGCGTTAAGTATTTGAAGCACTACATTTTAATGAAGGTGTGGAGTCGATCTGATGATGGAGCCGAAAGACAGTCGAAGGAACTCCTCAACGATTTACAGCAAGTACCTAGTGTTTGGGCTTGATTAATTCGTATTGATGAGAACTTTACACCTAGATGGGCTATGTTTGGTGTAGGTGCACTTAGAAAAAAATAGCTGAAAAGAGCGATAACAAAAAAAATACAAATAAAGTCAAACCGCCTTCAAAAAGAGAGAAATAAGAATATGTGAAATAAAATTCCTTACTTTCGAAGTAGGTGCCAAATATAACACCACACTCGGTGACAAACACCAACTTCAAAAGTAAGTCATTTATTTCTCTCTTCTTTGAAGGCAGTTTTACTTTTTTTGTACTTATTTTTTTTTAATGTCGGTTGGAAATAAGTCTTAGTGGTTTGGAGGACCAAGCTCGCGGTCCCAATTTCCACCTCATCCTGGATTTATATATAACTATCCCCAAGGCTTTGAGCCTTGGGGACCGCCACCCCCACCGGGGATTCTTAAGCCGTATAATCCCTGTCAACTGCCTCGTTGGTGTAGTGGTTAGTACCGTCGCCTGCCGATCAGGCGGTCAAAAATGTATATTGGGTTTTTCCGTAAAGAAATTCACAATAAAATGCCCGGATGTTGTAAGTTGGGTGTGTTTCCACCCCCGTCCCTGGTAGCACGTTGCACCGTTGGCCCTCCGCCTGACCTCTCTCCGGTCGTGTCTGATTGCCTCCCATCCCACTATGAGAGTGACCCAATAAAGAGTGCACCTGTGTTTGCGCACACGCCTGCACTATAATATCTCCTGCGCAGTTGGCTGATCCTCGTTGAGATTAGCCGCCGTAACCGAAATTCGGTAGGAGATCATTAATATATTATGAATCCCTGTCATTTCATTGTTCCAGGCGCCCACCATGAACCCATCAGTCCCAGAGTACTATGCTGGGAAGTCAGTCTTCATTACGGGTGCCACTGGGTTTGTTGGGAAGGTATGCAACTATACCTACACAATATACATGTGGAATTGAGGAAATGAGTTTGTATGCAATAATGAATGGCAATGTTAAAAAGTTAAAAATGGAAGAGGAAAATAAAAAAAAATGAGGAATGACAGATAAGAAAGACGAGGGAAGATGTGAACGATGAAAAACAGGAGTAGTATTATATTTATATTTTATTGTGTTGTTAAGAAGACGAAAAGATGATGTAAAGATATTGAAACGTTTATTATATTACTTCTATTATTTTTATTATTATATTTTTATTTTATTTATTTATTTATTTAACCTCATAGAACGGCTTGAAGCCACTTAAACTAAAGGGAAAAAAGGAGCACTTTCATGCAGTCTCCTCACAAAACTCCAAACATACACACAAAATATTCTTCCAATCATCCGCAAACAAATCACATTCAGGGTGATTATCCAGGAAAGCGTTGAATACGGAGAGAGTGCGCGGGACAGGCGAACGGGCCCGAGCGACTGTGCGACTCGTGGGCACACAGAATAACTTGTGCTTCCTGCCGCGCAAGTAATTATTTGGCACGTAGAAGCGGCACAACTCTTCATGAAGAGAAGGAGCATCAATGTGACCACGTATTGTCTTAAGACCAGTTATCATTTGCGCATGTTTTCTCCTGACCTGCAAAGAATTATACCCTAGACTACCAAGGAGAAACTGTGTAGGGTACAAGTAAGGGTAGTATCCGTAAACTCGCTTGTAAAGGTGTCTGAGGAAGGCCTTCTGCACCTTTTCAAGCTGAACCGAGTATTTGCTCTCGTGTGGATTCCACACACAAGCACTCGACTCGAGCTTGTTACGGACCAAAGCACAGAAAAGCATCCTCAGAGCCTGCACATTGGTGAAATCACGCGTGTTTCTGAGAACAAATCCCAGACGCCTAAATGAATCTTTGGCAACGGACTCCATGTGCTCATGAAAGTTTAGCTTGCGATCAAACATGACACCCAAGTCCCTCACGTGTTGTGGTCTTGATATAAGGTTTCCTACGAGTTGGTAGTGATAGTCTATGGGGTGCCGTGCTCGACTGAAGGTCATGATATTGCATTTAGATGAATTAAATTCCATCTTATTTGAGTGGGCCCACTGACAAATTGCATCGATGTCAGCTTGCATCGCTAAACAATCAGCCTCAGAGCCAATCTTACAGTACAATTTTAAATCATCAGCGTAGAGAAGGCACTTAGTGTGTTTGAGCACCTGCGGTAGATCGTTAATCATGATGAGGAACAGCAGAGGACCAAGCACTGATCCTTGGCTTACCCCAGAACGCGTATGGTAAGGCTGGGACTCATAGACACCTAGTTTGACATACTGCTGACGGTCTCGCAGATAGTCAGCGAATAGTTTAAGGAGCCATATAAAGTAATTTCACACCACGTGCTTTACGGTGAAGGACAACATCGCGAAGAATCCTGCATATGTCTGAGAAGTAATTCAAAGACGTATGTATAGTGCTTGAGACGGCGATGGACTCACCCTCTGTCACGTTGGCACTTAATCATATTCGGTGAAATGTGGGTGTTGTTACAACACCTCTGCTTACCCCTTCGGGGACCCTTTTATATGTTATGTTATTCCAGGCGCTGATAGAGAAGTTACTAAGGAGTTGTCCAGATGTAGGAAGTGTTTACATATTGATGCGGCAGAAGAAGGGCTTGGCTGGAGAGGAGAGATTAAAGGAACTATTGAATAACCAGGTAAAGGCCAGTAGAGGGATATATAATATATATATATACAGTATATACGGATAAATAAAATTGAAGTGTCTGTTTGTAATTCCAAAATAATAGCTTTTCACTGAATGCATATGATAATATATACGGCACTGACGCAAAAAACAAATTTACATTTTTGTCTGTTCGTTCCGGGTAATCTCTGAAACGACTGGACCGATATTAACAGGACTTCCACTGGCAGGTAGCTAATGTTACACGTTGTAACAACAACAGCCACATTTCATCGAATATTATCAAGTGCCAACGTGACAGAGGGTGAGTCCATCGCCGTCTCAGGCACTATATATACGTCTTTGGACATATGCAGGTTTCCTCACGATGTTTTCCTTCACCGTAAAGCACGTGGAGTGAAATAACTGCAAATAAGTTTTTATAAAAACTCGTTGGTCCCCGCTGGGATTCGAACTTGCGTCGCTGACGTAGCAGGCGACTGCTCTAACCATAAGGCCACCACGGTTCCGCGTGAAACCGCTAATAAATCATGAAAATGAATGAACAGTTTCAATCTGTTACCAACCAATATGTGCTACGAACACCTCGACGATGTGAAGATAATTTCTGTAAAATTATTTCAGCTCTTCGATCTGCTGAAGGAAACAAACCCGCAGGTGTTCAAGAAGTTGAAGGTTATATGTGGAGATATAACTGAGGAGGAGCTTGGGATATCTAAAGAGGACAGGATACTGCTCCAGGAAAAATGCAATGTTATATTTCATAGCGCTGCTTGTGTAAGGTAACTATAATATACTTAGGTATACAGAAAAAGGAACAGTTGTCTTCTAGAAGTTGTAGGGTTTTATGAATATATAACTCTGTGGAAGTCGTAAAATATCTAGCTCCAACGATAACGTAGTTATAGGCTATGGTTGCTAAGGGCCGAAGAGCTCGCGGCCTTAAGCGATTGAATGAACGCGCGGCCGCGTTTATCTACATTACGTACGCGGTCATTAAACTTGTTAAATTAAGGAGAAGGTTAAAGGTTTCGAAAAATGGTTTTATGGGATAACTTCAGGAACTATTAGTGGGAGAGTAAAAATAAAAACATAGTTAGATTTCATGTAAATATCACTACGTTACCGCTAATTTTTATGCGAAAATAAGGTCTTGATATGGCCAACTTTGAACGTCAATTACTCGAAAACGGAGGAAGATATTTTTGTCATAATAATTGTATTTGCTTCCTAAAATTATACCCTATCACATATTTTAACAGCTGTCCTATTTTCCCCGATACTGTATACGTTTTTGCAGTCTTTGTGTGGTACTAACTAGAGGCCCACGGACATACAACTTAGTAACAGAGAGAATAACATTGCCTGTGTTCAATAGTTGACGTGCGTATGTGACTTTGTAATGTACTTAAATAAGATAACCATCTATTTTGTACCTTATCTAAATTTAATTTAATTTTATTAATGAATAAAAACTTCTTTAACAAGGAACTTATAACTAATTACAAGTAGAAAATTTGGCCCAAATCGGTGTCTCTCGGGATCGTGCCAAGAAGGCTGGCAGCATTGCCACGTTGAATTGAAAGGAAAATTCCGAACATTAGGCGGGACTTGAACCCACGACCTCTGCAAACCGTGCACGCTCTGTCAACTGAGGTTTTAGTGCGAGTTTTTCTTCATTTCCGCTGTCAAAATAGTGCCATTTGAGGACCGACAGATGTCGCTGTTTCGATCTTTTACAAATCTACGTTTACGTCAACGCGATGATTAATTTTTCTCTGTCTTTCTGTCCGTCTGTCTGTCTGTCTGTTCTTCCCGGCTAATTTCAGAAACGGCTAGGCCGATTTTAACAGGACTTTCTCTGGCTGATAGCTGATAGCCAATGTTACAAGGAGTAACTTTGGGTACTTTTAAATTAAGTCTACCGCAGAGCACTGCTAGTATCAATCTAATTTATCATACACACAATTTGTCTCATATCAAATTTGATATATCTATAACAAAATGATTATAAATATTTTCAGATTCGATCAAAAACTGAAAGAAGCTGTAAGGATGAACACCACGGGAACACTCCGCATGTTAATGTTGGCTGAAACTATGAATAATTTAGAAGTAAGATATCATGACACAATAGAATAGAATAGAATAATTTATTTGCAAAAACATGAGTGACAATATTGGTGTTAGGCAGAAAACAATTCGTTTCTTCATGTTTTACCCCGGGGGGCGTACAAATTAAGGGATCTGTGGTTAGTAATTAACTATGTAACAAACAAATTTGACTTAAAATTTGATTTTTATACAACAAGATTGAAATCACCAACTGACATTTAAGAAATCGTTGATATATGACAATTATTTATTTATTTATTGTTAACTATAACGGCTAAACCAATTAAAATAATTAACATGATATACAAAACAACTAGAAATACTATACAAGTTTATAAAATGCGGACTTAAAAACATTATGAAATAGAGGACACCCTCGCAATCTGATCCTCGCAAAACTCCAGACACTCTGATACAATTTTGTTCCATTCGTCAGCAAACAGATCGCGTTCAGGGTTGGCAACGAGGAAGGCATTGAGCGCGCTCACTATTAATAAGACATCTGTTTGTTTGTTAAACAACCCTCGTCACATAACATTATCTTTCTCCCCGAAGGGGTAAGCAGAGGTGTTGTAACAACAAAACCCACATTACACCGAACATGAAGTGCCAACGTGACAGAGGGTGAGTCCATCGCCGTCTCAGCCACTATACATACGTCTTTGAATTACTTCTCAGACTTATCCTGGTTTCGTCCAGATGTTTTCCTTCACTGTTACACGTGGGGTGGAATTACTGCACTTAAGATTTTAGAAAAACTCGTTGGTAAATACCGCTGAGATTCGAATTTGCGTCGCTTACGTAGCATAGTTTTAATGTAATTCCATCTCTTTTTGTAAAAAGGATTTCAAAAGGAATGGAGATATTTTTAGTTCTAATTTGGTTTCGGTTTAAACCATGTTTGGTAATAAGGAGGATAGTGTTTGGACGTCAAATAGTTTCTTTCTATTCATCATCCTCCTGATCTTATCTCATGTTATTTGTTACCGCGCAATGGGTTTTTCTCTTCCATTTCTCTGTATTCTTGTAGTATAGATAATAATAATAATAATCTCCTACCGAATTTCGGTTACGGCGGCTAATCTCAACGAGGATTAGCCGGGATGGGAGGCAAACAGACACGACCGAGGCACGGGGGTGTAAACACCGCCAACTTCCAAACTCCGGGCATTTTATTGTGAATTTCTTGACAGGAAAACCTAAATTTTTGACACGACCCGGGAATCGAACCCGAGACCTCGTGATCGGCAGGCGAACGTACTAACCATTAGACCAACGAGGCAGTTAAGTTAGTATAGATTTCCCCCTCGTCAACAAAAAAAAAAAAAAAAACCAATATTATAAATAGGATAGTGTATGTCTGTCTGTGTAACAGTCTCATTACTACTTATTTTGAGAAAATGCTTAAACCTATTATTAGAACATGCTTAAACCTGTAGGTACCCATTTGGGGCAGTGTAGTTTGTAAGCTCTGGTTATAAATATTTGCAGGCGTTCGTGCACCTATCGACAGCGTACTGCCGCTGCCACCTGGATGTGCTGGAGGAGCAGCTGTACCCGGCGGCGCACAAGCCGAGGAAGGTCATGGACATCGTGGAGTGGATGGACGATGACATGCTGCAACACCTTGAGCCTAAGTATGACTGTGTGCCTAATTATGGCTATGAACCTAAGAGATAAAAAAAGAATTTAAGCCTAAGTATGGACTTAAGTCTAATAATGGCTACGAGCCGAACTATGGCCTAAATCTAGGTATGTTCTTGAGCCTAAATATGGCTTTAAGGTTAAATTTGGCATTGAGCCTAAATATGACTTTGTGCTTTAGTATAAGTTTCAGTTTAAGGAGCTGTTTAAACAGGCTCGTCGTCTGGTAGACGCCTCTAGTGACAAGCAGGCTGGAGCTCTTCTCTCTTAAAGAATCTAGTCATATTTCACCCAATCCATCGCTTCTTAGGTCTCTCTCCTTGTAACTACATCCACATTCTAAACACAATCTTGAATGAAAGCCAAAATTCCTTGTTCCAGGATGATAGCTTCGGAGCCGAACACGTATTCGTACACGAAGGCAATCACAGAGGACCTGGTGGCTGAATATGCTGATAAATTTCCCATTGCGATTGCCAGGCCATCCATAGGTTAGCCACGAGAACTTTACATTCTTAGGGTGCAATCCCAGCGATGTGCGAGTATGTGTAAGATGTATGGAATGAGTATGTTCCATACATATGTACATACTATGAACATACACATATCCCAATCATTTTTGTTGTACAAAGATCAAATTATAAGTCAAATTTGTTTGTTACATAGGTAATGTTTCTCAAATTTGGTTTTCTTACAGTTACTGCAGCTTGGAAGGAACCAATCCCGGGATGGGTGGACAACCTCAATGGTCCCACGGGACTCCTGTTCGGAAGTGGTAAAGGTACGTCAACCTAATTTGGTTCCCTCCGTGCCTCGGAGAGCACGTCAAGCCATCGGTCCCGGTTGTCAATCATCGGTTTAAGGAGAGCGTACTATGAAGAATTCCTGAGCTTTGACGTTTCATAGAAAAATTAAAGGCGTGAAAATTAAATTCTACATATATAGAATCTGAATCTTTTACAGGAATTGCTCGTTTATATAAGATATTGTCCCACAGGAGTGATCCGTACGATGCACTGCAACCCCAAGTACGCCGCGGACGCCGTGTCCGTGGATGTCATCGCCAACGGATGTCTGCTCATTGGCTACGTGACGGCTCTCGATCGGTACTGTCACCAGGGTTTCTTCTGAGAGATTCCTCTGTTTTAAATATTATTGCAACATGTCGCTATTCACCGCGACATACTAATACCTAAGCTATGGCCTTGTGGTTTGAGCACTCGCCTGCAAGCGATGCAAATTCGAATCCCAACGGGGCCTGTACCAATGAATTTTGCTAAAAAATATGTGTAGTGATTTCACACCACGTGCTTTACGGTGAAGGAAAACATCGTGAGGAAACCTGCATGTGTCTGAGAAGTAATTCAAAGACGTATGTGTAGTGCATGAGACGGTTATAGACTCACCATATGTCACGTTGGCACTTTTTTGTGTGAAAAGACCTTCGCTTACACATTATTTACATATTCCAGGCCTCGTAAAGCAGAGATCTACAACCTGACTCTCTCTGGAGCGATCAAGATATCCTGGGGAGAGATTATTGAGCTGGGTAAGAGCGTATGGAGGGAGTGATGTATGTATATATATATATATGGAGAGATAGGGTTTCCAAATTAATGATTGAACAGAGGTTCTATCAGCTTAAAGAGTGAGTATGGAGAACTTCTGGACTCTTACGTTTCATACATATACTCACGCCTGTATTCCCCGAAGGAGTATGCAGAGGTGTTGTAATCACAGCACCCACTTTTCACCGAAGATGATTAAGTTCCAACGTGACAGATGGTGAGTCCATCGCCGTCTCGTACACTTTTCATACGTCATTGAATTACTTCTCAGACATATGCCGGTTTCCTCACGATGTTTTCCTTCACCGTAAAGCACGTGGTGTGAAATCACTGTACATAAGATTTTTGGAAAAACTCATTGGTACAGGCCCCGCTGGGATTCGAACTTGCGTCGCTTGCGTAAACCTCAAGGCCACAATTAAACGTCAAAGCTTAGAAGTTATTATAAACGATCATAGTTGGCCATCTGGCCTTGGTAAAGTACTTAAGATGAACGTGGTGGAAATTACCACCGGATCGGATAGCCTTCTGAGGAGAACCGGCAAGAAACTCAGCTTACGTCTTGTTATCATGAAAACAATAATAGTGACGAATATCTCGTGGCACAGTTGCTATTGCGCATATCATTCGATCAACGAAGTTAAGCAACCCTAAGCCTAGCCAGTAATTGGATGGGTGACCGCCCAAGTTCCCTCCGTGCCTCGGAGAGCACGTTAAACCATCGGTCCCGGTTGCCAATTTATCATCTTTGGCAATCGTTACAGGTCAGTCGGAGGCCTAAAATAGTCTGACAACTGGTTTAACCCAGATCACAGATTTTCCTCGTTAAAGGGGTTGCGAAGCTCAGATGGCAGTCGCTTCGTATAAAAATCGGGTGATCGGCCACATCGGGTTGAATCAAGTGCCGACCACAACAATGTATGGGATAAGGCCAGGGAGATGATGATATGGTACACGAAGTACCAGGCGCACATAACGGACAAGGAGTTAATAAGTTGATTGCGACTAACATGGAGCCACATCGGGTTGAATCAAGTGCCGACCCCAACAATGTATGGGATAAGGCCACGGAGATGATGAATAATAGTGACGAATATTCAGAAAAGTTAGGTGTGATGGTTTTGCTATTTTAATCTGTGAAGCTAAAGTAAAGTAGGTTAAGTGCAGGTCCCGTCACGAGTTATGATCGCTGACCTTGAATGCGTAAAAGTAATTTTATGAGTCTGTCTATGTATGGGGCGACGCGATTAGAATACATGAGCAGTTACCCCTGGTATTTTCATTGAGCGCTCATTACTCGTCACGGCACCTCTACCTTGGTAGTAAACGTGAGGTGAATGTGAGTTCTCACCTATCTAGGTGCTTACCTACTAGCAAAAAATCTAATTTTATCGTTTTCTTTCAGGCAGAAAATGGTTGTACCAGTACCCATATTCGGTGTCCCTGTGGTACCCGGGGGGTAACATCACGTCCTACTGGCTGGTACACCAGTTCTTCATGATCCTCACTCATCTGATACCCGCTTATTTAGTTGACGCTCTACTTTTCCTATTGGGACAGAAAACTTTGTAAGTGGCATTTTTACTTAAATATATTGATACTTTTTGACAATAGATGACGCTGTTCCCAAGTAATGTTGAATGAAATAGCTATTCGACGACAGATGTCGCTTTTGATCGATTATTTTACCATTATTACTTTCTGACAATATTTGTCGCTGTATTAAAAGCTTGTTTTGATTAAGATTTCTATTCGCCAATAGATGTCGCTAATTTGAATCGAGTAATTCGTTTCTGATTTGTGGCAAAAGATGGCGCTAATAAAAATCGCCAAATAAATAAACTGCTTTTTACCAGGAGATGTCACTACGTGAAAAATTATCTTTATTACTCTCTGACATACATGAATTGATCAAAATTAGTTTTTAAAGCACTGAAATCAAATAACATTATGTATTCATTAAAACCAAACCATAATTTACTTTGACAGCATGGTGAATGTTCAAAAGCGCATCAGCCACGGCCTGAATGTGCTCCAGTATTACACCACGAAGGAATGGCATTTCAAAAACAACCATTTCACCTCCCTACGGCACAGAATAAGTCCAAAAGATAACGACATATTCTACACCGACCTGACTGCTGTAAACACTGAAGAATATTTGAAGTAAGTTTATAAATATAACTAGATCTATACAGATAAATAAAATATAAGTATCTTTTTGTATTAACAAACTAGTGGACGTCATGCGGTTCCACCCGCGATAAAATAAAGCCCATGTTACTCGCTGTTGATGTTCCAACGGTGAAAGAATTTTCGAAATCGGCACAGTGGTTTTTGAGTTTATTCACAAACATACACACAAAAATACAAATCTTTAATCTTTATAATAGTAGTATAATTCAAATTCTAATTTGAATTTGTATAAATTGTAAAAATCGTTAAAGCCGTGTCGGAGAAGAGTTGTGTCAAACACTATAACACGAAAATTTTATAAAATAGTTATCGAAAATGAAATGAAAAATATTTATTCAGTTAAGGCCCTGGTAAGGCACTTACACGTGTCGATATTTTACCAAATTCCCATTAGACAATACTGAACCGGTTTTATTTCTTTGAGGAAACATAATTTTTCAGAAAGGCCAAATTCGGAGCACTCGTAACCGAAGAAAGTGTATGAAGAGATGCATGAATGTGGATGAAGCGAAAGAAGTATGTAAGGATCGTAGCATGTGGCAAACGGTGGTCTCTGCCTACCCCCATGGGATACAGGCGTGAGCATATGTCTGAAATAATCGCCTGCATTGTTTCTCGTAACATCAACTACCTATCTGCCAGATAAATTAAAAACTATCATTTTAAATAACTATAATTTTTTTTCAGGAACTACGTAATTGGAACCCGAATGTTTTGTGCCAAAGAAGATGCATCTACATTGCCACGGGCAAAAAAACTGCAAACAATGTAAGAAATAATTTAATTTTCCCTCAATTATCTCGGCAATTATCTACTAGCCTTTGTGGTCGTGTGCGGACGCAAGTTCGAATCCCAGCGGGGCCACATCACGTGCTTTACGGATCTTTGTTTGACTGGCTTGAGTTGTCAGGCTCACTAAAATGCCTTTGCTTGCGGCGGCGTCTGGATGACGGGTTGTCCACTTCCCTCTATGATGGTTGAGGAGGTCAATGGCTGGCATTCACGTCATACTTGTGAACAGGTGCTGCTTGTGGGGGCTGGTCATCTCAAGCTACGCATTTAGTTATAAGTAGATGTACTAGATTTTTAGTTATGTTAATTTTTATCGACATTTGTGCATTGGAACATTGTACATGAGCTTACGTTTTTTTAAATTATTTATTTTTTATTCTTTAAATTGTATAATATTTTTGAAAAGAGTAATTACTGAGTTTCTTGCCAGGTTCTTCTCAGTAAAAGCAACCTTCCGAACCTGGCGGTAGCATGTATAATCCTGTATAATTGTGTCATTCTGACGATTTGAAAGTGCTTTGTAAAAGTCTAATAGAATAAAGATACTTTTGACTTTGACTTTGACTTTGACTTTGAAGGAAAACATCGTGAGGAAACCTGCATATGTCTGAGAAGTAATAAAAAAAAACGTGGGTATAACATAGTGTCAGAGACGGCGATAGACTAACCATCTGTCACGTTGACATTTAATCATCTTGTGTGAAAAGTGGGTGTTGTTATTACTCTGCCTACCCCTTCGGGGAATACAGGCGTGAGCATATGTATGTATTTATCTACAACCCTATCAGAAAAGCGTCAATTCATTTCAATTCTGTAGCAATTGCAGCCGTTTTTTTTATTTTATTTCATACTTCTCATTTACAAAATCGGTGCACTCGTAACCGACGAAAGTGTATGAAGAGATGCATGAATGTGGATGAAGCGAAAGAAGTATGTAAAGATCGTAGCATGTGGCAAACGGTGGTCTCTGCCTACCCCCATGGGATACAGGCGTGAGCATATGTATGTATGTTATTTACAAAAAGCGGAGGGAATACTGCTAATATCTTCTACTTTGTTTTTTAATACCGTTGCTATTGTTTCAGACGCTACATAGCGGACGTTATATTGAAGGTGGTATTGTTGTCGTTACTTGCGTGGTTTTTCTACTCGCATTGCTATATTTTCACGTCGTCCGTTGAGTTTTTAGATAGCACATTGAAGAGTATACCCCCAATAAACCAAGTAAGAGCTGACGATGGAAATTTATTGTGAAATAAGTTAAAACGATTATTATAATTATTGTTAGTAATGTAGCGCCGCCTGGCGCCATCTATTGGTGTATTTGTAAAACGTAGACTCCAAGTCACGAAATCAACGAATGTCACCCAGCGTGAGTTGGCGTCTACATGCTTTACAAATATATCAATAGATGGCGCCAGGCAGCGCTATAGTTTGGTTTTAACGCCATCTATTGTATGTTTTACGAACTTTGTATTGGTATGCCATGAAACCCGCCCTCGCTTCACTTGTTACTATTTTAAAGATGTTGACTGTCCTCTATAATATAGTTTTTTTTTTTATAAGCACCCAGGTGCTCAACTCCTACACTTTAAAAACCGTATCGTAGTTTATTAGATCGCAGTGTTACAACAGACTTAATAATTATGAATGGAATGGCGACTTCCACCATCTCCCTGACCTTATCCCATACATTGTTGGGGTCGGTACTTGATTCAACCTGATGTGGCTGATCACCTGATTTTTATACGATATGATTGTAATTTTATGAATAAAATATAATTCTATATAAGTAGGTATAATCTCATACATGGTATCAATTAATAAAAATGTAACTTTTAGATATTTAAGGGAATAAAAATATTTTGTATTTTTTATGTTTTTTTTTTAAACAGACATAATTATCTTACGTAATGAAAAAAACATGCATGTTAATTACCTTCATAGTTCCCAGTCTATTATAATAATATTATATTAGAAGAAATATTTGTTTGTTTGTATTACGACGAACGAGTACGCTCCAAAATTATAGAACCGATTCAAAATAAACCTTTCACTAATAGAATTCTAAAGTATGACTGAGGAACATAATTACGTTTATGGGTGTTCCATATTTCGTGTATTATTTATCTAAGAAGTATTTTGTAAATAGTTTATATACTTACTTTTCTCTCTGAGCATATCTATCTGGTTGGTTGCTAGGCGACCGATTATTAATATGAATATGGAGTAAAAGATTTCTCTGTAAAATATATATAATTTTATTACTATTTCGCTGCTACACGTTATTTTGTTAATAGAGTTCAATTGGAAATCCCTAATAAAACGTCGGCCAAGCCGCGTTAGAAGCTAGAACAATATAAATCCTTAGGTTTAAATACCCCGGACCCCTACCCTGACTTGAAGTCTTCTGTAAATAAACCCTAAGGAACCTAGGTAATACTTAGATTTATTTACTAAGTTCCTGCGATAGTGTAACATTATAAATATAAAAAAAGACATTATTAAGGGTTACTGTTAATAACTTGAGGCTATTTTGATGACTTAAAGGCTTATTTAAGGTGCCTCATGCAGCCGCTCGACGCTCGTTTCCAGCGACAAATGTGGTCACGTGACCCCATTTTAAATTACCCGCAACTCAAACAGTAACTCCGTCATGGAGCCGCTCCTATCACGTATCGCTACATATCACGTGACCACAAACGAGCGTCGGGCTGCATGTGGTTGCACCTTATTACATGACCACATTTGTCGCTTATATCAGGTTGCACCTTTAAATTATATTCTCAGGGGTGAAGTTACTACCCTGAAAATAGGTTTTTTTTAATGTTTTATGGTACGGTAGGCAAAAAGTTTAAAATGCATCAGTATGCCTCAAAAAATCTCTGAATGCGAATCCAAATTAAATGTTGTTATTTTGTAAATGAACTTTTTTTTTCTATATCTATAGTGAATATTCTCCCAATTTATTTACGGGAATGAATCGCACATTCTCGAAATTAAAAAAAAAAACAAATCATGAAACCATAAACAATGACAAATGCCCATTGACCAATCAGAAATAGTAACAAATTAATTCGATCAATGATATGTATTGTTATGGTTCACAACAGCCAATCACAGATGCTACAGCTGTTCTATATAGTTGTACTAGAACTTTACTAGAACCTACTGGAACTAATATTTCGTTCGGCAAATGAGAACAGAATGACTATTGCATCAGAAAATGAGAAACCCATGAGGAAACGTTAGGTTAAATACCATAGTGCTGTTTATTTTGTGGATTTTGGTATGGATTCGAATCAGAAGTCGATAGTTCATTTAGTATAAATAATTATCGAAAGCAGAACCAACTGTTTCTCTAAAAAGTCTCACTTCCATGATTTATCGAAGAACATTATAAGTACAACAAGCATCGTATGAAATGAAGAAAATTACAAAGTTAAAGTTAACAAAGACGGTAATGTTTGCCAATGAGCGTGGTGGGTATTCCGGCATTTTTTTGTCTACGTAAATACATACATATGCTCACGCCTGTATTCCCCGAAGGGGTAGGCAGAAGTGTTGTTTGTTATCACGACACCCACTTTTCACCGAATTTTTGATTAAGTGCCAACGTGACAGATGGTGAGTCTATCGCCGTCTCAGGCACTATATTTTTTGTGTATGCTTGATTAAATTTATTTATTTAAATACTAGTTCCTATTATATACTAGTACCTAATAACCGTTTTATCAATAATGAATAAAGAATTATTAATGTTTAAATTATTTTAAATGCTACAATAGTGGAAAATAAGCGTGTAGTCTGCCTGGCAGCCTATACACGTGACTAGCACGCTACAGTCAGTCGCTCCTCACTTTAACAACAAAAGTTCAAGCAATTGAACGACGCGTCGGTACTAACCAACATAGTAAAAGACGAAAGGGTCAGAACTAACACAGCACAGCAGGTTTCCTCACGATGTTTTCCTTCACCGTAAAGCACGTGGTGTGAAATCACTGTACATAAGTTTTTTTGAAATACTCATTGGTACAGGCCCCGCTGGGATTCGAACTTGCGTCGCTTGCGTAGCAGGCAACTGCTCAAACCCCGAGGCCACCACGGCCACAAAGAACATAATACCCACTTATTCATTATAATATGAACATTATTTGGCTGTGTACTTCTGCAAGGTGGAGATACTGTTCTTCTAATATCCTGCTGTGCCCTCCCTCTCTCATTCGATACTCATAGTCGATTGTTTTGCATCCCTATCTGTATTCTTAGTGTGATGCATAGACTAAAGAGTAACGTCATGCTGTCATTATTTCACCCTAGCTATAATCTGTGCTAAAGTTGTCTAGCATATTTTTCTCAAAATGGCTGAACTGTAAAGACGTGTATTTCTGCATTTTTCGCTAAAATGGAGCTCAACAACGTTTATTTCGACGAAAACAAATCAACAAGTTATTTAGTGAACGCGGATAAGATTCCCTGTGACGTATCGTGTGGATCGGACATTACATTCCCGTTTTATCATTGGGTATTCCCCAAGGAGAATATTGGACCATTGAATGAAATTTCAAGAAACAGTTTAAAATTTATCCACAGTCCCTCGCCAGATATAATTAAAGACTTGAGAAGAGTTCTGTGATGTGCGCGTGATTGTATATAATGGCGTTAGCATCCTTGTAATATAATTGACGTGTGTAATTATTGTTAAATATGAGTTTTCTATCTGTAAATAATTTGCGCAATAGGCGCGTTAGTAATCAAAACAATATTTTCGGACCAGCTCAGATGTCTATTTCCAACTTCTACACGGATTCAAGACAGTCCCAAGGCATGCAGACCGTAATGGAGGACTATTTTCCCGCCTGTGATAAAAACGACTTTAAAATGTCTTTCGGAGACGAATTATTTATCAACAACTTGCATCTGATCCCGGATCCGTTGAAGAAGAACCTCGCCGACACCTTAATTACCGAAGAGAAGCCTAAATCGAAGCCTACAATGGCGAATAACGTCCACAAGGAGACTATGACCCACGAAACAGATCCATACCCCAAACTGTCAGGTATCACAAACTTTTTCTCTGGTGTTTTCAACGTCCTAACATCAGCTATGTTCAGGAGAGCTCAATCGCCTGTACATTTTCACGACTGTGTTGACACTGACAGCCCAGAGATGGCGCCAGTGTCTTGGCAGCCCGCCAAGCAGGAGAAAGATAAAAATGAATTAGCTGAGCCGTTCTCAAAGTGTAACAAAACAAACTTGGAGAAATTAACCGAACCAGGCATTACAACAGACGCATCAGTCATGGCAGACTGTAAAAATGCAGCTCTTCAGTGTGAGGACAAGCTGAAAAGAGTTAAGGAGTTACTTTCATCAAAAAAAGTGCCGGCACCAACCCCCAAGCGCTGTAGACGTCCTAAAAAGGTCTTTGTGGAAGCCAGTTCTGTTGAAGACTGTTTTGAAGATGCATTTTGTCCCGAAGACCTTGTAAGTGACCCTGATGAGCCCCACATGGAGTACTACACACCAATGCAGTACCACACTGATGATTTTTGTGAGATTCAGTCTCCTTTGCCGATGAAATGTGGCCAGAGTGGAAAAAACAGAGAGTTTACAACCAATGTAAACAAAGAAAATGAATGCATGATTTCTAGTAATCCAATTTTTGAAGAGACTATTGTAAAAGGGGATGATAAGGATACTATTCGAGTCCCGGAACGCAAACCAGATGAGGAAAGCAGTAAGAGGGAAGTAGTGTCATCCTGTGAAGATAAACTGGCAAGGTTGAAGGCAATGCTCCAAGAGAAACGTAAGAAAACCATCCCGGAGCCGGAACCAAGCCCTACAGAGAGTGTCCCTATCAAAATCAAGGATAAAAGATACAAAAACCCCCATCGTAGTAATGGTAAACGAGATAAATCACGGATGAAGAGAAACATTGACGAAGACATGCTATTTGCCAACGAAATTGCCTTAGATGATTCGAGCGTAGACAACTCACCTGACATCCTCGCAGATAGGTGTCCGTTTACCAAAGACGAGATCAAGCCAGATAACAGCTTTTTCGATGAAGTTCGTGGTCGATTCCGGTCGGATTCCTTAACCGATAGTGAAGATGCTTTCCAGATTGTCGTGTCTGATAGCCCAAGGAGACGCAAGCTGTCAGATTGTGACTCGGAGGACTCGTTTATCGTGTTTGAGGATTCCCCAGACAGCTGCTACACATCCAACGAAGTCTTTGATTCAGATTCGGATGAGGAATCCGGTCTCAGTGATTCCGGTTGCATGACATCTCTGTCACACCCATTGACAAGGACTGTTACGAATTTGACAGAAGACTGTTTGTATAAAGAAGAGTGCACCGATGAGGTGGACTGTGCGTATGAGAGTGATCCGACTGGTGCGAGGTGTACGGGAGACAGCAGGAGTGGAGTCCTGCTGGATGCTAACAAGAAACTGGCGAAGAAGAGACTTCCTGGAAAAAAGGTGAGTTTTGAAAACTTTTTCGAAAATTCTTGATAAACTGTGTTCCAGGTTCTCCAAAACTCAAAATATTCCAATAATATAATATTCTAATAATCTCATATCTGATAAGACTTCAAAAAACCTTCAAATCGTCAGAAGGACACAAAAATACATTATACAGGATAATAAATGTTACCACCGGGTTCGGAAGGTTGCTTTTGTTGAGAAGAACCCGGCAAGAAACTCAACAATTACTCTTTAAAAAAAATATTATACAATGTTATTGGTTACAGTATTTATATCTCATGAATATAAGCCCATGGACACAGTACAAATGCTCAATTGTCAAAAATAATAACTACACACTACAAATATTTGTGAGCATGGCAAATTCCAGCCAGTCAAAGCAGTATACAGGGTTATAGTGCTACCGTGCTTAGGCACTATACATATGAGTTTGAATTACTTCTCAGACATATGCAGGTTTCCTCACAATGTTTCCCTTCACCGTAAAGCATATCGTGTGAAATCACTGTACATAAGATTTTATAAAAACTCATTGGTACAGGCCCCACTGGGATTCGAACTTGTGTATCAGCCGACTGCTCAAACCCCAAGGCCACTTGGCTCTTTTCTATATTCCCGTGATATCCCATAACCCTGTAAGCATTGTATATGTATATCCAAAATGCATTACACGAGCTCGCGGCACAGTTGCTATTGCGCAAATCATTCCATCAGCGAAGTTAAGCAATTTTAGCCCTAGCCAGTAATTGGATGGGTGACCGCCCGAGTTTACCTCCGTGCCTCGGAGAGCACGTTGAGCCGTCGGTCCCGGTTGCCAATTTGTCATCTTTGGCAATCATTACAGGTCAGTCGGAGGCCAAAAATAGTCTGACAACTGGTTTTACCCAGATCACAGATTTTCCTCGTAAAAAGGGGTTGCAAAGGTCGGATGGCAGTCGCTTCGTATAAAAATCAGGTGATCAGCCACATCGGGTTGAATCAAATGCCGACCCCAACAATGTATGGGATAAGGCCAGGGACGATGATGATATGGTACACGAAGTACCAGGCGCACATAACGGACAAGGAGTTAATAAGTTGATTGCGACTAACATGGAGCCACATCGGGTTGAATCAAGTGCCGACCACAACAATGTATGGGATAAGGCCAGGGAGATGATGATCCAAAATGCATTACACATAACCATAACATTTCTTTAATAAATACATTGGTTGAAAGCAAATTTCTTCACATGGTTGTATAAATTTATCAACTCACAAGGTTGATAACAATTTTTATCAGAATGATAATTATGTTGTCCAGACTGGTTTTACATTTAAATGTTACTTTATAACATTTATTGCTTTGAATAATAACCTTTCAGAGAAATTTATTACACCTGAATATTTTGGAAAAGATTAACCGCAGAATTATATGCTGTGAACCCGTGGTCGATTTAGTTTTATATAATATATCGGTTTAAATTGACAGTGTCATACAAACTTTCATCCCCTATTTTATACTCTTGGGGGTAGAATAAATCAAAATCCTTTCTTATCGGATGCCTACGTCAAAACATTTACCTGCATGCCATATTTCAGCCCGATCCGTCCAGTGGTTTGGGCTGTGCGTTGATAGATCTATGTCAGTCAGTCACCTTTCAGTTATATATATTTAAATAAGTAAAATATATTGTACAATATGTATTTATAATGATGAACATACATACATACATATCCTCACGCCTGTATTCCCCGAAGGGGTAGGCAGAGGTGTTGTAATCACAACACCCACTTTTCACCGAAAATGATTAATGCCGACGTGACAGATGGTGAGCCCATCGCCGTCTCAGACACTTTACATATGTCATTGAATTACTTCTCAGAAATATGCAGGTTTCCTCACGATGTTTTCCTTTACCGTAAAACACGTGGTGTGAAATAATTGTACATAAGTTTAAAAAAAAACTCATTGGTACAGGCCCAAATCTCAAGGCCACCACGGCTATAATGATGAACTTTTTATATTCCAACCTTCATCTACCACACCTGCCCATATTACCTGTTTCCAATTACCATCTTTCCCTTCTGTACCGTAAGGTTGTCTGGAAGAGATTGCTTTACCGACAAGGCCGTCTTATTGTATATTATAATGGTTATTGATCTTTGTTGTTTTATGTTTCTGGTTTTGTGATGTGTAATACAGTATCATTATTATTATTAATTAACAGTTGGTTCATTAATTAATCAACAGAGGATCTCGTGGCACAGTTGCTATTGCGCATATCATTCGATCAGGAAAGTTAAGCAACCCACCCCTAGCCAGTAATTCGATGCCTCGGAGAGCACGTTAAGCCGTCGGTCCCGGTTGACAATTTATCATCATCTTTGGCAATCGTTACAGGTCAGTCGGAGACCTAAAATAGTCTGACAACTGGTTTAACCTAGATTTTCCTCGTTAAAGGGGTTGCGAAGGTCAGATGGCAGTCGCTTCGTATAAAAATCAAGTGATCAGCCACATCGGGTTGAATCAAGTGCCGACCCCAACAATGTATGGGATAAGGCCAGGGACGATGATGATGATGAGTTGGTTCACAGACACACATTTCCAGGGGGTAAAACCGAGGGTGTATGCTAGTTTACCATAAATACCATTTAATAATGTTCAAGGTCGTATAATAATATCTTTGTCTATAAAGAAACTAAACAGGTTATAAACTTGTTGAGATAACGAGTGCTACAGGAACTTGATAAATACGTACCTACCATTCGATAGATGAAGTTAAGCACCCCCAACTCAAGCCAGTAGGTCGGTGGGTGACCCACGAGATTGGCCCATTAGATTGTAAATACTGTTATTCCAAAATAACAGCTTTTCACTAAATACGTATCGTATATACCTATTGACAGAAAAAAAAAACTTTTTCTCTGTCTGTCTGTTTATTCCGGGTAATCTCTGAAACGGCTGGACCGATTTTATCGGGACTTTCATTAGCAGATAGCTAATGTTCCAAGGAGTAACTTAGGATACATTTATTTAAAAAGACATTTAGGATTCCGGTGGAATCAAATCAAATCTACTCGTGTGAAACCGCAGGGCACATCTAGCTCTAAGTAAAGAAGCAAGTGTCCAGTTATTATTAACCTCCTTTGTGTAAAGTCGGCTAATACAACCGATACGCACTTATCATGATGACGTAACCATTTGTATGTATGTATGGTGACGCAGTAGATATTGTGTAGGTATTAGCTACAAATCAGTCAAACGTGTCTAAAATAAAGCTTAATTTTGTTAATTAAACGTGACTGGGCTATTTGGAAACTATGGGAGATATTAATATACGACTCTCTCCTTCTAACAGGTGACGAAAGATAGAGATGGTAGAAACATTTAATATGTGTAATTTTGTCCACGTCCAATCTATACTAATATCATAAAGCTTGAGAATTTGTTTGTTTGTATGAACGAGCTATTCTCAGGAACTGCTTATCCGATTTCAAAAATTATTTCAGTATTGGATAGTCCATCGAGGAAGGTTATAGGCAATATTTTATTTAAAAAAAATTAGGGATCCGTAAGAAAATTGCAATTTTGTAACCCAAGGTGCAAAATCCAAAATCTATTTATGCGTGCGCTGCAAAAACTATTGACAATAGAACAAAATGATGTACTACGGGTTTGTAGGTCTTATTAAGATCTACAAAAAAGTCCACGAGAGCACATATCTAACTATCATAGTTTAGTCACAATAACTACTTTTATGTTCATAAAAAATATTAAATCGTCTGAAGAATGAAACTACATTAAATGGGTATCGTAATATGATTATACATATAAAACATACTATTGTCTGTCTGGTTTCAATTGCGATATAAATAACTAGCTTTCTGGCTGCGACTTTCCCTGAATATAGTTTATTGGCGAGCCGGTTGGCTGGTTGTACACTGGCAGAGATAATTTCTATACTATACTAGCGGTGCCCGGTAAACGTTGTATTGCCATATGTTATCCTTACCATTTAAGGGTATGAAAAATATATCTTACATACTTAATTTTTTTTTCATTCAAGTATCTCGTGAGGAGCTCGTGGCACAGTTGCTATTACTCATATCATTTGATCAGCGAAGTTAAGCAACCCTAACCCTAGCCAGTATAGCCAGTGATATCGTCGTCAGGAAGGAAATTCGGTAGGAGATTATTATTATAGTTAGTTTAGGTTAGAAGTATGGTTTGTTTTCCAGGAAAAAGATCGGGATGATGACACAAAGTGCAAATGCTAGTTAGTGATGAAATGATTGTACAAATAATGCAACTAACAGTTTAACCCTCGGCTGATGACATCATAGGGTGATGACTCAGGTTGTTACGACGAATTTTGAAAATACAATTTATAATCATCAGAATCTGGTTGACCTCTTTGGTTTTCTTATAGCTGTGCCCCGCGGTTTCACCCGCGTAGGCTTAATTTTATGGGTGGATTTTTTCACGGAGCCCTAACTTAATAAAGTATCCTAAGTTACTCCTTGTAACATTAACTACCTGTGAGTGAAAGTCCCGTAGAAATCGTTCCAGACGTTTCAGAGTTATCGAGAAAATGTTAAGAATTTATTTATTTATGTACTTACATTATATACTTTCATATGCATTAAGTGAAAGGCTGTTAATTTGAAATTACAAACAGACACTTCATTTTTATTTATCTGTATGTATAGTTCGGGATATAGTATCCTATGTCCTTCTCCTGGTTCTAAGCTACCTCTCCACCAATTTTCAGCTAAATCGGTTCAGCCGTTGTTGAGTTATAAATTGTGTAACTAACACGACATTATTTTATATATATAGATGTAAGCCGGTGAACATCAGTCCCGATTCGGGGTTCTCTAGTTTTTTTATCGCCCCGTAAGCTGGAATTCTCACGTCTGAGCTATCATCATTTGACGGAAGTCGGCGAAATTTACTTTCATATTGTATGAGTTTTTCAGTCCCTGAAAACATGGTCTCAAAGACATTTTCCAAAAATTAAACCTAGCTAGATGATTTTTTTCCCTGTAACCCCTTAACACAAAATTTCATGAAAATCGTTGATTAATTAAAAATGGTCAAGGTATACGAATACGAGGCGGGACTCTAACTTTTTTTTTTTGTTGACGAGGGGGAAACTTTCAAAAGGTCCCCGACCGCCCAGGGAGAGGCAGATCAGGGTATGTGGGATTCTTACCGCACTAAACCCTCCCCGTGGCCATCCTCAGTGCTCAGGGGGGACTCCGGGTACTCTGATAGAACGCTCCGGTGTCCCCCCACACTTTGCCGGGGCACATCCCCGGGGCAGCTGTGACGCCGCCCCTGGAGACCTCGCTGTGCAAGGCAGCGTGAGCCACATCGCGCTGCCACCTTCCCGGGCCCGCGGCTCGGTGGTCAAAGCTCCCACCCCGACCACCGCCAGCAGGCCATCCGGCCCCCTTTTAGTCGCCTCATACGGCAGGCAGGGGATACCATAGCCATATTCTTAGACCCTGGCTATTGGGTGGACGAGGCGGGACTCAAAATTAACCTAACCCACACTTAACTCTAACCTAACCTCTGAGTTTGGATACACCAACCGACAGATGGCGCAAGGCGGCCACTACCCCGCAAATCAAAAGAAAAAAATGCATGAGGTAGGATCATGAGTTCAGTTGGCAGAGCAACTGCACGGTTTGCAGAGGTCGTGGGTTCGAGTCCCGCCTCGTGTGCGTATTTTTCTTGACCATTTTTAAGAATTCAGAATGTAAGACTGTGTCATGCAAAAACAATTCAAGACATTTTAATTATCTGTATAAATATACATACAGTGCTAATACGTAATATACATACGTCTTTAAATAACTTCTCAGACATATGCAAGTTTCCTCACGATGTTTTCCTTCACCGTAAAGCACGTGGCGTGAAATCACTGCACATATTTTTTTTAGAAAAACTCATTGGTACAGGCCCCGCTGGGATTCGAACTTGCATCGCTTGTGTAGCAGGCGACTGCTCAAACCCCGAGGCCACCCACAATGTCGTAATCTTGGTATACAAACTTTTTCGTAAGATTGTGACCAACGACAAATGGCGGTTTTACATATTGTGTCGAAACCAGTGTAGGTTTGATAAGGTTTGTGTATTAAAGTTTAGGTACGATAACATTACGACTGTGAAATATCATATTTATTATGTTATATCGAAATAGAAAGTGTTCATTTATAAATTACTAGCTTAGCCCCACGGCTTCACCCGCGTAGACTTAGATTTTATGGGTGAATTTTTTCACGGAACCGTAACCTAACAAAAATACCCTAAGTTTCTCCTTGTGTCCCGTGGAAATCGTCCAGAGGTTTCAGAGTTAACCCGGAGCAAACGGACAGACAGACAAATTTTACAAATTAGTTTTTGATGTATGTACCTTATATACTTTAGTATGCATTAAGTTAAAAGCTGTTAAACAGACACTCAAATTTTATTTATCTGTGTGTATATATTTTCCGGGATATCCTATGTCCTTCTCCTGGTTCTAAGTTACCTCCCCACCAATTTTCAGCCAAATCGGTTCAGTCGTTGTTGAGTTGTCGTGGTGGCCTTGAGGTTTGAGCAGTGGCCTGCTACGCAAGCGACGCAAGTTCGAATCCCAGCGGGGCCTGTACCAATGAGTATTTCTAAAAAACTTATGTACAGTGATTTCATACCACGTGCTTTACGGTGAAGGAAAACATCGTGAGGAAACCTGCATATGTCTGACAAGTAATTCAATGACGTATGTAAAGTGTCTAAGACGGCGATGGACTCATCATCTGTCACGTTGGCACTTAATCATCTTATGTGAAAAGTGGGTATTGTGATAACAACACCTCTGCCTACTCTGCCTCTGCCTCTGCCCCTTCGGGGAATACAGGCGTGAGCCGTAACTTGACAGATGTCGGCGAAATTTGCTATCGTATTGCAATGATGTTGTATGAGATTTTCAGTGCCTGAAAACATGGTCAAAAACATTGTTTTCCAAAAATGAAACCTAGCTAGATCTAGTTTCTGCTCCTGAAACCCCCTACACACAAAATTTCATGAAAATCGTTGGAGCCGTTTCCGAGAATCAGATTCTGTTTATATTTATATATTACATGTATAGAAGTATAGAAATGCCCCTTTAAAGGTATAAGATAAGATTAATATGTAGTTATTTTGTTGCGTGGGTATGTACAAACAGACAGCGTTAGTATTTTCATCACGATTACATACACCAGTGAATCAGTGACGATCTTGACGTCACACACGCATATATCGTTGACTCATTTGCTTCATCGAAAACGTCATCGTTCGTGATAGGTATAACCGTACTTTTTTTTAGACTAACCTCGTTGGTCTAATGGTCGCAAATGTAACTGTGGAACACGAGGTCCTGGGTTCCGGGCAATGTTATTGGGATTTTCCACCATGCTCACTAAAATCCCTTTGCTTGCGGCGGCGTCTGGATGACGGGTTGTCCACTTCCCTCTATGATGGTTGAGGAGGTCAATGGCTGGCATTCACGTCATACTTGTGAACAGGTGCTGCTTGTGGGGGCTGGTCATCTCAAGCTACGCATTAAGTTATAAGTAGATGTACTAGATTTTTAGTTATGTTAATATTTATCGACATTTGTGCATTGGAACATTGTCCATGACCTTACTTCTTAAATTATTTATTTTGTATTCTTTAAATTGTATGAGAGTAATTGCTCAGTTCCTTGCCAGGTTCTTCCCAGTAAAAGCAACCTTCCGAACCTGGCGGTAGCATGTATAATACTGTATAATTATGTCATTCTGACGACTTGAAAGTACTTTGTAAAAAGTCTAATCGAATAAAGATATTTTTGACTTTGACTGCATAAATCAGTGTATCTATTAAAAAATCCGCATAAGTAATCCGTAGCGTCATTTTAGACCTAGTATACATAGTAACAGACAGCGGGAAGCGACTTTGTTATATACTATTTAGTATAAAATCGCATGGCACAACTAATATTCATGTTTATATATACCATTCCCGTTAATTGCAGGTGACATTCTCGTCCCAGCCGCCGGAGGTGCGCGTGATGCGAGTGTGGACCTTCGCAGCCAAACAGGCGCGCATCGGGAACTGGGAGAGGTTCTCACGGGACAGGGATAGATTTAAACGAAGGTCAGTCGATCTACGCAATGTATTAACACGATACCATTATATATAACCTATCGAAACACCCCCTTTTTAACGCACAAACAACCCTGTAAACACACGCTAGCACCCTTCTTGACACACATAAACACCCCTTTTAACATACGCTAACATTCTTCTGAACACACAAACACCCCTCTTAGCACACACAAACACCCTTCTTAAAACACGCTAACACCCATCTTAACTAACACATATACATCCTATTTAACGCACGCAAACACCCTTCTTAGCATACCCAAACACCCTTCTTAAAACACGCTAACACCCATCTTAACTAACAAATATACATCCTATTTAACGCTCGCAAACATCCTTCTTAGCATACCCAAACACCCTTCTTAAAACACGCTAACACCCATCTTAACTAACACATATACATCCTATTTAACGCACGCAAACACCCTTCTTAGCATACCCAAACACCCTTCTTAAAACACGCTAACACCCATCTTAACTAACAAATATACATCCTATTTAACGCTCGCAAACATCCTTCTTAGCATACCCAAACACCCTTCTTAAAACACGCTAACACTCATCTTAAAACACGCTAACACCCATCTTAAAACACGCTAACACCCATCTTAAAACACGCTAACACCCATCTTAAAACACGCTAACACCCATCTTAAAACACGCTAACACCCATCTTTACTAACACACACATACACCACCACGCATACGCCTTTCTAAACACACTTCTTCTTCGCCTTCTTATAACACACTAACACGCAAGCATTTACCTTCACACGCACACTCGCTGTACACCTCCACCTTACAGAAGATCGCACCTATTTGTGATAACAACATCTCTGCCTACCCCTTCGGGGAATACAGGCGTGAGCATATGTATTTGGGGCTCTGTATTCGGTACGCCACGGTTATATAAGAGCATTTTTTAACGGTAACCCATTATAGATGTGTTACCACATAGAAAAACCATTGCTTAGTTATATTTATAACCGCACTGAATGTTTCGTTCGTCATGATAATTTGGCAACTGGTGTCTTGCTCTGGCATTCGATTCAATCACAATGTTACACGCTATGTAAACAAAGGATTCTATCTGACCGACAGCACAATACTAGATTAAATAAAATACATACATAATACGTTGACGTAGCGGGACCTATACCGATGATTTTCTCTAAAAACTTATGTGATTTCACACCACGTGCTTTACAGTGAAGGAAAACGTTAGGAAACCTGCATATGTCTGAGAAGTAATTCAAACACGTATGTATAGTGCCTGAGACGGCGATGGACTCACCCTCTGTCACGTTGGCAATTCATATTCGGTGAAATGTACCTTACCCTTACGTAGGGGAACCCTTCTGGGATGGCGTGAGCATATTTATTATTTATTAATAAGCTTACCAATAAAATCTTTTCACTTTTCTCGTAATCACATTTATAATTAAGACGTGAAAAATGAAATAATAATTGTTGTTTAACAAACTTTTGAAATTTCATGAAAATTCAATGTGTAAATAAATATTCCAGGATCGCAGATGTGGACATGGCAGTGTCGTGGGTGCTGAAGCCGCAGCATCGCTCCAGGGTCGTGTTTCAGCGGTTCATGCCCTGGTGGAACGCACAGAAGAGAAGAGAACTCGCCGAGAAGAATTCACACGGTAACAAGAGTGTAGAAGAAAATAGCCAACACACAGATAAATTAGCAGATATTAGGAGCAATGAAAATGGAATGTTGGAAAATAATAAAACGGAAGGTATTTTTAAAATTAACGGTGAAGACACGAATATTTCACAGCTACCCTCAATTAATGAAAATAGAACTCAAGTTGAAAAATGTAAAGTTAATGACGATTTTAATGATTTCAACGGTCATGTTGATGTCCATCATGATGATTTGATCACTATCACTGATCAACTAGGAAAACTGTCACTGAATATGAATTTGGAAGTGTCAAATGTATGACACTTAAGATTACAAACACACAGATTTTACAACTCATTTAAATTGTAATTTTACGTAAATAATAAGCAATCATCAATCAGGTAAACTAATACTGCAGCCCGATAGTGTGACCAACACTAATGTACCTTGTAAAGAATGGAATCTCTGTGCCGATATATTGCAAGTCCACTAAAGCTAGCATAACCTCTTAAAATCCATATTTTCGGCTCCAAAAATTATAAAATAATTACTTAAAAAAATATATCTTATTTTAAAAGTCTATCAATAGTACAAGTGCCTTAAGCGCGTTAGCAACACGGCGTTTCTGACGCTTGTATTGTTGTTAGAAAAATAACATAATTGTCTATGAAATGCCTCTACGATATGACATTGAAATCACCAATTATGTTAACTGGCTCGGAGAATATAGCAATATAAAAATGAAAAATATTTATTCAGTTTGGACTCTGGTAAGGCACTTGTAAATTTACCATCAAATTCAAATTCAAATTCAAAATATCTTTATTTGATTAGACTTCTTACAAAGCACTTTCAAATCGTCAGAAGGACACAAAATACAGTATACATGATTATAAATGTTACCACCGGGTTCGGAAGGTAGCTTTTGTTGAGAAGAACCTGTCAAGAAACTCAACAATTACTCTTTTAAAAAAATATATATTATACAATGTTTTTGGTTACAGTATTTATATCTCATGAATATAAGCCCATGGACACAGTTCAAATGCTCAATTGTCAAATATAATAACTAAAATATTACAAATATTTGTGAGCATCGGTTCAGAAACTAGCCTTCTAAGAAGAACAAATTAGTATTGTTGGCTCAGCGGATGCAGTATTCGTTTACCATTACGTGTTAACACATCGCACTCTCGGAACGATAGGGGCACAACTCAAACATTTGCAAAAATAATTATGTTAAAATACAATATACTTTATAGCACAACAATTCAAGGACAAAAAAAATAAAAGGGTACGGTTACAAAGGTGGTGTTATCGAACGATCTCTACCAGACAACCTAGGGTCCGGATACAGCGATACAAATAGTTATACAGACAGGCGTGTGAGACGAAGGTAGGGAAACTAGATATGAATACAATACGCGGTTTCACCCGCCTAGTTCCCGTTCCCGTGGGAGTACGGGGATAAAATAAAGTCTATGTTACTTGCTGATGATGTAGCTTTCCAATGGTGAAATTGGCGTAGTAGTTTTTGTGTTTATTCATTAGAAATATGCACACAACATTACAAATATTTACTCTTTATAATAGTAGTCTAGATTAATTAAGATACATACATACATACATATGCTCACGCCTGTATTCCCCGAAGGGGTAGGCAGAGGTGTTGTCAAAGTCAAAGTCAAAAGTATCTTTATTCGATTAGACTTTTTACAAAGCACTTTCAAATCGTCAGAATGACATAATTATACAGTATTATACATGATACCGCCAGGTTCGGAAGGTTGCTTTTACTGAGAAGAACCTGGCAAGAAACTCAGTAATTACTCTTTTCAAAAATATTATACAATTTAAAGAATACAAAATAAATAATTTAAAAAAAACGTGAGCTCATGGACACAGTTCCAATGCACAAATGTCGATAAAAATTAACATAACTAAAAATCTAGTACATCTACTTATAACTAAATGCGTAGCTTGAGATGACCACATTGAGATGGCTTGTAATCACAACACCCACTTTTCACCGAAGATGATTAAGTGCCAACGTGACAGATGATTAATTAAGATAAATAAATAAATATTTTTGTTTAACACCTCTCGACAATGCATAACCTAAACTAAACTTTAATAATATAAAATACATTACTTAAATAATATAATATATTACTGACTGAGTTATAAATTCAAACTTACGGATTAAAAAAATATATTTTGGAATTGAGGCCCAATCGTTCTGAGGGTGCGACATATTTGAAAAGAGGTTTAATCTTAACCCCGTTATTACTGAACATAGACTAGAAAGAACTTGGTTTAAAAGTAGCCATCCATCTCTCTCTGTGATACGGATTTAAAAAGGGACGATAATTTTAGTCCGACTTCAGTCTAGTCTTAATTTAAACTATGTTTTAAATTTACGGAGGAATTTTTTAAAAAGAGTAAAATCTGTGTGTCCATTTGTCAAATGGCAATATTTGAGAGATAATAAGAGAAAATTATTTATTGGATAATAAAATATATTTTCACATTTTATCAATGCATTTAAGAAATGCAACAGAATGGCGTATTAAAATTATTTAATCACATTTTTTGAAAGATATAATACTTATAAATTTATAAATATCACAAGTGTATTGAAATAGGGAACTTTAAAACACAATAATCACAAAAATGAGACTGATGTGCCTGTCGTTAAATTTGGCTGCGGTAAGCGCTTACCGTAATTACCATTTGGATGTATCTAGATTATTCAAGCGCTTTACATTGAGTCGTAGCTTTCAAAATAAGTACCTTTACGTGAGACGGATTTTCAGTTGTAATATTTGCCTGAAAAAGTTGGTTTAACTGAAGATTTGTTACATATTCCTTAGCGTCAAGGAAATAAGTACATATATACGATTTGGTTTAACATTCTACAAATATTTGTACCATAAGGTGGAATTCGATCCGTACAGAAAGTTTCGTGCAATATCTTTCAATTTAATAGGAATGTATTTTTTTAAAAGCGTAAGAAAATATTGTTTAATTCAACGTTTCAGTTGTTTCAAATGTATAAATATTTAAATGGTAAAGAAATTCATGAAAGAGTTTTTTTAGATTTTAAGGAAGTGCACACCGCCATCTTTTGGCGAACCAAGTGCAACTTTAGAAAATGTATCTTTTGCGTTAATCTTTGTAAATTGTAAATATGCTATAATTATACACACGTACCTAATGTTACATTACAAGAACTATCTAACAACTAATATATTGAAAATAAAATTATTAAGTTATATTTAAGGGTTTGGTTTACTATTAAAATATATATGCACAGCAGAATTGTGTGTTATTTGACTCCAAACCTCAACTGGACAGATGGACAAGAGATACCTGTATGTGTGAACGATAGATTGGCACTAATTTACCACCAACTTTTGTAGATTTTAGGGACAGGTTGAATGGAAAAGTCTAAAACTAAGAGGCAAAATGATTAATATACGGAAAACCAAACTATTCTAACACATAACAAAAACTTTATCAAAACTGTGAGGACGGGACGCGCGGGAACGTGACTATATTTCAAAACCGAATCAGCCATCTTTTCTACTCAACATTAGCGCCCTCACGCGTCAATAATCAAATTACTCCACACGTTAATGTCAGATGTCACGCTGACCGGCTTCCGTCCCACAGACAAATAATATTAATTAATAAAATAAACCACAGATAAAAAATGGCCGTAAGTATGTGTCGCGGAGAGACTCATGACGGGCAATGAATACATATGCTCACGCCTGTATTCCCCGAAGGGGTAGGCAGAGGTATTGTAATCACAACACCCACTTTTCACCGAAGATGATTAAGTGCCAACGTGACAGAGGGTGAGTCCATTGCCGTCTCAGGCACCATAAATACGTCTTTGAATTTACTTCTCAGAAATATGCAGGTTTCCTCACGATGTTTTCCTTCACCGTAAAGCACGTGGTGTGTAATCACTGAACATAAGTTTCTTTAGAAAAACTCATTGGTACAGGCGCCGCTGGGATTCGAACTTGCGTCACTTGCGTAGCAGGCCACTGCTCAAACCACAAGGCCACCACGGCACCTTAGATACCTTCATATTGTTAGAGAGATTGCTGTTTCATCCGAGACGTATTTTGATTTAGTAATATATTTATTTGAAATGTGGGACATTATACACTGTGTCAAAATTAAACAGGTTTAATTTTTTTTAAACAATTTTATTTGTATATGTTATACACTACAGACGCATATAAGTTGTATCATAAGGTGGCAAGCCAAATACTTCTGGTTTGAAGTCTCGCAATGAAGTAAGTACTAGTGATGCGTTGCGCAACCGTTCCCGGTCTAACGCAATTTCTGGTATCATGACGACCTGAAGCATGTAAGCGTTTTTAATATTTTGATTGAAATATCTATAAATGAAGTGAAAGCTACGTCATCTTGTGACATACTATAATAATCTATATTTATGTATATTATGGACCTAGTTAAGGCCGAATAAATACTAGTAGTGACATCTAGTACTGAATAGTTTAAATACAGAGGTAGCGACATCTAGTAACAAAAGTTAGAAGATATATCAATAGCGACATCTAGTAACGAGTAGTTTGACAATATTTAATTAGCGACATCTAGTGAAAAGTAGTTCAAAAGAAGTCAAGTAGCGACATCTAGCGAAGGATAGCTTTCATAAGTTCGAGTAGCGACATCTAGTCGTGAATCGTGAAAACACTGACTTTGTTTACATAGCAAACTTGCACAAAATGCGCTTCACAGTATTTTTGTTGTCGGTCATCACAAACCGCAACGCATGTTAAATAGGACAACGAGAAATACACGTGGACTTTGTACTACTCACTTATTATGAATAGAATAGAATAAATTATGTGGACATATTTAGCCCTAATCTACTCATTTTCAAATATATCTTCTTCCATAGATAAACAGACAGACGGACAGAATGTATTAATTTAAATAATGTTTTTATTTTGAGTGAAAAGCTGTTAAGTCTGAATTACAAACGGACACATACATTTTATTTATCTGTACCTATAGTTAATGTTACCTGCATCCCAGCTCCTTTGGCAGCCTCGACGCCAATCGGTGAATCTTCAAACACCAAACACTGTTACCGTCAACAACATGCTGTTTAATAAATAACTAAAGATCATTAAAACGACATGTTGAGAAGGTACACTACAACTCAATAGACTAGCTATCAGGGGGCCAATTATGGTCATTCAAGCAGCGCGTATTAAGAACTTCTTAGCTTTGACGGTTAATTTTACCTTAACAAAATGAAAGGTCAAAGTAGATACACTCTGCTTCACTTAATACACTCTGCTTAAACCGATGCTGGTAGGCCCAAGGTGCCTTACCATAACATCTCTTATTATGAGACATGTATATGACGTGTATAAGTCTGTCACTGTCACATATTGGAACTATGATGGCAATAACCTGGGCCGTCTCCATCATAGACGCAAGTGTTGGTCACGTTCATAGGCTGCAGTGGCTTACCATCAGGTATTATTTATAAGGTAGTCAACGCGCGAGTGCCACCCTTGGTGTTGGTCACGTTCATAGGCTGCAGTAGCTTACCATCAGGTATTATTTATCCACAGATACCTTAGCTGGCTGCGGTTTATCCGGGAAGCGAGCTGCGGCGACCAAATATATGTCCGGGTTTGGCTTCCCTCTGTCCACTTCTGGGTCGGACGCACTCACCTGCATCATACACATTGCCATCAAACAATTGATGGTAGGTAGGTACTTAAAACTGATAGACTTATCTATAGTTAATTATAGCGGACGTCACGCGATTTCACCCGCATACTCTTCGTCCCTGACAGGTACCTGCGTAGTAGGAAACACAAGCTGTTCGCTGTCCCCAACAGTCGAACAGTAGCTCGTGCTAAGTCCCCCATACCTCGCTCGTTAACTGCACTCAATGCTCTCCTGGAGTCTAACCCTACTGTGGATGTGTTTGATGACGGATGGAACTAGCTATTATTAGAGTGAATGGTGTTCTGCGAGAAAGGATGAACGTTCATATTTTAGTTTTAGTTTTTATATTATATTTTATGTGTATATTGCATTACCTGTGTCTGATTAGTGTAATTGGCATTGTATGCCGTTATAATAATTGAATAAATAAAAATACTTCTCGCTCCCGTGGGAGTACATTATAGCCTTTTTTACTCGCTGATAATGTAACTATACGTCGCTGAGAGCATTTTACAAAACCGGTCCAGTAGTTTATACGTTTACATGTTATCTGTCAGATTTATCCATACCTTCAATTACATTATAATGTTAACTGGCGATAACTTATTGCAATGAAATTAAGGACTTAATTATAGATTTGCTTATCTCTAGTAAGTTAAAGGACAGATGGATAGAATATTGAAAACAGCCGTCTTTCTGTCCTCTTGTATAGATCTTTAGCTACACATAATATACACATGAGTTCACGTCATACTTGTGAACAGGTGCCGCTTGTGGAGGCTGGTCATCTCAAGCTACACAATTTTACGTAGTACCTACTTTTAGTTTTTATATTTGTAATCGACGTTTGTGCACTGGAACTGTGTCCATAGGCTTATATATATTATGGTTTGTATTGTATTTCTCAAAAAATTTAAAACATATATTTTTTAAAATAGTAATTACTGAGTTTCTTGCCAGGTTCTTCTCAGTAAAAGCAACCTTCCGAACCTGGCGGTATCATGTATGATACTGTATAATTATGTCATTCTGACGATTTGAAAGTACTTTGTGAAAAGTCTGAAGATATTTTGAATTTAAGTTTGTTGAGAATTTCATACTTTATGATGAAATAGTCCAAACAGCTTGGGTCTGGCTCTCGTGTGGAGTTGGACAGCTTCCTCCGTTGAATTAGTGACCAGAGCAATAGGTATTTTCTTGGTGTAAAGATGAGTTATTAATCTTTCAGCTCCTGTCAACCAAACACTAGTGTAATATCAAGTGAGTTTCAACATATAACTTTGATTTATATTATAAAGGTGTCGGGAAAAATAGCTGTTAAAATATGAGATACGGTAGTGAGTGATCAGCCACATCGGGTTGAATCAAGTGCCGACCCCAATAATGTATGGGATAAGGCCAGGGAGATGATGATATGGTACACGAAGTACCAGGCGCACATAACGGACAAGGAGTTAATAAGTTGATTGCGACTAACATGGAGCCACATCGGGTTGAATCAAGTGCCGACCCCAACAATGTATGGGATAAGGCCAGGGAGATGATGATATGGTACACGAAGTACCAGGCGCACATAACGGACAAGGAGTTAATAAGTTGATTGCGACTAACATGGAGCCACATCGGGTTGAATCAAGTGCCGACCACAACAGTGTATGGGATAAGGCCAGGGACGATGATGATGATAAGTAAGTTTGTATAGTAAGTATTATGTAACTGATTTAAAGCAATAAATATAATGAATATGCAAGCTGCCTACCTTGTTTCAGAGGTGCGGTAGGCAGCAGATTCTTCGCCAGCGCTGTCATTTGTTCCTCCAACTGGTCGGCAGTGATCGGCATCTTCAACTGTTTAACTACTGTTAAACATAATTCTCTGTCTGTCATTCCGTGTACCTGTCGATCATACTTCTAATAAGCTAAATAATAATAAAACCTCGACTCCTTCCGCACTGGATTTGATTTTATATTTTAGAAAATTCACACATTCACGGTTTCGAAAGAAACCGCAGGGCACGGCTTAAATTAGAAATTACAAAGTAAACGTAATTTGAGGAAAGGTGAAATAAAATGGATCGAAACAGCAAGAGGGATATAAAAATAATATACATACATACAAACAATAATATACATATATGTGGAATTGAAATAAAAATAAGTTTAAAGGTATGTATGAATCTTCTAAAAAGACGGAGTAACCGTTTTTAGTCTTTAACACATCCTAAAATAAATACGTCTTAAAATAATAATCAACTTCACGTCGTCCACCACCGTTCTGTCATCCGTGACATCTTCTCTTCTTCTATTCTTACCGATCACACGCTGCCTGTCATGCTTACATAAAACCCTTTTCCAAATTTACAGGTTGTCGGGGAAAATAGGCCAGTTGTTAAAATATTAGATAGAGTATAATTTTAGGAAGCAAATAAAAGTAAATGACAAATATATATTCTTCCGTTTTCGAGTTATAGACGTTTAAAGTTGACCATATCAAGGCATTATTTAAATCGTAGAGTTCGCATAAAAATCGTAGAGTTATTCACGTGAAATCTAACTACGTTTTTATTTTTTTTCTCCCACTTATAATCCTGAAATAATAACATAAAACCATTTTTTCAAAACCGTTACCCTTACCCTTAATTTAAAAAGTTCAATGACTGCCTACGTAATGTAGGTAAACGCGACCGCGCGTTCATTCAATCGCTTAAGGCCGCGAGCTCTTCGGCCCTTAGCAACCATAGCCTATAACTACGTTATCGTTGGAGCTAGATATTTTACGAATTCAACATAGTGATATATTCATAAAACACAACAACTTCTAGAAGACAACTGTTCCTTTTTCTCAGACACCGTGTATGTTCACTATTTGAATGCTACATAATCACTGATTCAAATAGGTTGTATTTCACCCCGTCCGCTAATAGTCAATAAGTACATTAGGCTATGAAAACATGACTGAACAAAAATATGGCATTTTATATACAGTTATACTTGAACTCATTACCCAGACACATTAGATTCATTATTCTCGATGAAAACACTTTTAAAATTTATTCTAGATTTAATGCAGTGGGTGCGATGTCACTAATGGGTGTAAAGGTCGCGACCCTTCGTAGCTACTATTATACTATAGTAAGTAACTACACTAAATAAATATATATACCCGCAGTTGCAACTCATTCGTATATTTTCTGTTGTATATCTCACAAATTTCCCTTATTACTTTGTGATACATTAATTCCGTGGCTGAAAACGAATGGAAGCATACAGTTATCATTATACAATGTATCTGTCTGTCTGTATGTAGACATAAAAAAAGGTCCAATGACTTATCTCACCACGTTGAAGGAAATCGTGAAGAAACCTGCATATGTCTGAGAAGTAATTCAAAGACGTATGTATAGTGCCTGAGACGGCGATGGACTCACTACTGTCACGTTGGCACTTAATCATATTCGGTGAAATGTGGGTTTTGTAACAACAAATTTCTTCGAAGGCTCATCAGGGAAGGTGTGAGCTTATAAATAGGAATAAATACTTATAACGCCCCGATTCGATCTCCGAAATGTCTCCCATAATTCTCCCGTTAGTAGCCCGGAGTCTGGATTAGTGGCTATTGCCCCTGGAAATATGGGGGTACTGTAAATACACCTGCCTACCCCTTCGGGGAATCCGCGAACTCTACGTAATCTCCCCCCCTTGCTAAAGCCGGCGCGCGACGAGCCTCTAGCCTTAAACATGTCCCTAAATAATACCACTCAGATCCAGCTCCCTAGCTCATCCTCCAGCAACGCCCTAAGCCGAGGTCCTAGCCCTGCACCGGGGCGCCCTTAGCTGTGTTGCTTAGTATTTGAGTTTAAGCTCGACTGGAGGCCCTTGGTTCTTACCCTTACCAACTGGAATACAAGGGGAATACAGACGTCAGCATATGTATGTAAATACCTATAACAGTTCCGTCCATATCAAATAAGCAGTGTGTCACTTTGCCAAATCTTTTCCTGGATAAACTCTTGTGACCGGATATCATAGCCTCGGCGCCCTCATGGTTTTGAAAGTTCTTGTGATGTATAAGTGATCTGAGCACCAAGGCATTGTGTTTTACAGGAAATTTCAGTGTAATCTCGTCAATTTATTTCACAAAAACAACGCTTGACAGGTAGATACCAACTTGTCAGTTTATTGACATTCATCAACATAGATAAAGGTGGGGTTCCTCCACATATTTTTAACAATTTACTAGATATTTTTCTCAACAATCACTTGACATTGGCGGAATAGCTGTACTCAAGCTCGTCGCCAATAAATAAAAATTACAGTTAAATACTAACAGTTTGCTGCATTTTGCAGCAGTCCCCTGCTACACAAGCGACGCCAGTTCGAATCCCAACATGCTTTATGGTGAAGGAAAACATCGTGAGAAAGCCTGCATGTGTCTGAGAGAAGCAATTCAAAGACATATAGTGCCAGAGACGGCGATGGACTCACCCTCTATCACGTCGGCACTTAATTATCTTCTATAAAAAGTGGGTGTCGTTATCGCAATACCTTTGCTTACTCCTTCGGGGGCTCCTCTGGGATGCGCGAGGGGTTTTCAACGAATATGACAGATGACAGATGGTGAGTCCATCGCCATCTCAGCCACTACAATACTACGTCTTTGAATTACTTCTCAGACATATGCAGGCCTACTTCACCGCAAAGTACGTGGTGTGAAATCTGAGGGCCTAGTGCGAGTTGTACACTGCCGCCGTTACAAGTCACAGCGTCGACGTAAACGCAGATTTGTTTAGGATCGAAACAGCGCCGTCTGTCGGCCTAAAGATGACACTATTGTGTGTATTTTAGAAAAAACTCATTGGCCAAACAGATCGCTGGGATTGCGACTCGCAATAAACGCTCAGTTGGAGCCAGCGACATAAATATATAAATAACCTTTCTTGTTTTTACCACACTTATACTCAAACATAAGAAAATACTGGGTTTTAATGCAAATAAATACTCTATAAATAAATGTCAATAACAATATTATATAAGCGACAGTGGTCAACTATACAACTATTGAACAATTGCAGTGTTCCGTAATATATCCGTGCGTCAACGCAGTCGGTCAATAAAAAAACTGCGTATAAGAATGCTTGAAACCTGTGTAAGAATTGCTTATTCATTACTAAAATTACGATTCATTAAAACGATTTATAAACACTAAATGAATTGTAAGCGTATTTATTTAATGTACATGAGACAATGGGCAGTTACACACGGTGACGATATCGCCCCGACTCCCGACTACGATATCGTACTACGAATCGTTGTTCGGTATTGAACATTTCTGAAAAAGATTATATATTAAGTTCCTATGGCGCCTCCTACTGAATATTTCGTCCATGTTCATCTTATATTTTTTTCCTAGTGTAAAACTAAGCAAATCTTCCCCCTACACTGTGTCGTTACCCGATGTCGTCACGACAATCTATCGGTGACGATATCGTTGACTACAACGGCACAGTGTAAAAGCATTTATTATCGACTAGCTATGCCCCGTGGCTTCACCCGCATAGACTTAATTTTATGGGTGGCATTTATCCACGTAACCTCAAACAGTAACCTAAGTTTAACTCCATGTTCATAAGTGCCTTAACTGAATAAATATTTTTTCATTTTACCCGTTCTAAATACAAAATTAAAAATATACAAAAAAATATGTATGTAACTTAAATATGTATATGTATATTTGGTGAAAAGCTGTTTATTTTGAATTGCAAACATTGCAATTTTATTTATCTGTATATAGACTATGTCAACTCACCAGCCAGACGATATCGTACAGTAATCGTGCGATGTGAACCCGCCCATTGTATGGTACGTGTTACACTGAACTATCGATATATAAAAATACTTTTGTTCAATCCCTGACTGTTGAGTGTTGACGTTATTACTGTTAAGTAGGTAAGTTTGTTTTGTTTTAATTAGTAATTAGTTATCATTTTAATTTGACATTGTGAAGGGGTTCCTGAAACTTTAGAAAACCTGTTGTTCAGGCGTTAAGTATAGGGAATAATGTCTAAACACTAACTCCCTTACAAAAATTGCCTTAACGATTTAATTGAATTAATCTCTTTTTGATTCCGTATCACAGAACTACTTTTTAAACCTAGGAATCAGTGTTTTTTTTTTGTTGACGAGGGGAAAACCTTCAAAAGGTCCCCGACCGCCCTGGGAGAGGCAGATCGGGGTATGTGGGATTTTTACCGCACTAAAACTCCCCGGTGGCTATCCTCAGTGCTCAGGGGGGACTCCGGGTACTCTGATAGAACGCACTGGTGTCCCCCCACACTTTGCCGGGGCACATCCCCGGGGCAGCTGTGACGCCGCCCCTAGAGACCTCGCTGTGCAAGGCAGCGCGAGCCACCTTCCCGGGCCCGCGGCTCGGTGGTCAAAGCTCCCACCCCGACCACCGCCAGCTGGCCCTCCGGCCCCCTTTTAGTCGCCTCTTACGACAGGCAGGGGATACCATAGCCATATTCTTAGACCCTGGCTATTGGGTGGGATATCTGAGAGCCTAGTGCGAGTAGATTTGTAAAGGATCGAAACAGCGCCGCCTGTCGCCCTAAAGATGACACTATTGTGAGCCCATACAAATCTGCGTTTACGTCGACGCGATGACTTGTGACGGGGATTTTAAGAAAACTCGCACTAATAACTCCTAGGGGATACAAGCGTGAGCATTCTGAATCCTCCTGTGGGCAAAAATAAGTTTAAAAAAATCTAGTTTACGATCTAATAAGCAAGTTAAAAAATGTAAAAATATGTAAGTATGTTTGCATTGAATAGGCTCCGAAACTACTGGACCGATTAGAAAAAATCTTTCAGCAATGGATAACATTATCGGCGAGTAACATAGATTATATTTTATCCTCATACTCCCACGGGAACGGGAACTAAGCGGTAATTGTTTACAGTTTGAACCATGGACCCGGCATTAGCAGTGGAAATCGCCGCGATTTCGCGTCAGAAAGCCCAACGCGATCTCACTGAAAGGGGAGGCTCTGAAATTCAGCACTTCTATGAAAACTCCGTGGTGTTCCTCACAGGGGGGTCAGGGTTCCTCGGGAAGCATCTTATTGAGAAAATATTTCGGTGAGTGATGGTTAAAAGTAGAATAAAATTACGTAGCTCTTGCGCTATAATAAAAATAAAATAAAATAAATATGCTCACGCCATCCTAGAAGGGTCCCCGAAGGGGTAAAAGCAGAGGTGTTGTAACAACACCCACATATCACCGATTATGATCAAGTGCCAACGTGACAGAGGGTGAGTCCATCGCCGTCTCAGGCACTATACATACGTCTTTGAATTACTTCTCAGAAATGTGCAGGTTTCCTCACGATGTTTTCCTTCACTGTAATGCACGTGGTGTGAAATAGCAGCACATAAGTTTTTTAGAAAAACTCATTAGTACAATACCCACTATAATGTTTCTTATTTATATTAAAATTAAATATTGTTAAAAAGCGATTTGGCACAAGATGTAAATAAAATAGCTAAGTGAATACCCCAAATAAAGCGGACCCAATTATCGTGGCGTATTTAATTACTACAACTATATACATATATACAGAAAGAATTAAAGTGTCCGGTTGTAATCCCAAATTAATAGCATTTCACTAAATATATTTGAAAGTTTATCTAAAACGGCTCGACTGATAAAACAGGACAGCTGATGATACGAAGAGTAACGTAGGCTACTTTAATGTAATAAAATAATTAAGTTTCGCGATAAAACCATGAAATTGAGTTTACACGGGATAAATGTGATAAATGATACAATATTTACGGTACATTCCATCCATGTGACATAACTGTAGAACGCCTTGTATGTATCGCACCCTCAGAATTATGGGCCTCAACTCCAAATTTTGTGTAAAGAGTGAGGGTCATAGACGAACTTAAAAATGTATGTAAGACGATTTTTTTTATAATTTATCGACAAAGCACAACATTGTATTGAAAACAAGTAATATTATGATTGCGATTTCCAAAAAAATTCAAGTGGTTGTATTATTCTGAGGGTGTGATAATGAATAATAACTTAATTTAAACTTTCTCCTACCTCTTCAGATCTGCAAAAGTGAAAAAAGTGTTCATGCTCATTCGGGATAAGAAAGGACAAAGCACTCAGGAGAGACTACGAAATATATTAAATGATCCGGTGAGTAGACTATATCCCGGTTTCTTTCCAACTTGCGTATTTTATGATAGAAATCACGTAGGCAGAGGTGTTGTAATCACAACAACCACTTTTCACACAAGATGATTAAGTGCCAACGTGACAGATGGTGAGTCCATCGCCGTCTCAGACACTACACACGTCATTGAATTACTTATCAGAAATATGCAGGTTTCCTCACGATGTTTTCCAAAGCACGTGGTGTGAAATCACTGTACATAAGTTTTTAGAAAACTCATTGTCACAGGCCCCGCTGAATGACATAATAATCAGTACTAGCTGTTACCCGCGACTTCGTCTGCGTAGAACTACTACTTCGTGTAAATTTGTTTGGACTGAATAGGCTCTGAAACTATAATGAAACGATTCTAATGAAGCCGGCACATTGAATTATTGAGATTAACATAGGTAGACTTTTCCTGACCCTGATCCCTGACTTAACTTAGTTTAATACGTTTTTGTATACGACATTTTTTGTTTTTCCTTCTTTGGTCAAAACATGTAGGTTTTGTGGACTCGATACTCGTGAGCACGCCACATACAGTTGCCCATGGGATTATACTCAATCGATGGGTCATAATCAAAAGCAGCATTGTGGAATGCTCCCCATGTATACATTGTAAACGCATTTCTCCTTTCTGACTGCCGTTCAGCATTTAACACACGTCGTCTTTGGGATTCTTCTGGCATCTCTGCAGCTATCAATGATGCGTGTCGCTCAGCATCTAAAATCTGCCGGGCCTGAGTCTGTTCATAGGTCTCGGCAGCTCTTTGCGTTGCGTGTCGCTCAGCATCTATAATCTGCTGGGCCTGAGTCTGTTCATAGGTTTCGGCAGCTCTTTGCGTTGCGTGTCGCTCAGCATCTAAAATCTGCCGGGCCTGAGTCTGTTCATAGGTCTCGGCAGCTCTTTGCGTTGCGTGTCGCTCAGCATCTAAAATCTGCCGGGCCTGAGTTTGTTCATAGGTCTCGGCAGCTCTTTGCGTTGCGTGTCGCTCAGCATCTAAAATCTGCCGGGCCTGAGTTTGTTCATAGGTCTCGGCAGCTCTTTGCGTTGCGTGTCGCTCAGCATCTAAAATCTGCCGGGCCTGAGTCTGCTCCTCAGATTCTTGGGATCTAGCTACTTGCGCAGTTCGAGCTCTTTTAGAGCTACGCGCTAAATTAGATTTACGCTTGCGAGGCATATTACTTAACCAGTTACCTACCTAAAGTAATAAAAACAGGTAAGTACTTATGCAAAAAAAAATTCTTTAGCTGACAAAAAAATGTAGTTAAAGGTACTGAGTACGAAACTATACTTAAGGTAGGTACTTATACACATGAAATAAAACAAAAACAAAACGAATTGATAAACTAAAACTAAATGTTAAAAAAAATATACTATCCACATGGAATAAAAACAAAATGAATCGATAAAATTATATGCGAAACTACTGGAACTATTTTATTCACAAAACAACATTACTTACCTATTAATACTCAATAAAAACTATGCTGACCTTCTTAGGTACCGTAACTACTTACTAAATGTGAAAAAACTTAAAAAAACCTGCCTACTAATCTACTACAATTTTATACCTATCCTAAAAATGAATTAAAGTATTTATTTTACCTATTAACTATAATTCTACCTACTACTAACTTATGCTAAACTAATAATAACAACCAAAACAACTAAGTAAATAACACAAAATGCTTATCCAAGAAACCCTAAACACCAATGAAAACGTAAAGAAAGCGAATACGTTGCAGCTCAAAATTGTAGATATCGCATGCGTCCGCCAACGACGTCTGCCCTCACGTGTCTGCCCGTTCGGGTAAGCATACTTTGTGATGTACACTCCTCCCACCGAGCCATCCGCGTCCCCCGCACGTCTTTGCCGCCGCGCCGCGCAGCGCGCCCGCGCCCGCCAGCCCCGCCACACCACACCATGCATCGTCACACTCACACATTCATAGTGTATAGGCCGATGGGCCTGATGGACATGTCAGGCAGAAAGTATTCTAAAAGCTGGCTAGGAGTATTTGAATTATGCGATACATAACTGCACCCCGCGTTTTCACCCGCATAATTCCGGGATCGGGATCGGGATAAAAAGTAAAGATGTCCTTTCCCAAGGTTCCATCTATCTCTATACCAAAATTCATCAAAATCGGTTCAGCGGTTTAGGCGTGAAAACGAAACAGACAGACTGTCTATGTCTTTCCCCAAGGTTCCATCTATCTCTATACCAAAATTCATTTAGTAGGCATATACGATACATAACTGCATCCTGCGTTATCTATCACTCGCATAATTACGGGATCGGGATCGGGATCGGGATAATAGGTTGCCTTTGTCCTTTTCCAAGGTTCCATCTATCTCTATACCAAAATTCATTTAGTAGGGATATACGATACACAACTGCACTCTGCGTTTCCACCCGTATAATTCCGGGATCGGGATCGGGATCTGGATAAAAAGTACCCTATGTCCTTTCCCAAGGTTCCATCTATCTCTATACCAAAATTCATCAAAATCGGTTCAGCGGTTTAGGCGTGAAAAGGTAACAGACAGACAGACAGACAGAGTTACTTTCGCATTTATAATATTAGTAGGGATTATACATACTACCGCCAGGTGCGGAAGGTTGCTTTTACTGAGAAGAAGCTGGCAAGAAACTCAGTAATTACTCTTTTAAATAATATTATACAATTTAGAGAATACAAAATAAATAATTTAAGAAACATAAGCTCATGGACAAAGTTCCAATGCACAAAAGTCGTATTGATATTTGAAAAAAAATACTGCGCGTTTGATTAATTTTGGTACAAAAACATAAAATGTCCATCACTGGTCCGCGTCCAACACAGGTGCCGTTACCTCATGTTGATATATTATATACTGTGGTAGTTACGTACTTACTTACTAACAACATTAAATATTATCTAAGGAATTGGGATACTTACAGAATAACTAAAAACTAACGTAACTAAAAACCTTAAAAACATAATCTTTTAACTAAAATATATTATTAAAAGGAGTCCCTGTAGGCAAGGTTCCTAAGTTACTGGCAGCATTCCCTCTTTGGATGGCAAGACTAATTCTTTAGCTATTCGCTGCCAGCTCTTCGGTCTATATATGTTGATGTATTTCATAAAAAATTAAGGTTATATGTAATGTGTGGGATAAGGAAGAGGACAGCGAGGAATTCAATGGGTTCCTCCACATATTTTTAACAATTTACAAGATATTTTTCTCAACAATCACTTGACATTGGCGGAATAGTTTTACTTCAGCTCATCGCCTTTAAATAAATAAAGGAAAGGAAAGGTAATATGTGTGTGTCATTAAACTATAATTATCAAGTAAGTTGATAGTTCGTATCATGAATAATCAGGACCTGCGCGAAGGAAATCATTAAAGATATGTAAATAAATTATCTTTATATATACGCTGAGTCGTTGGCCTAGTGATCGCAAGCGCTCTGGCTTGGCAAGGCGCTTGGCTATGGTATCCTCTGCCTGTTGTAAGAGGCGACTAAAAGGGGGCCGGAGGGCCTGCTGGCGGTGGTCGGGGTGGGAGCCTTGACCACCGAGCCGCGGGTCCGGAGACCTTGTACGGCGAGGTCTTCAGGAGCGGCGATACAGCCGACCCAGGGATGTACCCCGGCAAAGTGTGGGGGAACACCGGTGCGATCTATCAGAGTACCCGGAGTCCCTCTTAGCACGGAGGATGGCCACCGGGGGGTTTAAGTGCGGTACAAATCCCACATACCCCGTCATCATCATCTCCCTTGCCTTATCCCATACACTGTTAGGGTCGGCACTTGATTCAAACCGATGAGGCCGATCACTTGATTTTTATTCGAAGCGACTGCTATCTGACCTTCGCAACCCCTTAAACGAGGAAAATTTGTGATCTGATCCGACTGACCTGTATCGATTGCCAAAGACGATAAATTGGCAACCGGGACCGACGGCTTGACGTGCTCTCCGAGGCACGGAGGGAACTCGGGCGGTCACCCATCCAATTACCGGCTAGAGGTAAGGTTGCATAACTTCGCTGATCGAATGCAATTGTGCCACGAGCTCCTCTCAACGTTTCCCCTCGTCAATAAAAAAAAAAATTCAGGCTTCTATCCTTGAAAATGACGATAATTCCATACAGACTTCAAATCCTCATTCAGCCCATAAAACTCATTTTTTCATAACTAAAAGCCCATGTCCTTTCTCAGGCTTTGGAGTACTTATCTGTGTACCGATTTCATTTAAAAAACTTCACAGTGCCTCGTGCGAGTTTTAAAATCCCCGTCACAAGTCATCGCATTGACGTAAACGTGTTCGATCCTATATAAATCTGCGTTTACGTGGACGCGGTGACTTGTGACGGCGGCAGTGAAAAACTAGTACTAGGCCCTCTGAAGTTTTGGCGTGGAAGCGATAGACAGACAGAGAGAGAGACTTTAGTTTAGAGCTATCGCGGAACATTTGCAGGTTTACACAATGAAATGGCAAATTACGTTTTATTAGCTAAAAATACATGACATTGAATTATGCAAAAAAACAATACGTGCATCACTAACTTCCCCCTTTTAATAAATACTAATTAATATGTTAAATATTCTTCGCAGTCCACAAATTTGCAATTTCAAGCAAACGCTTCGATTTTATTCATCTGTATGTATATACTCATTTTACTTGCTTTTATTTAACTAGCTAATCTTGTTCGTCATACTTGTGAACAGGTGCTGCTTGTGGCGCTGGTCATCTCAAGCTACGCATTTAGATATAAGTACAACGACTAGACTTTTACTGTGTCCATGGACTTACATTTCTTAAGTGATTTATTTTGTATTTTTAAAGTTGAATAGGTAATATTTTTGACAAGAGTAATTACTCAGTTCCTTGCCAGGTTCTTCTCAGTAAAAGCAACCTTCCGAACCTGGCGGTATCATGTATAATGCTGTATAATTATGTCATTCTGACGATTTGAAAGTACTTCGTTAAAAGTCTATACAAATAAAGATAATTTTGAATTTGAGTTTGGGTATGAAACAGAGGGCTTGCTGAGGAGAGCATATTTCTTTCTATAATTGATACATACATATGCTCACGCCTGTATTCCCCGAAGGGGTAGGCAGAGGTGTTGTAATCACAATATCCACTTTTCACCGACTTTGATTAAGTGCCAACGTGACAGATGGTGAGTCTATCGCCGTCTCAGGCACTATACATACGTCTTTGAATTACTTCTCAGAAATATGCAGGTTTCCTCACGATGTTTTCCTTCACCGTAAAGCACGTGGTGTGAAAATCACTATTCTAATAAAATCACTGCTCTAACCCCGAGGCCACCACGATACATTTCATATCATCTATAATTGATACATTTCATAAAACCGTTTTTTAACAAAATAAACTTATTTATTTTTTTGTTTTCAGTTATTTCACGGCCTTACTAAGAGCCAACCGGATTTCACTGATAAACTAATACCAGTCGTAGGAGATATAGCTGACCTGAGACTTGGTATCAGTGACGAAGACTGGCTGACCATCACGAATGAGGTGAGCTCGAGGGTTTGTTGACAAACACCTGATAGTAAGTGCATCACGGGCATCACTATCAGTCCCCATCGAAATAACAAAAGTAGAATATAAATTCTTAAAAATGATCAAGATAAATACGAACACGAGACGGGACTCGAACCCACGACGGTCGTGTCTGATTGCCTCCCATCCCACTATGAGAGTGACCCAATAAAGAGTGCACCTGTGTTTGCACACACACGCCTGCACTATAACTCCTGTGCATATGGGTAGCCTTTACAACTGTGTATTCTAAGATGACGTCGGTCTACTGTTTAAGGTGGACATCATCTTCCACCTGGCAGCCACCACGCGCTTCGACGAGCCCCTGGAAGTAGCCACCATCGTGAACGTCAGGGGCACTCGTGAGCTGATCACCCTTGCGAAGGAGTGCAGGAATCTCAGGTCAGGCACTTTACAAAATATCAAAAAATCCAGAAGAAACTCATTTTACCCCGATTTCTGGGTGCTGGCCGTGACAGATACAAGGTGTAATTTTGCATCGGTGCCATGTTTACGGATGTTGATAATATATAATTTTATACCTTTAAACGAGAAATTGTATATAATATGCATCTATAGAATCTGAATCTCGGAAACGGCTCCAATAATTTTCATGAAATTTTGTATGTAGGGGGTTTCTGAGGATATAAATTGATCAGAATATAGGTTTCATTTTCAGAAAACATCCATCCAACAAGTTCATGTTTTCAGGCAATGAACAAACTCACAAAATATCATTACAATACGAAAGTAAATTTCGCCGACATCTGTCAAGTTATAGTAGCTCAGACGTGAGACTTCCAGCTTACTGGGCGATAATGAAACTGGAGTACCCCGGTTCGAGACAAAATTGTTTTTCCGGTTCGATTTTATACTTTTTGTGTGATATCCCACAGAGGTTGGCAGAGACCACCGTTTGCCACATGATAAATGTTAAGCTCTTTCTTTTTTGTGAGCACAGCTCAGTCAACCAGGTACTGTAAATAGAACCGCGTGTAGGCTCAGCCCTTTTCACATAATAGGTAAGCAAATCAAGCTTGGAGACATACCTTCATCTTTAGGAGTATTCTATGATCGAATCCCAGAGGGCCCTGAAGCTACCAATAAGTTAAAAAAACTTATGTGCTGTGATTTCACACCACGTGCTTTACGGTGAAGAAAACATCGTGAGGAAACCTGCATGCCTGAGAAGTGATTCAAAGACATATGTATAGTGCCTGAGACGGCGATGGACTCATCATCTGTCACGTTGGCACTTAATCATCTTCGGTGAAAAGTAGGTATTATTACAACACCTCTATTTACCCCTTCGGAGAATACAGGCGTGAGCATGTGTAAGTTCTTATATAATAATAATAATGATCTCCTACCGAATTTCGGTTACGGCTGCTAATCTCAACGAGGATTAACCAACTGCGCAGGAGATATTATAGTGCAGGCGTGTGTGCAAACACAGGTGCACTCTTTATTGGGTCACTCTCATAGTGGGATGGGAGGCAATCAGACACGACCGGAGAGAGGTCAGGGAGAACCAACGGTGCAACGTGCTCCAAGGGACGGGGGTGGAAACTCCGGGCATTTTATTGTGAATTTCTTGACAGTTCTTGACAGTATGTTCTTATATATCTACTTTATGAACCTCTACACTCGTTTCCAGGTCTTTCGTCCACGTGTCGACGGCTTACTCCCAGGCTACGGTGGAACGTCACGGGGATATTGTGCTGGAGGATTTCTACAGGTCACCCATACCACCAGCTACTCTCATTGAAATGGCTGAGAATGTCGACCCACAGCGGTTGAAGGATTTGGCTCCTGGGTTAGAGATCTTTACTGTATATTCGAGAAGCCGTGGTGGCCAAGCGACGCAAGTTCGAATCCCGGCGGGACTTGTATCAGTGATTTTTCCTAAAAAAACTTATGTGCAGTTATTTCACACCACGTGCTTTACGGAGAAGGAAAACATCGTGAAGAAACCTGCATGTATCTGAGAAGTAATTCAGAAGTAGGTATAGTGGCTAAGATGGCGATGGACTCACCCTCTGTCGCGTTGGCACTTAATCATATTTGTTGTTTACATTGTGGGTTACAACACCTTTGCTTACCCCTTTGGGGACCCTTCTGGGATGGCGTGAGCATATTTTTTGTTTATATTCGAGATTTTTTTTTTTAATCTACCAAGGTGGAACAAAAACAATGATTCCGCAATGGTAAACGGGTACTGCAGCCTATAAACCTGACTGATTCGTGGTCAACTATGATCGTTTAAGCTGCGCCTATTAAAAACGTCTTAGCTTCGACGTTTAATGTTACTTCTACTGCTTTGTTATATTTAACGTTGAATTTTGCTCCTTATTTGGGTTCGTGACTACCTCCATCAAATAACAATTGCAGGTTGACCAAGGGTTGGCCCAACACGTACACCTTCGCCAAGGCTGTGGCTGAGGACCTGGTGAAGAACATGGCGGCGGACCTGCCAGTCTGCATCGTCAGACCAGCTATAGGTACAGATTGCCTATAAATATGCTCACAATATCCCAGAATTATCCCCGAAGGGGTAAGCAGAGGTATTGTAATAACAACACCTTCTTTTCACCGACGATGATGAAGTACCATCCGCAAAGTATAAGGTGTGATATCACTGCATTTAAGTTTTAGAAAATCTCGTTGGTTCAGCTGGGATTGGAACTTGAGTCGGTTGCGTGGCAGGCAACTCAAATCCCACGGCCACTACGACTCAACTAAAATAAAACTTTTACTCAATGAATGCTTAATCATACTCGTAGGTTGTACACTTGAAAGAGAAAATTTTCAAAGACGTATTTATAGTGCTTGAGTGCTTTAGTGCTATAATTGGTGAAAGTGGGTGTTGTAACCCCTTTGTCTACCCCTGTGCCTCAGCCGGGATATTGTACATTCGCCACAAAGTAAATTTATCACATTTTGTAAACTCCATACATTGAAAGTATATTCGTCATATGCATAAAAAGTATGTGTAAATTTGTCACAAGTCCTCACAGGTACATATTTTTTGCATATACTACTCGACACTTCTTCAAATATGTCTTTTCTTCTCAGACAAAGGTAGGTATGAAGGTTTCCTCACGATATTTTTGTGTTTCAGTGATACACGCATACAGAGAACCTATTCCTGGTTGGATTGAACCCAGTAATATCTACGGAGCCAGTGGGGTGAGTACTATTTTTCTTCTCCTTCTTAAAGTGCCTCTCCAATTCCTGAAGGTTGTCAATCAGCTCCGAACATTTGTCTCTGTCGTTAGCGCGGCGAAACAGGTCGGCGGCACTCGCAATCCCGGTCCACTCTCTGATGTTTCGTAGCCACGACTTCTCTCTACGACCAGATTTCCTTTTGCCAGCTATTTTTCCCATCATAATAATTTGTAGCAAGTTATATCGGTCATGTCGTAACACATGACCTAAATATGCCACTTTTCTTATTTTGACGGTCTTTAAAAGCGCCCGTTTTTGTCCAATAAGTCGCAGGACTTCTTCGTTGGTCACCTTTTGAGTCCATGATATAGCCATCATGCGCCTGTAGGGCCACATCTCGAATGCTTCTATACGTTTCCTGAGGTTATCTTTAATAGTCCAGGTCTCACATCCATACAGAAGAATCGGCCAAACATAACAATGTAGAATGAGTACTATTAAGAAAATTTAAGATTTGTGTCTGCTCTAGGTTAGTCTTGTGATAGCGAACGTTATTGCGGAACACGAGGTCCTGGTCTCATATTGAGTTCTTCCATTGGTAACAGTCTGGGGTCTATAGCCTCTATTACATTTGGGTCACAGTGAAAATCACCTCGGCTAGATTGAACTGGAGTCCAGTTTGGTCTGCAGTTATAGTTGAGTTGTGGCCCTTTGATGACAATGTAAGGCAACGCCCAATGTTACATTTGCTCCGGTAACAAATAATAAGCAGCGAGAAATCACGACGCATTCAACGATAATGAGGCATCCTTTCTCAATTTATGATTAGTAGTTATGGAGTTTTGAGGGAACCGATGAACATACATACATACATATTTACCGGTTAGAGTAGCTCGTGGCACACTTGCGCAGTATATTCGATTAGCGTAGTTAAGCAACCCTAACCCTAGCCACCCCGTGCGTCGGAGAGCACGTTAAGCCATCGGTCCTGGTTGCCCATTTATCACCTTTGGTAATCGTTACATGTCGGTCGGAGGCCTAAAATAGTCTGACAACTGGTTTAGCCCAGACCACAGATTTTCTTCGTTAAAGGGTTTGCAAAGGTCAGATGGCAGTCGCTTCATATAAATCAGGTGAATCAAGTGCCGACCCCAACAATGTATGGGATAAGGCCAGGGAGATGATAATATGGCACGAAGTACCAGGCGCACATAACGGACAAGGAGTTAATAAGTTGATTGCGACTAACATGGAGCCACATCGGGTTGAATCAAGTGCCGACCCCAACAATGTATGGGATAAGGCCAGGGAGATGATGATATCGCTTACCGGTCAAAATCAAACAACTCAAATTTGCTTCGCCGTAGTCGGGTAAAAAGGTGTTCCACCTCTTTTTGTGATACTTAATTCAAAAGGGAAAGACAGATTAATTCCGAGTTTGGTTTTGTAATAATGGGTTTAATGTATATTTTCAGATCGTGGTAGGCATTGGCATGGGGATCATGCGCGTGACGTATGCCGACGATGAGACCCTGATAGGTCTGGTGCCAGTGGATTATGTGAACAATGCTGTGCTGGCGGCTGGGTGGGAGACGGTGCAGCGCCGAGCGACGGGGGCTCAGGATATCAGGATATACAACGTCATCTCATCCACTAGGAACAATATCAGTTGGAGTTAGTATTTAGTACCTTATCTAAATTTAATTAATGCTGCGCATTTTTGTTGAAAAAAAATTTTCTTTCTTTCATTATTTAGCAACTGAATCAGAAATTTCAAATTAATAATTAACGTTTTATTGTTATTAGAATCAACAGTAGCGATGACACAACAACACGGCGCCACAGTACATACCCCCAAAGCGATATGGGCAGTTTGGTGCTGTCATACCAAAGTGAAGATCCTCTTCACAATTCTCTCCTGGCTGTTTCACATCATACCAGCTTATGTGGTCGACGGCATCTGCTGGATGCTGGGGAAAGAACAGAGGTACGTTGGATAAAGTAAATAAATGGTCACGCCACCCTAGAAGAGTTTTTGGGTTCATGCTCACTAAAATGCCTTTGCTTGCGGCGGCGTCTGGATGACGGGTTGTCCACTTCCCTGTATGATGGTTGAGGAGGTCAATGGCTGGCATTGGGGCTGGTCACCTCAAGCTACGAATTTATTTATATGTAGAACTACTAGACTTTTATTTGTGTTAATTTTTATCGACATTTGTGCATTGGAACTGTGTCCATGGGCTTTCTTAAGTGATTTATTTTGTATTCTTAATATTGTATAATATTTTTGAAAAGAGTAATTACTGAGTTTCTTGCCAGGTTCTTCTCAGTAAAAGCAACCTTCCGAACCTGGCGGTATCATGTATAATCCTGTGTAATTATGTCATTCTGACGATTTGAAAGCACTTTGTGAAAAGTCTAATCGAATAAAGATATTTTTGACTTTTGACTTATAATGAATGTATTATTTATTTACAGATTCGTTAAAATCTACGACAAGATGTTCAAGTTATCACTCGCGTTGGGATATTTCACAACACATGACTGGGTCTATGTCGACAAGAACGTTGAGGAGTTGTTCCAGAGGATGACGGCGGACGATAAGATCATTTACAATTTCAATATCAAGGATTTAGACTGGAACGAATATACGATGCTTTGGTGTGTGGGGTTAAGGAAATATGTCTTAAAAGATGGACTTAAGGGGACAGAGTACGCGAGAAAAAAACAATTTTGGTTCCAATTACTTCATTACACAATACTGCCCCTGTATTTATATTGTTTATTCAAAATATTGCTGTTTTTAACACAAGTATTTTTATGGTTTATGAGTACACTTTTGAATTTTTAGTCTTTACATCTATTAGTAGGGGAGCCCACGATGCTAAATGGGGATTTACTCGAGCGTCGTAGAGACCTATTGGGTTGCAAAGCTTAAATGATAACAAGAAAAAAATGTTATATGATATATACCTTTTCGGTGGGGTAAGAGGCTATAGATTTTTAAATATATAAAAAAAACTGTTGCATGGACATCCTCGAGCGCGTCAGATATTGATAGCATCAATACCCTACGTATTTTTAACAATGTACGTATGTTAATCTGATCGTTTGCATGATGCGGGTGGTTGTATGTAAGGGTTGAAAATGTAAAATAAAAAAAAATTCGAGTGCGTCAGATTTTCTAAGGGAGTGTTATGTGCGCCAAAAAAGCTCTCATTCACTAATCTGACGATTTCGATGGGACGCAAACTCGCGGCTATTTTCATAATATGCAAAAAAATCGCCATTTTGAAATACACAAGCGCGTCAGATTAAGATATATATGTTCTAAACGTACTGTCTCATAATCTGACAATTATCTCGAAGGATTCTCCTGATCTGACAAAAAAAAAAGGCCATCCCTGCAACTTCCCGCTAATTCCATTCCTGGGCGCTTAAAATTGTACTTATGAGCTCGCTGAGTTAAAAGAAATAATATTTCTATGCATTTCAGCTCTTCCAGCTCGAAAGTCTGATAAAAGTTTCATAGAACACTATTTTCGTAATTTTCAAACCGCAATAACTGTTGAATGGATCAAGCAATTTTCACGCGGTTGGCAGCATTCGACGCAGTTTTACCATCCTGATAAGAAATTTTCTAGTTTTAATTGATCGTATCTAAAATTTCGGAGTAATCCCGAAAAACCACTTTTTCGGTTTTCTTTCGTTCACGATATCTCTCGAACGAATCAACAGATTTTGACCAGCTTGGTGGCGATCGACGTGATTAATCAAGTTCAAAGGCGGATTAGTTTTGAAGTTGATCGATACAGCCGTTTAAAAGTTATTCCAAAAAAAAACACATTAAAAAAAAATCTTATTTTTTTGAGATTTTTCAAAATTTCAAAGAAACCAGAGTGGGAACGGAGTGAGAGAGTAATAGATAGAAAAAAAGTGAGAGAGTCTGTCTGTTTGTAGTTCCTAAATTATTTTTATTTTGGAATTACAAACAGGCACTTCGATTTTATTTATCTGTATAGATTATTTATCAATTAGCATATAAAATGAGGTGTTAGCTAGTATGTACATCTTATTCATAATAAAAAAAAACTCTTTTTTAATTTTATTTTGATTTTACTCCAATTAATGCCACGACAACAGGTAGCTTATAAGCTGCATGGATAGGAATCTTTGAAGAGCCGTCGTGGCCTTGAGATTTGAGCACCTGCTACGGAAGTGATGGAAGTTCGAATCCCAGTGACTTCACACCACGTGCCTTACGGTGAAGGAGAACATCGCGAGGAAACCTGCAAATGTCTCAGAGTAATTCAAATACTATGCAGGTGAAACCGCAGGGCGTAGCTAATTTGTCCTATTGGTCGTAGTGTGATGTTATAAAGCCTGAAGCCTTCCTCGTTGAATGAGTATCTAAATTACTAAACATAAAAATTTATAATAAATATGCTCACGCCATCCCAGAAGGGTCCCAGAAGGGGTAAGCGGAGGTGTTGTAACAACACCCACATTTCACCGAATATGATTAAGTACCAACGTGACAGAGGGTGAGTTCATCGCCGTCTCTGGCGGACATACGCCTTTGGACTGCTTCTTGTTGGTTTATTGGTAAACCACAGACTAAATTTAAGGTTAAATGAAGTATGCAAACACATAATATCATCTGTCAATGTGACTGACAGCTGTCAGTTTATAGAGCACTGACGTTTTTAGCGTAAAATCTGTATCGTTCTCTTTTCTCTTCTTGGCTTGTCTGTGCAACATCACAAATAAATTGATCTTCAATTACCTCAATAAGACTTTTATTTATAACAATCCATCACTTCTCATATGCAGGTTAGACGGTGGGTGTCATTTAAGTCTATTTGTAAAGTTCTCCGTTGAACAATCATTCTGAAAACTTGCATAAAGGCACTATATTTTGGTAGTAAAAATATCATCTTAGTGCAAGCCGTTATCGAGATCTAGGCTGTGTATGTTAGCTTGACTAGCAGGTCAATGGCTGGCATTCACGTCATACTTGTGAACAGGTGCTGCTTGTGGGGGCTGGTCATCTCAAGCTACGCATTTAGTTATAAGTAGATGTACTAGATTTTTAGTTATGTTAATTTTTATCGACGTTTGTGCATTGGAACTTTGTCTATGAGCTTACGTTTCGTAAATGATTTATTTTGTATTCTTTAAATTGTATAATATTTTTGAAGAGTAATTACTGAGTTCCTTGCCAGGTTCTTCTCAGTAAAAGCAACCTTCCGAACCTGGCGGTATCATGTATAATCCTGTATAATTATGTCATTCTGACGATTTGAAAGTACTTTGTAAAAAGTCTAATCGAATAAAGATATTTTTGACTTTGACTTTGACGTCAAGCTAGCGTACCAAAAAAAAAGTCCTATATTTACGTAAATATAGTGGCCTATTTTTTTAAATACAGCAATATTTTTTGAGTCTATTCCCGAGCTTGAATTTCACCATGTGTACGCTAGCTTGACGGACACTTCCTTACGATGTTTTCCTTCACCGTAAAGCATGGGGGTTGAAATAACAATATAATATTAGTACAGATTGGAATATTAATTAGAACAGTAAGTCTAAAAAGGCCACTTTGGGAGAATCATAATGTGATCCCAATATGATTCATGATCGAAATGACAAAATGGTCACTTTCGGGGTATGACGTAATTGGGATACAATTAAAACATTATCATTAATATTAAGGTTTATTTAATGTAATATGTAAATTTTATATTTACCGCTCTACAGTTTTCTTACTGTCTAAAAATCTAGTTGGCTTTTTACAATCCCCCTGTCATTAATATTTGACAGATGAGTTGTCATTTGTGAGACGCCACAGCTCACCCTCTGTCACGTTGGCACTTAATTATCTTCTATAAAAAGTGGGTGTCGTTATCGCAATACCTTTGCTTACTCCTTCGGGGGCTCCTCTGGGATGCGCGAGGGGTTTTCAACGAATATGACAGATGACAGATGGTGAGTCCATCGCCATCTCAGCCACTACAATACTACGTCTTTTAATTACTTCTCAGACATATGCAGGCCTACTTCACCGCAAAGTACGTGGTGTGAAATCTGAGGGCCTAGTGCGAGTTGTACACTGCCGCCGTCACAAGTCACCGCGTCGACGTAAACGCAGATTTGTTTAGGATCGAAACAGCGCCGTCTGTCGGCCTAAAGATGACACTATTGTGTGTATTTTAGAAAAACTCATTGGCCAAACAGACCGCTGGGATTGCGACTCGCAATAAACGCTCAGTTGGAGCCAGCGACATAAATATATAAATAACCTTTCTTGTTTTTACCACACTTATACTCAAACATAAGAAAATACTGGGTTTTAATGCAAATAAATACTCTATAACATACATATGCTCACGCCTGTATTCCTCGAAGGGGTAGGCAGAGGTGTTGTTATCACAACACCCACTTTTCACCGGATTTGATTAAGTGCCAACGTGACAGATGATGAGTCTATCGCCGTCTCAGGCACTATACATACGTCTTTGAATTACTTCTCAGAAATATGCAGGTTTCCTCACGATGTTTTCCTTCACCGTAAAGCACGTGGTGTGAAATCACTGTACATAAGTTTTTTTAGAAAAACTCATTGGTACAGGCCCCGCATAACCCCGAGGCCACCACGGCTTTTACTTACTTAACACTCTATAAATAAGTGTCAATAACAATATTATATAAGCGACAGTGGTCAACTATACAACAATTGAACAATAGCAGTGTTCCGTAATATATCCGTGCGTCAACGCAGTCGGTCAATAAAAAAACTGCGTATAAGAATGCTTGAAACCTGTGTAAGAATTGCTTATTCATTACTAAAATTACGATTCATTTAACGATTTATAAACACTAAATGAATTGTAAGCGTATTTATTTAATGTACATGAGACAATGGGCAGTTACACCCGGTGACGATATAGACACCGACTCCCGACTACGATATCGTACTACGAATCGTTGATCGGTATTGAACATTTCTGAAAAAGATTATGTATTAAGTTCCTATGACGCCTCCTACTGAATATTTCGTCCATGTTCATCTTATATTTTTTTCCTAGTGTAAAACTAAGCAAATCTTCACCTTACACTGTGTCGTTACCCGATATCGTCACGACAATCTATCGGTGACGATATCGTTGACTACAACGGCTCAGTGTAAAAGCATTTATTATCGACTAGCTATGCCCCGTGGCTTCACCCGCATAGACTTAATTTTATGGGTGGCATTTATTCACGTAACCTCAAACAGTAAGCTAAGTTTAGCTCCATGTTCATTGAATAAATATCTTTTCATTTTACCCATTCGAAATACAAAATTATAAATAGACAAAAAGACAGCCAAACAAAATTTGCTTCTTTATATATGTAACTTAAATATGTATATGTATTTGGTGAAAAGCTGTTTATTTTGAATTGCAAACAGACACTTCAATTTTATTTATCTGTATATAGACTATGTCAACTCACCAGCCAGACGATATCGTACAGTAACCGTGGGATGTGAACCCGCCCATTATATGGTACGTGTTACACTGAACTATCGATATATAAAAATACTTTTGTTCAATCCCTGACTGTTGAGTGTTGACGTTATTACTGTTAAGAAGGTAAGTTTGTTTATTTTTAATTAGTAATTAGTTATCATTTATAACGAATAAGTAGCTAAAAACTAATTGGATGCAGATAAGCAATAATGTGTCAACCCGCATAAACTTGGTTTTGAGAAAATGGCGTCTTAAGATGATTGTATACGTGATTTAAGATTTGTTTTATGACATAAATCCATTTTTTACGTACTTTTATGTTTCAGATGACTTGAAACACTTTTTTAGAATGTTAAATACGTGATGCATTATCAAAATATATCAAAACCTTTGAATTTGACTTTTTGTGGGTTGACACATTATTGCTTATCAGCATCCAATTACAAGTAGAAAACTTGGCCGAAATCGGTGTCTCTCGGGATCGTGCCAAGAAGGCTGGCAGCATTGCCACGTTGAATGGCAATGCTGATTCTCTGAGCGAGAAAAGCCCCAGCCCGCTTGTCACGAGAAGCTTCTACCAGACGACGTGCAACCTCTTTGAAAAGTTGATGAGTATCTGGACCCCAAGGTCCCAGAGTTTCAACCGCAAACGCGGAAAATATGTATCCTTGACTAATGCAAGCATATTTCCGGCGCTTGAGGCACTCCTGCTGAACAGCAGCAGCACCGGCCGCCACAGCAGTGCCGGGGCTATCATTTTAATTTGACATTGTGAAGGGGTTCCTGAAACTTTAGAAAACCTGTTGTTCGGGCGTTAAGTATAGGGAATAATGTCTAAACACTAACTCCCTTACAAAAATTGCTTAAACGAATACTAGAATAATCTGGGACTGATCTCCTTCTCTTTTTGATTCCATATCACAGAACTACTTTGTAAACCAAGGAATTAGTGTATGTTTTGTAATAAGGGAGTAAGTTTTCTGTGATATCTGAGGGCCTGGTGCGAGTAAACGCAGATTTGTATATGATCGAAACAGCGCCGCCTGTCGTCCTAAAGATGACACTATTGTGAGCCCATACAAATCTGTGTTTACGTCGACGCGATGACTTGTGACGGGGATTTTAAGAAAACTCGCACTAATTACTCCTAGGGGATACAAGCTTGAGCATTCTGTGCCTCCTGTGATGATAGTGAAGTGATACAACTCGAAAATCAACACTTTACAGGAGAGCAAAAACAAGTTTTAAAAAAATCTAGTTCACGATCTAAGTAAGATAGGTCAAAAATGTAAAAATATGTAAGTATGTTTGCATTGAATAGGCTCCGAAACTACTGGAGCGATTAGAAAAAATCTTTCAGCAATGGATAGCTACATTATCGGTGAGTAACATAGATTATATTTTATCCCCATACTCCCACGGGAACAGGAACTAAGCGGGTAGTTATAAGAAGGTTTTTTTATTGTTTACAGTTTGAACCATGGACCCGGCATTAGCAGTGGAAATAGCCGCGATATCGCGTCAGAAGGCCCAACGCGATCTCATTGAAAGGGGAGGCTCTGAAATTCAGCAGTTCTATGAAAACTCCGTGGTGTTCCTCACAGGGGGGTCAGGGTTCCTCGGGAAGCATCTTATTGAGAAAATATTTCGGTGAGTGATGGTGGTGGAATAAAACTATGTAGCGGTAGTTCTTTCGCTATAATGTTTATTATTTATATTAAATTTAAATATTGTTAAAAAGTGATTTGACACAAGATGTCGTAATGACTTGAGAGAAAAGATTTTTATGTTTCTGGTTGTAAATAAAATAGCTAAGTGAATACCCCGAATAAAGCGGACCCAATTATCGTGGCATATTTAATTACTACAACTATATACATATATACAGAAAGAATTGAAGTGTCCGGTTGTTATCGAAAATTAATAGCATTTCACTAAATGCATATGAAAGTTTATCTGAAACGGCTCGACTGATAAAACAGGACAGCTGATGATACGAAGAGTAACGATTTTTTTTAATTTATCGTCAAAGCACAGCCTAGCCTTTACTAAAAAATATGAAATAGGCGCATTGTACTGAAAACAAGTAAAATAATGATTGCGATTTCCAAAAAAAATCATACGGATTTATCATTCTGAGGGTGTGATCATGAATAATCTACTATATAAAAATAAGTCGGGTTTTCCTTCCTGACGCTATAACTCCAGAACGCACGAACCGATTTGGCTAATTTTGGTCTTGAATTATTCGTGTAAGTCCAGGGAAGGTTTGTACAAGTGTAAAATCAACATCTTTCTATACTCCCATATACAAACAATTTGTACTAATACTTAAAAGCCAATTCAATCGAAGACAAAAGCAGTGACGATAGTTCTGTCAAACACATTCAATGTCATCATATGTCAGCAATTTAAAATATTTTTTTGTTTGAATAAATGAACTTAAAAATATTTTTTTTATTGGCCGCTAGTTTATATTTAAACTTTCTCCTACCTCTTCAGATCTGCAAAAGTGAAAAAAGTATTCATGCTCATTCGGGATAAGAAAGGACAAAGCACTCAGGAGAGACTACGAAATATATTAAATGATCCGGTGAGTAGACTATATCCCGGTTTCTTTCCAACTTGCGTATTTTATGATAAAAATCACTTTTTTTTCTTACATATGCTCACGCCTGTATTCCCCGAAGGGGTAGGCAGAGGTGTTGTAATCACAACAACCACTTTTCACAGAAGATGATTGAGACGTGACAACGTGACAGATTGAGAGTCCATCGCCGTCTCAGACACTTTACACACGTCATTGAATTACTTCTCAGAAATATGCAGGTTTCCTCACGATGTTTTCCTTCACCGTAAAGTTATTTAAAACTCAGATTACTAGGAAACTTGCAGATATCAATACACACCCACAACTATTAGATTCGATTTTCATGTACTGAGGGTATTCACACTTACTGCCTTCATAATTATGTATCAAAGTCACACATAATATAAATAATTTACTACATAAGTTTACGATAATAGCAGCAAACCACTGTACTTGCCTATATTATAATTCGTGGGTAATGGTGTTGGGTATATAATAAGTAAACTTTAAATTCTAGAATAATCTACCAATTAGTTATTGTATATCTGTTTTTTACCCCTAATAAATAAAATAAATAAAAAAGCACGTAGTGTGAAATCACTGTACATAAGTTTTTTAGAAAAACTCATTGGTACAGGCCCCGCTGAATGACATAATTATACAGTATTATACATGATACCGCCAAGTTCGAAAGGTTGCTTTTACTGAGAAGAACCTGGCAAGAAACTCAGTAATTACTCTTTTAAATAATATTATACAATTTAAAGAATACAAAATAAATAATTTAAGAAACATAATTTCATGGACAAAGTTTCAATGCACAAATGTCGTATTGACATTTGAAAAAAAAATCTGCGCGTTTCCTTAATTTTGGTTGAAAAAACATAAAATGTCCATCACTGGTCCGCGTCCAACACAGGTGCCGTTACCTCATGTTGATATATTATATACTGTGGTAGTTACGTACTTACTTACTAACAACATTAAATATTATCTAAGAAATGGGATACTCATAGAATAACTAAAAACTAACGTAACTAAAAACCTTACAAAATATAATCTTATAACTAAAATATATTATTAAAAGGAGTCCCTGTAGGCAAGGTTCCGAAGATACTGGCAAAATTCCCCCTTTGAATGGCGAGACTAATTCTTTAACCAAGGTAGCTGCCAGCTCTTCGGTCTATATATGTTGATGTGTGTCATAAAAAATTTAAAGGTTATGTGTAATGTGTGGGATAAGGAAGAGGACAGCGAGGAATCCAATGGGTTCCTCCACATATTTTTAACATTTTACAAGATATTTTGTCAACAATCACTTGACATTGGAGGAATAGTTTTACTTAAGCTCATCGCCATTAAATAAATAAAGGAAAGGAAAGGTAATGTGTGTGTCATTAAACTATAGTTATCAAGTAAGTTGATAGTTCGTATCATGAATAATCATGACCTGCGCGAAGGAAATCATTAAAGATATGTAAATAAATTATCTTTATAGCTGAGTCGTTGGCCTAGTGATCGCAAGCGCTCTGGCTTGGCAAGGCGCTTGGCTATGGTATCCCCTGCCTGTCGTAAGAGGCGACTAAAAGGGGGCCGGAGGGCTTGCTGGCGGTGGTCGGGGTGGGAGCCTTGACCACTGAGCCGCGGGCCCGGGGACCTTGCACGGCGAGGTCTTCAGGAGCGGCAATACAGCTTACCCAGGGATGTGCCCCGGCAATGTGTGGGGGAACACCGGTGCGATCTATCAGAGTACCCGGAGTCCCTCTTAGCACGGAAAATGGCCACCGGGGGGTTTAAGTGCGGTGCAAATCCCACATACCCCGTCATCATCATCTCCCTGGCTTTATCCCATACACTGTTAGGGTCGGCACTTGATTCAACCCGATGAGGCTGATCACTTGATTTTTATACGAAGCGACTGCTATCTGACCTTCGCAACCCCTTAAACGAGGAAAATCTGTGATCTGGGTTAAACCAGTTGTCAGACTATTTTAGGCCTCCGACTGACCTGTATCGATTGCCAAAGACGATAAATTGGCAACCGGGACCGACGGCTTAACGTGCTCTCCGAGGCACGGAGGGAACTCGGGCGGTCACCCATCCAATTACCGGCTAGAGGTAAGATTGCATAACTTCGCTAATCGAATGCAATTGTGCCACGAGCTCCTCTAAAGGTTTCCCCTCGTCAATAAAAAAAAAAATTCAAGCTTCTATCCTTGTAAATGACGATAATTCCATACAGACTTCAACTCCTCATTCAGTCCATAAAACCCCTTTTTTCATTGCTAAAGGCCCATGTCCTTTCTCAGGCTTTGGAGTACTTATCTGTGTACCGAATTTCATTTAAATCACTTCACAGTGCCTCGTGCGAGTTTTAAAATCCCCGTCACAAGTCATGGCATTGACGTAAACGCAAATTTGTATTGGCTCACAATAGTGTCATCTTTAGGGCGACAGATGGCGCTGTTTCGATCCTATACAAATCTGCGATTACGTCGACGCGGTGACTTGTAACGGCGGTAGTGAAAAACTCGCACTAGGCCCTCTGAAGTTTTGGCGTGGAAGCGATAGACAGACAGACAGAGAGCCTTTAGTTTAGAGTTATCGCGCATTCGCAGGTTTAGACAATGAAATGGCAAATTACGTTTTATTAGCTAAAAATACATGACATTGAATTATGCAAACACTCAGAGTATTATGTAGGAGAATTGAAAAAAAACAATTTAAAAACAATACGTGCCTCACATTGAACTTCCCCCTTTATATAAATACTAATTAATATGTTAAATATTCTTGACAGTCTAAAAATCTGCAATTACAAGCAGATACTTCAATTTTATTTATATATAGACTTATTTTACATGCTTTTTTTTAACTAGCTAATGCAATGTTTGCCGATCTTGCAACTGTATTTAACTGATTATGCTAAAATTTTAATACACACTTATTTTGGATGACAATGCATGCTTGGCTATGTGACGTCATTCTAATTCCAATATGGCGGATCATCCAAGATGGCGGACTAGTTATTTTTCTGCACTACCACAATATTGGTTGAGGAGGTCAATGGCTGGCATTCTCGTCATACATGTGAACAGGTGCTGCTTGTGGGGGCTGGTCATCTCAAGCTACGCATTTAGATATAAGTACAACGACTAGACTTTTACTGTGTCCATGGACTTACATTTCTTAAGTGATTTATTTTGTATTTTTAAAGTTGAATAGGTAATATTTTTGACAAGAGTAATTACTCAGTTTCTTGCCAGGTTCTTCTGAGTAAAAGCAACCTTCCGAACCTGGCGGTATCATATATAATTATGTCATTCTGACGATTTGAAAGTACTTTGTTAAAAGTCTATTGAAATAAAGATAATTTTGAGTTTGGGTATGAAATTAAAGGGCTTGCTGAGGAGAGCATATTTCTTTCTATAATTGTTTTTTTAAGAAAATAAACTTATTTATTTTTTTGTTTTCAGTTATTTCACGGCCTCACTAAGAGCCAACCGGATTTCACTGATAAACTAATACCAGTCGTAGGAGATATAGCTGACCTGAGACTTGGTATCAGTGACGAAGACTGGCTGACCATCACGAATGAGGTGAGCTTTTGAGGTGAGGCGAGGGTTTGTTGGCAAACACCTGTTAGTAAGTGGTCACCGCATACGTTGGCATCCCGGGCATCACTATCAAACCCCGTCGGAATAACAAAAGTAGAATATAAATTCTTAATAATGGTCAATAAAAATACGTTCACGAGACGGGACTCGAACCCACGACCTCTGCAAACCGTGCAGTAGTTCTTCCAACTGAGCTACTCATGATCCTATCTCATGCGTTGAATATTTCCTTCCCTTGTTTTGCGGTTTAGGGGCTGCCATGCGCCATCTGTTGGTTGGTGTGTCCACACCCAACAGATACGTCTAAAGTAAATTAATGAGATTCCTCATAGTTGAACTATTTTGCCAAACTGATTCCGCTACGAATCAAATCAAATCAAAAAGTTTTATTCAATATAAGGGACACTTGGAACACTTATTGAACGTCATTTTTCTTACGTTAACTTAAGTTAATTTACTTACGAGAAAATAGCATGCTTCGGGTCGCACGTTGCACTGTTGGTCCTCCGGCTGATCTATCTCCGGTGGTGTCTGATTGCCTCCCATCCCACTATGAGACTATGAGAGTGACCCAATAAAGAGTGCACCTGCGAATATGGGTAGCCTTTACAACTGTGTATTCTAAGATGACGTCGGTCTACTGTTTAAGGTTGACATCATCTTCCACCTGGCAGCCACCACGCGCTTCGACGAGCCCCTGGAAATAGCCACCATCGTGAACGTCAGGGGCACTCGTGAGCTGATCACCCTTGCGAAGGAGTGCAGGAATCTCAGGTCAGGCACTTTACAAAATATGAAAAAATCCAGGAGACACTCATTTTACCCCGATTTCTGGGTGCTGGCCGTGACAGATACAAGGTGTAATTTTGCATCGGTGCCATGTTTACGGATGTTGATAATATATAATGTAATACCTTTAAACGAGAAATTGTATATAATATGCATCTATAGAATCTGAATCTCGGAAACGGCTCCAATAATTTTCATGAAATTTTGTATGTGGGGGGTTTCTGAGGATATAAATTGATCAGAATATAGGTTTCATTTTCAGAAAACATCCATCCAACAAGTTCATGTTTTCAGGCAATGAACAAACTCACAAAATATCATTACAGTACGAAAGTAAATTTCGCCGACATCTGTCAAGTTATGGTAGCTCAGACGTGGGACTTCCAGCTTACGGGGCGATAACGAAACTAGAGTACCACGGGACGAGACCAAATTGTTTTACCGGTTCGATTTTATACTTTTTTTTTCAACTTCGATACATGTGTGATATCCCACAGAGGTTGGCAGAGTCGTGAGGAAACCTGCATAAGTCTGAGAAGTAATTCAAAGATGTATGTATAGTGCCTGAGACGGCGATGGACTGACCATCTATCACGTTGGCACTTAATTATCTTCGGTGAGAAGTGGATGTTGGTATTACAACACCTATGCCTACCCCTTCGGGGAATACAGGCGTGAGCATGTATCTTTTTATATATCTACTTTATGAACCCCTAGACTCGTTTCCAGGTCTTTCGTCCACCTGTCGACGGCTTACTCCCAGGCTACGGTGGAACGTCACGGGGATATTGTGCTGGAGGATTTCTACAGGTCACCCATACCACCAGCTACTCTCATTGAAATGGCTGAGAATGTCGACCCACAGCGGATGAAGGATTTGGCTCCTGGGTTAGAGATCTTTACTGTATATTCGAGAAGCCGTGGTGGCTGTGGGTTTAGAGTAGTCGCTTGCTACGCAAGGGACGCAAGTTCAAACTCAAACTCAAACTCAAAATATCTTTATTTGATTAGACTTCTTACAAAGTACTTTCAAATCGTCAGAAGGACACAAAATACATTATACATGATTATAAATGTTACCACCGGGTTCGGAAGGTAGCTTTTGTTGACAAGAACCCGGCAAGAAACTCAACAATTACTCTTTTAAAAAAAATATATATATTATACAATGTTTTTGGTTACAGTATTTATATCTCATGAATATAAGCCCATGGGACACAGCACAAATGCTCAATTGTCAAATATAATAACTAAAATATTACAAATATTTGTGAGCATGGCAAATTCCAGCCAGTCAAAGCAAAGATCAAACTAAGATTAATTAATTGTAGCAAAAGTACAGTGCCAATGGGATTATTTACAATAATTTTTCGACAAAGATACATCCCAGGGTTCCTTATCACAAATATAATCACTTACAGTATAATCCTTTTTTGAGCAAAACTGCTTTGATGGTCTCTTTAAATTTATTGAAGGGCAAGTTTACAATTTCTGTTGGTAATTTATTATAGAAGCGTGTGCACTGTCCTAAAAACGAGCCATGTACTTTCTGTAAGCGATGCGCAGGCACTACAATTTTGTTTTTGTGCCTTGTGTTTATGTTATGCACATCACATTTTTTTTGAAACGATCCAATGTTTTGATGCACAAATAATAAGTTAGCTAACATATACTGTGAGGCCACTGTCAAAATTCCAATTGATTTAAATTTTTCCCTTAAGTTAAGTTCAAGTCCCAGCGGGGCCTGTACCAATGATTTTTCTAAAATAACTTATGTGCAGTTATTTTACACCACGTGCTTTACGGTGAAGGAAAACATCGTGAGGAAACCTGCATATGTCGGAGGAGTAATACAAAGACGTATGTATAGTGGCTGAAATGGCGATAGACTCACCCTCTGTCACGTTGGCACTTGATCATATTCGGTGAATTGTGGGTGTTGCTGCAACACCTGCTTACCCCTTTCAGGACCCTTCTGGGATGGCGTGAGCATATTTTTTTTTTATATTCGCGAACTTATATTTTTTTAATCTACCAAGGTGGACGAGCATTCCGCCTGATGGTAATGGGGTACTGCAGTCTATAAACGTGACTGACTCGTGGTCAACTATGATCGTTTAAGCTGCGCCTATTAAAAACGTCTTAGCTTCGACGTTTAATGTTACTTCTACTGCTTTGTTATATTTAACGTTGAATTTTGCTCCTTATTTGGGTCCGAGACTACCTCCATCAAATAACAGTTTATATTTGCAGGTTGACCAAGGGTTGGCCCAACACTTACACCTTCGCCAAGGCTGTGGCTGAGGACCTGGTGAAGAACATGGCGGCGGACCTGCCAGTCTGCATCGTCAGACCATCTATAGGTACAGATTGCCTATAAATATGCTCCTGCTATCCCAGAATTATCCTCGAAGGGGTAAGCAGAGGTATTGTAATAGCAACACCCGCTTTTCACCGACGATGATGAAGTACCAACCGCAAAGTACATGGTGTGATATCACTACACTTAAGTTTTAGAAAATCTCGTTGGTCCAGGCCGCTGGGATTCGAACTTGCGTCGGTTGCGTAGCAGCTCAATTCCCACAGCCAACACGACTCAGCTAGAATAATGCTTAATAATCGGTTGTAGATTTGAAGGAGAAGAATTTCAAAGACGTATGTATAGTGCCTGAGTGCCCACCATCTGTCACGTTGGTATTTAATCAAATTCGGTGAAAGTGGGTGTTGTAATCCCTTTGACTACCCCTGTCTCTCAGACACTTCTACAGAGACGTCTTTTCTTTTCAGACAAATGTACAGGCTTCCTCACGATATTTTTCTTTGCGTTTCAGTGATCCACGCATACAGAGAACCTATTCCTGGTTGGATTGAACCCAGTAATATCTACGGAGCCAGTGGGGTGAGTACTGTATAGAAATATAAGATTTGTAACTGATTTTCCATTGGCAACAGCCCGGATTCTCTGGATTAGTGGCAGGTTAATGGGAACAGACGTGTCCCCTGGGACTTAAACATAACTGGTGAAATGTGGGTGTACTATAAGTACCTATATAACCAGCTTGCAAACAAGATACATGCAACGATATGTCATTTGTCAAATTATGATTAGTAGATACTTATGGAGTTTTGAGGGAATCTATGAAAAAAAAGCGCGTCTGGCCATTCATAACGGGGTGCTAGTACCTACTCTGATGTATGGAAGTGAATGTTGGGTTTGGCAGAAGAAACATGAAAGTACAGTGAATGCAGTGGAAATGCGTTCGTTACGAAGTATGTGTGGGGTCACCATTGGAGATCGAATGAAGAATAGTGTGATAAGAGACAGTTGCAAGATGAACATTGACGTGGTAACCAGAATTGAAAAAAGTATGTTGAGATGGTTTGGACATATCGAAAGGATGAGTGAAAGGCGATTAACGAAACACATTTATAGAGCGAATGTGACCGCAAGTGTCGGTAGAGGGCGTGCAAGGAAGAACTACTATGACCAAATTAATAGTATTTTTCAGAAAGGTCAAATTCTGAGCACTCGTAACCGAAGAAAGTGTATGAAGAGATGCATGAATGTGGATGAAGCGAAAGAAGTATGTAAGGATCGTAGCATGTGGCAAACGGTGGTCTCTGCCTACCCCCATGGGATACGGGTGTGAGCATATGTATGTATGTATGAACATACACACAAACTCACCGGTCAAGAACCACTCAAATTTTCTTCGCCGCTGTCGGGTAAAAAGAAGTTCTAGCTCATTTTGTGATACAGTACCCCTATCACGGGTTCGTCACCGTTTTCGTAATCTATACTCGCTAGCGTCACTCGCAATATTTGTATGAGATATTTTAGTTGTTCACGTCACCGCTGGGAGTCGCTGCACAATTTCTCATACTAATTCGGCGGAGACGCTAGCGAGTATAGATTACGGAAACGGTGACAGGTTACTGAGGACCTAGTGCGAGTTATTCATTGCCGCCGTCACAAGTGATCGCGTCGACGTTAACGCAGATTTGTATAGGATCGAAACGGCGCCGTCTGTCGCCCTAAAGATGACACTATTGTGAGCACATACAAATCTGCGTTTACGTCGACGCGATGACTTGTGACGCCGATTTTAAGAAAACTCGCACTAGGCACTCTGATTTCAAAAGGCATAGATTATTTCCGAGTTTGGTTTTGTAATAATGGGTTTCCTGTATGTTATCAGATCGTGCTAGGGGGTGGCATGGGGATCATGCACGTGGCGTATGCTGACGATGAGGCCCTGATAAGTCTGGTGCCAGTTGATTATGTGAACAATGCTGTGCTGGCGGCTGGGTGGGAGACGGTGCAGCGCCGAGCGACGGGGGCTCAGGACATCAGGATATACAACGTCATCTCATCCACTAGGAACAATATAAGTTGGAGTGAGTAGCTGTGAAATGGATGTTAGCCCACATACATATTATGTTCACGCCTGCATTCCCCGAAGGGGTGGGCAGAGGTGTTGTAACTATAACACCCACTTTTCATCGCAGTCTATCGCCGTCTCAGGCACTATACATACGTCTTTAAATATGCAGGCTTCCTTATATTTTCCATCACCGTAAAGCACGTGGTGTGGCTGATCACCAGAGATACGAAGCAACTGCCTGATCTACGCAACTCTTATTTCGAGGACAATGGGTAATTTCGGTTAAAGATGTTGCCAGACTCTCTTAGGCCTCCGATTGACCGATAACGATTGCCAAAGATGATAAATTGGCAACAGAGATCGACGGCTTAACGTGGTCTCCGAGGCACGGAGGGAACTCGGGCGGTCACCCATACAACTACTAACCTTTTGCGCAATACTTTATATTAATATTAAGTAGGTCTATATATATGCTGTCGAGCTGCAGATTAACTGCATTCTTTTGTCTGTGGAAAAATATTAAGGTATACGGCCATAGCTTACGTAAATTGTTCGCACTATTTATCTTTGTACGGTACTAACGGGGGTGAGGCCCATACACATACAATTATAAGCAACAGAGAGAGTAACAGTGTCTCAACAGTTAACGTATGTCTGTGACGTTATAATGTACTTTGAGTTTGAATGCACCGACCAACAGATGGTGCAAGACGGCCCCTATACCGCAAAGACAAGGGAAGGAAAAATTCGACGCATGAGGTAGGATCACGAGTAGCTCAGTTGGAAGAGCAACTGCACAGTTAGCAGAGGCCGTGCGTTCGAATCACGCCTCGTGTTCGTATTTTTCTTTACCCCTTTTTAAGAATTTATCTAAATTTAATTAATTATGCACATTTTTGTGTTATGAAAAAAATTTTCTTTCTTTCATTATTTTAGCAACTGAATCAGTAATTTCAAATAAATAATTACCGTTTTATTGTTATCAGAATCAGCAGTAGCGATGACACAAAACCACGGCGCCACAGTACATACCCCCAAAGCGATATGGGCAGTTTGGTGCTGTCATACCAAAGTGAAGATCCTCTTCACAATTCTCTCCTGGCTGTTTCACATCATACCAGCTTATGTGGTCGACGGCATCTCCTGGATGCTGGGGAAAGAACAGAGGTACGTTGGATAAAGTAAAACGCCACCCTAGAAGAGTTTTCGAAGTAGTAAAATGTTTATGGACAGAGGGTGAGTCCACCGCCGTCTTAGACACTATGATTAGATTTATATTAAAGCTGTTAATTTGAAATTACAAACAGACACTTAATTTTTATTTATCTGTATGTATATATTTTTCGGGATATCCTATGTCCTACTCCTGATTCTAAGCTACCTCCCCACAAAGTTTCAGAAAAATCGGATCAGCCATTCTTGAGTTATAAAAAGTGTAAAGTGAATAGAATTTTTTTTTTAGTTGAATCTATTTAAGATTCAATTAAAGAAAGAAAATTCTATATGTACGTACCTACCTGTGCCCTCACGAGTTTAGAGCGTTGGCCTTGAATGTAGTAGTAATTTTTGAGTATGTTTGGTGAGAGCTCTATTTTCACTGAGCGCTCAAACCTCATGACAGCACCTATTGTAAGTAGTCTCATGCACACTGTACTTATGCTACAATTCTTAATATTACTTTTGATCTTTGTTTATCTGGCTTACTCAAGCCAGATAAACAAAGTTTTCGTGAGCATGACAACTCTGTCATGCTCACAAAAATGGTTGAGGAGGTCAATGGCTGGCATTCACGTCATACTTGTGAACAGGTGCTGCTTGTGGGGGCTGGTCATCTCAAGCTACACATTTAGTTATACGTAGAACTTTTATATATGTTATATTTTATCGACATTTGAGTTGTACTCTTAAAATTGTATAATATTTTTGAAAAGAGCGATTACTGAGTTTCTTGCCAGGTTCTTCTCAGTAAAAGCAACCTTCCGAACCTGGCGGTATCATGTATAATTATGTCATTCTGACGATTTGAAAGCACTTTCTTAAAAGTCTAATCGAATAAAGATATTTTTGACTTTTGACTTATATTGAATGTATTATTTATTTACAGATTCGTTAAAATCTACGACAAGATGTTCAAGTTATCACTCGCGTTGGGATATTTCACAACAAATGACTGGGTCTATGTCGACAAGAACGTTGAGGAGTTGTTCCAGAGGATGACGGCGGACGATAAGATCATATACAATTTCAATATCAAGGATTTAGACTGGAACGAATATACGATGCTTTGGTGTGTGGGGTTAAGGAAATATGTCTTAAAAGATGGACTTAAGGGGACAGAGTACGCGAAAAAAAAACAATTTTTGTTCCAATTACTTCATTACACAATACTGCCCCTGTATTTATATTGTTTATTCAAAATATTGCTGTTTTTAACACAAGTATTTTTTTGGTTTATGAGTACACTTTTGAATTTTTAATCTTTACATCTATATTGTCTGTTTGTAGTTCCCAAATTTTGTTCAGATTTATTAAGTAACTAATAAGTAGCTAAAAACTATTGTAATTAGTTTTTAGCTACTTATTAGTAGAAAACTTGGCCCAAATCGGTGTCTCTCGGGATCGTGCCAAGAAGGCTGGCAGCATTGCCACGTTGAATAGCAATGCTGATTCTCTGAGCGAGAAAAGCCCCAGCCCGCTTGTCACGAGAAGCTTCTACCAGACGACGAGCAACCTCTTTGGAAAGTTGATGAGCATCTGGACCCCAAGGCCCCAGAGTTTCAACCGCAAACGCAGAAAATATGTATCCTTGACCGTAGCAAGCATATTTCCTATGCTTGAGGCACTCCTGCTGAACAGCAGCAGCACCGGCCGCCACAGCAGTGCCGGGGAGATGGGACGGAGCCAACGTATCGACACACGTGGTATCCCACACCAGCGGCCGGCCCAATCTCCACGGCACCAGCGACATACCAATTTTATTTATTTCGGAATTAAAAACAGGCACTTCGATTTTATTTATCTGTATAGATTATTTATTAATTAGCATATAAAATGAGGTGTTAGCTAGTATGCATATCTTATTCATAATTAAAAAAAATGTTTTTTATTTTTGTTTTAATTTTACTCTAATTAAGGCCACGACAACAGTTAGTTTATGAGCTGCATGGAAAGGAATCTTTGAAGAGGCGTCGTAGCCTCGAGATTTGAGCAGTCCCCTGCTACGGAAGCGACGGAAGTTTGAATCCCAGCGGGGCCTGTACCAATTAGGTTTTCTAAAAAAACTTATGTACAGTGCTATACAGTTTTATGATGCTATTTGTCACAAACGCAATAAATGTTTTGTGAACCATTCTTGCAATCTTCATTGGAAAGTGTGAAACAGGTGAATTGCGAAATATAAATCATTCGTTAATCATAATATGAATGCACCTAAGTGACCATTTTGTCATTTCGATAATGAATCATATTCGGATCACATTATGATTCTCCCAAAGTGGCCTTTTTAGACCTATAGAGGTAAAACCGCGTCGCTGAGTTGTACACGTAAGCTAGATTTCTTTTATGTGATGTTATCAAAACTATTTGATTGAAAAGCATTGTGAAAGATTGCATTTATTTTGTAGAGCTATAAACACTTACCACGGCAGAAAAATGTAAGATATTTATACATTACAAATTTCTTATTAATTCATCAATAACAAAAATTTTAAGAAAGAGCCGTGGACGCCTTGGGGTTTGAACAGTCGCCTGCTACGTAAGCGACGCAAGTTCGAATCCCAGCGGGGCCTGTACCAATTAGTTTTTCTAAAAAAACTTATGTGCAGTGATTTTACACCACGTGCTTTACGGTGAAGGAAAACAGCGTAAGGAAGTCTGCATATGTCTGAGAAGTATTTCAAAGACGTATGTATAGTGACTGAGACGGCGATAGACTCACCGTCTGTCACGTTGGCACTTGATTAAGTGTGATCTTGTGTGAAAAAAGTGTGTTGTTATTACAACACCTGCCTAGTCCTTCGGGGAATACAGGTTTAAGCAAAATAAACAATAAGTTTAAGTTTCAAGTATTCTATAACTGTACTGGATCTAGTAATTGACCAGTTTTTGTTGTTCTCTAAGTATTATATTACGTACACAGCACCTCCCCTCATGGCCCTCTTCACAATGTTCCCGCACAATATCTAAGGGAACGGGAGTGGCTGAAAATCAGCGCTTAACGTAATACAATTTACGGGCAGCACAGGCCGAGCCATGTCCCTTTGCTTTTATAAGGCTTTAAACATTTATTTTTTGTAATTCTATTAACTTGTTGTAATTTTATTATATCGTATTTATGTCCTAAGCTAAAAAGCAATAAAATTTTAAGTTTTAATCTACCTTTCAGATGAAAACAAGAGCAATGACATTAGTACTAGCATTCATGCTAGTAATACTGCCTGTTTACTCCACAGCCGTGAGTACAAATCCATTATACTTACATACTAGCTTTGGCCCTCGGTATTACCCGTGTAGGATTAATAATAAAAACTTTCCCTGAGTACCGTAATCAAACTACACAATTATATACCCCTACTTTTAGTTTTTATATCGACTTTTGTGCACTGGTACTGTGTCCATGGGCTTATATTTTTTTAATGATATGTATTACTCAAAATTGTATAATATTTTTTTTTGAAAAGAGTAATTACTGAGTTCCTTGCCAGGTTCTTCTCAGTAAAAGCAACCTTACGAACCGTGTTTATACGTGTACGTGTGTCGCATGTCAGACGAACTGTGGGCTAAACAACCCACACGATGGACCCCTCCGAATGCGACGCGAATACGTGGCAGGCCGAGAAAAAGATAGCAGGACGAACTCGCCGCTTACGCTTAAGGGTTGGAAAGAGGGAAGGGAGGCCTTTGCCCAGCAGTGGGACACATCGGGCTCTAAATAAAATAATAATAAATAAATAATATAGGTTTATGGATAATATTTAACATAATTTGTATAATGTTTCAGGAAGATGAGCCTCCATCTAGCGTGAGTAGTTAAAATAAATAGCGTTCTTAAATATTGTATAAAGTAAAATAAATATGCTCCCACCATCCCAGAACATTCTTCGAATGGGTAAGCAGAGGTGTTGTAATAACAACACTCACTTTCCACCGAATACAATTAAGTGCCAACGTGACAGATGGTGAGTCCATCGCCGTCTCAGGCATTATACATACGTCTTTGAATTACTTCTCAGACATATGCAAGTTTCCTCACAATGTCTTCATTCACCGTAAAGCACGTGCTGTGAAATCACTGCACATAAGTTTTTTATAAAACTCATTGGTACAGGCCCTGGTGGGATTCGAACTTGCGTCGCTTGGCCACCACGGCTCTTTCTGAATCATATTTTAAAGCGTTATCTAAAAATTATTAAAAGGAGTCCCTGTAGACAAGGTTCCGAAGATACTGGCAGCATTCCCCCTTTGGATGGCAAGACTAATTCTTTGACCGAGGTAGCTGCCAGCTCTACAGTCTCCTGTGATGTCGACTAACCTTTTAGTTATTTCTTTAAGAAGCTGTTTCAAATGTATGTTTATAATTTTCAGGCGGGTGGTAATGATACAAACCCTGATGTGAGTAGTACTCTGTACCCCTATCACGGGTTTGTCACCGTTTTCGTAATCTATACTCGCTAGCGTCACTCGCAATATTTGTATGAGATATTGTAGTTGTTCACGTCACCGCTGGGAGTCGCTGCACAATTTCTCATACTAATATTCGACGGAGACGCTAGCGAGTATAGATTACGAAAACGGTGGGTAACCCGTGATATCTCTAACACGGGTTGAAGGCCTCGGGGTCAAATACTTGTTTTATTTTCAACTTGATAAATAAAATTGAAGTGTCTGTTTGTAATTCCAAATAAACTGATTTAAGTAAGTGTATGTCATCATCTCCCTGGCCTTATCCCATACATTGTTGGGGTCGGTACTTGATTCAACCCGATGTGGCTCCATGTTAGTCGCAATCAACTTATTAACTCCTTGTCCGTTATGTGCGCCTGGTACTTCGTGTACCATATCATCATCTCCCTGGCCTTATCCCATACATTGTTGTGGTCGGCACTTGATTCAACCCGATGTGGCTCCATGTTAGTCGCAATCAACTTATTAACTCCTTGTCCGTTATGTGCGCCTGGTACTTCGTGTACCATATCATCATCTCCCTGGCCTTATCCCATACATTGTTGGGGTCGGCACTTGATTCAACCCGACGTGGCTCCATGTTAGTCGCAATCAACTTATTAACTCCTTGTCCGTTATGTGCGCCTGGTACTTCGTGTACCATATCATCATCTCCCTGGCCTTATTCCATACATTGTTGGGGTCGGCACTTGATTCAACCCGATGTGGCTCCATGTTAGTCGCAATCAACTTATTAACTCCTTGTCCGTTATGTGCGCCTGGTACTTCGTGTACCATATCATCATCTCCCTGGCCTTATCCCATACATTGTTGTGGTCGGCACTTGATTCAACCCGATGTGGCTCCATGTTAGTCGCAATCAACTTATTAACTCCTTGTCCGTTATGTGCGCCTGGTACTTCGTGTACCATATCATCATCTCCCTGGCCTTATCCCATACATTGTTGTGGTCGGCACTTGATTCAACCCGATGTGGCTCCATGTTAGTCGCAATCAACTTATTAACTCCTTGTCCGTTATGTGCGCCTGGTACTTCGTGTACCATATCATCATCTCCCTGGCCTTATCCCATACATTGTTGAGGTCGGCACTTGATTCAACCCGATGTGGCTCCATGCTAGTCGCAATCAACTTATTAACTCCTTGTCCGTTATGTGCGCCTGGTACTTCGTGTACCATATCATCATCTCCCTGGCCTTATTCCATACATTGTTGGGGTCGGCACTTGATTCAACCCGATGTGGCTGATCACTTGATTTATATACGAAGCGACTGCCATCTGACCCAGTTTACAAGGAAAATCTGTGATCTGGGTTAAACCAGTTGTCAGACATTTTTTAGGTCTCCGACTGACTTGTAACAATTGCCAAAGATGATAAATTGGCAACCGGGACCGACGGCTTAACGTGCTCTCCGAGGCACGCAGGAAACTCGGGCGGTCACCCATCCAACTACTGGCTAGGGTTAGGGTTGCTTAACTTCGCTGATCGAATGATATGCGCAATAGCAACTGTGCCACATGCAATAAATATATGAATATGATAATTCGCACGCAGCATAATTATATTATAGTTCAGTGAGTGGGCAAACCATCATCATCTGAAACATCATGAAGACAGCCAATGACAAGGTTTTTAATGCAATTACAGGACCTGGAAATTGTGGAAGTAAGTGAGACACGATATAAATAATAATGATCTCGTACCTGATTTCGGTGGCTTACGGAGGAGAGAGGTTACGTGTGTGCAAACACAGGTGTACTCTTTATTGGGTCTTATAGAAATATTATATACAATATTATTATAATATTGGGATTATAGAAAATGTGCTTACCAAAATGTTTTTTTTTAGCTTAAGGTACGTATTATCATAACATTAGTCACAACTTTAATTAGTATGATCACTATCATCGACTGAGCATCTTGAAGTTTTGCTTACGTGTTTACTAATGCCTTTACAGCAGCTTCTCAAGTCACTACATAGATGGCGCTACTCGCAAATTATTGCAATTTTGTGAACACTAAACCACCTAAATCGCACCATAAGAGATATCGACCAGACTTAAGTACAATACACAGGATGTCGGAGAAAATAGGACAGCTGTTCAAATATGTGATAGGAAATAATTTTAGGAAGCAAATAAAATTATTATGACAAAAATATCTTCTTCCGTTTTCGAATAATTGACGTTCAAACTTGACCATATCAAGACCTTATTTTGGCATAAAAATTGGCTGTAACGTAGAGTTATTCACGTGAAATCTAACTACGATTTTTTTTTCTCCCACTAATAATTTATGAAATAATCCCATAAAACCATTTTTCCTTAAACGAAACCTTCTCCTTAATTCAATAAGTTAATGACCGCGTACGTAATGTAGGTAAACGCGGCCGCGCGTTCATTCAATCGCTTAAGGCCGCGAGCTCTTCGGCCCTTAGCAACCATAGCCTATAACTACGTTATCGTTGGAGCTAGATATTTTACGACTTCAACATAGTGATATATTCATTAAACCCTACAACTTCTAGAATACAACTGTTCCTTTTTCTCCGACACCTGTATATAGGTTTCCAACTAGAAGAGTATTTGCCTGCACGATACTGTGGAGAGCCTTTGAACTAGTAATTAGTAACATGGTTAATAATTTGCAGATCGAGGTAAGATTTTTTTAAATAATTAAACTGGGGCCCTACCACGACCTCTTATTGGCATGATACTTTTACTCTTATTATGAGACAGATGTAATTGACGTGTATACATATGTCACTCTCACACATCTGTAATAACATTGCTATAGCAAAGAAAAACTTCAAGACATTGACAGCGAGGAATCCAATGGGTTCCTCCACATATTTTTAACAATTTACAAGATATTTTTCTCAACAATCACTTGACATTGGCGGAATAGTTTTACTTAAGCTCATCGCCATTAAATAAATAAAGGAAAGGTAGGAACATTGCTATAAGAGCTCATGGTCGGGCCCCTGTGCTTTAAATTAAAAAAAAATTATAGTAAATGTTTACATTTTAACCGACTTTATAAAGGAGGAGGTTCCAATTTTTTTTAACTTTTGACTGGGTGTACCGATTTCGATGATTCGATTTTTCATTAAGTATTTTTAGCACTTTTTAATGAAGATGTGGAATCGAACTGATGATGGAGCCTAAATACAGTCGATGGAACTCCTCAACGATTTACAGCAAGTACCTAGTGTTTGGGCTTGATTAATTCGTATTGATGAGAATCCCAGCGGGGCCTGTACCAATGAGTTTTTCTAAAATAAACTTATGTGCAGTTATTTCACACCACATGCTTTACGGTGAAGGAAAACATCGTGAGGAAACCTGCATATTTCTGAGAAGTAATTCAAAGACGTATGTATAATACCTGAGACGGCGATGGACTCACCCTCTGTCACGTTGGCACTTGATCATATTCGGTGAAATATGGGTGTTGTTACAACACCTCTGCTTACCCCTTCGGGGACACTTCTGGGATGGCGTGAGCATATATTTTTTTTCTTATTTGAATATAAATAATAATAAAAAATCTATGCCATATCATCTCCCTGGCTTTATCGGGTTGAATCAAGTGCCGACCACAATAATGTATGGGCACTTGATTCAACCCTATGTGGCTGATGACCTGATTTTTATACGAAGCGACTGCCATCTGACCTTTTTACGAGGATAATCTGTGATCTGGGTTAAACCAGTTGTCGGACTATTTTAGGCCTCCGACTGACCTGTAACGATTGCCAAAGATGATAAATTGTCAACCGGGACCGACGGCTGAACGTGCTCTCCGAGGCACGAAGGGAACTCGGGCGATCACCCATCCAATTACTGGCTAGGGTTAGGGTTGTTTAACTTCGCTGATCGAATGATATGCGCAATAGCAACTGTGCCACGAGCTCCTCTCTGCCATAATGAACTAATAAATGTATTTTTTGCCCAGGATAACGAAGTACGTATATTTCCGGGCATTACATAAATTTGTTATTTAAATTTAAAGTCACTGACCACTGACAAGCACATAAGTAATTATTAATTCATTATGATACAAGTACGCTGTGGTGGCCGTTGTGGCCGTGGGGCTTGAGCAGTCGCCTGCTACGCAAAATTAAAATCAAAATCGAAATCAAAATACTTTCAAATCGTCAGAAGGACACAAAATACATTATACATGATTATAAATGTTACCACCGGGTTCGGAAGGTAGCTTTTGTTGAGAAGAACCCGGCAAGAAACTCAACAATTACTCTTTAAAAAAATATATTTTATACAATGTTTTTGGTTACAGTATTTATATCTCATGAATATAAGCCCATGGACACAGCACAAATGCTCAATTGTCAAATATAATAACTAAAATATTACAAATATTTGTGAGCATGGCAAATTCCAGCCAGTCAAAGCAAAGATCAAACTAAGATTAATTAATTGTAGCAAAAGTACAGTGCCAATGGGATTATTTACAATAATTTTCCGACAAAGATACATCCCAGGGTTCCTTATCACAAATATAATCACTTACAGTATAATATCCTTTTTTGAGCAAAACTGCTTTGATGGTCTCTTTAAATTTATTGAAGCGATGCAAGTTTGACTCACGGGTCCTGTACCAATGAGTTCTTCTAAAAACGTATGTGCATAGATTTCACACCACATCCTTTGTAAAAGAAGATATCGTAAGGACGGCTGAGACGGCGATAGACTCGACATCAGTCACGCTGGTACTTAATCATCTTCGTTTAAATGTGGGTGTTGTTATAATAACAGCTCTGCCTACCCCTTCGCCCGCATTTGTTATCTTTTTTTATGAAATTTATATACATACAATAAACTCGTATTATGCTGCTTTTCATATAATTTTTTTCTGATATACTTAAGCACTGTTTCAAGTCTAATAAATAAAAATATTTTTTTAGACTACGGTAGGCATATTTTATATCAAAAAGTAATTAAATTCAAGATTAAAGTAATACGTAAAATGTAATATTATTTTCTTTCAGCCAGTGGTATTTTTTTTACAGTATATTGTTATTTATTCAATTATTCTACATAAAATAACATAATATATTTATTTATTTATTCCAGAATGTGGTTGGTATTCATACAAAATATATTCGTGTTATATTTATTATAAGAGCCGTGGTGGCCTTGAGGTTTGAGCAGTCGCCTGCTACACAAGTGACGCAAGTTCGAATCCCAGCGGGGCCAGTACCAATGAGATTTTCTAAAAAACTTATGTACAGTGATTTCGCACCACGTGCTTTACGGTGAAGGAAAACATCGTGAGGAAACCTGCATATTTCTGAGAAGTAATTCAATGACGTGTGTAAAGTGTCTGAGACGGCGATGGACTTACCATCTGTCACGTTGGCACTTAATCAAATTCGGTGAAAAGTGTGTGTTGTGAATTCAACACCTCTGCCTACATGAATACAGGCGTGAGCATATGTATATTTATTATAACTATACTTAAAGTAATTAGAATTTATTTTCATTTCAGTTTACGGTAACTACTTAATAGTTTGTCGAAAAATATTTTCTATAAGCTATTTTTATTTGAATTTAATATATTTTTTCTGTATGCGAAGGATCGCTACGTAAGTTTTTGCTCTTTTTTTTAATATTTAAACAACAGTTAATTTATCATGGTAAGGTAAATAAGTTTAAAAAGCATTATTAAATTATGAATCTCTTAAAACTTTAAATTATAATGATTTTTGTGAAATTTTATGTGACCGATAATCATAGGTTTTTTTATGTTATTTTTTAATTTTATCTTGATAATTATCACATATTAACTGATAATGTGTTTTTTTTCATGCTATATGAAATTACTGGTAAGCCTTACGATTGATATCGTCTTGTAAAAAAAAATTATTAACGAAATTTAAATGACTCAAACTGAAATATTAATTAATATAATATTAATATAATATACATTATTAAATAAATGATTAAAATATTAATTAAACTGAGGCTGGACTTAAAATAATTAATTTTACAGGAGACAGGGGGTAAGTTTAAAAAATATTGCTATATCCTTGAAATAAAACTATCCCTTATGACATACATAAATATGCTCACACCAGGGGCCTTACCATGGCTCGTGGAGGAGCTCGTGGCACAGTTGCTATTGCGCATATCATTCGATCAGTGAAGTTAAGCAACCCTAGCCCTAGCCAGTAATTGGATGGGTGACCGCCCGAGTTTCCTCCGTGCCTCGGAGAGCACGTTAAGCTGTCGGTCCCAGTTGCTAATTTATCATTTTTGACAACTGGCTTAACCCAGATCACAGATTTTCCTCGTAAAAAGGGGTTGCGAAGGTCAGCTGGCAGTCGCTTCGTATAAAAATCTGGTGATCAGCCACATCGGGTTGAATCAAGTGCCGACTCCAACAATGTATGGGATAAGGCCAGGGAGATGATGACCAGGGGCTTTACCATGAGCTCTTATTACCATGATAGTTCTACTCTTATTATGAGACAGATGTATTTGACGTGTATACATCTGTCACTGTCGCACAACTGAACTATCATTGCAATAAGAGCTTACGGTCAGGCCCCTGTATTCCACGAAGGAGTAGGCAGAGGTGTTGTAATAGCAACACCCACTTTTCACCGAAGATGATTAAGTGCCAGCGTGACAGAGGGTGAGTCCATCGCCGTCTCAGCCACTATATTCTTATTCATATATTTATTGCAAGTTAGTATCATATCACACACAATACTCACATAGTTACCTATAGTGGTAATATAAATATACATACGTCTTTGAATTACTTCTCAGAAATATGCAGGTTTCCTCACGATGTTTTCCTTCACCGTATAGCACGTGGTGTGAAATCACTGTACACAAGTTTTTAGAAAAACTTAGTACTCAGCTAGGATTCGAACTTGCGTCGCTTGTGTATAGTAGGCGTCTACTCAAACGCTGCAACCATCACGGTTCATATTATATAGCCACTTATGAAACATTATGAATGATGCTACATACATGTAAAAACGCATGAGAATATACAGGTATTAATGCCGTCTCTGTTAATTTCAGGGTCCTGTAAGTATTAGCATATAGTTAAATTAAATTGAACAGTCTGTTTGTAATTCCGAAATAATAGCTTTCACTAAATGCATATGAAAGTATATACGGTATAAACATAAAAAAACCTCTGTCTAAAATTCCAGCTAGCTCTGAAACGGCTTTATTAATTTTAACGAGATATTCACTGGCAGATAGCAAATTTAACAAGGTCACTTAGGCTACTTTTATTAAAAAAAAAACGTTAGGGTTCCGCCGTCCACCCATGATATTAAATCTAGGGTGAAACCTTCTTATTCAAAAAAAACTAATTTTTTTTATAATATGAAACCCAACAATAATTATAGTGTTATAGTGAGACGCAAACATGCATTCAACAATTGATTGTTATTTAAAGAATATGCTATTGTATTGGGGATTTGAACCCCCTTGCAATAAATTAAGGTTCTCACAGCTTTTCACGTTAATTTTATAATACCCATGAGCGTAGCACACGACATCACAAGACATCCTTCCAGAATATAACAAAAGAAAGTTACATAAATACATTTGAATAGACGTCTATATTATCTATGGCGTTACACTATATAATAGTTATTTTTCTCTTCTTTAGGTTCAAGTAAGTATTAGTAACTAAAAAATTAAGCTTTTTACATACTAGGTGACCCGATAAACTTCGTATCACTTGTCCCATACTTATAATTTGTGATAAGAGACAGTTGCAAGTTGAACAATGATGTGGTGACCACAATTGAAAAAAGTATGTTGAGATGGTTTGGACATATCGAAGGGATGAGTGAAAGGCGATTAACGAAACACATTTATAGAGCGAATGTGACCGGAAGTGTCGGTAGAGGGCGTCCAAGGAACAACTACTATGACACAATTAATAGTATTTATCAGAAAGGTCAATTTCGGAGCACTCTAAACCGAAGAAAGTGTATGAAGAGATGCATGAATGTGGATGAAGCGAAAGAAGTATGTAAGGATCGTAGCATGTGGCAAACGGTGGTCTCTGCCTACTCCCATGGGATACAGGCGTGAGCGTGAGGCGTATGTATGTATAATTTATGTTATCACCGTTTAAACCTTCTATAGACTTCCACAAATATATCATCAAAATTAGCCAAATCGGTCCAACCATTCTCGAGTTAACGCGCAACTAATCATTTTTATTATCAATATTCATATTAATTTTTTTTTTCATTCATATTTATTCATTATTCATACATACATACATACATGTGCTCACGCCTGTATTCCCCGAAGGGGTGTTGTAACAACAACAACCACATTTCACCGAATTTGATTAAGTGCCAACGTGACAGATGGTGAGTCTATCGCCGTCTCAGGCACTATACATACGCCTTTGAATTACTTCTCAGAAATATGCAGGTTTCCTCACGATGTTTTCCTTCACGGTAAAGCAAGTGGTATGAAATCACTGTATATAAGTTTTTTAGAAAAACTCATTGGCACAGGACCCGCTGGGATTCGAATTGCGTCGCTTGCGTAGCAGGCGACTGCTCTAACCCCGAGGCCACCACGGCTCTTCATTATTCATATAAATATATTGATTTCATATATTAATGAACATTATTTGTTAACATGAAATTGGGCAATATACCTATAAACAATTTTTGTAGTCTATCTAGCTTCTTTCATGTACTTTCAAAAAATTCAAAATATTTTATTTGATTAGACTTCTTACAAAGTACTTTTAAATCGTCAGAAGGACACAAAATACATTATACATGATTATAAATGTTACCACCGGGTTCGGAAGGTAGCTTTTGTTGACAAGAACCCGGCAAGAAACTCAACAATTACTCTTTAAAAAAAATATTAATAATGTTATTGGTTACAGTATTTATTAAATAGTAAAAATAATTTTTAGAAGAGTACAAATTTTCTAGCCAGGTTCTTCTCAGTAAAAGCAACCTTCCGAACCTGGCGGTATCATGTATAATCCTGTATAATTATGTCATTCTGACGATTTGAAAGTGCTTTGTAAAAGTCTAATCAAAACAAAGATATTTTTGAATTGAGCAGCATGATCTGTCAGATCAAATATAGTTAAGATATTTAAATTTTTAAAAACTCTTCCCATATTATAAATGTGAAATATAATTGTTTTTTATTATTTTTAATTTTCAGACCAGAGTGAGTTTAAAATAATGATTTTCAAATATTACCTTATGTGTTATTTTGCATTATTATAATATAATATTATCATTTTGTTAGGATGAAGTAAGTGAATATATTATTATTAATTTTAATTAATTCTAAAACTATAACCAATAAAAAAATAATTGTATTTATTTATTCAAAAGCTGAATGTAAGTACCTACATTATAAACGCACGCGATATTTAATAAAAGTAATTAATAATGAAAAATAAATAATGATTAACACTCCTTTTTTTAGTTTACGGTAAATATAAAGAACAATATCAGCTTTACAACAGAATTCTATGAATAAATTATGATAATAATCACTGCTGCCTAGATTTACAGTAATATTTTATTTATGTTCTTAGCTGCCGGTAAGATATTTTTGTTGGAATGTTCATTAGTTTTTTGTGTAGAGTTTCATAATATAAGATATATTTATTGTCCTTTGCGCTAAAATTTTTATTTTTTCCAATGTTAATAGAACGCCAAAGTAAGTAAAATTACTTCAAATTTATTATTTTGAAAATAGTCGTATTCGATTTAATGTCATTTTATTATTTCAGGGCATTGTAAGTATCATTTCATCTACTACTATTACTAATATTATAAAGAGGAATGGTTTGTATGTATGTTTGTAACGAATTGGCTCAAAAAGTACTGGAGCGATTTCAAATGATTAATATATGATATATTTTATCGGTAATCCCTCAAGAACGAGAACTACGCGGGTGAAACCGCGTGACGTCTGCTAGTATCACATAAAATAATTATGTATAATTTTTGTGTAATTAATTTATCATTTATTTTAATAATAAGATACTATCAAAAAATATGTATTAACATACATACATATGCTCACGCCTGTATTTCCCGAAGGGGTAGGCAGAGGTGTTGTTATCACAACACCCACTTTTCACCGAATTTGATTAAGTGCCAACGTGACAGATGGTGAGTCTATCGCCGTCTCAGGCACTATACATAAGTCTTTGAATTACTTCTCAGACATATGCAGGTTTCCTCACGATGTTTTACTTCACCGTAAAGCACGTGGTGTGAAATCACTGTACATAAGTTTTTTAGAAAAACTCATTGGTACAGGCCCCGCTGCTCGCGTAGCAGGCGACTGCTCTAACCCCGAGGCCACCACGGCTCATTTGTCATCTGTCATCAATATGTATTTAAATGTAGGTTTTCACAGCGTTAGCTTGTCTTCCACCTGAGTGATATATAAATATTTGTTATGTAATGTTTGATATTTATACATACTATTTTACGGACTTGATGAATATTTATTTTGAATTTCAGAGACTTCTTGTAAGTAAAACATTCAGAAAACTCTTTTCACTTTAAAACCACTTTTCGACTCATCATCCCCTGCCCTTATCCCATGTTATTTGTTGTCGGTGCAATGTTTTCTTCTCTTCCATTCCTCTCTATCAGCCGTCATATCTGTATTCACTCCCTTAGCCATATCATCTTTCACACAATCCATCCATCGTTTCTTAGGTCTTCCTCTCCCCTTGTAACCATCCACATTCCTCTCTATCAGCCGTCATATCTGTATTCACTCCCTTAGCCATATCATCGTTCACACAATCCATCCATCGTTTCTTAGGTCTTCCTCTCCCCTTGTAACCATCCACATTCCTCTCTATCAGCCGTCATATCTGTATTCACTCCCTTAGCCATATCATCGTTCACACAATCCATCCATCGTTTCTTAGGTCTTCCTTTCCCCTTGTAACCATCCACATTCATAAACAAAACTCTTTTGGCAACATTATCGTCATCTCTCCATAACATGTCCATACCACGACAAATGTTTATTCTTCAACTTGTCAGTCAGTGGTGCTACTTTCAGACTTCCCCTTATATACTCGTTAATTACCTTGTCCAATCTCTTTGCTACTATGAACTAAAATATATTTTGCATATCTTTTATTTTTAAGCAATAATATATTTTTATTTTAACTTTCACAGAGTGCGGTAACTATAATATTGACAAAATCACTTCATATTTTATAAGTCATATATGCTGAGTATTTACTAATTATTTATTTATTTTTGTGTTAGCGCTGGGTGAGAATCAATCTTTATTTAAAACCTTATAACCTTTTAGCTAGCAGTTATTTTTCAATTAAATAATGACTATTTAAGGTTGATTTATTTCAATAGTGTCAAAAATAAGGTCCTGTTTGTCATTCTGAGGATAAATTGTTGAGCAGATGTTGATAATGTTATAATTTTATCGAAGTCAAACCTTCATTTAATAACTGGTTTCTAGCAAACAAAGTCACAGACAGTAGGCTAGCTTTTATAGTTCTCATCTTGCAATATAGTCTACAGGTAATCTTCGGAAGTACTCACGCCTGTATTCCCCGAAGGGGTAGGCAGAGGTGTTGTTATCACAACACCCACTTTTCACAGAATTTGATTTAGTGCCAACGTGACAGATGGTGAGTCTATCGCCGTCTCAGGCACTATACATACGTCTTTGAATTAATTATCAGAAATATGCAGGTTTCCTCACGATGTTTTCCTTCACAGTAAAGCACGTGGTGTGAAATCACTGTACATACGTTTTTTAGAAAAACTCATTGGTACAGGCCCCGCTGGGATTCGAACTTACGTCGCTTGCGTAGCAGGCGACTGCTCAAACCCCGAGGCCACCACGGCTCTCGGAAGTACTCATTCGATTAAAAGAAAAAAAATCCCTGTTATTAAGAACCTTCATGTCGATCATAAGACATACGGGTGAAGCTGGGGATGAAAGCTAGTATGTTATGAATCTAAAAATAGGAATTTAGTAGGAAAGGTAGGTTAAGTTGAGTTATAATGGTATCTAATATATAAAATTCTCGTGTCACAGTTTTCGTTGCCATACTCCTCCGAAACGGCTTGACCGATTTTGATGAAATTTTTTGAGCTTATCCGGTATCTATGAGAATCGGCCAACATCAATTTTTCATCCCCCTAAATGTTAGGGGTAGTCCACCCCAAAAAAATATATGGCAATACAACGTTTGCCGGGCACAGCTAGTAATAAAATAAAATATAAATGATATTTTCCATTTTCTTTTTTTTTCAGAAAACGGTAATGAATATATATAATTTGAAATATTAATCTTTATCATAGTATTTTCAATTGAATTTAATTTAATAGTATTCTCCTTTGCAGTATGGAGTAAGTATTTTTTTAACTTAAAATGTATCTTCCATAGTATTTTTTTTTCTCTATATTTATCTAACTATAACCCAGTTTATCATATTTATGGGTTCATTTTTAAATTCTCACTTATATAATTTTATATTATATTTATTTGTATAGATTTCCATCATATACTAATATTCTAGTAGAAACTTGTAGAAACTTCACTGGTTTATTTATAATTTTTATTTACTAATATGTAAGGTCTTATAATACATTGTTTCTCTAAAAAATAAATAAATAAAAATAAATTCCTGTTTGTTATTACAGACTAGGGTAAGAATGCATTATTTATTTATTATTTTATAAAAACAAATATGAAAGTATCATCATCGTCCCTGGCCTTATCCCATATATTATTGGGGTCAGCAATTGATTCAACCCGATGTGGCTGATCACCTGATTTTTATACGAAGCGACTGCCATCTGACCTTCGCAACCCCTTTAACGAGAAAAATCTGTGATCTGGGTTAAACCAGTTGTCAGACTATTTTAGGCCTCCGACTGACCTGTAACGATTGCCAAAGATGATAAATTGTCAACCGGGACCGACGGCTTAACGTGCTCTCCGAGGCACGGAGGGAACTCTGGCTAGGGTTAGGGTTGCTTAACTTCGCTGATCGAATGATATGCGCAATAGCTCCTCCGAATTTTGAAAGTATAACAATTTAAATACAGCATTAAACATATTTCTTTCTCAGCCTGCTACTGTAAGTTTTTTGTTTTTTTTTTATATTGACATTTTATTTTAATTGATTAAAAACTAACCTTTTTTCGTTTATAAACAAACAGAAAGTAAGTAAAACAATTTATCTATAAAAAAAATATGAGTAGAACTAGCTCTGCCCCGCGGTTTCAGCAGCAGAATTAATCAAAATCCTTTCTTACCGTATGCCTACGTCATAACATGTACCTGCATGCCAAATGTCAGCCCGATCCGTCCAGTGGTTTGGGCTGTGCGTTGATAGATCACTATGTCAGTCAGTCACCTTTGAGTTATATATATTTAGATTTTGATTGGATGATAATAATTTTTTTTTTTATTGTAGCCTGGAGTAAGTACACATTATACTTATTTAAGTAAAATGTTTTATTAATTAAATAATTAATCTTAATCGAAAACTATGAAAGAATTATATATTATTACTTAGTCGAAGCAAAGTTTTTTAGGATTTTTTTAAACTTGACCCGTTTTTTTTGTCTACATACATATGCTCACGCCTGTATTCCCACATAAGTATTCAAAAAATCTTATTGGTACAGGCCCTGCTGGGATTCGAACGTTTGACTAGACCCAAATAATAAAAAAACTTATGTACAGTGATTTCACACCACGTGCTTTACGGTGAAGGAAAATATTGTGAGGAAACCTGCATATTTCTGAGAAGTAATTCAAAGACGTATGTATAGTGTCTGAGACGGTGATGGACTCACCATCTGTCACCTTGGCACTTAATCATCTTTGCTGAAAAGTGGGTGGTGTGATTACAACACCTCTGCCTACCCCTTCGGGGAATACAGGCGTGAGCATATGTATATGTAATAAATATTATTTCAGTGCCTGTGTTTGACAAGAGGACCACTTACCAAGTTCAAACTTATAGGGAACATTCATTTCCCATTTATGAAAGTAAGTTTACCGAGATTCTTCTGTACCCCTATCACGGGTTTCCCACCGTTTCCGTAATCTATACTCGCTAGCGTCACTCGCAATATTTGTATGAGATATTGTAGTTGTTCACGTCACCGCTGGGAGTCGCTGCACAATTTCTCATACTAATATTCGGCGGAGACGCTAGCGAGTATAGATTACGAAATCGGTGGCAAACCCGTGATGGGGCACTGGTTTGAGTTAGTAAATGATCCAAGTCTCAGTACAATGTGGTATATGGCCATAGATAAAGTAAATTTTTCGCAGTCTTTATACCATTTTTATTTATGAATTAACTAACCGCGTAGATTTAATTTCATTCCCACGGAATTCTTAAGATTTTAAATAAAAGTAGCTTAACTTACTCCTTGGAATATCAGCTATCTGCCAGTGAAAGTCCCGTTAAAATCATGCTGTTCCAGAAATTACCGGAACAACGAGACAAACAGAGAGAAAAATTGTAAATTAGTTTTTTTAATCAGCACCGTATATACTTTTACACGCATTTAGTGAAAAGCTGTTATTTTGGAATTACAAACAGACACTTCAATTTTATTTATCTGTATAGATTTCTCGCCGGTTCTTCTCAGAAGGCTAGTTCACGAACCGGGGGGGGGATTTCCGAGCCGTCTCCGAGATTCAGATTCTGAAGAAGATGTACATACATACATATGCTTACGCCTGTATTCCCCTAAGGGGTAGGCAGAGGTGTTGTAATAACAACACCCACTTTTCACCGTATTTGATTAAGTGCCAACGTGACAGATGGTGAGTCTATCGCCGTCTCAGACACAATACATACGTCTTTGAATTACTTCTCAGAAATATGCAGGTTTCCTCACGATGTTTTCCATCACCGTAAAGCATGTGGTGTGAAATCACTGTACATAAGTTTTTTAGAAAAGCTTATTGGTACAGACCCCGCTGGGATTCGAACTTGCGTCGCTTGCGTAGCAGGCGACTGCTCTAACCCCGAAGAAGATGTATAAACAAGAATTGATGTGATGATATTGTTTGCAGACCAAGCCACGGGAATTTGTTAGTCAGACGACAGAAGAAACGTCAACGGTCTGCCCACCGTGCGACTGCAGTAACTGTTAATACATATACATATATAATTATACTGTTGTTAATTTCATTGTGAGGCTCGTGGCACAGTTGCTATTGCGCATATCATTCGATCAGCGAAGTTAAGAAACCCTACCCTTAGCCAGTAATTAGCCGTGCCTCGGAGAGCACGTTAAGCGGTCAGTCCCGGTTGACAATTTATCATCTTTGGCAATCGTTACAGGTCAGTCGGAGGCCTAAAATAGTCTGACAACTGGTTTAACTCAGACCACAGATTTTCCTCGATAAAGGGGTTGCGAAGGTCAGATGGCAGTCGCTTCGTGTAAAAATCAAGTGATCAACCACTTCGGGTTAATTTTGTTATTAATCCTCAAAGTCAAAGTCAAAAGTATCTTCATTCGATTAGACTTTTTACAAAGTACTTTCAAATCGTCAGAATGACATAATTAAACAGGATTATACATGATACCGCCAGGTTCGGAAGGTTGCTTTTACTGAGAAGAACCTGGCAAGAAACTCGGTAATTACTCTTTTCAAAAATATTATACAATTTAAAGAATAAATAATTTAAAAAAAAATGTGAGCTCATGGACAATGTTCCAATGCACAAATGTCGATAAAAATTAACATAACAAAAAATATAGTACATCTACTTATAACTAAATGCGTAGCTTCAGATGACCAGCCCCCACAAGCAGCACCTGTTCACAAGTACGACGTGAATGCCAGCCATTGACCTCCTCAACCATCATAGAGGGAAGTGGAAAAGCTCAAAGCTGAGAGCTTCGATTTCAACTGAGTAGGCTTGATCTACTTTATTACAAAACATGGTTTAAACCAGGACCAAACTAGGACTAATACTATGTCCATCCCTTTTTAAATCCGTATCACAGAGAGATGGAACTTTTAATCCAAGGATTACCTGAGGCGATGTTTTATAATAAGAGGGTATCTTTCGTCTCTCAATTGAAACTTTCAAATTCTAACTCAAAAACCCTTATATTTTGAGTTTGAAAGAGAGGTTGTGACTGTGGGGTTTGAGCAGTCGCCTTCTTCACAAGCGACGCAAGTTCGAATCCCAATGGAGCCTGCACCAATGAGTTTTTCTAAAAACTTATGTGCTGTGATTTCTTACTACGTGCTTTAGATGTACTCATGACGAAACCTGCATATGTCTGACAAATAATTCAAAGGCGTATATATAGTGCCTGAGACGGTAATAGACTCACCATCTGTCATGTTGGCACTTATCATCTTCGGTGAAAATTGTTATTACAACACCTCTGCATCTGCCCTTTGAGACATACCAGCATGACAATATGCATGTATATAAAAAATGCTAAGAAGCCTTCAAATCTTCAGAATTAAAAAGCAGAAAGGATATCTTAAACAAAATAATATAATATTCTAACAAACAAATTGAATCTAGCTTAATCACATCGACGTTCTAGAATCTCTGACTGTTCTGACACCTTTATCGCAACCAGTCTCACTGGACGAAAATACTGATGCTCGTGACATATGGAGTAACTCCAAGTCCAAGCTGTCTTTGGATTTCTTAACTCCTGGATCTGAGCATGGACCAACTTTAGACTTCCTTGAGAATAGAGACACAATATTTTTAAACACGTTATTTTTCGAAGTTCTACTCGACGCGGACGTGCCTGTAGATTTAACGGCACTCGATGATGATAACGAATACTTGGATACGTTTTCTGCTAAGAATGTAATCCCTTTTTCGGATAAGAAATCGTCTATTGAGTCATTTGAGAAACTTGCCTGAGCGCCTTTTTCCGAGGATAGTGATATGGTGCCTTTTATGCTCGGATTCGTTTTGAACATGCCAAAATTCTTGTTGTAGATACTAGGCTTGAAGCCAGTCAAGTTGGATTTCCCACTGTAATGATAGCTGTGACATTTCAATTCCTTTTCCGATGAATCACACTGTTCACCCTGAACCTCTTTCTCTGCTTGCAAAACTTTTTCCGGAATTTGTTTTGGTGACTCCTTTGTTTTGACCGAAGGTTTCGAGGAATGATGGCTCTCGAAATTAGCTTTCACGTCTGCATTTTTCAGACTATCGCCTTTTTTAGTTTCTGCTAATATCTTCTTCATGTTGTCAAAGTCCATTTTATCACTAACCACTTCGGGAATTGTGTTCGACTGGGGTTTCCTGTTCCAGTCTCTTCGTGTCAGACACTTTGATAGTATATCATCAGACATGCACAATTTGACATTGTCCTTCCGCTCTTTCTGGCATGCTTTATAGCATTTGATCTTCTTGTCTATGTTATTTGAGGATTCGCTTACATATCTGAACTCTGTGGTATTTGTATCCATATTACTCGTGCAAATCAACGGTGTGGTGACTGATGCATCTTGCCTGTAGTTGAAAAACTTCCTCACTACCTTTTTCTTCTTCAAGCATATACATCTTTGAGTCAGCAAGTTAATCAGTGTGAAAATCAAGCAGCACTGAATTAGTACTATAAAGGATAGCACTGTGAGTGTATATTTGTTGTGCGATATGTACTTTAGCCACTTGCAGCATTTCGGCTTTTGCACAACTGTGGCTTGGGAATTCAAATTTGTAATAGGGTTGCCACCGTACGTATCGTTGCTGTAATGATAGTTTTTAATTATAAGTATATCTTTAGCCTGTCTATCCTTACCATCGGCTATGGTTTTGATGAATTCAATATCTCTTTGATCAACAAAATCACCTTCAACGCATTCATTTGTATCAGGATTATAGATCACTCCAGGCATTGATAGGTCGTGTTTATCAACACAATTGGGTGTTTTGACGCATCGTTTTGCTTTTTTATCAAAATAAGGTCTTCTGCCGTTGTAATAAGAGTCACAATCGACTGGTTTACAATCGTTCATAGGGTCTTGGTCTATATAAGGGCATTTTTTGATATTCTCTCCTTCTAAAGAGTCGTTAGTGACTCTTGTATCGAAAGCTAGTTTGATTTTATCCTTGGCTATTCTTCTAGTATCACTTTGTCTTGAATCGACGAATACTGTACAATGGCCGTATCTCTCATAAGGATCTAGTATTGGAGCTACTAACATAAGCATTTTTGATGAACCTGAAGAATAAGAATGGAGAATTTTAGATTGGAAGTATTTTGCAAATATTATAAGAGCTCTAAACGGGATCGTAGCCAAAAAACTATGCTTCAGAGTAGTGTTGGAAGGGAAGAAGCTCGGGTTAAAATATGTCATTTTTATAACATTTAAAAGGGATATCAATGTGGTCAAAGTTACACGTCTAAAACACAGAAAAATTGAGAAATCTTCAAAAGGTCCCCGACCGCCCTGGGAGAGGCAGGTCGGGGTATTTTGGATTTTTACCGCACTAAAACCCCCCAGTGGCCATCCTCAGTGCTCAGGATGGGCTCCGTGTACTCTGATAGATCGCTCCGAAGTTCAAAGAGGATAGAAAAAAAATTACTTAGATAAATCTTACCTTTCGGTATAATTTCAATGCACCCACCATCGATCTCCAATATATTACAATCAGTACCATCAGGCAGTTCCAGACAGCATTTATCTGGTATCAAACTAACTTCAGTGTCCTCATCGGATGTATTATTTACTACAGAGCTGAACAAAAGTCCTATAGGGGTCACAGATTCAAGTCCAGTGTTTATAAGCAAATTGCTATTGTTTTCAGTCGACAAAGAGTATAAAACAAAACCGAAATAATAAAAACATTTGTAAATATTCATCTGAATTGCTTAAAGCCGACATAGCCGTGCTGTCTAGGAGATTGATTGTGTTAGCTTGATTAGTGATGGCGTTTGTCGATGAAACATGTCACGATGTTATTTGTGGGGAAAGCGAGTGATCAAGCTCATCTCGAGAAGATTTGCAATGAGAAGAAGCGCGTTTCCGGACGACAACGATATCGTCCGTTTCAGATATCGGTCGGAATTAGAGCGTTCTCTTTTTCAACCAGCACTGTGTCGTCACCCGATATCGTTACGACAATCTGTCGGCGTCGATATCGTTGACTACAACGGCACGGTATGAAAGCATGTAGTACTAAATGTATCAAACCACTACTCCGACGATAACGTGTCTTTACCGTTATCGTCCAACGTGAAAGCGTCCGATGTCGTAGCGACTTCGTCAATGACAATGTTTTCGTATTTATTATATCAAAGAAAAATGGAAAATGCTCTTTCGTAGTCGTCCGAGTTGAAGTAATATAACTGTAGCGGTAGTGAACTTCTTGTGCTATAATGTTATTTATTTATATTAAATTTAAATCTTGTTAAAACACATAATATAGGCTAACATAATATTATTAAATTCAAGAAATACATAGCTAAAAACCTTATAAATATAATCTAATAACTAAAAACCTTAAAAATATATAATCTTATAACTAAAATATATTATTAAAAGAAGTCCCTGTAGGCAAGGTACCGAAGATACTGGCAGCATTCCCCCTTTGGATGGCAAGACTATGGCCAGCTCTCCGGTCTCCTGTGATGTCGACTAATTTAAATAGTGTCAAAAAGTGATTTGACACATGATGTCAGAATGACTTGGGAGAAAAGATTGTTATGTTTTCTGGTTGTAAATAATATAGCTAAGTGAATACCTCGAATAAAGCGGACTAAATTATCGTAGCGTAATTAATTACTATGTAGCGGTAACGCACCTCTTTTACTGAAATGCTTCTTATTTCATAAATATTGTAAAAGTGAGCTCTGACACAAGCTGTCAGAAGGACTTAAGGAAAAAATAGATTTTTAAGTTTTATGTATATAGTATTTTAATTAATTAGTAGAATTAAATTATAACACCGAATTTAATTACTACAAGTACATAACTATGATTTCGGATCACCAGATCAGGCGCTTACGATGTTAACGGTAACGACACGATATCGTCGGAGTGGTACTTTGATCCAATCACTACTGATTGTTGTCACACTGTGTCGTTGTAGACAACGATGTAGTCGCCGACAGATTATCAGAACGATATCGGGGGACGACACAATGCAGACCGATATCGTTGTTGTCCGTCGTGTCGTTATCGTGGCAGTGGCAAAGCGCCCATCGGGAGAGGATACCAATCTATAAAAAAACTCATCAAGCAATGAAGCTTCAAGCTTGTTGCTTTCAGGAGCGATTGGGATTGAGGTAAAGTTGGAAAAGTGGAAGGGAGGCCTTTGCCCAGCAGTGGGACACGACAGGCTAATAATAATAATAATATAAATTACTTATACCTTGTAATTTATTTCTTATCGCTTGATTGATGTTTGCAAATTATGTAAATGCGATGTTGTCGATAAATGCGAAACACATTCTCCAGCACTAGTTTCAACTAACATTATGTCAAACAAATTTCATAGACACAAGATTCATAGATAGATTAGCTTTTTCATATTGGGTTTAGCTCATGAAATCCATAGTATTGAGGTGTAATCTATAGGTACAGATAAATACATTTGTGGCGTCTCACAAATGACAACTCATCTGTCAAAATATTCATGACAGGATTATTGTAAAAAGCCAACTAGATTTAAGACAGTAAGAAAAATGTAGAACGGGAAATATAACATTTACATATTACATTACATAAACCTTAATATTAATGATAATGTTTTAATTATATCCCAAATACATTATATCCCAAAAATTTGAAGTGTCTGTGTGTAATTCCAAAATTCCCCGAACTCCCACGGGAACTACGCGGGTGAAACCGCGTGACGTCCGCTAGTTTGAAATAAAGCACAAATTACACAATCTTATTTATTAAAAAAAAAAACTAAATAAATGGCATTCATAACATTATTTTCTTAAAACTAATACATTGCACTTTCTTACAAAATATTATTATATTATTTAACTTAATGAGCAACACCGCATAATATCACATGTTAAATCCTACTAACATTACATATTTAGCTTCTGTCCGCGAGTTTTTCCGTGTATAATAAACTAGAACCTGGTTTCTCTATCTTTTTCAAACACAAAACTAAACTTTTCTCACATAAGAAGTTATTTTTGTTTATTGTGTTACAAGAAGGACGTATGTTTTAAGTTATTATATTATTAAGTTTATATAAAATAAAGGAGGCGTGTTAAGATTTATCAAACAAACCTTCTTTAGTAGTTGTTAAAATATTATTCTTAATTTTACATGTTCGACAAGAATTTAATAAGTAACTAAAAACTAATTACAAGCAGAAAACTTGGCCCAAATCAGTGTCTCTCGGGATCGTGCCAAGAAGGCTGGCAGCATTGCCACGTTGAATAGCAATGCTGTTCTCCGAGCGAGAAAAGCTCCAGCCCGCTTGTCACGAGAAGCTTCTACCAGACGACGTGCAACCTCTTTGAAAAGTTACATGTTCTATGTCAAACTTGGAATTTGACACTTCTATCAAAAATGTCATCCTTGTATCATGTACGATAGCAAAATATAAAAAGTGATTTGATAAGAATCTAGTACAAGTAAGAATGTAGATTATTTTAAGGGACAGCTAGGAATCCAATGGGTTCCTCCACATATTTTTAACAATTTACATGATATTTTTCTCATCAATCACTTGACATTGGCGGAATAGTTTTACTTAAGCTCATCGCCATTAAATAAATAAAGGAAAGGAAAATATAAAAAGTGATTTTATATAAATCTATTATTTCTACCACATTACTTTAACAAAAGAAACACACTTTACGTTCTCTCGACTCGAATCGAACCTATAGCCTAATTTCGTGATCACCCGATCTGATCTTTCATAACTTGACAGATGTCGGCGAAATTTACCTTCAATTTGAAATTATATTGTAGCAATTTTTCATTGCCTGAAAACAAAATCAAAACGATGTTTTCTGATATGGAAAACTAGCTAGATCTATTTATTGCCCCCGAAACCCTATACATACAAAATTTTATGAAAATCATTTCAGCCCTTTCGAGATTCAGATGATATGTTTACAAGAATTGCTCGTTTAAAGGTATTACATAAGATGATAAACATATTATGATATATTTTAGACTCTAGACGCAGACAACGCTGCGGACGAAAGCTAGTATTATGTACGTTACAAAACAACCATTTTATTACCGCTACTTTGATTCAAAGCTAGTCTGATTCGGTCTAAGCTGAAGGCGAAATTGTGTGACTAATATGAGTATTTGAACCTTAATTTGTGATGTTCTATCCTGAGGGCTTGTGCGAGTTGTCTTAAAAACCCCGTCACAAGTCATCGCGTCGACGTAAACGCAGATTTGTATGGGCTCACAATAGTGTCATCTTTAGGGCGACAGACGGCGCTGTTTCGATCCTACACAAATCTGCGTGTGCGTCGACGCGGTGACTTGTGACGGCGGCAGTGAAAACTCGCCCTCTATGCCCTAAGTATACGTTTTCACACGTTCGAACGTCATCACTGACCTTGCATTTTGCGCTTTTTGTATGGAGGATTTTGTAAAACGTCCTACACTCGCCGCTTGGGGCGCTTTTTAACGTTCCCGTACAGCATGAGCTGTGCTCGGTTTAATTTCTCACAAAAAAAATTCTTGACGTATTCTCCAGAAATCAATTTTAAAAAAATAACCGAAAAAATACCGCACCGGTGTCACATGGACTCGAACCGTGGTAGTCTAATTTCGTTACCACCCGATAGTCTGGAAGCCTCCCGTCTGAGCTATCGTAACTTGACAGATGTCGGCGAAATTTACCTCCGTATTGTAATGATATTGTAGCAATTCTTCATTGCCTGAAAACATGGTTAAAACGATGTTTTCTGAAGATGAAACCTAGCTAGATCAATTTTGTGCCCCTGAAACCCCCTACACACAAAATTTAATGAAAATCTTTGGAGCCGTTTCCGAGATTCAGATTCTACAGGTTATCGGGGAAAATAGGACAGCTGTTAAAATATGTGATAGGGTATAATTTTAGGAAGCAAATAAAATTATTATGATAAAAATATCTTCTTCCGTTTTCGAGTAATTGACGTTGAAAGTTGACCATATCAAGACTGTATTTTGGCATAAAAATCAACGGTAACGTAGAGTTATTTTCGTGAAATCTTACTACTTTTTTATTTTTTTTCATCCATTAATAGTTCCTGAAATAATCCCATAAAACCATTTATCGAAACCATTAACCTTCTCCTTAATTGACCAAGTTCAATGACCCCGTACGTAATGTAGGTAAACGCGGCCGCGCGTTCATTCAATCGCTTAAGGCCGCGAGCTCTTCGGCCCTTAGCAACCACAGCCTATAACTACGTTATCGTTGGAGCTAGATATTTTACGACTTCAACATAGTGATATATTCAACACCCTACAACTTCTAGAAGACAACTGTTCCTTTTCTCTGACACTCTGTATATAGGTATATACAAGAATTGCTCGATAAAAATGTTTAAAAGATAAGATACTAGGAACACGGAATTCCGTATATCTTTATTCGATTCATTGTAAAATTTTTCAAGCTCTGATAAAAAATCTTCTTACATAGATGCAAAAATCGTCCCGTTTAAAGCGGTTTTTCCATCTAGTAACACTATTAACTGATCAGTCAACCTTTAGAAACCAATTATGAGGCGTACCAACCCCACGAAGAGTCTGAGGGCACCTAAGCAAATCACAGTGACAACGAAATAATGCAAATATTTGAGGAAGCTGAACTTTTTCAACCCTTGAGGGATAGTTTCAACGGGGTCCTTAAGAAGATAGACCCTTATGCCCCTTACGTAGTTGTAGACGTAGTCGGTCCACTCCAAGTTGGATATGTTGAAGTCAAATATATGCCTGTCCGCTTCGCAGAGTTCTATGCAAAGGTTCTGCACATTTTTGTTGTGGAATTTCCAATCTCTCGTGGCGAAGTAAGCGATTACTTCGGAGAACTTGCTTATTTTTCTATAAGCATTTCTTAGCCTGGAAATATAAAAAAAAATTAACAAAATAATTATAATAATGTAAATCCTTTTCCAAATCAATATCACACAAAGAGATGCAAGAACTGCGGTGGCCTCGGGGTCGCAGAGCAGTCCCCTGTCAATGAGTTTTTCTAAAAAACTCAAGTACAGTGATTTCACACCACGTGCTTTACGGTGAAGGAAAACATCGTGAGGAAACCTGAATTTGTCTGAGGAGTAATTCAAAGACGTATGTATAGTGTCTGAGACGATGGACTCATCCTCTGTCACGTTGGCACTTAATCATGTTCAGTGAGAAGTAGGTGTTGTTATTCCAACAACTCCGCTTACATTTCGGCGGCCCTTCTGGGATGGCGTGAGCATATTTCATACTTACATAGGTTTTTTCCCAATCAGAACACAAATACCATCCACAATATAAGCTGGTATCCAATGAGTGAAGATGGCCACTAATGTGTACAGGAACTTGGAAGGAGTCAGGAGGAACATATAGTAATATACAGCCTGCATCGTCGGTACCTCATATCCGAATTTCTCGTTGTATTTCATGAAATATTCTGGAAGTAAAGTTTAAAATATATCAGTTCAAGGTTTTGAGTCTTGTGCGAACAAATACATGTGCAGTTATCCCTAATATTTTCACTGAGCGCTCATTGCCCTTGAAGGCACATGCACGCTGTAACTGATGATATTTAAATTGAACTGAACAGTGGGAGCGCTACCATTTCGTCTCTCACTATAATGAAGGTGCGGAAACCTGCATATTTCTGAGAAGTAATTCAAAGACGTATGTATAGTGCCTGAGACGGCGATTGACTCACCCTCTGTCACGTTGGCACTTAATCATCTTGTGTGAAAAGTGGGTGTTGTTATTATAACATCTCTGCCTACGCCTTCCGGGAACACAGGCATCATCATCATCATCCTTCTGCCTTTATCTCATGTTATTTGTGGTCGGCGCAATGTGTTTTTCTCTTCCATTTCTCTTTATCAGCCGTCATATCTGTATTCACTCCCATTCTAACCATGTCATCTTTCACAAAATCCATCCATCGTTTCTTAGGGCTTCCTCTCCCTTTGTAACCATCCACATTCATAAACAAAACTTGTTTGGCAACATTACCCTCATCCCTCCGCATAACATGTCCATACCACGACATATGTTTATTCTTCAACTTGTCAGTCATTGGTGCTTCTTTCAGACTTCCCCTTATGTACTCATTCCTTACCTTGTCCAATCTCGTTACACCACACATCCATCTCAACATCCGCATCTCAGTTTCATGCAGCTGTCTTTCATCCATCACCTTTGTGGCCCTTCGGGGAATACAGGCGTGAGCATATATGATGTGTGTAATTACTGAGTTTCTTGCCGTGTCCTCAGCAATAGCAACCTTCCGAACTCGGTGGCAACATTTTTCTGTGCTCTTATGACGATTTGAAAGTCTAATCAAATAAAGATATTTTGATTTTTTAACTACCCTAGTGGTAACTCCTTACCCCAAGTTAAAGGCGACTCCTCAGAAGATACGTAGTTGTAAACCGGGGGTGTGTCCAGGGGCGGTGCGTCTTCATGGTTACTGGGGTAATCTTTAGCTGTCTTCCAAGCGGTGGCTATGCAGGCATTCACAACCATATCGCCTGGCACCAGGTCGGCTATGGCCTTCGGGTTGCAGTTCAGGACGTGGAGAAGACCCACAGCCGCGCCTACTACCACCTGAGGACAATCATATTTAATTTATCATAAGTCTAGCTGTGCTGCGCGGTACAGCTATTTTTCAAATACGTCATATTAGAAAAGAAATAGGCATCTTCAGAGGGCCGTGCTGAAAAAACTAAATTGGTTTATTTTTCATATACTTCTAGAGGTGAAAACATTCCTTTGGTGCACACCAAAAATGCAAATACAGAGGCGTCGTTCTGGGAAAACGTACATAAATATATCGTATCGACGTTGGACTCACCATCTCTCACCGTCACGTTGACACTTAATTAAATTCAGTGTCAGATGAGATTCTTGCCTTCTATTTCTGCTAACTGCAGCAGCGTTTCTTCACTAACTACATAGATGGCGCTACCCGCTAACAATTGCAAAGTTTGAATACAAATACACAAGAGCCTAAATCGCGCCATAAGAGTTTTCCAGAGCATTTCACTTTATATACAAGTTTTCACTTTATATAGAAGCTTTAATGGACATTTCTGAGAGAGAAAGTGTGATCTTTCATAGATTTGTGTGAGTCCAACTTTCTCACGCCCAATCCTTTCCTGTCTTCTGAGCGCGAGTTTAGATGACTAATACTTAGGATAAATAATTTCAACATACTCCTGTTGGTCCGTAGACATTGTCAATCCATCCAGACACCGGTTCTCTAGCTGTTCCAATCACTGCAAAGATGAAAAACATATTAATAAAAATGCTGTAATCTCCTTGGTAATGTCATTATCTCCCTGGCCTTATTCTATACATTGTTGGGGTCGGCACTTGATTCAACCCGATGTGGCTCCATGTTAGTCGCAATCAACTTATTAACTCCTTGTCCGTTATGTGCGCCTGGTACTTCGTGTACCATATCATCATCTCCCTGGCCTTATCCCATACATTATTGGGGTCGGCACTTGATTCAACCCCATGTGGCTGATCACCTGATTGATACGAAGCGACTGCCATCTGACCTTCGCAACCCCATTGACAAGGAAAATCTGTGATCAAGCAGACTATTTTTTAAGACTCACTGACCTGTCAACGATTGCCAAAGATGATAAATTGTCAACCGGGACCGATGGCTTAACGTGCGCTCCGAGGCACGGAGGGAACTCGGGCGGTCACTCGAGCGCTTCTCTTGGCAATGTGATTGTATACATTTTTTGCTCACCGATCGAAGGTCTGAAGAGAGCCACAGGAAGACCTTTGGAGTACTTCAGCACGATATCCTCAGCCACTGCCTTTGTATAAGCGTATGTGTTTGGGTAATCTCCTAATAATCTGCAAAATAAATTAATATTATATATTATGATTAAGAGAGCCGCGGTGGCCTCGAGGTTTGAGCAGTCGCCTGCTAGGCAAGCGACGCAAGTTCGAATCCCAGCGGGGCCTGAACCGATGGGTTTATCGAAAAACTCATGAGCAGTGATTTCACACTACGTGCTTTACGGTGAAGGAAAACATCGTGTCAAAATTCAAAGACGTATGTATAGTGGCTGAAACGGCGATCGACTCACCCTCTGTTACGTTGGCACTTAATCATCTTCGGAGAAATTTGAGTGTTGTTATTACAACACCTCTGCTTATACCCTCGGGGACACAATTTTTCGAAACCTTCTCCTCAATTTAACAAGTTCAATGTCCCCGTACGTAAACGCGGCTGCGCGTTCATTCAATCGCTTAAGGCCGCGAGCTCTTCGGCCCTTAGCAACCATAGCCTATAACTACGTTATCATTGGAGCTAGATATTTTACGACTTCAACATAGTGATATTTTCATAAAACCCTACAACTTCTAGAAGACATTCACATTCTTCTGTTCCATTTTCTCCGACACCCAGTATATATATAAATAAAAGTTTTAACTTTTTTTAATTTTAATATATTATGACCTTGGGCACCCACACGAGATACAGGGTATAAGCATTATTGCGGCACTTAAGTTCTTTATGGAACTTACCCAGGAGTAATATTATTGATCGTCTTCTCATCCATGGACTCGACAATGTCGATCAGTTTGTCTCCTGGCAGAGGACTCTCGTAGAATCTCTCTTCGATTTCATTTTGTATGCAATTACTGAAAAATAAATAATATATGACTTTGATTCGTTGTGAATGACGCCCCTCACGAGACCTTAAAGATGTTCACAAATAAATACCTAACAGTAATTTCACACCACGTGCTTTACGGCGAAGGATAACATCGTGAGGAAACCTGCATATGTCTGAGAAGTAATTCAAAGACGTATGTATAGTGGCTGAGACGGCGATGGACTCACCATCTGTCACGTTGGCACTTAATTATCTTGTGTGAAAAGTGGGTTTTGTTATTACAACACCTCTGACTATACGTCTTTGAATTACTTCTCAGACATATGCAGGTTTCCTCACGATGTTTTCCTTCACCGTAAAGCACGTGGTGTGAAATCACTGCACATACGTTTTTAGAAAAACTCATTGGTACAGGCCCCGTTGGGAATCGAACTTGCGTCGCTTGCGTAGCAGGCGACTGCTCAAACCTCACGTCTGTTCGTCTGTCTACTGCAGCTAAACTCTGGACCAGCTGGACGATAGCGGGACTTTCACTATCAAATAGTTGATGCTACAAAAAAAATGGGTGCCGCGAAATAAAAGTAACATATGAAATTTAGATCTACGTGGGGGACCGTAGGGAGCATCTATTTCTACCTATAAGCCGTAGAGATATGGACCATAGCCTTCAGTTTCCCACAAGCCCTGGCAAGGAGACACATCTCCCTGGTTCCTCTCACATTGATCCCCACGGCTGTCTTCAGCGGCTCGTCGAAGCGGACTGTAGCAGCTCCGTGGAAGATTATTTCCACCTGGAGAATAAAAGAATTTGTTATAAGACCTATATATATAGCCATTTACCCCTGGCCTTATCCCATACATTGTTGCGGTCGGCACTTGATTCAACCCGATGTGGCTCCATGTTAGTCGCAATCAACTTATTAACTCCTTGTCCGCTATGTGCGCCTGGTACTTCGTGTACCATGTCATCATCTCCCTGGCCTTATCCCATACATTGTTGGAGTCGGCACTTGATTCAACCCGATGTGGCTGATCACCTGATTTTCATACGAAACGACTACCATGCAATTTTGTTACCCAAGGTGTTAAATGGAAAACTTATTGACAATAGAACAAAATGATGTACTACGGGTTTGTAGGTCTTATTAAGATCTACAAAAAAGTCCGCGAGAGCACATATCCAACTATCATAGTTTAGTCACAATAACTGCTTTTATGTTCATAAAAAATATTAAATCGTCTGAAGAAAGAAACAACGTTAAATGTGTATCGTAATATTAATATTATATGAAACTTAATCTATGCGGGTGAAACCGTGGGGCACAGCTAGTTATATTTACTTGAATTCATACGCTGTGTAATCGTCTGGGTATTTCCATAAATGCACAAACGCACATAGTTTTTTACGTCTATATAAGGAAATGACGTGTATCTACATTGAACTTTGGATTTTGGATAAAAAACCATTTGTACGTAAGTCGCCAATTTGTAAATTGACTCGCGCAAGTATTCTGGATAGCAAACAGGTTTTTCAAACTAAACTAGTTGTGGTCCGCGTTTTAACCAGTTTATACTCAATTTCTTGAGAGTTGTCTGTTTGTCTCACTTGTATGTTTATATGTATGATTCTCCTCAGTGAAAGCAACCTTCCGAACCTGGCGGTAGCATGTATAATCCTGTTTAATAGTGTCGTTCTGATGGTTTGAAAGTATTTTGTAATCGCGTCCTTTGGGAGCGATTTTCACCCAATTTAAACGACCAAATTTATCGAGACAATACGCTAATTTGATAAGATTATTCTATTATTGCTATCTTGCCATTCAAAGGGCAGCATTCCCCCTTTGAATGGCACAATAGCAATAATAGCATTTCTGTTGATAAATCATTAAATAATATTAATTTCAACAACGACGATACACCAGATACAAAATAAGATGATAAAGTGTACCTACGTCGCGATTTTAGTAAGAAATTACGATTCCCGACACCAAATGACACCGCGAAACTTACAACCGTTATGGCCGCAATCAAAATGGGTGTCAGTAGTCAAAAACAGTTGTTATGACAGCTATAATACTGGCACAACTGATCGGTATTGACATTTGAAAAAAAATACTGCGCGTTTCCTTAATTTTGGAAGAAATAATCAAAAATGACCACGATTGGTCCGCGTCCAACATAGGTGCCTTTACCTTACATCTATTTTCGCATTATGGTTGAGGTAATGGAAGATTACAGGTATTATTATAATATCATTATACTGTGAAACATGAACTCCTAAAGAAACTAATAGCTTGGATATTCCTCCGCTTCGAAAGACATTATTACCCCATCATTATAGAACGTATTATTTATTCTATGGCTTTGTCCAACTTCGAACTTTAAGGTGAAGAAAATATCAAACTGTAACTCAAAATCAATAATATCCTGATTCGATTAGACCTTTAACAAAGCACTTTCAAATCGTCAGAATGACATAATTACACAGTATTATACATGATACCGCCAGGTTCGGAAGGTTGCTTTTACTGAGAAGAACCAGGCAAGAAACTCAGTAAATACTCTTTTAAAAAAAATATCCTATAATTTAAAAAAAAACAAGATATTACAGAAGAAATTTAAGCCCATGGACCCAGTTTCAATGCACAAATGTCCATAAAAGTTAACATAAAATAGAAATCTAGTAGTTCTACTTAAATCTAAATGTGTAGCTTGAGATGACCAGCCCCCACAAGCCCCTGTTCACATGTATTAAAGATTCTCAAACTATGTATGAGATACGATGGTAATACGCTTTGCATAACCCGATGATGATAGGACATTGTCTCTCGCAGTTGGCAGGGGGGAGTTACCTCCTCTGCTTAACCGGACTAAAGCGCTAGACCCAAGGGCCTCCAGCCGAGTTTAAACTTAAATACTAAGCAGCACAGCTAATGGCGCCCCGGTGCCATTTGCTGAAGCAATGTGATATCGTCGTCAGGGTCAATAAGAACGTGCCTGAGACGGCATCGGGAGGAGATGGTAGGCAACACGGGCAGGAGGGTGATTATAAAGTTTATCAAGACGTTACCTCATTAGTTAGCTTGATCCTGTCTTCTGGAGCGAGTCCGAGGCCAATCTCTCCCATGTCTCCTTCAATCATTCTGATCTTGTCACTGAACTCAGGCCTTTCCTTCCTTAGTTTTTCATACAACTGGAATAAGGAAAATGAAAATGATTTATTCAGTTAAGGTAAGGCACTTCGAAGAATTGACCACCGGTACGGAAACTAGCCTTGTAAGAAAAACCGGCTAGACATGTAGCTGGCATCGTGTCATCTCCCTGGCCTTATCCCATACACTGTTAGGGTCAGCACTTGATTCAACCCGATGTGGCTGATCACCTGATTTTTATACGAAGCGACTGCCATCTGACCTTCGCAACCCCTTTAACGAGGAAAATCTGTGATCTGGGTTAAGCCAGTTGTCAGACTATTTTAGGCCTCCGACTGACCTGTAACGATTGCCTAAGATGATAAATTGGCAACCGGGACCGACGGCTTAACGTGCTCTCCGAGATACGTAGGGAACTCGGGCGGTCACCCACCCAATTACTGGCTAGAGCTAGGGTTGCTTAACTTCGCTGATCGAATGATATGCGCAATAACAACTGTGCCACGAGCTCCTCCTGGTATCATGTACATTTGGTAAATATACTTGGAAAAATATTAAGTATTGGTACAGAATAGGTACACCGAATAGGCTGCAACACATATAAAACATGACGATAAATAAAATTAAAATAAATAAACAATACCAGATAGAATTAAAGGTGTTTACTTACATAATGACATACATAACTTCTCCTAGTAATAATAATGATCTCCTACCGAATTTCGGTTACGGCGGCTAATCTCAACGAGGATTAGCCATGTGCGCAGGAGATATTATAGTGCAGGCGTGTGTGCAAACACAGGTACACTCTTTATTGGGTCACTCTCATAGTGGGATGGGAGGCAATCAGACACGACCGGAGAGAGATCAGGCGGAGGATCAACGGTGCAACGTGCTCCGAGGGACGGGGGTGGAAACACCGCCAAATTCCAAACTCCGGGCATTTGTATTGTGAATTTCTTGACAGAAAAACCCAATATAAATTTTTGACCCGACCCGGGAATCGAACCCGGGACCTCGTGATCGGCAGAAGAACGTACTAACCACTAGACCAACGAGGCAGTTCTCCTAGTAATGCTACCATCAAACAAAAACTATGCAATGTAGCCTATGGCAACGAGTTGCTCACTCAAATCTCTATAATTGTATTCAATCAGCCCCGTTCAACACATGGCAAAAGAACCGTGGAACCACTTGGCCCGACCCGGGGGTCGAACCCGGGACCTCGTGTTCCGCAGTAGCGTTTTGCAACCACTAGACCAACGAGGCAGGATTACGATCAGTTACCAAAATTACTTACCACATCATCAAATTGCTCTTGAATTCTTTTGGTAATGTCTTTGTTCTTCTTGGGTCTGGCTATGAGGTAGATCTTCTTTATACCTGAGCACGATCTGAGAAAAAAAAAAAATTACTGTTATGACGTATATCATCATCTCCCTGGCCTTATCCCATACATTGTTGCGGTAGGCACTTGATTCAACACGTTGTGGCTCCATGTTAGTCGCAATCAACTTATAACTCCTTGTCCGTTATGTGCGCCTGGTACTTCGTGTACCATATCATCATCTCCCTGACCTTATCCCATACATTTTTGGGGTCGGCACTTGATTCAACCCGATGTGGCTCCATGTTAGTCGCAGTCAACTTATTAACTCCTTGTCCGTTATGTGCGCCTGGTACTTCGTGTACCATATCATCATCTCCCTGGCCTTATCCCATACATTGTTGGGGTCGGCACTTGATCCAACCCGATGCGGCTGATCACCTGCTTTTTATACGAGGCGACTGCCATCTGACCTTCATCACCATTTGTCAGACTCAATTAGGCTTCCGACCAACCTATAAATATTGTCAAAGATGTTAAATTGGCTACCGGGACCGACGGCTTAACGTGCTCCCCAAGGCGCTCTCGATGTTTTCCTTAATTGTAAAGCACGTGGGGTGAAATCACAGTACTTAGGTTTTTGAAAAACTAATTGGTGCAGGCGACTGCTCAAACCCCAAGGCCATCACAAATCCTAAAAAGTCTATATATACATGTACAGATATTTATTGATTATTTAAATCGAAGAAGCCGTGGTGGCCTTGGGGTTATAGCAGTCGCCTGTTATGCAAGCGACGCAAGTTCGAATCCCAGTGGGGCCTGTACCAATGAGTTTTTCTAAAAAACTTAAATGCTAATTCACACCACGTGCTTTACGGTGAAGGAAAACATCGTCAGAAAACCTGCATATGTCTGAGAAGTAATTCAAAGACGTATGTATAGTGCCTGAGACGGCGATGCACTCACCCTTTGTCACGTTGGCACTTGATCATATTCGGTGAAATGTGGCTGTTGTTACAACACCTCTGCTTACCCCTTCGGGGACCCTTCTGGGATGGCTTGAGCATATTTATTTTTATTTAAATCGCTATATTTAAAATTTGGTAGCTCTCAGTATTTGATAGCTAACAGTATTCAGTGTACATCGGTCCCTCACGTATCTACATTGCTATCAGAATTACGTGAGGGGACTAGAAACCATCATTTTACGGCGTAGGGTTGTCGCATATACGTTATTTTTAAATGTACATTTCTAATGCCTAGAACGTCATTGACATCATCCTCATTTTACCCGACTACGGCGAAGCAAGAAGCACGGTTTCGGAGAAAAAGGAACAGTTGTCTTCTAGAGGTTGTAGGGTTTTATGAATATATCACTATGTTGAAGTCGTAAAATATCGCGGCCTTGAGTGATTGAATGAACTTGCGGCCGCGTTTACCTACATTACGTACGCGGTAATTCAACTTGTTCAATTAAGGAGAAGGTTAATGGTTTCGAAAAATGATTTTATAGGATTATTTCAGTTACTATTGGTGGGTCGTGGAGTCATGGTGGCCTCGAGGTTTAAACAGTCGCCTGCTACGCAAGTTCGAATCCCAGCGGGGCCTGTACCAATGAGATTTTCCAAAAAAACTTATGTAGAGTGATTTCACACCACGTGCTTTACGGTGAAGGAAAACATCGTGAGGAAACCTGCATATTTCTGAGGAGTAATTCAATGATGTATGTAAAATGTCTGAGACGGCGATGGACTCACCATCTGTCACGTTGGCACTTAATCATCTTCGGAGAAAAGTGGATGTTGTTATTATAACACATCTGCCTACCCCTTCGGGGAGTACAGGCGTGGAAGAATTCTAAGCTTAACCCTGTATTCACTGAAATCATTACACATAAGTTTTTAGCAAAACTCATAGCTACATGCTCCGCTGGGACTCTAACTTGCGTCGCTCAAACCCCTACGGCCACCATGAATCTACATAAAATGACAAGCGCAAGGTCAGCGCTCATAATTCGAGACGACACATGTTACAAAGACAGACTGTTCTATAAATCAATTAATATATATTCAATAGCATATTTTAACGAGATCGACAGCCCTAACATCCATACCGAATTAGAACTTAGTACAGTTTAAAACCGTTGAGTTTTCCGGTAGAGACAATGTACCTTAGGTACTTTCAAATGCAGTAATTGTTCATGACCAAATTTATATATTTTAGTTCAATCAAGTTCACTAGATGGCGCTTGTCATAATTAGATCGCGCTATGAAGATTCTCTATGCAATATATATATATAGAACAAAGAGTTCACAGAGATCAAAATCTCCTCCCGACGCCGTCCGAGGCACGTTCTCCTTGACCCTGACGACGATATCACATTGCTTCAGCAAGCAATGTCTCAAAAGCACACACCAAACCGACCATTGTTCCGTCCTCGCCGGCGAGGCTCGTCGCGAACTCTACGTCATCGTCCCCTCCGACCCTTGCTAGAGCCACTAGCCTTAAACATGTCCCTAAATAATACCACTCAGATCCAGCTCCCTAGCTCATCCCCCAGCAACGCCCTAAGCCGAGGTCCGAGCCCCGCACCGGGGTGCTCTTAGCTGTATTGCTTAGTATTTAACTTTAAGCTCGGCTGGAGGCCCTTGGGTCTCGCCCTTTAGTCCGGTTAAGCAGTGGAGGTAACTCCCCCCTACCAACTGCAAGGAATTCGTATCCAGTTCAATTCGCATTGGTGTTTTATTCAAAGTCAAATGTATTTAATTCGATTAAACTTTTTACAAAGTACTTTCAAATCGTCAGAATGACATAATTATACAGTATTATACATGATACCGCCAGGTTCGGAAGGTTGCTTTTACTGAGAAGAACCTGGCAAGAAACTCAGTAATTACTCTTTTCAAAAATATTATACAATTTAAAGAATACAAAATAAATAATTTAAAAAACGTAAGCTCATGGACAATGTTCCAATGCACAAATGTCGATAAAAATTAACATAACTAAAAATCTAGTACATCTACTTATAACTAAATGCGTAGCTTGAGATGACCAGCCCCCACAAGCAGCACCTGTTCAGATCTAAACCCGACGTGAACCTGTTCAGTTCAGTTCAACAACATTGAGCATCATTAATTGATCTAATTAGTGCTCAACAGTAATATATAGGGACTTTTGAGCTGGTGCATCCGGAACCGACGGCTTAGCGTGCTCTCCGAGGGACGGAGGTAATTCGGTGACTCATCCAACTACTGGCTTGGTTAAGGTTTGCTGAACTGATCGAATGATATGCGCAATAGCAACTGTGTCACGAGCTCCTCTCTCAGTCATCTAAGTATATGGTAACGTGTTTTTGTGATGTCACACCACGCGCTTTATGGCGAAGGTAAACATCATAAATGTACGTAGTCTCGAGTGAGTGAAGTATGCTAAAATACTTGCTCCGTGTTATATATACACATATATCTATACCGATAAATAAAATTGAAATGTCCGTTTGTAATTCCAAAATTACATTGATTAATAATAATGATCTCCTACCGAATTTCGGTTACGGCGGCTAATCTCAACGAGGATTAGCCATGTGCGCAGGAGATATTATAGTGCACAAGTGTGTGCAAACACAGGTGCACTCTTTATTGGGTCACTCTCAGAATCCGATGGGAGGTAATCCGACACGACCGGAGAGAGATCAGGCGGAGGACCAACGGCTTAACGTGCTTTCCGAGGCACTGGGGTGGGAACACCGCCAACTTCCAAACTCCGGGCATTTTATTGTGAATTTATTTACGGAAAGACCATACATTTTTGACCCGACCCGGGAATCGAACCCGGGACCTCGTGATCTGCAGGCGAACGTACTAACCACTAGACTGGTACATAATATGGTGATGGATCTCAAATATAAGTAAATTCATTGTTATTAATTATGATCTCAAATACAACATATTAAATAGGTTAGTTTACAAACAAAATATAATAAAACATAGGTAATGGAATTTATTAGTATTGTAAGAATAATTAAAACATAAATTATATAATTAAATATATACAAATATAGGTACCTATAAGAAGTAGCCATATAATATAATAATATAAAATGTAAATATTATATACCTAATTTAAGCCCTCTCTCAAAAAATGTCTGTGCCCAACAGGGTCCATATTGCTAATATATAGTGTTACCGCTCACTACCTGTAAGTGCTAAATTAAGAATATGTTTTAAAGCAATACATTGAAATTGAAAAAAATTGAAATTGACATTGACCAACGAGGCAGTTATTACATACATTGATTAAATATATAAGGAATAATATAGAAAAATCAATTATTAAAATTTTCCTCTGTCATGTCAATTCAACTGTACGCTAATTTGCAGTGTATACATTAAAACATGAATCGTATCTATACTAATATATAAAGCTGAAGAGTTTGTTTGTGTGTTTGCTTAAACGCGCTAATCTCAGGAACCGTTTCACAGCGTCGCTTTCAACGTCGAGTGTCGATTTCAATGATACGAAATTGAACTTTATCATCTATGTATTTTGCAAGAGCCGTATATTTCTATTATAATATATAATATTTCTGAGAAGTAATTCAAAGACGTATGTATAGTGCCTGAGACAGCTATGAACTATGCCTACCCCTTCGGGGAATACAGGAGTGAGCATATGTATGTGTTATATATCAATTTCCTATGATTGAAACCACGTCAGGTTCGACGCTGTTAAACCTTAGAGGATAACGCGGCTCAAGTTCTTGAGATTAGCTCGTTCTAGCAAACTAAGCTTTATATATTAGTATATATACGATTAATGTATTAACTACACAAGTAACTGCAAATTCAAGCTACATAATTTATGCATTCCATTTGCTTGCAATAAATAATGTGGTTTATATTCTGCGCAAGCGCATTTCTTAGTAACGTGGTCTTGATTATCGGATCTAGATGAAATCAATCTGTTTCATTGACAACATATCTATACAGATAAATAAAATCGAAGTGTCTGTTTGTAATTTCAAAATAACATTTTTACTATATATGCATATAGAACAGCGAGGCCTGTACCAATGAGTTTTTCTAAAAAGCTAATGTACAGTGATTTCACACCACGTGCTTTACGGTGAAGGAAAACATCGTGAGGAAACCTGCATATTTCTGAGAAGTAATTCAAAGATGTATAGTGCCTGAGACGGCGATAGACTCATCTGTCACGTTGGCACTAAATCAAATTCGGTGAAAAGTGTGTGTTGTTATTACAGAACCTCTGCCTATCCCTTCGGGGAATACAGGCGTGAGCATATGTATGTTAAAATGACTTTCACTGGCGGATAGCTAATGTTGCAAGGAGTAACTTAAACTATCTTTATATATCATAAAATTAAGTCTAAGCGAGTGAATCGGCGGGGCACAGCCAGTTCATTAATATAATTAATAGTAATAGTGAAAATTTAATAACATGCATGAGTTCATCGCCGTCTCAGGCACTATACATACGTCTATGAATTACTTCTCAGACTTATGCAGGTTTCCTCACGTAGTTTTCTTTTATAAAGCATGTGATGTGAAATCACTGCATATAAGTATTCAGAAAAACTCACTGGTACAGGCCCCGCTGAGAATCGAACTAGCGCCTCTTGGGTAGCAGGCGACTGCTCAAACACCACGGCCACCACGGCTCCAGGTACGTAGAATTTAGAAAGTGCGAAATAGAATCTTGGTCCTTCCATTATCATTCGCATCATAGGCACTATACAATACGTTGCGCATTCACAACAAGGTCCTGTTAAAATTTGCCAAAACAATTTACGACATAACTCTTGGCAGATAGATTCCAGTTTCGTCTGCACGTTGTTATACAAACTGGAACTTCCCAATACGATTGTATTATAATGATTCTTATTGCGTCACTTATAAGGTTGTAATTTAAATAGCTAAGTATTTTCCTTGTTTGCAATTCCTTGGACTTATTTGAGTTGCTTGTTTGTATGAACTCGGAATCTCATACAAATGTTTTTATTAAGTAAAATGATGTGCGAAAACCTTAAATAGTTATAAAATGTCTAGAGGTTATTGGCAAGAACCCAATAAGAAGGCCAGTACCTCCACCTTACGGAAGATCGCAGCCAAATTACACTGCTCTATTGTAGTGTTGTGTTCACAAGGTGAGTGAGGTTTACAGAGCTGTCTGTAGTACCTCCACCTTACAGAAGATCGCAGCCAAATGACACTGCTCTATTGTAGTGTTGTGTTCACAAGGTGAGTGAGGTTTACAGAGCTGTCTCTAGTACCTCCACCTTACAGAAGATCGCAGCCAAATGACACTGCTCTATTGTAGTGTTGTGTTCACAAGGTGAGTGAGGTTTACAGAGCTGTCTCTAGTACCTCCACCTTACAGAAGATCGCAGCCAAATGACACTGCTCTATTGTAGTGTTGTGTTCACAAGGTGAGTGAGGTTTACAGAGCTATCTGTAGTACCTCCACCTTACAGAAGATCGCAGCCAAATGACACTGCTCTATTGTAGTGTTGTGTTCACAAGGTGAGTGAGGTTTACAGAGCTGTCTCTAGTACCTCCACCTTACAGAAGATCGCAGCCAAATGACACTGCTCTATTGTAGTGTTGTGTTCACAAGGTGAGTGAGGTTTACAGAGCTGTCTCTAGTACCTCCACCTTACAGAAGATCGCAGCCAAATGACACTGCTCTATTGTAGTGTTGTGTTCACAAGGTGAGTGAGGTTTACAGAGCTGTCTGTAGTACCTCCACCTTACAGAAGATCGCAGCCAAATGACACTGCTCTATTGTAGTGTTGTGTTCACAAGGTGAGTGAGGTTTACAGAGCTGTCTCTAGTACCTCCACCTTACAGAAGATCGCAGCCAAATGACACTGCTCTATTGTAGTGTTGTGTTCACAAGGTGAGTGAGGTTTACAGAGCTGTCTGTAGTACCTCCACCTTACAGAAGATCGCAGCCAAATGACACTGCTCTATTGTAGTGTTGTGTTCACAAGGTGAGTGAGGTTTACAGAGCTGTCTGTAGTACCTCCACCTTACAGAAGATCGCAGCCAAATGACACTGCTCTATTGTAGTGTTGTGTTCACAAGGTGAGTGAGGTTTACAGAGCTGTCTCTAGTACCTCCACCTTACAGAAGATCGCAGCCAAATGACACTGCTCTATTGTAGTGTTGTGTTCACAAGGTGAGTGAGGTTTACAGAGCTGTCTGTAGTACCTCCACCTTACAGAAGATCGCAGCCAAATGACACTGCTCTATTGTAGTGTTGTGTTCACAAGGTGAGTGAGGTTTACAGAGCTGTCTGTAGTACCTCCACCTTACAGAAGATCGCAGCCAAATGACACTGCTCTATTGTAGTGTTGTGTTCACAAGATGAGATTAGCCGGAACAAATTAAAAAATATTTTCGTTTCCTACTGACGATTTGAAAGTACTTTGTAAGAAGATATTTTTAACTGGAACTTGAACTTGGGCAAACGGACAGACATTGAAACATTTTGAAAATTTGTTTCTTTTTTATATACCGTATATACTACATACATATGCTCTCGCCTGTATTCCTCGAAGGGGTAGGCAGAAGTGTTGTAATCACAACACCCACTTTTCACCGAAGATGATTAAGTGCCAACGCGACAGATGGCGAGTCCATCGCCGTCTCAGACACTATACATACGTCATTGAATTACTTCTCAGAAATATGCAGGTTTCCTCACGATGTTTTCCTTCACCGTAAAGCACATGGTGTGAAATCACTGTACATAAGTTTTTTAGATAAACTCATTGGTACAGGCCCCGCTGGGATTCGAACTTGCGTCGCTTGCGTAGCAGGCGACTGCTCAAACCTCAAGGCCGCCACCACGGCTCTATATCCGTATATATTTTCATATGAAATGCTCTTAGAATTACAAACAGACACTTCAATATATTCAATATCTGTATATACATATATGTATCACAAGGCGAAGCTCTGTGAAAAATGTACGCGTAAAAATTCTATACTCTATAGATTATTTGATTGTGTCTGTTTGTTGCATAAACGAAATGACATGCTGTTGGGTAAAGAAAGTATATATATATATATATGTTTGGTGTTCAGCTTAATTGTCAATTCAGCTGCGTTTGGCCTCCGTCACGTCTGAGCCTTGGGTCTCGATTGAGCAACTTACGTACTGCTTTATTGTCACTTATAAAACATCTACATGTCGGTAAAACTAGTATATCTCTACATCTACCCATTAAGGGTCCCCAAAGGGGTGTGTGTTTAATATAAGAACCAGGTTGACCGTGCTTGGTTACTTTTCAATGACGTTTCTCATATAAACATTAATGCGGAGAACGTCAGCCTCCAACCGGGGTACTCTAGTTCCGTTATCGCCCCGAAAGCTAGAAGCCTGAGCTATAATTTGACAGTTGTCGGCGAAATTTACGTTCGTATTGTAATGATATTGTATGAGTTTTTCAGTGCCTGAAAACATGGTCAAATCGATGTTTTCCCTAAATGAAACCTAGGTAGATCAATTTTTTGCCCCTGAAACTGAAATTTTCATGAAAATCGTAGGAGCCGTTTCCGAGATTCAGATTATATATTAACAAGAATTGCTCGTTTTTTAATATAAGACAAGATAAGACACTATTCTTAAATGTTGTGTAACATTGGTCCATTCGCAATAACAATAGCTTTGTATATTTCCTCAGCAATTACATCTCAATAAATTATGAGGAATTACATTGTAAGTAGATACTTTGCAAGTATAAGCACTATTTATATATATATGAGGCTATTTTACAGTCAAGTTACATGCTTGCAACATTAATTACAGAAGTGTGTCGGTCCGTTGAACTTTAAAAAAAAATGTCTTAGTTATTTTGAAATCTAAATAAACAAGGGTAGAGGTGTTGTAATAACAACACCCACTTTTCACACAAGATGATTAAGTGCCAACGTGACAGATGGTGAGTCTATCGCCGTCTCCCACACTATACATACGTCATTGAATTACAGGTTTCCTCACGATTTTTTCCTTCAGCGTGTGAAAGCATGTGGTGTGAAATCACTGCACATAAGTTTTTGATTCAACCCGATGTGGCTGATCACCTGATTTTTATACGAAGCGACTGCCATCTGACCTTCGCAACCCCTTTTTACGAGGAAAATCTGTGATCTGGGTTAAACCAGTTGTCAGACTATTTAAGGCCTCCGACTGACCTGTGACGATTGCCAAAGATGATGAATTGGCACCCGGGACCGACGGCTTAACGTGCTCTCCGAGGCACGCAGAAAACTCGGGCGGTCACCCATCCAATTACTGGCTGATCGAATGATATGCGCAATAGCAACTGTGCCACGAGCTCTTCATTATGAATCCCTAAAAAAACCGGCTTCATTCACGTGCGTCATGTCAGTAAACACATTCACGCAAGTTTGAGTCAACAAACTATTAATTACACTAATTAATTCATGGCGGAGAACATGAATATTGTACGATTTTAATATAAATTACATACATACACATACATATGCTCACGCCTGTATTCCCCGAAGGGGTAGGCAGAGGTGTTGTAATCACAACACACACTTTTCAACGAAGATGATTAAGTGCCAACTTGACAGATGGTGAGTCCATCGCCGTCTCAGACACTTTACATACGTCATTGAATTACTTCTCAGAAATATGCAGGTTTCCTCACGATGTTTTCCTTCACCGTAAAGCACGTGTTGTGAAATCGCTGTACATAAGTTTTTTAGAATAACTCATTGGTACAGGCCCCGCTGGGATTCGAACTTGCGTCGCTTGCGTAGCAGGCGATAGCTCTAACCCCGAGGCCACCACGGCTCTCATCAAAACTATATGACAAATATATATAGTATATCCCTCAATGAATTTGCACTGCAAAGAACTAATAGGGGAATAGTAAAAATGTGTTCCTTTCCCTTGCAAAAAAAATTAAGTACATTATTAGAAGTGTATCAAATAAATATATGTGTGAGTCCGAGCTGTTAAATGTACGTTAAGCTTATAACTAGGCACCGAGCTGTCCAGTGCGCGTTGAGCTTATAACTTTGAACTAAGCCTCACCTGAGTAATTTCTCCACGAATAACTTCCCAAGGAAGCCAGTGCCTCCGGTCAGGAGAACTGTGGTTCCCGTGAAGAGTTTCTCTATCTGTGAATCTCCCATCATCTCCCTCTCGTCCACCATGTCCATATAAGTAATATCGCCACCTTGCTTCGCTTGCAAAATTTGCTCTGTCGTATGCATGGCTGGTTTCTGAAATTAAGAAAAATAGGAAGTTTATTAAATTTAATAATATCTGGCTGTGCCCTGCGGTTTCAGCCGAGTAGTAGTTTTTATTCAAAAGTAGCATAAGTTACTCTTTGTAACATTAGCTATCTGCCAGTGATAGTCCAGTTAAAATTGGCCCAGCAGTTTTGGAGATTACCTTGTCAGACGGATAGACAGACGGAGAAAACATTATAAAATATGGTTTTTCTGTCAGTGTCGTGTATACTTTCATATGCATTTAGTGAAAAGCTGTTATTTTAGAATTACATACAGACACTTAATTTTTATTTATCTGTATAGATACATACATACATAGGCTCACGCCTGCACTCCCCGGAGGGGTAGGCAGAGGCGTTGCTATCACAACACCCACCGTTCACCGAATTTGATTAAGTGCCAACGTGACAGATAGTGAGTCTATCGCCGTCTCAGGCACTATACATACGTCTTGGAATTACTTCTCAGAAATATACAAGTTTCCTCACGATGTTTTCCTTCACCGTAAAGCACGTGGTGGGAAATCACTGTACATAAGTTTTCTTTTCATTTATTGACAAAACACAACCTAGACGTGATTATAAAAATATTATAAAGTTTTTGTAGTAAAAAATTGTTAAATAATTATTTACCGGCTGATCTATGATTGCGATATTTTATAAGCCTCACAATTCAATTCAAATTCAATTCAAAATATCTTTATGTGATTAGACTCCTTACAAAGTACTTTCAATCGTCAGAAGGACACAAAATACATTATACATGATTATAAATGTTACCACCGGGTTCGGAAGGTAGCTTTTGTTGAGAAGAACCTGGCAAGAAACTCAACAATTACTCTTTTAAAAAATATATATATTATACAATGTTATTGGTTACAGTATTTATATCTCATGAATATAAGCCCATGGACACAGTTCAAATGCTCAATTGTCAAATATAATAACTGAAACATTACAAATATTTGTGAGCATGGCAAATTACAGCCAGTCAAAGATCAAACTAAGATTAATGAATTGTAGCAAAAGTACAGTGCCAATGGGATTATTTACAACATTTTTTTCCGACAAAGATACATCCCAGGCTTCCTTATCACAAATATAATGTTTTCTCCACCTTAAAACTCGTGAGTCAAGATTACTGTGGCTACATATTTGTAGGTATAAAGTAATAAAAACCGTGTGCAAGTACCGCCCACATTTACAATTTTTTGTGTAATTTTTTGTGCAAATCGTAAGATATGACGTTGTAACCGCGTCATGATGTTTACTTTACATTCGTTCATAATCTAAGCAAAACATCTATACAGATAAATAAAATTGAACAGTCTGTTTGTAATTACAAAATAACAGCTTTTCACTAAATGCATATGAAAGTATACACGGTACTTAGATAGATAAACCAATTAGGTATAGTGAAAGTCAAAGTCAAAAGTATCTTTATTCGAATTAGACTTTTAACAAAGTACTTTCGAATCGTCTGAATGACATAATTATACAGTATTATACATGATACCGCCAGGTTCGGAAGGTTGCTTTTACTGAGAAGAACCTGGCAAGGAACTCAGTAATTACTCTTTTCAAATATATTATACAATTTAAAGAATACATTATAAATAATTTAAGGAAAATATATAATAATTATTAAAAAAACTGTCTGTTTTTTTAATAATTATTATCTGCTGCCTACTGCCTGCTGTCTGCTAATAAAGGCTAGACCGATTTAAGCGGGACTTTCACTGGCAAATAGAAAATTTTACAAGGAATAACGTAGGCTATTATATATAATTATATATTTACATACATACATATGCTCACGCATGTATTCCCCGAAGGGGTAGGCAGAGGTGTTGTAATCACAACACCCACTTTTCACCGAAGATGATTAAGCGCCAACGTGACAGATGGTGAGTCCATCGCCGTCTCAGATACTTTACATACGTCATTGAATTACTTCGCAGACATATGCAGGTTTCCTCTCGATGTTTTCATTCACCGTAAAGCACGTGGTGCGAAATCACTGTATAAATATATAATTATACAGTGATTTCACACCACGTGCCACCCACCACCTCAACGTTTTCTGGGCCCTTCCCGCCCCCCTCTAGGCCTCCACAAATGGGTGTTATCCCACTTTGGGAAACACAGCTCTATGTTGTCGCAAATTCTGTTTACTTCTCGTATGGTCAAGTTCCCTTGGGATTACGTAAATAATAATCAATAAAGCCTTACGTTTCACCTTGATTTTGACTTTGCTGTGAATCTTGCAAAACTTATCATTCAAACTAGATATTCAAGTCAATGTCAAGTTTACATTTATACATAACATAAATTACATAATAGTGCATAATTACCCGACTACGGCGAAACGGAAAGAGGATTATATAAATAAACTAGCTGTAAATAAATAGACTACCCCTAACATTTAGGGGGATGAAAAATAGATGTTGGCCGATTCTCAGACCTACCCGATCTGCACACAAAATTTCATACAAATCGGTCCAGCCGTTTCGGAGGAGTATGGCAACGAAAACTGTGACACGAGAATTTTATATATTAGATAATTATGCTCACGCCATCCCAGAAGGGGTAAGCAGAGGTGTTGTAACAACAACACCCACATTTCACCGAATATGATTAAGTGCCAACGTGACAGAGAGAGGGTTATGATTTTTGGTATATATGTGCGTACGTGGATAAAATATATCCTATGTTACTCGCTGATGATGTAGCTATCCATTGCTGAAAGAATTTTCAAAGTCAGTCCAGTACTTTTTGAGCTAATTCGTTACAAACGTACTTAAATACAAATCTTTCCTCCTTATATCTGTTCCATCAGAACTCCAAAACGTAACCATATACGGAACCATTGCAGAGGGAAGTGAGTGATCCGTTATTTTTCAAAGTATTTGTATTATAATACTGTACAAAAATGAATAATTTCCAAAAAAATTTTGCTCTTTATATTTATACTAGCGGACGTCCCGCGGTTTCACCCGCGTAGTTCCCGTTCCCGTGGGAGTAATGGGATAAAATATAGTCTTTGCGACTATAATTTGAGATTTAAACTATCCTATCTCTCAAGTTGGATCGAACTGCACATGGTGTGCGAATTTTATTATAATCGGTTAAGTGGTTTAGGAGTCCATTGAGGACAAACATTGTGACATGAGATTTATATATATTAAGATTTATTCAGTGTCACTGTTATCTATATATTTATTTATATTGTACTGGTGTGGGATGCGACGTGTGTCGATACGTTGGCTCCGTCCCATCTCCCCGGCACTGCTGTGGCGGCCGGTGCTGCTGCTATTCAGCAGGAGTGCCTCAAGTATAGGAAATATGCTTGCTACGGTCAAGGATACATATTTTCTGCGTTTGCGGTAGAAACCTTGGGGTCCAGATGCTCATCAACTTTTCAAAGAGGTTGCACGTCGTCTGGTAGAAGCTTCTCGTGACAAGCGGGCTGGGGTTACCTCGCTCGGAGAACAGCATTGCTATTCAACGTGGCAATGCTGCCAGCCTTCTTGGCACGATCCCGAGAGACACCGATTTGAGCCAAGTTTTCTACTTGTAATTAGTTTTTAGCTACTTATTAGTTACTATTGTATTTATTTATATAATACTTATATATTCTTTTGTTTTTATTTTTTACGTATTTATTTATTGTATGTATAATTTGTTTATATATTTATTTGTATCTTCCCATTATTATATTCATTCATATTCTCTGTCATATGTGTGTTTGTTAGACTAGTTTAGTTTTTAAGTATGTAATCAGTTTTTAATGTTATTTTTCTTAACACAGTTGCAAGTTGAACAATGATGTGGTGACCAGAATTGAAAAAAGTTTGTTGAGTTTTGGACATATCGAAAGGATGAGTGAAAGGCAATTAACGAAACACATTTATAGAGCGAATGTGACCGGAAGTGTCGGTAGAGGGCGTCCAAGGAACAACTACTATGACACAATTAATAGTATTTATCAGAAAGGTCAAATTCGGAGCACTCGTAACCGAAGAAAGTGTATGAAGAGACGCATGAATGTGGATGAAGCGAAAGAAGTATGTAAGGATCGTAGCGTGTGGCAAACGGTGGTCTCTGCCTACCCCCATGGGATACAGGCGTGAGCATATGTATATATCACACCCGCTTCTCTGTTTGTCCTGTATTGTAAGGTAGACTGGCAGAAAATGATTTAGCATTAGGTCCACCTTTGTACTTTGTGGATTAAGTTTTTAAATAAATCATCATCGTCCCTGGCCTTATCCCATACATTGTTGGGGTCAGCACTTGATTCAACCCGATGTGGCTGATCACCTGATTTTTATACGAAGCGACTGCCATCTGACCTTCGCAACCCCTTTAACGAGGAAAATCTGTGATCTGGGTTAAACCAGTTGTCAGACTATTTCAGGCCTCCGACTGACCTGTAACGATTGCCAAAGATGATAAATTGGCAACCGGGACCGACGGTTTAACGTGCTCTCCGTGGCACGGAGGGAACTCGGGCGGTCACCCATCCAACTATTGGCTAGGGTTAGGGTTGCTCAACTTCGCTGATTGAATGATATGCGCAATAGCAACTGTGCCACGAGCTCCTCCAGTCTCAAAGTTTTTAAATAAATAAATGAACGTTCTACAAGTTGACACTAATCCACTCATTTCACATTCAATTATAGTTGTTTTGTATCCTTCTCGAAAGGTACCTAATATCCATTGTACTAATTCTACACTAATATATACACATACAATTAAAGTGTCTATTTGTAATTCCGAATTAATCTAAATGCATACCTAATATCAATGTATAAAAAGAATACGTTGGTTCATACAGCTGCTGTCAGGAATCATTCAGTTTTGCTGGCAACGGCATTGGTTAATACAGAAAAGGATGGGAAAATATATACATTACGGGCTTTGTTGGATCAAGGCTCCCAGGCGTCTTTTATTACAGAGGATATGGTACAATTGCTTAAGCTTAAGAAAACCCCTACTAAAGATCATATATCTGGGTTGGGTGGCGATAAAAATATTAAGTCTAAGGCCATGGTTACTCTAACATTACAATCAAGAACAGAGCCATCTGTAAAGGTTCACGTTAAAGCTCATATTTTGAAAGCGATCACAAGTCTTCTTCCAAGTAGAAGGGTTGTTGATCCACAATGGTTAGAGTCTGAAGATTTGGAATTAGCTGATCCACAATGCACAATTCCTAACAAAGTAGATATTCTGTTAGGTGCTGAGATATACGGCCGGGTCTTAAAAATGGGCGTTAAAAAGAGTTTACAGGGCCAGTTGATTGCTCAGTCAACTTCCTTTGGTTGGATTGTATCAGGCTTAGGTGAAATATCAGACCTGAAATAAAATCAATTAACAAGAAGAAAATATATATAAAGGAACGGACTCGTGCGGAGTACTATGCTAAATCAAATTGGAGGGATAAAGAGGGACGTTCTATCAAACGAGAAGATTCTAATGGTGAAAGATCTAAGAACATTGCTAAAGGGCGATTGGATGAAAAGTTCAAAAAGAATCAAATGTTTAAACAAAAAGACATTGATGTAACAGAAGAAAATATACGATTGGATTTAATGCAGAAAGTGGAATACCGATACTGTAGAAATATATCTCCGAATAAAAGTCGATTTTCAAAGTGTGGTATGGGGCGAGAGTCCTGAGAAAAAGTAGGGATAATAATAATAATAATAAATTTATTCGCCAAAAACATGGTATAAAGGTGGTGTGAGGTATAATAGAACATACATGTTTAGCTAACTTATATTATAGCATGCGAATGTTTGACTGGCGTCATCACATAAACTCCTGTACACTGTATACATTTTTTTTATACAAGAATTTGTACAGCTCTGACTTAAATGATTCCTGTTTAAGTTCCAAATGGATTACAAAATTAATAGAGTATTAAAACAAAAAACAAACTTACAAAAACTACAAATAGCACAGAATAAACTTATCAAATCACTGTTCAAATATGATTTCCTAACACCATCCATAAATATTTATAAAGAAACAAAAATTATGAACTTGGCTCAAACATATAAGTATTCTACGTGTATTTTAATCAGGAAAATACTTACAAAAGATATTCACACACAAATATTATTTACGAAAAATAAACATATCCATAAGCGTATGACTAGACAAGCCAACAACATCTACTTAAGACCGCCTAGGACAAATTACGGAAGAAGGAGTATACTGTATGAAGGAGCAAAATTATATAATAAACTCCCGCGAGACATTAAGGAAGTAAGCTCATTTAACACCTTCAAAAAGCTATTAAGGAGTCATATTTTAAAGGATTTTTCATTATTAGGCAAGTAATCAATGTTTAACAATTAAATGATAAAAACTAATGAATATTATAAGTAGCATAGCATCTTCTCTGTCGGTATCGCACAGGCTTGCAACTCGCTTGCACATACTGCATAGCGACTTGCTACCGTAAAAGTTACCGAATACCCACATGTTTTCTAAATTGTAACATGACATTAGTTAATATTTGTAATATTGTCAGTCAGTTATAGGTAGCCAGTAAAATAACTGTAATGTTTAAATATTAATTAACGTTAAGAAATCATGTACTTACTTAATACCATTGACATGTTTAAATCACTCCGCCTAACGGAACGACAAATGCGTACTAAACTTATCTTTCTCTGTAAGTGAATTGTACATTCTTAAGAGAAATAAAGTTCTATAACCATCAAATAATTTCATGTTCAATCGACCAACTTCAAAGCTATAAGTATTTTTACCAATAACTTGATGAAGATTGAGTTAAATAGATCTTATTTTTTAAATATTGTTAATTTTAATTTGTCAAGTGATTTGTTTGTTTTGGTTCCTCTTCATGAGTGATTAATATTCATAATTAAAAAAAATAATGTATTACATACATATGCTCACGCCTGTATTCCCCGAAGGGGTAGGCAGAGGTGTTGTTATCACAACACCCACTTTTCACCGAATTTGATTAAGTGCCAACGTGACAGATGGTGAGTCTATCGCCGTCTCAGACACTATACATACGTCTTTGAATTACTTCTCAGAAATATGCAGGTTTCCTCACGATGTTTTCCTTCACCGAAAAGCACGTGGTGTGAAATCACTGTACATAAGTTTTTTTAGAAAAACTCATTGGTACAGGCCCCGCTGGGATTCGAACTTGCGTCGCTTGCATAGCAGGCGACTGCTCAAACCCCGAGGCCACCACGGCTCGGCTGGTAATATGAAATCTTTATTTATTCAACTTATTTTCATTGTGTTTTTTTGATGTTTCAAATAAGTTAGGTAATTCACATGTTGTTTAGTTCATTTTTACTGAAGCCTATTTTTTTTTTTTTTTTTTTTTTGTTGACGAGGGGGAAACCTTCAAAAGGTCCCCGACTGCCCTGGGAGAGGCAGATCGGGGTATGTGGGATTCTTACCGCACTAAAACCCCCCCGGTGGCCGTCCTCAGTGCTCAGGGGGGACTCCGGGTACTCTAATAGAACGCACCGGTGTCCCCCCACACTTTGCCGGGGCACATCCCCGGGGCAGCTGTAGGGCCGCCCCTGGAGACCTCGCTGTGCAAGGCAGCGCGAGTCACATCGCGCTGCCACCTTCCCGGGCCCGCGCCGGTGGTCAAAGCTCCCACCCCGACCACCGCCAGCAGGCCCTCCGGCCCCCTTTTAGTCGCCTCTTACGACAGGCACGGGATACCATAGCCATATTCTTAGACCCTGGCTATTGGGTGGTTTACTGAAGCCTAAGTTAACGCGTGACAGTCAGGGTGATGACAAAATGTTAATTTCCACTGTGTTATTATTACTTTAATTGCGAATTGGTTTATTGTTTATGCATGATGGGCGGTATTTATTTATTTTAAGGACAAATTCTGAATATTTGTCCTTAGTGGGCGGTTTTGTTCGAATCGTTTTGTATGTTTTAGTTTAACTCTTTGTAAATAGATGGCGTAAGTAGTAAAATAGATCGCGCCATTGAAGTTTGTAGTCGCATTACATAAATATGTCTACCATTGTACAGTTTTATTCTTCTTTGGGAGGCCCTTGGGTCTCGCCCTTTAGTCCGGTTAAGCAGTGGAGGTAACTCCCCCCTACCAACTGCGAGAGACCATATCGTAAAAAAAAAAAAAACAGTTTTATTCTTCTTTGACATAACATCATAACAAACCTTTCCTGCAATATTCGGAAGGCCACTTTGATCCCCCCAAACATTGGTGACCGAATATGATTAAGTGCCAACGTGACAGAGGGCGAGTCCATCGCCGTTTCAGACACTATACATACGTCTTTGAATTACTTCTCAGACATATGCAGGTTTCCTCACGATGTTTTCCTTCACCGTAAAGCACGTGGTGTGAAATCATTGCACATAAGTTTTCAGAAAAACTGGTACGGTCCCCGCTTTGATTCGAGCTTGCGTCGCTTGCATAGCAGGCGACTGCTCAAACCGCTAGGACACCAAGGCTGTCTCTGAAATGAATCTATATTTGAAACTGGACTCATTTTTATTCACTGATTTATTTATGTAAATAATCATCATCTCCCTGGCCTTATCCCATACACTGTTGTGGTCGGCACTTGATTCAACCCGATGTGGCTGATCACTTGATTTTTATACGAAGCGACTGCCATCTGACCATTCGCAACCTAACGAGGAAAATCTGTGATCTGGGTAAAACCAGTTGTCAGACTATTTTAGCCCTCCGACTGACCTGTAACGATTGCCAAAGATGATAAATTGGCAACCGGGACCGACGGCTTAACGTGCTCTCCGAGGCACGGAGGGAACTCGGGCTGTCACCCATCCAATTACTGGCTAGGCTTAGGGTTGCTTAACTTCGCTGATCGAATGATATGCGCAATAGCACGAGCTCCATATATAAAAAAATGATAATGTAGCATTCATATGGTGAAATAATTGTTCAAATTGGTCCAGTTTTTGAGTCAATTCGTTACAAACATACCTACATACAAATCTCCTCATATTAGTATAGACACTCGTATAGATATAGATTTCGCACTCGGCCGCTACTCTTCATAAGTATTTGTAAATTAACATCTTGTGTGTTTGTACGTCTTTACAGTGCAAACACGCTTAACACGTCAACACTCAACAAACTATACAAATAAATCGTGTAATGTGCGTATGTATATAATCTACTATATAAAAATAAGTCGGGTTTTCCTTCCCGACGCTATAACTCCAGAACGCACGAACCGATTTAGCTAATTTTGGTCTTGAATTATTCGTGGAAGTCCAGGGAAGGTTTGTACGTAGAGAAAACTAAAAAAAGCCTTGAAAAAGTGTAAAATCAACATCTTTCTATACTCCCATATACAAACAATTTGTACTAATACTTTAAAGCCAATTTGAACCTTAATACCATACTGTAAAGTTCAAGTAGGTATTAGTGAAGAGATTTCGGGAAGGAAAAACAATCGCAGACAAAAGAAGTGACGCTAGTTCTGTCAAACACATTCAATGTCATCATATGTCAGCAATAATTGAACTTAATAATATTTTTTTTATTACTATGCCTTATACGTAGCGAAGCACGTACCGGGCCTCTAGTATACATATAAGAACCTGGTTGATCGAGCTGTAGGTCTAAAAAGGTCACTTCAAGAGAATCATAATGTGATCCGAATCATGATCGTAATGATAAAATAGTCACGAATGATTAATATTTCACAATTCACCTGTTTCACACTTTCCTTTGAAGATTCCTAAAATTGTCCACAAAATATGAATTGCTTAAGTGCCAACGTGACAGATGGTGAATCCATCGCCGTCTCAGCCACTATACATACGTCTTTGAATTACTTCTCAGTAATAAGCAGGTTTCCTCACGATGTTTTCCTTCACCATGAAGCACGTGGTGTGAAATCACTGCACATAAGTTTTTAGAAAAACTCATCGATTCGAACTTGAGTCGCTTGCGTAGCAGGCGAATGGTCAAACCACAAGGCTACCACGACTGTCTTTTTAACTATCACGGTACATTAGATACAGCCTGAATGCCTAGTGGAAGTTTTCTTAAAATCCCCGTCACAAGTCATCGCGTCGATGTAAACGCAGATTTGTATGGGCTCACAATAGTGTCATCTTTAGGGCGACAGATGGCGCTGTTTTGATCCTATATAAATCTGCGTTAACAACGACGCGATGACTTGTAACAAACTCGCACTAGGCTGTGACAGACGGACAGTCGGACAGCGGAGTCCTAGTAATAGGGTCTCGTTCCCTCTGGATACAGAACCCTAAAAATAATAGAGTTTAGAATTGAATTCATTGGTCAATACATGACGTAGGTATCGACGAGGTTAAAAATGTCATGCATACTTATAATATACACATACCTAAATGAATTATAGAGAGAACATATTTGTATTTCTGTTTGTCTATACATACCTATGAATAAAATTGTGACATTGCATAAAGACTAACTTAAATTTAGTGATTCCAAATTACCAATTAAATCTACGAAGTTGAAACCGCAGTGAACATTCATAAAATCTTAAAATGAGATCAAAATAGTGCCAGCTGTGGGCCGACAGATGTCGCTGTTTCGATGCTATACAAATCTGCATTGACGACGCGGTGACTTGTGACGACTCTCACTAGGCCTTCAGAAACTGCCGGGCTGATTTTTATAACATCTCCACTGGCATATAGCTGTTGTTATAAAGAATAACTTAGCGTACTTTTATTTTAGAAAAATATATCCAAAGAGAGCCGTTGAGGGCAGTCAAAGCGCAAGTTCGAATCCCAGCGGGACCTGTACCAATGAGTTTTTCTAAAAACTTATGTACAGTGACTTCACACCACGAGTTTTACGGTGAAGTGAAAATATCGTGAGGAAACCTGCACATGTCAAAATTCACCGGCAGAACGACACGATTACACAGGAGGCTACCGCCAGGTTCGGAAGGTTGCTTTTACTGAGAAGAACCTGGCAAGAAACTCGGTAATAACTCTTTTCAAAAAAATATTTTATAATAATTAAGGCCCCGCTGGGATTCAAACTTGCATCGCTTGCCCACGACCAAGGCTAATAAATCATTGGTCAGGCATTCATCCCAAAAAAATAGACGATAAATTAGTGGTGGAACCGTGTGTTTGTAGATAGTTTATTCATATTAATCCAAATAAAAACTAGTCTCCGATCAGCATTAAGGCTGTCCTTCAAATAGTGGGGCCTTGGGGTCCAGATGCTCATCAAATTTTCAAAGAGGTTGCACGTCGTCTGGTAGAAGTTTCTCGTGACAAGCGGGCTGGGGTTACCTCGCTCAGAGAATCAGCATTGCTATTCAACGTGGCAATGCTGCCAGCCTTCTTGGCACGATCCCGAGAGACACCGATTTGGGACAAGTTTTCTACTTGTAATTAGTTTAAAGTACTGTTCCTTGTATATATAATTAAGTTTTTATTCAATAAATGAACTCAAGTATATTAATTAAAAACACTTGGGTATATTACCTTACAATCAGTGTGGTTTCTGTAATTGAATTGCAAATAATTTAAAGGAATCATTACAATACTACAATCTTTCGACATTTTGACATTAAAAAGAAAGTACATGAAATACGTTTTACAAAAGATTGTAGCCTGATTAAAATTAAAATTATATATACGGATGGATTTTATTCGTCGCGCCATACAGACAGACAGAGACTCAATGACTAATACTTATTCAAGGTCAGCGGTCATAACTCATGACAGCAGTTGTATAAACCTATGGTCATCTCAAGCTACACATTTAGATATAACTACTAGACTTTAACTTTATGTAATTTTTCATCGGCATTGGAACTGTGTCCATGAGCTTACACTACACCTTTGTATTTTTAAAATTATATAATATTTTTTGAAAAGAGTAATTACTGAGTTTCTTGCCAGGTTCTTCTCAGTAAAAGCAACCTTCCGAATCTGGCGGTATCATGTATAATACTGTATAATTATGTCATTCGGGCGATTTGAAAGTACTTATTATTTATTGTAGGTAATCCAATAATTGAATCACACTGATATTGACTTGCTTGACCACACGTAAAGTTTTTTATTGAGATACATATCCCAACGCCTATATTCCCTGAAGGGGTAATATGTTATGATTCACGAATGATTAATATTTCCCAATTCACCTGTTTCACACATTCCTATGAAAATTCCTAAAATATGAATTGCTTTTGTGACAAATAGCACCATGAAAAGTTAGTTAGGGACTAACATCTACAATTATTGTAATCATTCGTGAATCATAATATGAATTGCACCTAAGTGATCATTTTGTCAAAGTCAAAGTCAAAAGTATCTTTATTCGATTAGACTTTTTACAAAGTACTTTCAAATCGTCAGAATGACATAATTATACAGTATTATACATGATACCGCCAGGTTCGGAAGGTTGCTTTTACTGAGAAGAACCTGGCAAGAAACTCAGTAATTACTCTTTTCAAAAATATTATACAATTTAAGGAATAAAAAATAAATAATTCAAGAATCGTAAGCTCATGGACAATGTTCCAATGCACAAACGTCGATAAAAATTAACATAACTAAAAATCTAGTACATCTACTTATAACTAAATGCGTAGCTTGAAATGACCAGCCCCCACAAGCAGCACCTGTTCACAAGTATGACGTGAATGCCAGCATTGCAATTTGCGTCACTTGCATAGCAGGCGACAGCTCAACCCCACGGCCACGACGGCTCTGGTGTAGATGAGACAATATTTAATTAGCTCAAGTATTGCTGACCGCTCTATACAGAAGCGGAAGTGACCTCGTAATGACAATTAATTAAACAATACCATTATTATGCGCCATTACGGCCCTTTGTTGTCATATATATACACTATTAATATTACGAAGTTCAAGAGTATGTTTGTTTGGTTGACAGGACTATTGATTGTCATGTTGCATATTTCTTATACCTTTAAACGAGCAATTCTTATATATACCTATAGATTATAGACCAATGAGTTTTTCTAAAAAACTTATGTACAGTGATTTCACACCACGTGCTTTACGGTGAAGGAACACATCGTGAGGAAACCTGCATATTTCTGAGAAGTAATTCAAAGACGTATGTATAGTGTCTGAGACGGCGATAGACTCACCATCTGTCACGTTGGCACTTAATCAAATTCGGTGAAAAGTGGGTGTTGTGATAACAACACCTCTGCCTACCCCTTCGGGGAATACAGGCGTGAGCATATGTATGTATGTATGTACCTATAGATTTCAAAGTCAAAGTCGAAAGTCCAAAGTCAAAAATATCTTTATTTGATTAGACTTTTTACAAAGCACTTTCAAATCGTCAGAGTGACATAATTTACAAGATTATACATGCTGCCGCCAGGTTCGGAAGGTTGCTTTTACTGAGAAGAACCCTATATTCCCCGAAGGGTAGACAGAGGTGTTGTAATAACAACACCCAGATATCACACAAAATGATTAAGTGTCTACGAGACAGATGGTGAGATTACAAACCTCTTCGATGTTTTCCATCCGTAAAGCACGTGGTGGTGAATACACATAAGTTTTTAGAAAAACTCATTGGTACCCCGCTGGGATTCGAATTTGCGTCGCTTGTGTAGCAGGCGATTGCACAAACGACAAAGACACAACGGCTCTCTAGGCAGTCGTTAAACATATTTCTAATTTGTAGGTGTAAATATGACACTTCCTGTGGAATGCATAAGCAACTGATGCAGCAATAAACATAATACTTTAGCACTCCAAGTATAGATTTCAACATGCTTTAACGTTGACTATATAGATTGCGTATTTCCCTCATTTTGTATATCACGAAAAAACGCCCCTAGCGGCGAGGGTAGGAAATATTACGATCCCTTACAAAATGAAGAAAATATGCAATCGATACATCAACATCTGCCTAGCCTTATTTTTGATACTAAATATCATCGGTTTTAAATTGACAAAGTTTTACCCCCTATTTTATCCCCTTGGGGGTAGAATTAATCAAAATCCTTTGTTAGCGAATGCCTACGTCATAACATGTACCTGCATGCCAAATGTCAGCTATATATAACTCAAAAGTCAGTCTCCTTTGAGTTATATATTTAGATTAAACGGCAAACGTTGTATTGCCATATATTTTTTTGGGGTGGCCACGCTTATCATTTAGGGGTATGAAAAAACAGATGTCGGCCGATTCTCAAACCTACCCGATCTGCACACAAAATTTCATACAAATCGGCCCAGCCGTTTCGGAGGAGTACGGTAACTAACATTGTAACATGGACATTTTATATATTAGATTCGAAAAGTTTTACTTTTATTTCAGAAAAAAACATTTAAAAGGTTCCGCTGGAATTAAATTAAATCGACGCGGTTGAAACCGCATGGCACGGCTAGTTTTTTAAAATAATATAAGTGCCGTCACGAGCCAAGAGCGCTGACCTTGAAAGCGCAGTAATCTATAAACGTCTCTGTCGAATGTAACACATGCCCAGTTACCCCCACTATTTTCATTGCGCTCATTACTCTTGAGGACCAACCTTAAGAAAGACCTCTGCCATTCCAGGTAACATTTTGTCCAGCGCAATACTTCAGGTTAATTATGATGATGAAAACTGAAATGGAAAATGGCCGGCCACATAGCGAGGCTTAAAGATAAACGATGGACCTACAATACCACCAAATGGAGAGGACCTCAAGGAAAGAGAAGGAGAGGAAGACCCTATACTCGGTGGGAAGACGAGGTCGTGAAAGCTGCTGGCGCTAACTGTTGGGACACAGCACAGGACAGAGAGAAGTGGGCATCTCTGGAGGAGGCCATTACCCAATCTGAGGACCTCGCTTAAAATAAGCAGTTATTAAGTAATTAAATTTGCAACTTAGTTGAAATTAAGCATGGTCAAATAAAGGCTATTTTATTTTATTTTTTTGTTTTATTAATTATGATAATTAAGATTGTTTTTGTAATATTAGACTTCACAAAAAAAAAATTCCATAATTTTTCAGTACTGTGCCTGAGCCCTAGGAGCTAGGTATATGCTATCGCGTTATTTAATGTTACAAAATTAAATAACGTATAATACATTGGTTTGTCTGTTGATCAATCCTCAATAGTATCCGCATAGAAAAACATTTTTTTTTAAAACTTAGATTACATTATTCAAGTTTAAATAGAGATGCGTAATTAATTTTGCAAAATATTATAGCCTATACAATAACTTAGCTTTCTATTGATGAAATAATCAAAATCAATAGATCCAGAGCTTACCCATTACAACGCCACAACCTCACAAACGGTACCTTTATAATATTAGTAGATATAAAAGTCAAAACTCACCTTTTAAAACTTCAATTAACTACGAGTCCAACTAAAAATCCACTATAGCAAACACACACGATTTATATAACTTGAAAACGTGTGCACTGTCCGGCGATCACACTTGGACTGACCTCTGTTAAGCAATATACAAGGGTCTGTTATACTTGACCAAGTATTTACAATACAACTGAATATCTGCGCCTACGCATTTGCAAATTGGAAATTATGAGGGGAAACCCTTTCGAAAATGATATGCAAAGTTGAATCATATGTTTTTTAACAGTGAACATACATATGCTCACGCCTGTATTCCCCGAAGGGAGGCAGAGGTGTTGTAATCACAACACCCACTTTTCACCGAATTTGATTAAGTGCCAACGAGACAGGTGGTGAGTCTATCGCCGTTTCAGGCACTATACATACGTCATTGAATTACTTCTCAGAAATATGAAGGTTTCCTCACGATGTTTACCTTCACCGTAAAGCACGTGGTGTGAAATCACTGTACATAAGTTTTTTAAAACTCATTGGTACAGGCCCCGCTGGGATTCGAACTTTCTTCGCTGGCGTAGCAGGCGACTGCTCAAGCCTCAAGGCCACCACGGCTTCACGGCTTTAACAGTGAAGGGCAGTTTATTATAACGCGTCAGACTTGTGAACAGGTGCTGCTTGTGGGAGCTGGTTATCTTTAGCTATACGTTTACATCTAAGTAAAACTATTAGAGTTGTGTCTTGGAAACTGTGTCCATGGGCTTATATTTTTCATGTGATTGATCTAAGCTTCTTAATAAGGCAGTTATTTAGACTCCGAGCTATTGTGAAAAGTCTGATATATATATGGATAATAAAGTAAACACCATCTCGTATAGAAACTCACGTTTATTAACTTATTTCAATATGCCTCCAATAATCCTATTACATTTTACTACCATAGACATTCACGCGCCATCTCAGATCGTGCCATAGATAACCTACTATATATAGAGCAAGATCCTAGGGCCCCCAGACCTTACTTATCTTCTGACGGACAAAACATATATAATAGGTAAGTATTAGTGTGAAGATCTTGTCTTTGCTGGGGATGACACTGATCACTCGCTCTCCACACGGTATATATACAAGTGTCCAACTACAACAGTGGGAGCCGGTATTCGCCAGACATGACACCCGCCTCAATGGAAGATCTTGTCTTTGCTGGGGATGACACTGATCATGAGCTCTCCCGACACGTCCAAACAGACTAAATATTTTTTTCTTAAACGATTTAAAGATATTAATAGAAGTTGTTCAAGATCACGAAATGTTTAAAAAAACAATTACGGTTTAGCTACAGACGAAAATAATAAAAATCCAATTTAAAGGTCAACTTATAAATACAATTACAAAGTCTTTTAACCTACTTCAAAAAAGATTTGTAATTACATATATGGAGTATGAAACCTGCTTCCAAAAAGTATTAAACATGGCAAAATTTTTAATTTAAATGTCAATACTATATTGAGACAAAGTCGGTGTATATTTTTTGAAAAATAAAGTACTTATTATTTAACTTATTATTAAACAGTGGTATATTCTGACGCTCACAAATCTTAAACCTTTTAACGAGCAATTCTTGTGAGCAACAAATCTGAATCTCGGAACCGGCTCCAACGATTTTCATGAAATTTTGTGTGTAGGGGATTTATACGATAGTAATTTTCGCCGACATCTGTCTAGTTATGCTAGCTCAGACGTGACACCCAATAGCCAGGGTCTAAGAATATGGCTATGGTATCCCCTGCCTGTCGTAAGAGGCGACTAAAAGGGGGCCGGAGGGCCTGCTGGCGGTGGTCGGGGTGGGAGCTTTGACCACCGGCGCGGCCCCGGGAAGGTGGCAGCGCGATGTGGCTCGCGCTGCCTTGCACAGCGAGGTCTCTAGGGGCGGCCTTACAGCTGCCCCGGGGATTTGCCCCGGCAAAGTGTGGGGGGACACCGGTGCGTTCTATCAGAGTACCCGGAGTCCCCCTTGAGCACTGAGGATGGCCACCGGGGGGGTTTTAGTGCGGTAAAAATCCCACATACCCCAGCCTACGGCCTTCCAGCTTTTAGAAAAAACCGAGCACAGCTCGGTCAACCAGGTTCTAGCTTTTAAGCAAGCTAAAGACATCATAAACACAGTATTGCATACTAAGCAGTGTGAAATTAAGATCATCATCTCCCTGGCCTTATCCCATACATTGTAGGGGTCGGCACTTGATTCAACCCGATGTGGCTCCATGTTAGTCGCAATCAACTTATTAACTCCTTGTCCGTTATGTGCGCCTGGTACTTCGTGTACCATATCATCATCTCCCTGGCCTTATCCCATACATTGTTGGGGTCGGCACTTGATTCAACCCGATGTGGCTCCATGTTAGTCGCAATCAACTTATTAACGCCTTGTCCGTTATGTGCGCCTGGTACTTCGTGTACCATATCATCATCTCCCTGGCCTTATCCCATACATTGTTGGGGTCGGCACTTGATTCAACCCGATGTGGCTCCATGTTAGTCGCAATCAACTTATTAATTCCTTGTCCGTTATGTGCGCCTGGTACTTCGTGTACCATATCATCATCTCCCTGGCCTTATCCCATACATTGTTGGGGTCGGCACTTGATTCAAACCGATGTGGCTCCATGTTAGTCGCAATCAACTTATTAACGCCTTGTCCGTTATGTGCGCCTGGTACTTCGTGTACCATATCATCATCTCCCTGGCCTTATCCCATACATTGTTGGGGTCGGCACTTGATTCAACCCAATGTGGCTCCATGTTAGTCGCAATCAACTTATTAACTCCTTGTCCGTTATGTGCGCCTGGTACTTCGTGTACCATATCATCATCTCCCTGGCCTTATCCCATACATTGTCGGGGTCGGCACTTGATTCAACCCGATGTGGCTCCATGTTAGTCGCAATCAACTTATTAACTCCTTGTCCGTTCTGTGCGCCTGGTACTTCGTGTACCATATCATCATCTCCCTGGCCTTATCCCATACATTATTGGGGTCGGCACTTGATTCAACCCGATGTGGCTCCATGTTAGTCGCAATCAACTTATTAACTCCTTGTCCGTTATGTGCGCCTGGTAACAGTTTCTTGCCAGTTCTTTAATTCTCAGAACTCTAGTTTCCGAACCGGTAGTCGGTTCATAAGTGCCTTACCACGGTCTAAATAAATCATTTTCATTTTCATTTTCAAGGCGTGAGCTTACGAAATATAGATTATTTTAAGCCAACCATTGGACAAGTGAAAGTCGGTCACATCATAATACACCAAGTCTTAGCCCATTATATGCGTGTACGCAATGTGTATTGACTGTATTTACTTGCATTGAAAACGATTTGCAACCGTCATTACTGATTACAAATTACAGTTATTAATACGTTTATAATATAATCATGGGGCTCTGACTCTAATAAGCTTTTAAGGTTAGCCCTTAATATGAATATTATATAAAACAAAATTTACGATGGTGATACATTTAACGTAGTTTCTTTCTTCTTATATAATATTTTTTTATGAACCTAAAAGAGATTATTGTGACTAAACTATGATAGTTAGATATGTGCTCTCGTGGACTTATTTGTAGATCTTAATAAGACCTACAAACCCGTAGTATACATCATTTTGTCCTATTGTCAATAGTTTTTGCAGCGCACGCATAAATAGGTTTTCGATTTTACACCTTGGGTTATAAAATAACAATTTCCTTACGGATCCCAATTTTTTTGAATATAATAACTTTCCTCGATAAATGGAATATCCAACACTGAGGGATTTTCTGAAATCTACGCGGGTGAAATGGGGCTATTATTGTCAATAAAGTGCATATTGACAATAATATTGTGTGACTGGCTTGAGTTGTCAATTGTCATGCCCACTAAAATGCCTTTGCTTGCGGCGGCGTCTGGATGACGGGTTGTCCACTTCCCTCTACAATGGTTGAGGAGGTCAATGGCTGGCATTCACGTCATACTTGTGAACAGGTGCTGCTTGTGGGGGCTGGTCATCTCAAGCTACGCATCTATGTAAGTAGAACTATAAGACTTTCTGTACTATACCTAAATTTAATTTTTGCTGAGTGTCCAACTAGAACAGTTGGAGTCGGTGTTCCCCAGACATGACACCCGCCTCAATGGAACATCTTGTCTTTGCTGGGGATGACACTGATCACTCGCTCTCCACACAGTATATATACAAGTGTCCAACTAGAACAGTTGGAGCCGGTGTTCCCCAGACATGACACCCGCCTCTATGGAAGATCTTGTGTTTGCTGGGGATGACACTGATCACTCGCTCTCCACACAGTATATATACAAGTGTCCAACTAGAACAGTTGGAGCCGATGTTCCCCAGACATGAAACGCTATATTTCAATAATGATAGTAGCTTATAGATCGGACATAGAACGCTAATAGTAATACCGTATAAAACACGATTTTCTTGACCGCACAACCTTTTGCGAACATAAGTACAGTAATTATGTCGAAACAGAAACCGGAAAGAATACGCTCTGACCATACAGAGTGTATTATCCTGTTTATCAACATTATACCATACTATATAGGTATACTGGAGACCAACTATGATTTAAGCAGCGCGTATTAAGAACATAGCTTTGACGTTTAATTTTACGGTATCAAAATGAACCGAGGACTGTCCTCGACCCTTCCCGGCGACTTTTTTGAGTTCATTCCCATCTTTCGGGGGGATGTGTCCTGTCCTGTCCTGTCTAATGCCCCTTCAATTACCATATTAAGACTAATCTCAACGAGGATCAGCCAACGCAGGAGATATTATAGTGCAGGCGTGTGTGCAAACACGGGTGCACTCTGTATTGGATCACTCTCATAGTGGGATGGGAGGCAATCAGACACGACCGGAGAGAGGTCAGGAGGACCAACGGTGCAACGTGCTCCGAGGCACGGGGGTGGAAACACATGTTGGGTAACTTACAAACTCCTGACATTTTATTGTGAATTTCATGACGGAAAATTCCAATCTGACCCTACCCGGGAATCAAGCCCGGGACCTCGACTAGACCAACGAGGTCACAGCTCATAAAGCTTATAAAAAAATGCATACTTATGTACTAACACGTGATTTATTATCAACAGGAATAGAACCCGTGGCCTTGACCAACGGGCCTACTGGTCGGCAATGATGATTTGCAAAATGCTAACTTATTAACTATATATAAACTGTAAAACAACAAACCTAACTCTACCACCTCTGCTTGCCTACTAGCTTGGCCTCGCGGTTTCACCCGCGTAATCTTAGCTTCTATATGTGTAGTTATATTTAGCAGAATCTTATTTTTTTTAGATATTAAATAATAGAGCCGTGGTGGCCTTGAGGTTTGAGCAGTCGCCTGCAACGCAAACGACGCAAGCTCAAATCCCAGCGGGGCCTGTACCAATGAGTTTTTCTAAAAAACTTATGTACAGTGATTTCACACCACGTGATTTACGGTGAAGGAAAACAAGGGAACCTGCATATGATTGTATATATATTAATTAAGTAGTGCCTCTCAAATTGCTGTGCCCTAACAGGGTTGTTAGATATATGTTATTACCGCTATAACTATGTTAATATTGTGTGTGATATGATACTAACTGGCAATTAATATATGAATATGAATATGAAAAGTAATTCATAGACGTATGTATAGTGCCGGAGACGGCGATGGACTCACCCTCTGTCACGTTGGCACTTAATCATATTCGGTGAAATGTGGGTGTTGTTACAACACCTCTGCTTACCCCTTCTGGGATGGCGTAAGCATATTTTTTTTAAAATAATTATTCTTAAATAGCCGTGACGGTCCGGGGTTTGCGAAGCAAGATGAGTCCCAGCGGGGCATATACCTATTTCACACCACGTGCTTTACGGTGAAGGAAACATCGTGAGGAAACCTGCATATGTCTGAGAAGTAAATCAAACACATATGTATAACTGAGACGGCGATATACTAAAACACGTTAGTACTTAATCTCGGTGAAAAGTGGTTGTTAGTATTACAACACTTCTGCCTACCCCTATATGTTATTTTGTTTAAATATAAGCCTAAGTTACTCCTTGTAAAATCAGCTACCTATCAGTGAAAGTCCCGTTAAAATCAGTACAATCATTTCAAAGATAAGCCGGAACTAAGATAAGACAGTTTTCTTTTAAATCGATTTTTATACTTTCATATGTATTCCCCGAAGGGGTAGGCAGAGGTGTTGTAATCACAACACCCACTTTTCACCGAAGATGATTAAGTGACAACGTGACAGATGGTGAGTCCATCGCCGTCTCAGACACTTTACATACGTCATTGAATTACTTGTCAGAAATATACAGGTTTCCTCACGATGTTTTCCTTCACCGTAAAGCACGTGGTGTGAAATCACTGTACATAAGTTTTTTTAGAAAAACTTATTGGTACAGGCCCCGCTGGGATTCGAACTTGCGTCGCTTGCGTAGCAGGCGACTGCTCTAACCTCAAGGCCACCACGGCTCCTTTCGGCACTTTCATATGCATTATATGAGTTACTGTTTTTTGATGTAATTTGGAATTACAAACAGACACTTCGATTTAATATATATGTATAGATATTGGCTAAATATAATATGATACCAACATGTTATTACTGCGAGTCCAAGTATAGAATCAAAGCTGTTTCTTGACAAACCCAAAAACAGGTTCTGGTTTATATAAAGGTATTTTGAATCATATTGGATGTGATTAACTTGCATTGTACGGTTTGTTGTTAACCAGTACACTATTAGATTAAGTATACGTTAACTTATAGATATTTATATATTTATTGCACAAGTTGGTTACAATATACTTTAATTAAATACAAATAATTGTTGTTACTCAATATTGCAACTAAGTTCTTTTGTAATACATATTGTAAACTACTCCGTAGGTGGGCGTTGCCATCCGCGACACAGTTTATAACTTCTGCGGATAACATCGATAGTTAAAATGTACCATAATGTATGCCAAATAAACAAATTTATTATTATTATTTACACACATATATATAAATAAATGATCTTTTATTGCTTTTTAGATTAGGACATAAATACGATATAATAAAATTACAACAAGTTAATAGAATTACAAAAAATAAATGTTTAAAGCCTTATAAAAGCAAAGGGACATGGCTCGGCCTGTGCTGCCCGTAAATTGTATTACGTTAAGCGCTGATTTTCAGCCACTCCCGTTCCCTTAGATATTGTGCGGGAACATTGTGAAGAGGGCCATGAGGGGTGGTGATGTGTACGTAATATAATACTTAGAGAACAACAAAAACTGGTCAATTACTAGATCCAGTACAATTAGAGTTATAAACAAAATACATTATTGATATACATGTTTAACATGGAACTCTTCTTTCCATGATTTATCACTCCATTTTATAATTGTGTATTAATGAATGTGTGTGAGTGTGTGTGTGTGATATATAACATACATACATATGCTCACGCCTGTATTCACCGAAGGGTTAGGCAGAGGTGTTGTTATCACAACACCCACTTTTCACCGAATTTGATTAAGTGCCAACGTGACAGATGGTGAGTCTATCGCCGTCTCAGGCACTATACATACGTCATTGAATTACTTCTCAGAAATATGCAGGTTTCCTCACGATGTTTTCCTTCACCGTAAAGTACGTGGTGTGAAATCACTGTACATAAGTTTTTCTTTTAGAAAAACTCATTGGTACATGCCCCTCTGGGATTCGAACTTGCGTCGCTTGCGTAGCAGGCGACTGCTCAAACCCCGAGGCCACCACGGCTCTTTGTGTGATATATAAACTTAATTGTAATGCTTAGGTATAAGTTATAAGTAACAACCCTGTTAGGGCACAGCAATTGGAGAGGCACTATTATTATTTCTGTATACATATATATCTATTAAATTATGAACTTGCATGTTTATTAGTTGTAGTTGTAACATATATATATGTAGATATAACATAGTTATATCCTGTCCGTGCCTGAGACGGTGTCATCTTGTGTGAAAAGTGGGTGTTGTTATTACAACACCTCTGCCTACCCTTCGGGGAATACAGGCGTGAGAGAGCAAGTATGTACTGTCGTTTTGTCAAATATTATCATCATATATCAATATGACATCATAATATAAAAAAAATAAGCTGTGTCGCGCGGTTTTACCCGCGTAGAATTAATTTTATGAGTGACCCGCAGAAGCCTAAGGTTTATTTTTAATAATAAAGTTAATGCGGAGCTAAAAAATATTTTTTCTCTCTTTTCAGCGAGTTTTGGTGCAGAAAAGTGCACCTACACCAGTCATAGGTGTAAAGTTCTCATCAATACGAATTAATCAAGACCAAACACTAGGTACTTGCTGTAAATCGTTGAAGAGTTCCATTGAATTTTAACTCTCATTCGTCAACGTCACCGGGTCGACACCTTTATTAAATGTTTCAAATGTACTTAATGAATATGATTAACAAACGCACTAGTCGTTACTAAAATTTTCGAAGGTTCCCCTCGATTCCTCATAGATTCCACCATCAGTACTGCCCCAAATTAAAATGGGACCAATTGGGAAGCATCACCTTTCACCCAGTCAATAGTACTGAGGCAACAAACATGAAAAAAACATACGGTCGAATGATGACCTCACCTTTTTTTTGAAGTCGGTTAAAAGGCCTTTTCGTCGGTTAAAGATTCCCTACTGCGTGTAAAGGTTATAGATATACTGTGGCATTGTGTTGCGGTGTAGGTATTTTTTACAGAGATTAAAGATCTTACCGGGGCATAAAGTTTCCGATCGTGACGCAATTTATACGTTGAAAAACCCTCAGTAGTTTGATTCAACGAATTTAAATTTTAGTGTTTCTGACTTATTAATGAGTTAAAAACATTTGTGGTCACTTCGTGGTCAAATAATTAGACAAAGAGACAGTTTGAAACATATGCTTACGTAGATAAATGAGGTTTTTAAATCCGGTTGGTAGACAGATTCCATAGGAACTTCTTAGTATTATCTAGCTTCAGCCCGCTATTAGGCCTTCATGTACATACTTTGGCAACAGTGCCCCAAGGTGACACGATCATATCGTCGATTGACATTGCGTTTCAGCGTGGCTTAAATCATCATCGCCCTGGCCTTATCCCATACAATATTGGGGTCGGCACTTGACTTAACCCGATGTGGCTCCATGTTAGTCGCAATCAACTTATTAACTCCTTGTCCGTTATGTGCGCCTGGTACTTCGTGTACCATATCATCATCTCCCTGGCCTTATCCCATACAATGTTGTGGTCGGCACTTGATTCAACCCGATGTGGCTCCATGTTAGTCGCAATCAACTTATTAACTCCTTGTCCGTTATGTGCGCCTGGTACTTCGTGTACCATATCATCATCTCCCTGGCCTTATCCCATACATTGTTGGGGTCGGCACTTGACTTAACCCGATGTGGCTCCATGTTAGTCGCAATCAACTTATTAACTCCTTGTCCGTTATGTGCGCCTGGTACTTCGTGTACCATATCATCATCGTCCCTGGCCTTATCCCATACATTGTTGGGGTCGGCACTTGATTCAACCCGATGTTGCTGATCACCTGATTTTTGAACGAAGCGACTGCCATCTGACCTTCGCAACCCCTTCAACGAGGAGATTCTGTGATCTGAGTTAAACCAGTTGTCAGACTATATTAGGCCTCCGACTGTCCTGTAACGATTGGCAAAGATGATGAATTGGCAACCGGGACCGACGGCTTAACGTGCTCTCCGAGGCACGGAGGGAACTCGAGCGGTCACCCATCCAGTTATTGGCTAGGGTTAGTGTGCCATGAGCTCCTCCGAAAAAGTATCAACACATTTTGAGTTACACGATAAAATGCAAGGTCAAACGACAACGATTAAACGTGTCAAAACCTCATACGTAGGAAGGAAGTCTATGATTTCAAACGGTAAAATCACGTAGATGACTACTTATAATCATTTGTTATTCAGCATCGAACCCGCGGCCTCATTGGCAGACAGATCACTAATAAACCCACTGGATTGTGAATCTATCGGGTAATTTTCTTAGAAGGAACCGGTTCCATTTTTAACGGCACCTTTCGGTCAATAACCGACTTAATAGTTGGCAACGAAATAAGGTACGAAAACTAATATTGAATTGTCTATATGTAATTCTAAATTAGCAGCTTTTCACTAAATGCTTTAATGCAGGATGAAGTAATATTAATCCATTCAATTCAATTCAATTCAAAATATCTTTATTCGATTAGACTTTTTACAAAGTACTTTCAAATCGTCAGAAAGACACGATTACATAGGATTATACATGCTACCGCCAGGTTCGGAAGGTTGCTCTTACTGAGAAGAACCTGGCAAGAAACTCAGTAATTACTCTATTAAAAACATTTTTTAACAACTTTGAGTAATACAATATACATCATAAAAAATATATATAAGCCCATGGACACAGTTCCGGTGCACAAAAGTCGATATAAAAAAAAATTAAAATTTAATTTAATCTGTTTTAATCTGTATATACATAGCTTATTTAACCCTATCACATAGTGAAAAAGAAAAATATAATAAAAATAAAAATTATAAATATAACACAGAATTTAAATAAGTGTCTGCGGGAATGGTGGCCAGTAAGCTGGCTGCGTTACCTCGCTGGATCGCTAAGCTAATCCTCTGACCGAGGTAAGAACCAGCTCGACCCTCACCAGAGACGTCAACCAGGCGTTTTGATAGATCCTTAATAAGGACTAAATGCTTATAAAAGTATATATAATATACGGGGCTTGAATAAAATATCAAATATTTTTCTTTCTCTGTCTTCAATGGCAGATAGCTAACGTTACAAGGAATAATTAATAATAATTTAATTGTTTGTTTAATAGGCTCCGAAACTTATTGACAGATTTGAAAAATTCTTCCAGCAACGGATAGCTAGATCATCAGCGAGTAACATAGGCTATATTTTATCCCCGTACTCCCACGGGAACGGGAACTACGCGGGTGAAGCCTGACATCTGCTAGTTGAAATGTAATAAAAGATCCATTGACTTTTCTAGAGGTTACTAAAGGTGGAGCATAAGACAAAGCTTATTTTTGTTGTAAAATTCTAAAAGTACATATGCATATGCTCACGCCTGTATTCCCCGAAGGGGTAGGCAGAGGTGTTGTTATCATAACACGCACTGTTCACCGAAGTTGATTAAGTGCCAACGTGACAGATGGTGAGTCCATCGCCGTCTCAGACACTTTACATACGTCATTGAATTACTTCTCAGAAATATGCAGGTTTCCTCACGATGTTTTCCTTCACCGTAAAGCACGTGGTGTGAAATCACTGTACATAAGTTTTTTAGAAAATCTCATTGGTACAGGCCCCGCTGGGATTCGAACTTGCGTCGCTTGCGTAGCAGGCGACTGGTTGAACCTCAAGGCCACCACGGCTCTAAAATTCTAAAAATATATAATAATGCCTCAAATGGACTGTGAAAAAACAATAAACATTAATGATAGATTGGTTTTTAATTTTCTTGTTTAACAAAAATGCTTGCCTATAATTGACTCTGTATATAATTCAAGGTTTCGGTCCCGCGGAGCTATCTACACATTCAATGTTTTAAGATATTTGAATATTTTTATATGAAGTTTATTGTAATTAATCATTATTTACTATGTAATGAAATGTACATGATGTCAGCTGAGTTTCTTGCCGGTTCTTCTCAGAAGGCTAGTTTCCGAACCAGTGGTCTATTCTTCGACATTCATAAGTGTCTTACCAGGGCCTGAACTGAGCAAATTATTTTCATATCTTATTAATTTTCAAGTATTTGCTGTCCGTCTGACTATCAGGGCTCTGTCACCGTTTACATTATCTATACTCGCTAGCGTCTCCGCCGAATATTATTATGAGAAATTGTGCAGCAACTCCCAGCGGTGACGTGAACAACTAAAATATCTCATACAAATATTGCGAGTGACGCTAGCGAGTGCTCACTAAAATGCCTTTGCTTTCTTACTGTGGCTTGCGGCGGCATCTGGATGACGGGTTGTCCACTTCCCTCTATGATGGTTGAGGAGGTCAATGGCTTGCATTCACGTCATACTTGTGAACAGGTGCTGCTTGTGGGGGCTGGTCATCTCAAGCTACGCATTTAGTTATAAGTAGAACTACTAGATTTTTAATTATGTTAATTTTATCGACATTTGTGCATTGGAACTGTGTCCATGGGCTTATGTTTCTTTAGTACTTAATAATGTATTTTTGAAAAGAGTAATTACTGAGTTTCTTGCCAGGTTCTTCTCAGTAAAAGCAACCTTCCGAACCTGGCGGTAGCATGTATAATCTTGTAAATTATGTCATTCTGACGATTTGAAAGTGCTTTGTAAAAAGTCATTTCCTTTCCTTTCCTTTATTTATTTAATGGTGTAAAAAGTCTAGTCGAATAACGATATTTTTGACTTTTGACTTTGCCTTTGACATGAAGAACTAAAATATCTCATACAAATATTGCGAGTGACGCTAGCGAGTGTAGATTACGAAAACGGTCACAAACCCATGATTTGCTGTTCTTCACTACCGCCGTCACCAAAATAGTGCCACTGAGGGCCCACAGATGGCGCTGTTTCGATCCTATACAAATCTGCGTTTACGTCAACGCGGTGATTTGTGACAGCGACTTTAAGAAAACAAGGCACTCTGTAGAGCGTATATCATCGTACTCCTCCTACGATTTTTAACCGACTTTGCTCGTTTTAATAGACAATGGTAAACCTTGGACCGCAAGTCCGACTCGAACTTGACCGGTTTTTTAAATAAATATGCTCACTCCACCCAGAAGGGTCACCGAAGGGGTAAGCATAGGTGTTGTAACAACAACACCCACATTTCACCGAATATGATTAAGTGCCAACGTGACAGAGGGCGAGTCCATCGCCGTCTCAGCCACTAAACATACGTCTTTTAATTACTTCTCAGACATATGCAGGTTTCCTCACGATGTTTTCCTTCACCGTAAAGCACGTGGTGTGAAATCACTGTACATAAGTTTTTAGAAAAACTTATTGGTACAGGCCCCGCTGGGATTCGAATTTGCGCCGCTTGCGTAGCAGGCGACTGCTCTAGCCCCAAGGCCACCACGGCTCCGGGATTATTTGACGTCGTTGAATTATTATATTGTCTAAACTTTAACGTAAATATGTATCAAATAAAAAATTAAAGAACAACCAGCCTTGTATTCTAATATAAAAAGAAATGTTTGAGTGCCAGTCTGAGCTTCGAATAAGACGTTACGCTCGAGTGTAATCTCGTTAAACTCGCGAGATCTCACCCTTTTTTCGTCCGAGATCAATCTCGCTAAAAAAGACCGAGATCTCGCGAGAAAGTTTGCATTCCCCAGTCAGACAGCCCCGAATGTCGATCAAAAGATCCCGTTACATCTCCTCTGGTACCAAAATAAAACAACAACGTTTGGTAACTAATACTTTTATATAAACTAATCAACCAATAAATATTAATATATTTAAACAAAATCAAATTACAAATTAAATGTCACATCATTGTGCTTTTTCCATAATCACTTGAATGATTTAAGCGAATCTGTCGAAATCTGTCGCTATCATAAACTAAAAAGGGCAAAATGGTCACTTAGGTGCAATTCATATTATGATTTCACACATTTCTATGAAGATTCCTAAAATTGTCCACAAAATATGAATTGCTTTTGTGACAAATATCATCATATAAAGTTAGTTAGGGACAAACATCTACAATTATTGTAATAATTCGTGAATCATAATATGAATTCCACCTAAGTGCACATTTTGTCATTTCGATGATGAATCATATTATGATCTCATTATGATTCTTCCAAAATGGCCTTTTAGACCTACTGTCCTTAATAGTCAATCTCGGTAGCTTGTTACAATATATCAGCTCGCTGAATTCTATCTGAACCCTTAGAAGAATTAATCAAAATCCTTTCTTACCGTATGCCTACGTCGTAACATGTACCTGCATGCCAAATGTCAGCCCGATCCGTCCAGTGGTTTGGGCTGTGCGTTGATAGATCACTATATCAGTCAGTCACCTTTGAGTAACATATATTAAACTAGCTGTGCCCGGCAAACGTTGTATTGCCATATATTTTTTTGGGGTGGACTTCCCCTAACATTTAGGGGGATGAAAAATAGATGTTGGCCGATTCTTATAGATACCGGATAAGCACAAAAAATTTCATCAAAATCGGTCAATCCGTTTCGTAGGAGTTTGGCAACGAAAACTGTGACACGAGAATTTTATATATTAGATTTAGATTAGGGACCAGTGCAATAAATCTACATGAAATTAAGTATAGGCTAGTTTCTCATACAAATATTCAGCGAGCTATCTATATCTTATTTTGTTGGTAATTCTGTTTAATAGCAAATGCATAACTATGCCCCATTGATGGTAAAATCAGACAAATACCATCCTACCCTCAAATACTCATCTTTGGCACAAAAAATTAAAATTCATAGTACACTTAATATTCTTCCATTATTACAAATTTTCCTTGAAATGACTCGTTTTTTTATCAAAATGTTTAAGTTATATTCAAATTTGAATCTAGATAGTATAATATCCGAAAACTACCCTCAAAATGAGGATATTTCCATCCCTAAATTAGGGATATAAAGGGGTGTCGGAGAAAAAGGAACAGTTGTCTTCTAGAAGTTGTTGTGTTTTATGAATATATCACTATGTTGAAGTCGTAAAATATCTAGCTCTAACGATAACGTAGTTATAGGCTATGGTTGCTAAGGGCCGAAGAGTTCGCGGCCTTAAGCGATTGAATGAACGCGCGGCCGCGTTTACCTACATTACGTACCAGGTCATTGAACTTGTTACATTAAGAAGAAGGTTAATGGTTTTATGGGATTATTTCAGGAACTATTAGTGGGAGGAAAAAATAAAAACATAGTTAGATTTCACTTTAATAACTCTACGTTACCGGTGATTTTTATTTTTTTAAAACCTTCTTCTTAATGTAACGAGTTCAATGATATGGTCAACTTTAAACGTCAATTACTCGAAAACGGAAAAATATATTTTTGTCATAATAATTTTATTTGCTTACTAAAATCATACCCTATCACATATTTTAACAGCTGTCCTATTTTCCCCAACACGCTGTATAAGTCACGCATGTTATAATACGTATTTAATACTTCAATAATAATATAGAAATATGCATATTTAAATTGCACCAAATTGTTCAATCAAATCCAATCCTTCAAGCACATTATATTAATAGCCATATTCCCATGCCTATCCTTCATCCCAACTATTTATAATAATCTTAAAATCAGTTAAAATATCTAGTATATATAATAAATATAGATTAGAGGAGCTCGTGGCAAAGTTGCTATTGCGCATATCATTCGATCAGCGAAGTTAAGCAACCCTAACCCTAGCCGGTAATTGGATGGGTAAGCCCGAGTTCCCTCCGTGCGTCGGAGAGCACGTTAAGCCGTCGGTCCCGGTTGCCAATTCATCATCTTTGGCAATCGTTACAGGTCGGTCGGAGGCCCAAAATAGTCTGACAACTGGCTTAACCCAGATCACAGATTTTCCTCGTTAAAGGGGTTGCGAAGGTCAGCCACATCAGGTTGAATCAAGTGCCGACCCCAACAATGTATGGGATAAGGCCAGGGAGATGATGATGACTACGCATTCACAGACAGCGCTCAGACATCGTGACGTACTTTACCCTTTAAAAGTCAATCGCAAAGTGTGATCACATAACTAAAAACATATATTTATTAATGTATCATTCTTTTGTACGAAGGCTTAAAAGTTGCACTATTCTGTCGATAGATGGCGCTTCACAACGTTGGTATTGTTGCCGATTTTTGCCGATAGATGTCACTTTACGTAGAGTCAGGAGTGATTGTGACTTTGTTAACAGTAAAATAAGTTATGAATGTACAAATCAATTTTCTAAATTACTTAATTGCTAAGTGAAATTATAGTCTGTATTTCTGAATTTAATATCGTTCACTTACTTAAGATCGCTTTGATATAAAGTGACATAAGGATTATTACAAATATACAATATAATAATATAACATAATGAAGTAAGTTAGGTGCCAAGAGTTTTGAGCGCTCAGCGAATATAGTGCGGTAAACTGAGCATGTATTTGTTCCCACTTGTTTCACACAAGTCCCAAACAAAATACTGCCTGTAACGGCGCGCGACTGTGTCTATCCTCAGAAATTTTTAATACAGCAATTTCATAGTTGAGTGTGTATAATATATACATAAAAAACTAAATGCTCACAGAAGTCGCGTTCAAAGCCCACAACTCTACCCCTAAAGTTGCAAAAAGTCATCGACAGATGGCGCAAAGAAATATGGCAGAGTTAATTTCCCCGACAGATAAGCTTCCCAATGCCATAACCAGTCACATCGTACAAAAACAGCATTTTTCTAGAGTTACTAGCACTCACCGACAGATGGCGCAATAAGATATAGCCGCGGAGTTGTCAAATTTCATTGACAGATGGCGCCATATAATATTTACAAACTAAATGCCAAACCAGTCACAGCTTTCAAACACAACACTTTCCTAAAAAAATTGCTAACATTCACCGATAGATGGCGCAAAAAAGACTTGCTCGGCAGAGTTGCCGAAGTTTCTCGACAGATGGCGTAAAAATACTTGCTTGGCAGAGTTGCCAAACTCCCTCGACAGATGTCGTCCTCCGTATAATGTTTGTATGCAAACTATAGTGGAACCTATTGTTTCTAGTGAGTCCAACTACATAACACAGCATTGTCCGTTGTCAGAGGCTCCCGTGGGAAGGGCGAAGCCTTCGGGGGGAGACGCCATGTCTCCAACTAACTCTGTAGGCGGCTGGCCCAGGTCTTGCATCTGGAAAAAAAATCATATTAAATTATTTTCATTATAATACGATAAATTAAAATTTGTTACGCCATCCCAGAAGGGTCCCAGAAGGGGTAAGCAGTCATTTCACCGAAGACGATTAAGTGCCAACGTTACAGATGGTGAGTCCATCGCCGTCTCGGGCACTATACATACGTGTTTGAATTACTTCTCAGACATATGCAGGTCTCCTCACGATGTTTTCCTTCACCGCAAAGCTCGTGATGTGACATTTCTCACAAACACCACGGTCTCCAATCCTCCTATCTGATGGTAAGCAAAGCGGTTACCCTCTGCATCAGGTCCAGGACGATCTCGAACCTCTTCCTCTTCACGTCGTCAGGGTCTGACTCCTGTTCTGGTTCCAGCTCAGCACACACTTGGGATATCAGCTGCTGCTGTTTCTCAAACCTGTCGAATTAAGATATTTAACATAGTTTCTTTCTTCAGACCAGTTAATATTTTTTATGAACATAAAACCGGTTATTGTGACTAAACTATGATAGTTAGATATGTGCTCTCGTGGACTTTTTTGTAGATCTTAATAAGACCTACAAACCCGTAGTACATCATTTTGTTCTATTGTCAATAGGTTTTGCAGCGCACGCATAAATAGGTTATCGATATTACACCATGGGTAACAAAATCGCGCAATTTTCTTACGGAACCCTGATTTTTCTGAAAATAAAATATCCTATAACCTTCCTCGATAAATGGACTATCCAGAACTGAAAGATTTTTTGAAAACGGACCAGTAGTTCCTGAGATTAGCGCGTTCAAACAAACAAACTCTGCAGCTTTATAATATTAGTATAGACTATTACCAACCTGTCATATTCAGCCTGATCAATCTTCCCTTTGTTCTCACTCAACCAAGCTGGATACTTCTCCATCAACTCCTTCAGGGACGGATAAATCACTTCCTTGGACAGGAGTGACTGCATCATGCCTTGCATGAACGGGACGAACATATTGCCATCCTGTGGGGGGGAGAGAGATAAATAAATGGAGGAGGACGATGGCTGGCATTCTCGTCATACTTGTGAACAGGTGCTGCTAGTGGGGTCTGGTCATCTCAAGATACACAATTATACGTAGTACCTACTTTTAGTTTTTATATTGTTTTTATTGACTTTTTTACACAGTTACTGTGTCCATATTATATATATATATATATATATATATATATATATATATATATATATATATATATTCTTTATGATTTACATTGTATTACAAAAATTGTAAAAAAAATTTTTTTGAAAAGAGCTCAGTTTCTTGCCAGGTTCATCTCAGTAAAAGCAACCTTCCGAACCTGGCGGTATCATGTATAATACTGTATAATTATGTCATTCTGACGATTTGAAAGTACTTTGTAAAAAGTGCAATCGAATAAAGATATTTTCGACTTTATTTTCATAACAAATCTCACCTGGCCACCTTCTCCCACAGTAAAGTTATTGAACATGTTAGCGAGGTCCTGGTCGGAGAACGGCGTCTGGAGGGACTCCGAGTTGCTGTTCAGGTTCTGAAGGGTCGCCGAGATCGCTGCCGACACCTGCATTCAACATACACATATGCTCACGCCTGTATTCCCCGAAGGGGTAGGCAGAGGTGTTGTAATCACAACACACAAGATGAATAAGTACCAACATGACAAATGGTCCATCGCCGTCTCAGGCACTATACATACGTCCTTGAATTACTGCTCAGAAATATGCAGGTTTCCTCACGATGTTTTCCTTCACCGTAAAGCCCGTGCTGTTAAATAAGTGCACATAAGTTTTTAGAAAAACTCATTGGTAGCAGGCCACGAAGGGGTTCGAATTTGCGGCGCTTGCGTAGCAGGCGGTTGCTCAAACCCCGCGGCCACCACGGCTCCTTCAATGAAATTCTTAAAATAAAATGCCTCAAACTTTAAAAATAACTCCATCCAATAAGCATTGAACCTTAAAACCCCTCACAACTAGTTTAACCGCAGTTAAAAATTCTGCTAGTTCGAATCCCAGTGGGGCCTGTACCAATGAGTTCTACTAAAAACTTATGTTATATTGTATATATCTATATATATCATCATCATCCCTCTGGCCTAATCCCTACATCGATGGGGTCGGCATTTGATTCAACCCGATGTGGCTGATCACCTGATTTTTATACGAATCTACTGCCATCTGACCTTCGCAACCCTTTTGACGAGGAAAATCTGTGACCTGGGTTAAACCAATTGTCAGACTATTTTAGGCCTCCGACTGACCTGTAACGATTGCCAAAGATAATATATTCGCATCCGGGACCGACAGCTTAACGTGCTCTCCGAGGCAAGGAGGGAACTCGGAACCCGACCAAAATTATGATCAATGGTGAAGAACTGGATATTGTGGAGTCAGTAGTTTTTCTAGGTGTAACACTCGATAATAAACTTCAATGGGGCCCACATATATCTAGTCTAGCTGGGAAACTCAGCTCAGCAGCATATGCAGTTAGGAAAGTAAAGCAATTCACTGATGTAGACACGGCACGCTTAGTTTATTTTAGTTACTTTCATAGCGTTATGTCGTATGCCATCCTGCTTTGGGGCAAAGCTGCCGATATAGAAGCCATATTTATATTACAGAAAAGGGCTGTAAGATCAATCTATAACTTAGGATCTAGAGCATCTTTGAAGGAAAAATTTAAAGAAATAGGAATTTTAACAGTGGCTTCGCAGTATATTTTAGCAAATTTATTACTTGTACATAAAAATATTAATTCTTTTCAAAAGAAGTGTGATGTACATAATGTCAACACAAGGCACAAAAATAAAATAGTAGTACCTACACACCGCTTACAGAAAGTCCAGGGATCATTTTTAGGGCAATGTATACGCTTTTATAATAAGTTACCTACATGTATTGTAAATTTACCCTTTGATAAATTTAAAGAGACTGTAAAATCTGTATTACTTAAAAAGGGTTATTATACAGTTAGTGATTATATATGTGATAAAGAAACTTGGAATAATGTATTACCAGATAAATATTGTAAGTAGTCTCATGGACACTGTACTTATGTTACAATTCTTAATATTTATTAGTTTTGATCTTTGTTTGACTGGCTTGAGTTGTCAGGCTCACTAAAATGCCTTTGCTTGCGGCGGCGTCTGGATGACGGGTTGTCCACTTCCCTCTATGATGGTTGAGGAGGTCAATGGCTGGCATTCACGTCATACTTGTGAACAGGTGCTGCTTGTGGGGGCTGGTCATCTCAAGCTACGCATTTAGTTATAAGTAGATGTACTAGATTTTTAGTTATGTTAATTTTTATCGACATTTGTGCATTGGAACATTGTACATGAGCTTACGTTTTTTAAATTATTTATTTTGTATTCTTTAAATTGTATAATATTTTTGAAAAGAGTAATTACTGAGTTTCTTGCCAGGTTCTTCTCAGTAAAAGCAACCTTCCGAACCTGGCGGTAGCATGTATAATCCTGTATAATTGTGTCATTCTGACGATTTGAAAGTGCTTTGTAAAAGTCTAATCGAATAAAGATACTTTTGACTTTGACTTTGACTTTGACTTTGGTTACCCATCCAATTACTGGCTAGGATTGCTTAACTTCGCTGTTCGAATGAAATGCGCAATAGCTATACATTATACATAAGAATTGCTCGCTTAAAGGCATGAGATATGTAACCTCATCAATTTTCCCCTGCACAGCGGGGTCGCTGTCCTCGACGGCCGGCGCGGAGCCCTGGGGCTTCAGCACGTGTGCCGCGGCCTCGGCCATCTTGGAGAACGTCTGGGCTATTTGCTCCTGGGTTATTTGCTCCTCTGCACGGAAACCAAACATTTCGCCCGTCAAATTTTTATACAGGTTTAAAAAGACCTCTTTGGCAGAATCATAATGTGATCCGAATATGATTCATCATTCAAATGACAAAATGGTCATAGGTGCCATTCATATTATGATTCACGAATGATTAATACATACATATGCTCACGCCTGTATTCCCCGAAGGGGTAGGCAGAGGTGTTGTAATCACAACACCCAATTTTCACCGAAGATGATTAAGTGCCAACGTGACAGAGGGTGAGTCCATCGCCGTCTCAGACACTTTACATACGTCATTGAATTACTTCTCAGAAACATGCAGGTTTCCTCACGATGTTTTCCTTCACCGTAAAGCACGTGGTGTGAAGTCGCTGTTCATACGTTTTTTAGAAAAACTCATTGGTACAGGCCCCGCTGGGATTCGAACTTGCGTCGCTTGCGTAGCAGGCGACTGCTCAAACCTCAAAGCCAATACGGCGAATGATTAATATTTCGCAATTCACCTTTTTCCTATGAAGATTCCTAAAATGGTCCACACATTATCAATTAAACCGATGAAGGTAGGCATCCTGATCTATCATGATAAGTCAAATGCATACCTGGAACTCCGCTGAACCCTCCTAATATGGCAGCCATGTTGGTCTCGAACTGCTGCGCGGCCTCCTTGATAAACTCCTCAGACCACATGTTAGGAGCCACTTCACCATCTCCTGCTTTGGGATCGTCACTCGGCTTCTTTGTCATGTCCTGGAGAGCACCTGAAGAGAAACAGTCAAAGTCAAAGTCAAAAGTATCTTTATTCGATTAGACTTTTTACAAAGTACTTTCAAATCGTCAGAATAACATAATTATACATGATACCGCCAGGTTCGGAAGGTTGCTTTTACTGAGAAGAACTCAGTAATTCTCTAATTCTAAAACTCAGTAATTACTCTTTTCAAAAAATTATACAATTTTAAGACTACAAAATAAATCATTTAAGAAACATAAGCTCAAATGTACACAGTTCAAATGCACAAATGTCGATAAAATTTAACATAATTAAAAATCTAGTACATCTACTTATAACTAAATGTGTAGCTTGAGATGACCAGCCCCCACAAGCAGCACCTGTTCACAAGTATGACGTGAATGCCAGCCATTGACCTCCTCAACCATCATAGAGGGGAAATTGACAACCCGTCATCCAGACGCCGCCGCAACCAAAGGCATTTTAGTGAGCATGAAGCTTAAGAATGAGGAACCTGGTTGACATTTTAAAATATATTTCTTTGTCTGTCCGTCTGTTTTTTCTGGACCGAATTAAACGGGACTTTGGCTGGCATATATCTGATGGTGGAAGATGGACCTACTTGTATTTATAAAAAGATAGGTTCGCATAAACACTTACGAAATTAAATCTATGCAAGTGAAACTGTAGGGACCTGCTATTTAATTTACCTATACAGATAAATAAAATCGAAGTGTCCGTTTGTGACAACAAACAGCTTATCACAAAATGCATATGAAAGTAATAATAATAATAATAATCCTCCTACCGAATTTCTGTTACGGCGGCTAATCTCAACGAGGATCAGCCAACTGCGCAGGAGATATTATAGTGCAGGCGTGTGTGAAAACACAGGTGCACTCTGTATTGGGTCACTCTCATAGTGGGATGGGAGGCAATCAGACACGACCGGAGAGAGGTCAGGAGGACCAACGGTGCAACGTGCTCCGAGACACGGGGGCGAAACACACACAACTTACAAACTCCGGGCATGTATTGTGAATTTCTTGGCAGAAAAACACAATATGTATATATCATTGACCCGACCCGGGACCTCGTGATCGGCAGGCAAACTTGCTAGCCACTAGACCAACGAGGCAGTACTGACATTGAAAAAATCAATTTTTTTTTTATTTTTCTCCGTCTGTTTGTTAACCTAAATATAAAAGTACTTTTATTTAAAAAACATTAGGGTTCCACAGGTCACCCAAGAAATAAACTCTACGTGGGTAAAGCCGCGGGGCACAGCTAGTGGATAATATTATGCAATGTTAACAGTTCTCTCAAAATATTTGAACTCCTTAAAGAATTTGCATAACCATGTAAAGTCAATGAAATATTACATCATCTATATATAAATACAGATAAATAAAATATAAGCGTCTGTTTGTAATTCCATAATACATACACATTTATCTCTATCAGCCGTCATATCTGTATTCACTCCCTTAGCCATATCATCGTTCACACAATCCATCCATCGTTTCTTAGGTCTTCCTCTCCCCTTGTAACCGTCCACATTCCTCTCTATCAGCCGTCATATCTGTATTCACTCCCTTAGCCATATCATCGTTCACACAATCCATCCATCGTTTCTTAGGTCTTCCTCTCCCCTTGTAACCGCCCACATTCCTCTCTATCAGCCGTCATATCTGTATTCACTCCCTTAGCCATATCATTGTTCACACAATCCATCCATCGTTTCTTAGGTCTTCCGTCATCCTTTCCACTTGTAACCGTCTGTCTGTTTGTTCAGGGTAATCTCTGAAACGGCTGAACCGATTTCAACGGGACTTTCGCTGGCAGGATGCTAATGTTACAAGGAATAACTATAACTAGTTTAGTTTAGAAAAAAATATAGTTACGCAGGAATTAAATTAAATCCCCGCGGGTGAAACCGCAGGGCACAGCTTGTTATTGTATATATATAATCCTGAGTCCCAATCTTAGTTTGCCAAGTCAAATATTTGTATAAATATTAGTAAAGGTTGCTTGAAGGTCTAAGCTGTCTTTGACTTTTGCTTGCGTCATGATAACTGCTGCTTGTGGGGGCTGGTCATCTCAAGCTACACATTTAGATATAAGTACAACTAATAGACTTTTTATGTAAATTTTTATCGACATTTGTGCATTGGAACTGTGTCCATGGGCTTACATTTCTTAAAAACAAAGAGTAATTACTGAGTTTCTTGCCAGGTTCTTCTCAGTAAAAGCAACCTTCCGAACCTGGCAGTAGCATGTATAATACTGTATAATTATGTCATTCTGACGATTTGAAAGTACTTTGTTAAAAGTCTAATCAAATAAAGATTTCCAAATAGGTTTGAGTTCCAAAGCTTTACTCTGTGTTATTTACCCCTAATAGTTGTCATTTACCTAGGGGTTATAAGGGATTATTTGACTGCAAATGACCTCCCCTACATCCCCATAACATAAACTCAAGAATATCTTTATTTGAGATATATACAAGAGCAGTTTGTTAGAGCAGTCGCCTGCTACGCAAGCGACGCAAGTTAGAATCCCAGCGGGGCCTGTACCAATGAGTTTTTCTAAAAATCTTATGTGCAGTCATTTCACACCACGTGCTTCACGGTGAAGGAAAACATCGTGAGGAAACCTGCATATGTCTGAGAAGTAATTCAAAGACGTATGTATAGTGCCTGAGACGGCGATGGACTCACCATCTGTCACATTGGCACTTGATCATCTTCGGTGAAATGTGGGTGTTGTTACAACGCCTCTGCTTACCCCTTCGGGGACAATTCCGGGATGGCGTGAGCATATAAATAAAATTGAAGCTTCTGTTAGTAATTACAACTTTTCACTAAATGTTTATGAAAGTATACAAGGTAATGAGAGAAAAACCAATTTTTAAAAAAATTCTCTGTTGTTCCGGCTAATCTCTGAAACGGCTGAGCCAATTTTAACAGGACTTTCAGATAGTTACAAGGAGTAACTTAGGCTACTTTTAATAAAAATAATAATTAGGGTTCTGCAGGACACCCTTGAAATTAGGTTTACACTATTGAAATTGCGGGGCAGTCACAAGCTGTGGTGGCCTTGAGGTTTGAGCAGTCGCCTGCTACGCAAGCGGCGCAAGTTCGAATCCCAGCGGGCGAAGGAAAACATTGTGAGGAAACCTGCATATTTCTGAGAAGTAATTCAATGACGTATGTAAAGTGTCTGAGACGGCAATGGACTCACCATCTGTCACGTTGGCACTTAATCATCTTCGGTGAAAAGTGTGTGTTGTGATTACAACACCTCTGCCTACCCCTTCGGGGAATACAGGCGTGAGCATATGTATGCATGTACAAACAACACTACAGGGCACAGCTACTAGTTAATAAGAAAATTATAGAATTTTATTATTATTATGACATATTTGGAATATACAATGCTATTGCTATGTGAGAATAGGTGAGAAGAAAAATTCTTACTATAAAGTACTTAATTTTATTTCATACTAGTGCCAAGAAGGCTGGCAGCATTGCCACGTTGAATAGCAATGCTGATTCTCTGAGCGAAAAAAGCCCCAGCCCGCTTGTCACGAGAAGCTTCTACCAGACGATGTGCAACCTCTTTGAAAAGTTGATGAGCATCTGGACCCCAAGGTCCCAGAGTTTCAACCGCAAACGCAGAAAATATGTATCCTTGACCAATGCAAGCATATTTCCGGCGCTTGAGGCACTCCTGCTGAACAGCAGCAGCACCGGCCGGGCTTTTCTCGCTCAGAGAATCAGCATTGCTATTCAACGTGGCAATGCTGCCAGCCTTCTTGGCATGATCCCGAGAGACACCGATTTGGGCCAAGTTTTCTACTTGTAATTAGTTTTTAGTTACTTATTTATTATTTGTTATTAGATTTTTCATACTAGTGAAGTAATAAGTTGAAAATAGAGATTATAGAGATACCTTGAGCCCCACAGAATATATAGAGCAAGCTAATAATTTGGCAAGATTAGATAAAAATCATATTATGTTATCACTAAAATTGCAATTAAAATACAACATAGTGATTTATTAACAATAACTATGCAAATAAACGAAAATGGAATTCTGGACACACAAATGGAGGGCGTTGCTCGACCAGAGATTGAATTTTAAATTTATGTTGATAGAATTATTAATGAGGTCAAATTTCATTAATAGTACATCACATGACATCCGGTTTGTTAGGTTCAATAATTACAAATACGCGGTATGAAAAAAAATACGTTCCTTTCTGTCCAGTCCAAAAAAAACATAAAATTAAAAAAGAACTCTATATTCCCAAAATCTTACCGATTTCAGGTTAGTTGTGTAACACCAGCGTGTACACAGGAATACATGTAAAATTCCTACTTACTGTCGAGTAAATCTTCCAATTCCGGATCGGCCTCATTTTTAGGTATATCTTTACCATTCGACATTATTAAAAGACTCAAAACGAGATTTTTAATAAATATAAATTAGGAAAACTAGTAATAAAATTTTAAGAATGACAATTGACAAATTTTTGACATAACAATTTGGCAGATAAGCATAGAGAACGACAGCTGATCCATTTTTTTTTATTCCATTTGTGAAACCTAGTCTTTGAAAAGCTTTTATAAAATTTGTTTTGCGGCCAGCATTTAGCAACGAAAAATTTAAATACCTAAGTTTCAGTATTGTAATATTAAATATATTTGGATGCAGATAAGCAATAATGTGTCAACCCGCATAAACTTGGTTTTGAGAAAATGGCGTCTTAAGATGATTGTATACGTGATTTAAGATTTGTTTTATGACATAAATCCATTTTTTACGTACTTTTATGTTTCAGATGACTTGAAACACTTTTTTAGAATGTTAAATACGTGATGCATTATCAAAATATATCAAAACCTTTGAATTTGACTTTTTGTGGGTTGACACATTATTGCTTATCAGCATCCATTTAGTAGTGTTAATTATCACCAAGGCAAGGATAGCACCAAACAAAAACAACCAGTTTCTCAAACCTAGTTATTAGATGATATATTTTTGAAGGCTTTCAAATTATATTATACTATGTATGTAATAAAGATAAATAAAATTAAATGATTTTCAAAAAAATATTTTTATTTTATTGGTAAATTCGTTACAAGTACAATCACAATTTATAATTTTGATGATTACTCTATCACACTTGCGTTCCATCATATAGCTTCTTTACGTACTAAAATATATAGTGACCTTAAAATATTATTTATTATTTTATCGAAGAGAATAACAGGCTAGGTACACACTTTCACAAAATGTTCCAGTGTTACCAACAGCGTCGTTATTGTGAATAAAATTTTGCTGTAGATACAATACAGCAAAGCCATTATTTTAATTACATTTTAAACTCACAGCCAGTGACAAATTAATTTGACGTTTGACTGTCAAAGCTTTCTTTATTTCTTTTATTTATTTAATGGCGATGAGCTTAAGTAAACCTATTCCGCCAATGTCAAGTGATTGTTGAGAAAAATATCTTGTAAATTGTTAAAAATACCCATTGGATTCCTAGCTGTCAAAAAAAAGCTGCCGTGGCATAACTGAAATGCCGTTATCCAACGTAAGGTCGATTTTTAACTTTTAATGTTATTATAATGAGAAAAAATAATATCGATCTGTGTTTTCGAATGTTCAATAGTTTTGGAAATAATCTCCCAATCCAAGGTGTTGTCATTGAAAAGTCACGTCGGTTTAAAAGTGTACCGAGGTTTTTGCATGTTATCAATACAACGGTTTTAGTAGACGGCATTATAGATATATCACGGCAGAAAGTATGTAAATTCGCCAGCAACAGAGCAAAATTGGTTTTAAGGTTAGGTGTCAACAGCCTGCAATAGTCACAAGTGTGAAAGCACAAACAATAGCGAATTAAAACGTGCGCGTTGTTGGTCTGTGTGTCTATCGCTCGTGCTGATTCAATCTACGTAGACTGGTGACGTCCATGCCGTAGATGGAAAACGTTGCTGGCTCTTCGAAGTGGACCTGGCAATTGAAATAAATGTATGTGCAACAAATTACAATACATAATATGAAAGTATACACGGTACAGACATAGAAAAACTATTTTTTTTTGTTCTGTCCGTCTGTCTATCTGTCTGATTGTTAATGTTACAAGGAATAACATAGGCTACTATTAATTTGAAAAAATTGAGAATCCACGGGCTTCCCATAAAATTAAGTTGACGCAGGTGCAACCGCGGGGCAAACCCCACCACTAAAGATAGACAGTGAAATAGTGCGGGAGGGGACTCGGCGAAAGCGTGCCCGAAGCAAATTTGACATCTGTCTAATTTGAACAAAGAACGTGTCAAAACTGACGCGTGTCACGAAATGCCTCCCAAAGTAAGTATTATTGAAAATCACACAATAAAAAAAAGTAACCTCTTTTTCTTCATCTGGCTTATCGGTGTTCAATTTCTCCTCGGATTTATCTGTCAAATCCTGAAAAAAAAATAGGTCATTAAACGTCGCCGCTTATTTCCGAACGAAGTAATTCGTCTGTGTCCGTTCGGAGACGGAAGGAAAGGTCCCCGCTCCCGCGCCCCGCGCATTCGCGGATGATCCAATGGGAACGTCTCTATAGGTGCAACCTGATGTAAGCCGCACGACGCTCGTTTCCAGCGACAAATGTGGTCACGCCACGGCTGCATGACGTAGTTCCTTTTTGAGTCGCGGAAAATTTAAAATGGGGTCACGTGACGTCACATTTGTCGCTGGAAACGAGCGTCGAACGGCTGCATGAGGCCGCACCTTATCGCGCGACGCGCAAGAACGGCAACCGCGCCGTACGAATAGATTAGATGCCTTTGCGCTACATATAACGACTCTCATAGAACTTTGTATTTTTACTGTGTGTGCTTTCCTTTTGTATTTCGTTCTCCATTATACCTTCTGATTGTTACCACGTCACGTATTTATTGTAAAAAGCCACCACAGCCACCAATCACGGTTTAGACCGGCAGCGTGCGTAGATCAAAAATAAAATTCCAGACCATGGCGAGGGACATTATGGCGTCTTTTACGACTTCAAGTACCTTGCTGCCTCAATATCGAGGATATCGAGGTAAAATTTTTCAGCAAAACTCAAGTGATTTGTCTAATATTTTATTCGAATTTCTGGCGCCGATTTCACGCCGATAAAATTGTCGGCGTCGGCGTCGTGATCGGCGCACACTACTAGGCACCCATGAAATTAAACCTATGTGGGTAAAACTGCGAGGCTCATCTAGTAATAAATAAATAATCATGATTATTTTTATCATCGCCAGATAAGAATCGATCACAGGTTATGTTACCTTATTTGGTTCTCTCATCATCGGGGGTATGTTGGCTCCCAGTTTCTCAACCAGCGATTGTACCTAAAATGTCAATCTAATATATAAAATTCTCGTGTCACAGTTTTCGTTGCCATACTGCTCCGAAACGGCTTGACCGATTTTGATGAAATTTTTTGTGCTTATCCGGTATCTATGAGAATCGGCCAACATCTATTTTTCATCCCCCTAAATTTTAGGGGTAGTCCACCCCAAAAAAAAATATGGCAATACATCGTTTGCCGGTCACAGCTAGTATTATATATATATAATATCATATATACATAGTTTATCTATCTCAGCAATTTACTTCTTATAGAGCTCAGAGCTTATAAGGCCACTTTGGGTGCAATTTCACTTAGGTGCAATTCATAATATTATGATTCACGAATGATTACAATAATTGAAGATGTTAGTCCCTAACTAACTTTCTATGATGCTATTTGTCACAAAAGCAATTCATATTTTGTGGACCATTTTAGGAATCTTCAAAGGTAATTGGGAAACAGGTGAATTGCGAAAAATGTATTATTCGTTAATCATAATATGAATTGCACATAAGGGACCATTTTGTTATTTCGATGATGAATCATATTATGATTCTCCCAAAGTGACCTTTTTAGACTTACAGGACAATCTTAGCAATTTTATAACTCTGTCCGGGCAATCCTAGCAATTTATAATTACATATGAGGCAATCGTAGAAATGAAAATCTCAGAGCAGCCGCGTTATTCTCCAAGATTTCTCAGCGTCGCAATCGACGACAAGTGTCAATTTCAATGATGCGAAATTTAACTGTATCGTCTATGCATTATGTATCAATTTTCTATGATTGACACTGACGCTCGTCGTCGAGCTCAACGCTGTGGAACCTTGCAGAATTACGCGGCGGGAAAATCTTAGCAATTTATCATTCGGTGCGGGACAATCTTAGCAATTTGTAACACGGTGAGGGACAATCTTAGCAATGTATTGTCAATCGTAACAGTCATAAATAAGAAGGCGTTTTGTTTGATAAACTCCTGAGACATATAGGCACATAGTATACATAGAGCCCAGTAATAGGTCATCTAAATACATACACTGGGATACTGTGAGAAGCAGGCCCTCGCCCGTCCTCTGCATGGTGGAGCCACGGCGCGCCCGTACCGGTCGCGGTCAGCCGGGTCGAACATATAGAAACCTGTTAGTGGATTTATGTACTACAGGTGTAATTTCTCCGTTCGCTACATAGATGGCGTTACTCGTTTGCAAACTAAAATAGGACAGCCTAAATCGCGCAATGAGAGTTTTCTAAAAGTTTATATTGAAACAGTTGGAGCCGTTGTATACCACGCGTTACACCCGCCTGGCTGGAAATCTCGTCTCGATTAAGATTCCTTTTATTCCGAGCCGAATATGGAAACCTATGGAGCCTAACCTTAAGCTATCATTGCCATGACAGTGACTGAGTTATACACGTCAGAACTGTCTGATAATCATTGTCAACCTTTAATAAGGCGGCCTTAAACATACATATGCTCACGCCTGTATCCCATGGGGTATGCAGAGATCCTTACATACTTCTTTCGCTATGTCCATAGTTGGGCCTCTGTGCTTGAAACACCGTGTCTACAATGTCGTACAGCATATATAAGGTACCTCTAGGGCTCCTGAAGAGGGCTATAGCAAAGTCACCGTTGCCAGCGACGAGGACGCCGGCCCTTTCTTCTCTGAAGAACTCAGTCACCTAGAATTGTATCAGACTAATTTTGATGCTCACCACCCACATTTCACCAGTTATGTTTGAGTCCTACGTACCTAATTATACAGGATATCGGGAAAAATAGGACAGCTGTTAAAATATTTGATAGGGTATAATTTTAGGAAGCAAATAAAATTACTATGACAAAAATATCTTCATCCGTTTTCGAGTAATTGACGTTCAAAGTTGAACATATCAAGACTATTTTCGCATAAAAATCAGCGGTAACGTAGAATTGGTTATTCTCGTGAAATCTAATTATTGCAATTTTTTTTCTGTTAATTATAGTTTCTAAAATAAAACCATAAAACCATTTTCGAAACTATTAACCTTCTCCTTAATGTAACAAGTTCAATGACCGCGTACGTAATGTAGGTAAACGCGGCCGCGCGTTCATTCAATCGCTTAAGGCCGCGAGCTCTTCGGCCCTTAGCAACCATAGCCTATAACTACGTTATCGTTGGAGCTAGATATTTTACGACTTCAACATAGTGATATATTCATAAAACCCGGTGGCAATAGTTGTACCATTAACCGGGCACTAATTCTTTTACATTACAGATGGAAAAATCCACTAGCATTTTCCCCTGGACTGGATCTCATGTTCCGCAGTATCTTTTAGCAGCCAAGGATGAAAATTAGAACATTCCTTAAGCTCTATATAACGTTATTAACCTTGTCCAGTAAATCAGTGTCGACTGTCCCCTCCTGTCTCGCCTTGTAGACCACAACACGACATACGCAGTTGCCCGGTGTGTAAAATTTGCGTAGGATCTGAAGACAAAGCGTAATAATCAGAACCTAAATTAAACTTTTCCCACAAAAGAATAAAAACTTGACGTTTTCTCATGAAATAAGTAAATTTATTTATTTAATAGGTTTACTAACAGTTGTTATTACTTTACATGATTATGTGATTTTGTTCATAATTATCTTAATGCACAACTAATTATAAGTAAACACATCATGTATATAATTCTACATTACAGTTTATACATAAATAATATATATAATATTGGATTATGGCTATTTTAATTATTATTTCTAAGTACCTAAGCATCCCAAAACAATTATAGTATATACTCTAAAATACACTTCCGGAAAGAAGCCAAAGACTGCAAGCCAATGTCCAGGCCGCTGTTGTCGTTCAATAATCTGCTTAGTCGTGCTATTGGTGAGTTTGCACCCAAATTCGAAAAAAAAGGAAAAAATTAGAAAAAATCTAACATGTGAGCGTAAGTCTCGAACCGTAGTACTCTAGTTTCGTTATCGCCCCGTAAGCTGGTAGCCTCACGTCTGCGAAGAAGGAAGTAGCTATTCGCGAGCAGAAGCTAGTCGTCGTAGTAGCGTCGTATATCAGTATTTATTTTTATTATTATTTAAAAAGACACGAACAGTCAACGAGAAACAAAATAAGATATTTAAGTACCTAGTTAATTATATGACAAACAGTGTCCAAAGAGAATTTTTCAGATAATTAAGTTAATATTTACATGCCCTAAAATTGGGTGAAATATGTGATTCTTGTAACCTTTAATAACACCTACCCTTTGTACCATATTTCATTTGAATAAATATTATGTCTATTTCTCTCTATAATGGTTGAGGAGGTCAATGGCTGGCATTCTCGTCATACTTGTAAACAGGTGCTGCTAGTGGGGGCTGGTCATCTCAAGCTACACAATTATATGTAGTACTTATTTTTAGTTTAATTTTTTTTTATATCGACTTTTGTGCACTGGAACTGTGTCCATGGGCTTATATATAATTTTTATGATTTATATTGTATTACTCAAAGGTGCAAAATTTTTTTTAAAAGAGTAATTACTCAGTTTCTTGCCAGGTTCTTCTCAGTAAAAGCAACCTTCCGAACCTGGCGGTATCATGTATAATACTGTATAATTATGTCCTTCTGACGATTTGAAAGTACTTTGTAAAAAGTCGAATCGAATAAAAATATTTTGAATTTGAATTTGAATTTGACAAATTTAATACAAATATAAAGATACAATATATATTAGTGATAGATGCAAAAATATAACTAATAGAATAAGTGTATAATTAAGGATATGAGACAAATTTACTGAGTGAGGTATGAAATATATCTGCATCAACAAAATATTTGTTATAAGTCAAATGTAGTTCCCGAATCTTGTCGCTAGAGGCGTTTCCACTGGACGCTAAATACATAACTAATGTCATAGAATTAAACGCTAGACCTGTTCAATAGTGAGTATCTTCTGGTTGGGCTTGAAGTGCAGGTAGCTGTCCTGGTAGAGCTGGTCGCCGCTGTCGAGGATCTGGTCGAGGGTGGCCGAGCACCAGCGACATACGTCCTCCACGCGAGACATGGCCACCGCCATCACCGCGCATGGGAGCGCCTGGGGGATGCGAGAAGGGATATGAAAGAGGCTTAAGTATAGGTCGACCTATATTAAATCTACACATCATACAGTATCACTAGTTTGTCACCGTTATCGTAATCTATACTCGCTAGCGTCTCCGCCGAATATTAATATGAGAAATTGTGCAGCGACTCCCAGCGGTGACGTGAAGAACTGAAATATCTCATACAAATATTGCGAGTGACACTAGCGAGTATAGATTACGAAAACGGTGGGAAACCCATGAAAGGGGTTCCAAATTAACAGCTCGTTACTAAATATGAAACTATATACGGTACTTATATAAAAAAAACTGTCTGACTGTCTGTCCGTCTGTTTGTTTGTTCCGGGTAATCTCTGAAAGGGATCGATTTTAATGGGACTTACTGACTGGACACTTAGTTTTTTTTTAAAATAGGGTGCCGCGACTCGACTCGGATGAAACTTCATAAAATGAAACAAGTACAAATGAGCCTTACCTGGTTGCCTCTGGAAGCGTAAGGGAACTTCTTGCAGGCGATGGAGTGCTGCGCCGAGAGGAACTGTGTACCATCACTCAGTACCAGCCAGCCACTGGTGTTCCTCAGACCTGGGACCAATTAAAGTAGCAATGCACGAGAGGCATGGCATAAAGTGATTACCCGTTCCACATTCTGCCCGACTGGGTACTGTACCTTACAGAAGGTTGTAATTATAAGACCAATGTGTCCCACTGCTGGGAAAAGGTTTCCTTTCCATCCCTTGCGATCTAGGGACTTGCTCAGACCTGAAAATTGCCGTCAAATAATGCTGCCTTTGAAAGTATTATGTTCCGGCTGTAAGGCCACCAGATCGTTCTCATCTCCAGAACAGATACTGGTCAAATTCATAACTCTCCTTATTCCTTAGCCGTAGTCGGTTAAAAAGGGAAGATCTTCCAGCGAATGGGGTGTCCTGCCCGGGGAACCTTTGAAATGTTGTCGTCTATATATGCGATTGTTCGCCATTAGCGCTATCTATGTTGCGAGCAATGAAAACTGGCTATCAGCTCGAGCTGACTTTCACACCTTTGAGCTTAGCTTGTTCCTTGTCCGCCTTCTCCGAAGCCCTCTGCGCGTCGAGGCAGGTGGCACTGCCTGGTGGATGCTTCCTGTCCCTCTCGCTCGCACGTCGCTGCCCACCGTCTATGCCCACCTGTGGGTATCAAAGATATGTTGACAACTGTCCTTCATGTACAGGGGAAGGCACCATACGCTCTTTTAATTTATTTATTTTATACATTTATTAATTAGAACGGCTAAAAGCCAATTACACTAATTAAGAGTAATATTCATTCATTCGTTCCCCTCACAATACTCCAGGCATACTGACATTATCGTCTGCCATTCATCCGCGAACACATCACAATCAGGTTTGGCGACCAAGAGAGCGTTGAGAGCGGAGAGAGTGCGGGTGACTGGGGAGTGAGCGCGCGCCACTGTGCGACTTGTACCCACTGCAAATAAACCGTGTCTCCGGCCGCGTATGTAGTTGTTAGGAACAAATATCCTAGCCAACTCTTCATGCAGCTCCGGAGCATCTGATTTTCCAGTTTAAGTTTCAACGCTTTGTGAAAAATCAATGTAACTATACAGGATATACGCTGTTTATGCGCACATTTTTGAGCGATGAACGTTATTCTAAACGTACACAATTATTATTTTATTTTCAATTCTCGCCCCCCACTGAAATTCCTTTCCCAGTTTGCTCACAACTAATCTTGGGAGTCTGGCGAACATACATACATACATACATACATATGCTCACGCCTGTATTCCCCGAAGGGGTAGGCAGAGGTGTTGTTAACACAACACCCACTTATCACCGAATATGATTAAGCGCCAACGTGACAGATGGTGAGTCTATCGCCGTCTCAGGCACTATACATACGTCTTTGAATTACTTCTCAGAAATATGCAGGTTTCCTCACGATGTTTTCCTTCACCGTAAAGCACGTGGTGTGGAATCACTGTACATAAGTTTTTTAGAAAAACTCATTGGTTCTGGCCCCGCTGGGATTCGAACTTGCGTCACTTGCGTAGCAGGCGACTGCTCAAACCCAAAAAAAGAAATAGTTTGATAATCACTGAATACGTATATTGTCAACTTGTGTAAATGAAATAACATGAACGGTACACAGAAGGTAAAGACAACAACGAATTAAAATAGAAAGAAAAACAAACGGTATGGAACTATGATAGGTATTATTACAATTTGTAAGTAAAAGTGAGCGCGCGCACATCCGTATCGGCCGAGTCGTTAGGGCAGACCAACTAGTTTCGCCGGCGGCCGTATGGGCGCTAGGCGTTGCGGCGCGAGGCGGACAGGTTGTAACATGTCCTGAATTGAAAGAGCGCGATCGCGGCTATATAATATAATTAGTAAGAGCGAGAAGGCATGAGTACGGTTATGCGCAACAGATTATACACGATACCGCGCGGGACGACAGCCGCGAGAGGCTCGGTGTGGCAACACTGTAGGATGGGTTACTATACATTCTTATTTTGTCTACGCCTGCCTGCCGTGCCAATGTACTGCGTTATCTACACTGCATCATCTGAATGTGAGCATAGGCCTCTTTGCCCTTGGCCTAAGCCCTCACCTTGCTAGTAGCCGGCACCAGTTTGACACCAGGTGGTGCTCGCACCAACGGAGGCTCCACGGCACCCAACTTGTTGATAGGTTGTACCGTCACCGACATCGCATACAGGTGGAACTCGTGCTTCGGACGCTCAACTACTGGGATATTTTGGAGGTACCTGCGGGAGATGGGTGGGAGATGAAGGAAATGGAAGGAATGAGGGGTGAAGGAAGGTTGAAGAGAAGATTACAGAGGCACCGTAAATTTACACTAGCGAGGCCGCTAGTGTCAAACCTCGCTTCGGTTGAGAATATTACAGAACTGTGGGGAGAGCTCATGATCAGTGTCATCCCCAGCAAAGACAAGATCTTCCATTGAGGCGGGTGTCTTGTCTGGGCAACGCCGGCTCCAACTGTTCTAGTTGGACACTTGTATATATACTGTGTGGAGAGCTCATGATCAGTGTCATCCCCAGCAAAGACAAGATCTTCCATTGAGGCGGGTGTCATGTCTGGGGAACACCGGCTCCAACTGTTCTAGTTGGACACTTGTATATATACTGTGTGGAGTGCTCATGATCAGTGTCATCCCCAGCAAAGACAAGATCTTCCATTGAGGCGGGTGTCATGTCTGGGGAACACCGGCTCCAACTGTTCTAGTTGGACACTTGTATATATACTGTGTGGAGAGCGAGTGATCAGTGTCATCCCCAGTAAAGACAAGATCTTCCATTGAGGCGGGTGTCATGTCTGGGGAACACCGGCTCCAACTGTTCTAGTTGGACACTTGTATATATACTGTGTGGAGAGCGAGTGATCAGTGTCATACCCAGCAAAGACAAGATCTTCCATTGAGGCAGGTGGCATGTCTGGGGAACACCGGCTCCAACTGTTCTAGTTGGACACTTGTATATATACTGTGTGGAGAGCGAGTGATCAGTGTCATCCCCAGCAAAGACAAGATCTTCCATTGAGGCGGGTGTCATGTCTGGGGAACACCGGCTCCAACTGTTCTAGTTGGACACTTGTATATATACTGTGTGGAGAGCGAGTGATCAGTGTCATCCCCAGCAAAGACAAGATCTTCCATTGAGGCGGGTGTCATGTCTGGAGAACACCGGCTCCAACTGTTCTAGTTGCGATAGTTCTAGATCTTATTGCACGATTTATGTTTCTCGTGATTTCTCGTGTATTTGTACTTAAATTATGCCATCTATGTAGTGAGCGGTGAAAAGCTGCTACAGTACGTTATCTTCTTATAACTAAAGGGATCAATATATAATTAAAGGAATTATTTATCGTTTTACCCCATCAGGAAATCCAGATAGGGCATTATAGTTCGAAGTTTTTGCGAGTTGGGGTTTATGAGTATAAATAATAACTTATTGTTGAATTTACTGATGACTGTATATTAAAAAAAGATTACAAAGAAGGGTCGTGTATAATTAATATGTGCGAATAAACTAAAAGCGTCAGGCGGAGCCCGCGAACAGCTACTCCTATGCAACGACGCGCACGCACACGACGAGTGTGGGTTGAACACTGTGGCGCCCCGCGGCCGAACGACGGACGCGGGCGCGCACCTACTATAGGTAGCGCACGGGGATCCGCCGGGCGCGTGGATAGCGTGCCGACTTAGTGATACGCGGTCTAAGTTCCCTATTTAGGTTTATAATATCTTATTAACTTACGCAAAAGCCATGAGCTTAGCTGATGTAAACGTCAAAACACAGGCCGCACCTTCATCCTGGAAACCAGATAATATATTATAATATATACATTCAAGAAAATTGGGATCTAACATGAATTCCCGGAGTGCTCTCAAGGATACTTAAATAATTTGGTCACATCGCCCGTAGAGATACAGAGAGCCTCGAAAAGCTGATAATGGTAGGCGATGTGAACGGTAAGATATCTTTAAGAGCCGTGATAGCCGTGGGGTTTGAGCAGTCGCTTGGTACACAAGTGACGCCAGTGCGAATCCCAGCGGCCTGTACCGATGAGTTTAATTAAAACCTACAGTAATTTCACCCCACGTTCTTTACGATGAAGGAAACCATCACCGTTAAAAACCTGCGTATGTCTGAGAAGTGATTCAAAGACGTATAGTGCCTGAGACGGCGATGGACTTACCCTCTGGTACGTAATCATATACGGTGAAATGTGGGTGTTGTTGTTACAAACACCTCCTTTACACCTTCGGGGACCCTTCTGGGATGGCGTGAGCATATTTGTCTAAATTTATAAACATATACTTGATATACAGATTAACAGTCAATTAGTTAACTGTATTCGTCCAACAGCCTCATGTGAGCATTGAAAATCAATCACTAGCACCTGTGCATCTATCCTCAGGCCGGTGGGGCCACAGGCGTGAGGTTCGAACATGTAGAAGCCAGGAGCTCCGGCCACACGCCACACGGCCACAGCGTGGGGCACCGACCACAGTATCCCGTGGGTGTGGCCTTCGAAGAACCTCTCCAGGGCACATCTGGGGGTCATTATTTGAGATGGACATCTTGCAACTGAATTTTAATTCAGTTGTCTTTAACCGATTGAGCTGATATTACATGCTTGGACATATGAGATGTCACATAGCCATTCTAATTCCAATATAGCGGATCATCCAAGATGGTGGATCAGTTATTTTTTCCGCAAATTTATACTACACTAGCGGACGTCACGCGGTTACACCCGCGTAGTTCCCTTTCCCGTGGGATTACGGGGATAAAATATTACCTATGTTAATCGCTGATGATGTAGCTATCCATCGCCGAAAGAATTTTACAAATCGGTCAAGTAGTTTCGGAGCCTATTCTTTGCAAACATTCGCACAAAAATACAAATCTTTGCTCTTTATAATAGTAGTTAAGTGTAGTATTGACAATGCTGCTAGTGAAAAAAATATGTTTTTAGAAAATTCTTGTATCCTTGTATATTTCTATTTAGAAAGCTGTAATTTGACGTAACGAACAGATACGTCAACAATAATATACTTAGTCAAAAAATCCTGACAGAGAAGATCACGAAAATGTTATCAAAATTTTTTTTTTCGTTATTACTATTACCTAGAAGAGTCGTGGTGGCCTTGAGGTTTGAGCAGTCGCCTGCTACGCAAGCGGCGCAAGTTCGAATCCTAGCGGGGCCTGTACCAATGAGTTTTTCTAAAAAACTTATGTACAGTGATTTTACACCACGTGCTTTACGGTGAAGGAAAACATCGTGAGGAAACCTGCATATTTGTGAGAAGTAATTCAATGACGTATGTAAAGTGTCTGAGAGCGCGATGGACTCACCATCTGTCACGTTGGTACTTAATCATCTTCGGTGAAAAGTGTGTGTTGTGATAACAACACCTCTGCCTACCCCTTCGGGGAATACAGGCGTGAGCATATGTATGTATGTACAATTACCTGACAGTCATCTCCGTGGGTTCCTTTTGCTCCAGTTTCCCAGAGTAAGCGGATGTCAGATCGTAGCGCACGTAATTCACGCCGAGGATGAACCGTTTCACCACCTGTAATTAAACGCGATTGAATCTTCACCTACCCGGATATAGCCCCGGTTATGTTTAAGTCCCAAATAATATAGTCAAAGTCAAAAGTATCTTTATTCGATTAGACTTTTTACAAAGTACTTTCAAATCGTCAGAATGACATAATTATACAGGATTATACATGCTACCGCCAGGTTCGGAAGGTTGCTTTTACAGAGAAGAACCTGGCAAGAAACTCAGTAATTACTCTTTTCAAAAATATTATACAATTTAAAGAATACAAAATAAATAATTTAATAAACGTAAGCTTATGGAAAAAGTTCCAATGCACTAATGTAGATAAAAATTAACATAAAAATCTAGTACATCTACTTATAACTAAATGCGTAGCTTGAAATGACCAGCCCCCACAAGCAGCACCTGTTCACAAGTATGTACGTGAATACCAGCCATTGACCTCCTCAACCATCATAGAGGGAAGTGGACAACCCGTCATCCAGACGCCGCCGCAAGCAAAGGCATTTTAGTGAGCATATAGGGACGAGCCTATTGCTATAAACCGGTCACTAATCCAAATTCTGGACTGCTACTGAGAAATTACAGATAGAAAGACCCAGTAACGCTTTGCCCGACCCGGATCAAAGCCAGGACTTCATGTTATACAGTAGAATAAGCGCCCACTAGACCAACGAGGCACACAAAGCGTACAGCCCCCTCCCTTGTGAACACATATTTTTTTTTATTTTATTGACGAGGGGGAAACCATCAAAGGGTCCCCAACCGCCCTGGGAGGGGCAGGTCGGGGTGTGTGAGATTTTAACCGCACTTAAACCCCCCTGGTGGCCATCCTCAGTACTCTGATAGATCGCACTGATATCCCCCATACTTTCCCGCGGCACATTCCCGTGGCAGCTGTATCGCCGCTCCTGGAGACCTCGCTGTGCAAGGTCCCCGGGCCCGCAGCTCGGTGATCAAAGCTCCAACCCCGACCACCGCCAGCAGGTCCTACGGCCCCCTTTTAATCATTTCTTACGACAGACAGGGGATACCATAACCAAATTCTTAGACCCTGGCTGTTGGGTGGGTGAACACGACACTACTCTAAGGTAGCAGTGTGATGTTATAAAGCCTAAAGACTTCCTCGATGAATGAACTATCCAACGATTCTAGAGATTAGTTCAAACAACCAGACTTTACAGTTTTATAATGTATGTTGGTATCTACTGCACTATGCTGTGTATTTCTATAAATCGGTGTATTGTGTTTTACTGTATATAGTGTAATAAAAAAAAAAATGTGATATTCGCCTTTGAATTACTTCTCAGACATATGCAGGTTTCCTCACGATGTTTTCCTTCACTGTTAAGCACGTGGTGTGAAATCACTGCACATAAGTTTTTAGAAAAACTCATTGGTACAGGCCACCACGGCTATAGACAAGTAATACCTTGCTAATCCTTAGTGTTACCTGTAGAGGCAACAGCACATCCTCGTTGGGCCTGAACTCGTACCCCAACGACCCCAAGGACGCTGTGAACAGCTGGCAGGCCACCGCCATCACCTCGTCCACTGTGCGTCTTGTCCACAAGTGGGGTCGGCGCACGTGGGACATACAACACCCAACTATCGCACCGCACGCCGATTGCAAAAGGGAATCGCGAGTAAATCTGGGAAAATCGTATCAAATTAAATACAATAAAAAAGATGATGCCGTTGTGACTGAGAAGTTTAAGCTTGATATATATGCTCACTCCTGTATTCCCCGAAGGGGTAGGCAGAGGTGTTGTTATCATAACACCCACTTTTCACCGAATTTGATTAAGTGCCAACGTGACAGATGGTGAGTCTATCGCCGTCTCAGCCACTATACATACGTCTTTGAATTACTTCTCAGAAATATGCAGGTTTCCTCACGATGTTTAAGCTTGAAAGGGATAAAATTATACTGTAAATAATCCCCATTGGCACTGTACTTTTGCTACAATTAATTAATCTTAATTTGACAATTGAGCATTGGAACTGTGTCCACGGGCTTATATTCATGAGATATAAATAGTGTAACCAATAACATTGTATAATATTTTTTTCAAAAGAGTAATTGTTGAGTTTCTTGCCGGGTTCTTGTCAACAAAAGCTACCTTCCGAACCCGGTGGTAACATTTATAATCATGTATAATGTATTTTGTGTCCTTCTGATGACTTGAAAGTACTTTGTAAGAAGTCTAATGAAATAAAGATATTTTGAACTTTGAGCAGGGTAATTTCACCCCACGTGCTTTACTAAAGAGGTATGAATAGTGCCTGAGATGTCGATGGACTCAACCTCTGTCGCGTTGGGATGGCGTGAGCATATTTTTAATTGTATAAAGGGGCTCCACAACACCCACATTTCACCGAATATGATTAAGTGCCAACGTGACAGAGGGTGAGTCCATCGCCGTCTCAGGCACTATATATCACGTTTTCCTTCACCGTAGAGCACGTGGTGTGATATCATTGCACAAAAGTTTTAAAAAAAACTGATTGATGTAGGTTCACTGGGATGGGTTCGGCTCAAACTCCACGGCCATCACATGTACCTCTAATTTCGGACACCTCTCCAGGCAAAAAAGCAGTCACCAGCAAACTAACCTGAGTATATCGGGAGGTCTGGACCCCCTGAGTATAGTCCGTCCCCTGGCAGTCTCCACGTAGGCCGTGAGCACCTTCCACTCGTACCCCTCATCGGGCACCGCGCCCTGCGGGGACACCGCCCCCCCACTCTTGGAGAACTCCCAGAACACCTTCACTGCCGATATGCAGTACCTATGGGGGGACGATGACTTTATTCCATAACTTTAGAACTGTTTCAATCATCTGGGAAGTTTCCAAGCAAAAAGAAATCTGTCGCAGTAAATTCATGACATGCCATCTAGTCATGTCACTCAGGCACTGGCACTTAGTCACTGGAGTGACTGTCACTGGAGTAACTTTCACTGGAGTGACTGTCACTGGAGTAAGTGTCACTGGAGTAACTGTCATTGGATGAACTGTCACTGGAGTAACTGTCACTGGACTAACTGTCTCTGGACTAACTGTCACTGGACTAACTGTCACTGGAGTAACAGTCACTGGACTAACTGTCACTGGAGTAACAGTCACTGGAGTAACTTAGTAATTTAGTCACTGTCACTTCGTCACTATCAAAACTAAAATGTTACAAAACAACGTACTGATTATTGCCAGGCCGGCCCAGTTCCTCGACATTGGACTTGAACACGTCGGCGAGCTCCTCGACAGTGGAGAACACGACAAGCGCGGCGGCGCCTCCCGGCGACGTCTTGCCCATAGGGCCCACGGCGTGGGGCTCCCACAGACAGAAGGACTTGTCGTCCCCGCCCCTCCAGACCCCTACGCAGTAACCCTTGGCGCACACCACTCCGCGTTTGTTCTGGAATATATATGGGCTATATGGGATATTCCCAGACATCCACATCCCATAGATTTGGAAAAATAATATTTTATACATTAATTCCCGCTACTTCCACGACAATTCAATTTCATGGATGTCGGGAGAATTCATTTGTATATCAAACGTAGTAGGTAATAAAATCATGAATGTCTGGAAATAAGCCGTTTTTTTGTATTCCATCAATGGCACACAATTGCAGAGTGGGCTTGATGTTGGCATAAATAAAGTGACGGAACCTAATAGACCAAAAGATTTATGGTAAAACGGCTTCAACAGAAGAATTATATAGAATGAAATCACTGTGCTAACATAGTGATGGAAGAAAGGGCCCCCACTATAACTCCCCTTAGTCCATGACACACTGGCGATCGAGCTCACCGTTTCGCCTTTCACTGTGTAGTTCAGTGATTCCACACTTCTGGATGAATGCAATGCGCTATTCATAGACTGCAGCAGCAGCTTACCATCAGCCTGACTGTATCTATTTGCCACCATAAAACAGATGGGCATCAAGTAAGGTATATCCTCACCGATTCAAAGAACTTGGCCAGCCCCCGAGCCAGGTTCAAAACACCCCCAGTGGCGCCGGCCTTTATGTCACCCTTCACCACGTCCGGATCAATATCCAGCTTTACCTGCAAACATACATGTGCTCATGACGCCTGTAATCTCCGAAGGGGTAGGCGAGCCTGAAAATACTGAAAAATTTAAATTATTTATTCAGTTCAGGCCCTGGTAAGTCACTTATGAATGTCAAAGAATCGAAACCGACAAGAAACTCAGCTGGCATCATGTACATTTCATTGCATAGTAAATAATTATTAGTTACAATAAAATTCATATAAAATTATAGATATGGGTAGATTTACCAACTTACATTGAAGTTGGTAACATGGAATTCCTTTTCTACTTCCAGCACCGTCAGCTTAGGAGGTGAGCTGGCTTTGGGCAGCGACATCGTGTGGAGACGATCACCATACTTCAGGATGCCATCAATGAGGGTAGTCTTCCAATGGATACAGGGTTCAATCTCGTCCACCACAATACCCATTATTGAGTTGGCTACATCCTACAATTAAATCATAGATTTTTGGGAGGAAAAATTGTTGTTATCGACATAAATTCATTACGCTACTTTCTTCCACAGTAAAGCCGCCTGAATTTGGAGCGACTGCCCAAGCGGTGAATGTGTTTACCTACGTTGATAATCTTCGAGATAATAAACGACCTCGGCCTAATGTTAGTAAGGGGAGTCAAGGGGTGTCAACGTCATTTACTTGTTTTTCCAGAAATATTCTAAGCTTCAAAACCTTTATTAGCATATTAACCCTCAAGATCGTTGGACCATACGTTTTGAGAGCCTCATGCGATTTTTTCACTGTTTCCGTCACTGAATTGACGAAAACGCAGATTTGTATAGGATCGAAACAGTGCCACAGTGTCGGCCCACAAGTGGCACTAGTTTGATCCCTACAAATCTTTATTTTAATACTCGTAAGCAACCTGATTTCAAAAAAATATATCTAGGTCCATACTGCTCAGTAAACTTATGCTAAATCTGTGCCCAAGCTCACCTGATTATCCCTATTAAGCTGTTCCAAGAAGTAGTTCTCCCCCTGGGCGACCTGTCCTCGAACAGAGGCCACGGACCTGCCCAGGCGCAGGTAGTACTTGCCCACAGCGCTCTCCTCCAGGGCATCTACCAGAACTTCCTCCTCTGCAAGTACGATGAAATTTGCGCCATCGATTTTGATATTATATCACAGTTAAATTTTAATATTCTTCTCAGTAAAAGCAACCTTCCGAACCTGGCGGTAGCATGTATAATCCTATGCAATCGTGTCTTTCGGACGATTTGAAAGTACTTTGTAAAAAGTCTAATCGAATAAAGATATTTTGAATTTTTAATGCGTTGGTATATTTTTTTCTTGGAAATAATAATTTTTTTGGTTTTTTTTGTTTAACTTAATTGTAAAAATTTCACCTTTTATAGTTTATTGTAAAAGTGGAACTTTCTGGAGAACTATATAAAATGTATGGAAATTACATAATCTGTCACGTGACCTATGTCTAGTTTCTACAAACTGAAGCTCGTGGATAATGTTACTTTGTCGACAGGCCCTGAACAGCCTATGCTTTCTATAGCGAGTGTAGTTACTTATCGCTAATGACGCGCGATTGCGAGATGCTCCAATAACCGAAACAGTATCTCGAAACTCGCCTTGACGATGAAACGATCGAGAAGTTTTATGATTGCTTTCATGCAAGCGCTTGACGCGTGTGTATCGAGATGTTCGAACAATCAACACAAATGCGGTGACTCTCTCGCAATTGCTCATGAAGGACGACATCGATATGAATAAAATAGTCCTCAATTCAATTCAAATTCAATTCAAAATATCTTTATTTGATTATACTTCTTACAAAGTACTTTCAAATCGTCAGAAGGACACAAAATACATGATTATAAATGTTACCACCGGGTTTGGAAGGTAGCTTTTGTTGACAAGAACCCGGCAAGAAACTCAACAATTACTCTTTTAAAAAATATATATTATACAATGTTTTTGGTTACAGCATTCATATCTCATGAATATAAGCCCATGGACACAGCACAAATGCTCAATTGTCAAATATAATAACTAAAATATTACAAATATTTGTGAGCATGGCAAATTCCAGCGACATACCTTCCTCGTCACCAGCCTCCTCGCCCTTGGCGGGCGCTGGTCTCTTCTCCTTGAGGACCGCGGTGAGTTCGTTGACCACCGTCACAGGGTACAGCTTGTAGGGCGCCAGGCACTGCTTCTTGTCCAAGCCGCCTTGGAGAGCTTCAACAATAATATAGTACGAATGTCTGTACTAACTCTCCGACCTAGTAGGATCATTTTAGCAGGAGCACGACCACGCAAGTGTTTTCAATTATCATCATCAGGATTGTATGAGTGAAAAAGGGTAAATAGTCATATGGTTCTTCAATTTATGTTACAATAATGACGATGTTGGTAGAGGAGCTCGTGGCACAGTTGCTACTGCGCATATCAATCGATCAGCGAAGTTAAGCAACCCTAAGCCTAGCCAGTAATTGGATGGGTGACGGCCCGAGTTCCCTCCGTGCCTCGGAGAGCAAGTTAAGCCGTCGGTCCCGTTTGCCAATTTATCATCTCTGGAAATCGTTACAGGTCAGTTGGGGGCCTAAAATAGTCTGACAACTGGTTTAACCCAGATCACAGATTTTTTTCCTCGTTAAAGGGGTCGCGAAGGTCAGATGGCAGTCGCTTCGTATCAGGTGATCAGCCACATCGGGTTGAATCAAGTGCCGACCCCAACAATGTACGGGACAAGGCCCTGGAGATGATGATGTTGATGATGTGATACTCACTCAGCTTGTCAATAAACTCTCCAGGACTTGCGAACACCATGAGCGCTGGTGACGATTCTGGAGGCACTGGAACCGGTTCAGGTTCTGGCTTCTCTTCACCCTCTGTGAGAAGGAACAATAAATTATCATATTCTTATATATATAAATCTCGTTTCACAATGTTTGTCCTCAATGGACTCCTAAACAACTTAACCGATTATAATAAAATTCGCACACCATGTGCAGTTCGATCCAACTTGAAAGATAGGATAGTTTAAATCTCAAATTATTGTCGCAAAGACTATATTTTATCCCCGTACTCCCACAGGAACGGGAACTACGCGGGTGAAACCGCGGGACGTCCGCTAGTATTCTTATATATCTCACATCGACCTCATAAAAACACCCAAAGTGCCAGAACCTGATTGACCGAGCTGTTCCCGGGTTCGTCTCAATGACGTTTTCTCAAATATGCTGAAAAAAATTGGAAAGAAAAGAATAACTTTAACCGGTGAACGTCAGTCTCGTCCCGTGGTACTCTAGTTTCGTTATCGCTCCGTAAGCTGGAACCCTCACGTCTGAGCTACCATAACTAGACAGATGTCGGCGAAATTTACTGTCGTATTGTAATGATATTGTATGAGTTTATCAGTGCCTGAAAACATGGTCAAAACTATGTTTTCGAAAAATGAAACCTAGCTAGATATTTTTTTGCAAATTTCATGATATGCGTTGGAGCCGGGTACTAATCCAGACTCCGGGCTGCCTTATCCTATAACTCTTTGTCCGATCCGGGCATCGAACCCAGGTCCTCATATTTCGCACTCAAGACCACTTCTCCAACGATGCAATTCAGAGAAAAGATTATAAAATTATACAAGATTGAAGATGACTCACGCTACAACGTCCGAGCCGAGCCCGCGTCAAGGACAGTCGACTAACATATATTTACCATAATATTTTTCAGGTAGCGCATATTCGGAACACTCGTAACCGAAAGAAGGGCATGAAGAGATGCATGCATGAGGAGAGAGCGAAACAAGTATGTAAGGATCATAGCATGTGGCTCACAGCCTCTGCCTACTCCCATGAGATACAGACGTATTTGTATGTATTTTTTGTACGGACACGCTTCTATGGTAACGACAACGGCCACTATGGCCGAAGCTCGGCTCACACCCCGCACGGTCTACCGTGAGTCATGTTTATAAATGTTAACGCTGTCAAATAAAATGTATTCACCTCCACCAGCTTCTTCCTCTTCCTCCTCATCACCGCCACCTTCTCCAGACATCTCATCCTTGATCCGCTGCAGACGGAGCTCATCACCTGGACCAGATTGATGGGTCGAACACAAAGTTGGTGGGTCGTATATAGAATGGGTGTGTACTATGTCGTGTGTCGTCAAGGGTATAGCATAGAATTAATTGGTAATGATAAACGTATTTGATGTATTGACTTTAAGACTGCTCATCCATTCCTCACCCTTCTGGATCCTGTGCGTGGTCAGCATGCCCTTGGCCAGTGTGGGAGCAGGGTCGAAGCACACGACCTTCCCGCCGGCGGACATCCAAACACCGAGCTGGTGGTAATCGCCCACCAACAACGATACCGTCGTCGGTTTGCTTTGGTCGCACCACATACGGAACAGAGCGTCCTTTATCTCTGAAAGACGAGGATATATGTGCTGAATTTTGTCGGCAAATAAATAATTCCTCTTCCGTCTTGAAATTTCTAAAAAAAAGGAGGGCTTGGGGGCTAACCATGATCGCTTAAGCATCGCGTTTTAAGAACTTCTTAGCTTTGTCATTTAATTTCAAGGTACCACAACGAAACATCAAAGCTCAGAAGATTTGCTCAAGTACGCTCCAAGCTGATGATGGTAAAAGCGTGGTCTGAATTTATGATATCCTTTAATAGAATGGTGATATATGAATACTTGATATCAAACTTCTAACGTTTTATTTGATCTCTCGGTTCTTCCTCGCCTTCTCCAAGCTCGTCTTTCTCTTCTCCCTCTTCTTCTCCACCTTCCTGGAATTTAATTTGTCAAATGTATCATATCACTCATCATCTTTGTTGCCTTATACCATGTTATTTGGGGTCGGCGCAGTGTTCTTCTCTTCTATTTCTCTATCAGCCGTCATATCTTTTCTCATCATCCTTTACACAATTCATCCATCGTTTCTTAGATTTCATTCTCTCTCTTTTCCTCATAGAATATACTACGCACAAGCGCACAGTTCGCACAGCCTTTGAATGCTTGTAACACAAAGTATCTCTCGCGCGTTGACTACCTTACACACAATGACCTCTCTGCGCATCCACTCCCACTTCTCCCCTCCATGTATCACTGGCGACCTCACTCACCTCGTGACCACAACACTACTCTAAGGTACCATTATTTGTGTGGTATCTTCTGGAACGTGGAGGGACAGTCCCCGGTCGGACAGCTCCTAATATCTACCTCTCTTTTCTTTTCGCTCTCAGAAAAGCCGGGAGTTACCTGTCTGCGCGGTTGTCCAGTAGTCCCATTCACATTTTCATAAAAACCGAGATGATATCGTAGCGATACCCCTTTCGATACCAGACTGAATCCGGCTTGTACACTATAGGAGTGTGTCGGAACACGAAACGCACCCTTCAACTGCGAGGACAATGCGTCGAGCCCAGACCCCCGTATCGGCGCCCGCGGCCCTCATTACAGAGGCATCAGCTAACTTTCGCCCGCCTCCATCGGCCGTTCCTCCTACGGATTAGGTCAGACAGAGGGTCTGCCACTCGGACCCGCTCCGGCGTTTCTTTGGACTACATTACATCGTCACAGAAGGGCACGGCCGCAACCCATGCCTGGGGGCTGCCGACCATGGCCCGAACCAGCGTCGGCAGCGAAATGTCCCCTACAGTTTGGGCGACGAGGACACCACAATTTTGGATCACGTGATCATCAAATGTGTAATCATTCAACCATATACTATATAATTTGGAAATCCTTACCCCAGCAGGTTCGTCCGGTAACCGCAGAGGCAGCCTGAGTGGCTCTCCCAGTTCAATGGAGAATGTATTCGCTCCCATCTCAAACTTCTCAGTCAGATCTTCGGGGAGAATCTCCTTTTTTCCAGTCTTCTTCACGTGGTTCAAATAGTACTCTGTCCCCGCGTCTGGAGAATATTACATTTGGATTATTTTGAGGCTAAGTTCTTAATATGGTATACAAGCTGTGCCTGGCAAACGGAGCCATTTTAAATCCAGTATGGTGGACAAATCTAAGATGGCGGACTAGTTAATTGTTGTGTATGTTTAAGATGAGCTTGTTGATACTTAGTATGACAAACCTATAAAATTAAACATGTGATCTTGGTGCATGTGTGGGGGTGGTACTGTGTCTGTGGCTGCTACGAAGGCAGCCGCCGCTGGCAGGGCGATGCTGCGACCGGCTTTGTCATCATCCTGTATAAACACCATGAATTTATTCATAGGCTCATAGTGGACCTGTCTAAACCAAAGAGTTTTTCTAAAAACCTATAAATAAATATGCTCACGCCATTCTAGAAGGATCCCCAAAGGGGTAAGCAGAGGTGTTGTAGCAACAACACCGTCATTTCACCGAATGTGATTAAATGCCAACGTGACAAAGGATGAGTCCATCGCCGTCTCAGGCACTATACATACGTCTTTGAATTACTTGACAGACATGTGCAGGTTTCCTCACGATGTTTTCCTTCACTTCATATGCAATGATTTCACACCCCGTGCTTTACGGTGAAGGTAAACATCGTTAGGAAACCTCCATATGTCTGAGAATTCAATGACGTATGTGTAGTGCCTGAGACGGCGATCTCAACTCTCTCCTCTGCAATTTATGGCAAATTATTGATTTTTTGACTTACTCCGATGCCAGCCTTCTCAGCAGCCTTGCCAATGGCCGTGTTCTCTCCGCGAGGGCCCATCATGATGGCTGCTGTGCCCTTCGAGATCCAAGCGAAGTCTTTACTCTGGAAGCATAAACAAACGTAGAGTCCACCTGATAGTAAGCGGCTACCATAGTTTACATCTCGTACCTTTAAACGAGCAGTTCTTCTATACCTGAGCTACCATAACTTGACAGATGTGGTCGAAATTTACTGTCGTATTGTAATGTGCCACGTGCTTTACGGTGAAGGAAAACATCGTGAGGAAACCTGCATATTTCTGAGAAGTAATTCAATGACGTATATAAAGTGTCTGAGACGGCGATGAACTCACCCTCTGTCACGTTGGCACTTAATCACTTCTGTGAAAAGTGGGTGTTGTTATTGCAACACCTCTGCCTACCCCTTCGGGGAATACAGGCGTGAGCATATGTATAAAGAAGAGAGAAGCAAATACTCGCAAAGCTAGCTCAACGTACGTCTAGCTTCGTTTCAGGCGCTCCAAGCTCAGCATTAAGTTTGGTTGCAGTGACAGCCACTGGTGATATGTTGAACGTGTCATCAGCTCCGGGCGCCAGGTTGCCCATAATCACATCAGCCAGCTCCTTGACGTTCGCCTTCATGCGGACCAGGCATGCCGCGGCCCGTGGCTCGTCCGAGGGGTAGCCTAGAGGGAAGGATCTGGATTAGGTCGCGTATAGAATCACTGTTCAAAACAAACAGTTTTGAACGAATAGAATCACTGATTGATTTTACGGTGAAGGAAAACATCGTGAAGAAACCTACATATGTCTGAGAATTAATTTAAAGACATATGTATGAATATAGTGTATGAGACGCCGATGGACTCACCATCTGTCACGTTGGCACTTAATCATCTTCGGTGATAAGTGTGTTGTTATTGCAACACCTCTGCCTACCCCTACAGGCGTGAGAATATGTAATTTTATTAGGCAGTTAATTTTTTTATAAAAAAAAAAACCATCTTTCTGTGAAATGAGGAGATTGGTGTCACCTTGTAGAACGTTTATAGTAGTACAATATTATAGTATAAAGTACTTTGAACACGTAAGGTGGAGTTGCAGAACGGTATTGCACCCACAGTCGTAACGGTCACGGCCCTTGACACGATCCAACATCCCTCGTAATGATTATATCTAAATATAGACAATATTTCTTAAAATGTAGAGTGTTTTCACAGAGACTAATACTCTTTATCAATCAATTGACATTGACACACGGACCTCCAATGGCATATCCACAGATAATCATAAACAGATATATTCGTCCAATTTTGTATAAGTACTCTACTAGCGGACATCGCGCGGTTTCACCCATGTAGTTCCCGTTCCCGTGGGAGTACGGGGATAAAATACAGCCTATGTTACTCGCTGATAATGTAGTTATCCATTGCTGAAAGAATTTTTGCAATCGGTCCAGTAGTTTCGGAGCCTATTCAATACAAACATATAAATCATTATTTGCTCTTTATAATATTAGCATAGATTTAACACGCACCAGTATCATCGCAGCCGTGAGGATCAAAAAAATACATGTAGTCGTCAGCGACCCAGATGGCCGTGGAGCCGCCCCTGGCCGTGACCACTGCGTGGGTGTGTTCCTTGAACAGCTTCTCCAGGGACTCCTTCAGGGACATCAACCCGCTGCCTGGCTCCGGGTTCAGGTGACCTGGGGATAAGGTGTCCATAAAGGTGGCAAACGTGTGGCCACCCAGCAATGACCTCTTACTTATTGCCTTGATAGTTTAAGTCACATTATATGACAATATCTGGTTGACCGAGCTGTGCTCGGTTTCTTCTTCACACAAAAAAAAGAAAAAAAAATGGTGAACGTCAGTCTCTCCCGTGGTACTCTAGTTTCGTTATCGCCCCGTAAGCTGGAAGCCTCACGTCTGAGCTACCATAACTTGACAGATGTCGGTGAAATTTACTGTCGTATTGTAATGATTATTTTATGAGTTTTTCAGTGCCTGACAACATGGTATAAACGATGTTTTCCATAAATTAAACCTAGCTAGATCTAGTTTTTGCCCCTGAAACCCCCTACATGCAAAATGTCATGAAAATCGTTGGTGCCGTTTCTGAGATTCCGATTAAATATATACAAGAAATGTTCGTTTAAAGATATAAAATATGTGAAAAATAAATAATATTTTAGACGCTCAGAGTATTTCCCTCACCATTATAAACACTATCCATGACGTCTGTCTCGATGCAGTCATACTCGGACACCTTGAACCTGGTGAGGACGTCGCAGGCGGCCAGCATGCCTCCAGGCCCCTGCTCCTCCTCCTCAGTCTCCTCTTCTGCCTTGGGAGTCTCCAGGCTGATCCCCATACGCTCCAGGTGCTCCATCGTGTTTTGATAGAGTATATCTCCACGGATTAAGGTCTGGAACGCAATGATTCTGTCTCCGTCAGATTCCAAACACAACCCTTATTAACACTTGTTGACCTGAACTTGACAGATGTCGGCGAAATTTACGATCGTATTGTAATGATATTATACGAGTTTTTCAGTCCCTGAAAACACGGTCAAAACGATGTTTTCCAAAAATGAAACCTAGCTAGAACAATTTTTTGCCCCTGAAACCCCCTACACACTCGTTGAAGCCGTTTCCGAGATTCAGATTATCATACAATAATTTCTCGTTTATAGATATAAGATAGACTCAGATAGTTCTTGGTTTACGAGCAGCTCCAGCTCTTTCCACGTACTGCTAACGCCTGTATTCCCCAGAGGGGTAGGCAGAGGTGTTGTTATCACAACACCTTTCACCGAAGATTAAGTGCCTACATGACAGATGGTGAGTCTATCGCCGTCAAACACCATACAGACAGACTAATATTATTATGTCAAACCGTGGATAGACTGCGAAAGCATTGCAAAACTGGCAATAAATGTACCTGTTACTCTTTTCTCTCTGCGCACCTTCCAAAAGACTAGGAGTGATATAACGATCATGATAATATGATTTCAATAACCTCATCAACATCATCGGCCGTCCAATCAGCAGCGGGAATGACGTGAGACATCGCAATGGCAGCGATCGAGGTGGGCGTCGCTTGCTTGAATCGGTGCTCTTCGGGGAACCTCGTGTCACCTTCGTGGAACCGACCGCGGATCAACCAGCGACCCGGAGCCACCGCTGCGAAAAATCACATTTACTAAACACACAGAAGTATTCCATTCTGGTCTAATGTCTTAAGACTATTTCAGAAATTATAAGTACATTCAATTTGAAGGGAAATTTGAAAATTGCAATATCTCAAATAAGCCGTCAGATTTGAGGAGTCACCTGCTATACAAGCGACACAAGTTCAAACCCCAGTAGCCAGTACCAATGAGTTTATTCGAAAACAGTGCAGTGACTTCACACCATGAGTATTACGGTGAAGGAGAACATACTGTGGAAAACTGCATAGGTCTGAGGAGAAATCCAAAGACGTCACTTTAGCGGTTAATCATACATACATATGCTCACGCCTGTGTCCCCGAAGGGGTAGGCAGAGGTGTTGCAATCACAACACCCACTTTTCACCGAAGATGGTGAGTCCATCGGCAAACACTTTACATACGTTATTGAATTACTTCTCAGAAATATGCAGGTTTCCTCACCGTAAAGCACGTGGTGTGTACATAAGTTTTTTTTAGAGAAACTCATTAATACAGGCCTCGCTGGGATTCGACCTCAAGGCCACAACGGCTCAATTGGTTAATGATCTTCGTTGAAATCTGGGTGGTGTTGTTACAACACCACTGCTTGCCCCTTCGGTGACCATTCTGGGATGACATAAGTAAATAAAACAATAGTTTTTTTTAATCTCACGTTTTAGTCCATTGACAGGCTCGGGCATATCATTCAGCTCGAACACGGAGATGTCAGAGATGCTGAACGGCTTTCTCTTCATGTCGGCCACGTTGTCCATGAAGTGTTCGCAGAGGCGCGTGATGCGAGTGAAGTACATCAGGCAGGCTTTACCTCCGTCTCGTAGACCCACCTAACAAATACATCCAAAAAAATCATCATCATTTATTTAAGAGCTAGGCAATCACCAACCCTATGTCCACTAACGCAGACTTCCTTATTCTACATGACGCTGGCATGTTCCATCAGCTGTTTACATACAACTAATGCTTGTACGCGACGAAAAGGAAGACCCTTTTCGTCGCTTTCCTTCTATGTATGCCTTATCCCATACATTGCTGTGGTCGGCACTTGATTCAACCCGATGTGGCTCCATGTTAGTCGCAATCAACTTATTAACTCCTTGTCCGTTATGTGCGCCTGGTACTTCGTGTACCATATCATCTTCTCCCTGGCCTTATCCCATACATTGTTGTAGTCGGCACTTGATTCAACCCGATGTGGCTCCATGTTAGTCGCAATCAACTTATTAACTCCTTGTCCGTTATGTGCGCCTGGTACTTCGTGTACCATATCATCACCTCCCTGGCCTTATCCCATACATTGTTGGGGTCGGCACTTGATTCAACCCGATGTGGCTGATTACTTGATTTGTTTACGAAGCGACTGCCATCTGACCTTCGCAACCCCTTTAACGAGGAAAATCTGTGATCTGGGTTAAACCAGTTGTCAGACTATTTTAAACCTCCGACCGACCTGTAACGATTGCCAAAGATGATAAATTGGCAACCGGGACCGACGGCTTAACGTGCTCTCAGAGGCACGGAGAGAGCTCGTGCAGTCACCCATCCAATTACTGGCTAGGGTTAGGGTTTCTTAACTTCGGTGATCGAATGATATGCGCGATAGCAACTGTGCCACGAGCTCCTCGTAGGTAGACATGTATCAGGTACCTTTTTCCCATATCTGTCTGCCGGCCATGGATGGTAAACGTAGTATTTCCCACCCTCGTTCCAGATAGCCGTTTCATATTCCCCAGGAATCTGAACAAAAGAACAAGTATTATGCTAATGTCTGTGTTGCCCGAAGGGGTAGGCAGGGGTGTACTTATATGGCACCCAAGTCCCATGTAAGAGCCTACTGGCATTAACCGGGAGCTCATTCACACTTCAGGCTGCTACTGGGAGGTCACAGATGGAAAAACCCGACCCCAAGGATCGAACCCTCGTGTTCGCAATTTCATAAATAAATAAACTATCCGTGCAGAGCAGTAAAGAGCCGTGGTGGCCTTGGGATTTGAATAGTCGCCTGCTTCGCAAGTGACGCAAGTTCGAATCCCAGCGGTGCCTGTACCAATGAGTTTTTCTAAAAAACTTATGTACAGTGATTTTCACACCATATGCTTTACGGTGAAGGCAAACATCGTGAGGAAACCTGCATAAGTAATTCAAGTTAATTTCAGTCTGATAAGTAATTCAAAGATGTATGTATAGTACACTCCCGTTCTCTTAGATTTTTTTACTTATTTATTCCTCATTTAGCCCTCAGGGGATGTGTTGCGTACGTAATATAATAATCAGAGAACAACAAATACTGGGCCATTATTAGATCTAGTACAATTATAATAATCATCTATCATATTTCGCGGATCACTAATATAGAAAATAAGATGTTAAAGTTACTCCTTGTACCATCAACTATCTGCCACTGAAAATCCCTTGAAAAAGACGGGACCATTCCAGCCGTTTCAGAGATAAGCCGGAACAAACAGACAGACAGACACACGGACAGAGAACAAATATTGGGTTTTTAAAATAAGTACTGTACTTTCAAATGCATTTAGTGAAAAGCTGTTAATGTGGAATTACAAACAGACACTTAAATTGTAGCCATCTATATATAGGTGAACAAAAACCTGTAAGAGTCCGGCATCAGCCTCCTTGAAGAAAGCTTCAATACCTCTGCACAGGTCAAAAACCTTCGGATTCGACGATATCAGCTTACCCCACACAGCGATACCACGTTCCTAGACACATTTTAACAAAAATAATCATAATGAGTTGAAGTAAGATTTTTAATTTAATCCATATTATACACAATAATCATTCATGCTAAGGTTATCGAACAGTTAGGAATCTAGGAACAAGTCGTGACACACTCACACAGACGCCCGCATCTACGAGATCTTAAGCGTAATGACAGCATTAGGTGTCACGTCGTGGACGATCACGTATACGTCATAGGGCGTTTTCCCACAGCTACGATATCGTCAATACTTGAGTACAACGATACAGTGTGAAAGCGTACAGTAGTAATTATTTAAAACTACTAGTCCAACGATATCGTGTCGTTACCGTTATCGTCCAGTGTGAAAGCGCCCATTCACGTGTATTAACGACATTTTTAAAAATTTGCACATTATACATTTGAAACAAAATTTTGGGAAAATAATAAAAATAAACATGCTCACGCTATCAGAAGGGTACCCGAACGGGTAAGCAGAGGTGTTGTAATAACAACACCCACATTTCACCGAATATGATCAAGTGCCAACGTTACAGAGGGTGAGTCCATCGCCGTCTCAGACTCTATGCATACGTCTTCGAATAACTTCTCAGATATATGCAGATTTCCTCACCGCACATGGTGTCAAATCACTGCACATAAGTTTTTAGAAAAACTCACTGGTACAGGATCCGCTGGGATTCGAGCTAGCGTCGCTTGCGTAGCAGACGACTGCTCAAACCCCACGGCCACTAACGACACAAATAAATTCCTTTTAATACATTAATATTAACCTTATGTTTGTATTCCTTATCCCGAATCTTGAACCTCTCCTTCACTTCTCCAAGCACTAGACGCCTGATTGGTCCCGTACGTTCTACCAGGGACTCCTTAAACACAAATTATTTAATAAAACATCTAGATTTTATCCGTGATTACATCCGCTCATCTAAATATATAATAACTCAAACTTGACTGACTGACATAGTGATCTATCAACGCACAGCCCAAACCACTGGACGGTTTGCTGAAATTTGGCATGCAGGTACATGCTATGACGTAGGCACCCCCGCTGACAAGGATTTTGACTAATTTTACCCCCAAAGGGATAAAATACGGGATGAAAGTTTGTATGAAACTTTGTCAATTTTAAACCGATATAAACTAAATTTACGCAGGTATCCATAGAAGTAGATCTTGGTAAGGTTCACAAGTGTGATGAGAATGCCAAAATAATATTATAATACAGCATTTACAATATCCGAAAAAATTAACATCCATCATTCATAATATCATCATTTGTAATATAAAAAATAATATCCGTAATCAATATCCACAAATTTGAGATTCGACATTTCAAATATCCACTTACTCGATACAAGTTATAGCCTAGGTCGAGGGTTTCATCGACCGTGTCCTCGTTCCAAGCCCTGGCTCTGAGCCTCCTCAACATGCCCAGGGCTGACACGCAACAAGGCACACTTGTATACGTCTTGAAGATCTGGTACCTGAACGGATCATTTATAAATAAATAGCTATATGCCGTAGGGTTTGAGCAGACGCCTTGTGACGAAACTTGCATATGTCTGTGAAGTAATTCAAAGATGTATGTACGAGTATAGAACCTGAGACGGCGATGGACCCAACCTCTGTCATGTTGGCACTTGACACAATAATCTTCGGTGAAATGTGGGTGTTGTTGCTACAACACCTTTGCTTACCACTTCGGGTCTTCATGGCTTAGGCACTCGTTTCAGGTCAGTCGGTGGCCTAAGAAAGTCTGACAACTGATGTTACCCAGATAACCGATTTTTCCTATAGAAAGGGGCTACGAAGGTCAGATGGCAGTCGCTTCGTATAAAAATCAGGTGATCAGCCACTTCGGGTTGAATCAAGTGCCCCATCAATGCTGGGATAATGCCGTGGAGATGATAATGAACCATAGTTTCAATACGTTCCTCACCTATAACTAGCCATATGCCTAGTTCCTCTGAGGATCCACTTCTCCACGTCGAGCTGATGGAACTGCGAGTGGTAATTCTGATCAGCTATCTCCACAGGGCTGTGGAGGATCACCTCGGACTTGGGGCTCGGAAGCAGGTCGTCTCTGGAAACATCAGATTACATCAGCCACAAAAACAGACGTCGGGGTTTTCAAGCGAGTAGGCTAGGTTTACTGGGGATGAAAATGATCACTCGCTCTCCCCAGTGAGAAGATCTTCCATTGTGTCGGATGTCATACCTGGGAACTGCGAGACCTCGTGATCAGTGTCATCCCCAGCAAAGACAAGGTCTTCCATTCAGTCGGGTGTCATGTTTGGGGAACACTGGCTAAAACTGTTCTAGTTGGAGACTTGTATAATATACACTCCAATACGCTTAAAAAACTCTTATTGCGCAATTTAGGTTCGCGTGTAATTGTACTCGGACTTTGTAATTGTTGCGTTTTGTTGAGTAGCGCCATCTATGATTAAAAAAGCCCATTATTCTGAAGTTTCAAGTCCAAAGTTCTGTAGTATTTTCCTTGCAAAGACAAATTTTATTCCGAATAGAATACCTACCTGTCGATCGAATCAAGAATGTTACGTGAAGTGGCGGGTATCATCATCTCCCTGGCCTTTTCGCATCTAATTTTGGTGGTAGTAAATGCTGGAGGTGCTCTCCCCAGTCAGGCAGTTCCGAATATCGATCCATACCTTCCGTAAGTGTGTCCATCAATCTTGGGACAGTAGAGGAAAAAGTCTTCTCCCCTCAGTTGCATGATCTGTTCGTTGGTGGGGTTGGGAGGCGCGCGCTCCGGGGCTATCGGCAGTGTCGGTGGGGGCTAGAGACGAATATGTGCGTGAGCTTAAAACAACCCAAAAGGGTCCCCGAAGGAAAAAAGGAGTTACAACACTCTTTCCAAAGGAATTTATATGGTGCCAACGTGACAGATGGCGAGTCCATATTGGATCGCTTCACCTTAGCTCTTGGTGTGAAATCAGTTTAGTACATACATAAAAATGCTCTCGTCTGTATTCCCCGAAGGCGTAGGGGTAGGGGTAGGGGTAGGGGTGTAAGAACAGCACCCACAGTTCACCGAAGATGATTAAGCGCCAACGTGACAGTTGGTGACTCTATCGTTGTCTCAGCCGTCTTTGAATTACTTCTCATACATATGCAGGTTTCTTCACCATGTTTTCCTACACCGTAAAGCACGTGACACTGCACTTATCTTTGATACAGACCGCAATGAACATGCGTCACTTACATAGCAATCGACCTCTCAAACCCCACGGCCACTACGCCTTACAAAACTAGCATAAAAGCTATCGTACATCTCTCGGAGTCTTCTGGTAGAAATCTCGAACCCTTCTTCTCGACTTGCTTCTGGAAGTGGCCAGACTGACTGCGCTCAGCGAACACTGAGGATATTGACCCTGGGGATAACAAAAGCATGTTTTATAGCAGAATTGAGTAGATTGAAAAAAGTATGTTGAGATGGTTTGGACATATCGAAAGGATGAGTGAAAGGCGATTAACGAAACAAATTTATAGAGCGAATGTGACCGGATGTGTCGGTAGAGGGCGTCCAAGGAAGAACTACTATGACCAAATTAATAGTATTTTTCAGAAAGGTCAAATTCGGAGCACTCGTAACCGAAGAAAGTGTATGAAGAGATGCATGAATGTGGATGAAGCGAAAGAAGTATGTAAGGATCGTAGCATGTGGCAAACAGTGGTCTCTGCCTACCCCCATGGGATACAGGCGTGAGCATATGTATGTATGATTGAGTAGACTTTATGAAATCACCACAAATGACGCACATTTCTTTAAGCAGTCGTGACCGTCAGCTTCAATGATGTTGGAATCTATACTAATATTATAAAGTATATCACGTGGTATGCAAGCCTGTTATGTAAATTATTTGGTATTGATTTAAATCTTTTCATTATTGATATTGATACAATTTTGAGGAGCTCGTGGCACAGTTGCTATTGCGCATATCATTCGATCAGCGAAGTTAAGCAACCCTAACCCTAGCCAATAATTGAATGGGTGACCGCTCGAGTTCCCTCCGTGCCTCGGAGAGCACGTTAAGCCATCGGTCCCGGTTGCCAATTTATCATCTTTGGCAATCGTTACAGGTCAGTCGGAGGCTTAAAATAGTCTGACAACTGGTTTAACCCAGGTCACAGATTCAGAGGTTACGAAGGTCAGATGGCAGTCGCTTCGTATAAAAATCAAGTGATCAGCCACATCGGGTTGAATCAAGTGCCGACCACAACAATGTATGGGATAAGGCCAGGGACGATGATGATTGATACAATTTTCAATATTGTGAATTAGTAATTTTATATGAATTCTAGTGTAACTAATCATTATTTAATATGTAAGTATCTGGTTGACTTCACACAAATAAAAAGAAAAAAATCCGGTGAACGTCAGTCTCGAGCCGTGGTACTCAGTTTCGTTATCGCCCCGTAAGCTGGAAGCCTCACGTCTGAGCTACCATAACTTGACAGATGTCGGCCAAATTTGCTGTCGTATTGTAATGATATTGTATGAGTTTTCAGTGCCTGAAAACATGGACAAAACGATGTTTGCCATAAATGAAACCTAGCTAGATCAATTTTTGGCCCCTACATGCAAAATTACATGAAAATCGTTGGAGCCGTGTCCGAGATTCCTATTATATATATACCATAATTCCTCGTTTAAAGATATAAGATGAAATGTACATGATGCCAGCTGAGTTTCTTGCCGGTTATCCTCAGAAGGCTAGTTTCAGAACCGGTGTTCAAATCTTCGATATTCATAAGTGCCTTTCCAGGGCCTGAGCTGAATAAATTATTTTAATTTTCAAAGGTGTTTGTTTGGTTAAAGGTGCTCGCTTATCATAGGAACTACTGGCTTTATTAAATAAAATGTGTTGGATAGTTCGATCATCGAGGAAGGCTTTCGGCTATACCATCACGGTGCGACCAATAGGAGCGAATCATCAATGGAAAATGATACTAAAACGAGAAAAAATATCACTATGTAACGCCATATAGTTTTTATTGTTCACCCTACGCGGGTACAACCGGGAAGCGCAGTTAGTGTTACTAGTTTATCAAAATCAGTTGCATATTTACTTGATTTCTCAAACAAACAGAGAGAGGTTGGTTTTCTGGGATACGAAGACTGCTGCAACTTATAATGATGGGCAAAGTGTCTGGGAAGAGGCCAGTAGGCCGAAGGAGGAAGTCGTGGCTGCGTAATATGCGCGAGTGGACTGGCATCAGCAGTGCTGCTGCACTCTTCCACCTCGCGAAGGATACACAGAAGTTTACCGAACTGACAGACCTTCAATAACTGGAGAGGCACTTCAAGAAGAAGAAGTCAAACAAAATGCGTCTTTTCAGAAGCTTTTGGAGATATTTCATTGTAAATCGAAATATTTTTCTTATATGTGACGTATTCATAAATTCACCGTGGTGGCCTCGGGGTTAGAGCAGTCGCCTGCTACGCAAGCGACGCAAGTTCGTATCCCAGCGGGGCCTGTACCGATGAGTTTTTCTAAAAAACTTATGTACAGTGATTTTACACCACGTGCTTTACGGTGAAGGAAAACATCGTGAGGAAACCTGCATATTTCTGACAAGTCATTCAAAGACATATGTATAGTGACTGAGACGGCGATAGACTCACCATCTGTCACGTTGGCACTTAATCAAATTCGGTGAAAAGTGGGTGTTGTGATAACAACACCTCTGCCTACCCCTTCGGGGAATACAGCGGTGAGCATGTGTCATAAATTCACTGCGTACCTTACATATGCTTCTCGTATTTGGTACAAAAAGAAACTATTACGTATTTACAAAATCTATATTATTCGAGATCATGGTTTTGCTATTTGCAATATAAAATTAAGACGCTCCATAATTATTTCCAGCTCATGTCAGGTACAGCTTGGCGTTCCCTATAAAATGAAACAATCAGAAAGGCAAAACTGGATCTTACAGAACATACCACACAAATAATGGTACCATAGAGTAGTGTTGTGTTCACAAGGAGAGGAACGTTCCCAGTTTGTATGTAGGCGGTTTCAGGGGCAAAAAATAGATCTAGCTAGGTTTCAAATATGAAAAACATCATTTTGACTATGTTTTCAAGCCCTCAAGAAAAACACGTACAATATCATTACAATACGACAGTAAATTTGGCCGAAATCTGTCAAGTTATGGTAGCTCAGACGTGAGGCTTCCAGCTTACGGGGCGATAACGAAACTAGAGTACCACGGGACGAGACTGACGTTCGGCGGATTTTTATTTCCCTTTTTTCAGCATACATACATGAGACGTCATTGAAATGAAATCTAGCTCAGCTCAGTCAACCAGGTTCTGCGATTTTTTTTATAAAAAATACATACAAACATAAGCTCACGCCTGTATCCCATGGAAGTAGGACGAGCCCACCGTTCATCATACGCTACGATCCTTACATACTTCTTTCGCTTCACCCACATTCAAGCATCGCTTCATACACTTCCTTCGGTTAAGAGTACTCCGAATTTACACAAACCAACCTCTTTGATCTTCTTTTCAATAAGCGCGTTAATATGCATGCTATTCCACTCGCTCTCACAGTGTATCTTGAGAGCCTTCATGTCCAGCTCGTAGTTGGGGATACGTTGCAGGGGCTCCTTCTGGACCACCTGGGGAACGAGGAAACTATGACACACTAAGAAGTTTTGGACTAGAAGCGAAGCCGTTCTTGATTAACCCCCATCCCGTTTCCATTTGGTAAAACCACGTTTGGGTCCACAACCTGAGCGTCTGAATAAGGAAGCCATTTTGGAACCGAATACGAGACCATTTGGGTTCCAAAGACGATGAGCTACCCGTCGACGGTGAAATAGCTTAATGAGGCCGTTGGCATCACCTCTGAACACTGCCGTTGCACAAGTGGTAGAATACACACACTTCATCATCAGAAGTACTATTCCCATTCTTCACCACTTGTTCCACGACTGGCTGGGTTCGCAAGATGGCAGGGCATAATGTGATGTCCCGTTCGAAATTCGGTGCAGCCCGACTGGGGTCTGTACAGAAGTTCCCAGACAAATAATGCTCCTTGAGAGACCCATGTCTAGGCGTTTCAGCCGTGAAATTATCAAGACTGATTAGCATGTTATTACTTCGTGAGGAAACCTGCATAATATGTCTGAGAAGAAAGATATACACGGGGACGATGGTCCTCCATAATCTTGTTCAGAATAAAGTGGGTGCTTTAACTTCGGCCTATCGCTTCAGGAATCTTTCTAGGACGGCTTACAATAGTATAAATGTAGGTACTGACCTCAATATTCGTGAGTACTATAGGAGGTTTAGGAGTTCCCTTCTTGGCAGCGTCCAGGTCACCATAATTAGCGAGGAAGTCCAGCACAAACGAGGTGATACCAGCATAGCGGATAAACGCACCACCACCGAATCTTAAATTAATTATCATATTGAACAGTTTGGCACGAATTCAGCAGCAGAACAGCCAGTGTTCTCATGGGGAGGGGAAGACCTAAGAAACGATAGAAGGATTGTGCGCAAGTTCAAAACCCAGTGGGGCCTGTATCTCAAACTTGTTTGCAGTAATTTTACACCACATTGCTTTACGGTGAAGGAAAACATCGTGAGGAAACCTGCATATGTCTGAGAAGTAATTCAAAGATGTATGTATAGTGCCTGAGACGGCGATAGACTCAGCCTTTGTCACGTTGGCACTTAATCGGTGAAATGTGGACCCTTATGTGATGGCGTGAGCATATATATTTTTATTTTCTTAAAATCAGACAAATCTGTAATAAAAAAATGCTGATAGATAAAATCATGGAAGTCAACTCACAACTTATCAGGCTGTCCAAGATCGTTGAGCATGTGAGGGTCGAAGACGTAACAGACAGTCTTCACTTGGCTGCCAGCTTCTGGAGGGGGAGGGTGGCCCCAGATAAGGAAGTGACGGTCCCCACCCAGGGTCAGGATCATCATGTATGTAGAGCCTGCCTTCTTCTCCATCAGACTGAATGATGGCAAAATTTTGTACATTAATTAATCATCATCATCTCCCTGGTCTTATCCCATACATTGTTAAGGTCGGCATTTGATTCAACCCGATGCCAGCCGCATCGGGTTGAATCACTTTATTTTTATACGAAGCGACTGCCATCTGACCTTCGAACCCCTTCGACGAAGAAAATCTGTGATCTGGGTCAAACCAGTTGTCAGACTATTTTAGGCCTCCAACTGACCTGATGATAAATTGGCAACAGGGACCGACGGCTTAACGTGCTCTCCGAGCAGAGAGAACTCTTTATCGTTGCTTAACTTCGCTGATGGAATGATATGCGCAATAGCAACCATGCCAAGAACTCCTCTTTGTACATTAATAAATAAAGAGCCGTGGTGGCCTTGACGTTTGAGCAGTCACCTGCTACGCAAGCGACGCAAGTTCGAATCCCAGCGGGGCCTGTACCAATGAGTTTTTCTAAAAAAAACTTATATATAGTGATTTCACACCACGTGCTTTACGGTGAAGGAAAATATCGTGAGGAAATCTGCATATTTCTGAGAAATAATTCAATGACGTATGTAAAGTGTCTGAGACGGCGATGGACTCACCATCTGCCACGTTGGCACTTAATCATCTTCGGTGAAAAGTGGGTGTTGTGATTACGACACCTCTGCCTACCCCTTCGGGGAATACAGGCGTGAGCATATGTATGTATTAATAAATACGCAAAAACTCGTGGTGTGCAACCAAAGAGGGGATCTTTAGTGCCTGAGACGGCGATAGACTCTTCATCTGTCACGTTGACACTTAATCTCTCAGTGAAATGTGAGTGTTGATATGCCACTGGTAATACAGGCGTAAACATTTGTATGTATGTATTTTGACTTGCTACTAACGCCATCAAGTCCGGCTCAGCTTGTATATTATCCGGGTGTTTCGCCAGCAGTCCGCGTTCAACTTCAACCATCTTGACCGTGTATTTAGTGTCGTGGAGGAAGAATGATGGTAGCAGTTGATTCAGCTGCAGCTGGGGTTTGCCTGGTAGAACATAATACGCATTTAGATATAAGTAGACCTACTAGACTATTATTTATGTTAATTTTTATCGACATTTGGGCATTGGAACTGTGTCCTATGTTTCTTAAGTGATTTATTTTGTATTTTGAGTTCCTTGCCAGGTTCTTCTCAGTAAAAGCAACCTTCTGTATAATTATGTCATTCTGACGATTTGAAAGTACTTTGTAAAAAGAAAGACATTTTTGACTTTGACTTACCATCTGTCACGTTGGCACTTAATCAAATTCGGTGAAATGTGGGTGTTGTGATAACAACACCTCTGCCTACCCCTTCGGGAATACAGGCGTGTATGTATGTATTATAATATTATGAAATAATTCAACATAAACTAATACATTAATACAATATATAAATATTCATGTACTAACCCTTATAACAATTCATAGCCACCATACACCGTTTATAGAACTTATCCCCATTCTCAATGAGGTCATTCACGTCCATCCTCACCAGCTGGCCTGGACTCTTCTCTTCCAGGAGAGCTCTGCACATTAGTGCTATACAACCAGTTTGGGAACCTGGGGGATATAGAGTCTTTGGGACCAAATACTGGTCAGCAACGTGGTTTCAGAACTACGATGCTACAGACAGACAGAAACCAACGACAAACTTATAACACCCATCTTTTTGCGAATGGGTTAAATGACCGCAAATTCAGTTAGTTTATTTGGATGCTGATAAGCAATAATGTGTCAACCCACAAAAAGTCAAATTCAAAGGTTTTGATATATTTTGATAATGCATCACGTATTTAACATTCTAAAAAAGTGTTTCAAGTCATCTGAAACATAAAAGTACGTAAAAAATGGATTTATGTCATAAAACAAATCTTAAATCACGTATACAATCATCTTAAGACGCCATTTTCTCAAAACCAAGTTTATGCGGGTTGACACATTATTGCTTATCTGCATCCATTTCATGAGTGAACCGTGGCAACATAATTAAAAAAAAACAATAATTAAAGTAGCTTAAGTTACTCCTTGTTACATTAGTTATCTGCCAGTAAAAGTCCTGTTAACATCGGTCCAAACGTCTGGAGATTAAGTGGAACAAACAGATAGGTGAAGAAAAAATTCAATAATGGGTCTTTCAATGTCAGTACCGTGCATACTTTGATAAACAGACACTTCAATTTTATTTACGTGTATAGATGTGATAGTAATATGAGGGTGATCCAAGAAGAGCTTTAGATATGATTCTCACCACAACTGGTAGAGGAATACTTCTTAGAATTGCATCCAATACTGCCTTGGAGTATCATTTTGTTCTTGTCAACTTGCCAGAAATTATGCCATATCTGTAAAAACAACCAGCAGGTCTAGGCCACTTTGGGAGAATCATAATGTGATCCGAATATGATTCATCATCGAAATGACAAAATGGTCACTTAGTTGCAATTCATGATTCACAAATAATTAATATTTCCCAATTCACCAGTTTCACACTTTCCTTAGCATCATAAAAAGTTAGTTAGGAACTAAAATCTACAATTATTGTGAATTATAATATTCGTGAATCATAATATGAATTGCACCTAAGTGACCATTTTGTCATTTCGATGATGAATCATATTCGGATCACATTATGATTCTTCCAAAGTGGCAGAAGTGTATTAGAAATACCCCTACCCCTACAAACTCCACAGCCTCGACGGCTCTCTATAACAGTAAAATTTAAAAAAATATGCTCACTCCATCCCAGAAGGGTCCCCTAAGGGGTTAGCAGAGGTGTTGTAACCACAGCACCCACATTTCACAGAATATGATCAAGTGCCAACGTGACAGAGGTTGAGTCCATCGCCGTCTCAGACACAATACATACGAATTACTTCTCAGAAATATGCAGGTCTTCTCACGATGTTTTCCTTCACTGTAAAGCACGTGGTGTGAAATCACTGCACATAAGTTTTAAAAAAAATCTTATTGGTACAGGCCCCGCTGGGATTCGAACTTGCGTCAGGCCACCACGGCTCTATAAAATTACTCTAAAAGAAACTCAGAGATGATTATATGTGTCATACTCACTAAAGGATCCACTCAAAGGACTTCGTGAACTTATAGGGGCATTGCTCCAGAACTATGCCTGAGAACGTCCCGCGTTCCAACTAAACACTTGAACGTTGGCTACCGACCAATTAAGCTTACCTTCCGCAACTTGGTGTACTCATACAAGGGCTGAGTCATCTCCTCAGGTGGTATCCTCAGCAGTTTGGGCCTCTGTCGGCGTCTCCTACGATACGGTGGCACCCATCTTCGAGTCGTGATCTCTGGGCGCTCGATCTCCTACAACATGTCAAGGAGAACGAAGATTGAGCAGTGGTTTAAGGACACGTCGTATTAACTCTCCTCGCATTCCTATTCTTAGAGTGTCATCTATCTTTTGATATTGTCAAAGGCAGATGTAACGTTGTTATCTCTTCCACGAGAGGATAATAATAATAATAATGATCTACCGAATTTCGGTTACGGCGGCTAATCTCAACGAGGATCAGCCAACTGCGCAGGAGATATTATAGTGCAGGCGTGTGTGCAAACACAGGTGCACTCTGTATTGGGTCACTCTCATAGTGGGATGGGAGGCAATCAGACACGACCGGAGAGAGGTCAGGCGGAGGACCAACGGCGCAACGTGCTCCGAGGCACGGGGGAGGAAACACCGCGAACTTCCAATCTCCGGGCACTTTATTGTGAACTTCTTTACGGAAAAACCGAATATTATTTTTTGAACTGAACCAGGAATCGAACCCTCGAGATCGGCAGGCGAACGTACAACTTGACTTTTGACTTGACTAAAATGTAATCGCTTCACTGTTTCCTTATCTTGATTTGTCTATGGAAATTTTACTTATTGCTGTTGTTTATGGAGCACGCAATCTCTCTCTCTTTCTCTCATTATTTTGTTACTCATTCATGAATATAAGACGTAGCTTAAACTAATTTACTATACAAAACTTTGTTATATAAACTTATATAAACTTACAATAGGCGGTAATTTCTGCGGCGGCGGCGGTGGACACCAGGGTCGAGTTTTGATCTTGACCTTCGTTATCTCTGGCCATCTTCTCTTGAACCTCTGCTTTCGCAGCTCAGCTCTGTAAGCCGCTTCACTGGCGAGGGAACATTTAACTAATTATAACCCTTTTTATCTATATATATGAATAAATCACGAACGGCTGAACCGATAGAGCTGAAAATTGGTGGGGAGGTAGCTTAGAACCAGGAGAGGGACATAGGATACTATATCCCGAAAAATCTCTACGTACATATAAATAAATATGTCTGTGTGTAATTTCTAATTAACAGCTTTTCACTTAATGCATATGAAAGTATATACGGCTAATCTCTGAAACGGCTGGACTGATTTGGACGGGACTTTCACCGGCGGATAGAAAATGTTACGAATTAATTAAAAAACATATGAGGGTTCCGCGGGCCACCCATAAAATTAAGTCTACGCAGGTGAAACTACGGGTTATAGCTAGTATTAGCAGCCAGCGAGGTGGGCAGGTGATAAAGCCAAATTGGTGGGGAAGATCTGGACTCAGAAGGCCCGAGACAGACATTTTATGGAGTGCATACGAGGAGAGCTATACTCAATTGTGGGTGATTAAGAGTTGAAAACGAAGAACATATTCGTGGTGGCCTTCAGGTTTCAGCAGTCGCCTGCTACGCAAGCGACGCAAGTTCAAATCCCAGCGGAGCCTGTACCAATGAGTTTTTCTAAAATACTTATGTACAGTGATTTCACACCACGTGCTTTACGGTGAAGGAAAACATCGTGAGGAAACCTGCATATGTCTGAGAAGTAATTCATTGACGTATGTAAAGAGTCTGTGACGGCGATGGACTCACCATCTGTCACGTTAGCACTTAATCATCTTGTGTGAAAAGTGGGTGTTGTGATTACAACACCTCTGCCTACCCCTTCGGGGAATACAGGCGTGAGCATATGTAAGGAAATGAGGCGTGAGAGTAATCAGAACCTCTGTTTCTCTCCTACTTATTTACCAAGGTATGCCTGTAGATAAAATAACATTCAGGCGCTAATATAAACCATACAAAACGTATAGAAATTACATAAATCAATCTCGTATCACATACATACATACATATGCTCACGTCTGTATCCCATGGGGGTAGGCAGAGACCACTGTTTGCCACATGCTACGATCATCATTATCATTCCCATACATTTTGTACCCTTTCAACTAGCGAAGCGTGAGGATATTATTATACCTGAGTCGTTTGGATAGCAGACGACTCCTCAAACCCCACGGCCACCACGGCTCACGTAAGAGTTAGGAAGAACTTACTCTCGAATGATCTGTGAGGGCGATATGGTTGGTTCCTCTGGTTCAGGCTCCAGGATCGTGGCCTTCGCCTTTCCCTTCTCATCCTTCTTATTAGGGGCGTCTCCTGCTGCCGATGGTCTACCTCTGAGGACGAAGATTCTTGTCAGTTATTCAAAAATGTTTTATTCACCATTAGAGACCCTTGGAGCACTTATTGCAGACATGCCGACATGATCGTCTGCCATTTATCCGCAAACAAATCACACTCAGAGTGTGACTTCAAGAGAGCGTTGAGCGCAGAGAGAGTGCGAGGGACAGGAGAGTATGATCGCGACTTACTACGACCCGCCGATATCGAAAACAGCCTGTGTTTCCTAGCGCGTGTGTAGTTGTCAGGCACAAATATTTTAGTCAGCTCTTGAAGTAATTCAGGGGCATTGATATATCCACGAAGCACCTTACACATAATTGACATTTGGTCAAAGTTCCTTCTCACCTCTAAGGAGTTATAGCCCAAGCATCCAAGAAGATACTTCGTGGGATACAGGTATGGATAGTACCCATACAAGAGCTTGTATAGAAACCTTAGGAACGCTATTTGTATCTTCTCTATGAGTAGTATGTACTTATTTTCGTAAGGATTCCAAACGCATGCGCTAGATTCTAGTTTGGCAACGACATTAGGATTTCTAAAGTCCTGAGCGTTTCGCAATATAAATCCCAGGCGCTTATAGGTGTCTTTAGTAACCGCGGTGATCTGATCGTGAAATGTAAGTTTCTGGTCAAATATTACACCCAGATCTTTGATGGTGTCCGTTTTGGTAATGCTTATGTCTCCAAGTACGTTAAATAAACTAGCTATTCCCCGCGGACCACGCTGGCATTTCATTTCATCCATGCCTTTATTTATTTATAAATAAAAATCAAGTTTCCTATGAAATGAATCTACCTATGAAATTCAATCTATGTAGGGGCACAGCTTAACTAACTTACAAACTTACTTTTTTACATCCTTATCTTTTTTATCTTTTCCTGTCTGATCCTTCCCTTCCTTCTGCATCTTGACACCCTGTTCCCCTTCTTTCCCCGTTTTCTTGTCTTTCAATGGATACTTCTCCCCAGCAGACTCTCGCACGGCATGCTATACTAACACACTACAACACAAATATATTTTTATGTAAAGATAAATAAATATGCTCACGCCATCCCAGCAGGATACCCGAAGGGGTAGGCAGAGGTGTTGTAACAACACCCACATTTCTCCGAATATGATTAAGGCACTATACATATGTCTTTGAATTACTTCTCAGACATATGCAGGTTTCCTCGCGATGTTTTCCTTCACCGTGAAGCACGTGGTGTGAAATCACTGCACATAAGTTTTAGGAAAACTCATTGATTCGATCTTGCGCCGCTTGCGTAGCAGGCGACTGCTCAATCCCCGATGCCACGGCTCATGGCATATTTACACAAGAATTTTCTCAATTCTCTGTCTTTACTCGACATCAACCTTATCTATCTAAACATTTATACCAATATAGAAGTGTCTGTTTGTAATTAAAAATTAACAACTTTTTACGAAATGCATATGAAAGTATATACGGTATTTACATATAAAATCAATCTCTGTCTATCTATCTGTCTTTCTGTTTATGCTGGCTAATGTCTGAAATTGTTGGACCGATTTTATCGAGATTTTCTCTGTCAGATAACAAATGGTACATGGAGCATCTTAGGGTTTAAATTTTTTGAAAAAAAAATGAACCCCAAGTAGGTACCTAACACAGTTATGATTATTAATCCTGTGCGGGTTAAACCGCGGGGCATAGCTAGTACATACATACACATGCTCACGCCTGTATCCCATGGTGGTAGGCAGAGACCACCGTTTGCCACATGCTACGATCCTTACATACTTCTGTCGCTTCATCCACATTCATGCATCTCTTCATACACTTTCTTCGATTACGCTAGTATATTATGTAAAAAAAAAGGCTCCACTTACTCTTAGAAAGACATTCGTATGCTGAATCAGCACTAGAGTTTCCTTATTATAATTGAATTTATTTTTTCATAAAGTTTCAGTAAGGCTTTGTTACAGCTGAAACATATAAACCCATTTCAGAAACCAATCTATCTAAATATATATAAAAAAGGTGACTGATATAGTGATCTATCAACGCACAGCCCAAACCACTGGACGGATCGGGCTGAAATTTGGTATGCAGGTAGATGTTGTGACGTAGGCATCCGCTAACAAAGGATTTTGACTAATACTACCCCCAAGGGGTTTAAATAGGGGATGAACGTTTAGGCTACTTTTAATAAAAAAACTAAGTGTATGCTAACGCGGGTTAAACCGCGGGGCACAGCTAGCTATATTTCTTATTATAAATCTACATTTTACAGATCCGTTCAACAGGTATTTGCTTTCTGATTTCTTGGTAACATTTCCTCAATAGTTATAAGCGCCTTTCATAAAAATTATAGCAATGTGTGAATACAAAGGTTGCTTTCAAAAAAATTTATAGGAGAATTTTAAAGAAAGCCGTCCTTTTTGTTGCTCGTAGTAAAGTTGCTATTGCGCATATCTTTCGATTAGCGAAGTTATGCCACTTTAACCCAAGCCAGTAGTTGGAAGGGTTACCGCCCTAGTTCCCTTCATGCCTTCGAGAGCAATCGTTACAGGTCAGTCTCAGGTCTATGAAAGTCTGACAACTGGTTTAATCCGGATACCGACCTAGCTGGTAAAAGGGGTTGCGAAGGTCAGATGGCAGTCGCTTCGTATGAAAATCAGGTGATCAGCCACATCGGGTTGAATCAAGTGCCGACCCCAACAATGTATGGGATAAGGCCAGGGACGATGATTATATGGTACACGAAGTACCAGGCGCACATAACGGACAAGGAGTTAATAAGGTGATTGATTGTGACTAACATGGAGCCACATCGGGTTGAATCAAGTGCCGACCCCAACAATGTATGGGATAAGGCCAGGGACGATGATGATATGGTACACGAAGTACCAGGCGCACATAACGGACAAGGAGTTAATAAGTTGATTGTGACTAACATGGAGCCACATCGGGTTGAATCAAGTGCCGACCCCAACAATGTATGGGATAAGGCCAGGGACGATGATGATATGGTACACGAAGTACCAGGCGCACATAACGGACAAGGAGTTAATAAGTTGATTGTGACTAACATGGAGCCACATCGGGTTGAATCAAGTGCCGACCCCAACAATGTATGGGATAAGGCCAGGGAGATGATGATATGGTACAAGAAGTAACAGGCGCACATAACGGACAAGGAGTTAATAAGTTGGTTGCGACTAACATGGAGCCACATCGGGTTGAATCAAGTGCCGACCCCAACAATGTATGGGATAAGGCCAGGGAGATGATGATATGGTACACGAAGTACCAGGCGCACATAACGGACAAGGAGTTAATAAGTTGGTTGCGACTAACATGGAGCCACATCGGGTTGAATCAAGTGCCGACCCCAACAATGTATGGGATAAGGCCAGGGAGATGATGATATGGTACAAGAAGTACCAGGCGCACATAACGGACAAGGAGTTAATAAGTTGGTTGCGACTAACATGGAGCCACATCGGGTTGAATCAAGTGCCGACCCCAACAATGTATGGGATAAGGCCACGGACGGTGATGATATGGTACACGAAGTACCAGGCGCACATAACGGACAAGGAGTTAATAAGTTGATTGCGACTAACATGGAGCCACATCGGGTTGAATCAAGTGCCGACCACAACAATGTATGGGATAAGGCCACGGACGGTGATGATATGGTACACGAAGTACCAGGCGCACATAACGGACAAGGAGTTAATAAGTTGATTGCGACTAACATGGAGCCACATCGGGTTGAATCAAGTGCCGACCCCAACAATGTATGGGATAAGGCCACGGACGGTGATGATATGGTACACGAAGTACCAGGCGCACATAACGGACAAGGAGTTAATAAGTTGATTGCGACTAACATGGAGCCACATCGGGTTGAATCAAGTGCCGACCCCAACAATGTATGGGATAAGGCCAGGGAGATGATGATATGGTACACGAAGTACCAGGCGCACATAACGGACAAGGAGTTAATAAGTTGATTGCGACTAACATGGAGTCACATCGGGTTGAATCAAGTGCCGACCCCAACAATGTATGGGATAAGGCCAGGGAGATGATGATATGGTACACGAAGTACCAGGCGCACATAACGGACAAGGAGTTAATAAGTTGATTGCGACTAACATGGAGTCACATCGGGTTGAATCAAGTGCCGACCCCAACAATGTATGGGATAAGGCCAGGGAGATGATGATATGGTACACGAAGTACCAGGCGCACATAACGGACAAGGAGTTAATAAGTTGATTGCGACTAACATGGAGTCACATCGGGTTGAATCAAGTGCCGACCCCAACAATGTATGGGATAAGGCCAGGGAGATGATGATATGGTACACGAAGTACCAGGCGCACATAACGGACAAGGAGTTAATAAGTTGATTGCGACTAACATGGAGTCACATCGGGTTGAATCAAGTGCCGACCCCAACAATGTATGGGATAAGGCCAGGGAGATGATGATATGGTACACGAAGTACCAGGCGCACATAACGGACAAGGAGTTAATAAGTTGATTGCGACTAACATGGAGCCACATCGGGTTGAATCAAGTGCCGACCCCAACAATGTATGGGATAAGGCCAGGGAGATGATGATATGGTACACGAAGTACCAGGCGCACATAACGGACAAGGAGTTAATAAGTTGATTGCGACTAACATGGAGTCACATCAAGTGCCGACCCCAACAATGTATGGGATATTAATTCAAGAACTTACCTCAATTTGTTCCTTTGCAATTTTTTTTTACTTTTATTAAGGTTTTTTATCAAAATTTCTAAGACATATTTTTTTTGAGCGTGTTCATAGATTTTGTGAGTTTTTGAAATGTGTCAGTTTTATAGTATTCGTAATCGTTTTGAATATAGAAACAAAAAATATAAATATTTATTTCTTTTAAATATTTCGTTGGAGTAAACACTTTTTTGTGAAAATCTATCACCCTTAGTGATATTCAATGTGAAACTTTGTAATATAAGAATGTATTTATGGATCTATATATTATATGAGCCGTGGTGGCCTCGGGGTTAGAGCAGTCGCCTGCTACGCAAGCGACGCAAGTTCGAATCCCAGCGGGTCCTGTACCAATGAGTTTTTCTAAAAAACTTATGTACAGTGATTTCACACCACGTGCTTTACGGTGAAGGAAAACATCGTGAGGAAACCTGCATATTTCTGAGAAGTAATTCAATGACGTATGTATAGTGTCTGAGACGGCGATGGACTCACCATCTGTCACGTTGGCACTTAATCAAATTCGGTGAGAAGTGGGTGTTGTGATAACAGCACCTCTGCTTACTCCTTCGGGGAATACAGGCGTGAGCATATGTATTTATGGATGTATGTTTGCAAGTCATAAACTACTGAATAGATTTTGATTACAATAAAAAATTTTTTTAGCATACAATTTTTAACAAAAAATATTTTGAAAAAAACTGAAGGCGATTAAGGCGTGACAGACGTCCATCGCCATTTCAGGCACTATACATACGTCTGTGAATTGTTTCTGAAATATTGCCACTAATCTCACACGTATTACCCGCGAAGATTTAGTTTTATGCTTTATTTTGCGGAACCCTACTATTTTTTATAAATAAACGTATCCTTAGTTAATCTTTGAAACATCAGCTATCTGCCAATGAATGTGCCGTTGAAATCGGTCAAGCAGTTTCAGATCTAGCCGGAACAAACACACCGACAGATAGACGAATAGAGATACATAGAAAAATAAAAAAATATTTTTTTTGTCAGTACCGTACTTATTTTCATTTAAGACGGTAACAGGGTAATAATTAAGGGTTTTAAGTCATTCGATGGAACTTTATGCGTTTCTAGGACAATAGACTTAGCATTTCAACCTTTAGTGGGCATTTAGATATGGCTTAGGGATGGACGCCAGTTCGAATCCCAGCGGGGCCTGTACCAATGAGTTTTTCCAAATACTTGCAGTAATTTCACCCTACATGCTTTACGGTGAAAGAAAACATCGTGTGAAAACCTGAATATGTCTGAGAAGTAATTCAAAGACGTATGTATAGTACCTGAGACGGCGATGGACTCACCATCTGTCAACACCTGATTACCTTAATTTATAATGTGACGATGACGTCATATACATTTTGTCACCTGAGAATACCGATAATGAAAGGAATGCGGCAGGTAGGGGAAAAATTACACTTCCTGTTAATGAATAGAAATCGTATCCTTTTTATACAAATTGTCGCTTTCTAAGTCTTACGACACGTTTCAAATAATATTGTGTTATTTCAAACAGTTGTCTTCTATAAGTTGTTGTGTTTTATGAATATATCACTATGTTGAAGTCGTAAAATATCTAGCTCCAACGATAACGTAGTTATAGGCTATGGTTGAGCTATCGTATCTTGACAGAAGTCGCCGAAATTTACTGTCGTATTGTAATGATATGTTATAAGTATTTTAGTGGCTGAATACATGGTCAAAACGATGTTTTCCAGAAACGAAACCTAGCTAGATCAACATTTTGCCTGAAACCCCCTACACACAAAATTTTATGAATTGATTCAAATTCTACATATACAAGAATCGCTCGTTTAAAGGTATTGTAGCAAGCATGTATGTTGGTACATGCACATCTTTCGGCAAGGAATTTGACCTTTCGACAAAGGTTATAAAAGCTGGTTTCGGTGAAATAAATAATGTTTAATAATGATATCACAGAAATAGTTAACACAAACGCGAGTGGGTGTGCGTATGTGCATGATTTTTTTGTTTGAACATTGCTCCATTGTCGCTCATTTAAGCACATTGTGGCTGAGTGTTTGGATAACGACTGCTTACGAGCTGAAGGGACCTTATGGAATTTATTAATTTTAAAGGCAACTCGGGCTTTGAGCTTCCCAGCGGAGCCTGCACCAGTATAGGAAATATGCTTGCATTGGTCAAGGATACATATTTTCTGCGCTTGCGGTTGAAACTCTGGGGCCTTGGGGTCCAGATGTTCATCAACATTTCAAAGAGGTTGCACGTCGTCTGGTAGAAGCTTCTCGTGTCTTGCTATTCAACGTGGCAATGCTGCCAGCCTTCTTGGCACGATCCCGAGAGACCCCGATTTGGGCCAAGTTTTCTACTTGTAATTAGTTTTTAGTTACTTAATAAAATGTATTTATTATAAAAAAAAATTCATGATGATGATAATTTCATACGATTTTAATGAAAAATATTTATCTGTATGTATAAATGTTTAGATTTGAGTGTATGTCCGTTCTCCTCGCCAGTATAAAGCAAACAGCCCGCATGGGTTCATCAAGGTATTGTTAAAGACCGAGACGGTAGCGACTGACAGACAGACGGATACGAACATAAACTGTAAGTAAATTATATATATGTGGGATTGAAATAAAAACTGCTATGAATGCTTGAAGGGATCTTCTTTACTTCTTCTTTTTAGATTGATAAATACATCTTAAAATATTATGATACACATTTAACGTAGTTTCTTTCTTCAGACCATGGACATAAAAGCGGTTATTGTGACTAAACTATGATAGTTAGATATGTGTTCTCGCGGACTTTATTGTAGATCTTAATAAGACCTACAAACCCGTAGTACATCATTTTGTTCTATTGTCAATAGTTTTTGCAGCGCACGCATAAAAAACATCGAAAACCTATTTAATAGGTTTCCGATTATACATCTTGGGTTAAAAAATCGCAATTTTCTTACGGATCCCTATTTTTTTTTAAAATAAAATATTGCCTATAACCTTAATCGATAAATAGACTATCTAACACTGAAGGGTTTTTTGAAATCGGACCACGAGTTCCTGAGATTAGCGCGTTCAAACAAACAAACACTGCAGCTTTATAATCTTCTAATATGTAAAATTTCCATGTCACAATGTTAGTTACCGTACTCCTCCGAAACGACCCCGACAGTGTATGGGATAAGGCCAGGGAGATGTATTCCTTCGCCGTAAAGCACGTGGTGTGAGCCAACAGCCAAATAATTCCATTGAACTCAAGAGGAGTTCATACAAAGTAAATGCTCCTCAACGTTTTGCAACAATTACATGAGTAATTAAAAAATATGTAAGTAGGTAAGTACCTATGCATTTAATTCCTAAAAGCCTGAATCAATACCAAGAATAATAATTAAAGAAATTAAGGCTGTTATTTTCAAAAGTAGCCTTCAAAAAACCGAACTCCAAATTCTGTTGTATGGTTTGAGACATAACATGACTCCCCAAATGAATTTATACTATAAAACTGATGTTATAAAGTGGATTTTCCCTTGCAAGTGGACAACATTCATGGAATTTCTGCGAATAGTGATGGGGGAGTGAAGACGGATCTGATATCGATGTTCTTGAATTATAGATGTAAAATTATACAAAATGTGTTCTTTCGTACCGTTACGTTATTCGATGCCTCATAACATATCGAGTCGCATTTGTGCAAGTTCGAATCCCAGCGGCAGTAGCTATGGGCAGTAATTCCACCTACATATGTCTGAGAAGTAATTCAAAGACGTTTGTATAGTGACTGAGATGGTGTTAGACTCACCGATCTATCATCTATCACGTTGACACTTAATCATCTTGTGTGAAAAGTGAGTGCTGTTATTACATCACCTGTGCCTACCCCTTCGGGTAATACAGACGAGAACGTATGTATGTTTCGAATATTTAGAAACTAGCTTCTGACTCTATATATCTTGATCTATCTTTCGATGATTTCGTCTGCGCGTAACAGTTACTTTGCGCTAACGCTAACTTTATCCCTCGATTGGTCTAAGCGTGATGGTATTGTATCATATAGCTTTCCTGGATAAATGGGCTTTCGAACACCGGAATATTTTTTCAAATCGGTCCAGCAATTCCAGAGATTAGGGCGTAAACCAAAGTAACTATTCCACGCTGACCAAGTTGGTACCAGACGCTAGGGCAATATCGATAATATTGCAGAAATCACACCGTCCCATCACTACGAACACAAAGCGGGTAATTAAAAAACATCACAGTGTAAAAACTGAAAAGAAATTATAAGAAAATCGGTCCCCGAAATACCATTGAGATGTATTAAGGAATATTTAACATATGCCCGCGAGTATGATTTAACACAGGCGAGCTTAATTATTGGTACGCTTGTGTGGGTGAGGCATAGACTAAATGATGACGTAGAATGGATCACGTGATGTATGAGCCGTGTTCGCCTTGGGGTTAGAGCATCTCCCGTCCTTTGCTAGAGTCGGCGCGCGCCACTAGCCTTAAACATGTCCCTAAATCTCCCTAGCTCATCCTCCTCTAAGCTGAGGTCCGAGCCCCGCACCGGGGCGCCCTTAGCTGGAGGCCCTTGGGTCTCGCCTTTTGATCGATTAAGCAGTGGAGGTAAATCCCCTCTACCAACTACGAGAGACCATCCAAGTGGAAAAGGAGTTTGAGCAGTCGGCTGATACGCAAGCGACGCAAGTGTGAATCCCAGCGCGGCCTGTACCAGTGAGTTTATCTAAATACTTATGTGCAGTGATTTCAAACCACTGCACATAAGTATTTAGATTGACGGTGAAGGAAAACATCGTGAGGAAACCTGCATGTCTGAGAAGTAATTTAAAGACGTATGTATAGTGCCTGAGACGGCGATGGACTCACCATCTGTCACGTTGGAACTCAATCAAATTCGGTGAAATGTGGATGTTGTTATTATAGGTGTCATAATCTCTGCCTATCCCTTGGGGAATACAGGCGTGGACATGTGTTTAAGCTCTAATTTCTTAGTATATTAATAATCTTGCTGTATGAGGGAACAGCAGAAGAGTCCAGGAAGAGTCCGCTTTGAGTCCGTGATGAATTACAACGTTATTATAATTGTGATGGGATTCATATTGATGGATTGTTAGATAGGTAATGAGCGCTCAGAGATAATATTATTTCTCTGAAATGAATTAAAAATCTATACATCTATATAGATAAATAAAATGGTAATGATCGCAATGCAGGCACATTTTTGCAAAGAATATTATGTTAAAGCCGTGGAGGCCTTGAGGTTTGAGCAGTCGCCTGCTACGCAAGCGAAAGTTCGAATCCCAGCAGAGCCTGTACCAATGAGTTTTTCTAAAAAACTTATGTACAGTGATTTCACACCACGTGCTTTTAATCAAAAGTGCTTTTTCAATGACGTATGTAAAGTGTCTCAGACGGCGATGTACTCACTATCTGTCACGTTGGCACTTATTCATCTTCGGTGAAAAGTGGGTGTTGTTATTACAACACCTCTGCCTACCCCTTCGGGGAATACAGGCGTGAGCTTATGCATGTAATATTATGTTACCATTCTGTACAAGTGTCTACAGTCTTTGACAAACACAACCAGTTGCATAGCATAGGCTTCGAACCCCATACCAGCATTCTGCCGACATAATGGCCGGCAGACCAACTCCTTCGTCATATTATTTGATTTGACCGTCTTTTGAGGAACACTGAACGTGTGTTTATTGACTTTTAAGAATATATGTTTTAAAATCTTTATCACATACAGATATATAAATTTGAAGTGTCTGTTTGTGATTCAAAATTAACAGCTTTTCACTAAATGCATATGAAAGTATACGGTAATGATATTAAAAAAAATTGTCCGTCCGCCTGTCTGTCTGTTACTAGCTCTGAAACGGCTGGGCCGAATTGAATGGGACTTATTAATTATAATTTATTACCTGAAACGGCGATAGACTCACCATCTTACTTAATCATCTTGCGTGAAAAGTGTGTGTTGTTATTACAACACCTCTGTCTACCCCTTCGGGGAATACAGGCGTGAGCATGTGTATGCTTCTTAAATATATATAACTCAAAGGGATTTTGTAAGAAAAGTATATATTTATGTATAAAGAAATATTTTGGAATATTGTGAAGACATACATACATATGCTCACGCCTGTATTCCCCGACGGTGTAGGCAGATGTGTTGTAATAACAACACCCACTTTTCACCGAAGATGATTAAGTGTCAACGTGACAGATGGTGAGTCCATCGCCGTCTCAGACACTTTACATACGTCATTGAATTACTTCTCAGAAATATGCAGGTTTCCTCACGATGTTTTCCTTCACCGTAATGCACGTGGTGTGAAACCACTGTACATAAGTCTTTTAGAAAAACTCATTGGTACAGGCCCCGCTGGGATTCGAACTTGCGTCGCTTGCGTAGCAGGCGACTGCTCACCACCACGGCTCCTATATAGTGAAGAATTTAGGATTTTGCACTGATGTCACAACAGCTTTACGGTGAAGGAAAACATCGTGAAAAACCTGCATATGTCTGGCAAATGGTGACTGACTGACTGTCATAGTGATCTATCAACGCACAGCCCAAACCACTGGACGGATCGGGCTGACATTTGGCATGCAGGTACATGTTATGACGTAGGCATCCGATAACAAAGGATTTTGATTAATTCTGTCTCCAACGGGGTGAAATAGGGGATGGAAGTTTTTATGAACCTCCACAGCTAGTGTATTTGTAACTTAATAACGAGAAACGATTTAAACAATGCTTAAGTAAACACAGGTTATTAGTATAGTATTTTTAATTAGTGACTGAGTATTTACTTAGTGATGTACCTGTTAGTTTTGGACGGGATTTGAAAAGCCGTCAGCGAGATTATGGCCGCCATAAAACATAAAAAAAGACCACCATGTATATGTGATAAGTTATACAGGCCGTTTGACATTGTTCACCGAAGTTAAGCAACCCTAACCCTAGCCAGTAATTGGGTGGGTAACCGCCCGAGTTCCCTCCGTGCAGAGAGCACGTTAAGCCTTCGGTCCCGGTTGCCAATTTATCATCTTTGGCAATCGTTACAGGTCAGTCAGAGGCCTAAAATACTCTGACAACTGGTTTAACCCTAATCACAGATTTTCCCCGTAAAAGGGGCTGCGAAGGTCGGATGGCAGTCGCTTCGTATAAGAATCAGGTGATCAGCCACATCGGGTTGAATCAAGTGCCGACCTCAACATTGTATGGGATAAGGTCAGGAGATGATCATATGGTACACGAAGTACCAGGCGCACATAACGGACAAGGAGTTAATAAGTTGATTGCGACTAACATGGAGCCACATCGGGTTGAATCCAGTGCCGACCCCAACAATGTATGGGATAAGGCCAGGGAGATGATGATATGGTACACAAAGTACCAGGCGCACATAACGGACAAGGAGTTAATAAGTTGATTGCGACTAACATGGAGCCACATCGGGTTGAATCAAGTGCCGACCCTAACAATGTATGAGATAAGGGAGCCAGTTACCATGGCTCGTGATCTTTTCGTGAACTTGCCAGAACATGCCTCACACCCTGTACTAGTGACATAATATTTGTATAACGCCGAGTGACTTGCGACATTCGTCAACGAACAAACAAGACACGTCCCAACACTAATTTGAACTGAACACAAGGGACACGTGAATTTTCAAGAGCATTCATACATACATAGCACGCTGAGATAAGAGCCGCTGTGGTTTAAGTTCTCCAGGACGATGTAGGTTCGAATCCCAGTGGTTTTTCTAAAAGCTTATGTACAGTGATTTCACACGTGCTTTACGGTGAAGGAAAAATCGTGAGGAAACCTAAATATCTGCTAAATATAACACATCTCATTATGATTAACTAGCGGACGTCGCGCGGTTTTAAACGCGTAGTTCCCGTTCCCGTGGGAGTACGGGGATAAAATAAAGCCTATATTATTCAGTAATAATGCAGCATTCTAATGGTGAAAGAATTTTTAAAATCGGTCTAGTTCTTTTTGAGCTAATTTGTCACAAACATACATGCAAACCATTCCTCTTTATAATATTAGTATAGAGTAGCTGTGCCCTGCGGTTCCACCCGAGTGGATTTAATTTAAGTGCCGCGGAACCTGAAATGTTACATTAGCTATCTGCTAGTGAAAGTCACGTTAAAATCGGTACAGCCGTTTCAGAGTACCCGGAACAAACAGACAAAGAAAACTTCTTGAAAATTAGTATTTTTACGTCAGTACCGTATATGCTTTCATATACATTTAGTGAAAAGCTGTTATTTTGGAATAACGAACAGACACTTCAATTTTATTTATCTGTATAGAGTATAGATATATCTGCGAAATAGGATGACATACATACAGATGTTCACAGATCAAATATCAAATTTTAAGAAGTAGCTTTTGATAAAGGATTTAAAAAATAGACCTTTTCGGATTTGCGTGTCTTAAATCTTTGTTTGATAAAAACATTTATTTGCAATAGAAATAAGACCATAATCCCACTACTGTCCATTTTAGACCTTATGATATTTGTATTAGATCTACATTTCCATTGAAACCATTTTTTTTTTGATTTCGGTGTCCTATTGCAGTCACTAAACTGATTTTGAACTGTATCTCTCTTTAAATAAAGTCGAAGTTATCAAAATAAAAGCTTGCATTAAAATTGTTAGCAATTTTAAATTTCGTATGCAATATCTTTGATTAAAGAAAAATTATACCTTTTCCAATAACCATAAGGTATAAGATTGCTTGTGTTGAAATTTATAAGTGAATTTTTAAAAATGGCAAAGCTATTCAAGTTGGCGCGAACATTTTCTTTTGTCAAAGGTAGTAATCCACAGACAATAGTTTTTTTTTAATCAGAAATGTGCTAAAACTCCTTTGTTCATGAATTTGCGCTTTACCATAGAGTAACTCAAAACTTTGGACGTAGAAATTGAATACAATGGATTTCTATGTAAAGATATTCTGTGAATAAATTCATGATTTATAGTTCCGAATTCTTATTCTAAAGTTCTCGTATGCTATGATTCATTATTCTCCTGACATTATCCCATACAATATTGGGGTCCACACCCGATGTGGCTCCATGTTAGTCACAATCAACTTATTAACTCCTTGTCCGTTATGTGCGCCTGGTACTTCGTGTACCATATCATCATCTCCCTGGCCTTATCCCATACATTGTTGGGGTCGGCACTTGATTCAACCCGATGTGGCTCCATGTTAGTCGCAATCAACTTATTAACTCCTTGTCCGTTATGTGCGCCTGGTACTTCGTGTACCATATCATCATCTCCCTGGCCTTATCCCATACATTGTTGGGGTCGGCACTTGATTCAACCCGATGTGGCTCCATGTTAGTCACAATCAACTTATTAACTCCTTGTCCGTTATGTGCGCCTGGTACTTCGTGTACCATATCATCATCTCCCTGGCCTTATCCCATACATTGTTGGGGTCGGCACTTGATTCAACCCGACGTGGCTCCAGTTTATTCGCAATGCTCACGCCACGAACGGATACACAGAAGTGTACTTATAGTATACCCACATTACGCCAGTTGTGCTTTAGGCCTTATATATATAATGCTACTGTACGTGTCTATGTTTCTGAACTGCTCTAAAACGGCGAAACTCTTCTGGTTCAACTACCATAAACAACACCTTTAAAAGTAAAAAGTTTAGGCCCCTGTGATGCATTAAATGGACATATCGATAGGGAACATTAATCTTATAAATTCGACACGACTGCCTTCGAAAGCACATATCACACCCGCAGAACGGCAGGGACTCAACTCACAAAATTTTGAAAATAATTATTTTGTGTTAAGAGCATTTAAGACAGACCACAGAAAGACAGAAAAAAAATGATTGTTGTTAAACACCGAGAGCCGTGGTGGCCTCGGGGTTTGAGCAGTCGCCTGCTTCGCAAGCGACGCAAATTCGAATCCCAGCGGGGCCTTAACCAATGAGTTTTTCTAAAAAAAAACTTACGTGCAGTGAATTCACACCACGTGCTTTACGGTGAAGGAAAACATCGTGACGAAACCTGCATATTTCTGAGAAGTAATTCAAAGACGTATGTATAGTGCCTGAGACGGCGATCTGTGAGACTCACCATCTGTCACGTTGCTACTTAATCAACTTCGTTGAAAAGTGTGTGTTGTGATAACAACACCTCTGCCTACCCCTTCGGGGAATACAGGCGTGAGCATATGTATGTTGTTAAACACTTATCGACAATATACAACCTAAACTTTACTTTAATAATATAAAATACATTGTACCTATTCAAAACTGGTAAAATAATTACTGCCTTAGTTATAAATTCAAACTAGACGATTTTACATTACCATTAAAAACGAAACAGATTTCTGAATTGACCCCGTGTCGTTCTGAGAGTGCGACATTGTTAGAGATTGTATTTTTTGAGCAAATCATCATGTTTTCAACACTAATATTATAAAGAGAAAAGATTAGATTTTTCTTATGTATGTTTGTTTATATTGAACAGGCTCCGAAACTACTTAACCGATTTGAAACATTCTTTCAACAATGGATAGCTACATCATCAGCGAGTAACATTGGCTATATTTTACCCCCGTACTCCCACGGGAACGGGAACTACGCGGGTGAAACTGCGTGACATCTGCTAGTTAGAAATACACTCGCAATGGCCAGCGGTGGCTTCTTTTACGTAACCCTAATTTAAAAAAAAAGTAGTAAAGTTACTCCTTGGAACATCAGGTACCTGTCAGAGAAAAGTCCCGTTAAAATTGGTCTCCAGGGGCGGCGTCACAGCTGCCCCGGGGATGTGCCCCGGCAAAGTGTGGGGGGACACCGGTGCGTTCTATCAGAGTACCCGGAGTCCCCCTTGAGCGCTGATGATGGCCACCGGGGGGGTTTTAGTGCAGTAAAAATCCCACATACCCTGCCTCTCCCAGGGCGGTCAGGGACCTTTTGAAGGTTTAACCTCACGCTTTATGGAGCTTATTTTAAATACACTTCAAAAATTCGGTTTATATTCCTGCTATATATAAAATTGCAGTGTCTGTTTGTAATATAATTAAATTGCATGTAGAACTACATAGCTAAAAACCTTATAAATATATAATCGTATAACTAAAATATATTATTAAAAGAAGTCCCTGTAGGCAAGGTACCGAAGGTACTGGCAGCATTCCCCCTTTGGATGGCAAGACTAATTCTTTGACCGAGGTAGCTGCCAGCTCTCCGGTCTCCTGTGATGTCGACTAACCTTTCGGTTATTTCTTATATTCCTGCTTATATTTTGATTCAATTATAATATTCTTTATATCATACCCTCAATTGTACGAAAAAGAAAGAAATATTCAAAAAAAGAACGCATGTGACTGGCTAACTAACCGAAATCAAAGTCGATTGTAACGTTCGAACGAAAAAAAAAACGAATACCTTAACTCGACCATATCACAAAGGTCTGTGCATAAGAAGGTTTTCAAAGAAGTTTATTTGACACCAGGGTTCAAGTCGAAATGGTACTTTTACGCACGTATCTACATTTAAAGAAATTGTGAATGACCGACCTTTAAATAGATGTGACTAATATTATTGGGTATTGGAACGAGAATTAGCTTATTTCCGCTCCATAGACACAGTTTCGCCATGTTAACTTTTAACGCACATTCTATAGCATAGATAACAATACGACGTGAGGCGATGAGTGATGAAAGGTAGCATTTGAAAGAATATTTGTAATTTGTTCATGTTTTTTGCAGTGATTTCACACGACGTGCTTTACGGTGAAGGAAAACATCGTGAGGAAACCTGCATATGTCTGAGAAGTAATTCAAAGACGTATGTATAGCGGCTGAGACGGCGATGGACTCCATCTGTCACTGTCCATCTGTCACATAATCATATTCGGTGAAATGTGGGTGTTGTTGTGACAACCGAGAACTTCTGGGATGGCGTGAGCATATTTATTTATCTATGTAAAATTTAGTAAATTTTTTTTATATTTTTCCAGAAACCGTAATATCGTAATACAAACATAATATGCTCACGCCTGTATTATAGTACACCCCCCGCATTTCATTAGAAACACGATCTACTGAGGCGGGTGTCATGTCTGGGGAACACCGGCTCCAACTGTTCTAGTTGGACACTTGTATATATACTGTGTGGAGAGCGAGTGATCACTGTGATCCCCAGCAAAGACAAGATCTTTCATTGAGGCGGGTGTCATGTCTAGGGAACACCGGCTCCAACTGTTCTAGTTGGACACTTGTATATATACTGTGTGGAGAGCGAGTGATCAGTATCATCCCCAGCAAAGACAAGATCTTCCATTGAGGCGGGTGTCATGTCAACACGTTCTCGTATACTGCAATGCGCTTGAAACCTCTTATTGCGCGATTTAGGTTCTCTAGCATTTGTACTCAAACTTTGCAATAGTTAGCGCGTAACGCCATCAAACGGAAAAACGCTGCTATACCATCAATAATTTGCATGATACAGGACAGATAATCATAAGCCCTTCCGAAGCAATAACTTAGTCCAAATACCATTGATTGATATCATTATTATAAACGGGACGAGTACGTTTGTCTATGCATAATCCGTCCATATTAAGATTAGTGGTATGTCAGAATAATAAGTTAATTCATAGGTTCCGCAGTTGTTATTAAAATTATACCAAAACTATCTGTACCCCGCGGTTTCACACGCGTTAAACTTTCATCCCGTATTTTATCCCTTTGGGGGTAGAATTAATCAAAATCCTTTGTTAGCGGATGCCTACATCATAACATGTACCTGCATGCCAAATTTTAGCCCGATCCGTCCAGTGGTTTGGGCTGTGCGTTGATAGATCACTATGTATTATATATATTTAGACACGTAGTCTCGTCGGTTTAGTGGTCGCATGTGAAATATGAAGTCCTAGGTTTGATCCCCGGACAATGTGTTATCGTGTTTTTCCATCTGTAATGTCCCAGTATGTTACCGGAGTCTGGATCAGTGGCCGGTTAATGGGAATAGGCTCGCTCCCTATTACATGGGACTTAAACATATCTGGTGCAATGTGGGTGTAGTATGTATACCCATACCTACACCTTCGAGAAATACAGAGGCCTTGGGGTCCAGACGCTCATCAAGATTTCAAAGAGGTTAAGTTACTCCTTGTAAAGCTATCTACCAGTGAAGGTTCAGTTCATATACTAAATGCATATGAAAAATTTTTGTGGAAAGCTGCTGTATTTACAAACAGAAATCTGGATGACGGGTTGTCCACTTCCCTCTATGATGGTTGAGGAGGTCAATAGCTGGCATTCACGTCATACATGTGAGCAGGTGCTGCTTGTGGAGGCTGGTCATCTCAAGATACGCATTTAGTTATAAGTAGAACTACTAGATTTATAATTATGTTAATTGTATCGACATTTGTGCATTGGAACTGTGTCCATGAGCTTAAAATTGTATAATATTTTTTTGTAAAGAGTAATTACTGAGTTTCTTGCCAGGTTCTTCGCAGTAAAAGCAACCTTCCGAACCTGGCGGTAGCATGTATAATACTGTATAATGATGTCATTCTGACGATTTGAAAGTACTTTGTAAAAAGTCTTTGACTAACATACCCTTAAATTTTACTTATCTGTATAGATGTATAGATTAATCTCTCGATCATTTGACACCTGTCATTTGACACGTGGGACTTTGGTTCACCTTGCTCACGGACCCCTAATGCCGGTCAGTTAATAATAAAAGTATATTAATAACAGTCCCGCTGAGACGACTAGCACTAAGTGATTTTTGTTATTTAACTAACTCAGTACAATTAATCAAAATATATAATAACTGAGCGATTTGTACGAGGATTGAAGTGTGTTGATACTTGGAATGTAAAGTGATCAAGTATTTTTTACACCTTTGGTCTAGCGGTATAATTTAATGCTACACTAGTTGTCATACATCCTTACATACATACGCTCACGCCTGTATTCCCCGAAGGGGTAGGTAGAGGTGAAGAATATGGTTAAGTGCCAACGTGACAGATGGTGAATCCATCGCCGTCTCAGACACTATACATACGTCTTTGAATTACTTCTCAGAAATATGCAGGTTTTCTCACGATGTTTTCCTTCACCGTAAAGTATGTGGTGTGAAATCACTGCACATGAGTTTTTAGAAAAACTCATTGGTACAGGCTGCGTTGGAATTCGAACTTGCGTCGCTTGCGTAGCAGGTGACTGCTCAAACCCCGAGACCACCACGGCTGTTATTGCTAATTATATTTCTTAGAAAGCTGAGAACATTTGTAGGTATTGCGAAATCAAATAAATGGGACATATTAGGGTCCCAGCCGCGTTATTCACTAAGGTTTCTCAGCGTTGCACTAGTCGTCAAGTGTCGGTTTTGAAGAATCGATATTTAACCTTTTCCTCTATGTGTTACGTATCAATTTCCCATGATTGTAACCAACGCTATGATGATGAGAAACCTTAGTGAATAACGCGGCAGATCTGCAGATAATACAAAAAACCATCCGAATAAGTCCAGCCGTTATCGGGAATCCACGTGACTTTGACAAGATAAAATTTCATTTTACAAATATATATTCAAACTCAAAAATATCTTTATTCGATTAGACTTTTAACAAAGTACTTTCAAATCGTCAGAATGACATAATTATACAGTATTATACATGATACCGCCAGGTTCGGAAGGTTGCTTTTACTGACAAGAACCTGGCAAGAAACTCAGTAATTACTCGTTTCAAAAATATTTTAACGATTTTGAGGAATCCCGACTAATATTATAAATGCGAAAGTAACTCTGTCTGTCTGTTACGCTTCCCGCTTAAACCTCTCAACCGATTTTGATGAAATTTGGCACAGACAATCTTTAGACCCTGAGAAAGGACATAGGCTATCTTTTATTGCGAAAAAAAGTGTTATATAAAAAAAAATATCTTAAAAATACATAAATCAGTTGAAAGTGTAAAGTATCGAAGCTTATCGAGCGCTCTAACATGTCAGATTATTGAAGCACACACAATAATATTCTAAACGATCCGGTTCTAGCTGGCACTGAGAAACAAACACACTTCCATACAGCCCATACACCTCCATACACCTCCATACAGTAGTATATCTATAGGAATTCATATCTTCCACGGCCGTGGGGTTATACGTGTTTGAATTACTTCTCAGACATATGCAGGTTTCCTCACGATGTTTTCCTTCACCGTAAAGCACGTGGTGTGAAATCACTGTACATAAGTCCTTTAGATAAACTATTTGGTGATTCAAACTTGCGTCACTTGTAACATGTAAGTTTCTCCTTGTAACATTATCTATCTGGCAGTGAAAGTCCCGTTGAAATCGGTTCTGCCGTTTCAGAGATTACCGGCAACAAATAGATAGACAGACAGACAGAAAGAGAAAAATTGTTTTTTCATGTCAGTACCGTATATATTTTCATATACATTTAGTGTGAGCCGTGGTGGCCTCGGGGTTTGAGCAGTCACCTGCTACGCAAGCGACGCAAGTTCGAATCCCAGCGGGGCCTGTACCAATGAGTTTTTCTAAAAAACTTATGTACAGTGATTTCACACCACGTGTTTTACGGTGAAGGAAAACATCGTGAGGAAACCTGCATATTTCTGAGAAGTAATTCAAAGACGTATGTATAGTGCCTGAGACGGCGATAGATTCACCATCTGTCACGTTGGCACTTAATCAAATTCGGTGAAGTGTTGTGATTACAACACCTCTTCGGGGAATACAGGCGTGAGCATATGTAATGTATGTATGTATGTATACATTTAGTGAAAAGCTGTAATTTTGGAATTATAAACAGACAGTTTAATTAAATTTTTCTGTATAGAAAAAGATAGATATGTTATTGTTGTATGTAATAGGTAGCAGGTTAATTAATTTAATTACGAGAGGAAGCCTTCTTTATTTATGTTTGTTTAAATAACAGTAAACAATTCATAAAAGGTATAATAACATCCATTATTTATTTTTAAGAAGTTTTTATTTATTATATGTTATTAAAAACACAGTTTTGGGTAAAGTTTCTTCATATAACTGGTTTAAAACGCAGCGCGTATTTAGAACTCCTTATCTTTCGCTCACTTCCCCCTATAATGGTTGAGGAGGGCGATGGCTGGCATTCCCGTCATACTTGTGAACAGGTGCTGCTTGTGGGGGCTGGTCATCTCAAGCTACACATTTAGTTATAAGTAGATGTACTAAATTTTTAGTTATGTTAATTTTTATCGATATTTGTGCATTGGAACATTGTCCATGAGCTTAAAATTGTATAATATTTTTTTGTAAATAGTAATTACTGAGTTTCTTGCCAGGTTCTTCTCAGTAAAAGCAACCTTCCGAACCTGGCGGTATCATGTATAATACTGTATAATTATGTCATATGTATAATTATGTTATGGCGTAACATCTCCGGGGTGTCTAATAGAGATGGGTGTTCCACAGGGTTCAATTCTTGGTCCGTTTCTCTTTTTAACTTATATTAATGATTTACCTTACATGGTAAGCAATAAACACGATATTGTATTATTTGCTGATGATACTTCTCTGATTTTTAAGATAGACCGGCAAAAAGCTAACCTTGACGATGTGAATAATGCTCTCTCTGACGTAGTACATTGGTTCAGCGCTAATAACTTAGTACTCAATAGTAAAAAAACTAAATGTGTCAAGTTCACTATGCCAAATGTGAAACAAGTGCAAACCAATGTACTTATCAACGACGAAGTGTTGGACCTTGTTGAAACAACAGTTTTCCTTGGGGTTACATTGGATCATAAATTGCAATGGGGGCCCCATATAGCTGGATTGTCGAAAAGACTCAGTTCTGCAGCATTCGCAGTAAGGAAAATTAGACACCTAACTGATATAAACACAGCTCGGTTGGTCTATTTTAGTTATTTCCATAGTGGCATCCTTTTATGGGGAAATGCTACAGACATCAGTTCTATCTTTGTGCTGCAGAAACGGGCTGTTCGTGCAATCTATAAACTCAAATCTAGAGATTCTCTCAGAGAGAAGTTTAAAGAAATAGGGATAATGACTGTGGCATGTCAATACATATTTGAAAATTTGATATATGTAAGAAAGAATATAGATAGTTTTAAGAAAAATAGTGATATGCACAATATAAATACACGCAAGAGGGATAAACTCCGTGTCCCTGTGACTAGACTGCACAAAACTAGTAACTCTTTTGTGGGGCAAAGTATACGCCTTTTCAATAAACTACCATTAAAAATGTGTGAACTACCATTTTTAAGTTTTAAGGCAAGCATCAAACAGAAACTTTGTGAAAAAGCATATTATAGTGTAACTGAGTATATTGATGATAGCCAAGTATGGCAATGAGTTGCTCACTCTTCCATTGAAATGTACTTAAGCAACCCTATGTATATAGAAGGGACACATGTAAAAAAAAAAAAAACCGGGGAGTTTGTTTCGCCGTTTCTTCTCCTGACAGGCTTACTTTTGGAAACGGTAGTAAATTTACTTAAGTTAACGTAAGAAAAATGACGTTCAATAAGTGTTCCAAGTGTCCCTTATATTGAATAAAACTTTTTGATTTGATTTGATTTGATTTGTCATTCTGATTTGAAAGTACTTTGTAAAAACTCTAATCGAATAAAGATATTTTTGACTTTGACTTTGACTTTTCCTCCTCTTGTCCCTTCTACTTTTCATTATATTGTGTAACTTATCGCTATTTAATATTATTATATAATTGAAGGTATAGATAGATCAAATGTGACAGGTTAACTGGGGATAGCAATATATCTGTGAACTTTGATAGATTACTTAAAACAGCTGTTAGAGATCAAGCAACTTACCCACAATGCTCAAGGTCGTAGCTTCAGCAATCAATAGCATAGAGTTCATAATAATACTAATAAATAATATAAATAAACATGCTCACGCTACCCCAGAAGGGCCCCCGGAGGAGTAAGCAGAGGTGTTGTAACAACAAGACACATTTAACCGAATATGATTAAGTTCCGATGTGATAGATGGTGAGTCCATCGCCGTCTCAGACACTATACATAATAAATAACGCAGCGTTTATTCCCTGCTATATGAACCGTCTTTACTCCGTGTAACCTTATAATGTGAGTGGCCATAGACAAACCAGTTCCAAAATGGTCTCTCAAATACATAAATATATACATAATTCGACGCCTCGTTCTAATAATGGATTGAGTGGATAATTTAAATTTTACACGCTTTTAGTAATGTTTATTGACATAAAGGCAGTGATTTTATAAAGGTTTTTATACCAAGCTGGAAAAAAAATTTATGCGTAGGGATGACGATAATGTTGCTAAAAAGTTTAGTTAAGAATGTGGTTACAAGGGAAGACCTAACAAACGATGGATGGATTGTGTGAAAGATGATATGGCTAAGGGAGTGAATACAGATATGACGGCTGATAGAGAGGAATGTGGACGGTTACAAGGGGAGAGGAAGACCTAAGAAACGATGGATGGATTGTGTGAAAGATGATATGGCTAAGGGAGTGAATACAGATATGACGGCTGATAGAGAGGAATGTGGACGGTTACAAGGGGAGAGGAAGACCTAAGAAACGATGGATGGATTGTGTGAAAGATGATATGGCTAAGGGAGTGAATACAGATATGACGGCTGATAGAGAGGAATGTGGACGGTTACAAGGGGAGAGGAAGACCTAAGAAACGATGGATGGATTGTGTGAAAGATGATATGGCTAAGGGAGTGAATACAGATATGACGGCTGATAGAGAGGAATGTGGATGGTTACAAGGGGAGAGGAAGACCTAAGAAACGATGGATGGATTGTGTGAAAGATGATATGGCTAAGAGAGTGAATACAGATATGACGGCTGATAGAGAGGAATGTGGATGGTTACAAGGGGAGAGAAAGACCTAAGAAACGGTGGATGGATTGTGTGAAAGATGATATGGCTAAGGGAGTGAATACAGATATAACGGCTGATAGATATGAATGGAAGAGAAGAACACATTGTGCCGAAAACAAATAACAAGGGATAGGGGCAGGAGGTTGATGATACCAAGGTGGCAATAAAATTATGCGGCCCACTCGATGGTAAATGGCCACCGTAGTCTATAGTCACTTGTAATATCAGGAGCATCACTCGTTGCCGGCCCTGTAAATATTTCTTCACACCCTTCTGGAAGAAACCCATGCTGCACTACTTTGGGAAGACCATTTTGGGGAATTCATTCCAGAACTTGAGCTTCTGGGGAAGGAAGCTGCTTTGGAAACGATCAGTGCAAGAACTTTTCGACACAGCGATTATACATACACGTCTGCCTACCCCTTCGGGGAATACAGGTGCATATTATGTATGTGTGTCCGATGTTTGCTCATTGATTTCATTCTTAATAAGGTAGTCAACGCGCGAGTGCCACCCTTGGTGTTGGTCACGTTCAAAGGCTGCATTAGCTTACCATCAGCTATTATTTATAAGGTAGTCAACGCGCGAGTGCCACCCTTGGTGTTGGTCACGTTCATAGGCTGCAGTAGCTTACCATCAGGTATTATTTATAAGGTAGTCAACGCGCGAGTGCCACCCTTGGTGTTGGTCACGTTCATAGGCTGCAGTAACTTACCATCAGGTATTATTTATAAGGTAGTCAACGCGCGAGTGCCACTCTTGGTGTTGGTCACGTTCATAGGCTGCAGTAGCTTACCATACTTGTTACCTTTGTGGTATATAAGGAGCTTATGGAAAGGCCCTTGTATTAAAAAACCCACTATTATTTTGACAGAAGCTATCAAAAACTCCCTGATATGTAAAGCTTACAAAATTAGTGATAATTTTATACATTTCCATCTAGTATGCATGTAGTACAATAAATATTGCCAGCGCGGCCTACAGCGACGGTTGGGGACATTATTTTTCTATATTGCAAAAAAAGCAGCTTAAATTACTTAAGGATAGTATTATGCAATGGTGAATCGGTCCAGCCGGAGATTACCCGGGACAAACAGACAGAGCAAAATTTTAATTAGTTTTTCAATGTCTACATACTTTCATTTCAGTGTTATTTATCTGTTCACAAACTTTTCAAAGAGGTTGCACGTCGTCTGGTAGAAGCTTCTCGTGACAAGCGGGCTGGGGTTATCTCGCTCAGAGAATCAGCATTGCTATTCAACGTGGCAATGCTGCCAGCCTTCTTGGCACGATCCCGAGAGACACAGATTTGGGACAAGTTTACTACTTGTAAGTTTTAAGAACTGTTCCTTGAATATATTTTATTATATACTTAGATTTCATTGTAATTAAAACAAGATATTCCTATCTCTGTTTAAAATAGACGTATAGATGTGAATTGTAAACTGAAAATTAATAGCTGAAATAATACAGACCGCCACGAGTTCGGTTCACGCCATCCCAGAGGGGTCCCCGATGGGGTAAACAGAGGTTTTGTAACAACAAACCGTGAAATAAACCTGTCACCCACATTTCACGGATTAAGTGCCAACATGACAGAGGGTGAGCCCATCGCCGTCTCAGGCACTATACATACTTTGTATAGTATTATATGTCTTTGAATTACTTCTCAGACATATGCAGGTTTCCTCACGATTTCCTTCACCGTAAAGCACGTGGTGTGAAATCACTGCACGTAAGTTTTTAGAAAAACTCATTGGTACAGACCCCGCTGGGATTTGAACTTGCGTCGCTTGCGAAACAAACAACTTCTCTAACCCGGGTTCTATTAATATTATGCTTGGCATAATGGCACTCTTTCACATAAGCCTGTCGGTTTTAAACACACATAGAAACCCTGGCAACACTAAGATGGCTGCCATAAATTATAGATCACATTTACATAATTTCGCAGTTACCTCGCTGGCCAGCTAATAAATGACACTTGGAAATCACAGCTTCAGAAATAAAAGTTAGCAGAACATCAGTCCTACGTCGAGAATGATACGGGTATCGACGCATCAAATTCAAAATATCTTTATTTGATTAGACTTCTTACAAAGTACTTTCAAATCGTCAGAAGGACACAAAATACATTATACATGATTATAAATGCTACCACCGGGTTCGGAAGGTTGCTTTTGTTGAGAAGAACTCGGCAAGAAATTCAGACAAATATTCTTTTAAAAAAAATATACAATGTTATTGGTTACAGTATTTATATCTCTTGAATATAAGCCCATATAATATTTTTTTCCCATCACTAATCTTGCTCACGCCTGTGTCCCATGGGGGTAGGCAGAGACCACCGTTTGCCACATGCTACGATCCTAACATACTTCTTTGGCTTCATCCACATTCATCGGTTTAAAATTGATAAAGTCTCATACAAACTTTATCCCGTTTTTTATCCCCTTGGGGGTAGAATTAATCAAAATCCTTTCTTAGCGGATGCCTACGTCATAACATGTACCTGCATGCCAAATGTCAGCCCGATCCGTCCAGTGGTTTGGGCTGTGCGTTGATAGATCACTATGTCAATCAGTCACCTTTGAGTTATATATATTTAGATGGCTGTGAGCCGATCTATTGTTAATTTTTATTTTACGTCTCAGCTATTGGTATAGAGGTATTTTTCTTGATTGAATTATCTGAGTGGACGTGCAACGGCCTTGGGAAATCTGAAGCTGGTCTCCAATGGGTAGACTGATTCCCATTTCCACTTATTAATAATCCTTAGTAATATTATAAAGCTAAGGTTATTTGTTTGGTACTTTTATTATCAAGTAAGATTCTAAGGAATTTTGATACTCATATAATAACTAATAACTGAAACCTTAAAAATATAATCTTATAACTAAAATATATTATTAAAAGCCGTGGTGGCCTTGAGGTTTGAGCAGTTCGAAGCCCAACGGGACCTATACCAATGAGTTTTTATATATTCGGAGCCCAGACCTCTGTATTTGCAGGCTTTGGCTTCCTCAGCCGCTTCACATGCCGCACCAACTCTGTTGTTGGTTCCATGTAGATGGGAAGGGGCCAGCGTGTCTGAACAGGTTGCATCCCATACCAGCACCCGCCCCATCTTCCATGGCACCAAGCTTATTTTGGTTATCTTTAGAACTTACTGGTGTTAATAATATTCAGATGTTATCATCAAAGCGCACTCTAATCCTAAATTAGGCAGAACGTGTACTATGGGTACCAACCAGGTTACGAATCTATACATACTCGTACATAATCATCACCTCTTGGCCTTATCCCATACATTGTTGAGGTCGGCACTTGATTCAACCCGATGTGGCTCCATGTTAGTCACAATCAACTTTTTAACTCCTTGTCCGTTATGTGTGCCTGGTACTTCGTGTACCATATCATCATCGTCCTTGGCCTTATCTCATACATTGTTGGGGTCGGCACTTGATTCAACCCGATGTGGCTGATCACCCGATTTTTATGCAAAGTGACTGCGACCTTCGCAACCCCGAGGAAAACCTGTGATCTGGGTTAAACCTGTAACGATTGCCAAAGCTAATAAATTGGCAACCGGGACCGACGGCTTAACGTGCTCTCCGAGGCACGGAGGGAACTCGGGCGGTCACCCATCCAATTACTGGCTAGGGTTAGGGTTGCTAAGCTTCGCTGATCGAATGACATGTTCGCGATTGGCTTTGCCAGTGACCTCTTAAATTTATGTCACAAATTATACCCACTTTAGAAGATTACTAGCTTTGAACAAACAATAAATAAAAATTAAATATGGCCACTTAAGCTTTGGACACACTTCAAGGCTCGCCATTTAATATTAAACCTTATTACCTACAATATAAAATGATAATCGACTTGTTGTTAGTATATACGTCTAATCAGGTATAATATTAATAAATTCAAACAGTCAATACTTGTAGTTTAGGTTATTACTCATCCTATATGCTAATACTGTGACATTAGTGACAAATGGCCGGAGTGCCTAGAGCGAGTTTTACGCTGCCGACGTCACAAGTCACCGCGTAAACGCAGATTTGTATAGTCAAAGTCAAAGTCAAAAATTTCTTTATTCGCAGTTTTTTCTCGGATAAGAGCGAGGAATCCAATGGGTTCCTTCACATATTTTTAACAATTTACAAGATATTTTTCTCAACAATCACTTGACATTGGAGGAATAGTTTTACTAAAGCTCATCCCCATTAAATAAATAAAGCAAAGGAAAGGAAGGTCTTTATTCGATTAGACTTTTTACAATGCACTTTCAAATCGTTAGAATGACATAATTTACAGCATTATACATGCTACCGCCAGGTTCGGAAGGTTGCTTTTACTGAGAAGAACCTGGCAAGAAACTCAGTAATTAGCCTTTTCAAAAATATTATACAATTTTAAGAGTAAAAAATAAATCACTTAAGAAACATAAGCTCATGGCCACAGTTCCAATGCACAAATGTCGATAAAATTAACATAATTATAAATCTAGTACATCTACTCATAACTAAATGTGTAGCTTGAGATGACCAGCCCCCACAAGCAGGACCTACTCACATGTATGACGTGAATGCCAGCCATTGACCTCCTCAACCATCATAGAGGGAAGTGGACAACCCGTCATCCAGATTTCTGTTTGTAAATACAGTAGCCTTTCACAAATTTACAGTTGCAATGCACAAATTTCAATAAAAATTGTGATGAAAAACATCGTGCATATGTCTGAGAAGTAATTCAAAGACGTATGTATAGTGCCTGAGACGGCGATGGACTCACCCTCTGTCACATTGGCACTTAATCATATTCGGTGAAAAGTAGGTGTTGTTACTACCATACCTCTGCTTACTCCTCCGGGGAATCCAGGCGTATGTATGTATGTGGTATAAAGAAGGCTCGGAGACAAGGGTAGGCAATCACGATCTGTCAGGAATTAGGTACAGCATGTCAGGATTGTCAGGTATGTGACTCTCAAGCACTTAACTAAGTTATCAGTGTCTATATTGATGTGACAAACCGGACCTCCCGGCTAAAGAGGGCTTTGCAAAGAATATAAACATTACTTACAGATGGGACAAGGCGTTCACTTTGTTAACGGTGTGATGGCGTTTGAATGTATGTTTTATGCAAGTTCGAATCCCAGCGGTCTGTACAATGAGTTTTTCTATAAGCTTCATCATCATAATTTTGAGAGTTAAGACTCTTGTCGGTATAACCGATAAATTTCCTCCATTCATCTCTATCAAGTGTCTTCTCCTTGAACTCCCTAAACTCATGAGAGACACCTTTTCCGTATTATGTCTCATGTATATTATCCCTCTTCCTCTCTTTCTAAAAACTTATGTGCAGTAATTTCACACCATGTGCTTTGCGGTGAAGGATAACATCGTGAGGAAACTTGCATATGTCTAAAATTTATTCAAGAGACGTATGTATAGTGCCTGAGACGGCGATCGACTCACCTCTCACGTATCTGTCACGTTGGCACTTAATAATCTTCAGTGAAAACTGGTTGTTGTTATTACAACACCTCTGCCTACCCATTCGGGGATTACAGGCGTGAGCATATGTATAATCAAAGCATGTATAACATCAAACACAATCTCAAAAAAATCTTTATCGATTACACTTTTATCATAGTACTGTCAAATCATCAAAATTACATGCTACCGCCAGGTTCGGAAGGTTGCTTTTACTGAGAAGAACCTGGCAAGAAACTCAGTAATTACTCTTTTCAAAAATATTATACAATTTAAAGAATTTAAGAAACGTAAGTTCATGGACAATGTTCCAATGCACAAATGTCGATAAAAATTAATATAAAAATCTAGTACATCTACTTATAACTAAATGCGTAGCTTGAGATGACCAGCCCCCACAAGCAGCACCTATTCACAAGTATGACGTGAATGCCAGCCATTATATATGTACTTGAGAATCCCTTCTGCCGCTACATATTCTTTGATCAGAATCCACTTCATTTATCCGAGAGTTTAAGATTGTGATAGTGGTTATGATTCATGGCTGTTTTTCGTTGTTTTTGTCCTTTAATGTACCTGCTTTTAAGTGTCCTAGCAAGGAATTCCCTTGATAAGGGTTAGGGGTCCGTGCTGCGGAATTCGTTAAAAGAAAACCTTTTCAAAACAACTAACATCAACTATTAGCATTTTAAATTCTTTATTAAGTAACTAATAAGTAACTAAAAACTAATTACAAGTAGAAAACTTGGCCCAAATCGGTGTCTCTCGGGATCGTGCCAAGAAGGCTGGCAGCATTGTCACGTTGGATAGCAATGCTGACCAATGCAAGCATATTTCCTAGCATAAAAAATAAAAATAAATATGCTCACGCCATCCCAGAAGGGTCCCTGAAGGGGTAAGCAGAGGTATTCTAGCAACACCCACAGTTCACCGAATATGATTAAGTGCCAACGTGACAGAGGGTGAGTCCATCGCCGTCTCAGACACTATAAATACGTCTTTAAATTACTTCTGAGACAGATGCCGGTTTCCTCACGATGTTTTCCTTCACCGTAAAGCACGTGGTGTGAAATCACAGTACTTAAGTTTTTTAGAAAAACTCATTGGTACAGGCCCCGCTGGGATTCGAGCTTGCGTCGCTTGCGTAGCAGACGACTGCTCAAACCTCGAGGTCACCACGGCTCTTATCATAGCATATTATCATTTCAAAAAAACTCATATTGAGGTCTATCATATTGAGGGTGCGATATGCGCGAAAAAAAAAACCTAGTTAGATTTCACGTGAATAAGTCTACCATTTATTAAACAGGAAACTAGCCTCAGTTATTGGTAACATGATTTTACGTTGACGATATCGCCTGCGTATTTTACTCAGGTCGGCACTTGATTCAACTCGATGTGGCTGATTTTTATACGACGACGACAACGAGGAAAATCTGTGATCTGTGTTAAGCCAGTTGTCAGATCTTAGGCCTCCGACTGACCTGTAACGATTGCCAAAGATGATAAATTGTCAACCGGGACCGACGGCTTAACGTGCTCTCCGAGGCACGGAGGGAGCTCGGGCGGGCTTCTGTGCCCACGAGCTTTTTTATACGGAATCCACGTCTTAAATACGACTCCAACTTGTCACCTACCTTTAATCGGCCATTGCTCTGAGCCCGAGTCGGTTAAGTGCAGTAAAATATTGATGTGTCCCTCCGCTACAGTTAAATTATAGTGTTCACTGACACCTTTGGTAAACGATTATTGCTTGTATGTTAAGAGCCGTGGTGGCCTTGAGGTTTGAGCAGTCGCCTGCTACGCAAGCGACGCAAGTTCGAACCCCAGTGGGGCCTGTACCAATGAGTTTTTCTAGAAAACTTATGTACAGTGATTTCACACCACGTGCTTTACGGTGAAGGAAACCTGCATATGTCTGAGAAGTAATTCAAAGACGTATGTATAGTGCCTGAGACGGCGATGGACTCATCCTCTGTCACGTTGGCACTTGATCATATTCGGTGTAAATGTGGGTGTTGTTATTACAACACCTCTGCCTACCCCTTCGGGGAATACAGGCATATGTATGTATGTTAACGGCCGTGGTGGCCGAGTGGTTTGTAAAGACGCCTGCTAGCAATGCGAGTCGAATCATCTCGAACTCTTACCCCTACTACATAACATAGATAATACTTGCTCTGCCCCGTTAATGCTTTAACCCGCGGAACATTAATTAGTTTATTAAATAGTAGGCTGAGTTACTCCTTGAAACGTCAGCTACATGTCAGTGAAAGTCCATCCAAATCGATCCAATCGTTTCCGATTAGTCTGAATAAGCAGACAGATAGAGGAATTTTAATAATTGGTTTTTCTGTGTCTTACCGTGAATAGTTTAATATCTATTTAGTAAAAGCTGTTATTTAGGAATTAAAAACAGACACTTCAATTTTATTTATATGCATATATATAGATTTAACTAACTGTGCCTAATGTGTTATTTTTTTTAATGAAAGCGTATCGTAGACTAAGTTACTCCTTGTAAAATAAGCTATCAGCCAGTGGTACTCTCATTAGGTCAAAGTCAAAGTCAAAAATATCTTTATTCGATTAGACTTTTTACAAAGCACTTTCAAATTATCAGAATGACATAATTATACAGTATTATACATGATACCGCCAGGTTCGGAAGATTGCTTTTACTGAGAAGAACCTGGCAAGAAACTCAGTAATTACTCTTTACAAAAAAGTATTATACAATTTTAAGAATACAAAAATATATCGCTTAAGAAACATAAGCTCATGGACAGTTCCAATGCACAAATGTCGATAACATAATTAAAAGTCTAGTAGTTCTACTTTTATCTAAATGCGTAGCTTGAGATGACCAGCCCCCACAAGCAGCACCTGTTCACAAGTATGACGAGAATGCCGGCCGTTTCGGAGATTAGCCGGAACAAACAGACGGACAGAAAAAAAAATTAAAATTGTTCCCTAAAGTCATATTCAATTCAATTCTAAATATCTTTATTTGATTAGACTTCTTACAAAGTACTTTCAAATCGTCAGAAGGACACAAAATACATTATACATGATTATAAATGTTACCACCGGGTTCGGAAGGTAGCTTTTGTTGAGAAGAACCCGGCAAGAAACTCAACAATTACTCTTTTAAAAAAATATATATATTATACAATGTTATTGGTCACAGTATTTATATCTCATGAATATAAGCCCATGGGACACAGTTCAAATGCTCAATTGTCAAATATAATAACTAAAATATTACAAATATTTGTGAGCATGGCAAATTCCAGCCAGTCAAAGCAAAGATCAAACTAAGGTTAATTAATTGTAGCAAAAGTACATATGCATTTAGTGAAAAGCTGTTATTTTGGAATAACAGACAGACACTTCAATTTTGTTTATATGTATATGTATGGATTTAAGAATTGAACTTTGTGTATGAGCTTATTTTCTTAACTGAAATTTTTACCTTGTCGGATTGTTCTCATTAAAGGCCACCTTCAAACGATACCTTATAAAAATTATAGTTCTGTATAATCATGTAATTCTGACGATTTATAAATACTAAAGTAATTTCATTTAATAACAACACCCACTTTTCACACAAGATGATTAAGTGTCAACGTGACAGATGATGAGTCCATCGCCGTCTCAGACACTTTATATACGTCATTGAATTACTTCTCAGACCTTTACAGGTTTCCTCACGATGTCTTCCTTCACCGCAAAGCACGTGGTGCGAACTCATTAATACAAGCCCCGCTGGAATTCGAACTGACGTCACTTGCGTAGTAGACGACTCAAGCCCCTCGGCCACCATGGCTTCATAATTTTTTATAGACACGAGTTACCAATTTTTTGTGCTAAAAATAAAAATAAAAAAACAAAAAATTCGAAAATTTCCATTTATTCATTTTTTATTTACATATTTTACACGACATATTTACATATTATTTTAATTTTAAAGCTTGCTTTTTTTAGCTATTTTTTGAGAGAGAAAAAAAACAAAAATCTTTAAAAAAGTTAAGATAATAATTATGATTACTAAACAGCTTCAAATAGCAGAGACTATACAATGAAAAAGTCAAGCTGAATAATAATAGTTAAAAAAAAGCTTAAAAAAATCCTAATATAATGTGGTGTTTTACAAAATGGCCGTTTTTACATGTTAATATCACTACATTGGTCTCTTAAAAAGGAGTTAGAAATTCAAAATATACAGCAAAGGAATCCAATATGTAAGTATAATATGCCTTATACGTTTAAACGAGAAATTCTTGAATATATGTATATATATCTCGGAAACGGCTCCAACGATTTTCATGAAATTTTGTGTGTAGGGGCTAAAAATAGATCTAGCTAGGTTTCATTTTTGCCACGTGCACCTCACTTAGCGACTTGGAGGAACACCGTGGAGTTTAGTCGGTGTGAGTCCGACATAACCCTTCCGCTGCCCCCGCGGGGGTTGGTGTATCCATAACGGATTCTCCACGTTAAAAAAAAAATGTTTTCATACATATGCTCACGCCTGTATTCCCCGAAGGGATAGGCAGAGTGCCAACGTGACAGATGGTGAGTCCATCGCCGTCTCAGACACTTTGCATACGTCATTGAATTACTTCTCAGAAATATGCAGGTTTCCTCGCGATGTTTTCCTTCACCGTAAAGCACGTGGTGTGAAATCACTGTACATAAGTTTTTTAGAAAAACTCATTGGTGCAGGCCCCGCTGGGATTCGAACTTGCGTCGCTTGCGTAGCAGGCGACTGCTTAAAAGTTTTCATTTTTGGTAAACATCGTTTTGACCATGTTTTTATTCACTGAAAAACTCATACAAAACAGAGGTAAGTTTCGCCGACATCTGTCAAGTTACAATAGCTCAGACGGGAGGCTTCCAGCCTATCGGGTGATAACTAATTATACTATACCCCGGTTCGATTCCAAATGACTCCGGATATTTTTCTTTTTGAGAGAACGTCAAGTTTGTTTCTTTTGTGGGATTTTTTTAATTTTTTTGTGAGAAAACGAAACCAAAAATAACAGCTTTTTACAACATGCATATGAAAGTATGACATAAAAAAACCAATTGTATAATTTTTTTTCTCTGTCTGTCTGTTTGTCTGACTAATCTCCGAACGGGCGGTTTTAACGGGACTTTTACTGGCAGATAGCAAATTTTACATGGAATAACTTAGGCTAGTTATCTTTGGGGTGCGATGGCGGCAACCTCCACGTGGTGCATCCTGGGCACCGGCCGTTGTCGACCGGTGGCGAATAGCTAGCCAAGGGGGGGGGTACACTATACAGGGCGATTACATACACACATACACACTTCACACATACATAATTTTATACACAGCACACAACGTATACACAAGCTCATGCAAATAACACACACACAAGCAGAAACACAATACATATCCCTATCCCTTTCTTTTTTCCATCCTCATCCCATTTCCTTTCCAAAATTCCGCTGCGGTGTGCCGGGGTTAGGCATCGCGGTCCTGCCATCATAGTGAATATAGACGGTGGGAGGGGGGACTAACCTCCCGCGTGTTCGTGCCGTGCGCGGGGACCCGTAATGGGGGGCAAAGGAGTCCTGGTGGTTGAGTCTACGGTGGGCCGGGTAAGATGTCCGCCGTCGACAACACGCCGCTTTGGTCCAGAGCTCCTCTAACACGGGAGGCCGGTATGTAGCCGCATACCGGTCAATCGGCTGCAATTCTGTCCTTAAGACGGGAGGCTAGAGTCCTGGGGTGAAGAGGTCCGCAGCCGGCGGTGTAAGCGGTCACCAAAGTGGTGGTGGCAGCGAGCGTCGTCCGTCTCGTGGGCAGCTAGCCTCGGGGCTCTATATCCTGGCGGTAGCCCTGGTGCCAATATGGCATCCCCAAATGTGCGGGCTCCAAGGAGGGTGGGGAGCCGTCTGGATGAATTGATGAGTTTTGGGCATATGGAACCTAAATCAAAACCCAAGAGAGGAGTAGGTGTAGATGAAGGGAGGGAGTTGCGCGCGGTTACAGTGTGCACTCCACTGATTGAGGAGGGAAGAGAAGAGGAGCTGGAGGCCATAGGCCGTTTCTGGGCTCCAGTTAGAAAACGTGGTCACTCGGCGAGTCCTTCTTCTGATGAAGAGATGCCACCACCGATATCGGGGCCAGCGGGAGCGGTGCGGAGCCGTAGGGCAACTCAAGTTCTGGCTCAGGCCCAGGAGAAACCGGCCCGAAGCACGTACTGTCGGACAAGCCAGATCACAGAGGCGATGAGCGATAGTGACTGTTCGCAATCTGCCGCACCATCTGGGCGAGTAGGAAACAGAATGGGGAAAAAGAAAAAGGGAAGCCAAAAGGTACTGAACACAGACCTTACCGCTGAAGAACCTCGTAGAAGCCTCGACATCGAGGAAGCGGCAATGTTGCGGGTCCCAACAGAGGCGGCCCTGTATCAAAAGATAGAGGAGGAGGCCACTCTCGTAATGGAATTGGCCGGGAAAACGAGGAATTTGAAGGGCACATGCCAGCAGAAGGCTCTTAAAGAGTGTGCTTCTTCCATTCGCGATACGGCGACGGTACTGCGAGAGACTGCTGCCACAGAAATAAAGAAGCTTCAGGCTGACAACGACCGCCTGAATGCTGAAATGGTGGCAATGAAGGAAGAGATTGCAGCGTTGCGGGCTGAGCTAGCGAGGTCCAAACCGCAACGGCAGCAGATCTTTAGTCAGGCAGTAGCGATGTCATCGGCTATGGAAGCGTCTTCCCACGGAAGAAGGCGGGCAAACTACTCTGGACAAACCAGGGAAGTTCCGGGTCCAAAACAGGCAGAGGCCGTTTCTTCGCAGAACGACAGTGGGCGTAGGAGGACTCGACAGAGGCGACCTGATCCAGTGCTTGAAGTGCCGGCCGTGTCGAGTGCTCGTCCTGATGTGGCGATGGCACCGGCTACGACTACGTGGGCAAGAGTTGTGGGCCGTAAACACAACGCCCCTAGTAAAGAGAAGGCTCTGCAGTCCAAACCTGCCAAGAAACCTGACGAAACCCGTAGCGTAACAAAGAAGGGGAAGAAGAAACCCAATGACGCACAGTCAAGTCAAGTTAGATTGCGCACCCCCCGTACCGCAGCAGTGGTGCTTACCCTCCAACCCGATGCTATAAAAAGAGGGGTGACGTACGCCACGATCATCGCTGAAGCCAAAGCGAAGTTCAACCCCCTGGAATTGGGCATCTCAGGGGTCCGCATCAAAGAAGCGGCTACAGGGGCTCGAATAATGGAGGTTCCAGGGGAGGGCAGCGTGGAGAAGGCCGAGGCCTTTGCTGAAAAGCTGAGGCAGTCTCTGAATGCAGATGATGTGCGAGTGTCTAGACCCGTGAGATGTGCTGAACTGCGAGTTTCCGGGCTGGACGACTCAGTTACTGCCACAGAGGTCGCCGCGGCAATAGCCCAAGTGACTGGCTGCCCGGAGAGCGCCATCCAGGTAAGCGAAGTGCGTCCTGGCCCCATGGGCGTAAGAGCGGCGTGGGTACGTTGTCCGGTGGCGGGCGCTAAGACGCTGGTGGACGCGGGGCGCGTGCTGGTAGGTTGGGTAAGTGCACAGGTGAAGCTCCTGCAGCGCAAACCCGCCCGCTGCTTTCGTTGCCTAAGGGTTGGTCACATAGCACCTCAGTGCGCCTCAGCCGTGGACCGAAGCGCTCTCTGTTACCGATGCTGCCAAAGCGGCCACAAGGCACGTGACTGTTTGGGAGCGCCGCATTGCGCCCTGTGTGCAGAGGCCAAGAAGCCGGCCAACCACGTTGCAGGCAACAAAGCGTGCAAAGCGTCGCCAGTCAAACCGGCAAAGAAGAAACCAGCGCTCACAGGAAGGAATTCCCCTGCCGCTGAAGAGCTAGCTTTGATAGCTAGCCAGGTGGAAACGGTGTCCGACAATGAATAGTCGCCCTGCCAAGGTCCTGCAGGCAAATCTAAACCACTGCGCACGGGCTCAGGATCTTTTCCTGCAGTCCCTGCTGGAGTGGTCTATAGATATTGCGGTGGCTTCGGAGCCCTACTTCATCCCGAACAGGTCAAACTGGGCGGGTGATGTATTGGGCACCGTGGCCATAGCCGCAGCCGGGGACCTGGCCGTGAAGGAAAGGGGTCAGGGTTTCGTCGTAGTAGCCTGGGGTGAGGCCGTCCTTATTGGGGTGTACTTCTCTCCCAACAGGACACGTGTCGAGTTTGAGGCCTTCTTGGACGAGGTTGGGGCGGCGGTGAGACGAGCATCACCGCTGCCAGTATTCGTTCTGGGAGACTTCAACGCAAAATCGACGGCGTGGGGTTGTCCTGCTACCAATGCTCGTGGCGAAACCCTGGAGGAATGGGCGACATTGACCGGAGTCTCCATCTTAAATCGGGGGTCCGTCAGCACCTGCGTGCGGTGGCAGGGAGAGTCTATCGTGGACATTTCTTTCGCATCTCCTGCTGTCGCATCGCGAGTACAGGGCTGGCGGGTCCTTGAAGGGGTTGAGACACTGTCGGATCACCGGTATATCCGGTTCGACGTCTCCCCCATGATGGGGACGCGGAGTAGTAGAAGAGGTCAGTCGCGTCGGACACCGTTTGTCAGGTGGGCGCTGGGCAAAATGGACAATGACTTACTTGAGGAGGCGGCATTGGTACGGTCTTGGTTCTCACAGCTTCCGTCGCGCATAGACGTTGATGGAGAGGCGGCGTGGTTCCAGGAGTCGATGACGGAGGTGTGCGATGCGTCTATGCCGCGTGCACAACGCCGACCACCGAAGAGAGCGGTATATTGGTGGACGGCGGAGATCGCAAACCTCCGTTGGAACTGCGTCGCCGCGCGTCGAGCCCTTCAGCGGGCACGCCGGAGGCAAATGCGCGACGAGGCAAGTGAGGGTCAGCTGTACGATGCTTACAAATTGAGTAAGAAGACTCTGCAGCTGGCCATCACACAGGCCAAGACCATAGGCCGAGAGGAGATGCTGGATGAACTCAGTCGAAATCCGTGGGGCCGCCCATACCGGTATGCGCGCAAACAACTGCGTGGACAGGCCGCCCCATTAACTGAGACCCTCCAGCCCCGCCTCCTCAGGGAAGTCGTGGCGGTGCTGTTCCCCGCAAGGACTGACTTGCAGACGCCGGCAATGGCACCGCCAAATACCGGATGTGACACTGACGCCGCCCCCATATCCCCTATAACAGATGGTGAAATGGGAGCGGCGATCTTACGGCTCCGCGCCAAGAAGACCGCCCCAGGGCCCGATGGAGTTCCAGGCCGGGTGTTGGTCTTGGCCCTGGGAGCGCTTGAGGCCCGTTTCAGGGGACTGCTCGACGCGTGCCTAGCACAAGGGCGGTTCCCCTCGATTTGGAAGCAGGGTTTACTCGTCTTGCTCAGGAAGGAAGGTCGTCCTCATGACTCGTCGTCAGGACTTCGGCCCATTGTGCTGCTGGATGAGGCGGGCAAGCTCTTTGAGCGCATAATCGCTGCCCGCATCAAAGATCACTTGCGCACAGTGGGCCCGGATCTGGCCACCAGCCAATACGGCTTCCGGGAGGGACGTTCCACGGTGGACGCAATTTTACACGTAAAGTCCCTCTCCGAAGCAGCCGTCGCGGGGGGTGGGGTGGTATTGGCAGTCTCGTTGGACATCTCCAACGCCTTTAACACCCTCCCCTTCAGCTGTGTGGCTGAGGCGCTCCGGTACCATTGTGTGCCGGTGTACCTCCGACGGGTTCTGGAGGACTACCTGCTGGACAGGAGTGTCGTCTGCGTCGATGGGGATGGAGAGTTGTTCCGCCGGCGAGTCGAGTGCGGTGTTCCACAGGGGTCGGTACTAGGGCCCCTCCTGTGGAACATCGGATTCGATTGGGTGCTGCGCGGTGCTCTCCCTCCCGGAGTTGACGTCGTTTGCTACGCGGACGACACTCTTGTCACAGCGAGGGCGGCGAACTTCGCCGAAGCGGTCGCACTATCGGAGTCTGGAGTGGCAGTAGTCATCGACCGGATCCGACGGTTGGGCCTTCAGGTGGCCCTCAGCAAGACGAAAGCCCTGTGTTTCCACGGGCCTCGTAGGAAGCCACCAGTGGGAGCGCAGCTGGACGTGGGGGGTGTAGCCGTCGAGATAGGGGCCGAAATGAAGTACCTCGGCCTCGTACTTGACGGCAGGTGGAAGTTCCACGCACACTTTAAGTGCCTCGCCCCCAAACTCGTTGCTGCCGCTGGTGCGCTTAGCCGGCTCCTGCCCAATACGGGGGGACCCAGTGCGTGCTGCCGTCGCCTGTACACCGGGGTGGTGAGGTCGATGGCCTTGTACGGCGCGCCGGTGTGGGCGGAATCCCTGGGCGCCCGTAATAAGGCCCTGCTGCGGAGACCGCAGCGGGTCATGGCGAACAGGGTAATCCGCGGATACCGCACCATATCACACGGCGCAGCGTGCGTATTGGCGGGGACCCCACCCTGGGACCTCGAGGCTGAGGTGCTCGCGGCCGTTTATCGTCGGAGCGCTGAGGCCCGACAAGGCGGCGGTGCTGTCGCGCCCGAAGAACTGAGGCGCGAGCGGCAGCAAGCACACGAGCAAGCACTGGGAAAGTGGCAGGAACGGCTCGCGGAGCCGGAGGCCGGGCGTCTGACTATAGAGGCCATTCGCCCGGTCCTCAAGGAATGGATGAGCCGCCGGCAAGGGGCGCTAACCTATCGCTTCGTGCAGGTACTGTCCGGACACGGTTGTTTCGGGAAGTACCTGCATGGGGTGGCACAGAGGGAAGCGACCCCAAGGTGCCACGAGTGCGGCTGCGACGTGGACTCCGCCCAGCACACGCTGGAGCGATGTCCAGCTTGGACTGTGCAACGCGGTGTCCTCGTCGCCCAAACCGGAGGGGACATTTCGCTGCCGACGCTGGTTCGGGCCATGGTCGGCAGCCCCCAGGCATGGGATGCGGTCGTGTCCTTCTGTGACGATGTAATGTCGTCCAAAGAAACGGCGGAGCGGGTCCGAGAGGCAGACCCTCTGTCTGACCCAATCCGCCGTAGAAGGACCGGCCGACGGAGGCGGGCCGAAGAGCGGCTGATGCCTCCGTAATGAGGGCCGCGGGCGCCGGGACGGGGGTCTTGGCGCCGACGCTTGGCCCTCGCGGTTGAAGGGCGCGTTCGTGTTCTGACGCGCCCTCTCATAGTGTAAAAGCCGGGTTCAGCCTGGTAACGTAAGAAGGGGTCTGAAAGGCCAGTCGCTGGGGGGGTCACGGCGAAGCATGTGAAGACGTATCACGTGCACCCCCCCACTTAGCGACTTGGAGGAACACCGTGGAGTTTAGTCGGTGTGAGTCCGACATAACCCTTCCGCTGCCCCCGCGGCGGTTGGTGTATCCATAACGGATTCTCCACGATAAAAAAAAAAAAAAAAAAAAAGGCTAGTTATCTTTAAATAATTTTGACAGGAAATAAAAATGTTAGTTTCAATAACTTCCAGAGTCTACCCTCACGCCTGAAGGAGCATTCTTTTAAAAAATTGATCTTGATTTCAAACTCCTTAGCAACCTTATCTTTATACTATGCCTATTCTGAATAAATCATTTTCATTATCATAAAGAATTCCTTTGCTATCTTTTTAATCTTTCAAACGTACTGGCACATAAAAAATCACATATCCTCACGCCTGTATTCCCCGAAGGGGTAGGCAGAGGTGTTGTTATCACAACACACACTTTTCACCGAAGATGATTAAGTGCCAACGTGACAGATGGTGAGTCTATCGCCGTCTCAGGCACTATACATACGTCTTTGAATTACTTCTCAGAAATATGCAGGTTTCCTCACGATGTTTTCCTTCACCGTAAAGCACGTGGTGTGAAATCACTGTACGTAAGTTTATTTAGAAAAACTCATTGGTACAGGCCCCGCTGGGATTCGAACTTGCGTCGCTTGCGTAGCAGGCTTCTGCTCAAACCCCAAGGCCACCACGGCAACATAAAAAATACATTTAATTTATAATGTAATGTTTATACAATAAATAAAACAATATTATTTGGTATCAAAAATGCTAGAAATATCACGATGTATACTCGCACTAAAATAACTGAATTAAAAAACGGACAAGTTAAATCTTTTTGGAGAAGTCAAGACAACATTGAATGAAATCGGGCCTAAAATACGCGACTGCTTGAAATAGTTATGATCGACAGCTTTTTTAGCTTCCGTACCCAATGGGTAAAGCAGAACCCCATTACGAAGACTGTCCATCTGTCCGTCTGTTACACTGTATCTCATGAACAATGATAGTAAGACAGTTGACAACAAATACTACGAAATGGATGGCAATAAACGTGATTTTTGCTATATTTTATAGATAATGTGGGGAGCCTATCTACACTACTATTATAAAGAGGAAAGATTTGTATTTTCATGTGTATGTTTGTAATAAATAAACTCAAAAACTACTGTGACGATTTCAAAAATTCTTTCACTAATTGAAAGCTACATCATTAGCGAGTAATATAGGCTTTATTTTATCCCCGTACTCCCACGGGAACGAGAACTACGCGGGTGAAACCGCGTGACGTCCGTTTGTAATATATATAGGGATAATGGTATATTTCAAATTAAAAATATCAAAGCTAAGAAGTTTTTAATACGCGCTGCTAAAGCGATCATAGTTGGCCGTCTGATGGCAAGCGATTAGCCGCAAATTTAGATCGTATATTTTTGGTAACATTACAGCGACATTTAGTGCGAGAATAATCAAAATTACCTAAACGCCTGTTCACATTTCTCCACTTGACTTAAAACCTTGCCTATTCTTTCGTTCAAGATTTTAGCATTTTTGTCCGGCAATGGAGGCAAAATGTCTCTGATCACTGCACTGTTCTTCTTGTGAAACATATCACTTAATTTAACACCTATTGAGGCTTCGTACAAGCTCCTTATGGAGTCCACGGTCCTTTTCCGGAACACACACAAATTGTCCAACATCAAATTATGATACACATTGTATTTCTTCAATAATCTATACCCATGCAACAACCCTGATTCATTATCCAAGAAAAGAAGCAAGCCGCTGTCCATTTTCTTAGCCAAATTATGCGCAGGCCCGTCCATAATGTTCACATTCCATTGGTAATTAAATAAATTGTTCACTATTCGGTCCAGATTAGCTGTTAAATAGTCGAATATTATCAAATCTGACCATTGTGCAAGCTCCACAAATGACGCTATTGTTTTCTTATTTAAATCTGTTTCAATATAACTGAAATGATCAGTGCTATCTTTGCTCACAGTTTTCACGTTTTTAGTTCTGAGTTTATTAATCAGAATTTGCTTAGATTCAATTGTGTCATTTTCTCTCATGGACATCTTCATAATGTCAAATTTATTCAAATGTCGACTTGAAGGTTTGAATATTTCAGGTATAGACGCTGATTCTAGACTTGGGATGTACTGGGTTAACACAACAGCTCTATTCGTATTCCATTGAGCTACAGCAATGTCATTTGCAACATTTTCCCACAGCTTATCTTTTAAATCGATTACTTTTACTACAGACGGCGCTAAATTCGTAAGGTTTAGGAGCCTTCCAACGTAAAAACTGAATATTTCTCCTTGAATTTGATCTGTATTTTGCCTGTATCTGACGCAAGCTTGTATACCATCTCGGAAAGTAACTAATCTGTTCTGCATTCTACCACAACCAACTTCCATTTTGATAACTTCGCTTTGGTTGACGTATTTCTCCCAGATTTCAGCTGTGTTGTGTCCATAACCTTGTGGCATTGAATTTTCGACTTCCGGACCCCAAAACACATCATCATACAAAACCGTTTTGTCGTTAGGAACGAATTTGTTAGCTAAAACATTTGCTATAGTATGTTTTTTGGTTATTTTATTATCCTTCAAGATATCTTTCATATTTTCCGTTAATCCTCTAGGATAGACTTCCCTAATGTACTTCGTATCGGAACCAATGAAAGACACTTTTGAATATCTGTCATTCTCTTCAAAATCCTTTGTCTCTTTAAAAGAATTTAAAGTTCTAGTTATAGGAAGTCTTGAATCATTAACAATTACTTTTCTAGAATTTAATTCTTCATTTCTATTACCTGCCATTAGTATAACGCCTATAGATAGGCCGAAAATAAAACTAATTATAACACTTAAACAACAAAAAGTGTAGAAATTATGTTCTTTTTTAATCCGTTTTGTTTCTCTCCTGCAAATGTGGTTTTCATACAGTACATATGATTTTTTTCCGTCCATAGGTATGTTATGGAAATTAAGTCTCATTAAATCATTAGCTTCTTCAACTGTAGGTATTCTTTGACAGTCCATTTTCACTTCTGTGGACTCCATTTTGATTTCAGCCTTCACTGGTCTCTCCTTGATTCCATGCTGAGTTTCTGTAACAATGAAAAATCGTGTTAATCTTTTGCTATCTCCGTTATCAATCTGTTACCCAACTAAGGCGAAGCAAAAATTTGGTTTAGACAACTCCAAATGAAGAGATGCATGAATGAGTATGATGGGAAAGAAGTATGTAAGGATCTCAGAAGGCTAGTTTCCGAATCGGCGGTCAATTCTTAGACATATTCAGTTTAGGCCCTGGTAAGGCATTTTCATCGTAACAAGTGGCAAACGGTGTACTCAGCCTACCCCCTTAATACCATCATAATTTGACAAATGAGGTATCGTTGAATGCATCTTGATTGACCGTTGGTTACTAGGCTATATAAGATCTCATAAAATTTAATTTAACTACTTGTTAGATATGAGATATTTAATTTGTAAAAATGTCTAAATGCCTAGTTGGTCAACTCTACGGTAAATAAGGTCCAGGGTATTCGATCCTGACGAAGTGTTATTAGGTTTTCCCATCTGGGATCTCCCAATAGTAGCCCGGAGTCTGGATCAGTGCCTCGTCCCCTATTACATGGGACTTAAACATAATTTGCGAAATAGGTGTATTCTTAAGTGCACAAATTTGTATTCGATTTAATTTTATATTCTCACGCATATAACAACACCCATTTTTCACCAAATATGATTAAGTGTCAAACGTGATAGATGCTGAGTATATCGTCGTCTCAGGCACTATACATACGTCTCTGAATTACTTCTCAGACAGTTGCAAGTTTCCTCAAGATGTTATCCTTTACCGTAAAGCAAGTGGTGTGGAATCACTGTTCATAAGTTTTTTAGGAAATTTCACTGGTGTAGATAAATGCTTGCAGCTCAAACACCATGGCTCTTATTATTTTATTTTACGGTGGACGTCTCGTTCATAGGCAACAGAAGCTTACCATCAGACGGACTTAACAAAAATCAGGTAATATACAGTAGGTACATCAGCCAGAGCTATAAAACAGAGCAGGTTTCGAACACCCGTCATAAATATAATACCGGAAGAGAGAGATTAGTTCAAGTAAATTATCTTGTCATTTAACTATAGCTGTAATTAAGTGGTTTTATCTCTGTACAGGTATCATGGTAATCTACTGCAGCCTATGAACGTGACCAACACCAAGGGTGGCACTCGCGCGTGGACTCCTTATAAATAATACCTGATGGTAAGCTACTGCAGCCTATGAACGTGACCAACACCAAGGGTGGCACTCGCGCGTGGACTCCTTATAAATAATACCTGATGGTAACCTACTGCAGCCTATGAACGTGACCAACACCAAGGGTGGCACTCGCGCGTTGACTACCTTATAAATAATACCTGATGGTAAGCTACTGCAGCCTATGAACGTGACCAACACCAAGGGTGGCAAGTTTTGATTTAAAACTTTTATAAACATTGTTCTATTTTATAAAATGCACCTTTGTATGGCAAAGCGCTGTTAATTTGTAAAAATCAAGGGTAGAAAAAAATCGACGCATGATGTAGGAACACAACTTCCTTTCCCGCTTGTATTCCCCGAAGGAGGCAGAGGTGTTGTTATATCCGTCAGGACCAGCCACAGTACATATACAACCTTACTACAACCAGTATCCCTATCACGGGTTTACCGTTTTCGTAATCTCAATGGGTCACACTTGAAAATCAGTTCTAGATTGAACTGGAGCCCAGTTTGGTCTGCGAGTATAGTTGAGTTGTGGCCCTTTGATAAATAAATAAATAAATATGCTCACGCCATCCCAAGAGGGTCCCCGAAGGGGTAAGCAGAGGTGTAACAACACCCACATTTCATCGAATATGATCAAGTGCCAACGTGACAGTAGTGAGTCCATCGCCGTCTCAGCCACTATACATATGTCTTTGAATTACTTCTCAGACATATGCTTCGTCGCGATGTTTTCCTTCACCGTAAAGCACGTGGTGAATCACTGCACATAAGTTTTGCTCAAACCCCAAGGCTAGGTAAGGGCTATTATAATATTAGTATAGATATTATATTATAATATTAGCATAGGCTCTTATTGACAGTGACGGACTTACACACGTCATATACATCCGTCTCTTAATAGGAGTTAAACTATCATGGCATTAAAAGGTCACGGTAAGGCCCCAGAACCGTAAAATAAGACGGCCAAGTCAAATAAAAGTCATGTTGAACAAAATTCTTAACAAGTTAACTAAAAAAACGAGAGTAAACGAAGCACGAATAAAAAAGTTTCAAAAACTCGGGTCGACCACAAAAAAAGCATGTTTACTCGTTATAGATCTATTAAGAGTAACCAATACGGGTTATTTGTGGAACATCTTTTTGTTTTTTACCCCTGTTCAAACGTTTGTTGCAACGCAAAATTATTAAGTAACACTTGTTTGAAAAAATATTTTTTTTACATACATATGCTCACGCCTGTAGTCCCCGAAGGGGTAGGCAGAGGAGTTGTAACAACAACACCCACATTTCACCGAAGATGATTAAGTGCCAACGTGACAGATGGTGAGTGCATCGCCGTCTCAGACACGTTAACATACTTCATTGAATTACTTCTCAGAAATATGCAGGTTTCCTCACGATGTTTTCGTTCACCGAAAAGCACGTGGTGTGAAATCACTGTACATAAGTTTTTTTAGAAAAACTCATTGGTACAGGCCCCGCTGGGATTCGAACTTGCGTCGCTTGCATAGCAGGCGACTGCTCAAACCTCAAGGCCACCACGGCTCTTTATATTTTTTTTTATGATCAAAAACATTATTTTATTGGGTATGTTTATTGGGTTCCCCTTCCCGTGGGAGTACGGGGATAACATAAAGTCTTTTTACTCGATGATGATGTAGCTTTCCAATGGTCATAGAATTTTTGAAATCGACACAGTAGTTTTTGAGTTTATTAATTACAAACATACACACAGAAATACTAATATTTCTTCTGTGTAGACTGTAGATATAGATTATTTCAATCTCGCGTGTAAAGTAAGTGCTGACTAATATTATATGTGGGTCTTATTTTTATTTCACCGACTAAGATGAGAGAAGATTTTACTAGAATTGAAATATATAAATATTTGATGGCTTGCATTCACGTCATACTTGTGTACAAGCCCTGCATGTGGGGGCTCGTCATCTCTACACATTTAGTTATAAGTACAACTATTAGACTTTTACTTTTATGTTAATTTTTATCGACATTTGTGCATTGGAACTGTGTCCATGGGCTTACATTTCTTAAGTGATTTATTTTGTATTTTTAAAATTGTTTTATATTTTTGAACAGAGTAATTACTGAGTTTCTTGTCAGGTTCTTCTCAGTAAAAGCAACCTTCCGAACCTGGCGGTAGCGTGTATATCATCTCCCTGGCCTTATCCCATACACTGGGGTCGGCACTTGATTCAACCCGATGTGGCTGATCACCTGATTTTTACACGAAGCGACTGTAATCTGACCTTCGCAACCCCTTTAACGAGGAAAATCTGTAATCTGGGTTAAACCAGTTGTCAGACTATTTTAGGCCTCCGACTGACCTGTAACGATTGCCAAAGATGATAAATTGGCAACCGGTAGCATGTATAATCCTGTATAATTATGTCGTTCTGACGATTTGAAAGTACTTTGTTAAAAGTCTAATCGAATAAAGATATTTATAACTTTGATGGATTCCAATGGCCTTGAGAGTATGCGGCACTTTTCAACCTTATATCTAATACATATACTAACGTCTATATCCCCCGAAGAGTTAGGAGAGATGTACCTACTTGCAGTACACCCACATTACACCAGTTATGTTTAAGTCCCGTGTAATAGGGGGCGAGCTTATTGCTATAATTGCTTGGTGCATAATCCAGGCTGTTACTAGGAAATTACAGATAGAAAAATCCGTGCTATTCTATTGGGTTTCTCAGCGTCGAACTCGACGTAGGCATGCATAGACGATAAAGTTCAATTTCGTATCTTTGAATCGGTTACTTGAAGTCGAGTGCCACCTTACCACCTACCTTGCAGAATAACGCGAAAGGACCTCATGTCCCATAATCGCGATTAGGACCACTAAGCTAACATGACAGTTCTTTATGTATCTAAACAAATTGCGTGGAATCTAGATAAATCATTTAATTATTCTCAGATTTCCTTATGATGTTTTTCTTCACCGTATGACAATGCTGCTTAGTTTAGATTAGATTAGATTATATTTTGTTGCATGACAGCCATGTTTTTTTTAATATTCAAACAGTTTTTATTCTTAGATCGTATAAAGCGACTCCTAAATCACAAGGGAAGGAAAATTTTGACGCAAGAAGTGCGTTTACGAGTAGCTCAGTTGGCTGTCAACTGCATGGTTTGCAGAGGTCGTGGGTTAGAGTCCCGCCTATGTATATGAATATACACTCGTTGGTACCAAACCTGGTTAACCATCCCACAATACGAATGTCGTAACCTTATTTAAATAAATATTATAATAATAAGACATCAACCTGTAGAATGTTCCCACGTGCTCTTTAGAAAACCAAATACTCATTCACAAGCAAGTTTAAGTATACAAAAATCTCATTGTCCAAAACTTATTAATATTAATACAGCATAAATAAAAATTAAGGGGTATTATGCGCTCTGAGTTAGTTCCGCACGCGACCTGAGTAGGCGGGGCGGACAGAGGCTCTCAAACTGTACTAGCACGGGGGTCATAACTTATAAGGCACTAGCAGACGTCACGCGGTTTCACGCGCTTAGTTCCCGTTCCTGTGGGAGTACGGGGATAAAATATAGTCTATGTTACTCGCTGATGATGTAGCTATCCATTACTTAAATAATTTTTCATATCGGTCAAGTAGTTTCGGAGCCTATTCAATGCAAATAAACAAACAACAAAATCAATCAAATCTTTCCTGTTTATAATATTAGTGTACTCACTGTAAGCAGTACGGAATTTAAGAGTAAATCGTTCGAAATGACACACTCACACAGACGTGCGCATCTACGAGGTTATAAGCGGCCTCGGCGTAATGTCATTAAGGAGTATCACCTCGTTCGTTTATTAATTTAATGGCGACGAGCTTGAGTACAGTTATTCCGACAATGTCAAGCGATTGTTAAGAAAAAGCTCTTGTAATCTTGGAGGAACCCATTAGATTCTTCTGTACTCCTATCACGAGTTTGCCACCGTTTTCGTAATATACACTCGCTAGCGTCACTCGCAATATTTGTATGAGATATTTTAGTTGTTCACGTCACCGCTGGGAGTCGCTGCACAATTTTTCATACTAATATTCGGCGGCGGCGCCAGCGAGTATAGATTACGAGAACAGTGGCAGACTCGTGATACTGACGTTTTATTCCAGCGCGGTGTGACCTCGTCGACGATTGCGTATACGTCATTTGCGTTTTACAGACATTTTTCTAAACTTCAAACCGACATTTCGATGACAGAATATTTTAAAAATTTCGAAGAAAAAGAAAATCGGACAGCGAGGAATCCAATGGGTTCCTCCACAATTTTTTTCAATTTACAAGATATTTTTCTCAACAATCACTTGACATTGGCGGAATAGTTTTACTTAAGCTCATCGCCATTACATAAATAAAGGAAAAGGAAAAATTTGGACTGCCCTATGCATGCAAACATTCTTATTGAAATAGTTTTATCTTAAAATTGGTCTAGATTCCATACTATTTAGTAAACTTGTCATAAATGACAATTATATACTGTGGTATGTCATGTGTGCATGTGTGACTTACCATGAGTTTGTATTGCCATAATCGTCCGTCTCATCGTATGAGACAGATGTATATAATTTGTATAAATCATACATACAATACATCAAGACTATGATAGTAACAGCTCCTGCGTAGACTTAATTTCATGTATCAAACTCAAAAATATCTTTATTCGATTAGACTTTCAACAAAGTACTTTCAAATCCTCAGAATTACATAATTATACAGTATTATACATGCTACCGCCAGGTTCGGAAGGTTGCTTTTACTGAAAAGAACCTGGCAAGAAACTCAGTAATTACAATTTTAAAAATCCAAAATAAATCACTTTAGAAATCATCACGCTAAGACCTATCGCGGATAAATAAATTAATTAATTTGGGCCGGCCGGTGGTGTGGGATGCCACGTGTGTCGATACGTTGGCTCCGTCCCATCTCCCCGGCACTGCTGTGGCGGCCGGTGCTGCTGCTGTTCAGCAGGAGTGCCTCAAGCATAGGAAATATGCTTGCTACGGTCAAGGATACATATTTTCTGCGTTTGCGGTTGAAACTCTGGGACCTTGGGGTCCAGATGCTCATCAACTTTTCAAAGAGGTTGCACGTCGTCTGGTAGAAGCTTCTCGTGACAAGCGGACTGGGGTTACCTCGCTCAGAGAATCAGCATTGCTATTCAACGTGGCAATGCTGCCAGCCTTCTTGGCACGATCCCGAGAGACACCGATTTGGGCCAAGTTTTCTACTTGTAATTAGTTTTTAGTAATTTTTATTATATTAATTTATATGTTTAACCCCATAAAACGGCTTGAAGCCACTTGAACTAATAAAAGGAACACTTTCATGCAGTCTCACAAAATACTAAACATACAGACAAAATATTCTTCCATTCATCCACAAACAAATCACATTCAGGATGATTATCCAGGAGAGTGTTGAATACTGTGAGAGTGCGCGGGAGAGGCCTGAACGACTGTGCGGATAAAATTACCGTAAGCCCAAAGTAACTATTCCACGCGAACGAAATCGCAGGTAGAAGGCAGTTAAAAAGACGATATCATGGCCGCGTACTTTGAGAACCTCTGTCCAACGTGAACCATAAAAACAATTACACACAAACAGCCGCATTAATTATCGTTATTAGTAAATTACAGGTTACCGAATAATTGGAGGGTACGGACAATAATGCGGGTATCATAAACGCTTACTTATCCGCGCCTCAATGAAAACATTTCAATAATATTGATCCTTTTTTTAACATGATTACAGCTTTTTTTTCGGCGATTATTTTGCTATAATAACAAAATTAATTACCCTCGTAAATAGCAATTATGAATGTCAACATTAAAATGTACAGATAAATAAATATATCTGGTTTCTTATTCACACAAAAAAAGCCAAAAATAAAAATTTCTGGTGACCGTCAGTCTCTCCCGTGGTACTCTAGTTTCGTTATCGCCCCGTAAGATGGAAGCCTCACGTCTGAGCTACCATAACTTGACAGATGTCGGCGAAATTTACTGTCGTAATGTAATTATATTTTATGAGTTTTTCGGTGCCTGAAAACATGGTCAAAACGATGTTTTCTATAAATGAAACCTAGCTAGATCTATTTTTTGTGAGTGTGTATGTAAGTAATGTTGTTACAACACCTCTGTTTACCCCTTCGGGGACTCTTCTGGGATGGCGTGAGAATATATATGTATAAAATATATACCGTATATAAGAATGTATATACGGTATATATTTTCATAAAAAAACCAATATAAAAAAAAAATCTCAGTCTGTAAGTCTGTCTGTTTTTTCCGGCGACAATTACACTTTTTTTATATTTAATAGTAAAGTATAGATTGTGTTTTGTAGATAAAAAACATGTGAATTAAAAAAAACTTGGATTGAAAATAAACTAAATTCGTTTTCGAAAAAAATTGAGTTATGCCCCTATTCTCCTAAGGGTGTGTATATATGTATATATTAGTAATCTGATGCAGCTTTTGAAGGCCCTTTTCTCCAGACCAAGGTCTTGATTTAAGCGCTCACGTCAAAACACCAGGTTTGATCCCTCGAATTTTATTAAAAAGATTACGTTCAAGATTGTATCTCAAAAATATGACAAGGGTCCTTGCAGATTGACAGGTTAAAAAAACACTCCTCAATACACAGGAAATTAATCACAATTGACAATCAACCGAGTTTTTATCTCATGCCTTTAAACGAGCAACATACATATGCTCACGCCTGTATTCCCCGAAGGGGTAGGCAGAGGTGTTGTTATCACAACACACACTTTTCACCGAATTTGATTAAGTGCCAACGTGACAGTTGGTGAGTCCATCGCCGTCTCAGACACTTTACATACGTCTTTGAATTACTTCTCAGAAATATGCAGGTTTCCTCGCGATGTTTTCCTTCACCGTAAAGCACGTGGTGTGAAATCACTGTACATAAGTTTTTTTAGAAATACTCATTGGTACAGGCCCGCTGGGATTCGATCTTGCGTCGCTTGCGTAGCAGGCGAATGCTCAAACCCCGAGGCCACCACGGCTTACAATATCATTACAATACATAAATTTGGCCGACATCTGTCAAGTTATGGTAGTTCAGACGTGAGGCTTCCATCTTACGGGGCGATAACGAAACTAGAGTACCACGGGACGAGACTGACGGTCACCGGATTATTTTTATCTTTTTTTTCCTTTTACAGCATACGAGAAAACGTCATCGAAAAGACGCGGTCAATCTGGTTCAAAAAACTTATGTGCAGTGATTTCACACCACGTGCTTTACGGTGAACGTAAACATCGTGAGGAAACCTGCATATTTCTGAGAAGTAATTCAAACACGTATGTATAGTGTCTGAGACGGCGAGACTCAGAAAAAGTGGGTGTTATTATTACAGAACCTCTGCCTACCCCTTTGTGAAATACAGGCGCGAGCATATGTATGTACCGTATACTTTCATAAGCATTTTAAAAGCTAATTTACAATCACAAATAGACATTTCAATTTTAAATATAACAGTACAATACAGATTTCAAATATATACATAAAATAGTTTATTTTTTATTTATATTGTATATGTATTATCATAATTTTTTTATGAAATATAAATAATTACGTTATTTTTTTTTTTTTCAAATTAACACCTGCCATGTCTGTATGTGCATCACCCAAAGGTTGACTGGTAGAGAATGCCGATGGCATTAAGTCCGTCTGTGCATCTATTACAGGATGTTTTTAAATAAATAATTAAAAAACACTTTTGATATGATAAAGATTCGTTGGTGTAGTTCGCAAGCGGTACTGCACAAGAAGAGGTACTGGTTCCAACCCCTGGTCGGGCAAAGTGTTATTGGGTTCTTCCATCTGTACTATCCCAGTATCAGCCAGGAGTCTGGATCAGTGCCCGGTTAATAACAATAGGAGGAGCTCCCTATTCACCATCATCATCATCATATCAGCCATAGGACGTCCACTGCTGAACATAGGCCTCTCCCAATGATTTCCACCTCACCCGGTTGGATGCGGCCTGCATCCAGCGGGTCCCCGCGGCCTTGACCAGATCGTCCGTCCATCTCGCGGGGGGGCGCCCTACGCTGCGCTTGCTGGTACGTGGTCTCCACTCGAGAGCTCTACTGCCCCAGCGGCCATCAGTCCTTCGAGCAATGTGGCCTGCCCATTGCCACTTAAGCCTGCTAACCCGATTGGCTATGTCGGTCACCTTAGTACGTCTACGGATCTCCTCATTTCTGATTCGATCTCGTAGCGAGACACCAAGCATAGCTCTTTCCATGGCACGCTGAGTGACTTTGAGCCTATTCAAGAGGCCTACAGTTAGAGACCACGTCTCGGCACCGTATCCCCTATTACATGGGACTTAAAAATAACTATATCTCAGACAACACATAGTAGAGCTCGTGGCACAGTTCCTATTGCGCATATCATTCGATCAGCGAAGTTAATCAACCCTGACCCTAGCCAGTAATTGGATGGGTCAGTCGGAGGCCTAAAATACTCTGACAACTGGTTTAACGCAGATCGCAGATCGCTCGTCAAAGGGATTGCGAAGGTCAGATGACAGTCGCTTCATATAAAAGTCAGGTGATCAGCCGCATCGGGTTGAATCAAGTGCCGACCCCAACAATGTATGGGATAAGGCCAGGGACGATGATGATATGGTACACGAAGTACCAGGCGCACATAACGGACAAGGAGTTAATAAGTGGATTGCGACTAACACTGGAGCCACATCGGGTTGAATCAAGTGCCGACCCCAACAATGTATGGGATAAGGCCAGGGACGATGATGATATGGTACACGAAGTACCAGGCGCACATAACGGACAAGGAGTTAATAAGTTGATTGCGACTAACATGGAGCCACATCGGATTGAATCAAGTGCCGACCACAACAATGTATGGGATAAGGCCAGGGAGAAGATGATATGGTACACGAAGTACCAGGCGCACATAACGAACAAGGAGTTAATAAGTTGATTGCGACTAACATGGAGCCACATCGGGTTGAATCAAGTGCCGACCCCAACAATGTATGGGATAAGGCCAGGGAGAAGATGATATGGTACACGAAGTACCAGGCGCACATAACGAACAAGGAGTTAATAAGTTGATTGCGACTAACATGGAGCCACATCGGGTTGAATCAAGTGCCGACCCCAACAATGTATGGGATAAGGCCAGGGAGATGATGATATGGTACACGAAGTACCAGGCGCACATAACGGACAAGGAGTTAATAAGTTGATTGCGACCAACATGGAGCCACATCGGGTTGAATCAAGTGCCGACCCCAACAATGTATGGGATAAGGCCAGGGAGATGATGATATGGTACACGAAGTACCAGGCGCACATAACGGACAAGGAGTTAATAAGTTGATTGCGACCAACATGGAGCCACATCGGGTTGAATCAAGTGCCGACCCCAACAATGTATTGGATAAGGCCAGGGAGATGATGACATCGACGATATCTTAATTAAAAAATTGAGTCACCACAATAATTTATCCAATTGAAAATTTTATTGCAACCCACGACTTCGTATTGTCAAATTAATAAAATTACCACTCAATAACTGCTTAGCCGACTTTCACCGCGAAGTATTGTGTGTTTATAGAAAACGTCGACTCATCATATATAATTTGTGTTAGAAAGTGTCTGTCAACATATCAATATTACATTGTAAATATCAAAATAATTGTGCTATGGCAATATTGGGTTTATAGTGAGGCAACAGCGCACTTCTTTAAAAAATACAGATTGAAGTGTCTATACAAGTTTTGTGGATAGATAGGGTATATATAGTTGACATTTTGAGCATTGGAAATGTGTCCATAAGCCATGTGTCCAATATTTATTTATTGATCACCAACGAGTACATCTCAAACAAAAAAAAAATGGAGCTTCTTAATTACAGGTGAAAACTGCGTGCATTTTTAAATACTAGCGGACGTCACGCGGTTTTACCCGCGTAGTTCCCGTTCCTATAGGACTACAGGGATAAAATATAAGCTTTGTTTCTTGTTGATGATGTAGCTATTAATTGCTGAAAGAATTTTCAAGATCGGTCCAGTACTTTTTGAGCCAATTCGTTACAAACATACTTCAGGCTAGTCATATCTTGGCATATCTCCATCACCGAAGGGTCCTCGAGGGGGTAAGCAGAGGTGTTGTAATAACAATACCCACATTAAATCGAATATGATTAAGTGCCAACGTGTCAGAGGTTGAGTCTATCGCCTTATAAGGCACTATACATACGTCTTTGAATTACTTCTCAGACATATGCAGGTTTCCTCACGATGTTTTGAAAACTCATTGGAGCAGGCCCCGCTGGGATTCGAATTTGTGTGGCGACCACGGCCCTCATTATTTCTAATCCTATGTGGGTGAGCCACACCGTCGGACACATCCTCGCCGAGTGCCCAGCATTCGGGAAAGAGCGCTTTGAGGCGGAACAACGGATGGGGGCGGGTATCGTGGTGGAAAAATTGGGGAATTTGCTGCGAAGTAAGGATACCCAGGAAGAATTCGTGGCATATTGCCAGAAGGTAGCGACCTGCGTTGCTGCCAGAAATAGGTAAGGGACAGGAGAAGGAAGAAATTAATAAATAAATAAATAAATAAAAAGTAAATATTGATTATAAGGAGTAATTAAATAGAAGCAAAGAAAATTGGAAATCTTTTATTATATAAGGAAAAACAATTAAAATTTTTACACACAATTATTATAAAGATACACAAGATCCCTGAGTAAATTCAGGAGAAACACAGAAAAGGCCTACAGGGCCGTTAATAAAAAAAAACAATCTTATGTGGGTAAAACCATGTAAGAACGAGATAAATATTAAATGCGAGCGCATTTCAAATACAGTTACATCACCAAGTTTGTGATCCAAAGAAGTATATACAAAGACAAACAGACAATGAGTGTTTCACGATTACTATAGATATTTCGCAATCGAGACGACTCGATCTATCGATCGCCTATCGGATCCTAAGATCTATAACGAGCGAGTGATCTATGGGTCATATTTGTAAGATGATGACGATCTTACATTCTAAATGTAACGGATAGTTTTGGGATTTGCAAAAGTATATAAAGTCTAATCTTTTGGACGAACAGTTCAGACTCAAAATCAAAAATATCCTTATTCGATTAGACTTTTAATAAAGTACATTCAAATCGTCAGAATGACATAATTATTCAGTATTACGAGCCGTGGTGGCCTCGGGGTTTGAGCAGTCGCCTGCTACACAAGCGACGCAAGTTCCAATCCCAGCGGGGCCTGTACCAATGAGTTTTTCTAAAAAACTTAAGTACAGTGATTTCACACCACGTGCTTTACGGTGAAGGAAAACATCGTGAGGAAACCTGTATATTTCTGAGAAGTAATTCAAAGACGTATGTGTAGTGCCTGAGACGGCGATAGACTCACCATCTGTCACGTTGGCACTTAATCAAATTCGGTGAAATGTGGGTGTTGTTGTTACAACACCTCTGCTTACCCCTTCCGTGCCCATAATTGCTGAGTTTCTTACCGGGTTCTTCTCAGTAAAAGCAACCTTCCGAACTTCCTTATTCATCCTGTATATCATGTCAATCTGAAGATTTCAAACTAATTTGTTAGAGTCTAAATAAAATCAAATAAATATATTTTATAGTAACTGTGCCCACGGTTTCACCCGCGATAGCAGAGCCTAAACTTTCATCCCCTTTTTTATCGCCTTAGGGGTAGAATTAATCAAAATCCTTTCTTATCGGATGCCTACGTCATAACATGTACCTGCATGCCAAATGTCAGCCCGATCCGTCCAGTGGTTTGGGCTGTGCGTTGATAGATCACTATGTCAGTCAGTCAGTCAGTCAATCACCTTTGAGTTATATGTATTTAAATGTTGCCTGTTCGATATGAAATACATCGCTACCGAGTAACTCTTGAAATAAATTATACCTTTGGACATTCATACTGCGCGTCCCTAAATTCCTGCTATCTTTATGTCCCTTTCTCTCCCTTTATAGTGTGACAAGGATGTAAAAGTAAACTTGATACTTTGTACTTCCTACATAAGTTTAAATATAAGGGTGGTTATACACGAGCAACCAAAATACAATAAGCCATTCACTATTCAACTTATATGTAACAGAGTTTCAGGTTCGAGTCCCGCCTCGTGTTCTTATTTTTAAGAACTTAGAATGTATACATATGTGTTAATCAGTGGTAATGTAGCATTCATATGGTGAAAGATTTTTTAAAATCGGTCTAGTATTTTTTGAGTCAATTGTATACAAACAAACGTACTTAGATACAAAGAGTAATTACTGAGTTTCTTGTCAGGTTCTTCTCAGTAAAAGCAACCTTCCGAACCTGGCGGTATCATGTATAATACTGTATAATTATGTCATTCTGACGATTTGAAAGTGCTTTGTAAAGTCTAATCGTATAAAGATATTTTTGACTTTGACTTTGATTTTGATATCATTTGGAGTGTGTGTTCTTGGTGAGATGTAGGTATACACTAGAGAAGTCTAGACCCTATATATCACCGCACAACCTAAACCGCTGGTCCTAGAGACATGACATTTCAAGGATGTGTTCTGAAGATTTGACGGACTTTTTTTATAGTCTAATTAAATAAAGATATTTTTGAGTTTGAATTGAATTGCAATGCATTAAGCAGTTGCCGGAATGTTGCTTAAATGTTGCTCAAAAGTTGCCCGCGTGTACGCACCTTTATATTGTAGGCGGATCACTACTGACAATAAGGAGTCGCTATTCAATATTATATTCTGAATCTATTGTAAGTATTAATTCCCTTACTTCAATGTTAGTTATGGGGGTTAGTGCGGTAAGCGATTATTCCGACAGTTTATCTGTAAGTAACTGAGTAAATGTTAAATTATTGCTTTCATACAAACGTATACTTTGATATGAATAAGCTGCCATATTCCTTGAAGGGCAGACAGATATGTACTTATAGTACACCCACAATACACCAGTTGTGATTAAGTTTAAATAAAATATTGCTATTTTTTATAAAAACATTAACTTCTATTCATCTGAAAAATTACTTTATCTTCAGAATAGTTACTTTAGGCTACCTTCCTCGATGTTTAACCAATAGGTCCTGAGGACTATTCACAGACATCCAATAGCCCATAGATTTTGTAAAGTATCATACTTTTAAATTCAAAATATCTTTATTTGATTAGACTTTAAATAAAGTACTTCAAAATCGTCAGAACAACAAAATTATACAGTATTATATATGCTACCGCCAGGTTCGGAAGGTTGCTTTTACTGAGAAGAACCTGGCAAGAAACTCAGTAATTACTCTTTTCAAAAAAAATATTATACAATTTTGAGTAATACAATTATAAATCATAAAAAAATATATATAAGCCCATGGGCACAGTTCCAGTGCACAAAAGTCGATATAAAAAACTAAAAGTAGTTACTACGTATAATTGTGTAGCTTGAGATGACCAGCCCCCACTAGCAGCACCTGTTCACAAGTATGACTCACTCTATGGCAAGCACTATACATACGTCTTTGAATTACTTCTCAGATATATACAGGTTTCCTCACGATGTTTTCCTTCACCGTAAAGCACGTGGTGTGAAATCACTGTACATAAGTTTTCTAGAAAATCTCATTGGTACAGGCCCCGCTGGGATTCGAACTTGCGTCGCTTGCGTAGCAGGGGACTGCTCAAACCTCAAGGCCACCACGGCTCTTAGATATATATATATTAAAATTGCATTTCTTAACTCCGACCAACATAAAATACTTTACTTTATAAGATAATGTTTAGTCAGCATGACGTGCACGAGCGCCCAAAAGTTCTAATTCAAATGATTAATGATATGTACCTTTGTGGCATAGATTAGTTACCAATAGATATGTCGAGCGATTCACACACTCCTACTCTACCTACGGTACATATGCATAATCCTGTATAACGGCGGTATCATGTATAATCCAGTATAATTATGTCATTCTGACGATTTGAAAGTACTTTGTAAACTAATCGAATAAAGATATTTTTGACTTTCACTTTGACTTTGATACTTTTAGATCTATGCACAAGCTGTTCCCCGCGGTGCTCCTCAAGTTACACATTAAAATATAAATAGATCTACTTTTTATATAATATAAGTAGACTTTTATTTTTGTTAATTTTTATCGACATTTGTGCATTGGAACTGTGTCCATGGGCTTATGTTTCTTAAGTGATTTATTGAGTTTCTTGCCAGGTTCTTCTCAGTAAAGGAACCTTCCGAATCTGGCGGTAGCATGTATACTCGTGTATAATCGTGTTGTTCTGACGATTTGAAAGTACTTTGTTAAAAGTCTAATCAAATAAAAATATTTTGAATTTTAATGTATGAATGTTTATTTTTCAATATATATGGGCTTTGAATGTCTGGGAATACGCCTCAGGAACTACTGGTTCGATTTAAACATCGAGGAATAATTATATGATGACAGAAGGACTCAAAAATCAAGATTAAAATGTCTGCCTTATTACTTAACCTATCTGCCAGCGAAAGTCATGCTACAATCGGTCCAGCCGGTTCAGTGATCATCCGACAGGTAGACAATTATCTGTATCTTTATATATTTAATTCCACCGGACGTTTGTGTGTCACTGATCTGCTCCTTAGCTGCTGAACCGATTTAATTGTTTTGTATGCCCTTGATGGTTTGGATTCACTAATCAGCCCGGCAGATGGCACTGCAGTCGGTTATAGGACAACGTCTGTCGGGTCCGCTAACTAATACAAGTTGTAATGACACCGAATGTTTGGAGGCTTGCATAAAATAGGCAATGTGATTCAAAAGTGCCTGTCTACACTACTCTACCATAACTAATCTATGACATAATCGTAACTCGATTGTATGTCAACGATCGAGCCGAGGCATCGAGATCTTATCGTCTACGTTTTTGTTACAACTCATCCTTTTCGGAACATCCGCGTCTGTTCTCTTTGTATTTTCGTTGATTTTTAATGAAAGCTTAGCAAATCACAGTTGGAATTTGGATGGGTGAGCGTGCGAACATTGTGCATTGTGATATTTAAAATCTTTCTAGCATCTGCCCTCGACTTCGGCCGCGTGGAATAGTTACTTTGGGCTGAGGCATATTTTAACCCACGATTGGTGACAGAGGAGCACGTGGCACAGTTGCTATTGCGCATATCATTCGATCAGCGAAGTTAAGTAACCCTAGCCCTAGCCAGTAATTGGATGGGTGACCGCCCGAGTTCCCCCGTGCCTCGGAGAGCACGTTAAGCCGTCGGTCCCGGTTGCCAATTTATCATCTTTGGCAATCGTTACAGCTCAGTCGGAGGCCTAAACTAGTCTGACAACTGGTTTAACCCAGATCACAGATTTTCCTCGTAAAAGGGGTTGCGAAGGTCAGAAGGCAGTCGCTTCGTATAAAAATCATGTGATCAGCCACATCAGGTTGAATCAAGTGCCGACTCCAACAATGTATGGGATAAGGCCAGGGAGATGATGGTATTATCGTGATGATATCTATAGCCTATAGCCTGTCTCGATAGCTGGGCTATATAACACTGACATAACTATTCACACCGGACTAAAAGTTCTAAAGATTAGCGCGTTCAACCAAAGAAACAAATTCTTCAGCTTATAATATATATAAAGCTGTGCCCCGCGATTCCACTCGCATAGACTCTATTGTGTTATACCACGTTTTATGTCATGTTCCACGGGAACCACTTCCCTCTATGATGGTTGAGGAAGTCAATGGCTGGCATTCACGTCATACTTGTGAACAGGTGCTGCTTGTGGGGGCTGGTCATCTCAAGCTACGCATTTAGTTATAAGTAGATGTACTAGATTTTTAGTTACGTTAATTGTTATCGACATTTGTGCATTGGAACATTGTCTGTGAGCTTACGTTTCTTAAATTTATTTATTTTGTATTCTGTAAATTGTATAATATTTTTGAAAAGAGTAATTACTGAGTTTCTTGCCAGGTTCTTCTCAGTAAAAGCAACCTTCCGAACCTGGCGGTAGCATGTATAATCCTGTATAATTATGTCATTCTGACGATTTGAAAGTACTTTGTAAAAAGTCTAATCGAATAAAGATACATTTGACTTTTGACTTGACTTGACTTGAACGGGATAAAAATCCTATGTCCTTCTCCTGGTTCTATGCTACCTCTCCACCCATTTTCAGCCAAATCGTTTTAGCCGTTCTTAAATAATATATTGATTACTAGCTGCGCGTTGCGGTGAGTTTATAAATCTAATGTTTTTTAAAGTTACTCCATATATAAAATCGATCCAGCCGTTCCAGAGATTACGCGGAACAGACAGACAGGCGACTAAATTTAAAATTGTGTTTTTCACCGTAATTATACTTTAATATGCATTTAATGAATGTTAATTTTCAATTACAAACAGACACTTCAATTTTATTTATCTGTATAGATCGAGTTAATTACGAGATCCATTATAACTGCTAGCTTTTAATATGCTTTCATTCTTGTCGTTCAATGAAAAGAGCCGTGGTGGCCTCGGAGTTAGAGCAGTCGGCTGCTACGCAAACGACGCAAGTTCGAATTCCAGCGGGGCCTGTATCAATGAGTTTTAAAAAAAACGTATGCACAGTGATTTCACACCACGTGTATTACGGTGAAGGAAAACATCGTGAGGAAACCTGCATATTTCTGAGAAGTAATTCAAAGACGGCGATAGACTCACCATCTGTAACGTTGGCACTTAATCAATATCGGTGAAAAGTGGCCCTCCCTTTGGGGATTACAGGCGTGAGCATATGTATGTATGATCTTGTCGAAAGCGTGCTAAAGTAACCACTTGATCCAAAGCGTAAATATATAATAAGTATAAATATAAAATGTGTTTTTCTCATGTCGTATACTCGTAAACAAGCGTCAAGGAACAAATGGCTCGGAACGAGAACAAAAATAATGCTCAAATTCGTTGCGAAACGCGACATTAAAAAACCAACCTTAAACCCATACTAAAAGAGTCCAACGCATCCGCAACTTGAAAGCTCCAACTCTCAAATCACGATGGAGGATCTTAACAGCCTACCAGAGGGAAATGAACCTTATTAACAAAGCAGGAAGGACTCAGATCGTATCTTGACAGGACTCACTTTGACAATGTCTGCACTGGACGTAAATCCGTCAAGCGTGATCGATTGAGAAGTTTAAGTTTTTTTTTCGTGAATACGCGACAGGGCCTTACTAAATGTATGCGAAATATCCCCCGTATTGAATTGACATATTTATTCGCGGAAGTGTGAACTTGAGTTATGCTGACTACTTCACATAAATAATACCAGATAAGGTACACGAAGGTCTTACACACGAGACCCCACCGACACTTCAGCTTGCTGATCCTACACTACGTTAGCTCCCGCGGTCTGCACTCTAGGACACGTCTGCTCCATAGACCATCGGTCCTTCGACACACGAGACCCCACCGACACTTCAGCTTGCTGATCCTACACTACGTTAGCTCCCGCGGTCTGCACTCTAGGACACGTCTGCTCCATAGACCATCGGTCCTTCGACACACGTGACCAGCCCACTGACACTTCAGCTTGCTGATCCTACACTACGTTAGCTCCCGCGGTCTGCACTCTAGGACACGTCTGCTCCATCGACCATCGGTCCTTCGACACACGTGACCAGCCCACTGACACTTCAGCTTGCTGATCCTACACTACGTTAGCTCCCGCGGTCTGCACTCTAGGACACGTCTGCTCCATCGACCATCGGTCCTTTGACACACGTGACGAGCCCACTGACACTTCAGCTTGCTGATCCAGAAGGGTCCCCGAAGGGGTAAGCAGAGGTGTTGTAACAACAACACCCAAATTTCACCGAATATGATCAAGTGCCAATATTTTGTGGACCATTCTAAGAATCTTCACATGAAAGTGTAAATCAGGTGAATTGAGAAATACTAATAATTCGTGATTCATAATATGAATTGTACCTAAGTGACTATTACGTCATTTCGATGATTAATCACATTATGATTCTCCCAAGTGGCGTTTTTAGACCTACAGACCCCTAGCCAGTTTAGCCAGTAACAATGAGTGTGATGTGATCGGCTACAAGCCGTCAGATCGGGTTACGGCTCGCTTGCACCGACACTTATACAAACAACATCTAACTAACAGAATATAATATTGTCTCACCCTTGGTCAATGAAATCCTTGCGCTATAAGGCTATTTAAGGAAATTACAAAAAGGTTAGTAAAATTTAAATAAAAAATAAATATGCTCACGCCATCCCAGAAGGGTCCCAGAAGGGTCCCCGAAGGGGTAAGCAGAGGTGTCGTAACAACACCCACATTTCACCGAATATGGTCAAGTACCAACATGACAGGGTGAGTCTATCGCCGTCTCAGACACTATACGTCTCTGAATTACTTCTCAAACATATGCAGGTTTCCTCACGATGTTTTCCTTCACCGTAAAACACGTGGTGGGAAATCACTGCACATAAATTAGAAAAACTCATTGGTAGGCCCCGCTGGCAGTGGAACTTACGTCGTTTGCGTTGCAGGCGACTTCACTAACTATTTACTAATATCTTTAAAACATTATTTCTTAAAAAAATACTAGATTTTCCTACGATTTTGTAAGATTTACGGTAAGACACTCTTGTCGTTGGCCACGTTCATAGACTACAGTAGCATACCATAGACTAAACGCTCGTTTGCCATCTTTCGTAATATAAAAAACGCCTCTTTGGTCTTATGCTCGCAAACGCTCCTAACGAACGGTCCTGGGTTCAATTTTCAGTTGGGTTTTTCCATCTGTAATTTTCCAGTATCAGCCTGGATCAGTGCCCGGTTAATGGCAATAGGCTCGTCCTCTATTACATGGGACTTAAACATAACTGGAGAAATTTGGGCGTACTATAAGTACACGGTGAGCATATGTATGTCTGTAAAAGAAAGCAGTGTTGCCATATTTAAATCTCAACTCCAATCTAGTATTGCCCTCAATTATAATAATTACGTATACTTAAATATACCTGGTTGATAATTTCGGATTTTGGCGAAATATAAAATTAAATTTTCGATAATAATATTGGGAAAGTTGATAAGTTGTTTCAAAACGAACATATAGGTGCGTGCACGCTGGCTCCGGGGAAAAAACAACGTGTACATACGTATTGGGGCGGATTGACGGTAGCGTTAGCAAAAAAAGACCAAAAAAATTTTTATATGCTTATGCTTTTCTCGCTCAGAGAATCAGCATTGCTATTCAACGTGGCAATGCTGCCAGCCTTCTTGGCACGATCCCGAGAGACACCGATTTGGGACAAGTTTTCTACTTGTAATTAGTTTTTAGTTACTTATTTATTATTTGTTTTCAAATATAAGTACTACTATTTTATATAGCAAAAACTTTTTTAACGCGTTCACTGCTAACGACGCGTATGTGCGTCCAACTGTTAGAGAATTTACGAAGAAGTTGAAATGTTAGCAGTGAATGTGTTAATACATATGCTCACGACTGTATTCCCGAAGGTGTAGGCAGAGGTGTTGTAATAACAACACCCACTTTCCACCGAAGATGATTAAGTGCCAACGTGACAGATGGCCTTGAGATTTGAGTAGTCGCCTGCTACGCAAGCGATGCAAGTTCGAATCCCAGCGGGGCCTGTGCCAATGAGTTTTTCTAAAAAACTTATGTACAGTGATTTCATACCACGTGCTTTAGGGTGAAGGAAAACATCGTGAGGAAACCTGTATATTTCTGAGAAGTAATTCGATGACGTATGTAAAGTGTCTGAGACGGCGATGGACCCACCATCTGTCACGTTGGCACTTAATCATCTTGTGTGAAAAGTGGGTGTTGTGATAACAACACCTCTGCCTACCCCTTCGGGGAATACAGGCGTGAGCATATGTATGTATGTATTTACATACTACCTAAGGAGCTTACATAAAAAAAAATCAACTTTTTTCTACGTCTGTCTGCCTGCCTGTTTCTTTCGGGTGATGTCTGAAAAGGCTGGAGCGAATATAACTGGACTTTCACTGACAAATAGCTGATGTTACAAGGAGTAACTTAGGCTACTTTTTTAAATTAGGATGAAAAAGGCACAGCAAGTACTTATATTATAAAGAGGCCAGATTTGCAACGAATTGGCTCAAAAAGTACTCGACCTATTTTGAAAATTCTTTCACCATCTGAATGCTACATTATCACTGATTAATATAGGCTATATTTTATCCCAATATTCCCACGGGAACGACAACAACGCGGGTGAAACCGCGTTACGTCCGCTAGTGATAAATATATATTGACCGCTCATTATGAATTCACGTTGTTTGCTGATGGTACACGCTATCTGTGTTAAGCATTTTTGGAATACCACCGACGGACAGGCGCGATGCTATCGGCCAAAAGGTCTCGGGTTTGATTCCCGACCGGTTGTAGGCATATCTATAATCTTAGTAAGTTTGTACATGTGAGAACATTTGTTAAGATGTTACATTTATTTATGTTGATGAATTAATTTTCGTTGACGTTTAGAAAGCTGGAGGATCTCTTGGCACAGTTGCTAATGCGCATATCATTCGATCAGCGAAGTTAAACAACCCTAAGCCTAGCCAGTAGTTGCAAGGGTGGCCGCCCGAGTTCCCTCCGTGCCTTGGAGAGCACGTTAAACCGTCGGTCCCGGTTGCCAATTTATCATCTTTGGCAATCGTTACAAGTCAGTCGGAGGCCTAAAATAGTCTGACAACTGGTTTAACCCAGATCACGGATTTTCCTCGTTAAAAGGGTTGTGAAGGTCAGATGGCAGTCGCTTGCTATAAAAATCAGGTGATCAGCCATATCGGGTTGAATCAAGTGCCGACCCCAACAATGTATGGGATAAGGCCAGGACGATGATGAGACGTTTAGAAAAAATACTTCTTCAAAATTATATTTTAAATTGGCTTGTATCTGTGGCTTCGTGTAGTTGAAGTAGTCGCCTGCTACGCAAGCGACGCAAGTTCGATTCCCAGCGGGGCCTGTACCAATGAGTTATTCTAAAAACTTATGTACAGTGATTTCACACCACGTGATTTACGGTGAAGGAAAACATCGTGAGGAAACCTGCATATATCTGACAAGTAATCTACATCTACACTATTTTTATAAAGAAGAAAGATTTGTATTTTTGTGTGTATGTTTGTAATGAATAAACTCAAAAACAACTGCGCCGATTTCAAAAATTCTTTCACCATTGGATAGCTACATCATCAGCGAGAAACATAGCCTTTATTTTATCCCCGTACTCTCCCGGGAACGGGAACTACGCAGGTGAAACCGCGTGACGCCCGCTAGCATGTATAATCCCTAAGATAGACTCACCATCTGCCACGTTGGCACTTAATCATATTCGGTGAAATGTGGGTGTTGTTATTACATCAAATTCAAAAATATCTTATTTGATAAGACTTTTAGCAAAGTACTTTCAAATCGTCAGAACGACACGATTACACAGGATTATACATGCTACCGCCAGGGTCGGAAGGTTGCTTTTACTGAGAAGAACCTGGCGAGAAACTCAGTAATTACTCTTTTAAAAAGAAAATTATTCAATTTTGAGTATTACAATATATATCATAAAAAAACATAGGCCAATGGACACAGTTCCAGAGCACAAAAGTTGATTAAAACAAATATAAAAACTAAAAGTAGGTACTACGTAAAATTGCGTAGCTTGAGATGATCAGCCCCCAGGGGCTGGCAGGCAGAGGTGGTCCTCTGCCTACTCCTTCGGGGAATACAGGCGTGAGCATACCAGTTTTCTTCACCATTTGCCAGTGAGTTTTAAAGATGACATATTATACAACATATTCACACACAACTGTAATTTATATATGCACATAAATTACATAAAATGTAATGATATATTATAAAATATGCACCTTATTTCTATTGCTATAAAGTGTGATTGTTATTTAAATTAAATCAGTTATGTGTGAGAGGAAATAAAAGTGAGGCTTCTGTACAAAATAAATATTATGCTTATGCATCTATTGAGTTTTCCATGTGTAATATCCCAGTATCATCCCGGAGTCTGCATTAGTGCTAAACTAACATAACTAAAAACCTTAAAAATATAATCTAATAACTAAAATATATTATTAAAAGGAGTCCCTGTAGGCAAGGTTCCGAAGATACTGGCAGCATTCCCCCTTTGAATGTCAAGACTAATTCTTTGTCCGAGGTAGCTGCCAGCTCTTCGGTCTCCTGTGATGTCGACTAACCTTTTAGTTATTTTCCCTAATAGCGCTAGGACCCCACGGACCAAGGGTCTCGACTCCGAATGGGACAAAGTCATATTCGGAGCCCAGACCCGTGTATTTGCAGGGTTTGGCTTTTTCAGCTGTCTCACATGCCAAATCTGTTGTTGGTTCCATGTAGATGGGAAGGGGCCAGCGTGTCTGAACAGGTTGTTAAATCAATCTATACATCAATCTTCTATCTTTACAGATAAATAAAATTGAAGTGTCTGTTTGTAATTCCAAAATTACAGATTTTCACTAAATGCATATAAAAGTACGGTACTGATATAGAAAAACCAATTTTTTATTTTCTCTTTGCCTGTCCGTCTGTTTCTCTGTCTATCTGTTTGTTCCGAAGTCACTGGTATATAGCTAATTTTACCAGGAGAAACTTAGTAGAATACTATGGAGAAAAATCCAAAATCGAAGGAGAAAGATGGGAAAGATTGGTCACCTTGTGCGATATGATACCTTTTTTAAATAATAGAAGGAAAGGTAGAAGGGAAGAGAGGAAGAGAAGTACCAAGGTTATACATGAGACAAGTTAAGATAATGGTGTCTGTCATGACGTATAGGGAGGTCAAAGAGATGGCACTGGACAGAGACGAGTGGAAAGAAATGCATCGGTTACACCGACAGTTATTACTCTTGATGAGGGTTCCATGAGTCCCCATGAAACCGCAGGGCACAACTACATACATACATACATATGCTCACGCCTGTATCCCATGGCGGTAGGCAGAGACCACTGTTTGCCACATGCTACAATCCTTACATACTTCTTTCGCTTCATCCACATTCATGCATCACTTCATATACTTTCTTCGGTTACGAGTGCTCCGAATTTGACCTTTCTGATAAATACTATTAATTTGTTCACAGTAGTTGTTCCTTGGACGCCCTCTACCGGCACTTCCGGTCACATTCGCTCTATAGATGTGTTTCGTTAATCGCCTTTCACTCATCCTTTCGATATGTCCAAACCATCTCAACATACTTTTTTCAATTGTGGTCACCACATCATTGTTCAACTTGCAACTGTCTCTTATCACACAATTTTTCATACGATCTACAATGATGACCCCACACATACTTCTTCCAACAACAACTAGCTTTCCATAACAAGGCACGATCTCTAAAATGGTATTTGATATCATAAACAGAGTTTATTTACTGAGGGACATAAATGTCCGAGCACTCGAGGTCAACCCTTTGTTCGGCAGCGCTCGTTCATTCTTTAATTCACTTTAAAATTTATCTAAACCTATCACGGTTGTTAAGGATGCAAAAATTTAGACATACGCGGATGCGATGCGATCTGAATACGATCTGCTTAAACCAATGATGGTAGGACCCCAGTAGGTCTAAAAAGGCCACTCAAATGCAATTCATATTATGATTCACGAATGATTAGTATTTCGCAATCACTTTCCTATGAAGATTCCCAAAATGTTCCACAAAATATGAATTGCTTTTGTGACAAATAGCACCATAAAAAGTTAGTTAGCAACTAACATCTACAATGATTGTAATCAATCGTGAATCATAATATGAAGTGCACCTAAGTGACCATTTTGTCATTTCGATGATGAATCATATTCGGATCACATTATGATTCTCTCAAAGTGGCCTAGATCTTCTGTTCTATAATCTATAATCTATATCCCTCACGCCATCACGGATAGCGATTTCGCTTATTCTTATTTTGTTATGAAGAAACTCAAGAAACTGAAAAACTACTGTGCCGATTTCAAAAATTCTTTCACCATTGGAAAGCTACATCATCAGCGAGTAACATAGGCTATATTTTATCCCCATACTCCCACGGGAATGAGAACTAGGCGGATGAAGCGTAACGTCTGCTGGTATGAGATATTTCAGTTTCTTCACGTCACCGCTGGGAGTCGCTGCACAATTTCTCATACTAATATTCGGCGGAGACGATAGCGAGTAAAGATTAATAATACTAAACGTTTATTGATTACAATAAGCAGGAAAAACCCAAATAAAACTGATACAAATAAGAAATAAGTAGTGTTATGGTGCAAAGTGGTTCGCACCAGTACATTGGGTGTTGGCGCACATTGTCATGAAAGGTGTCACCATCTGTCACGTTGGCACTTGATCATATTCGATGAAATGTGGGTGTTGTTACACCTCTGCTTACCCCTTCGGGGACCCTTCTGGGATGGCGTGAGAATATTTATTTATTTTATTTATTTATTTATCAAAGGGCCACAACTCAACTATACTCGCAGACCAAACTGGGCTCCAGTTCAATCTAGAACTGATTTTCAAGTGTGACCCATTGAGATGACGAAAACGGTAAACCCGTGATAGGGATACTGGTTGTAGTAAGGTTGTATATGTACTGTGGCTGGTCCTGACGGATGCCAAAATGATCGAATAGTAAGCAAAAACGCGGCCCAAGTATCTGTCATTGTTCGGACTCAGCTATGTATTCTGAGAACACAGGGGCAATTACAGGAGCCAAATGACAGGAAACTTTTGTTTTTACACATAATTACACGGAATAATGACGAATGGATGTTTTGCATTCGATTGCTATTTAATCTAACATCTATACAGATAAAGTCAAAGTCAAAAGTCAAAAGTATCTTTATTCGATTAGACTTTTTACAAAGTACTTTCAAATCGTCAGAATGACATAATTATACAGGATTATACATGATACCGCCAGGTTCGGAAGGTTGCTTTTACTGAGAAGAATCTGACAAGAAACTCAGTAATTACTCTTTTCAAAAATATTATACAATTTAAAGAATACAAAATAAATAATTTAACTAACGTAAGCTCATGGACAATGTTCCAATGCACAAATGTCGATAAAAATTAACATAACTAAAAGTCTAGTACATCTACTTATAACTAAATGCGTAGCTTGAGATGACCAGCCCCCACAAGCAGCACCTGTTCACAAGTATGATGTGAATACAATTTAAAGTTATAAGTAGAACTACTAGATTTTTAACATATGCCTGTATCCCATGGGGATAGGTAGAGACCACCGTTAGGGGCGGCACCACAGCTGCCCCGGAGATGTGCCCCGGCAAAGTGTGGGGGGACACCGGTACGTTCTACCAGAGTACCCGGAGACCCCCCTGAGCACTGAGGATGTTCACCGGGGGGGTTCTAGTGCGGTAAGAATCCCACATACCCCGATCTGCCTCTCCCAGACCACCGCTTGCCACATGCTACGATCCTTACATACTTCTTTCGCTTCATCGACATTCATGCATCTTTTCATACACCTTCTTCGGTTACGAGTGCTCCGAATTTGACCTTTCTGATAAATACTATTAATTGTGTCATAGTAGTTGTTCCTTGGACGCCCTCTACCGACACTTCCGGTCACATTCGCTCTATAAATTTCTTTCGTTAATCGCCTTTCACTCATCCTTTTGATTATGTTAATTTTATCGACATTTGTGCATTGGAACTGTGTCCATGAGCTAACGTTTCTTAAGCGATTTATTTTGTACTCTTAAAATTGTAAAATATTTATTTTAAAAGTGTAATTACTGAGTTTCTTGCCAGATTCTTCTCAGTAAAAGCAACCTTCCGAACCTGGCGGTAGCATGTATAATCTTGTAAATTATGTCATTCTGACGATATGAAAGTGCTTTGTAAAAGTCTAATCGAATAAAGGTATTTTTGACTTTGACTTTGACTTTGAAGTGTATGTTTCTATTTCACCCGCGTAGACTTGTCTCAGCCCGATCAGTTTGAAATTACCCTTGGGGGTAGAATTAATCAAAATCCTTTGTTAGCGGATGCCTACGTCATAACATGTACCTGCATGCCAAATGTCAGCCCGATCCGTCCAGTGGTTTGGGCTGTGCGTTGATAGATCACTATATCAGTCAGTCAGTCACCTTCGAGTTATAAATATTTAGATTCCAAATTAAGGCTTCTCATTAAATCTGAAATTCTGAAACGGCACCGACGATTCTCATGAAATTGTGTGTGTTGGGGTTTCAGGGACTAAAAATAGATCTAGCTAGGTTTCATCTTCAGAAAACATCGTTTTAACCATGTTTTCAGGCAATGAATAATTGCTACAATATCATTAGAATCGAAATTTACCTCCGTATTAAATTTCGCCGACATCTGCCCCGGCAAAGTGTGGGGGGACACCGGTGCGTTCTATTAGAGTACCCGGAGTCCCCCCTGAGCACTGAGGACGGCCACCGGGGGGGTTTTAGTGCGGTAAGAATCCCACATACCCCGATCTGCCTCTCCCAGGTCGGGGACCTTTTGAAGGTTTCCCCCTCGTCAACAAAAAAAAAAAAGCTCAGACGGGAGGCTTCCATCCTATCGGGTGATAACGAAATTAGACTATACACCGGTTCGAGTCCAAATGATGTCAACCAGGTTCTGCATATTATGAAAATATATATACATCATTACATAAAAAACCTAATTGAAAATGTTTATCTGCCAGTGAAAGTCCTATTAAAATCGGTCAAGCAGTTTCGGATATTAGACGAGAGAATATTTTTTTTATGATTGGTTTATCTATTTCAGTACCGTGTATGATTTCATATGCATTTAGTGAAAACTGTTATTTTGGAATTAAATTTTAAATTTTATTTATCTGTATAGATATCACAAAAAACTTACGAAATGAAGCTCTTTAAAATCAACTGCTAAATTCTCGCGTTCTTGAATATTATAAAACATATTAAGAATCTCCTCAAACTAGTTTTCCCGTGTATGTATATTGACAAAAATAATTTTGTCAGCCATTAAACCAATACAAATTTGTCTCGCCCAATCTGTTATCTTCGGATACGCTTAAATAAATCAAAGTTGAATATATTTTCACCATTAATGGGGGATATTTAAGATTATTGTACCTAACGTCACATTCTTATAAAGGGTAAAGAAAAATACTTGAACCCACGAACTCTGTAAACCAGATGCTCTGCCAACAGAGCTACTCGTGATCCTACCACATGCGTCGATTTTTTTTTCTAACGTACCTATTTGATCTCACCTCACCTATATGGTCTAGTGATCGCAAGCACTTCAATTCAATTCAAAATATCCTTATTTCAAAGTCAAAGTCAAAAGTATCTTTATTCGATTAGACTTTTACAAAGTACTTTCAAATCGTCAGACTGACATAATTATACAGTATTATACATGCTACCGCCAGGTTCGGAAGGTTGCATTTACTGAGAAGAACCTGGCAAGAAACTCAGTAATTACTCTTATCAAAAATATTATACAATTTAAAGAATACAAAATAAATAATTTGAGAATCGTAAGCTCATGGACAATGTTCCAATGCACAAATGTCGATAAAAATTAACATAACTAAAAATCTAGTACATCTACTTATAACTAAGAAGATATAAGATAAGAAGAAGATACATTCTTAAGAAGGGTAAAGAAAAATACGAACTCGAGGCGGGACTCGAACCCACGACCTCTGCAAACTGTGCAGTTGCTCTGTCAACTGAACTACTCGTGATCCTACCTCATGCGTCGAATTTTTTTTCTAACGTATCTAACTGACTCTATGGTCTTGTGATAGCAAGCACTTCGATTCAATTCAAAATATCTTTATTTGATAAGACTTTTTACAAAGTACTTTCAAATCGTCAGAATGACATAATTATACAGGATTATACATGATACCGCCAGGTTCGGAAGGTTGCTTTTACTGAGAAGAACCTGGCAAGAAACTTAGTAATTACTCTTTTAAAAAAAAATTACAGCTTTGAGTAAGACAATATAAATCATAAAAAATATATATAAGCCCATGGATACAGTTCCAGTGCACAAAAGTCGATACAAAAAAATTTTAAAACAAAAAAGAAGTACTACGAATAATTGGGGACTTTCATTGGCAGATAGCTATTGTTACATATTATATCTTTAAACGAGCATATAGTCTGAATCTCGGAAACGGCTCCAAGGATTTTCATGAAATTTTGCATGTAGGTTTCAGGGGCATAGATCTAGCTAGGTTTCATTTATGGAGAACATCGTTTTGACCATTTTTTCAGGCACTGAAAAATTCATAAAATATAATTACAATACTGTAGTAAATTTCGCCAAACTCTGTCAAGTTATGGTAGCTCAGACGTGAGGCTTCCAGCTTACGGGGCGATAACGAAACTAGAGTACCACGGGACGAGACTGACGTTCACCGGTACGATTTTTCTATTATTTTTTTTTTGCAAGATTCATACATTATTTTTCACGTCTGTATCCCATGGGGGTAGGCAGAGACCACCGTTTGCCACATGCTTGTCAAGTTCTTTATTTTGGTCAACCAGGTTCTCTACACTAATATTATAAAGATGAGTTTATTTGTTTGGTCGAATGCGCTAATATCAGAAACTACTGTAGGCCTAGACAAGATGAGTGGCCAGTCAGTAACAAAAAAAGCGCGCCTGGCCATTCATAACGGGGTGCTAATACCTGATGTATGGTAGAGAATTTTGGGTTTGGCAGAAGAAACATGAAAGTACAGTGAATACAGTGGAAATGCGATCGTTACGAAGTATGTGTGGGGTCACCATTGGAGATCGAATGAACAATAGTGTGATAAGAGACAGTTGCAAGTTGAACAATGATTAGGTGACCGATTTGAAATAAAATAAAAAAATCGTTGGTGCCGTTTCCGAGATTCAGATTATATATATATATTCAATATGCCAGCCTATGAAAGTGCTGCTAGTGGGGGCTGGTCATCTCAAGCTACACAATTGTTCGTAGTACTTATTTTTAGATTTCAATCGACTTTTGTGCACTGGAACTCTATCCATGGGCTTATATATATTTTTTATGATTTATATTGTATTACTCAAAGCTGTAAATAATTTTTTGAAAAGAGTAATTACTGAGTTTTTTGCCAGGTTCTTCTCAGTAAAAGCAACCCTCCGAACCTGGCGGTAGCATGTATAATCCTATGTAATCGTGTCTTTCTGACGATTTGAAAGTACTTTGGAAAAAGTCTAATCGAATAAAGATATTTTGAATTGAATTTGCGTTGACCACAAGACCTAAACCACGGAACCATAAATAAAAGTACCAACTCATCAATATTGTCTCTGATACTTAAAAAAATAATTCTTATACTTTGTCACACTGGTCGTCCGTGAGTGATGTAACAAAGGCTTATTGTACTAACTCGTGATATTCTAACCTTTGGTTGAAATCTTCAGATCACGACCGAGGTCAAAGATATTGTTTTTTTTATAAATGGTAACCCTTTGACATGCCATTAAGGGAATGCTGAGAAAAACTGACTTGAAATGTCCAGAAAAAATCAAAGATTCCAATTTGAAAATGTGTTCAATCTGCCTTGTGCTGCTGTGGAACACGAGGTGTAGGGTGCAATCCCCGGGGCTTTTGTATGCCGGTATTATGTATAATCCTGTATAATTCTGACGATTTCACAGTACTTTTACTAAAAGTCTAATCATATAGAGCCGTGGTGGTCTCGGGTTTAGAGCAGTCGCCTGCTACGCAAGCGACGCGAGTTATGTACAGTGATTTCACACCACGTGCTTTACGGTGAAGGAAAACATCGTGAGGAAACCTGCATATTTCTGAGAAGTAATTCAAAGACGTATGTATAGTGCATGAGACGGTGATAGACTCACCATCTGTCCCGTTAGCACTTAATCAAAGTCGGTAAAAAGTGGGTGTTGTGATAACAACACCTCTGCCTACCCCTTCGGGGAATACAGGCGTGAACATATGTAAAAATATATTTTTCCATCTGTAATATCCCAGTATGAGCCCGGAGTCTGGAATAGTGCCCGGTTAATGGGAGGCTCGACCCCTATTACATGGTACTTAAACACAACTGTGAAAATATAGATGTACTATAAGTACACCTCTGCTTACCTCTTCAGCTAATATATACGTATAAAAACATGAGTAGGTTTTCGCATCAAACACTACTATTATAAAGAGGAAAGATTTGTATTTTCATGTGTATGTTTGTAATGAATAAACTCAAAAACTACTGTGACGATTACAAAAATTCTTTCACCATTGGAAAGCTACATCATCAGCGAGTAACATGGGATATATTTTATCCCCTTACTCCCACGGGAACGGAAACTACGCGGGTGAAGCCGCGTGTTCCTTCGCAATAGCTGTAGTTACTAGAAACTTATCACGGCTATACTGTCGCACCCTTAGAACGATAGATACCCTACAAAAAGTTTGCGAAAATACTTAATTATGTTAAGATCACAAGTCAGACCTCAAATTGATTAGTAGACTTTTAGAGTATAAAATAATTACTACATACATACATATGCTCACGCCTGTATCCCATGGGGGGTAGGCAGAGACCACCGTTTGCCACATGCTACGATCCTTACATACTTCTTTCGCTTCATCCACATTCATGCATCTCTTCATACACTTTATTCGGTTACGAGTGCTCCGAATTTGACCTTTCTGATAAATACTATTAATTGTGTCATAGTAGTTGTTCCTTGGACGCCCTCTACCGACACTTCCGGTCACATTCGCTCTATATTTTTATAAGTCCAAATAATATCAACATATTTTTTTCAATTCTGGTCTTATATCTGTGTACGATTTCCAAAAAAATATATTGTTGTGTTAAGTAACAGGAGAACACAGTAACGTTGTATGAGTGATCGCAAAACTCAGACTTTTCGTGTAATTAGTCAAAAATACCTACTTATATGTTATCAAATATGTGTTTATTCTGTAGGCTTTTATTAGCCTTGAAAGTATAATGAAGTATATAGATTACAAATTTTTATTAAAAAAAATTACAAAAAATTTTTTTTTTTGCAATTCCGAATTCATAAATGCTTTTCAAATTCACGTGAAATGCGTGAAATATATGGCTGTTAATATTTTATATCTATAATAAACGGATATGAAGAGCTTAATATCTATTAATTTAACACAAAACTAAGTTATGTCAAAAACAAAAAAAATAACCTTAAACAAACCTTAAAAATCCCAAAAATGGAAAATGTCAGCCTTTCCCCAGTGTCACACACTCCACAACGTCACTAACAACAATAATTTGAACTTGTCTATATTTATATCAACGCAAAGTCAAATTAGACACAAAACGAAAAAATTACAAAAAAACCGTCTGCTCCATTCCAAAGCATTTAAGCGACTGGCCGTATTGTACGAATGCTTTTGAATAAAGAATACTGATGTCTCTTTCCAACACCGCTGAGGGTATTGGAGTGAAAGAGACGGGTAGAATGGCATGCATTATTTTGTCCCCAAGCTTTTTTCGGAGGAAGTTTTATTTGTATAAATACAAGGTATAGTTTGGTGAGTTACGAAAGTATCGTGTTTTCATTGATCTTCGAGTGAGTTACCATTTTGAATTAATAATTTGAGATTTGAATTAAAAATGTTTTTTTGAAACATACACATACATACATATGCTCACGCCTGTATTCCCCGAAGGGGTAGGCAGAGGTGTTGTAATCACAACACACACTTTTCACCGAATTTGATTAAGTGCCAACGTGACAGATGGTGAGTCTATCGCCGTCTCAGGCACTATACATACATCTTTGAATTACTTCTCAGAAATATGCAGGTGCCTCACGATGTTTTCCTTCACCGTAAAGCACGTGGTGTGAAATCACTGTACATAAGTTTTTTTTTGAAAAACACATTGGTACAGGCCCCGCTGGGATTCGAACTTGCTCTGCTCTGACCCCGAGGCCATATTTTTGTAGTCTATACTTTTTGTCACAGAGCTATAGTTTGATGGTGCATATCAATCTATCTATACATCTATACAGATAAATAAAATTTAAATATCTGTTTGAAATTCCAAAAAAAACTGCATTTCCGTACTGACTTCAAAAAAACGAATTTTCAAAAAAATTATCTGTCTGTCTGTTTGTTCTGGGTAATCTCTGTAACGGCTGGACCGACTTTAGCGGGATTTTCACTCGTAGATGGCTAATGTTACAGAGAGTAACACAGACTTCTTTTATTTAAAAAAAACGTTTAGGGTTCCGCGGGAATAAAATTACATGTAGGGTTAAATGTACGCGATTGAAACTAAAATAAAAAAATAGATATTTTTTTTCTTTTCGTCATTATACTTACTATAAAGGTATAATTGTATATTTCTGCCGTTTGGGGTTGAGACTTTGGGGCCATGGGGGCCAAATGCGAAGGTCCTTTTTAAGGATCTTTCAAAACGCCTGGTTGACGTCTCTGGTGAGGGTCGAGCTGGTTCTTACCTCGGTCAGAGGATTAGTTTAGCGATCCAGCGAGGTAACGCAGCCAGCTTACTGGCCACCATTCCCGCAGACACTAATTTAAATTCTGTGTTATATTTATAATTTTTATTTTTATTATATTTTTCCTTTTTCATTGTTAGCAATAAGTTACTCAAATGTTATATTTCATGTAAATAAAAACAAGCCTACTAAAAACTATAAAGGTATTGTTGTAATAAAATATAGTTGTCAGAGGTCACTAAATGTTCGATGCTTATTGGATGATATCAAATCAAATCAAATCAAAAAGTTTTATTCAATATAAGGGACACTTGGAACACTTATTGAACGTCATTTTTCTTACGTTAACTCAAGTAAATTTACTACCGTTTCCAAAAGTAAGCCTGTCAGGAGAAGAAACGGCGAAACAAACTCCCCGGTTATGGCGAATATGAGGCATTGATTATATTTACTGCAAAATTAAATACAAAAAAATGGCGATAAATATATATTTTTTTGTATTTTATAAAATTACATAACTATTACATGGGACTTACATAACTAGCGAAATGTGGATGTATTATAATTCCACCTCAGCCCTCTGCTACCAAATGCAGGCTGGTTTATAGTACGCAAGCGACGCAAGTTCGAATCCCAGCGGGGCCTGTACCAATGAGTTTCTCTAAAAACTTATGTGCAGTGATTTCACACCACGTGCTTTACGGTGAAGGGAAACATCGTGAGGAAACCAGCATATTTCTGAAGTAATTTAAAGACGTATGTATAGTGTCTGAGACGGCGATAGACGCACCATCTGACACGTTGGCACTTAATCGTAATCGGTGAAAAATTTGTGTTGTTGTTACAACACCTCTGCCTACCCCTTCGGGGAATACAGGCGTGAGCATATGTATTTAAAATTATTCCTATAATTGTATATATAAAACCAGTCTCTTTACAATCAAACAAGTATTTCTTATCCAAACATTTTGGTAAGAATGTACTTATATTTGAAGATAAGTGTTATTGTAATCAAAGAGGTACGATCGTAAGGAAAAGTGACTCCTGGCACAACTCGCACTATACTACCAGAGCTTTCTCATTTATGTATCTAGCGTCAGTCTCTCCCGTGGTACTCTAGTTTCGTTATCGCCCTGTAAGCTGGAAGCCTCACCTTTGATATACCATAACTTGACAGATGTCGGCGTAATTTGCCGTCTTATTAAAATTATATTTTTATGAGTTTTTCAGTGCCTGAAAAAATGGTCAAAACGATATTTTCCATAAATAAAACCTAGCTAGATCTATTTTTTGCCCTTGAAACCCCCTACACACAAAATTTCATGAAATGTAGTCATTTGAATTTTCAGAAGATTCGACTATACTCTGACTGATTTTTAAATGTACTCAGTACTTTGGCAGTTACGAAATAAATTTTGCGTAATGAACGAACTTTAAGATTTTTTTATCTATGTATACATACATACATATGCTCACGCCTGTATTCTCCGAAGGGGTAGGCAGAGGTGTTGTAATTACAACACCCTCTTTTCACCGAATTTGATTGAGTGCCAACGTGACAGATTGTGAGTCTATCGCCGTCTCTGGCAGTATACATACGTCTTTGAATTACTTCTCAGAAATATGCAGGTTACCTCACGATGTTTTCCTTCACCGTAAAGCACGTGGTGTGAAATCACTGTACATAAGTCTTTCTTTAGAAAAACTCATTGGTACAGGCCCCGCTGGGATTCGAACTTGCGTCGCTTGCGTAGCAGGCGACTGCTCTAACCCCGAGGCCACCACGGCTTTTTTTATGTTTATTGAAAGTACTTTGTAAGAAGTCTAATCAAATAAAGATATTTTGAATTGAATTGAATTGAATATAATGTATATAAATAAAATTGAAGTGTCTGTTTGTAATTCCAAAATAACAGCTTTTTGCTAAATACATATGAAAGTTACGCTACTGACAAAAAAAAATCTATATCTCTATTTGTCAGTCTGTTTGTTCCGACTAATGTCCGAAACGGCTGGACCGATTTTAACAGGACGTTCACAGGTAGATAGCTAATTCTATAAGGAGTAACTTAGACTACTTTCTTTTAGAAAACTATTCAGTGTTTCGCGAGTCAAAGCATGCAACTAAGTCCTAGTTTTTATATAATTTCTGCGGATTCAAGGCACAATTCAGAACCATAAAATTAAGTGTGAATTTGAAGTATGTACGTTAATTTTGAATGTTTAATTATAAAGTACAATACATGATTAATTACCAAATGCAAGTTTTAATACATTCATCGCACAATACGGCATACTTTTATTTATTTTGCAAATCTAATTACAACAATAAATTCGGCTCTCAGATCGTGATTGATGAGTTAAGGAGAGCTTACACTGCAGAATTACGCCTGCTACGCAAGTGACTCAAGTTCGAATCCCAGCGGGGCCAGTACCAATGAGTTTTTCTAAAAAACTTATGTACAGTGATCACACCACGTGCTTTACGGTGAAGGAAAACATCGTGAGGAAACCTGCATATTTCTGAGAAGTAATTCAATGACGTTTGTATAGTGCCTGAGACGGCAATAGACTCACCATTTGTCGCGTTGGCACTTAACCAAATTCGGTGAAAAGTGTGTGTTGTGATAACACACTTCTGCCTACCTCTTCGGGGAATACAGGCGTGAGCATATGTGCAAGCGCGAGAATGTCACTTTGTCGAGGCCTACTGGCATAATTTTAAGAGTCTGACTCTCGCCGGTGTATCCGATGCAATTTCTTCCATTCGTCTCTATCCAGTGCCATCTCCTTGACCTCCCTATACGTCATGACAGACACCGTTTCCTTAACTTGTCTCATGTAAGTTATCCTGGGTCTTCCTCTCTTCCCTTCTACTTCTCCTTCTAATATGTTTTAAAATAAGTTAATTTTTTTTATTTATTTATTTATAGTTAATTATTACGGACATACCAATTACAATACTTAACATTGACATTTTAGAACAGGGATCTTATGCCTTATAAAACATACACTTATAAAATCGTGGATACTCTCGCATACTTAACCTCACAGAATCTCAAACATTCAGACAATATATAGTTCCATGCATCCGCAAACAAATCACATTCAGGGTTGGCATCTAGGAGGACATTGAGCATGGTCAGGGTATGGCACACCGGAGACTGGGCCCTGGCTAACAGTACGGCAGGTCGGCTGAACGAACAATCTGTGCCGGCTGCTGGGTCGATGGCGCAGGTAATTGTTGGGCACGAATAGCCGACAGAAAATGGAGCTCGGAACTGTCAATAAGCCCTCGAAGGATCTTTATGTCATGTCGTACAAGGTGGCCAATCATCTTTCCTCTTTAATTCTGGATTGTATTCCATACTACTCTTTCGAGTACATCTTCATTTGTAACTCCTTCCGTTCTGCTTGCAGTAAGCTGAATAATTCCATGTCATACCGTCTCCAAGTCTAACAGCTTCTTTACAAACCCAGGTGTGAAATTCATCAAAAATGCAATGGCGTCAAATTACGCCGCGCCCGGCCGACCGACCCGGCCTCATTACGTACCCTCATATTGGTGAAAATAAAGTAAAACGCATGTTTAATGACATTTTTGGAAGTTTTACAGCCATCCAGGGACTGATTGATGCAGTGCAGTGCATACCAGATTGTTACGTCATGTAAGGTTTTCCGCGGGATGATCGACGCCCCCGAACTGATTGGTGAACTGTGTCGACTCTTCGTTCCTGACAGTAGCATAGTAGGAAACACAAGCTGTTCGCTGTCCCCAACAGTCGAACAGTAGCTCGTGCTAAGTCCCCCATACCTCGCTCGTTGGCTGCACTCAATGCTCTCCTGGAGTCTAACCCTACTGTGGATGTGTTTGTTGACGGATGGAACAAGCTATTGTTAGAGTGCATGGTGTTCTGCGAGAAAGGATGAACGTTCATATTTTATGTTTAGTTTTTATATAATATTTTATGTGTATATTGCATTACCTGTGTCTGATTAGTGTAATTGGCATTGTATGCCGTTCTAATTATTGAATAAATAAATACATAAATAGCCATGCCATAAATTTTTGGAATACTCTAGGTTTCCTAACGATTTACTAAATAATACTTTTGACTATAAGAGAAATTAAAAATGAGAGCCGTGGTTGCCTTGAGGTTTGAGTAGTCGCCTGCTACGCAAGCGACGCAAGTTCGAATCCCAGCGGGGCCTGTACCAATGAGTTTTTCTAAAAAACTTATGTACAGTGATTTCACACCGCGTGCTTTACGGTGAAGGAAAACATCGTGAGGAAACCTGCATATTTCTGAGAAGTAATTCAATGACGTATGTAAAGTGTCTGAGACGGCGATAGACCATCTGTCACGTTGGCACTTAATCTTCTTCGGTGAAAAATGGGTGTTGTTTACAACACCTCTGCCTACCCCTTTGGGGAATACAGGCGTGAGCATATGTACTTTTGACTACAGTCATAAAAATTAATAAAAAAAACATCTCATCTACATTACATTATAACTCTACAGATAAAATTATAGTGTCTGTTTGAAATTCCCAATTCACAGCTTATAACTATTCAGTAAGCAATTAACTTTCAGGAACACTTCACGTACATACTGTGTTCTGTTTGCTAATCTCTGAAATGGCTGGAACTACAGACTTTTATTTAAAAAAATAGCATTCCGCGAAATAAAACCTCCCATGAAATTGGGCCACCGGGCATAGATAGTATTGTGGCGAGCGACCCCCGACTCGGGTCCCTCACTCTCCGGGATCTCTTCTATATAAAATAAAATTAATATATTGTTTTTCACTTTATAATTCTTATATTCCTTCCATTTCGTTCTGCCGTCTGACAAGCTCTCTATTATTCTTATTTCTTTTTCGAATCCTTTTTATGATAATTTAATTACACTTCATAACGTCTACTTAAACCGAAATAGGTTTTAACCAGCTTGTAAAGCTGAGGCCTTACAGTATTCGCTGTCTGTCTGTCTGTCTATAAACCCTTCTTATACCTACAGCCAGTCTATCAATTTAAATATACTTCATAACCTCTTGTTAAACCGAAATAGGTTTTAACCAGCTTGTAAGGCTGAGGCCTTACAGTATTCACTGTCTGTCTGTCTGTCTATAAACCCTTCTTATACCTACAGCCAGTCTATCAATTTAAATATACTTCATAACCTCTTGTTAAACCGAAATAGGTTTTAACCAGCTTGTAAGGCTGAGGCCTTACAGTATTCACTGTCTGTCTGTCTGTCTATAAACCCTTCTTATACCTACAGCCAGTCTATCAATTTATTCGACATAATTTGTGTCGTGAACAGAAAAATAAATACATTATTATTCACACCACTTTTGAGGCCGACTGTTCGTTAGAATAATGTTACCTCTCATTCAAGATGTATGAAGTGCATGAGTCGACAAAAAATTGTTGATATTTTAATATAAAAAGAACTTTTAAACTGTCTGTGTATCTATACTCTGATTATATTGTGGGTTAAGCGGATGTGGATGCTTACAAAATACTGGTTGGGTGACCGTTGGAAACATCAGAAATTCACATTTCAAAATAAACTTTGAAGTGTATCTTATAACACCTTCGGTGAGTCCATCGCCGTCTCTGACACTAAACATACGTCTTTGAATTACTTCTCAGACATATGCAGGCCTCATGATGTTTTCCTTCACAGTAAATCACGTGATGAGCAGACCAGGGGATTCATGCTAAATATTTTTTTTAAATAAAAAAAATTTGTACTTAATTATAAAATGCTTTTTTCATTTACCCTATATGCACTGATATTATAAAGAGAACAGATTTGTATGTAAGTATGTTTGTAACGAATTCGCTAAAAAAATACTGGACCGATTTAAAAAATCTTTTCACCATTTGAATGCTACATTATCGCTGATTATAATAGGCTTTATTTTATCCCCGTACTCCCACGGGAACGGAAACTACGCGGGCGAAACCGCGTGACGTCCGCTAGAAACTTAAAACATAAAAATCTCAAAACAAACATAGAATTTTTTCGATTCACATTTCTTAAAGCTCCCATAATACGGTAACCGCTTACCAAAATTAAAAAAAGGAAGGAAACTAGTGATGTGACCTTCTCAAAACAGCAGGAGCTCTACTTGGAGAATTCCTTGTAAGACATAGTTACAATTCTACGTTGCGTATGGTTAAAAACCAAACATTATTAACTATCGGTTAAACGGACGGCCAGAAGGCATGGAATGTCTTTACATTGTTAGCTTAAGGGTAAGGTGAAGGGCAGATTAGGGCTATTAATTTTTTCTAATAATTTTTTTTTAAGAGAGTTGCAATTCGGAGAATGATGTGGTGACTAGAATTAAAAGATATATGTTGAGATGGTTTAGACATATCGAAAGGATGAGTGAGAGGCGATTAACGAAACACATTTATAGAGCGAATGTGACCGGAAGTGTCGGTAGAGGGCGTCCAAGGAACAACTACTATGACACAATTAATAGTATTTATCAGAAAGGTCAAATTCGGAGCACTCGTAACCGAAGACACTGTATGAAGAGATGCATGAATGTGGATGAAGCGAAAGAAGTATGTAAGGATCGTAGCATGTGGCAAACAGCGGTCTCTGCCTACCCCCATGGGATACAGGCGTGAGCATATGTATGTAGTCTAAGTTACAAGGAATAACTTACTGTGAGTAAAAGTCCCATTCAAATCAGTCCGGCTGTTTCGGAGATTAGCCGGAACAAACAGACAGAGAAATAAAAAGTCTAACTTTTCCAAAAATAGATACTTAAATTATATTTTTCTGTAATTTTTAAGATTTTATAATCATATTAAGCGTGTAAAATTTTAAAAATACTCAATATCATCAATCAAATCAAACTTTTCAACTTGTTATCAACCCAAATTCCCAATCACTAAACTATAGAGGTACCAAAACGTAGAAATAGAAATAATATAAATAATATTTATTCACATGAAATATGGTACAAAGGGTAGGTGTTATTAAGGTCACAAGAATCACACATTTCACCCAATTTTAGGGCATGTAAATATTAACTTAATTATCTAATTAAGTACTGCAGTTATATTTTAACCACATATTAAACATATCAGCATTTATTTTTTCATTATATACATCTTTCTATATTGCACACTTCAAAATATACTATGTAATTAAGTACATACATACATATGCTCACGCCTGTATTCCCCGAAGGGGTAGGCAGAGGTGTTGTAATCATAACACCCACTTTTCACCGAAGATGATTAAGTGGCAACGTGACAGATAGTGAGTCCATCGCCGTCTCAGACACTTTACATTCTTCATTGAATTACTTCTCAGAAATATGCGGGTTTCCTCACGATGTTTTCCTTCACCGTAAAGCACGTGGTGTGAAATCACTGTACATAAGTTTTTTAGAAAAACTCATTGGTACAGACCACGCTGAGATTCGAACTTGCGTCGCTTGCGTAGCCGGCGACTGCTCTAACCTCAATAATTAAGAACTAGAATTTATAATAATTTTTCTAAATGTTCACATATATATATTATACATATTATATCTGCATGAGATCGTCCATAAAATCATGTATTGTGTATTAACTAGCCATTTTAAACAATGTACTTTTAAATGTATTTGGGGGTACCTGCAATCTACCTCTTAATGATAGTAGATCCTCAGTGTTCGTTCGGTAGGTCTTTGAGTCACTATCGTGCTGATTTATGGACCCCTGTCTCAAATGGGGTGAGGGTATAGTGATGACTTCAGCGGGAGCGATTTCAGACACATTATTTTACTTAATAAAATATAACACTTGACATACATTCATATTCTCACGCCTGTATTCCCCGATGGGGCAGGCAGAGGTGTTTTAATCACAACACCCACTTTTCACCGAAGATGATTAAGTGCCAACGTGACAGATGGTGAGTCCATCGCCGTCTCAGACACTTTACATACGTCATTGAAATACTTCTCAGAAATATACACGTGGTGTGAAATCACTGTACATAAGTTTTTTAGAAAAACTCATTGGTACAGGCGCCAGGAGATGGCAAAAGGCCACCACGGCTCTACCTTTGACCTCACCGACATATCCGCTCCTCGCTCCGCTACAACACCAAGCCCGCGTCTTCACTCGCCGTGTCCACTAACATGGGTTTTTTGTGTGTAACTGTGTCATAATAGGTGGTTATCTATTTAATGGTACTTGGGGTGTGATTCAGGAACCCTGGAGATCCGCAGGTAGGGTGGTAAAACGCTTGTCTCTTTTTATATCACTACTTACTACCCGCACTCACTTCGCTTAAAGTCACGTTATTTTTAATACATACATACATACATATGCTCACGCCTGTATTCCCCGAAGGGGTAGGCAGAGGTGTTGTAATCACAACACACACTTTTCACCGAATTTGATTAAGTGCCAACGTGACAGACGGTGAGTCTATCGCCGTCTCAAACTCTATACATTCGTGTTGAATTACTTCTCAGACATATGCAGGTTTCCTTACGATGTGTTCCTTCACCGTAAAGCACGTGGTGTGAAATCACTGCACATTATTTTTGATAAAACTCATTGGTACAGACCCCGCTGGGATTCGAACTGCTCCGACCCCAAGGCAACCACGGCTCTATATATATATATATATATATATGTATGTGTGTGTGTTACAATGACCGGGACCGACGCCTTAACGTGCTTTCCGAGGCAAGGAACTCGGGCGGTCACCCATGCAACTACTGGCTAGGATTAGGGTTTCTTGATCGAATGATATGCGCAATAGCAACTGTACCATGAGCTCCATATAAAGTACTGCCAAAAATATTTTTTTTACACAGGAACGGCGCGGGCGAAACCGTGTGATTTCTTCTAGTCTAATATAAAAACTAAAGCCAATTCCTGCGCAGACAGAGTCGCGGGCACCAGCTAGTGTTGGACATACAACTTTCATTGTTTGTTAAGTATTTGGACCAAATCTTTTTGAACAATAAAGATCTGGTTATTCCTACATTGGATTTGGAATTAATTCATAAATACTACCTTGCCTACTTCTTCGGGGAATACAGGCGTGAGCATATGTATGTATATATATATATATATGTTTAATTGTCAACCGGGACCGACGAGATTGCTCGTTAAAATAATAAAATAACGATGGGCATAATTTTAGTCGCCTTATTTTTGCTTAAAATAACTTAAAGCGTAATATGATTGACGTGAAATGTACTTACTTATTATAAAGTTGCTTATTTCTATCAAAAACAGTATGAAAATTCACGAATAAAATAATTTTTACAACCGACAAAACATTGCTAAATTTATAAAGAAGTTAAGATTCAAAGGATTAACATAGTACAATATAGGACAGCATGTCAAGTAAGAAATGTCAACTTCAAGAAATATCTTTGTTCTTTATAATATTTTAATATATAAAATTTCCATGTCACAATGAGTTACCGTACTCCTCCGAAACGGCTGGACCGATTTGTATGACATTTTGTGTGCAAATCGGGTACGTCTGAGAATCGGCCAACATCTATTTTTCATACCCCTAAATGATAAGGGTGACCACCCCAAAAAATATATGGCAATACAACGTTTGCCGGGCACAGCTAGTATAAGTATAGATTTCCGCTACGCTGTTTTTAACAGTTGTTAGTTTGAGTAGGAGGAGCTCGTGGCACAGTTGCTATTGCGCATGTCATTCCCTAACCCTAGCGAGTAATTGGATGGGTGACCGACCGAGTTTCCTCCGTGCCTTGGAGAGTACGTTAAGCCGTCGGTCCCTGTTGCCAATTTATCATCTTTGGCAATCGTTGCAGGTCAGTCGGAGGCCTAAAATAGTCTGACAACTGGTTTAACCCAGATCACAGATTTTCCTCGTTAAAGGGGTTGCGAAGGTCAGATGGCAGTCGCTTTGTATAAAAATCATGTGATCAGCCACATCGGGTTGAATCAAGTGCCGACCCCAACAATGTATGGGATAAGGCCAGGGTGATGATGATGTTTTTAACAGTTGCATGGCGTACTGTAGTTATGTGCACTATGTACAATGTCCTGTATTCTCTCAGTATTGACCACAACCACGAGACATTTCAAATCGTATATTATAAGGTCGCCATAAGGGTCCCGCATGTGCAGGTATGTATTTACGATTTACATTATAATATGCAAGTTTTTTACATTCTTTGACGCTTCCCTGTTCACCCATTTTGTACTCTATTCGTATCGTTTTAAGAGTAACTTTTCATTGATTAGGAGATTTCTTTATTTCGTTAATAAATTAGGTGAGGTTAATATGGATTTGGTTTTGAGGTTAGCGATTAGAATTTCAATGTATTCAAACATAATCTAGTACATAGATGACAGTAAGACTTATATTAGGTTAACAATATGGACTTACTCTTACATCTAAATATATATAACTCAAAGGTGACTGACTGACTGACATAGTGATCTATCAACGCACAGCCCAAACCACGGGACGGATCGGGCTGACATTTGTAATTGGATGGGTGACCGCCCGAGTTCTCTCCGTGCCTCAGAGAGCACGTTAAGCCGTCGGTCCCGGTTGCTAATTTATCATCTTTGGCAATCGTTACAGGTCAGTCGGACGCCTAAAATAGTCTGACAACTGGTTTAACCTAGATCACAGATTTTCCTCGTTAAAGGGGTTGCGAAGGTCAGATGGCAGTCGCTTCGTATACATATACCACAACATTGTATGGGATAAGGCCAGGGAGATGATGATATGGTACACGAAGTACCAGGCGCACATAACGGACAAGGAGTTAATAAGTTGATTGCGACTAACATGGAGCCACATCGGGTTGAAACAAGTGCCGACCACAACAATGTATGGGATAAGGCCAGGGACGATGATGATTCATGACATATATGTTTAAATTCTAAATGCTTAAAAATTATAAAAAAAATACGAACACGAGGTGGGACTCGAACCCACGACCTCTCCAAACCGTGCAGTTGTTCTTCCAACTCTTGCAAAGACAAGGGAAGGAATAATTCGACACATGAGGCAGGATCATGAGTAGCTCGTGTAAGTCCCATGTCATAGAAGACGAGCCTATTGCCATTAACCGGGCACTGATCCTGACTTAAATGCTATGTGCAGTTATTTCACACCACATGTTTTACGGAGAAGGAAACATTGTGAGGAAACCTGCATATGTCTGAGAAATAATTCAAAGACGTATGTATAGTGGCTGAGACGGCGATAACTCCCTCTGTCACGTTGGCACTTAATCATCTCAGGTGAACAGTGGGTGTTGTTATTACAACACCTCTGTCTACCCCATCGGGGAATACAGGCGTGAGCATATGTATGTAAAATTGTGTGAGAAAAGCCCCAGCCCGCTTGTCACGAGAAGCGTCTACGGACGACGTGCAACCTCTTTGAAAAGTTGATGAGCATCTGGACCGCAAGGCCCCAGAGTTTCAACCGCAAACCTAGAAAATATGTATCCTTCCGCTCAGAGAATCAGCATTGCTATTCAACGTGGCAATGCTGCCAGCCTTCTTGGCACGATCCCGAGAGACACCGATTTGGGACAAGTTTTCTACTTGTAATTAGTTTTTAGCTACTTTAACTAAATTTAAAAAAATGTTTTTTTAGAATTGAAAAAATTATGTTGAGATGGTTTGGACATATCGAAAGGATGAGTGAAAGGCAATTAACGAAACACATTTATAGAGCGAATGTGACCGGAAGTGTCGGTAGAGGGCGTCCAAGGAACAACTACTATGACACAATTAATAGTATTTTTCAGAAAGGTCAAATTCGGAGCACTCGTAACCGAAGAAAGTGTATGAAGAGATGCATGAATGTGGATGAAGCGAAAGAAGTATGTAAGGATCGTAGCATGTGGCACACAGTGGTCTTTGCCTACCCCCATGGAATACAAGCGTGAGCTTATGTATGTATGTTTTTTTATTTTTAAAACTTTTCAAATCCACAGTAATCTTTCTTATTTCTTTCTTATTCATATCGGATGAAGCACAAATAATTGTAATCCATATACTCAAACAAAATCCTGTTGTCATAAAATAAACCCCACACGCTTTACTGTAAATATATCACAGTTTATATTTAATGAACTACAACGAGAAAAACGACGAGCTCGTGGCACAGTTGCTATTGCGCATATCATTCGATCAGCGAAATTAAGCAACCCTAAGCCTAGCCAGTAATTGGATGGGTGACCGCCCGAGTTCCCTCCGTTCCTCGTAAGCCGTCGGTCCCGGTTGCCAATTTATCATCTTTGCCAATCGTTACAGGTCAGTCGGAGGCCTAAAATAGTCTGACAACTGGTTTAACCCAGATCACAGATTTTCCTCGTTAAAGGGGTTGCGAAGGTCAGATGGCAGTCGCTTCGTATAAAAATCAAGTGATCAGCCACATCGGGTTGAATCAAGTGCCGACCCCAACAATGTATGGGATAACGCCAGGGAGATGATGATATGGTACACGAAGTACCAGGCGCACATAACGGACAAGGAGTTAATAAGTTGATTGTGACTAACATGGAGCCACATCGGGTTGAATCAAGTGCCGACCCCAACAATGTATGGGATAAGGCCAGGGACGATGATGATATGGTACACGAAGTACCAGGCGCACATAACGGACAAGGAGTTAATAAGTTGCTTGCGACTAACATGGAGCCACATCGGGTTGAATCAAGTGCCGACCCCAACAATGTATGAGATAAGGCCAGGGAGATGATGATATTTAATGAACTACAACGTCACAATACAAAAGAGTAGGTACTTATTAAATCATATAACATAACTAGTAAATGTAGGTATGTATTTATACATACAAGAGCCGTGGTGGCCTCGGGGTTAGAGCAGTCGCCTGCTACGCACGCGACGCAAGTTCGAATCCCAGCGGGGCCTGTACCAATGAGTTTTTCTAAAAAACTTATGTACAGTGATTTCACAACACGTGCTTTACGGTGAAGGGAAACATCGTGAGGAAACCTGCATATTTCTGAGAAGTAATTCAATGACGTATGTAAAGTGTCTGAGACGGCGATGGCCTCACCATCTGTCACGTTGGCACGTTTAACATACGTTTTTAAATAATCTCATTGGTATCTCATACAGGCACCGCTGGGATTCGAACTTGACTATAAACGTCATGTAACAACAAATAAGCAGGCGTCAATTATTTATATAATTTGCTACAATTTTATTCAACAAAACTTAAATGGATGCAGATAAGCAATAATGTGTCAACCGGCATAAACTTGGTTTTGAGAAAATGGCGTCTTAAGATGATTGTATACGTGATTTAAGATTTGTTTTATGACATAAATCCATTTTTTACGTACTTTTATGTTTCAGATGACTTGAAACACTTTTTTAGAATGTTAAATACGTGATGCATTATCAAAATATATCAAAACCTTTTAATTTGACTTTTTGTGGGTTGACACATTATTGCTTATCAGCATCCAAATATTAACATAATTCTCTCCTCATATTCATGTGCAAAATGACCTCATTAAAAATAAGAAAGAACATACTTCTTTTTATGTTAAGGGGTAACCATATTGCACACAAAATTATAAGGTTTTATTTATTTTATTAGTTAACTTGTTGTACCGCGCGCTGAGACTTAATTTTATGAAAAGTAGCTAAGCCTAAGTTACTCCTCGTAACATTAGCTATCAGCCAGTGAAAATCCCGTTAAAATCGGTCCAGTCGTTTCGCAAATTAGCTGAAACAAAAAAATCAGTGCCGTGTATATTTACAGATGTAATTTTGGAATTACAAACAGACACTTTAATTTTATTTATCTGTATATTATGTACAAATATAATAGTTACATAGCTGAAACTTAATTTCATGGTTGACCCGCGGAACCCTAATGTTTTTTTTTAATAAAAGTAGCCTAAATTACTCCTAGTATAATTTGCTATCTACCGTTAAAATCGGTGAACAAACGGACAGAAGGACCGAGAAAAATTTCAAAAATTGTTTTTTCATAGCATACCGTATATACTTGCATACGCATTTAGAGAAAAGCTGTTGTTTTAGAATTACAAACAGACACTCTAATTTTATTTATCTGTATATAGGTGTGTTCAACGCCTAATGCCGCGTTGTGTTTATCAAATTTAACGTGACCCCCTGTGTGTTATACAAGGGTTGGGTACACTCAACAATGTTGATATATCAATAAAAATTAATAATCTTAAACACACAGTACGTTATTGATCAGTATTCAACGTAACGTTGATACTCTTCAGGGCCATTGAACAAGTGCTCTCAACTATATTTAATTTAATTTAATTAAAAGGCCGGCCGCTGGTGTGGGATGCCACGTGTGTCGATACGTTGGCTCTGTCCCATCTCCCCGGCACTGCTGTGGCGGCCGGTGCTGCTGCTATTCAGCAGGAGTGCCTCAAGCATAGGAAATATGCTTGCTACGGTCAAGGATACATATTTTCTGCGTTTGCGGTTGAAACTCTGGGGCCTTGGGGTCCAGTAGCTCATCAACTTTTCAAAGAGGTTGCACGTCGTCTGGTAGAAGCTTCTCGTGACAAGCGGGCTGGGGCTTTTCTCGCTCAGAGAATCAGCATTGCTATTCAACGTGGCAATGCTGCCAGCCTTCTTGGCACGATCCCGAGAGACACCGATTTGGGACAAGTTTTATACTTGTAATTATTTTTTAGCTACTTATTAGTTAAATTAATTTAATTAATATCTTAAACTTATACAAATTTCTACGTAATTAATTTTAATCATATTTACTCATTTTATTCATATCATCTTTTTTCTATGGCATTGTCATTTGTCATGTAACTAGTCTATTGCCCTCGAAGAATTTGTTAATGTACACCTTGTTGATGCAACTAAATAAATAAATAAATTAAATAAATACCCTTCTCCTTTCCTTTTCCTTTATTTATGTAATGGCGATGAGCTTAAGTAAAACTATTCCGCCAATGTCAAGTGATTGTTGAGAAAAATATCTTGTAAATTGTTAAAAATATGTGGAGGAACCAATTGGATTCCTCTGCCTTCGAATAAGTCCTTCAAAGCATTGTCCTAATACTCTTCTCACACATGCAAGTTTCATAAACATACTAACTGCAGTGAACACTAATATTATAAAGAGGAAAAATTTGTTTGTTTGCATTGAAAAGGCTTCGAAACTATTTGACCGATTTGAAAAATCCTTTCACCATTGGATAGCTACATCATCAGCGAGTAACATAGGCTATCTTTTATTCCCGTACTCCTACGGGAACGGGAACTACGCGGGCGACTGCCATCTGACCTTCGCAACCACTTTAACGAGGAAAATCTGTGATCTGGGCTAAACCAGTTGTCAGACTCGGGCGGTCACCCATCCAATTACTGGTTAGGCTTAAGGTTGCTTAACTTCGGTGATCGAATGATATGCGCAATGGCAACTGTGCCACGAGCTCCTCTAATATTCGTATAAAGCCGATCCATTTGTTTGTTTGGCTTGAACGCGCTAATCTCAACATTATTTCAGTCTTAGATAAGCCTATTTATCGAGGAAGGCTAAAATATATCATTGCGGATCAAACATTAGCGCAAAGTAACTATTTCACATCGCAAAAGTCATGGGCAAAAGCTAGTATTTATAATATAAAAGAGATTAGTGTCTATGCCTGGAGCCTTACTATAAGCTCTTATTGCCATGATAATTTTACTCTTATTATGAGACAGATGTATATGACGTGTAAACGTCTGTCACTGTCACACACCTGAATTAACATTGCAATAAGGGCTCATGGGGACAGCGAGGAATCCAATGGGTTCCTCCACATATTTTTAACAATTTACAAGATATTTTTCTCAACAATCACTTGACATTGGCGGAATTGTTTTACTTAAGCCATTAAATAAATAATGGAAAGGAAAGGGCTCATGGTTGGGCCCCTGGACTTGGTGTCGGAACTTTCATGTTTTACACAATCAATTATAATTCATAAGAATGTCAAACATCAGTATTAACCAACAAAAAGTCGGTCACAAGGTTTTACATTCCAAATATCTACGTATGAGATAATATCTATACGTTTTTTTTAAGATTTCGATCGCCCGCGCTCTTCTCCAAGGAATCCCAAGACGTCATAATACAAAAATATAAAATAAACATTCGATGTATTCCAATGCTTACGGCCGAAAAGAAAAAAAAAACAATTGACTCGATCCTGCTCGCACTTTAAGGTTTAAAGCGGGACGGAGCACCTGGACGCGTAAAGCTAAAATATATGGGACTACACCGGTGCTGAAGGCACGTGGAATATTTTTATACTAGATCTGTCCCGCGGTTTCTACCACATTGACTTAAAGTCAAAGTACATGGCTCACATATATATATATATATATATATATATATATAAGGCTCACGCCTGTATTCCCCGAAGGGGTAGGCAGAGGTGTTGTAATCACAACACTCACTTTTCATCGAATTTGATTAAGTGCCAACGTGACAGATTGTGAGTCTATCGCCGTCTCAGGCACTATACATACGTCTTTGAATTACTTCTCAGACATATGCAGGTTTCCTCACGATTATTTCCTTCACCGTAAAGCACGTGGTGTGAAATCACTGTACATAAGCTTTTTAGAAAAACTCGTATATATAGTGCCTATACGTATGTATAGTGCCTGAGACCGAGATAGACTCACCATCTGTCACGTTGGAACTTAATCAAATTCGGTGAAAAGTGTGTGTTGTGATTACAACACCTCTGCCCTACCCCTTCGGGGAATACAGGCGTGAGCATATGTATGTATGTATGTTATTTGCTGTATTTAATTTACATGTACAATAAAATAAAGAAAGAAAGATATGACTGTAACTAACATAAACCCTCTTAGGGCACAGCAATGTCAGATCCTCGTCATCAAGTCTTAACTCAAACCAGTGTTGTGACAACCCAGAGAATTGGTCCATAGTTTGGGTACACGCGACCGGAGCGCCCGTAACAGAAACAAAACGGTGGTCGTTTTTTTTGTTAAAAAATGTTAGTTTTTTTGTGAATTTAAATAAATACAGTCACACGCGGTGAGACAGATGTGTCTCATATATTAAAACGTGTATTTAGATGTTCAGGAATCAAAATCCTTTAGGTTTTTTATTTATTTATATTGTATTATAGCTTAAAAGTTACAATAGATTGAGTTGAACAAACTGGAATCATAAAAAAAAAATTGATAGTAGAGGAAATCACCTCCACCTCACCCCACCAGAAGACCGCAGCCAAATGACACTGCTCTATTGTAGTGTTGTGTTCACAAGGTGAGTGAGGTTTACAGAGCTGTCTGTAGTACCTCCACCTTACAGAAGATCGCAGCCAAATGACACTGCTCTATTGTAGTGTTGTGTTCACAAGGTGAGTGAGGTTTACAGAGCTGTCTGTAGTACCTCCACCTTACAGAAGATCGCAGCCAAATGACACTGCTCTATTGTAGTGTTGTGTTCACAAGGTGAGTGAGGTTTACAGAGCTGTCTGTAGTACCTCCACCTTACAGAAGATCGCAGCCAAATGACACTGCTCTATTGTAGTGTTGTGTTCACAAGGTGAGTGAGGTTTACAGAGCTCTCTGTAGTACCTCCACCTTACAGGAGATCGCAGCCAAATGACACTGCTCTATTGTAGTGTTGTGTTCACAAGGTGAGTGAGGTTTACAGAGCTGTCTGTAGTACCTCCACCTTACAGAAGATCGCAGCCAAATGACACTGCTCTATTGTAGTGTTGTGTTCACAAGGTGAGTGAGGTTTACAGAGCTCTCTGTAGTACCTCCACCTTACAGGAGATCGCAGCCAAATGACACTGCTCTATTGTAGTGTTGTGTTCACAAGGTGAGTGAGGTTTACAGAGCTGTCTGTAGTACCTCCACCTTACAGAAGATCGCAGCCAAATGACACTGCTCTATTGTAGTGTTGTGTTCACAAGGTGAGTGAGGTTTACAGAGCTGTCTGTAGTACCTCCACCTTACAGAAGATCGCAGCCAAATGACACTGCTCTATTGTAGTGTTGTGTTCACAAGGTGAGTGAGGTTTACAGAGCTGTCTGTAGTACCTCCACCTTACAGAAGATCGCAGCCAAATGACACTGCTCTATTGTAGTGTTGTGTTCACAAGGTGAGTGAGGTTTACAGAGCTGTCTGTAGTACCTCCACCTTACAGAAGATCGCAGCCAAATGACACTGCTCTATTGTAGTGTTGTGTTCACAAGGTGAGTGAGGTTTACAGAGCTGTCTGTAGTACCTCCACCTTACAGGAGATCGCAGCCAAATGACACTGCTCTATTGTAGTGTTGTGTTCACAAGGTGAGTGAGGTTTACAGAGCTGTCTGTAGTACCTCCACCTTACAGAAGATCGCAGCCAAATGACACTGCTCTATTGTAGTGTTGTGTTCACAAGGTGAGTGAGGTTCACAGAGCTGTCTGTAGTACCTCCACCTTACAGGAGATCGCAGCCACATGACACTGCTCTATTGTAGTGTTGTGTTCACAAGGTGAGTGAGGTTTACAGAGCTGTCTGTAGTACCTCCACCTTACAGAAGATCGCAGCCAAATGACACTGCTCTATTGTAGTGTTGTGTTCACAAGGTGAGTGAGGTTTACAGAGCTGTCTGTAGTACCTCCACCTTACAGAATATCGCAGTCAAATGACACTGCTCTATTGTAGTGTTGTGTTCACAAGGTGAGTGAGGTTTACAGAGCTGTCTGTAGTACCTCCACCTTACAGAAGATCGCAGCCAAATGACACTGCTCTATTGTAGTGTTGTGTTCACAAGGTGAGTGAGGTTTACAGAGCTGTCTGTAGTACCTCCACCTTACAGAAGATTGCAGCCAAATGACACTGCTCTATTGTAGTGTTGTGTTCACAAGGTGAGTGAGGTTTACAGAGCTGTCTGTAGTACCTCCACCTTACAGGAGATCGCAGCCAAATGACACTGCTCTATTGTAGTGTTGTGTTCACAAGGTGAGTGAGGTTTACAGAGCTGTCTGTAGTACCTCCACCTTACAGGAGATCGCAGCCAAATGACACTGCTCTATTGTAGTGTTGTGTTCACAAGGTGAGTGAGGTTTACAGAGCTGTCTGTAGTACCTCCACCTTACAGGAGATCGCAGCCACATGACACTGCTCTATTGTAGTGTTGTGTTCACAAGGTGAGTGAGGTTTACAGAGCTGTCTGTAGTACCTCCACCTTACAGAAGATCGCAGCCAAATGACACTGCTCTATTGTAGTGTTGTGTTCACAAGGTGAGTGAGGTTTACAGAGCTGTCTGTAGTACCTCCACCTTACAGAATATCGCAGTCAAATGACACTGCTCTATTGTAGTGTTGTGTTCACAAGGTGAGTGAGGTTTACAGAGCTGTCTGTAGTACCTCCACCTTACAGAAGATCGCAGCCAAATGACACTGCTCTATTGTAGTGTTGTGTTCACAAGGTGAGTGAGGTTTACAGAGCTGTCTGTAGTACCTCCACCTTACAGAAGATTGCAGCCAAATGACACTGCTCTATTGTAGTGTTGTGTTCACAAGGTGAGTGAGGTTTACAGAGCTGTCTGTAGTACCTCCACCTTACAGGAGATCGCAGCCAAATGACACTGCTCTATTGTAGTGTTGTGTTCACAAGGTGAGTGAGGTTTACAGAGCTGTCTGTAGTACCTCCACCTTACAGAAGATCGCAGCCAAATGACACTGCTCTATTGTAGTGTTGTGTTCACAAGGTGAGTGAGGTTTACAGAGCTGTCTGTAGTAACTCCACCTTACAGAAGATCGCAGCCAAATGACACTGCTCTATTGTAGTGTTGTGTTCACAAGGTGAGTGAGGTTTACAGAGCTGTCTGTAGTACCTCCACCTTACAGAAGATCGCAGCCAAATGACACTGCTCTATTGTAGTGTTGTGTTCACAAGGTGAGTGAGGTTTACAGAGCTGTCTGTAGTACCTCCACCTTACAGAAGATCGCAGCCAAATGACACTGCTCTATTGTAGTGTTGTGTTCACAAGGTGAGTGAGGTTTACAGAGCTGTCTGTAGTACCTCCACCTTACAGAAGATCGCAGCCAAGTGACACTGCTCTATTGTAGTGTTGTGTTCACAAGGTGAATGAGGTTTACAGAGCTGTCTGTAGTACCTCCACCTTACAGAAGATCGCAGCCAAGTGACACTGCTCTATTGTAGTGTTGTGTTCACAAGGTGAGTGAGGTTTACAGAGCTGTCTGTAGTAACTCCACCTTACAGAAGATCGCAGCCAAATGACACTGCTCTATTGTAGTGTTGTGTTCACAAGGTGAGTGAGGTTTACAGAGCTGTCTGTAGTACCTCCACCTTACAGAAGATCGCAGTCAAATGACACTGCTCTATTGTAGTGTTGTGTTCACAAGGTGAGTGAGGTTTACAGAGCTGTCTGTAGTACCTCCACCTTACAGAAGATCGCAGCCAAATGACACTGCTCTATTGTAGTGTTGTGTTCACAAGGTGAGTGAGGTTTACAGAGCTGTCTGTAGTACCTCCACCTTACAGAAGATCGCAGCCAAATGACACTGCTCTATTGTAGTGCTGTGTTCACAAGGTTAGTGAGGTTTACAGAGCTGTCTGTAGTACCTCCACCTTACAGAAGATCGCAGCCAAATGACACTGCTCTATTGTAGTGTTGCGTTCACAAGGTGAGTGAGGTTTACAGAGCTGTCTGTAGTACCTCCACCTTACAGAAGATCGCAGCCAAATGACACTGCTCTATTGTAGTGTTGTGTTCACAAGGTGAGTGAGGTTTACAGAGCTGTCTGTAGTACCTCCACCTTACAGAAGATCGCAGCCAAATGACACTGCTCTATTGTAGTGTTGCGTTCACAAGGTGAGTGAGGTTTACAGAGCTGTCTGTAGTACCTCCACCTTACAGAAGATCGCAGCCAAATGACACTGCTCTATTGTAGTGTTGTGTTCACAAGGTGAGTGAGTTTACAGAGCTATAATGCCCCTGGTGTTGCACTGCGGTGACCACTTACCAGCAGGTTGGCTTAACGCTTCATTGCCTTAATTTTAAGTAAATAGATTAGATTATTTTACATATGAGTAATTCTTACATTAAAAAAAAACATCCTTAAACCAAAAGCCCCGGTTTCATTCATGTTATTCGAAAAAAAAAAGCGTAATAAACTTTTTTACCCGATGGTCACATTGATCGGGCTTAAGTTTGCGATAACCATCAAAATGGTGTTGCGACCGCGATTCTTGATATGGTTTCGATATAATATGTGTGTTCAATAAAATGGTAATTTTCTTACGCACTGCAAAATATTTTCGAGACATCTTCAATATCAATAAATGACAGGTTATTTTTTAAATCCGTGCATGTTATGGCAAGTTGAATGCACTCGTTTTGATAAACTTGAGTAATTTGTAAACTAATTTTATTTGATTCTAAATAACAATATACATATTACAAGGAACAGTAAAAACTAATTACAAGTAGAAAACATGTCCCAAATCGATGTCTCTCAGGATCGTGTCAAGAAGGCTGGCAGCATTGCCACGTTGAATAGCAATGCTGATTTTCTGAGCGAGGTAACCCCAGCCCGCTTGGCACGAGAGGCTTCTACCAGACGACGTGCAACCTCTTTGAAAAGTTGATGAGCATCTGGACCCCAAGGCCCCAGAGTTTCAACCGCAAACGCAGAAAATATGTATCCTTGACCATTTGTAAATGTTTGATTCTTGTATTTGGATTTGTCTAATCAAATAACTTTAAACGAGCAATTAATTCTTGGAAAAGGGAAGACATGGTTTGTGCAGTCGCCTGCTGTGCAAGCGACGCAAGTTCGAATCCCAGTGGGGCCTATACCAATGAGGTTTTCTAAAAACTTATGTGCAGTGATTTACGGTGAAGGAAAACATCGTGAGTACTATGTACAGTGCCTGAGACGTTGGCACTTAATCATCTTGTGTGAAATGTAGGTGTTGTTATTACAACACCTCTGCCTACCTTTTCGGGGAATACAGGCGTGAGCATATGTATATTCCTTTAATTCCATGCGGACAAAGTCCCGTGTGGAGGTTAGCAAGCAATAATTTGAGTAAGTAACACATTAATCTAACGTAAAGATCAAATATGATAACAAATGTATGATAAATCAAACGCAGGAACTTTGGTATTCGTGCTCATACATTCATACATACTTACATACATCGTTGACCTTTTTTTCCTTAAAATATTCCCAACTGACTGCCCCACAGTCATCAATAACTACTATTCGGTGCTTTTACACCTTACGATTTGCGTTGCGTACGATTTATACACATAAATTATAACTGAAGTGTCTGTTTGTAATTCCATATTTAATTGGAACTTTGTCCAAGAGCTTACGATACTTAAATTATTTATTTTGTATTCTTTAATTAGATCAAATTTTTGAAAAGAGTAATTACTGAGTTTCTAGCCAGGTTCTTCTCAGTAAAAGCAACATTCCGAACCTGGCGGTAGCATGTATAATACTGTATAATTATGTCAATTAGAACCGTGGTGGCCTTGAGGTTTGAGCAGTCGCCTGCTACGAAAGCGACGCAAGTTCGAATCCCAGCGGGACCTGTACCAATGAGTTTTTCTAAAAAACTTATGTACAGTGATTTCACACCACGTGCTAAAGCACCGTAAACGGTGAAGGAAAACATCGTGAGGAAACCAGCATATTTCAGAGAAGTAATTCAATGACGTATGTAAAGTTTCTGAGACGGCGATGGACTCACCATCTGTCACGTTGGCACTTAATCATCTTCAGTGAAAAGTGGGTGTTGTGATTACAACACCTCTGCCTACCCCTTCGGGGAATACAGGCGTGAGCATATGTATGTATGTAATTATGTCATTCTGACGATTTGAAAGTACTTTGTAAAAAGTCTAATCGAATAAAGATATTTTTGACTTTGACATTGACTTTGAATACTAGCTGTGCCCTGCGGTGTCACCTGCGTGGATTTAATTTCATTCCCGCGGAACACTAAATATTTTTTTTAATAAAAGCAACCTATGTCATTCCTTGTAATATTTACTATCTGTCAGTGAAAGTCCCGTTAAAATCGGTCCAGCCGTTTCAGTGATTACCCGGAACAAATAGATAGAAAGTCAGAATTTTTTTTTTACTCATTATGTATGTACTTACTTCCATATTATGCATTTGTGAAAAGCTGTTATTTTGGATTTACAAACAGACACTTAAATTTTATTTATCTGATTAGATATACATAACCGGTTTTTTTTTTACAAAATAACATAAAAATAGAAAAAATCCAAGAAGGGTAAGCAGAGGTGTTGTAACAACAACACCCACTTTTCACCGAATATGATTAAGTGCCAACGTGACAGAGGGAGTCCATCGCCGTCTCAGACACCATACATACGTTTTTAAATAAATTCTAAGACATATGCAGGTTTCCTCACGATGTTTTCCTTCACCGTAAAGCACGTGGTGTGAAATCACTGCACATATGTCTATAAAGAAACTCATTCGAAATCGCGTCGCTTGCGTAGCAGGCGACTGCTCAAACCCCGAGACCACCACGGTTCTATTACACTAAATAACATAGCTAGTAGGTTATAAAGATCAGTAGTTAGATATCGCCACGATATCGTCACCGTATCGTTAGCTATAAAAGTCACAAAATGCTAACGTCAAAATCAGTTGTACTATGTGCGGTGACTTATGGGACTCCGGTATGAATGTCTTTTATCCTTTTTTAGTCCCTTTTGTAATGTCCAAAGGGTAGGCAGAACCACGGTGAATCATCGTCCCGAAGAGCTGTTTAAGTATTTTATTTTGTTTATATTTAAGCTTGAAGGACATCAGCTTTTGAGGTCTACTGGTTTGTATGAATATTAATATTAAGTCCGATAACTATTATGATCATTCAAAATTTTCAAAATTCAAAATATCTTTATTTGATTAGACTTCTTACAAAGTACTTTCAAATCGTCAGAAGGACACAAAATACATTATACATGATTATAAATGTTACCACCGGGTTCGGAAGGTAGCTTTTGTTGAGAAGAACCCGGCAAGAAACTCAACAATTACTCTTTTAAAAAAATATATATAATACAATGTTTTTGGTTACAGTATTTATATCTCATGTATATAGTATAGACAGACAGATAAATGATTTTATATAAGTACCCTATATACATTCGTATGCATTTATTGAAGAGCCGGGCCTTGGGGCTAGAGCAGTCGGCTGCAACGCAAGCGACGCAAGTTCGAATCCCAGCGGGGCCTGTATAAATGAGTTTTTCAAAAAAAAACTTATGTACAGTGATTTCACACCACGTGCTTTACGGTGAAGGAAAACATCGTGAGGAAACCTGCATATGTCTGAGAAGTAATTCAAAGACGTATGTATAGTGCCTGAGACGGCGATAGACTCACCATCTGTCACGTTGGCACTTAATCAAATTCGGTGAAAAGTGGTTGTTGTGATAACAACACCCCTGCCTATCCCTTCGGGGAATACAGGCGAGAGCATATGTATGTATTTATTGAAAATCGCTTAAATTTTTATTATCAGTCAAAAGTCATAAATTTACAGCATAATTTCTTGCAACGCAGGTACAGTCATAGAAAAACCATTTCCAAATGTACTTTGTTTCTTCTGGCTAAACTCAGACACGGCTGAACCGATTTTAACGGGACTTTCACTGGCAGATAGCTAATGTTACATGGAGTAACTTAGGCTATTTTTATTTTAAAAATATCATTCGTGTTCCGCGAGAAAATCATAAAAATTAGCTTCGACATATATTACCTACGTATAGTGCATTATATATTGGAGGATCACGTGGCACAGTTGCTAGTAGTTGCGCATATCGTTCGATCAGCAAAGTTAAGCAACCTTAACCCAAGCCAGTAATTGGATGGGTGACCGCTCGAGCTCCCTCTGTGTCTCGGAGAGCACGTTAAGCCGGTCCCGGTTGCCAATTTAACATCTCTGGCAATCGTTACAGGTCAACCGGAGGCCAAAAATTGTCTGACAACTGGCTTAGCCCAGCTCACACATTCGCCAGGTCAAATGAGTTACGAAGGTCAGATGGCAGTCGTTTTGTATAAAAATCAAGTGCCGACCCCAACAATGTATGGGATAAGGCCAGGGAGATGATGATGAACAGACAAACCAACTTCCGCATTTAATAGTGCACGGATACATATACAGAATATGTCCGTAAGTCGGTCGCTCACAAAACACGACAAAAATGTACTGGAGTCAAACCCGAATGTGAGGCAGGAGTAAAAACAGCAATTTCTTTGTATTTTACACAACACCGTTAAACGCAGTCAACTCTGCGCAGGAGTCTGAAACATTGGAACTGACCAGTCAATATACCAACATTAATTTTAATAAAAAATCTATATAGATAAATAAAATTTAAGTGTCTGTTTGTGATTACAAAATAACAGCTTTTCACTAAATTCATATGAAAGTATACACGATTTTTTTTTTTCTCTGTCTGTTTGTTCCGACTAATCTCCGAAACGGCTGACCCGATTTTAGCGGGACTTTCACTGGCGGATAGCTTATGTTACAAGGAGTAACTTAGGCCAGCTACTTTTAGTAAAAAAAGAACGTTAGGCGTCCGCGGGTCCATGAAATTAACTCAAGGTTTTTTGCCGGGCTAGTTTCCGAACCAGTGGTAAATTTTCGATATTCATAAGTGCCAGGGCCCCAACTAAATAAATATTTTTCTTTTTCATTCTTATTTATACTCTATACAGGTTGCCGGAGAAAATAGGACAGCTGTTAAAATATGTGATAAGGTATAATTTTAGAAAGCAAATGAAATTATTATGACGAAAATATCTTCTTACGTTTTCGAGTAATTGACGTTCAAAGTTGACCATATCAAGACCTTATTTTCGCATAAAAATGAGCGGTAACATAGAGTTATTCACGCGAAATCTAACTACGTTTTTATTTTATTTTTCTCCCACTAATAGTTCCTGAAATAATCCCATAAATACATTATCCTTCGCGTACTTACGTAATGTAGGTAAACGCGGCCGCGCGTTCATTCAATCGCTTAAGGCCGCGAACTATTCGGCCCTTAGCAACCATAGCCTATAACTACGTTACCGTTGGAGCTAGATATTTTACGACTTCAACATAGTGATATATTCATAAAACCCTACAACTTCTAGAAGACAACTGTTCCTTTTACACATATATACAGGTGTCGGAGTAAAATATCATATAAAATATTAACTTCCAAAGTGCTGTCCCGTAACTTAACCACGCAGTCGCGCGCCAAATATCCAACCGAATTACTTTAAGTAATTCGTCAAAAAAACCAGCATGCCTGCTCGATTGAGTTAATGATAATAATTACTGTACATTTGAAGAAATGTCCAGCTACCAACTTATTTCGACCCTTCGCATTCAATCTACAAGCGATTTTTAACCATAAAGAAGAATGTGTAAGTGCTAGAGTGCATTGTTTGCGGGTTAAGTTAAATTGGTTAAGTAACTCCGCCCGGTTTCTTGTTTTTTGCCCGAAAAATTGTATTTGGGAGGAGTCGCTCGCGGTACCACCTAAATGATTAGGTGCAGCCACAATTACACCACAATTACACGGAAATTGTGTATTATATCGGTGATTTTAGGTACATACTTGATGAGAGCGTGATTTTACAGTGGGTCAGAGGATTAGTTTAGCGATCCAGCGAGGTAACGCAGCCTACTGGGCTACACCATTCCCGGAGACACTAATTTAAATTCTGTGTAAGGAACTTAAGTAGTTCTTTATTTAATAAGTAACTAAAAACTAATTACAAGTAGAAAACTTGGCCCAAATCGGTGTCTCTCGGGATCGTGCCAAGAAGGCTGGCAGCATTGCCACGTTGAATAGCAATGCTGATTCTCTGAGCGAGAAAAGCCCCAGCCCGCTTGTCACGAGAAGCTTCTACCAGACGACGTGCAACCTCTTTGAAAAGTTGATGAGCATCTGGACCCCAAGGTCCCAGAGTTTCAACCGCAAACGCAGAAAATATGTATCCTTGACCAATGCAAGCATATTTCCGGCGCTTGAGGCACTCCTGCTGAGCAGCAGCAGCACCGGCCGCCACAGCAGTGCCGGGGAGATGGGACGGAGCCAACGTATCGACACACGTGGCATCCCCACATTCTGTGTTATATTTATAATTTTTATTTTTATTATATTTTTCTTTTTCACTATGTGATAGGGTTAAATAAGCTATGTATATACAGATAAATATTGTTGTAGTAGGTATGTGAATAATTAAAAAACTTAGTAGTCGGGTTCCTATTTAGCTTATTTTTTTACTTAAATAAATTTGAGGTTATATATTGTAAAGCCCGTGAGGATTTAGTTCCATGATTTATTTCGCGTAATGCTTTCTAAATATAAGTCCCGTTTAAATTGGTTCAGCTGTTTCCGAGATTAGCCCGAGCAAACAGACAGACGGACAGAGAAATTTCTTAAAAGTTGTTTTTTTACTGTTAATAGTTGATATTTTGGAATTACAAACAGATATTTCGATTGTATTTATCTGTGTGTATAGATCTTGATAAAGATTTGAGATTGCATAAGGGTATTCGGGTGCTTAAGAGAATTAGCTCTTTTCAAACTCAAACTCATAAATATCTTTATGCCATTAGACTTTTAACAAAGTACTTTCAAATCGTCAGAATGACATAATTATACAGTATTATACATGCCACCGCCAGGTTCGGAAGGTTGCTTTTACTGAGAAGAACCTGGCAAGAAACTGAGTAATTCCTCTTGTCAAAAATATTATACTACAATTTCATAAATACATGCACAATGCACAAATGTCGATAAAAATTTACATACTTAAATTAAAAGTCTAGTAGTTTTACTTATATCTAAATGTGCAGCTTGAGATGACCATTGAGACGTCAAGGTCATAAGACGATTTGCATGCGTAGGGCTTTCAATATTTTCAGAAGGTGAGGTGTCAAAGCGCTATGAGAGGCAATAGGGGCGCTGGACGGGATAGGGTGTGTCACGAAGGACATCGAGGTCAGCCGGGAATATTCCCGCAAGCATGTGGAGCATCCCCGTAACGGGTTAAGATTAGAAAAATAGACCCTAATCACGAGTGGTTTTGTTGCCCTAGATATGAAAATGATTTAAGGTCTATTCATGGAACTATCAATGATTTTGTAAGATTTCCTCATGACTTGGAAAATTTAATTTCATTCTTAATAAGCCGATAATTGCTCAAAATATAAGATATGCGAAAATCATAAATTTTGACGTTAAGAAAAACGTTGAGACGTTGAGAACTTTCATGAATATATTCGTAATCTGGGCACATTAAGACGTAAAAATACGCGATGATATCCAAGACAAAAATTTTTTTTTTATTATTATTTCACACCACGTGCTTTACAGTGAAGGAAAACATCGTGAGGAAACCTGCATATTTCTGAGAAGTAATTCAAAGACGTATGTATAGTGCTTGAGACGGCGATAGACTCACCATCTGTCACGTTGGCACTTAATCATCTTCGGTGAAAAGTGGGTGTTGTGATAACAACACCTCTGCCTACCCCTTCGGTGAATAAAGGCGTGAGCATATGTATGTTTGTAAAGCTGTGATTATACATACCAGGCGATGTTGTGTATATCTATAGTCCCATAAAGACGCCGACATCTTAGCCACCATACCGAAGGGACGCCCTTGGCACCCTGCCTGTCGTAAGAGGCGACTGAAAAGGGTGCCGGAGGGCCTGCTGGCGGCTGAGGTCTCCAGTGGTGGCGACACAGCTGCCCCGGCGAAGTGTGTTGGGACACCGGTGCGATCTATCAGAGAACCCGGAGTCCCCTTAAGCATGATTATTACCCAATAGAAAGGTTTAAGAATTTGGCTATGGTATCTATCCCCTGCCTGTCGTAAGAGGCGACTAAAAGAAGGTCGGAGGGCCTGCTGGCGGTGATCGTCTGCTGGGAGCCTTGACCACCGAGCCGCGGGCCCTGGAAGGTGCACTTGCACAGCGAGGTCTCCAGGAGCAGCGACACAGTTACCCTAGGGATGTGCTCCGGGAAAGTGAAGGGGGGGGACACGAATAACTTTGTAATTTTTCAATTCGTTCATAATTATTTCAACCCGTCTAATATATAAGTAAAATCTACAATATATAAATAAATAACATCACGCCATTCCAGAAAGGTGCGCGAAAGGGTATTGCTTACCTTCACCCACATTTCATCGAATATGATTAAGTGCCAACGTGACAGATGGTGAGTCCATCGCCGTCTCAGGCACTATACATACGTCTTTGAATTACTTCTCAGACATATGCAGGTTTCCTTCACCGTAAGGCACGTGAGATGAAATTACTGCACTTAAGGTTTTTTGAAAAATTCATTGGTCGGTACAGGCCCCGCTGGGATTCGAACTTGCGTCGCTTGCTTAGCAGGCGACTGCACCTCAAGGCCACCACGCATCCATATATATGTTTCTTATTGTTAAATGCCGTGGTGGCCTCAGGGTTTGAGCAGTCGCCTGCAACGCAAACGACGCAAGTTCGAATCCCAGCGGGGCCTGTACCAATGAGTTTTTCTAAAAAACTTGTGATTTCCCACCACGTGCTTTACGGTGAAGGAAAACATCGTGAGGAAACTTGCATATTTCTAAAAGTAATTCAAAGACGTATGTATAGTGGCTGAGACGGCGATAGACTCACCATCTGTCACGTTGGCACTTAAACAAAATCGGTGAAAAGTGGGTGTTGTGATAACACCTCTGCCTACCCCTTCGGGGAATACAGGCATGAGGATATGTATGTATTGTTATTCCCAGGATTAAATATAAATAAAAAACATGTTCTGTAAAAGCATATTTAATTCTTATTTTTAAACAATCTTTACATCGAATATTTTCACAGCTTTGGTCTATATGGAGCGTACAATCAACAAATGGTAAAATAATCTTAAAAAATTCCAAAAAAATATTGTACGCCCTTTCATCCTTACATCTATCATCCCACGTTCCTTATAAACTATGGTAAATAAAAAGGATTTTTCTTAAAAAAAAGTTACTAGCGTTCTGCTACCATAAATGTGCGATTGTACTTATTATAACACATTTTTTCACTTAATTTTTAATAAAAGAAATGCAATAAAATTCGAAAATTTAAAACGAGCACCAGAAATAAAAAAAATATACGCGACTTTTTGTGAAAAATTCCAATCACAGAATTTTTTTGACATTCAAAAATAGCGAATTCTTCTTTTTTGAAAACATTTCAAAAATATATCTTTTTTTGCAAAACCGTAAATCATAACTTTGGCAAGATGTTTGAAAGGAATTCGCTCATTGTGACGAAACATCGAACTTACACCTATATACCTATTCCAATCCCGCATATTATTATTAATTGCCAAGTAAATTCGATACAATATCACCATTCCACTCCGCAAAGTCGAGACAAGTTTTATTAAAAAAAAAATTTAAGAATATTTATTTTGCTAAATGTTACTTTATGGTGCAACCAAATGTGGTCACGTGATATGTAGCGATACGTGATTGGACTGGCTGCATGACGTTGTTCCTTTTTGAGCCGCCGGAAATTTAAAAGGGGGTCATGTGACCACATTTCTAGCTGGAAACGAGCGTCGGGCGGCTGCATGTGGTTATCTATAGACGTATCAGTTGAGTTTGAATGCACCGACCAACAGATGGCGCAAGACGGCCCCTATACCGCAAAGACAAGGGAAGGAAATATTCGACGCATGAGGTAGGATCACGAGTAGCTCAGTTGGAAGAGCAACTGCACGGTTTGCTGGGGTCGTGGGTTCGAGTCCCGCCTCACTTCGTATTTTTCGTAAAAATAATGTAATTTCCCATTTTTTTGTTCTTTTTCTCTGTCACGTTCAACTCGAAATTTGTAGAAAATACTATAATATATAAAAAGCGGACGTTTTTTTTTGGATTTTTACGATGCAATAATGGCAAAATCCAAAAAAAATAATAAAAAAAATGGCAATTTTTTTTATAAAAAATTCTAAACTCTATTGTACCATTTAAGATTGGAATGTATGTCTATCTTAATATTGTCAAGTCCCAAATCCCGAAGCTATAAAACTTGACTGATACATTGACATAAAAGTCGATTGAAAAAAAAAACTTAATTTTTTTTATATAAAACTTGCTCTCGACTTCGTTGTGAATAACTTCACTCTGATCGGAGTAAAATATTCCACAATACAGAATATTAATCCCATAGACAACCGCGTCACTTTATCATACGTAATGGTAATATTATATTAGCGTGAATCACTCTAATACGTTTTCACGTATAACAGATATTATCGACCTGATCCAATTGTGCAGCGCCATCCAGCGGTGACGTGAACAACTAAAATATCTCATACAAATATTGCGAGTGACGCTAGCGAGTATAGATTACGACCTATATAGCATGTATAATCCTGTATAATTGTGTCATTCTGACGATTTGAAAGTGCTTTGTAAAAGTCTAATCGAATAAAGATACTATTGACTTTGACTTTGACTTTGACCACGGTGTAAAAAAATTTATAAAAAGTGTAATCTATACATACAGATAAATAAAATTGTAATGTATCTGTTTGTAATGCCAAAATTGCAAATTTGACTAAATACATTTGAAAGTATACACTGTACGGATATAGAAAAATCAATTTTCTCTCTGTCTGTATGTTTGTTACGAAACGGCTGAATGGATTTTAACGGAAATTTCACTGGCAGATAGCTAATTTCACAATGAGTAACTTAGGTAGAACTTTTATTTAGAAAAAAAACCTTAAAGTTACGCGGGTAAAACCGCGGGACACAGCTAACATATAAAATGGTAACTATTTATTATTATACAACTATGTATCTTTTTACATTAACCATTATATAATCTATATACATAAATAAAATTGAGGTGTCTGTTTGTAATTCCAAAATAACAGCTTTTCACTAAATGCATATGAAAGTACATAAGGTAAAGATATAAAAAAATCCAAAAAAATTATCTGTCTGTCCGTCTGACCGTTTGTACCGGATAATCTCTGAAAAAGCTGGGCCGATTTCACTGGCAGACAGCTAATGTTACAAGGAGTAACTTAGGCTACTTTTTATTTAAAAAAAAACAAAAAGGTTCCCGCGGGAATGAAAATAAATCTACGCGGGTGAAACCGCAGAGCACGGCAAGTTTAAAAGTTATGAACGATATAATAAAAAATATATATATGCACATATTTTAAAACATAGTAAATAAAACTGTATTAACATAAAAAAAACCTATTTTACATGAAATACTCAAAAAAACCTATTTTTCTCCCGTAATTATTACTAAAACCATGATTTTTTCACTTAACTAACGCTGAGATACATTTTATGTAAAAAAAAGCATGAATGTTTTTGTTGAAACTCAGAGATCGTCCATTAAATATGTGACTTTTAATTATTATTTTTCAATTGGCAATATCTCTTTGATGGTTAACAAGTTGACTAGATATTAAAATACCACAAATAATGGACAATCGTATTTGAAAACAGATTATTTTAAAATCCCCTTTTGGAAGGAAAAATTTCGGGGTAGGATCACGAGTAGCTCAGTTGGCTGTCAACTGCACGGTTTGCAGGAGTCCCGCCTCGGGTGCGTATTTTTCCTAACCATTTTTATGATTTTCTTAACCCGATCTACAGAAAAAAAATGTACTTTTTACGAACAAACAAGTGTGGTGTATTCAAAGCCTATTAAAGATAGAATTTTCATGGAATTCAGGAATGTATAAACCTTAATATAAATCACCAAACAGACTTAAACACGGGAGGATTTATTAATGTGTTATTAAAATAAAAAATAAATATTGGATTTTTTTTTTGTATGTTTATAGGGTATTAATCAAAATTGTACCTAAAACATTGGAACGTAAAGTTTATTAAAAGAAATTGGATTTTTTTGCCTGTAGATCGGGAAATAATCATATTTGGACCTAGAACATTGGAGACCATATTACCATTCATACTTTTACAAAGACATAATAAAAATAACAAAAAAATCTGTAAAAAGCACGTACGACTTTTTTACACTATCATTTGTACAGAGTTATATATATTAATATTATACATACATTTTACTTGTATTTATTGCGGAAAGGACTTATAATGTCCGTCTTTATGTTGCTAAAATAATAAAATAAGCATCGGAATTGTATCCCGATACTTGAAAAAGCAAAAATATTCACAAAATTTTAGAATGATCCCTTTTTTATCCGCAATAAATTCAAATAAAAAATATCACACAGCATTTTAACGTACAGCCCCAAAAATCGTTTGCAAAAAAAAAATGTTAAATAAAATCTGAACATGTAACAAAGAATATTTTTAATAATCTTAAAAAATATATATATCTGGAATTATTTTTAAAAAAAATTGCACGCAATAAATAACTATAACGCAAGGAGCCGTACATATAAAATATAAAAAAAACTAAATATTTTTTTTTATTAAAAAATAAAAAATATTTTTATTTTATTAAAAAAATAATAATCACCGAGATTATCGTCGCTTAGAGAATTTGTTGATATATATATATATATTTTCTTTAACTTTGGAATGTTGCATCATTGTAGAATTCTTGTTAAATCCTGAAAATGAATACTACATTAATATCTACAATACTATTATAAAGATTTATAGTTAGTTTATTTATTTATAGTTAATTATTACAGACATACCAATTACAATAATTAACATTGACATTTTAGAACAGGGATCTTATGCCTTATAAAATACAGTAGAACTCCAATTATCCGAATTAATGGGGACCGGGACCCATTCGGATAATCAAATATTCGGATAATCGGATTTTTTTTTTAAAATTGCCGTTGGAGAGAATAAAAGCTACGTTTTGATATTGCACTATTTTTTTATTGAATTAAATGAAAGAAACATGAAATTTTCACATGTTTTAAATATAAATAAAATGTACTTATGTACAAGTTCAGAAATAAAAATCATTGTTTTTTAAACATCAGTTAAGACAGGCAAGTTAAGACAAGTCAAGTCAAGACTTGTTTGTGATTCGGATAATCGGCGATTCGGATAGTCGGAGTTCGGATAATTGGAGTTCTACTGTACACACTTATAAAATCGTGGATACTCTCGCATACTTAACCTCACAGAATCTCAAACATTCAGACAATATATAGTTCCATGCATCCGCAAACAAATCACATTCAGAGTTGGCTCCAGGAGGGCATTGAGCATGGTCAGGGTATATTTGTATATTTATGTGTATGTTTGTAATGAATAAATTCAAAAACTACTGGACCGATTTCAAAATTTCTTTCACCATTGGAAAGATACATCATCAGCGAGTAACATGGGCTTTATTTTATCCCCGTACTCCCACGGGAACGGGAACTACGAGGGTGAAACCGCGTGACGTCCGCTAGTTTTATAACAGACTTGTTTCGTTGGCCTAGTGATCACAAAAAATACTTCATAACAAGAGATCCTTAGTTCGGACAGTGTTATTGGGTTTTTCCATCTGGAATGTCCCAGTATCATCCCGGAGTCTGGATCAGTGCCCGGTTAGTGGGAATAGGCTCGCTCCCTATTACATGGGACTTAAACATAACTGGAGAAATGTGATTGTACGAAAAGAAAACCTCTGCCTACCCTTTGGAGGCATATAAGCACATGTTAATTAACAAATATATATTGACAAGCGGCCAAACTGATGGTAAGCGGTCACCACACCTTCTTAACACTTAAAATACAAGGGAAAAAAAATTAAAGTAAAAAAAAAAATTTTTGTTGTTTTTAGTCTCCTACCTTGATAGCAAGTCCCGTTGTGTGATGAACAGACTGATTGACAGACGGACCTACCTCGTATCTATGCAGCAGCTGGGGCCCGGTGTAATGAGGGTTTTCACTATAGAAAAATGGTCTCTTCATGGTGTTTTGCCCTGAAACAATAAATTATATATACATATACAAAACAATAAATTATATATACATATACAGTGATTTCAGACCACGTGCTTAACGGTGAAGGAAAACATCGTGAGGAAACCTGCATATATCTGAGAAGTAATTCAATGACGTATGTAAAGTGTCTGAGACGGCGATGGACTCACCATCTGTCACGTTGGCACTTAATCATCTTCGGTGAAAGTGTGTGTTGTGATTACAACACCTCTGCCTACCCCTTTGGGGAATACAGGCGTGAGCATATGTATATATGTGTGTAGATTTTTACGTAATTATTTTCGAAAAATTAGGAGTATAGCCCCTATCGTGCCGAGGGTGCGATATCCTCACGCCTGTATCCCATGGCGGTAGGCAGAGACCACCGTTCGCTACATGTTACGATCCTTACATACTTCGCTTCATCCATATTCATGCATTCTTCATACACTTCCATCAGTTAAGAGTGCTCCGAATTTGACCTATTATTGTCATATATGACCATTATTACTAAGCTTATTGAGTACTAAATTTCACGGACCCGCGGTACCCTAAAGTTATTTTTAAATAAAATCAACCTTAGTTGCTTCCTGTAACATTAGCTATCTGCCAGTGAAAGTCCCATTAAAATCGATCCGGCTGTTTCGGAGATTAACCGGAACAAACAGACCGACAGACAGTGATTTTTATTAAATGTATTTTTCCTATGTCAGTACCGTAATTACAGTACATACACACTATACACGTTTATATATTTGTAGGATATTAAGTGCCAACGTGACAGATGGTGAGTCCATCGCCGTCTCAGGCACTATACATACATCTTTGAATTACTTCTCACACATATTCAGGTTTCCTTACGATGTTTCCCTTCACCGTAAAGCACATGGTGTGAGATCACTGCACATAAGTTTTTAGAAAAATACGAACGTGCGTAGCTTGCATAGCAGGCGACTGCTCAAACCGCACGACCACCACGGCTCTGTCATTCGAATGTTCATAAATGCACTAATAACGAGAGAAATACATACTTACATAGCTGTGTGTGTGCGGCGAGGGCGTTCTGCTTGGCTATCAGCAACTCTGGACCCGGCCGGGTCAGCTGGTCGAAGTACCCACCTGGGGGCATATACCAAGTCAATATTATACGTCATAAGGGGCAATGAGCTGTGATGGCCTCGCGGTTCGTATCCCAGCGGGGCCTGTACCAATGAGATTTTTTAAAAACTTATGTACAGTGATTCCACACCACGTGCTTTACGGTGAAGGAAAACATCGTGAGGAAACCTGCATATGTCTGAGAAGTAATTCAAAGACGTATGTATAGTGCCTGAGACGGCGATGGACTCACCATCTGTCACGTTGGCATTTAATCATATTCGGTAAAATATGGGTGTTGTTACACTTATTACAAACTGGCTGTGCCCCGCGGTTTCTCCCGCGTTCACCTAATTTTATGGGTGGATTTTCTCACGGAACCCTATTCATGGTTTCGATAAATGGTCTTATGGGATTATTTCAGGAATTATTAGTGGGAGAAAAAAAAATAAAAACGTAGTTAGATTTCACGTGAATAACTCTACGTTACCGCTGATGTTTATACGAAAATAAGGTCTTGATATGGTCAACTTTGAACGTCAATTACTCGAAAACGGAAGAAGATATTTTTGTCATTATAATTGTATTTGCTTCCTAAAATTATACCCTATCACATATTTTAACAGCTGTCCTATTTTCCCCAACATCTTGTATTAAGTTTAACCAATACATACCGGCCATGTTGTGTTCATTGGCTGGGTAGTATGGACTGCCTTGAGGCTGCATTATACTTTCACAACCTGTAATGAATTTATCATTATTATAACAATTTATTTACAAATTAAGAGAGCCGTGTTGGCCTCGGGGTTTGAGCAGTCGCCTGCTACGCAAGCGACGCAAGTTCGAATCCCAGCGGGGCCTGTACCAATGAGTTTTTCTAAAAACTTATGTGCAGTGATTTCACACCACATGCTTTACGGTGAAGGAAATCATCGTGAGGAAACCTGCATGTCTGAGAAGTAATTCAAAGACGTATGTATAGCGCCTGAGACGGCGATGGACTCACCATCTGTCACGTTGGCACTTAAACATCTTCGCCCACCCATTTACTTTATAATATCATCTCCCTGGCCTTATCCCATAAGCGATGGACTCACCATCTGTCACGTTGGCACTTAATCATCTTGTGTGAAAAGTGTGTGTTGTGATTACAACACCTCTGCCTACCCCTTCGGGGAATACAGGCGTGAGCATATGTATGTATGTAAATGTATGTAATCTCACCGTTGGGTGTGTCTGGCTCCCTCTTAACCTGTTGTTGTATGTGGTCGAGCAGTCTTTGTTGGTGTAAACGCCGTTGGTTCTCCGTGTACTGGGAATTTGCGTCTGTTAAAAAAACATATTCAATCTATTAAAATATCCTGCGAGATCTATGCATATCAAAATCAAAGTCAAAATCAAAAAAATCTTTATTCGATTACACTTTTTACAAAGCAGTTTCAAATCGTCAGAATGACATAATTATACAGTATTACTAGCTGTGCCCGGCAAACGTTATATTGCCATTTTTTTTTGGGATGGACTACCCCTAACATTTAGGGGGATGAAAAATAGATGTTGGCCGATTCTCAGACCTACCCGATCTGCACACAAAATTTCATACAAATCGGTCCAGCCGTTTCGGAGGAGTACGGTAACGAAAACTGTGACACGAGAATTTTATATATTAGATTATACATTGTACCGCCAGGTTCGGAAGGTTGCTTTTACTGAGAAGAACCTGGCAAGAAACTCAGTAATTACTCTTTTCAAAAAAAAATTTGTACAATTTTGAGTAATACAATATAAATCATAAAATATGTATACAGGGTGTCGAAGAAAAAGGTACAGTTCCTGACGATTTGAAAGTACGTTGTTAAAAGATTTTTTTAAATTGAATTCAAAGCCCTGACTGACTGAATAACTGACTTATGTATCAAGGCTCAGATCTTTTTTTTCAGGGAGATATTGCCTCCTCCCTTGACCTCTTAAGGCCATGGTTAATGAAGGTAAATTCTTCGACATTCATCAGTGCCTTACCAGGGCCTAAACTTCATAAATCACATAAAGCTCACGTCTGTATTCCCCGAAGCGGTAGGCAGAGGTGTTGTAATAACATCACCCACTTTTCACCATAGATGATTAAGTGCCAACGTGACAGAGGATGAGTCTATTGCCGTCTCAGGCACTATACATACGTCTTTGAATTACTTCTCAGACATATGCAGGTTTCCTCACGATGTTTTCCTTCACCGTTAAGCACGTGGTGTGAAATCACTGCACATAAGTTTTTAGAAAAACTAATTATCTATTACTATCGTAGCAGGCGACTGCTCAAACCCCAAAGCTCAACCACCAAAGGGGTAGGCAGATGTGTACTTATAGTACACCCACATTTTGCACATGTTTACCGGGCATTACAGATAGATCGAACCCAGGAAATCAAACAAGAAAATCTCTTACCCAACTGCTCTTTACTCCTTTCGTAAAGAAACTTATCTTCCTCATTATTAAGATCAATCTCTTGCTTTATATGACTTTCATTGAAAAAATTCTGATTTTCAGCGACCCTATGCTGCTCCTGTAACATTTCTATATTATGCTGTTGGTTCCTCAACAGCTCCACACTATCCTGGTAGCCATTTTGGTAGTAATCGCGTTGGTAGTTTTTCTCGTAGTTATACAAATCGACTTTTTGGTAGTCATCGGTTGGTAGCTTTTGGTAGCCTTCAAGGACATGCGATTTTCTTTCCAACGCGTATTTCTCCGCCTCCTTATTATATTCCTCATTCGTTTGAGGTATATAATCGTCTTTTGGATATTTTTTCGAGAAATCCGGGTATGTTTCTAATTCTGACGTGTATGACCTCTCGGAAACTTCGCTATAGCTGTTGTTCGGTTGGGAATCATCGTCTTCGGAGGCGACAGGGTCTGTTTGCATGATTGCATCCTGTTTTTTAGGCTTCAAACATTGAACTGGTGAGACTGTATTTGCTAGTGCGTTTAATGAATGCAGACGATAAGCTGGCAACTGGAAAAATAATAATCATTTATTCTAAACCCATGAAGCCGTGGTGGCCTTGGGGTTAGAGCAGTCGCCTGCTGCGCAAGCGACGAATGTTCGAATCCCAGCGGGGCCTATACCAATGAGTTTTTCTAAAAAACTTATGTGCAGTTATTTCACACCACGTGCTTTACGGTGAAGGAAAACATCGTAAGGAAACCTGCATGTCTGAGAAGTAAATCAAAGACCTGTATAGTGTCTGAGACGGCGATGGACTTACCATCTGTCACGTTGGCACTTAAACATCTTCGCATACGCATTTACTTTATAATATGATCTCCCTGGCCTTATCCCATACATTGTTGGGGTTGGCACTTGATTTGACCCGATGACCTTCGACCTTCGCAACCCCTTTAACGAGGAAAATCTGTGATCTGGGTTAAACTAGTTGTCAGACTATTTTAGGCCTCCGACTGACCTGTAACGATTGCCAAAGATGTTAAATAGTCAACCGGGACCGACGGCTTAACGTGCTCTCCGAGGAACGGAGGGATATCGGGCGGTCACCCATCCGACTACTGGCTAGGGTTTCTCTCTGTTGTCTCTTTATAGACGTCTTAATAAAGGACAAGTAGGCTCTATATTAATTGGATATTTTATCTCCATATTTAGAAGAATACTTACATTCGTTTGCTCAGGACAATTATTTAGATTACATTCTGTGATCGGCACTGTATGATTCGTCATAGACAATGGCCATTTGTCGGAATGGATCTTATCGCTGTAACAAATAATAATAATGAAAATTACTAAAAACTAATTACAAGTAGAAAACTTGGCCCAAATCGGTGTCTCTCGGGATCGTGCCAAGAAGGCTGGCAGCATTGCCACATTGAATAGCAATGATGATTCTCTGAGCGAGGTAACCCCAGCCCGCTTGTCACGAGAGGCTTCTACCAGACGACGTGCAACCTCTTTGAAAAGTTGATGAGCATCTGGACCCCAAGGTCCCAGAGTTTCAACCGCAAACGCAGAAAATATGTACCCTTGACCAATGCAAGCATATTTCCTATGCTTGAGGCACCCCTGCTGAACATTGGCAGCACCGGCCGCCACAGCAGTGCCGGGGAGATGGGACGGAGCCAACGTATCGACGTGGCATCCCACACCAGCGGCCCAATCTCCACGTCACCAGTGACAAATTTAAATAATCTATACACATAAATAAACATATCTGATTGACCGAGCTGTACTCGGTTACTTCTTCACACAAAAAAAAATCCGGTGAACGTCAGTCTCGTCCCGTGGTACTCTAGTTTCGTTATCGCCCCGTAAGATGGAAGCCTCACGTCTGAGCTACCATAACTTGACAGATGTCGGCCAAATTTACTGTCGTATTATAATGATATTTTATGAGTTATTCAGTGCCTAAAAGCATGGTCAAAACGATGTTTTCCATAAATGAATCCTCGCTAGATCTATTTTTTGCGCCTGAAACCCCCCTACAGGTAAAATTTCATGAAAATCGTTGGAGCCGTTTCCGAGATTCAGATTATATATATATACAAGAATTGCTCGTTTAAAGATATTGAAGTGTCTGTTTGTAATTCCAAAATAACACCTTTTCACTAAATGTATATGAAAGTATATACGGTACTGACAAAATAAAAAAAAAACTATAAAAAATTCTCCGTCTGTCTGTTTGTTCCGGGTAATCTCTGAAACGACTGGACCGATTTTAACGGGACTTTCACTGGCAGATAGCTAATGTAAGCAGTAACTTAGGCTAATAGGAAAAAAGACATTTAGGGTTCCGCGGGAATGAAATTAAATCTACGCGAGTGAAACCGCAGAGGTGTTGTAACAACAACACTCACATTTCACCGATTATGATTATGTGCCAACGTGACAGAGGGTGAGTCCATCGCCGTCTCAGACACTATACATACGTCATTGAATTACTTCTCAGAAATATGCAGGTTTCCTCACGATGTTTTCCTTCACCGTAATGCACGTGGTGTGAAAGAACTGCACATAAGTTTTTTTGGAAAATCTCATTGGTACAGTACCCGCTGGGATTCGAACCTGCGTCGCTTGTGTAGCAGGGGACTGCTCAAACCCCAAAGCCACCACGGTTCTCTGTATGTATAGTATAGATAAATTCCGTACCTTAAGGGTGAAGGATCCAAAGGTTCTTTCTTAGGCTCTCTGTATTTGACGGTGCGACTTTTCCTTATAACCATCACTGTGCCATCGGGGTTCAACTTGGGCAGGTTTTGAGAAGGCACTGCATCTTTGCTTAACGTTTTCCACTGTCCTAAAAAAAAAAATTTTTAAAAAACATCGCAGCAGAAACACAGAAAAATTTGACGCATAGGCAGGATCAAGAGTTAAGCTCGTAGCACAGTTGCCATTGCGCATATCATTCGATCAGCGAAGTTAAGCAACCCTAGCCAGTAATTGGATGGGTGAACGCCCGAGCTCCCTCCATGCCTCGAAGAGCACGTTAAGCCGTCGGTCCCGGTTGCCAATTTATCATCTTTGGCAATCGTTACAGGTCAGTCGGAGACCTAAAAGAGTCTGACAACTGGTTTAACCCAGATCACAGATTTTCCTCGTTAAAGGGGTTGCGAAGGTCAGATGGCAGTCGCTTCGTATAAAAATCTGGTGATCAGCCACATCGGGTTGAATCAAGTGCCGACCCCAACAGTTTACGGGATAAGGCCAGGGAGATGATGAGACAGGGTCACGAATAGCTCAGTTGGCTGTCAACTGCACGGTTTGCAGAGGTCGTGGGCTCGAGTCCCGCCTCGTGTTCGTATTTTTCTTTACCCTTTTTAAGAATACAATTTTTTTTTTCGTAGTACTTATAAGAAAGCTTAACGGCTTCGCTCGCGTATATTGTTTATACAGAGTAAAGACCCTTTAGGTGAACATTGTTCACTATGCAATGAAATGTACAGAGTTTCTTGCCAGTTATTCTCAGAAGGCTAGTTTCCGAACCGGTGGTCAATTCTTCGATATTCATAAGTGCCTTTCCAGGGCCTACACTGATATAAATCATTTGCAAAGCGAGACGCCAGATATCAATTTAAGACCAATATTAAAAAAAAAATCTCTTTTTCTCCATCCTTATACTTGTAACTTATTTTCGTAGTAAAGTATAGTTTTTAGGGTTTAATAAGGGGTCAATGACAATGTGAAACGTAAGAGAATGCATTTTTGCTGTAGAATGAAAATCAGCCAGCTCAGTTTCTTCTCAGAAGGCTAATTTCCTGACCGGTGGTAAATTCAAAATTCAAAACATCTTTATTTGATTAGACTTCTTACAAAGTACTTTCAAATCATCAGAATACATTATACATGATTATAAATGTTACCACCGGGAAGGCTGCTTTTGTTGCGAAGAACCCGGCAAGATTATTTTCGTCGTAAAAAGGGTTACGATGGCAGTCGCTTCGTATATAAATCAGGTGATCAGCCACATCGGGTTGAATCAAGTGCCGACCCCAACACTGTATGGGATAAGGCCAGGGAGATGATGGTATGGTACACGAAGTACCAGGCGCACATAACGGACAAGGAGTTAATAAGTTGATTGCGACTAACATGGAGCCACATCGGGTTGAATCAAGTGCCGACCCCAACACTGTATGGGATAAGGCCAGGGAGATGATGGTATGGTACACGAAGTACCAGGCGCACATAACGGACAAGGAGTTAATAAGTTGATTGCGACTAACATGGAGCCACATCGTGTTGAATCAAGAGCCGACCCCAACAATGTATGGGATAAGGCCAGGAACGATGATGATTAGCCGAAATTCAGACCAAGTCGCGTGCAGAAACAAGTAGCATAAATATATATTACTAATAATAATATCAAAGCAGTAATGATTCATAGCATCATATTATCAGAAAACATATTGTGGTTTGGTTCAATAGCGGATATAATATATAAGTTTACAAATTAGCTTATTTTTAAATCGATATTATCAATTTATTTGTTTCCTTTGTGGCTTAAATATATCGTATTTCAAATTCTAATCTATACCTATACAGATAAATAAAATTGAAGTGTCTGTTTGTCATTCCATAATCCAAACAGCTTTTAACTAAATACATATTATGACAGTTCATACAGTGCTTACGTTAATCTTAAACAATTTTTATATTTTTCTTTTGTCCGTCTGTCTGTTTGTTCCGACTAAGTACATTTAAGACTTCGAAATATTAATCAGTACAATTTCTGTTGTTCTTATTTCCGCAGTGGCCTTGGGGTTTGAGCAGTCACCTGCTACGCAAGCGACGCAAGTTCGAATCCCAGCGGGGTCTACACCAGTGAGTTTTTCTAAAAACGTATGTACAGTGATTTCAGACCATCTGCTTCACGGTGAAGGAAAACATCGTACCTGCATAAATCTGAGAAGTAATTCTAAAAGTAAGCCAGTATTCCCCGAAGGTGTAACCAGAGGTGTTGTAATCACAACACCCACCTTTCACACAAGATGATAAAGTGCCAACGTGACGGATGGTGAGTCTATCGCCACCTCAGGCACTATATATACGTCTTTGAATTACTTCTCAGACATATGCAAGTTTCTTCATGTTTTCCTCCAACAATGTAAGTTTTAAGAAAGGCCCCGCTGGGATTCGAACTTGCGTCACTTGCGTAGCAGGCGACTACTCAAACCCCTAGGCCACCACGGCAAATAGTATATACTATGTATTTATAAAAGCCGTGCTGGCCGTGGGATTTGAGCAGTCGCCTGCTATGAAAGTTCTAATCCCAGCGCGGCCTGTACCAATGAGTTTTTCTAAAAAACGTATATACAGTGATTTTCACACCATGTGCTTTACGGTGAAGGAAAACATCGTGAGGAAGCCTGCATATGTCTGAGAAGCTATTCAAAGACGTATGTATAGTGTCTTTGACGGCGATAGAATCACCATCTGTCACGTTGGCACATAATCATCTTGGGTGTAAAGTGGGTGTTGTTATTACAACACCTCTGCCTACCCCTTCGGGGAATACAGGCGTGAGTATATGTATTTATGTATAATATATAACATGTTATTAGCATTTCTTTGTCGGTCATGGAACGGCCCAATATTATATTATTATCCTGCGGGAATTCCACGGTCATTTCCTGTGGCTAGGATAAAGTAATCCTTTTGAAATAAACATTAATATCGAAACCATACATTATTGGTCATATATAATTATTATTATACAATAACTGTTTAACCACATTAAAATGGCTATGCTGTACCCTGCGGGTTCGGCCGTGTTCTCAAAGTCTTTTACGCCATCCCAGAAAGGTCCCGTAAGGGTAAGAAGACGTGTTGTAACAACAACACCCACATTTCACCGAATATGATTGCCAAGACAGAGTGGGTCTATCGCCGCGTCACGCACTATACATACGTCTTTGAATTACATCTCAGACATATGCAGGTTTCCTCACGATGTTTTCCTTCACCGTAAAGCATGTGGTGTGAAAACAGGCGACTGCTCAAACCCCGAGGCCACCACAGCTCACTAAAGAGTATAAATTTTTTTTAGAAAAATTTGCATTCTTATTTTTGCCGATAATAGTAAACACATTTGACTCTAGTTGTGACCCGTTGGTTCGACTGTGTTTAATAGATTAGAACCTGGTTGAGTCGGTCTCTTTTTCTCACAAAAAACTAAACATTAAGAATACATACACATACATATGCTCACGCCTTTATTCCCCGAAGGGGTAGGCAGAGGTGTTGTAATCACAACACACACTTTTCACCGAAGATGATTAAGTGCAAACGTGACAGATGGTGAGTCCATTACATTAAGAATAAGAAAAAAAAATTTTAAAAGTCGAACCGGTGAACGTCAGACTCGAACCGGGGTACCTGCTCTAAATTCGTTATCGCCCCGTAAGCTGGAAGCCTCACGTCTGAGCTACCATAACTTGACAGATGTCGGCGAAGAAATTTGCTGTCGATTTTAATTATAATATTAATAATAATGACCTCCTACCGAATTTCGGCTACGGCGGCTAATGTCAACGAGGATAAGCCATGTACGCAGGAGATATTATAGTGCTCAAGTCTGTGCGCAAACACAGATGCACTCTTTATTCCCTCACTCTCATAGTCCGATGGGACGGCAATCCGACACGACCGGAGAGAGATCAGGCGTAGGACCAACGGCTTAACGTGCTTTCCGAGGCACGGGGGTGGAAACACCGCCAACTTCCAAACTCCGGGCATTTTATTGTGAATTTCTTGAATGAAAAACCCAATACAAATTTTTGACCCGACCCGGGAATCGAACCCGGGACCTCGTGATCGGCAGGCGAACGTGCTAACCACTAGACCAACGAGGCAGTTAACTTCACGGCAGTTATAATTATATTGTAGTAGCGAACCTCACGCGGTTTCACCCGCGTAGTTCCCGTTCCCGTGGGAGTACGGGGATAAAATAAAGCCTATGTTACTCGCTGATGATGTAGCTATCCAATGGTGAAAGAATTTTTGAAATCGGTCCAGTAGTTTTCGAGCCTATTCATTACAACCAAACAAACAAAGTTTTCCACCATATAATATTAGTGTAGATGAGTTTTTCAATGCCTGAAAACATAGTCAAAAGGATGTTTTCTAAAAAAAAACCTAGCTAGATCAATTTTTTGCCCTTACACACAAAATTTCATGAAAATCGATAGAGCCGTTTCAAATATTCATTACAATATCACAGTAAACTTTGCCGACATCTGTCAAGTTATGGTAGCTCAGACGTGAGGCTTCCAGCTTACGGGGCGATAACGAAACTAGAGTACCACGGGACGAGACTGACGTTCACCGGTAAAAATTTCTCGGTCAACCAGGTTCTCAACATATTAAGAGGGTACCAAAAAATAAACCCATCAACAAAAAACGCTTATTACCTACTACATAAATGTTTATCGGTATTCACATTCAACAGTCAGGTTTTCCTGTGATTGTCACCATATTCCATTATTTAATATCAATGTTTAACAATGAACTTTCCTGTCTATGTATGAATAGAGTTATCTGTCTATGGTGGCCCTGTTCAGAGATTTCTGAAAAGATGAAGTGTCTGTTTATAATTCCAAAATGACACCTTTTCACTAAATGCATCATCATCGTCCCTGGCCTTATCCCATACATTGTTGCGGTCGGCACTTGATTCAACCCGATGTGGCTCCATGTTAGTCGCAATCAACTTATTAACTCCATGTCCGTTATATGCGCCTGGTACTTCGTGTACCATATCATCATCGTCCCTGGCCTTATCCCATACATTGTTGGGGTCGGCACTTGATTCAACCCGATGTGGCTCCATGTTAGTCGCAATCAACTTATTAACTCCATGTCCGTTATGTGCGCCTGGTACTTCGTGTACCATATCATCATCTCCCTGGCCTTATCCCATACATTGTTGGGGTCGGCACTTGATTCAACCCGATGTGGCTTCATGTTAGTCGCAATCAACTTATTAACTCCATGTCCGTTATATGCGCCTGGTACTTCGTGTACCATATCATCATCGTCCCTGGCCTTATCCCATACATTGTTGGGGTCGGCACTTGATTCAACCCGATGTGGCTCCATGTTAGTCGCAATCAACTTATTAACTCCATGTCCGTTATGTGCGCCTGGTACTTCGTGTACCATATCATCATCGTCCCTGGCCTTATCCCATACATTGTTGGGGTCGGCACTTGATTCAACCTGATGTGGCTCCATGTTAGTCGCAATCAACTTATTAACTCCATGTCCGTTATGTGCGCCTGGTACTTCGTGTACCATATCATCATCTCCCTGGCCTTATCCCATACATTGTTGGGGTCGGCACTTGATTCAACCCGATGTGGCTCCATGTTAGTCGCAATCAACTTATTAACTCCTTGTCCGTTATGTGCGCCAGGTACTTCGTGTACCATATCATCATCTCCCTGGCCTTATCCCATACATTGTTGGGGTCGGCACTTGATTCAACCCGATGTGGCTCCATGTTAGTCACAATCAACTTATTAACTCCTTGTCCGTTATGTTCGCCTGGTACTTCGTGTACCATATCATCATCGCCCTGGCCTTATCCCATACATTGTTGGGGTCGGCACTTGATTCAACCCAATCTGGCTGATCACCAGATTTTTATACGAAGCGACTGCCATCTGACCTTCGAAACCCCTTTGACGACGAAAATCTATGATCTGCTTAAACCAGTTGTCAGACTATTTTAGGCCTCCGACTGACCTGTAACGATTGCCAAAGATGATAAATTAGCAACCGGGACCGACTGCTTAACATGCTCTCAGAGGCACGGAGAGAGCTCGGGAAGGTCACCCATCCAATTACTGGCTAGGGTTAGGGTTGCTTAACTTCGCTGATCGAATTATATGCACAATAGCAACTGTGCCACGAGCTGCTCTTCACTAAATGCATATGAAATTAATAAATATACATGGTACTGATAAAGAAATATAAAATTTTAAACTTTTTCTGTCTGCCTTTGTTCCGGCAACGGTAGGACCGATTTGAACAGAACTTTCACAGGGGGATAGCTAATGTTACAAGGAGTACCTTAGGCTAACTATTAATTCAAAAAAGTATAACTGCTGCGGGCCATATGCGCAAACTCAATGCACGCCCCTGATCAGACTAGGTATATAACTATTTAAAGTAATATAAATTATTTTAAGTAATGTTCCCGAAGGGGTTAGCAGAGGTGTTGTAACAACACCCACATTTCACCAAAGATGATTAAGTGCCAACGTGACAGAGGGTGAGTCCATCGCCGTCTCAGCCACTATACATACGTCTTTGAATTACTTCTCAGACATATGCAGGTTTCCTCACGATGTTTTCCTTCACTGTAAAGCACGTGGGGTGAAAGAACTGCACATAAGTTTTTTTGGAAAATCTCATTGGTACAGTACCCGTTCGGATTCGAACTTGCATCTCTTGCGTAGCAGGCGACTGTTCTAACTCCAAAGCCACCATGGCTTTTTAATGATAATGAAATTTTATTTACTTAGAAAGAAAATATACCTCTATTTCTTCTGTTTCTAATAACTTTTTTCCTTTATACTAATATTATTTGTATATATATATTTATATATAATATATTTGTATATTTGTATTGAATAGGCTCTGAAACTACTGGACCAATATCAATTATTTTAAAATTTAAAAATTAAAGAGCTGAGGCCTTGGTAAGGCACTTATGAGTGTCTAAGAATTGACCACCGGTTCAGAAACTAGCTTTCTGAGAAGAACCCGCAAGAAACTCAGCTGGCATCATATGAAATTACAAATCAGTAAACTATGTATTTATTCACCCTTAATATAAATTTTTTTTTATTTACTTACTAGCTCTGCCCCCCGGTTTTACCCGCGTAAAGTTAATTTCATGAATGACCCCCAGAAAACTTATGTTTTTAAACAAAAGTAGCCTAAGGTACTTCTTGTAAAATTTGCTATCTGCCATTTAGTCCCATTAAAATTGGTACATATGTTTTGGAGATTAACCGGAACAAACAGACAGAGAAAAAAAATACAAAATTGTTTTTTTTTTCATATCAGTACCGTAAGTATTTGCTTTCATATACATTCAGTGAAGAGCTGTTATTTTGGAATTACAAACAGACACTTCAATTTTATTTATATATGTATAGATATCCTCTTAAAATAATAAACATGATCATAAAACAAATAAAATGAATAATAAATTGCAATATAGAGGCTGAATGGCACGACATTCGAGCGCAGCGAAAAAAAACGCTCCCTCTGACGACTTAAAAACAAATTTAATAATGACATATGAGTCAACCAATTTTGTATGTATGTGTATGTTAACGAGAGATGGAAAAACCCAAAATACCTTTATTCTTACCCATTGTTGTGACGTTGTAGTCGGCGTGTGTAAAGTGAAGACTGCACACCTTAGAATATTTCGTATATGGTTTCCCGCGCTTCAATATCACATTCCATTTGTCCGCCATCACTACATCGCGGGGAAACCGATGGAATTTCACGTTTTTCGTCTTGCCGGCTAGCGATGTACATTGTGGTACAGTGCAATAATAACCCATCTTTGCGAAAAATCACTCCGTTTTTGTTTGTCACTGGTACCGCGCTGCCGCCTAACCGCTCACAAACAAAGGGGCGCACATTAAACACACAGCAATGTCCACTTTTAGGTATTAATATGAATTGAAAATCCTATTTGTTGCAATCGTTATCACGTTGGTAAAAAAAATGGAATCATCACACTGTAGCCTTGAATTATTTGACATTTATCACCTTTTTCCCTTCCCACTGTTTTTTTTTTTATAAAAAAATGGCCACTTACTTACGACATAGACAACTTTGTTTATGTTGAGCTGTCAACTTTGCTACTACTATCAATGTTACGCGAACCTTATCTGTTAGGTAATCGACTAAAAGTCATAATTATTATTGTTCAAGATAAGAATAAAGATTTGATGACTAATTTAATTTAATTTAAAGCCATTAAACATGCCGTACGCTGCGTGCAAATTAGCGAATAAATATAATTTATTTAATATACTTTTGTACCACATAAAGTCTCAAACACGTCTAGTTCAAAGTTCAACCACACTCTGCTGTGGATATTCTTTTCATTCATTCACTCGCTAGTAGGTACATTATCAAATGTAATTATTGCGTCATAACTACTCGTATTAAATTTAGCACAATCGAATTATGTGCATAAAATATCAAATTAGATTGAATTGTTTTATGAATTTTTCGTTTCTATTTTGGTTAGTGACTCTTGTTTTATGAATTTTGTTTTATGATGCATTGGAAGTCTTTATTTGAACTTTTTGCTTGCAAGGCATGCAAAGATGTCAAATGATTAATTTCTTTATTTCGTGGTTTTTCCCACTTTGTATAATTGGATGCTGATAAGCAATAATGTGTCAACCCACAAAAAGTCAAATTCAAAGGTTTTGATATATTTTGATAATGCATCACGTATTTAACATTCTAAAAAAGTGTTTCAAGTCATCTGAAACATAAAAGTACGTAAAAAATGGATTTATGTCATAAAACAAATCTTAAATCACGTATACAATCATCTTAAGACGCCATTTTCTCAAAACCAAGTTTATGCGGGTTGACACATTATTGCTTATCTGCATCCAATTTACCTACCAAAAGTTTAATAAATATCTGATAATAGAGACCTAGAAATATTTATTTTTCATTACTCAGTGTTCGATTATTTATCATAAACGTACATGTGTATAATGTAAATGTAATCTTACGTGTAGGGAAATAAAGAAGTTATCAATAATCTATCCAATCGATTATATAATAGACAATCAGACGATACCATCGAATTACAATAACCATAGAGGGATGTAACGATTTATTGTTTTAATTTTACTGGCAACATTATTTTTTTTCTATTTTGATGTCGGAGCTTGGTGTTTATTGCGCGAAGTTTTGTTTGTTTTTATTAAATTCCAAATCTAAACAACTATAATTAATACAGTAAAATATAACAGCGATGTTATTTGTGACATTACTTGGAGAGTTTTGTTGTTAAAATGCCTTATTACTGTACTGTGCCGCGGTGTACGTCTATGGCGGGGAAAGCTAAGAATGTTTCTTTTCATCAATTCCCGAGGGACGTAGAGCTCGCAAAATTATGGAATAATATCCTGAAACGCGGCAAACCATACACGAAATACTCTAAAGTGTGTAGTTTGCACTTCAGGCCGGAAGATTATACTATAACAAGCGTCGGAAAAAATAAAGGTAACGCTAAAATTGCACGTTTTATTTTTATTGACTATTGTTAATAATGGGAGGGTATTTTGACACCGTTATGTCTTCTGTCTTAGATAACGTATACTCTTAAGTCTATTGAGTGTAATAGATTTAGTAAAAGTAATGTATGCTGTACGTAATTTGCATAATTAATAGTGTTTGGAAACAAGAAAATACACGATTTCTAGAATAGTATTGTAATGTTTGTTTTTTTTTAATATTTATTAATTTTTATACCCCAAGACCCAAGTATTATGTGATGACCAAACATTACTTAATTTTAATATGTATTTTATTTAATCTTGCTTTCAAATCTATGGTTCCAAACAGTTGAATTAAAAAATATTGTAACTTTGTTTTGAATAGCTGTGTATATATTATATACACTATATATATAGCTGTGCCCCCTGATTTCACCCGTGTAGAACCACATTTTATGTCACATTCCACGGGTATGGGATAAAAAGTAACCTGTGTCCTTCTCCTGGTTCTAAGCTCCCTCCCCACCAATTTTCAGCCAAATCGGTTCAACAGTTCTTATGTTATAAACAGTGTAACTAATAGACTTTCTTTTATACTATAACTAGCTGTAACTAGGAGGCTCGTGAGAGCTCGTGGCACAGTTGCTATTGAGCATATCATTTGATCGGCGAAGTTAAGCAACCCTAAGCCTAGCCAGTAATTGGATGGGTGACCACCCAAGTTCCCTCCGTGCCTCGGAGAGCATGTTAAGCCGTTGGTCCCGGTTGACAATTTATCATCTTTGGCAATCGTTACAGGTCAATCGGAGGCCTAAAATAGTCTGACAACTGGTTTAACCCAGATCACAGATTTTCCTAGTAAAAGGGGTTCTGAAAGTCAGATGGCAGTCGCTTCGTATAAAAATCAGGTGATCAACCACATTGGTTTGAATCAAGTGCTGACCCTAGCAATGTATGGGATAAGGCCTGGGAGATGATGAGATATAGATATATTTATCATTTGCACCTTATTATCTTTATATTGTGTGCTATGCGAAGGGTTTAAATAAACTAGAAGGATATCAAAGGTCATTTTTTATTTAAAAATAACATTTTTGAAAAATCCGCATAGAAATTTATTTTGTACAATTTCCAGGCCAATGGAGGACATTGCGTAAGGATGCAATACCATCACAGAACTTACCAGTAGATTCACCAGCTCCACACCAGAGAAGACAGTCCGGACCCTGGCCTTTGAATTCTGCTCCACCTGTATTAGATCCTGTGGTATATATATTTTTTTTACTACTAGCTGTCTGTCTAAAGAGGCCTCTTTGGGAGAATCATAATGTGATCCGAATATGATTCATCATTGAAATGACAAAATGGTTAATTAGGTGCAATTCATATTACGATTCACGAATGATTAATATTTCGCAATTCACCTGTTTCACACTTTCCTATGAAGATTCCTAAAATAGTCCACAAAATATGAATTGCTTTTGTGACAAATAGCATCATAAAAAGTTAGTTAGGGACTAACATCTACAATTATTGTGATCATTCGTGAATCTATATAAATATAGTTGTATATATAGTAATATATATACAACTATATAATATAGTATGTAAATATAGTTGTTTTCTATACTTAAATAAATAAACAGATTTATTTAATTCCAGCTTCAACAACAAGTAGCTCAGGCTATCTACATGCAGACAATGCTTGCCATGCAAGTTGCCGGAGCCACAGACCCTCTTACACACAATGGTAATTATCTATATATACTAATATATTAGGAGCGTGGTTTGAGCAGTCGCCTGCTACGCAAGCGACGCAAGTTCGAGTCCCAGCAGGGCCTGTACCAATGAGTTTTTCTAAAAAACTTATGTACAGTGATTTCACACCGTGTGTTTTACGGTGAAGGAAAACATCGTGAGGAAACCTGCATATTTCAGTAGTAATTCAAAGACGTATGTATAGTGCCTGAGACGGCGATGGACTCACCATCTGTCACGTTGGCACTTAATCAAATTCGGTGAAAAGTGGGTGTTGTGATAACAACACCTCTGCCTACCGCTTCGGGGAATACAGGCGTGAACATATGTATGTACCAATATATTATTAACTGCCTGTTTGGTTTAGTGGTTGATAACTTCGCCTGACGATCATGAAGTCCTCAGATTTCCAGGTTGGGTAATATGCTCACACCTATTCCCCAAATGGGGTAAGCAGAGGTGTTGTTTTAATAACACCCACTCTTCACCAGAGATGATTAAGTGTAACATATGTCTTTGAATTACTTCGCAGACATATGCAGGTTTCCTCATGATGTTTTCCTTCACCGTAAAGCATATGCTGTGAAATCACTGCACATATTAAAGCTCAAACCCACGGCCTCGGCTCTGTTATTTGTTATATGCAACTAAATCAACCACATCTGACATCTTACAGATCCGCCTCCAAGACAAGAAGAATCAAACAAACCCGCCGCCCACCCATCCTACTTACCAGACACGAACGACAACACGTCAAGCGATTCAACCGAAGATTCGACCCGAACATCATATAAATGCGATGATTGTTCAAAATGTTTCAAAGATCCAGATGTCTTTACACTTCACAGAAGAGTACATAACAAAGAAGACAGTGTAAAAGAGACGCAGAATAGTGCGAGCGAGAAGGAGAACCTAAGGAATAACCCAGACATGTTGAAATCCAATCCGATTCTAGCGAACTTATTGAAAAGTCAAGAGGGAACATTTGATAGAAATATATTGATAGAAAATCAACTAATGTCCGTTCTGGCAAGTAATGTGGAGTCTTATATAAGGAATCTATCATCTATGATGAGTGATAATGATAGAGAATGTGATACCCTGGATGATATAGAGTCCAATCGCTTAGTGATCGATGAGAGTGTATAGTGAATGGTGAATAACAAAGTATTATAAGTGTTTACTAGAGACTCCTGTCAGTGATGTGGTTATTAAATGTAATTTTAGGGGTCCGTACTAGGGGTTATTATCCATTAATTACGTCACACGAATTTCATGAGTTTTGCCCTGCCCGTTCTTGTCATATTTGTGAGATTCTCCCCCTTCCCTAGTGTGACGTCACATATTTTGTAAATTCAGTAAAATCGGTTTTATTTACATTTAAATTATTTCATATATCAAATTTCCTTGTCACAATGTTAGTTATCGTACTCCTGGAACGGTTGGACCGATTTGTATGAAATGTTGTGTGCAGATCGGGTAGGTCTGAGAATCGGTCAACATCAATTTTTCGTACCCCTAAATGATAAGAGTGACCACCCCAAAAAAAATATGGCGCTTGCCGGGAACAGCTACTTTTTTAATAAATTAAAAACTTAGTTGAAAACGATTAATTATATGAATTAAGGAAATTTACTGAACGAAAAACGATTGACTATATTTTCGAGGTTTTCGTTAAGTAATAGTTTGAAGTTCGTGTTTGAACAATTAGATTATAATATATTTTGAAATGTGATGTCACAAAATTTAGAACCCCTCCCACCCCATTGTCACATTTCGTCGACCCCCTCTCTCCCCCTTAACGTGTGACGTAATTTATGGATGGCCCCTTACAAAAGGGAAATAGGTACACCTGATCAAAATCAAAGTCAAAAATTAACAAAATACTTTCAAATCGTCAGACTGACATAATTATACAGTATTATACATGATACCGCCAGGTTCGGAAGGTTGCTGTTACTAAGAAGAACCTGGCAAGAAACTCAGTAATTACTCTTTTCAAAAATATTATACAATTTTAAGAATACAAAATAAGCCCATGGACACAGTTGCAATGCACAAATGTCGATGAAATTGAACATAAATAAAAGTTTGAGATGAGTTCATAAGTTCTACAGCTGTTGCTTACCATCAGGCAAGTTGATTGTAGCCTATGATGATGATCTTCTAAGCTTGCAGTGGCTAATATCAATGGAAATTAGCCTGCACAGGAGATATTATAGTGCAGGCGTGTGTGCAAACACAGGTGCACTCTTTATTGGGTCACTCTCATAGTGGGATGGGAGGCAATCAGACACGACCGGAGAGATGTCAGAGAGGACCAACGGTGCAACGTGCACCGAGGCACGGTGGTGGAAATACACCCAACTTACAAACTTCTGGAATTTTTTTCCAAAACTTACCAAGTAAGTAAACCATCTAGAACTGTGTTTATCTTATATGTTTAAACGAGCAATTATTGCATATATATGTAATCGGAATCTCAGAAACGGCTCCAACGATTTTCATGAAATTTTGCATGTAGGTGGTTTCAGGGGCAAAAATAGATCTAGCTAGCTTTAATTTATGGAAAACATCGTTTTGACCATGTTTTCAGGCACTGAAAAACTCATAAAATATCATTACAATACGACAGCAAATTTGGCCGACATCTGTCAAGTTATGGTAGCTCAGACGTGAGGCTTCCAGCTTACGGGACGATAACGGAACTAGAGTACCACGGGAGAGACTGACGGTCACCGGATTTTTTATTTTTATTTTTGTGTGAAGAACCAACCAGATATTATTGATTAACGGACATTTTAAACTGTATGGAATGTTGAGTGAATTTGGGTGAAACGAAATCGATATCGTTAGGCAGAGATAATAGAGCCATATTCTCCACTATCATACATCGCTTCATAAATTATAAATATGTTGGACTAGCTGTGTCCCGTGATTTCATCCGTGTAGACTTGTCTCAGCCCGATTTAAAAGTTTCATATAAACTTTCATCCCCTATTTTATCCCCTTGGGGGTAGAATTAATCAAAATCCTTTGTTATCGGATGCCTACGTCATAACATGTACCTGCATGCCAAATGTCAGCCCGATCCGTCCAGTGGTTTGGGCTGTGCGTTGATAGATCACTATGTCAGTCAGTCAGTCAGTCAGTCACCTTTTAATTATAAATATGTTGGATTATCAAATAAATATGTAGTGAAGGTACGTCATAATTCAGTATTTAAGGGTGATCTTGAATAGGTTAACGTCATTTAATTAAAAAATATATTAATACTAATCCTCATACTAGAGTATCTGTCTATCTGTTCAATTTGAAACGGCTGAACCACTATACGAAGTTTTGGCGTAGCTTTTTGGTAAGACATATTACTCGAAAAAAGCGGGTGAAGTCGCGAACAATAGCGAGTATTTGTAACAGTGGACCTTTTAAATTTGAAATTGAAAAGAAAAATATATTAAAAACAAGCTGCGCCCTGCGCGTAGACCTAATTTTATATATAGAAAAAAATGACATATGCATTCAGTGAAAAGCTGTTATTTTGGAATTACGAACAGACACCTCAAGCTTATTTAGCTGTATAGATTTCAGCGAAAATTCAAATAATAACGGCTCGTTTTTCGTTATGATATTAACACTGATTTAAATACAGTATAAAATATTTCTATACGAAACAGAGTTTGAAAACTTTTGAAACAATGAAAAATATGCTCACGCCATCCCAGAAGGGTCACTAAAGGGGTAAGCAGAGGTGTTGTAACAACAACCACATTTCACCGAATATGATTAAGTGCCAACATGACAGAGGGTGAGTTCATCGCCGTCTCAGCCACTATACGAATTACTTCTCAGACATATGCAGGTTTCCTCACGTGCTTTACGGTAAAGGTAACTTTACCGTAAAGCACGTGGTGTGAAATCACTGCACATACATTTTTAGAAAAACTCATTGTGGTACAGGCCCCGCTGGGATTCGAACTTTGCGTACCTGGTGACTACTCAAACCCCAAGGCCACCACGTCTCTAATGAATAATGATATATATATAAATGAATCAATGTATACAAAAGAGCCGTGGTGGCCTCGGGGTTAGAGCAGTCACCTGCTACGCAAGCGACGCAAGTTCGAATCCCAGCGGGGCCTGTACCTGTACCAATGAGTTTTTCTAAAAAACTTATGTACAGTTATTTCACACCACGTGCTTTACGGTGAAGGAAAACATCGTGAGGAAACCTGCATATGTCTGAGAAGTAATTCAAAGACGTATGTAAAGTGTCTGAGACGGCGATAGACTCATCATCTGTCACGTTGGCACTTAATCAAATTCGGTGAAAAGTGGGTGTTGTGATAACCCTTCGGGGAATACAGGCGTGAGCATATATATGTAATATATACAAAGCTATTAAACTCTGTAATGTATAGGATACACTTAAGTTACAAAATACATTAAAAGCATGTAATATATAGTGTTGGTATCATTAAGCCACTGGTGTTAAATATGTATCTATACAGATAAATAAAATTGAGGTGTCTGTTTGTAATTCCATAATAATAGCTTTTCACTAAATGCACATGAAAGTATATACAAGTACTCACATAAAAACCCCTCCTTTTAAATTCTGTCTGTCTGCATGTTTGTTCCAAAAAAACTCCGAAACCGCTGGATCGATTTTAACGGGACTTCCACTAGCGGGTAGTCGATGTTTCAAGGAGTAACTTAAGGTACTTTTATTTATAAAAAAATATTAGGGTTCTTCGAAATTAAGCATGAAACTTACCAGGGGCTACAGCTAGCTCTTGTATAAAAACTTAGATTCAGTTTCATGCTTAATTTCGCAGAACCCTAATATTTTTTATAAATAAAATTACCCTAAGTTACTCCTTGAAACATCTGCTATCTGCCAGTGAAAGTCCCGTTAAAATCGGTCCAGACGTTTCGGAGATTAGCCGGGACATACATGCAGAAAGACAGATTTTTTTTGCAAAAAAGGTTTTTTATTTCACGACCCTATATACTTTCATATCCATTTAGAAAAAAGCTGTTAATACATTTATTTACTTGCCGAAATACGGTATACACGCTTATTTTGGATGACAATGCATGCATTACTATGTGACGTCATTCCAATTCCAATATGGCGGATCATCCAAGATGGCGGACTAGTTATTTTTCAACACCCACCGAATTGTCATTTTCATAAAAGCTTCAATAGAAATTGGACAATTGTAATTCAAAAGATTAATATGTCACTTTAATAACTGACTACATATTTATTTGTATATCTAATAACATACCAGTTATATATATACTTTGTACGTTAATTAGATTACTAAAACGAATTAAGTATTAACAAAATATTATTTTAATAAAAATCACACACTTCGTCCACGTGGTAAAGATATGATAATGCATTAATAACTATATCACTGGCAGGATTAAAATAAAGACTGTGTATTGTATGTTTGTTTATACGTAGGTTTTTATATTTAAAATTGTTTAGATATACATATAAGGTACAGTAACCACGTTAAAATATAATGCCAGATAATTTGTAACATTGGTGCATGATTTTATGTAATTGATTGTACCTATAAGGGCAGCCTTATGATCTGTATGAGATGAAAATGTCATTTAACGTGTTCACTGCTAACGACGCGCCTGTGCGTTTATCCCAACTTTCCTATATGCTAACGACGCTTATGTGAGTCCATACAAATGTCTGTGCCTTCACTGTGTGCTAAAGCCGACTCTGCGCGTCTATTGTTTAAATAAGACCAAATTGTAAGGGCCCTTGCCCACCTTGCTATATAGAACAGATACGGAATTTGCCTACATGAAATTTAGTGAAATTATCAAAACCAATTACACAGGTAGAACTTAGGTAGGTAGGTGGATATGTACCGACCCTTTTTCTTTTCTCATGTTTTTATTGGCTGTCGTAAACAAGCGAGTGTTTTATGAGCTGCCATAACAATAGTCAAACGCGCAGAAGCGCCGAATAGCACTGGGGAATATGTTACGTGGACGCTATGTTGAGGTTTTAGCACAGAGCGAAAGCGTATTTGTACAACGATATGCGTTTGACGCACTGGTGTAAGGTCCGATTGTGGAGCACACGGTAATGACTTTTTATTTAGCTCTAGCAGTGAATGCGTTAAAATAAATATAAGGGTGCAACCTCATGCAGCCGCTCGACGCTCGTTTCCAGCGATAAATGTGGTCACGTGACCCCATTTTAAATTTCCAGCGACTTAAAAAGGAACTACGTCATGCAGTCGCTCGTCGCTCGTTTGGTGATGGTGGCATTTTTCGTGATTCAAAGATGGGCCAAAGTTCAAGTAGAGAGAAATGAATGTACCCGATCCAGAAAAGCTAACGGTTGATGGAATGTCTTCACCATATGTGGTAGTTGGTGACGGGGCATTCCAATTAACATACTACTTACACTCTCGATACTTCTCAGCAATAAAGATCAACATTTTCAGCATTGTCGCTACATATCACGTGATCACATTTGTCGCTGCAAACGAGCCACTATCCATCACTCAGTATAATTTTAAATTATTTGTAACTAGCTATCTAGGTATCCCATCGACTGCACAGAATTAATCTATAGTATATTATTCTGATATAAAAGCTATTATTGTTGTAAAGTCTCATCAAAATCCATACAGTAGTTTTTGCGTGAAATGATAAAGTAATAAAGTTATAGATGAAATAGATGAACAATGAAAAGAGCCGTGGTGGCCTTGAGGTTGGAGCAAGTTCGAATCCCAGCGGGGCCTGTATCAATGAGTTTTTCTAAAAAACTTATGTACAGTGATTTCACACCACGTGCTTTACGGTGAAGGAAAACATCGTGAGGAAACCTGTATATTTCTGAGAAGTAATTCAATGACGTATGTAAACTGTCTGAGACGGCGATGGACTCACCATCTGTCACGTTGGCACTTAATCATCTTGTGTGACAAGTGGGTGTTGTGATTACAACACCTCTGCCTACCCCTTTGGGGCATACAGGCGTGAGCATATGTATGTAATTAATTAATACATGCATACATACAAACTTTCGCGTATATAATATAAGTTACATATACATTCTAATTGGAAAAGACTGTTTGTCCACCGATTTCGTTCCTGCATCATTTTTGGTGCTGGATCTAATCTAGGCTGTAAATTTAGTACTTAGAATTAGATAATATACCTAGTGCCTTTGAATTTAGAAAGTTTTTAACCAACTCATAAAAAAGAGGAGGTTTTTTTGTACTATATTTAATATTCCATTAACGGTAGGTAAGTTTGTAAAAATATTGTATGTGACTATTTTTCACATTGACCGGTAAGTATTACGAATAACCGGTTATCTTCTATATATATAATAATGAAATGCTGTTCGTTAGTCTCGCTAAAACTTGAGAAAGGCTGGACTGATTTGGGTAATTTTGATCTTGATATATTTGTAGAAGTTCAGAGAAGGTTTAAACTGTGAAAAACTTAAATAATAAGCAAAAGAAAAGGTGATACCAAGGTTCACCGGGTCAACTAGTTTTATATATAATCATATGTCTCTTTTTACAAAACATGGTTTTAAAATAAACTTTCCCAAAAAAAATAACACAACATTACTCAAAGTGTTATTGGTGTGTTATCTTCTGTAACGTAGAGGTCCAGTCCCCGGTTGGGGAACTCCGATATCTGTAGGTCTAAAAAGGCCACTTTGAGAGAATCATAATGTGATCCGAATATGTTTCATCATCGAAATGACAAAATGGTCACTTAGGTGCAATTCATATTACTGATTCACGAATGATTAATATTTCGCAATTCACCTGTTCCAAACTTTCCTATGAAGATTCCTCAAATGGTCCACAATCATAGAAAGTTAGTTAGGGACTAACATCTACAATTATTGTAATAATACGTGAATAATATGCATTGCACCTAAGTGACTATCTGTGTCAAATTGAAAGACATAATATATGTATAGTATAAGCTCCCCTATTCAATATCTTCGTTGTTAACTGAAAATCGTTGTACACCGCAAAGTGGCCGTGGGGTTTGAGCAGTCGCCTGCTACGCAAGCGACGTTCGAATCCAGGCGGCGTCTGTACCAATGAGATTTACTAAAAAACGTGAAGTAAAACATCGTGAGGAAACCGGCATATGTCTGAGAAGTAATTCAAAGACGTATGTATAGTGGCTGAGACGGCGATGGACTCGTTTGCACTTAATCATCATGGGTGTAAGGTGGGTGTTGTTGTTACGCCTCTGCCTACCCCTTTGGGGGATGCAGGCGTAAACATATATGTGCCTATCAGCTTATGTTGGCTTTTCGCCTTTCTACGGTGGCTATCAAAGAACTTCTCAACGCGTACACATTGCGAGATGCAACGATTTTGATTGTGAAACGATTGTAATTTTACAACGAATAGTTAGGTATTGATAGACTTATCATCGTCTTTTGAAAAGGGTGTGTAGCCCTCTGCCTGCCCCTTCTGGGAACCTTTGATATGGCGAGTCAATATTGTCATCTTCCCTGGCCTTATCCTATACATTGTTGGGGTCGGCACTTGATTCAACCCGATGTGGCTGATCACCTGATTTTTATACGAAGCGACTGCCATCTGACCTTCGCAACCCCTTTTACGAGGAAAGTCTGTGATCTGGGTTAAACCAGTTGTCAGACTATAGGCCTCCGACTGACCTGTAACGATAGCCAAAGATGATAAATTGGCAACCGGGACCGACGACTTAACATGCTCTCAGAGGCACGGAGGGAACTCGAGCGGTCACCCATCCAATTACTGGCTCGAATGATATGCTTAAAATAAAACCGTTATTTTTTTCAAAGACGATAACGTTAAATAACCGGTAACTGAAATCGTTGTCGCTTTGGTAATTTACTCGTTTTAAGGCATGTCACTTAGTTATGTATATTTATATAGTTTTTTCAGTAAATATACCTATTATGTAAAAATTCAGTATTTCAACAAGACTGTAAAAACTTTGTTTTTGATCTCTTTATACTTTTCAAAATGAAAATAAACAATTATACTAATAGAGTTTTTGATTGGCCTTCCTACAACTACAAGTGTCGTCACGAGATATGAGCGCTCAGAGAAAACGGATACTGCGCTGCGCAAGGAGATGGAGACACACATATCTATGACACGTGTCGGTACTTATAACTTACACCTCATTCTATTGTATAGTAGGTAGATTGCGAGGAGCTAATATTTTGTTTAAGTAGGTAGTAAGTAAGGTGAATTCCCTGATAAAAGCAAAATAGTACAGATACGCTCTCACAGCACTGTCATGTATATATCATAAATATACAAAATTTTAAAAACCTATGGGTGCAACCTCATGCAGCCGCTCGACGCTCGTTTCCAAAGACAAATGTGGTCACGAGACCCTATTTTAAATTTCCCGCGACTCAATAATTTACTGCCTCATGCAGTCGCTCGTCGCTCGTTTGGTGATGGTGGCATTATTCGTGATTCAAAGATGGGCCAAAAGTTCAAGTGCGAGCGACTCCATTGACGAAGCTCAACATTTTCAGCTTTGTCGCTACATTTCTGCATGAGGCCCCAGATTAGGGGCCGAAAATGATAAAATATGATCTTGCTAATCAAATTTCAGATTATGAAGTGTTATAGATTTTATCATAATAGTAAAAAAATCTGTGGTGGCCTCGGGTATTGATCAGTTCGAAACCCAGCGGAGCCTGTACCAAAGAGTTTTTCTAAAAAAACTTATGTGCAGTGATTTTCACACCACGTGCTTAACAGTGAAGGAAAACATCGTGAGGAAACCATCATATGTCTGAGAAGTAATTCAAAGGCGAACATATAGTGCCTGAAACGGCGATGGACCCACCCTCTGTCACGTTGGCGTTATTGTTACAACAACTCTGCTTACCCCTTCTGGGATGGCGTGAGCATATTTATTTTACTTTATTTTAAAAAATTCGTAAGATCGATAAATTATTTGGCCTACGCCCGAACCGATTTTGATGAAATTTTATATTCACACTTGGTAGGTCTGAGAATAGGTTTGTTATAAATTGTTCATCCTACTAACCGATAAGGGTGACCCACCCCAAATAAATATATGGGAATACACATTTTCGCCGGCCACAGCTTGTAATTTACAAACACACATACTTGGTTCTTTATGGTTCTCGGTTCTTTATGAGCACCATAAACTGCTCATATTTTTTGATTTCATATTTTACTCATAATACGGGAAGTGTGAGAATTTCACTGGCAGCATTATTTTGACAGACGACAACACTGCGCGATTCTAGCATCCCCATAGTGCTGCCAGACCCATCGATTTATGTGTAAATCGACGGAATTTCATCTATGTATACAGAATATTATAAAATAATGACTAAATGAATTACAAAATCTTCATACTGTCCAGTCACCAATTTAAAAGTAAAAAAAACGGAATCTCTTCATTAGTACACGCACTGCATCAAAATGTCACTGTGCATTAGTGTTACGCCACGCATAAGTCTTCTCCATTCTATTGACATTTACAAGTGTTGAATATTTACGTGGTTCTTTGACCACCAAGATACCACAAGCTGTTGATGGACACTAAGTAATAAGTATTGGGCTAATTATCCACGATTATCAAACGTTCAACCCCCAAATAATTACTGTGATTGTTCGTCTGAGGAGTTCGAATTGAACATAACATTGTGTTTTTGAGTACTACTTGTTTTTTATCTTTGAACTAGATTTATGGACAGTTCAGATACTTAAAAAATAATTAAATACAGATTTCAAGTCTTTTTATTTTCTCACAGTGGTATTTATAAAAGTTTTAGTGTACCATAATATTTTATAAGATGTAATTTACCGTATTTTACCGAATAAATCACGTCAATACATTTTATATTCGTTAAGACTGTTACGGAAATATTCGTCGACTTTTACAAATTGTATCTGGCAACACTGACAAGGGCAATTAAATGCCAAAAGAGTTTGTCAGAGAAGAGTGAGGAGAGATACTTTTATCTCGGTCTATCTCATTGTTTGTCATCTACGAACTTGGGTAATCCCATATCGGACTCGATCACACTATGGAGTGGGTAACCCCCCTCGTGTATATTTCGTTGTGTTTTAAAATAATTTATTAGGTCGATAGTAGTTGGTAGTTGTTGAATTAGCGTATTTTGTGAACAATTCGCATGAAATCATGTCTCAGTCAACCCAGAAAAGTGTTAAAGTGAAGACCCCTATAATATTGAAGAAGGACAACTTACGATTTAATAATTGGAAAGTTTCCTGTCCTCCTACGCAAATAATCCGAGAAAGTACTGTGTACGAGTCATCGCAAGGGGATTTTTTAAAAGGGGAGTACCGTAGTGTGATCATAGTAAATAAATACAATGTATTCACGAACACAAGTCTGACTGTTGCGAAGTGTGAAATGTTAGACGGAGCTATTATTGAAAAAACTTCAGAGAGCATAGCACGACTGATTGGACAAGCGAATTACGACATACTTTTCTCCAGTTTGTGTTCAGTTATAAGTTTAGAATTAAAAATACGGAGTATACTATCAATATTAACAGTGTCGAATAAATTAACGGATATATCCACGCAAACGTTGCAAGTCCCTTGTTCGATAAAAGGCAACGTTTTCACGCAGACAGAGGATCGTATGGAGATATTTAACAAGAAACCACAGAAAAAGCGTGCCAAGAGACATCAGCTAACACCTTACGTAGTTCAAGACACATCAGAGACAAAATCCAAAGTGAAAAAGCTAATAATTACACCAGAAGAATTCCAGAAGCAAGAGAGCGATAAAGATTGTAAAAGCATATCTCTAAGTCAAGAGAGTGAGGATAGCCAGTTGAGCCAAGCAACGGATTCATTCCCAGACTTGAATGGAAGGTTGGATATTGATGAGACTTCTCATGACAGTATAGGAAACATCTCTGTTTCTTCGACAGCCATCTCAAATGCTATGCTAAGTCTAGATCTGATCAGTGAAGTAGATAAGCATACAGAAGATACTAAGCTGCTGGGAGGGAAAGTTAATTTGTTTCCGATCAAGATGTTGAATGGTGTAATCATCTATTTACAAGGTTGGTTTGTACATTATTTATAAAGTTAAGGCTCTTGAACATTGAAGAATTGACCACCGGTTCGGAAACTAGTCTTCTGAGAACAACCGGCAAGAAACTCAGCTGGCATCATGTGTATATCATCACATTACTCAGATTCCAAAAACTAATTTGAAATTTTGGTAAAATTTTCTTTCAATTTTTAGACTTCTTCTTAGTCATAACCTCATGACTGAGGGACGTGATCATGGTGCGACGTCTGCATTAACATTGCTTTCCAAGCCTCTCTATTTTGTGCCATCTGGATGGTATTATTAGACAGTCTGTCTTATTTTAGTTAAATTCTTGGTAAAGAGGAGCTCATGGTACAGTTGCTATTTCCCATATCATTCAATCAGCGAAGTTAAGCAATCCAAACCTTAGACAGTAATTGGATGGGTGACCGGTTGCCAGTTTAACGTCTTTGGCAATAGTTAAAGGTCAGTCGGAGACCTAGAATAGTCTGACAAGTGGTTTAACTCTGATCACAGATTTTCCTCGTCAAAGGAGTTGCAAAGGTCAGATGGCAAATTGAAACCAAATTCCCCAAAGGTTCAGCCTTCTCGGAGATAAACTGAAACAAACAGACAGACTGATAGAAATTTTTGTTTTAGGGATGTATCATATATACTTTCATATACATTTAGAAAAAAGCTGTTATTTTGGAATTACAAACAGACACTTCCAATTTTATTTATCTGTATAGATGTGAGTATAAATAAATACGTAAATATGCTCACGCCTGTATTCAGGCAGTAGGCATAGGTGTTGTAATAACAACACCCACTTTTCACCGAAGATGATTAAGTGCCAACGTGACAGATGTTGAGTCCATCGCCGTCTCAGACACTATACATACGTCATTGAATTACTTCTCAGAAATATGCAGGTTTCCTCAAGAATTAAGAAATACGTTTTTTTAGAAAAACTCATTGGTACTGGCCCCGCTGGGATTCGAACTTGCGTCGCTTGCTTCTTAAGATTATATAAATAAATATGTCTCTAGGTAAGCCAGAGAGTTTGTTTCACATCGCAACTGCTGAGAACTTGAAGCAACTGTCGCCTGGAGACAGGCAGCTCCTGTTACGTCACCAAGCATACATCGACTGGAAATACTGCCTGTTTAGAAGTTCTGATGGAAACCTGTAAGTTTTACATATTTTTAATAAGACCAATAGTTAGTTAATTAGGATTAACTCTTAACTATGTAAAAGCCAGTCAAGGATTACCTAAACCGCTGGTCCTAAGTCCGCTGGTGCTGCAGACTTCTCGACATAAACCTGTTTGGTTCAAATGACAATGAAGCATTATTCCTAACAACTACATACGCGGCCGGAGACACAGTTTATTTGCAGTGGGTACAAGTCGCACAGTGGCGCGCGCTCACTCCCCAGTCCCCCGCACTCTCTCCGCTCTCAACGCTCTCTTGGTCTCTAACCCTGACTGCGATGTGGAGCGGATGAATGGCAGACGATGATGTCAGTATGTCTGGATATTGTATATATTACTCTTAATTAGTGTAATTGGCTTTGAGCCGTTCTAATTAATATGTACATGTATAAATAAATATAAATAAATTATTATTGTCCACCAGTAGATTACAAAAGCAATAAAAAAAAATCTTATGCCGCAAAACAACATTATTTTTTTTAATGAAGGGGAAACCTTCAAAACGTCCCCGACCTCCCTGGGAGAGGCAGGTCGAGGTATGTGGGATTCTTACCGCACTAAAACCCCCCCCCCCGGTGTTCCTCAGTGCTCAGGGGGGACTCCGGGACTCTGATAGATCGCACCGGTGTCCCCCCACACATTGCCGGGGCACATCCCCGGGGCAGTTGTGCTGCCGCCCAAAAAAAGTCAAAGCTCCCACTCCGACCACCGCTAGCAGGCCCTCCGGCCCCCTTTTAGTTGCCTCTTACGACAGACAGGGGATACCATAGCCAAATTCTTAGACCCTGGCTATTGGGTGGGTGAACACAGCACTACTCTAAGGTAGCATTATTTGTGTGGTATCTTCTGTAACGTGGAGGTATAGGCACCCGTCGGGTATCTCTGCCTTTGCCCAGATGAGTGGTACTCATTGGTTTCGGCCTGCTGGTAATTCTGCTACAAAGAAGTATATTTCTCCAGAAGAGCTCGTGGGCACAGTTGCTATTGCGCATATCATTCGATCAGCCAAGGGTGATGGGTGACCGCCCAAGTTCCCTCCGTGCCTCGGAGAGCACGTTAAGCCGTCGGTCCCGGTTTACAATTTATCATCTTTGGCAATCGTTACAGGTCGGTCGGAGGTCTAAAATAGTCTGACAACTGGTTTAACCCAGATCACAGATTTTCCTCGTCAAGGGATTGCCTTTAGATGGTAGTCGCTTCGTATAAAAATCAGGTGGTCAGCCACATCGAGTTGAATCAATTGTCGACCCCAACAATGTATGGAATAAGGCCAGGGAGATGATGATGATGAAGTATATTTTTCCAGGCCCATTCACGATGCAGTGTTGAATAATGATTTGGAACTGCTGAAGAGGCTATCCCTGGTGATGGTCAAAGTGAGGAAACTCTCCGTCGATACACCGAACGAGAATAATATTGTAAGTAATTTTTGTATATTCACTAACTAGCGGACGTCACGCGGTTTCACCCGCGTAGTTCCCGTTCCCGTGGGAGTACGAGGATAAAATATAGCCTATATTAATCAGTGATAATGTAGCATTTAAATGGTGAAAGATTTTTTTTAATCGGTCTAGTACTTTTTGAGCCAATTCGTTGCAAACATACATAACTTTCCCGTTCACAATATTTGTATAGATTATAGATAGAAAGCTGCATGCAACTGAGATGCGGATGTTGAGATGTGTGGCGTAACGAGATTGGACAAGGTAAGGAATGAGTATATAAGGGGAAGTCTGAAACTAGCACCACTGACTGACAAGTTGAAGAATAACCATTTGTCGTGGTATGGACATGTTATGGAGGGATGAGGATAATGTTGACAAAAGAGTTTTGTTTATGAATGTGGATGGTTACAAGGGGAGAGGAAGACCTAAGAAACGATGGATGGATTGTGTGAAAGATGATATGGCTAAGGGAGTGAATACAGATATGACGGCTGATAGAGAGGAATGTGGATGGTTACAAGGGGAGAGGAAGACCTAAGGAATGATGGATGGATTGTGTGAAAGATGATATGGCTAAGGGAGTGAATACAGATATGACGGCTGATGGAGAGGAATGTGGATGGTTACAAGGGGAGAGGAAGACCTAAGAAACGATGGATGGATTGTGTGAAAGATGATATAGCTAAGGGAGTGAATACAGATATGACGGCTGATGGAGAGGAATGTGGATGGTTACAAGGGGAGAGGAAGACCTAAGAAACGATGGATGGATTGTGTGAAAGATGATATGGCTAAGGGAGTGAATACAGATACGACGACTGATAGAGAGGAATGTGGATAGTTACAAGGGGAGAGGAAGACCTAAGAAACGATGGATGGATTGTGTGAAAGATGATATAGCTAAGGGAGTGAATACAGATATGACGGCTGATGGAGAGGAATGTGGATGGTTACAAGGGGAGAGGAAGACCTAAGAAACGATGGATGGATTGTGTGAAAGATGATATGGCTAAGGGAGTGAATACAGATACGACGACTGATAGAGAGGAATGTGGATGGTTACAAGGGGAGAGGAAGACCTAAGAAACGATGGATGGATTGTGTGAAAGATGATACAGCTAAGGGAGTGAATACAGATATGACGGCTGATGGAGAGGAATGTGGATGGTTACAAGGGGAGAGGAAGACCTAAGAAACGATGGATGGATTGTGTGAAAGATGATATGGCTAAAATAGGAGTGAATACAGATATGACGGCTGATAGAGAGGAATGGAAGAGAAGAACACATTATAGACCACAAATAACATGGGAAAAGGGCAGTAGGATGATGAGATTATAGACAGAAGACAAGTTACAGCCGCATTATTCTGTAAGATATCTCAGCGTCGCACTCGACGTCGAGTATCGGTTTCAATGATATGAAATTGAACTTTATCGTAAATGTATTATGTATCTATTGTCTATGATCGAAACCGACACGAATGGAAGGAATTGCATCGGTTACATCGACAATAATTACATTCTTAAATTCATGATGATGGCTAACTAGCTGCGCCCCGCGGTTTTACTCGTGTACATTGAATTTCATGGGTGGTGGGTATTTTTTTTAATATACGTTAGTGTCTATTACTCCTTGTAACAATAGGTATCTGCCAGCGAAAGTTCAAAAGTAAAATAGTTCCGTTAAAATTGATCCAGCCGTTCCGGAGTTTACCCGAAACAAACAAACAAACAGACAGACGGACAGACAGATAAATTTTTCGAAAATTAGTTTTTTAATTCGGTACCGTGTATACTTTCATAAGTTCAGAAACTTCAATTCTATTTACCTGTATAGATTAGATCAATCAAAGATAAATTGCGTAATAGTTATAGTGTAAAGTTTTTTGCTCACGTGTTTAGTTCGTGACGTAAGCGCGAGGTTATTTACCGAGAAGGTTGCCGCTGCTGTAAATCCCCGGTTAGGCCGGTTATGCAAAGCCGCATTATTCACAAAAAATTCTCAGCGTCTCACTCGTGGTCGAGTGTCGGTTTTAAAGAAACTATATTGAGACAAGTGCCGACCCCAACAATGTATGGGATAAGGCCAGGGAGATGATGATATGGTACACGAAGTACCAGGCGCACATAACGGACAAGGAGTTAATAAGTTGATTGCGACTAACATGGAGCCACATCGGGTTGAATCAAGTGCCGACCACAACAATGTATGGGATAAGGCCTGGGAGATGATGATATGGTACACGAAGTACCAGGCGCACATAACGGACAAGGAGTTAATAAGTTGATTGCGACTAACATGGAGCCACATCGGGCTGAATCAAGTGCCGACCACAACAATGTATGGGATAAGGCCTGGGAGATGATGATATGGTACACGAAGTACCAGGCGCACATAACGGACAAGGAGTTAATAAGTTGATTGCGACTAACATGGAGCCACATCGGGTTGAATCAAGTGCCGACCCCAACAATGTATGGGATAAGGCCAGGGAGATGATGATATGGTACACGAAGTACCAGGCGCACATAACGGACAAGGAGTTAATAAGTTGATTGCGACTAACATGGAGCCACATCGGGTTGAATCAAGTGCCGACCCCAACAATGTATGGGATAAGGCCAGGGAGATGATGATATGGTACACGAAGTACCAGGCGCACATAACGGACAAGGAGTTAATAAGTTGATTGCGACTAACATGGAGCCACATCGGGTTGAATCAAGTGCCGACCCCAACAATGTATGGGATAAGGCCAGGGAGATGATGATGTGGTACACGAAGTACCAGGCGCACATAACGGACAAGGAGTTAATAAGTTGATTGCGACTAACATGGAGCCACATCGGGTTGAATCAAGTGCCGACCCCAACAATGTATGGGATAAGGCCAGGGAGATGATGATGTGGTACACGAAGTACCAGGCGCACATAACGGACAAGGAGTTAATAAGTTGATTGCGACTAACATGGAGCCACATCGGGTTGAATCAAGTGCCGACCCCAACAATGTATGGGATAAGGCCAGGGACGATGATGATATGGTACACGAAGTACCAGGCGCACATAACGGACAAGGAGTTAATAAGTTGATTATGACTAACATGGAGCCACATCGGGTTGAATCAAGTGCCGACCCCAACAATGTATGGGATAAGGCCAGGGAGATGATGATATGGTACACGAAGTACCAGGCGCACATAACGGACAAGGAGTTAATAAGTTGATTATGACTAACATGGAGCCACATCGGGTTGAATCAAGTGCCGACCCCAACAGTGTATGGGATAAGGCCAGGGAGATGATGATATGGTACACGAAGTACCAGGCGCACATAACGGACAAGGAGTTAATAAGTTGATGGCGACTAACATGGAGCCACATCGGGTTGAATCAAGTGCCGACCACAACAATGTATGGGATAAGGCCAGGGAGATGATGATATGGTACACGAAGTACCAGGCGCACATAACGGACAAGGAGTTAATAAGTTGATGGCGACTAACATGGAGCCACATCGGGTTGAATCAAGTGCCGACCCCAACAATGTATGGGATAAGGCCACGGACGGTGATGATAATGTTACAATACGTGGTCACATTGATGCTCCTTCTCTTCATGAAGAGTTGTCCCGCTTCTACGTGCCAAATAATTAGTTTAACGGCAGGAAGCACAAGTTATTCCGTGTGCCCGCGAGTCGCACAGTCGCTCGGGCCCGTTCGCCTGTCCCGCGCACTCTCCCCGTATTCAACGCTTTCCTGGATAATCACCCCGAATGTGATTTGTTTGCGGATGAATGGAAGAATATTTTATCTGTATGTTTGGAGTTTTGTGAGGAGACTGCATGAAAGTACTCCTTTTTTCCCCTTTAGTTTAAGTGGCTTCAAGCCGTTCTATGAGGTTAAATAAATAAATAAAAATAAATGTTCCTTTCAGACGGCACTCCAGATGTCCCTACGTCAAGACACGCCCGACTGTTTGTCGGTGTTGTTATCCTCCGGGGCGGACCCTTTGGCGACAGATGATGAACACAGAACACTTTTACACGTCGCAGCCGAGACCACCGCCGGACACGTCGCGGCTATACTGGATCATTGTCGGAAGAATGCTAGGTGAGGCTAAAAACATGGACCCTATTACTAATACCTATTTTTTCACATATGCTCACGCCTGTATTCCCCGAAAGGGTAGAAGTGACAGATGGTGAGTCCATCGCCATCTCAGACCCTTTACATACGTCATTGAATTACTTCCCAGACATATGCAGGTTTCCTCACGATGTTTTTCTTCACCGTAAAGCACTTGGTGTGAAATCACTGTGCATAAGTTTTTTTTTAGAAAAACTCATTGGTACAGGCCCCGCTGGGATTTGAACTTGCGTCGCTTGAAAACCTCAAGGCTACCACGGCTCTTTTTTTTCATAAGCCTGTATTCCCCGAAGGGGTAGGCAGGTGTTGTCATAACAACACACACTTTTCACACAAAATGATTAAGTGCTAACGTGACAGATGGTGAGTCCATCGCCGTCTCAGACACTTTACATACGTCATTGAATTACTTCTCAGAAATATGCAGGTTTAGGCATGCTTTAGAAAAACTCATTGGTACAGGCCCCGCTGGGATTCGAACTGGCGTCGCTTACGTAGCAGGAGACTGCTCAAACCTCAAGGGCTACGGCTTTTTTTTCATAAGCCTATATTCCCCGAAAGCGTAGGCAGAGGTGTTGTAATTAACAACACACACTTTTCAAACAACGTGATCAAGTGCCAACGTGACAGATTGTGAGTCTATCGCCGTCTCACACACGTCTTTGAATTACTTCTCAGACATATTATGGAAGTTTCTTCGCGTTGTGAAATCGCTGTACTTAAGAATCAAATATATGCTCACGCAATCCCAGAAGGGTCCCCGAGGGGGCAAGCAGAGGTGTTGTAACAACACCGACATTTCACCGAATATGATTAAGTGCCAACGTGACAGAGGGTGAGACCATCGCCGTCTCAGACACTTTACACACGTCATTGAATTACTTCTCAGAAATATGCAGGTTTCCTCACGATGTTTTCCTTCACCGTAAAGCACGTGGTGTGAAATTACGGCACATAAGTTTTTAGAAAAATGTATTGGTACAGGCCCCGCTGGGACTCAAACTTGATTATTTAATTTTCAGAAAAATCTTGTCATCCGACGAGGAGTTATGGAAGGATCGCTTTGAGAATTCGTCCGACGAGGCGTTGGGTGTTCACCTGTTACATCATTTGAACACATGTTACAACGACCAAGGTACGTAACATTACTCTACTTATAGTCCCTGAAACCAGCTTATGAAAATGAAAAAAATATTTTAAGTTTGGTAAGGCACTTATGAATATCGAAAATTTACCACCGGTTCGGAAACTAGCCTTCTGAGAAAATATTTCGTATATTCTTCATATGTATGGGAAGTAATTCATAAAGCCGTGGTGGCCTCGGGGTTTGAGCAGTCGCCTGTACCAATGAGTTTTCCTAAAAAACATATGTACAGTGATTTCACACCACGTGCTTTACGGTGAAGGAAAACCTCGTGAGGAAACCTGCATATTTCTGAGAAGTAATTCAATGACGTATGTATAGTGGCTGAGACGGCGATGGACTCACCATCTGTCACGTTGGCACTTAATCGTCTTCGGTGAAAAGTGGGTGTTGTGATTACAACACCTCTGCCTACCCCTTCGGGGAATACAGGCGTCAGTGAATTATAAGGAAATTTTAAATAATACAATGGAATTTACGACAGGAAATATCAAATTTTAATTGCAGGAAGGAAAATATTTATTCAAAGCTTTATATATGTTGTTAAACAATGTAAATATATAATAAATAATAATAAAGTTTAATAATGAAAATATATATACATCAATATATTTACATTGTGACCTATACAGATAAATAAAATATAAGTATCTGTTTTTATCAGCGGGGCCTGTACCAATGAGTTTCTCTAAAAAACTTATGTACAGTGATTTCACACCACGTGCTTTACGGTGAAGGAAAACATCGTGAGGAAACCTGCCTTGCTGGCACGATCCCGAGAGATCACCGATTTGGGCCAAGTTATCTACTTGTAATTAGTTTTTAGCTAATAAATAAATAAATTGTGGTTAAGTTGATAGTCACATTTAAAGCAGTATAGACGTATCGATAAACAGTTTTTTTTTTATTTCAGGTTACACCCCTTTGATGTTAGCGAGCAGTATAGGGAAACATGAGAACGTGAAATTGCTATTGGAGAGTGATCCTTCGTGTGTTAATATTAAGGCTCCTAATAGCGGAGACACTGCCCTCTACCAAGTCGTCAGGGCAGCCTGTTTGGATTCTATTGGTAAGTTATATACTAGGTTATACCAGCGTTAACGCGTTCACTGCTAACGACGCGTATGTGCGTCCAACAGTTCGAGAATTAAAGAAGAAGTTGAAATGTTAATTTCACGGAACGCTAATGATTTTATTTTAAAATAGTCAAATTCAAAAAGAAGCCGTGGTGGCCTTGAGCTTTGAGCAGTACCAATGAGTTTTTCTAAAAAACTTATGTACAGTGATTTCACACCACGTGCTTTACGGTGAAGGAAAACATCGTGAGGAAACCTGCATATGTCTGAGAAGTGATTCAAAGACGTATGTTTAGTGCCTGAGACGGCGATGGACTCACCATCTGTCACGTTGGCACTTAATCATATTCGGTGAAATGTGTGTGTTGTTGTTACCTCTGCTTACCCCTTCGGGGACCCTCTGGGATGGCGTGAGAATATTTCTTTTTTTTCAGATAAGGGCAACAAATCCATTGTGTCAGAACATTATACAAAAACAATGCAGCTGTTATTGAAATACGATGCTGATCCTAATATTGTTAACCTTGCCGGATTCAGCTCGAATGATCTAGTTACAGATTCCAATAACAAGGAATTGTCGTTAATTATAGCTAACGGTGTGTCTGTTTGTAACGCCAGTAAACTGCCGCCGGGCAGTAACATTAGTAACTATATAATTATGACGGACACACACAAGGGTAAGAGGAAAACTGCTGCAAAGAAAAATGAGTCGAAAAAACGAGTTGTTAAAAATGAAATTACAAGTGAAAGTATGGATAATGATCAAGATGTATTGAGTCAAATATGTGATGAACAACCGCAGGGGCTTAATATTAAAAAAAAACATTCAAAATCCGATGCGGAATCTCAGATTAGCGGTGGTAAAGCTCTTATTGCTACGAAAATTGACGTTACTGGTACCAAACTAGAGATGCCAGATGCTAAAATGCATATAGCAGGTGCCCAAAAGTTGAATGTACATACGAAAGGTCAAAATTATGTTAATATTCCAAAAACAGTGGCTCAAAAAGTTGAGTTCATAGATAAATATCAGAGTTTCATCAAAACTCCATCTGAATCCAATATCATTATAATTAAAGATGAAATTATATCTCCAATGAAGAATTCGCGAGAATTTGGCTTAAAAAGAAGAATACTAGACCAATCTTCTAGCAGTAAAAAGAAGAAAGAAGATGTATAAAGGGGGAGGGATTTATATATATCTCCTAACGGATGATGGTACTGTAGTCCGAACAAGAGTGAGAAGAGACAGAAGAGATATGAGTATAATAAATATCAAATAGATATAACCTTAAAGAGATGTTGGATGACGCACTTAACCGACTTCAAAAAGGGGCTCTAAGTTTGTCGCGTTTTTTTTACTGTCGTGAATGCACAGAATGAATTTTGAAAATGTTTTGAACATCATTTTGAAAGCCGTGGTGGCTTCGGTGTTTCAGCAGTCGCCTGCCACGCAAGCGATGCAAGTTCGAATCCCAGCGGGGCCTGTACCAATGAGTTTTTCTAAAAAACTTATGTACAGTGATTTCACACCACGTGCTTTACGGTGAAGGAAACCATCGTGAGGAAACCTGCAAATTACTGAGAAGTAATTCATAGACGTATGTAAAGTGTCTGAGACGGCGGTGGACTCACCATCTGTCACGTTGGCACTTAATCAAATTCGGTGAAAAGTGTGTGTTGTGATTACAACACCTCTGCCTACCCCTTCGGGGAATACAGGCGTGAGCATATGTGTATGTGTTTGAACATCATTGGCAATCGTTACAGGTCAGTTGGAGGGCTAAGAGAGTCTGACAACTGGTTTAACCCAGATCACAGATTTTACTTGTTAAAGGTGTTGCGAAGGTCAGATTCATCAGGTGATCAGCCACATCGGGTTGAATCAAGTGCCGACCCCAACAATGTATGGGATAAGGCCATCTAGAGGTTTTCTATATGACATTTATTATATTTGTTAGTTATTTTGTGATGTGACGAATAGTCACGTGGCATGTCTATAGCGAAGGCGATCAGAGAAAGAGATTAGATTGTAGCCGAATATCGATATTTATTCTATAGCCTCCTATGATATATTCATGAATTATAAAACTGATTTCTATCATAAACGGGATACAGTATTTATTTAGAAATGTTCAATGTAATTAATTTTATCTGCTGGACAGAATTCTATGCTATTTATAAAAAAAATATATTTTCAATCGCACCCCATATATTCATTTAATATAAGCACTTAATTACATATTTTTAAAGAAATACGACGGTATTATGTTCATAAAGCACTCATTTGATGAAATAAGTATATTTATACAGTAAATTTTTATTTGATTCAAAACCATTCTGGTTTTCACTATTAATTTATTTTCTTCCATCAATGACCTAATACGGCTCTGGTCACCGCCGGGGTGCCTGCTGTACTGGAACCAGTAGGTTTGGCGCGCGGCGATGGTATGTCGCTGGTGCCGTGGAGATTGGGCCGCTGGTGTGGGATGCCACGTGTGTCGATACGTTGGCTCCGTCCCATCTCCCCGGCACTGCTGTGGCGGCCGGTGCTGCTGCTATTCAGCAGGAGTGCCTCAAGCATAGGAAATATGCTTGCATTGGTCAAGGATACATATTTTCTGCGTTTGCGGTTGAAACTCTGGGGCCTTGGGGTCCAGATGCTCATCAACTTTTTAAAGAGGTTGCACGTCGTCTGGTAGAAGCTTCTCGTGACAAGCGGGCTGGAGCTTTTCTCGCTCAGAGAATCAGCATTGCTATTCAACGTGGCAATGCTGCCAGCCTTCTTGGCACGATCCCGAGAGACACCGATTTGGGCCAAGTTTTCTACTTGTAATTAGTTTTTAGTTACTTATTAAATAAATATTTGTATTTCATTATATTCAATATATTTTGTTTACTTAATCAAATAAATAAATAAAATTCTATATTATAACAAAGCCGGTCCGCCCGCCATCACACAGAGCAGTGTTGCCAACACATTTGATAATTAGCAGAGCAATGAATTCCAAAACAAACATTCTAGTTTAATTTCTTATATTTTTTTATTGGTAATGATTATAGTATAATAATTTAGCAAATTCAATATATATAGTTTTAGGAACCACGTGTGGCTTTCTTTAAAAAAATTAATATCAACACGAAATCTTAACAAATTTAATTATAAATCAATTTTAACATTAATATCGGAAACAAGGAAACAACCATTTATTAACATCTACAAATAAATTACACAAGCAACGTAATAAACCACAAAAATACAGTGAAATTGAAATACCAATCTGAATTGGAAAGAACTCACGCAATACGCCAATCCTAACGACCTGTCGGTACGACGACTGAGCAAACAATGTGTCTGTAAACACACTATGTCGTCTCACAGCCCCTGTAGGGGAGCTGGGGAGACCGTTTCGGGGCTTTTGGCCCCCTGACGGTGGTTTCCATCGCCGCGCGGTGATCCGCGCGGGGCGTTGGGATGATGCGCCTGCACCCGGAGGAGTGCTGGCCGATGACGTCGCCTTGACACTGGGCAACCAGTGAGTGTGGCACGCGTGAGAGGTCCTCTTCACGCCGCCCTCAGCGCGGTACAAGCCAGCCGGGTGAGACCCCGTGGGGGGAGGCCCAGCTAACGACCAGCGAGCAGGCGGCGACTAGGTGTTCTCACGGTGTCGCGTGGAAGTCGTCGTCCTAGGAGTCGTCCTGCGCGCGAAGGAGCTCGCGCGCGTAGGGCCGGCCTTCCGGTGGTCGCGCGTGCAGAGGCGCGAGGTCCCGCAGGTGCGGGTGCTGCGACCGGTCTGCCCGCGCGAACATGTTGGAGGCCAGGCGGCGGATGAAGTCGTCCAGGCTCTCGACCTTGAGGTCCCGTGCGATCGTCGCGTTCCTCACGTACCGAGGCGCGCCCACGATGGTACGCAGGGCGGCGGACTGTTGCTGCTGCAGGGATGATTTGGCCGCCTCGCTCGCCAGGGCGTACCAGGCGGGCGCTGCGTACGTGAGGCGAGACCGCACGTAGGCCTTGTAGACCCCCAGGTGTCTGTACACGGCTGAGCGTGCTCTTTTATAGGCGGTAGTGGGGATGGGCGTTGCTTACAAAGGAATTTTATTACGATTGCAGAATACACGTCAATTTAAAAAAAAATATAACGAATTATTATGTAGTGTTAGAAAAGGATGGAATTATATGCTTTACATCTACTAACAGTAGTAATTAATTTTATTGGTGGATATTGTTACAAAATATATTGAATTTGAAAGTAAAATGTACTTTCCAAAACCAATTTTTTTCAGTGAAATAATAATTATTTAGATTTTTTTATGATTACAAAAAAAAGTCGCATAATTAAAATTAAATAATAATAGTATATTTGTAAGAGGTATATAATATTTATGAAAGCAGTTTTTCATGAAATTCTAATGTTAATAATCTTGTACTATGCGTACACTTAGGTCAATGTTCAATCTTAGGTATTATTAAAATTACTTACTTTTCAAAGTCTTAAGGTGGGGCCTCATGCAGCCGTTCGACGCTCGTTTCCAGCGACAAATGAGGTCGCAAGAAATGTAGCGACAAAGCTGAAAATGTTGATCTTTATCGCTGGGAAGTATCGAGAGTGTAAGTAGTATGTTAATTGGAATGCCTCGTCACCAACTACCACATATGGTGAAGACATTCCATCAACCGTTAGCTTTTCTGGATCGGGTACACTCATTTCTCTTGAACTTTTGGCCCATCGTTGAATCACGAAAGATGCCACCATCACCAAACGGGCGATGAGCTACTGCATGAGGCAGTAATTTCTCTCGACCAGATTGTCTCTGTAAACGAGCGACGAGCGGCTGCATGAGGTTGCACCTTCACTTACGTTTTACAAAGAATCAAATTGCCTTTATTTAGAAGAAAAAAATATTGAGAACAAAATTCGCGCGCCAAATGTTTGACAGAAGTTTGACACATGACATTTGAAAATGGCGGCAAAAGCTTTGGAATTGTTCCCAGCCGAATTTTTAAGGTGCAACCTCATGCAGCCGCTCGACGCTCGTTTCCAGCGACAAATGTGATCACGTGGTCATGCGGCTGCATGACGTAATACCGTTTTGAGCTGCGGTAATTTAAAATTGGTTGACGTGACCACATTTGTCGCTGGAAACGAGCGTCTAGCGGCTGCATGAGATTGCACCTTTAGTCAATGTATCATTGTTTATGGTAATGACTTGAAGTGTCCGTGTCTGCATAATAATGATTATAATTTTTATTATACTAGAATACTGAAAAATTACTTAATAAGAGATGTAATTTAGCGTCTTAATTGAAATATAATTAACGCGTTCACTGCTAACGACGCGCCTGCGCGTTTATCCGAACTTTCCTATATGCTAACGACGCTTATGTGAGTCCATACAAATTTCTGTGCCTTCACTGTGTGCTAAAGCCGACTCTGCGCGTCTATTGTTTAAATAAGACCAAATTGTAAGGGCCCTTACCCACCTTGCTATATAGAACAGATACGGAATTTTCCTACTTGAAATTTAAAGCTGTAGAGCTTAGGTATGTAGATGGATATGTACCGACCCTTTTCCTTTTCGCATGTTTTTATTGGCTGTCGTAAACAAGCTAGTGTTTTATGAGCTGCCATAGCAATACTCAAACGCGCAGAAGCGCCGAATAGCACTGGGGAATATGTTACGTGGACGCTATGTTGAGGTTTTAGCACAGAGCGAAAGCGTATTTGTACAACGATATACGTTTGACGCACTGGTGTAAGGTCCGATTGTGTAGCACACGGTAATGACTTTTTATTTAGCTCTAGCAGTGAATGCGTTAAGTAACCTTATAAATTTGCACTTGAGACGCCCTGGCCAGGTGGCGAATGGACCTACTGGATAAGGCGTATCCGAAACTACAAGCTCTTTCCCATGGGCAAGATCTGCCGGCTTGTTCAGGGAGTATTTGAGGAGTCAGGTACGTAGAGCAAAAGGGCAAGGCGGCACAAAAGGTCCCAAGGGTCCACGACCGGACCCAATAATGCCACAGACAAGATAAGATAAAGATAACGTTATAAATTTTTAATGCAATTTAGATTTCACGTATTACTAGCAAATATTTTTTATCTTCGGTGAATCTACTATAATTAAAAGCTTTGTGTTACTGACTTCTGCTATACTGGACTGGCTACAGCCCTCGTTTTGTTTAATAGTGTGCTTATTATATTCGCCATTTTGGCATATCTTAATAACCTGAGTTCACAGATGTATTGCTATCCCCATTTATCTGTGAGATTTGATCTATCCATACCTTCAAATACACGATAATGTTAACTTACTATAAGTAATTGCAATGAAGGGCACTGCGGCTACACCCGCGTAGATTTAATTTCAATCCCGAGGCACATTTTTTTTAAAATTTTGCCTCTGTTATTCCTTGTATCATTCTACCAGTTAAAGTCCCGCTAAAATCAGTCCAGCCGTTTCGGAAATTAGTCGGAACAAACTGACAGAGAAAATTTTATTTATCTGTATAGAAGATGTATAGATATAGATTTTTTGTCAGACATGTAAAATTATATTGTGGATTGAGACTTTAACTTTACTTAGCCATTATGTAGACGATTTTTAAGTGTTACTATGTATTTATGAGTGATTACATTAAATAAAACTACTTATGAGACTGGAGTTTATTTTATAAATCACCCGTCTGGCCGCTTTCACACTGACGATAACGACGCCGACACTAGACAATGATATCGGATCGGTATTAAGCCTTTCTGAAAAATATTAATACTTAAATTCTTCCTTAGATCCGTGGTGGTTCAAGTTCGAATCCCAGCGGGGCCTGTACCAATGAGTTTTTCTAATAACTTACGTGCAGTTATTTCACACCACGTGCTTTAGGGCGAAGGAAAACATCGTGAGGAAACCTGCATATGTCTGAGAAGTAATTCAATGACGTATGTAAAGTGTCTGAGACGGCGATGGACTCACCATCTGTCACGTTGGCACTTGATCATATTCGGGGAAATGTGGGTGTCGTGATAACACCTCTGCCTACCCGTTCGGGGAATACAGGCGTGAGCATATGATCTAAGCTTTGCAACCCAATAGGTCTATGACGCGAGAGGAAATCCCCATTGAGCATCGTGGGCTCCCCTACCATAGTTAAAAATTTACTAACAATAGTGCATTTAATTGTGGTTACCTTTGCCGCACAGCTTTTCTATCTATATCTATATACTTAATATTATAAAGAGGAAAGATTTGTATGTATGTTTGTAACGAATTGGCTCAGAAATACTGGTCCGATTTGAGAAATTCTTTCAGCAATGGATAGCTACATCATCAGCGAGTAACATATTTTATCCCCGTACTCCCACGGGAACTACGCGGGTGAAACCGCGTGACGTCAGCTAGTTATAAATAAAACAAATAGTACAGTATAACTTACACCTTTATTTATTTACAAATTACTAACAATTTCATTAACACAGAGATATATTAACATAAGTACCGATTTTGAGCAAATCTAGATCTGTACCCGAACCACGAGATTCCCAACGTTTTCGTAATCTATACTCGCTAGCGTCACTCGCAAAATACTATTATTAAAGAGGAAAGATTTGTATTTTCATGTGTATGTTTGTAATGAATAAACTCAAAAACTACTGTGACAATTTCAAAAATTCTTTCACCATTGGATAGCTACATCATCAGCTAGTAATATAGGCTTTATTTTATCCCAGTACTCCCACGGGAACGGGAACTACGCTGGTGAAACCGCGTGACAATATTGTAGTTGTTCACGTCACCACTGGGGGTCGCTGCTCAATTTCTCATACTGATATTCGACGGAGACGCTAGCGAGTATAGATTACGAAAACGGTGGGAAGCTCGTGATAGGGGTACTGTTTACAAAACCTATGTTACTTTTAAAACTGCATAGTTCAACAAAAACGATGTCAACGCCATCTTTGAACACAATTGCATATTAAAATCAAACTATTATCGACTAATATTTCCAATCATTTCGTGTGAGACGACTACATTTCTTCGACACGTTAATTTTGTCTTTGCAGTTGTGAAACCAACAAGATTTATAAAACATTACATTTATAAGTAGAAAAATCTCTTAATAACCATTTTTCATTCATTACATACAATCTCTATACATGCATAAACAACCCCGTTACATTAATATGAACAGACCTACTAAATTCACAATTATTTCGTTGTATTAAAATGTTTTTTTCGTTATTTAAATAGATCTGAAAGACTCATCATTCAAGAAAAAAAATATAATTTTTTTATAACTATGGAATGTCTGTCATCATCATAATCCTCATGTCCATATACCATTATCTTCCATTTCTCTATCAGCCGTTATATCTGTATTCACTCTCGTAGCCATGTCATCATAATCCGCCTGCCCTTATCCCATGTTATTGGTGGCCTACAATGTGTTCTTCTCTTCTATTCCTCTCTATCAGCCGTCATATCTGTATTCACTCCCTTAGCCATATCATCTTTCACACAATCCATCCATCGTTTCTTAGGTCTTCCTCTCCCCTTGTAACCATCCCCATTCCTCTCTATCAGCCGTCATATCTGTATTCACTCCCTTAGCCATATCAACATCATCCCCCTACCCTTATCCCATGTTATTAGTGATCGGCGCTATGCGTTCTTCTCTTCCATGTCTCTATCAGCCGTCTTATCTGTATTTATATGGAATGTCTATCATACTGAATAAATCATTTTCATTTATTCTATTAAAATAACAAAAAAAACTGTATATTTTGTGACAAATGTAAAAATGTAACTTGTAAATATTGTCTTAAAACATAAACTGATCCCACAGATAAAATAAAGGAAATTCACCTGTTACACCATGTCACGTTAATTAAAAAAATACTTACATTACATTCCTTTCTACCCACCATTCCATAGTTGGCAACATTATCTGTATTGCCATATTAATAATGCTATAATATTAAGACCTACGAAATTGTATATTTAAGATAAGGTAAATTGTTAAAAAATAGCATAATAATTAATTGTCAGGGTAAAAATATATAAATCTAAATGGACGGATAGATAAGACTAGTGGCTATCGGTAGTTTGAAGTAATTATTTATTTACAAGCTGCGACCCACGTACATTTATTAATGATACAGACAACTGGGACCACTAGCTAACTCGAAGTTCGTTTTTATTATCAGACAAGTGGGACCACTCGTAATTTTAACCAGAAATCCATTGTTTAAACCGGTTTTTATTAACGATAGCAGAAAAAGTGACATATGTCACTCCAGTACATTTATCGTTTCGTAAGAGAAACGTGAGCATAGTGTTATTTTGTCTACAGGCATCACACAATGACATATGTCACGTGACTGATTTATGTAATATACATACATTTTGTAGTTTCTATTAGCGCAAGCGCTAGAGGAATGTTACCCACTGATATTTTTTCGTTCAGAGAATCAGCATTGCTATTCAACGTGGCAATGCTGCCAGCCTTCTTGGCACGATCCCGAGAGACACCGATTTGGGAAGTTATTTTTATTTTTTGTTATTTATATTCAGCACAGTTTCTTTTATAATATAAATAGGTATGATTAAGTTTTTGTTCAGTTTTATAATATAAAGTTTTAAGCAAACGCACTAACGTTATAAGCAAAACATCAATAGGTATACAAATTTCATAATATTGTCCTATCGATAAACCGACACAAATTTTCTCTAATGGCAACCCAAAGCCCGAATATTAGACATAAATTTATACAGATTCAAATAGTACAGTCATTTGATATGTCAAATTATTATTAATGTCATCACGAATAAGAATATAATATAATTTTTACTTTAAATATCCGAGAAATTTATCACAATACCGTTTACATCAAGAATTGTGAAAAAATGGGTATTTCTGCAAATAAAAAAATCTTATAGTTTTGACACATTTTTAAAAGTGTTACAATATTTATCATTTTAAAAACCTTAATAGATTTAAAGAAATATAAGAAAAACGAGGTGGTATTGTGTGATTTGTAAAAATGCTCCTCTATAACTTAACATTGAATATTTCGGCCCTTTTATACATTACACCATTAATTTAAAAATAAAGCAATATTCGACTAAAATGTGAATGAAAATCCTCTATTTTAGAAAGCCAAAATACATATCTACATTATTGAGCTAAATAAGGTAAATATATAATCAATTTATGGCAACACTTATGCCATAAAAAGAGAATTTATTTTCGAACTAGCTGTGCCCTGGGTACTTAGTTTCCATGAACCCTCATTTGTTTTCTGAATAAAAGTATCCTAAGTTACTCCTAGTAGCACCAGCTATCTGCCAGTGATAGTCCTGTCAAAATCGGTCAAGACGTTTTCAAAAATTGGTTTTTTCATTTCAGTACCTTATACATTTGGGGAAAGCTGTTAATTTGGAATTACAAACAGACACTTCAATTTTATCTATATAGATAATTTCGTTATATTACAAAATGTCATTAAATGTTACACCTTTGATCTGTTACACTACAAATTAACACATTATATATTTAAAGGTGCCATTCTGAAATATGTTACAATCAACAAGTCAACAGGCAAAGTCACGGGTGGTAAGTAGTCTATACTATAATGTACCGACGCTTCTCTGTCCGCTACAGAAGTAATGTAACATTATCCTCACGCTTCGCTAGCAGAAACGTTACAAAGCGTACGGGAATGACATATGTCACGTGACTGATTAATGTCACTTGCATACATTTAGTATCGATTATATTAGCGCAAGCGCCAGAGAATTGTCAAGTCTAATATATAATCTATACTCGCTACCGTCGCCGTCATTTTTGTAAACAAAATCTCTTACAAATACTGTGAGTGACGCTAGCGAGTATAGTATAGTGACGGGGCCAGAACCAAAGAGTTTTTCTAAAAAACTTATGTGCAGTGATTTCACACCACGTGCTTTACGGTGAAGGAAAACATCGTGAGGAAACCTGCATATGTCTGAGAAGTAATTCAAACACGTATGTATAGTGGCTGAGACGGCGATGGACTCACCCTCTGTCACGTTGGCACTTAATCATGTTCGGTGAAATTCTCTCTGCCTACCTCTTTGGGGAATACAGACGTGAACATATGTATGTATGTATAGCGAGTATAGATTATAGACAATAACATATTTCAGAACAGAACGTTACATTATAACACAAGTGTAGTATAATATTACCGTCTACTGTTGAGCTCGTATCCATTGTCCTTGCTTGGTGTTTTTGGTGGGGGTGGTTTTGCTACCACGTGACCTTCCAGTCTTAACGTGCTCTGACGGTGGGATGATCTGAGGGACACCAAATATATATATATAGATAAATAGCCAACCTTGTAGAGGAGCTCGTGGTACAGTTGCTATTGCGCATATCAGTTGATCAGTGAAGTTAAGCAACCCTACTCCTAACCAGTAATTGGGCGGGTGACAATTTATCATGTTTGGCAATTGTTATAAGTCAGTCGGAGGCCTAAAATAATCTGACAACTGGTTTAACCCAGATCACAGATTTTCCTCGTTAAAGGGGTTGCGAAGGTCAGATGACAGTCGCTTCGTATAAAAATCTGGTGATCAGCCACATCGGGTTGAATCAAATGCCGACCCCTACAATGAATGGGATAAGGCCAGGGAGATGATGAAATAGCCAGCCTTGTAGATTTGGACCAAGTTTTCAACTTGTCATTATTCAAAATTCTAAATATCTTTAAAGTCAAAGTCAAAGTCAAATATATCTTTATTCGATGAGACTTTAAACAAAGAACTTTCATCCGTCAGAATGACATAATCATACATGATACCGCCAGGTTCGGAAGGTTGCTTTTACTGAGAAGAACCTGGCAAGAAACTCAGATTTATTTGATTAGACAAATCGTCTGAAGGACACGAAAAATACATTATACAGGTTTATAAATGTTACCACCGGGTTCTGAAGGTCGCTTTTGTACGGCCTTACCACATACACTTGGGGTCGGCACTTGATTCAACCCGATGTGACTGATCACCTGATTTTTATACGAAGCGACTGCCATCTGACCTTCGCAACCCCTTTGACGAGGAAAATCTGTGATTTGGGTTAAGCCAGTTGTCAGAATCTCTCAGGCCTCTTACTGACCTGTAACGATTGCCAAAGATGATAAATTGTCAACCGGGACCGACGGCTTAACGTGCTCTCCAAGGCACGGAGGGAACTCGGGCGGTCACCCATCCAACAAGCTTGGGTAACTTGATCGAATAATATGCGCAATAGTAACTATGCCACGGGATTCTCCATTATTACATGTAAGTAAATAAAATGTATTATTATAAGTTACTGACCTGATGAGGCAGGTGACAGCCAGCAGCACCAGCAGTATCCCCAGCCCACACAGTCCCCAGCCTAAGGCTGCTCGTGCGATGGGAGGAACTTTGGTCGCCAGCCGGAGGAGGGAACTCACCTGCTCTGGCAGCTCGTCGATACCCTGGACACAAGGTATTGTTGAAGAATGATTTCCCAAAGTGGACAATAACACCGAAAAGATAGGTCCAGAAATATTGGGAACGATGAGATTTGTAATTTCAGCTACTTGTGGGGAGAGCTCATGATCAGTGTCATCCCCAGCAAAGACAAGATGTTCCATTGAGGCGGGTGTCATGTCTGGGGAACACCGGCTCCAACTGTTCTAGTTGGACACTTGTATATATACTGTGTGGAGAGCGAGTGATCAGTGTCATCCCCAGCAAAGACAAGATGTTCCATTGAGGCGGGTGTCATGTCTGGGGAACACCGGCTCCAACTGTTCTAGTTGGACACTTGTATATATACTGTGTGGAGAGCGAGTGATCAGTGTCATCCCCAGCAAAGACAAGATCTTCCATTGAGGCGGGTGTCATGTCTGGGGAACACCGGCTCCAACTGTTCTAGTTGGACACTTGTATATATACTGTGTGGAGAGCGAGTGATCAGTGTCATCCCCAGCAAAGACAAGATGTTCCATTGAGGCGGGTGTCATGTCTGGAGAACACCGGCTCCAACTGTTCTAGTTGGACACTTGTATATATACTGTGTGGAGAGCGAGTGATCAGTGTCATCCCCAGCAAAGACAAGATCTTCCATTGAGGCGGGTGTCATGTCTGGGGAACACCGGCTCCAACTGTTCTAGTTGGACACTTGTATATATACTGTGTGGAGAGCGAGTGATCAGTGTCATCCCCAGCAAAGACAAGAACTTCCATTGAGGCGGGTGTCATGTCTGGGGAACACCGGCTCCAACTGTTCTAGTTGGACACTTGTATATATACTGTGTGGAGAGCGAGTGATCAGTGTCATCCCCAGCAAAGACAAGAACTTCCATTGAGGCGGGTGTCATGTCTGGGGAACACCGGCTCCAACTGTTCTAGTTGGACACTTGTATATATACTGTGTGGAGAGCGAGTGATCAGTGTCATCCCCAGCAAAGACAAGAACTTCCATTGAGGCGGGTGTCATGTCTGGGGAACACCGGCTCCAACTGTTCTAGTTGGACACTTGTATATATACTGTGTGGAGAGCGAGTGATCAGTGTCATCCCCAGCAAAGACAAGATCTTCCATTGAGGCGGGTGTCATGTCTGGGGAGCACCGGCTCCAACTGTTCTAGTTGGACACTTGTATATATACTGTGTGGAGAGCGAGTGATCAGTGTCATCCCCAGCAAAGACAAGATCTTCCATTGAGGCGGGTGTCATGTCTGGGGAACACCGGCTCCAACTGTTCTAGTTGGACACTTGTATATATACTGTGTGGAGAGCGAGTGATCAGTGTCATCCCCAGCAAAGACAAGAACTTCCATTGAGGCGGGTGTCATGTCTGGGGAACACCGGCTCCAACTGTTCTAGTTGGACACTTGTATATATACTGTGTGGAGAGCGAGTGATCAGTGTCATCCCCAGCAAAGACAAGAACTTCCATTGAGGCGGGTGTCATGTATATATAATGCAATGCACTCGAAAACTCTTCTTGCGCTATTTAGGTGCTCATATATTTGACCAACACCAGAGTGTCAGTCATGCATTGCCCACCTTATAAAGAATGGAATCGCTACGCCAACATATTATAAGATATAAGAGTGACATTATACGCTACCACAGCGACTCTCATCCATATTCTATCATTGATAGTTCTCCCAAATATTAGTGTAAATATCCTAGTAATATAAACCAATTTTTTGCTTTTATTCTCGTCTATGCTAAACGCTATCCCGAAACCTTTCGCACGCAGTGTCAAGCTCGTGTTGTGACAATAACTCACCTCTTCAAACCACAGAATCGGGAAGATGATATCAGGAAAGCTGGCGACTTGCTTAATGTCCATCACTTGGGAGACGGCCAGGTTGATCTGAATACGAGCTCGAGCACGCATCGCTATTCCCATCTCCTGAAAAACAAAATACCACACATTTCAGCAAATTGTCATGTTAACGCAATCCCAGAAGGATCTCCGTAGGGGTAGGCAAGTCTATTATAACAGACACAACATTTATTATTCTATCACCGAAGATAGTACGGCCAAACAGATGACAGGTGGTGAGTCCATCACCATCTCATGACAAGAATTTGGGGTAAAATGAAAAATAACTGAGGTCCTATGTCTAATACCCATCTATTTCCCAAATAAGGGTATATTTGGGATATAATATACATACCATGGGATGAAATGGGAAATATTTGGGGTCGAATGGAAATTAGTCGGGGTCAAATAGAAATGATTCGGGGTAAATTAGAATTTACATGGGGTTGGATTGTTATTGTGTTATGACGAAATTGAGTAAGTTATAATTACCGGCTGCACATCAATGAAGAGTCTATGTTTCTCTGGCTCAGGGGGAGAGATGCCCTCCACGGCTTCCCTCAGGCTAGGGTCAGCCAGATAGAAGTGCGGGAACGACAACAGGATTGGAGAGTCTGCGGACACACACACATTGATACATTCAAGATATATCAGATTCACAATTTCTATACACATTCACATAAATAAAAAAGAAGTGTCTGTTTATAATTCCAAAATTACAGCTTTTCACTAAATGTATATGAAAGTATATAAGGCGGTGAAGTAAAAAAAAAATTTGATTATTTTTTTCTCTATCTCCCTGTCTCTTTGTTCCGGCTAATCTCCGAATCGGTTGGACTGATTTTAACGGGACTTTCACGGGTAGAGAGCTGGTATTTTAAGGAGTCACTTAGACTACTTTCATTTAAAAAAAAACGGTTCTACGCGGGGCACAGCTGGTATGTAATATACTTTGATGAAATCAGCATAATATCAAAAAACATGAACATGACGAATATTTTGTTATGAACCTTACCATATTGACATAGAGAAACATTAAACAGTCCATTGGGGGCGCAAGGTGGACCAGCGGGGCAGAAGCATCTGTTGTGTTCATCGTTGGCGAACACGTCCTCGGGCGGGGTGAAACGGTAACCTTCCACACCAGCCCCGGACTCCACGTCTTTGAGGTATCTGACAACAATACAATTAACATTAGGTACTGGCTTTTACTTGCGACTTTATTCATCACAATTTCCACCCAAATGTGGCGTAGTTAAGTGGTAAAGGGGTTTAAATATTATAAGCTGTACATACAGTAAAGAATCTCCCTGGCCTTATCCCATACATTGTTGTGGTCGGCACATGATTCAACCCGATGTGGCTCCATGTTAGTCGCAATCAACTTATTAACTCCTTGTCCGTTATGTGCGCCTGGTACTTCGTGTACCATATCATCATCTCCCTGGCCTTATCCCATACATTGTTGGGGTCGGCACTTGATTCAACCCGATGTGGCTTCATGTTAGTCGCAATCAACTTATTAACTCCTTGTCCGTTATGTGCGCCTGGTACTTCGTGTACCATATCATCATCTCCCTGGCCTTATCCCATACATTGTTGGGGTCGGCGCTTGATTCAACCCGATTTGACTCCATGTTAAATAAATCTAAAGGAATTTACTACCTATGAGATGGTGCGACATCGGCGTCATACCAATTAAGCGAAGTGAACCAAGTCAATTACATACGGTTAGTGGGTGAGTAGGTATTATATTATAATACGTCAATTATATGGCAGATAGCAATATTGATGAATGTCAGTTGGCGCACAATGGGAGATTATAAAAACAGTAAAGGTTGCGCAAGAGATCGTTGTGCGAACAATCGATGCGGTGTCACAGGGGTGGCGACTTTACACAGCTATAATGGTACGTTTTGTTTAAATTTATGCTACGTATGTACTCATCATCATCAATTTAAGAGTAATAACTCTTGTCGGTGTAACCGATGCATTTCTTTCCACTTGTCTCTGTCCAGTGCCATCTCTTTGACCTCCCTATACGTCGTGACAGACACCTTTTCCTTAACTTGTCTCATATATGTTAGCCGTGGTCTTCCTCTCCCTCTCTTCCCTTCTATTATGTTTTTAAAGAATGTGTCATGTCGCACAAGGTGCCCAATCATCTTTCCCCTTCGATTTTGGATTGTTCTCCAAAGTATATATACTACAGATGAATAAAAATGAAGTGTCTGTTTGTAATTCCAAAATTATAGCTTTTCACTAAATGCATATGAAAGTAAATACGGTACTGAGCTAACATAGAACAACCAATTTCCACTAGCAGATATAGCTAGGTACAAAGAGTCGTGGTGGCCTTGGGGTTTGAGCAGACGCCTGCTACGCAAGCGACGCAAGTTCGAATCTCAGCGGGGTCTGTACCAATGATTTTTTCTAAAAACTTATGTGCAGTGATTTCACATCACGTGCTTTACGGTGAAGGAGGAAACCTGCATATGTCCGACAAGTAATTCAAAGACGTATGTATAGTGGCTGAGACGGCGATGGACTCACCATCTGTCACGTTGGCACATAATAAAGGCGTGAGCATTTGTATGTATATAATAACTTGGCAACCCTATAAGCATGTAATATCACACGTACGTGGTACATAGCACTAATATATACATAACGTGTGTTCATTGTTAATACAAGCTGTCTGTAACACCGATATACATTGCGTCACGAAGCTGATCAAAGTGTAATCTGTACATACAGATAAATCAAATTGCAATGTGTGTTTGTACATACATACATACGTCTCACGTCTGTATTCCGCGAAGGGGTAAGCAGAGGTGTTGTAATAACAGCACCCACTTTACACCGACCTTGACAGAGGGTCAGTCTCAGGCACTATACGTCTTTGAATTACTTCTCAGACATCTCAAGCTACGCATTTAGTTATAAGTAGAACTACAACATTTTAATTAATTAATTTTGTTAAATTTATCGATATTTGTGCATTGGAACTGTGTCCATGAGCTTATGTTTTTTAAGCGATTTATTTTGTACTTGTAAAATTGTATAATATTTTTTTGAAAAGAGTAATTACTGTGTTTCTTGCCAGGTTCTTCTCAGTAGAAGCAACCTTCCGAACCTGGCGGTATCATGTATAATACTGTATAATTATGTCATTCTGACGATTTGAAAGTGCTTTGTAAAAAGTCTAATCGAATATAGATATTTTTAACTTTTTGACTTTGACTTTGACATATGCAGGTTACCTCACGATGTTTTCCTTCACCGTAAAGCACGTGGTGTGAAATCACTGCACACAAGGTCACCACGGCTCCTATATAATATTTTAAAAGTACTTACTTCAGAGGCAACAGCCGGCAGAGATCCTTGTCATAAACAGCAAGGGTATCGTTCCTGGAGATATGCGGCGGGAATATGGAGCCATCGGAGCCGGCTATGCTGTTACACTGCTCGGTGGTCCAGTGCGGAAGTTTGTCACGCATATTGTAACGCTCGTAGATGCCATACTTGGTCATGTCATCCGCGCCCGTGAACATTGTCACTGAGTCCGGAGCGGTGCCGTTTTTCTGGAAGAAAATTGTTTATTCAAAGTCAAAAATATCTTTATTCGATTAGACTTTTACAAAGTACTTTCAAATTGTCAGAATGACATAATTACACGAGATTATACATGATACCGCCAGGTTCGGAAGGTTGCTTTCACTGACAAGAACCTAGCAAGAAACTCAGTCATTACCTTTATCTTTTACTAATAAAGAGGAAAGATTTGTATATTTGTATTGAAAAGGCTCCGAAACTACTGGACCGATAAGAAAAAATCTTTCAGCAATGGATAGCTACATCATCAGCGAGTAACATAGGATATATTTTATCTCCATACTCCCACGGGAACGAGAACTACGCGGGTGAAACCGCGTGAGGTCTGCTAGTCAAAAATATGAAATTCTAAGCACTCTGGCACAGTTCTAACATGACTTACCCCATAAAACAGTCCAAATTCCTCGTAAGGCAGCTTCTGTTCCTTGGGCACGACATCCTTGGCGAGCTTGAGCAGTGGGTCTTCGTACCCCCAGAGCAGCTGGCCCACGGACACCTCCACGAACGGCTTGATCTTCAGAATGTCCATGATGGAAGCCATGGCCAGGCGGAGGAACCGCGCCGCGTGCTTGGATTGGGATGTTGCACTCTGCATAAAGTAAAATTCAAAATCTAAATATATATAAGTCAAAGGTGACTGATTGACTGACATAGTGATCTATCAACGCACAGCCCAAACCACTGGACGGATCGGGCTGACATTTGGCATGCAGGTACATGTTATGACGTAGGCATTCGCTAAAAAAATATTTTGATTAATTCTACCCCCCAGGGGATAAAATAGGGGATGAAAATTTGTCAATTGCAAACCGATATATTATATAAAACTAAGTCAACGCGGGTGAAACCACGGGGCACAGCTAGTATCATATATATCAATGTGCATAATGGATATAATAAAAGAGCCGTGGTGGTCTTACGGTTTGATCAGTCGCCTGCTACGCAAAGGACGCAAGTTTGAATCCCAGCGGGGTCTGTAGCTGAGCTTTTCTAAAAAAAACTTACGTACAATGATTTCACAACACGAGCTTTACGATGAAGGAAAACATCGTGAGGAAACCTGCATATGTCTGAGAAATAATTCAAATACGTATGTTGATGCCTGAGAAGGCGACCCGATGTCTGGTTGGCACTTAATCAAATTCTGTGAAACGTGAGTCTTAACACTTCTGCTTACCCCTTCGGGGACCCTTCCGGGATGGCGAGAGCATATTTTTTTGTGTATACCTACATCTGTCACAGTCACACAGCTAAACTGCCATTGCAATAAGACCTCATGGTTGGGACCTTGTGCTAAAACTTGACCTCTAACAATTGACTAATAATGCTTTCGCGTCGCATCTTCATCAATACGATTTTTTTTCTTGATGAGGGGGAAACCTTCAAACGGTCTGACTGCCTTGGGAGAGGCAGGTCGGGGTATGTGGGATTTTTACCGCACTAAAACCCCCCCGGAGGCCATCCCCTCCATGCTTAAGGGGACTCCGGCTTCTCTGATAGATCGCATGATCGATGACCCCCTACACTTTCCCGGGGCACATCCCCGGGTCAGCTGTATCGCCGCCCCTGAAGACCTCGCTGTGCAAGGTCGTCGGCTCGGTGGTCAAGGCTCCCCACCCCGACCACCGCCAGCAGGCCCACCGGCCCCCTTTTAGTCGCCTCTTACGACATGCAGGGGATACCATAGCCAAATTCTTAAACCCTGGCTATTGGATGTCATCAATAAGCTAATTTAACCCATACATAACCGGACTTTCGACCTACCAACTCGAATCACGTCAATACAATATTTAACACTACCGCAATAAAGTTTACATTCACATATCACACAGAATGACACCTTAAGAATTCCGCAGGTTGACAATGTGGTATACGGTTTTATGATTTGATTGAATTTTAACCTTTATGATGGGGGTATAAGGTTGTGATTGGAGTGGTGAGTTAGTTGTCTTTGAAATCGTAGGTACATTTTATGCATTCTAACTGCATATGTATGGAGATTGGTGTGTTGCTATGAACGTTGGATTGGCAATCTCATGGTGTAACTAGCTACAGTACCCGTCTATATAGGGTCTATACTTTTTAGCCGCACATTTTTGTCACAGAGCATCAGCTAAATAAAATTGAACCCTGGCCTTATCCCATACATTGTTGGGGTCGGCACTTGATTCAACCCGATGTGGCTCCATGTTAGTCGCAATCAACTTATTAACTCCTTGTCCGTTATGTGCGCCTGGTACTTCGTGTACCATATCATCATCTCCCTGGCCTTATCCCATACATTGTTGGGGTCGGCACTTGATTCAACCCGATGCGGCTCCATGTTAGTCGCAATCAACTTATTAACTCCTTGTCCGTTATGTGCGCCTGGTACTTCGTGTACCATATCATCATCGTCCCTGGCCTTATCCCATACATTGTTGGGGTCGGCACTTGATTCAACCCGATGTGGCTCCATGTTAGTCGCAATCAACTTATTAACTCCTTGTCCGTTATGTGCGCCTGGTACTTCGTGTACCATATCATCATCTCCCTGGCCTTATCCCATACATTGTTGGGGTCGGCACTTGATTCAACCCGATGTGGCTGATCACCTGATTTATATACGAAGTGACTGCCATCTGACCTTCGCAACCCCTTTGACGAGGATAATCTGTGATCTGGGATAAACCAGTTGTCAGACTATTTTAGGCCTCTGACCGACCTGTAACGATTGCCGAAGATGATAAATTAGCAACCGGGTCCGACGGCTTGACGTGCTTTCCGAGGCACGGAGGGAACTCGGGCGGTCACCCATCCAATTACTGGCTAGGGTTAGGGTTGCCTAGCTTCGCTGATCGAATGATGCCACGACCTCCTCTGACAGTTTTACTGAATGCATATTAAAGTATAGTTACACGGTGCAGAGAAAGATATAGATATAAAAAAAAAATCTCTGTCTGTCTGCTTGCTCCCGGTATCTCTGAAACGGCTGGACCGATTTTAACGGGTTTTTCACTGGCGGATAGCTAATGTTACAAGGAGTAATTGAAGCAACATTTAAATATTTTTCCTCGGGAATTAAATTAAATCTACGCGGGTGTAACCGCAAGGCACAAGCTAGCATGAATATAAAATAAAATTCAAAATATCTTTATTTGATTAGACTTCTTACAAAGTACTTTCAAATCGTCAGAAAGTAAAGGGGTTACCTGTAAGGGATTAATAATCACCTTGAGAGATATTCAGATGTAATTCTATGCAGCATTACTTACAAACATAATAAAAACAATGCTTACATAACATGTTATTGTTAACCTTTGCTCCGCTGCGAGGTAACAGACAACTCAACCATAAGTATTAGTAGGTAATTATACTTTATTATTTTGTTTTACGAGCTGTTAACCGCGTCACTGGTATAGTACATCCGCAGTCTATACACATAAATACAATTGAAGTGTTTGTTTGTAATTCCAAAATAACAGCTTTTCACTAAATGTATATGAAAGTATGTACGGTAATGACGTAAACAAAAAACTATTTAAAAAAAAATCTCAGTATACGGATCTTTCACTGGCAGATATCGGATGTTTCAAGGAGTAACTTAGCCTACTTCTAAATATATATAACTCAAAGGTGACTGACTGACTGACATAGTAATCTATCAACGCACAGCCCAAACCACTGGACGGATCGTGCTGACATTTGGCATGCAGGTACATGTTATGACGTAGGCATCCGCTAACAAAGGATTTTGATTAATTCTACCCCCAAGGGGATAAAATAGGAGATGAAAGTTTGTATGAAACTTTGTCAATTTTAAATCGATATATTATATAAAACTAAATCTACGCGGGTGAATCTGCGGGGCTCAGCTATTTATTTAATAAAATCATGGATGTCTTTGAACAAGCCGTGGTGGCCTTGAGGTTTGAGCAGTCGCCTGCTACGCAAGCGACGCAAGTTCGAATCCCGGCGGGGCCTGTATCAATGAGTTTTTCTAAAAAACTTTTAAGCGATTTCACACCACGTGCTTTACGGTGAAGGTAAACATCGTGAGGAAACCTGCATATTTCTAAGAAGTAATTCAAAGACGTATGTATAGTGCCTGAGACGGCGATGGACTCACCATCTGTCACGTTGGCACTTAATCGTCTTCGGTGAAAAGTGGGTGTTGTGATTGCAACACCTCTGCCTACCCCTTCTGGGAATACAGGCGTGAGCATATGTATGTATGGATGTCTTTGAATAAGCCGTGAAGTGATGACGTTTGGACCTGTCAAATCCTGTATGACGTAAAGTGACGGAGTACATAGCGACCAGCATTGCGTTTAAGCGGACAGCGAAGCCACAATCAGGCCGTGACGGACTATCACCGAATACGAACACACACACTTTCCAAACATTCTTAACTACTTATATCTCGTCTTTAGAACTCGCTTCCTTCATACAAGCTCAGTACATGCACGCTTTTAAAAGACTTTTATATGCAAAAGTCGCACCCTCAGAATAATAAGGGCTCAACCCTAATAAATCGCGAAAATAAATATGTTAAGATACACAGACCTCAAAATGTATTTATACACCGTAGGTAGTTTTAAAAAATATATTATCGACAATGCACAACCTAAAATATAAAATACATTGTGTTCAAAACTGGTAAATAATTACTGCCTTTTTTTATACATATGCTCACGCCTGTATTCCCCGAAGGGGTAGGCAGAGGTGTTGTAATAACAACACCCACTTTTCACACAAGATGATTAAATGCCAACGTGACAGATGGTGAGTCCATCGCCGTCTCCGACACTTTACATAGTTCATTGAATTACTTCTCAGAAATATGCAGGTTTCCTCACGATGTTTTCCTTCACCGTAAAGCACGTGGTGTGAAATCACTGTACATAAGTTTTTTTAGAAAATGTCATTGGTACAGGCCCCGCTGGGATTCGAACGTGCGTCGCTTGCGTAGCAGGGCCTTTTTTTATTTAGTTATAAATTCTAATTTGCCTATCTACGAGTATATGCGATTGCGATTACAAAAAAACAATATTTTTGGATTAAGCCCCTATCGTTCCGAGGGTGCGATATTATCAATCTCTTTTGAAAATGAAAATGAAAAATATTTATACACAACCCCTATCACGTGTTTCCCACCGTTTTCGTAATCTATACTCGCTAGCGTCTCCGCCGAATATTAGTATGAGAAATTGTGCAGCGACTCCCAGCGGTGACGTGAACAACTAAAATATCTCATACAAATATTGCGAGTGACGCTAGCGAGTATAGATTACGAAAACGGTGACAAACCCGTGATAGGGCACTGGTTGGGCCCTGGTAAGGCACTTATGAATGTCGAATTATTGACCACCGGTTCGGAAACTAGCCTTCTGAGAACAACCCGCAAGAAGCTCAATTCAAACTCAGAAACTCTTTAATCTATACAGATGAATAACATTACAGAGTCTGTTTGTAATTCCAAATTAATAGTAAAAAAACTATTTTTAAAATTTTTCGGTCTGTCTGTCTGTTTGTTGCGGCTAACCTTGGAAACGGCTGAACCGATAAACGGGACTTTTACGTGCAGGTAGCCGATGCTTCAAGGAGTAACATAGGCTACTTTTGTAACGAAGGAGTAAGCAAAGTAAAAAACAACAACACCCACATTACACCGAATATGATTAAGTGCCAACGTGACAGAGGGTGAGTCCATTGCCGTCTCAGTCAGTATACATACGTCTTTGAATAACTTTTCAGACATATGCAGGTTTCCTCACTATGTTTTCCTTCACCGTTAAGCACATGGTGTTAAAACATACATATATCTTTTTATATTCTTCCATCAGTTAAGATCGATTGCTGCGTGTCTTTTTCTTTTAACAACACCCAAATTTCACCGAAAATGATTAAGTGCAAACGTGATAGGTGAGTCCATCGCCTTCTCAGTCACTCAGACATATGCAGGTTCCCCACGACGTAAATCACGTGGTGTGGAAACATCGTCTCAACAAAAGCTACCTTCCGAACCCGGTGGTAACATTTATAATCATGTATAATGTATTTTGTGTCCTTCTGACGATTTGAAAGTACTTTGTAAGAAGTCTAATCAAATAAAGATATTTTGAATTGAATTGAATTGAATCTTTTCTTTTCTTCCATCAGTTGAGATCGACTGGTGCGTGACTTTTTATAAGTAAATATTTAAAGAGAATCGTAAAAATCTCCACGAGCATCCGAATAGCAGGCGAGCGAACTATGTCACGCTTTCACTTACAATATAAAAAACATTGAGATGGCCGGCTCCTATACCACACTAGCTATAACACTTACCGATCTTCATTGCATGGGATTTGTGAGAATTGTATTGTTAGATATAATATCTGGTTGACCGAGCCGTGCTCGGTTTCTTCACACAAAAAAAGGAAAAAAAAAACGGTGACCGTCAGTCTCTCCCGTGGTACTCTATTTTCGTTATCACGAAACGAAGCGGCAGACAGCAGCTAAAAGCGCCGCAGGAAGCCACACTGCTTGCATCAACACCAACTTCCCACTAAGTTATGTGAAAAAGGTTTCGAAGGAAATAAGCAGAAAAAAGTATGAGCAAATGTACGCACAAAACACAAAAGGTCCCATATTACGCAAATGGTGCCCAACACTACAACATTTACACACCCTCACAAACGCTACACAACACACCTTTGCACTCACACAAATACTCACTGGACACGGCTTTCATAAACAGTATTTACACAGATTCAAAATAACAGACAATGAACACTGCCCCTGCGATAACACCACTCCACAAACAGTAACACACCTCCTCGAACAATGCCCACAATACACTATACAGAGAAATAACCATGAACAAACATGCATATATCACCAAGTAAATCCATACAACATCACTGATCTACTCACTCGACCTTCCGCATTGAAATCCTTCATCCACTACATACAACAAATCATCAGCACAATTAAACAATTCAACAGCACATAATGAAAATGTACCATCCCCAATAATGTACCATACTTAATATAAATATTCATCCATTTTAATTATTATGTATTCCACATATTCTGTATCAAATAGCAGAAATAAATTCCCCCAGAAGGTGGGTAACCTTTTGGGGACAAAATAAAAAAAAAAAAAAATATCACCCCGTAAGCTGGAAGCCTCACGTCTGAGCTACCATAACTTGACAGGTGTTCAGTGCCTGAACTTCATTCATACATACATACAGATAAATTGAAGTGTCTGCTTGTAATCCCCATTTATGATCCACCGGACATACGAAAATACGGTACTGACAAAGAAACCCATTTTCCTTTAAAATTTCTCCGTCTCTTTGTTCTGGCTAATTTCCGAAACGGCTGGACCGATTTGAACGTGACTTTCATTGACAGATAGCTAATGTTACTAGGAGTAACTTAGGCTACTATTAATTAATAAAAAATAAAATTTAGATTGCCGCAAGCCACCCATAAAAGAACAATTTTGTAAAATTGTTTTCTTATGTGAAAAGTTGTTATTTTGGACTGACAACCAGACACTGCAATTCTATTTATCTGTATAGATAAAGTTATATTTAATATCACTTTAGAATAACGCCCTGCGAATATAAAAATTAAAAGATTTCATTGTCGACCCAGATTCAGCTCGCAAGTGTAGAACGTATACCAAGAACGCCGAACACCGTGCGCATAGTAAGTGTGCAAAACTTGCCCGCCAGTGTAACCATGCATATCGCATATAATAGATACAGTTATTTCATAACTGGACGGTCACGGCACATTAGCCTGTTCCATATCGCACACTGATATCTGCTCATTATGATTCTATCCAGATTATTAACGTTATTATAACATTTTTTTAAGAGTAAAGTGCCGTGGTGACTTCGCGGTTTGAGCAGTTCAAGTTCCAGTGGGGCCTGTACCAATGAGTTTCTCTAATAACTTATGTGCTGTGATTTCACACCACGTGCTTCACGCTGAACACGGAAAACATCGTGAGGAAACCTGCATTTGTCTTAGAAATAATTCAAAGATGTATGTGCCTGAGACGGCGATGGACTCACCATCTGTCACGTTGGCACAAACAAAACAATGTACTACAACATTAAATAACGTATCAAAATCTGTAAAAAAGTCCGCGTTAGCATGTGCCTGTCTCCTACGGATAACTCACAATAAATGATTTTACTGTAAAAATTGTAAATATTTTTTTTTGTGAAGCTTCTATACCATATGGTATTAATTTATCCATACTAATATTACTGAAAAAAAATTTCATCATCATAATTTTTATTTATCCCGAACTTTTAACCGAGACTAAATTATTTCTAATATTTCTAACGCGAAACGGAGTCCGCGGACACTGCTAGTCCTTACTAATATTATAAATGCGAAAGTAACTCTGTCTGTCTGTTACGCTTTCCCGCTTAAACCTCTCAACCGATTTTGATGAAATTTGGCACAGACAATCTTTAGACCCTGTGAGAGGACATAGTCTACCTTTTATTACGAAAAAAGTATTATATAAAACTAAATCTATGCGGGTGAAACTGCAGGGCACAGCTAGTTATTTATAAATGAATACCATTAATTTATTTAATGGCGGTACACTATTGTAAAGTATAAGGACTAACCATAATTTCTCGAATGTAATGTACATAAACGATGGCGTATTTACATAATTTAATACATAAGTACTTATTATACAAGTAACTGCAAAAATATATATAAGTACTAGCTGTCGAGCGGTGGCCTCGAGGCTTGAACAGTCGCCTACTACGCAAGCAACGCGAGTTCGAATCCCAGCGGGACTTGTACCAATGAGTTTTTCAAAAAACTTATGTTCAGTGATTTCACACAAAAGCATCGTGAGGAAACCTGCATATGTCTGAGAAGTAATTCAATGACGTATGTATAGTGCCTGAGACGGTGATGGTCACGTTGGCACTTATCTTGTTTGTGGCATTATTGGGTTCGGTTGCCCGGAATCACGTCGACCCTTGGGATCTTTTGTGCCGCCCTTGTCCTTTTGCTCTACGTACCTGACTCCTCAAATACTCCCTGAACAAGCCGGCAGATCTTGCCCATGGGAAAGAGCTTGTAGTCCTCTGGTTTCGCGATTGCATGTTGGCACTTAAACATCTTGTGTGAAAAGCCTACCGCTTCTTGGATTATGCAGGCCTTGTTTGCCCTCCCCTTAATATAAGTATAATAACTTCATATTACTCACCAACATGGGTATGTTTGGCACGACGACCGCGTCGTCATCCATGCCGCTGCTGAGGTGAGGCTGGAAGGTGTACTCCCGCCGGTAGTGGAACGACAGGGTGCCGTTCTCGTTGTCAGTTATGTTCACCTTCTCCCACTCCTCGCTGTTGAACATCAATCATGATTTATAGGACTGTACCCCTATCACGGGTTTCCCACCGATTTCGTAATCTATAAGAGCCGTGGTGGCCTCGGGGTTTGAGCAGTCGCCTGCTACGCAAGCGACGCTAGTTCGAATCCCAGCGGGGTCTGTACCAATGAGTTTTTCTAAAAAACTTATGTACAGTGATTTCACACCACGAGCTTTACGGTGATGGAAAACATCGTGAGGAGACCTGCATATTTCTGAGAAGTAATTCAAAGACGTATGTATAGTGCCTGAGACGGCGATAGACTCACAATCTGTCACGTTAGCACTTAATCAAATTCGGTGAAAAGTGGGTGTTGTGGTAACAACACCTCTGCCCACCCCTTCGGGGAATACAGGCGTGAGCATATGTATGTTCGTAATCTATACTCGCTAGCGTCACTCGCAATATTTGTATGAGATATTTTAGTTTTTCACGTCACCGCTGGGAGTCGCTCCACAATTTCTCAAGTATGTTTGTAACGAATTGGCTCAAAAAGTACTGGGCCGATGTTAGAAATTCTTTCACTTAATAATATAGATTAATATAGGCTATATTTTATCCCCGTACTTCAACGGGAATGGGAACTACGCGGTTGAAACTGCGTGACGTCCTTTATCTATAATACATCTATACATACAGATAAATAAAACTTAAGTGTCTGTTTGTAATTCCAAAATATCAGCTTTTTACTATATTCATATGAAAGTATATGCAGTACTGACTAAAAAAAAATATTCAAAATATTTCTCTGTTCGTCTGTCTTTCCGTTTGTTCTGGCTTATCTCCGAAACGGTTGGACCGATTTTAAAAGGACTTTCACTGGCAGATAGCTAATGTTTAACATACAATGTAGCCTAAGTTAAAAATATTAAGGGTTCTGCGGGAATATAATTAAATCTACGCTGGTCAAACCGCGTGAAGTCCGCTAGTTTCCAATATTTAAGATAAACCTGTAGCTTAGACCCACGTTACCAATAAAGATGCAATTTACCACGAATCAATGATTAAACGAATCATTATTAAATGAAACCAGGTTTTGGGAAGATTGAGCTACAATGGAATTTAAATTGAATTCAATGTATCTCTAATCTATACACCTAATTGGCTTTTAATCGGTTCTCAATGGGTGTAATCTATACATATCTATATCTATACAGATAAATAAAATTTTAGTGTCTGTTTGTAATTCCAAAATAACCGCTTTTCACTAAATTCATATGAAAGTTTATACGGTATTGACTTTAATAGACAAATTTTAAAAAAATTCTCTGTCTGTCTGTTTGTTCCGGCTAAACTCCGAAACGGCTAAACATATTTTAACGGGACTTCCACTGGCAGATACCTAATGTTACAATGAGTACATACATATGCTCACGCCTGTATTCCCCGAAGGGATAGGCAGAGGTGTTGTAATAACAACACCCACTTTTCACCGAATTTGATTAAGTGCCAACGTGACAGATGTTGAGTCTATCGCCGTCTCAGGCACTATACATACGTCTTTGAATTACTTCTCAGAAATATGCAGGTTTCCTCACGATATTTTCCTTCACCGTAAAGCACATGGTGTGAAATCACTGTACATACGTTTTTTAGATAAACTCATTGGCACAGGCCCCGTTGGGATTCGAACTTGCGTCGCTTGCGTAGCAGGCGACTGCTCAAACCCCGAGGCCACCACGGCTCCTAGTAAAATTATAAGTAAAGAAAGGGAGATGCGAAGTTCACCGGGTCTACTAGTACGTTCTAAATGTAGAACTCTCGTTATAGACAATAGCGTCAATATGTCACTAATCCAATAATACTAAATAGTGCAAATTATAAAAAGATACTCACGAGTAGACATACGGTCCCAGCTCATCCAGGATGGGCTTGGAGCCGTTGTTGAGGAACTCATCCGCGTTGGTCACGTTGTAAACGTACACCTTGACGAAGGGTCTCACTGGGGGCCGCGCCCACCACTCGAACGTCATCGAGCCTGGACGAAGCACCAGTTCCTGTGGGAGAGAGGACATTATCTTAATACGTGATGAAGAGCCGTGGTGGCCAAGGGGTTTGAGAAAAAAATAAGCACTGAACCGGTGAACGTCAGTCTCGAACCGGGGTACTCTAGTTTCTTATCTTATCTTCTAGTTTAGTTATCGCCCCGTAGGCAGGCATCCTCACATCTGAGCTATCATAACTTGACAGATGTCGGCGAAATTTGCTGTCGTATTGTGATGATATTGTATGAGTTTTCAGTGCCTGAAAACATGGCCAAAACAATCATCATCTCCCTGGCCTTATCCCATACATTGTTGGGGTCGGCACTTGATTCAACCTGATGTGGCTAATCACCTGATTTTTATACGAAGCGACTGCCATCTGACCTTCGCAACCCCTGTAACGAGGAAAATCTGCGATCTGGGTAAAACCAGTTGTCAGACTATTTTACGCCTCCGACTGACCTGTAACGATTGCCAAAGATGATAAATTGGCAACCGGGACCGACGTGCTCTCCGAGGCACGGAGGGAACTCGGGCGGTCACCCATCCAATTACTGGTTAGGGCTAGGGTTGCTTAACTTCGCTGATCGAATGATATGCGCAATAGCAACTTTGCCACGAGCTCCCCGAAAAAAATTACCTATATATTTTTTTTTGCCCCTGAAACCCTCTACACACAAAATTTCATTACAATCATTGGAGCCGTTTCCGAGATATTTCCACTAGCGAAGAGTGAGGATAATGTTACTTTGTCTAAAGGCCCTGTATCGTCACCCGATATCGTCACGACAATTAGTCGCCGACGATATCGTTGACTACAACGACACAGTGTGAACGCATTTAGTAGCGATCGTATCAAACTACAGCGGGGCCCTGTACCAATGAGATTTTCTAAAAAAAACTTATGTACAGTGATTTCACACCACGTGCTTTACGGTGAAGGAAAACATCGTGAGGAAACCTGCATATTTCTGAGAAGTAATTCAAAGACGTATGTATAGTGCCTGAGACGGCGATAGAATCAACATCTGTCACGTTGGCATTTAATCAAATTCGGTGAAAAGTGTGTGTTTTGATACCAACACCTCTGCCTATCCCTTCGGGGAATACAGGCGTGAGCATATGTATGTACGTATCAAACTACCAGTCCGACGATATCGTGCAGCTTTGTGTACAGACCCGGTTATTATCTCGTCGATGGGAGCGTCTGTCGGAGTGTGTCATCTCGAACATACTGTTCCTAGATTCCTAACTGTTTGTAGTGAGCTTATAGTTATACTGTGTCCGAACTTTGTGCACACAATTACATGCATTTTCTTAATGTTTCATTGCTTAACAACATAGGCATGGCTCCATTCACTTTCTTATTAACTAACATACATTTAAATAATACCTATGTACTTACTACTATTTCTTAATAAAGATTGCAAAAGAGTTTATGAGTTCAACTGAATGCCGCCAGTGACTTCGCCCACGCGATGTACCATCGCCATAGTAAAAAGAATCTTTGAAAATTATCATACATCCCGAAAAGGTGGAATTTCAAAAAACCCTTTCTTATTGGATACCTACACCTCACCAAGTACACACCCTCCAAATGTCATGTCTCTAGGACCAGCGGTTTAGGTTGTGCGGTGATATATAGGGTCTAGACTTCCTTAGTGTATACCTACACCTCACCAAGAACACACCCTCCAAATGTCACGTCTCTAGGACCAGTCTCTTAGATTTCACTTTAAAATGCCAGTCTGTCAATCAGTCTGTCTGTCTGTATATAGTGTCTGCGTCAGAGCAGAGCTTTCGAAAATCTGGAACCTAAAAAAAATTGTATTTTTATAATTCCAAATAAAGATCTTTTCTTTTAAAAAAATATGTGTCGGTCAATCTGTCTTTGCTGCTAGTCTCTCAAACGTCTGGACCGATTTTGGAGTAGCTTGTTACATCAGCTAGTTGACAGTGCCTTCGAAATAAACCTACCCATGAAATGAAGTCTACGCAGGTGAATCCCCGGGGCAGAGCAAGTTTAAACTAATTTAATTGCGATCTGTGGCTAATAATTAATTGGCTGCAGTTAGTTGAGCAATATATTGTGACCTTTTAAACGATATAGCCTCAACTTTAACAATCGCCAAAAAGATCGGTGTTTCGTAAATTTAACAATTTTGCGAGCTTTTATAGCGTGTGGGCATGAAACAATACCTTCTAAGTAGCTCGTTTGCTTGTTACGAAAGATCGTGGGAAAATACATTAAATATATATATAACTGAAAGGTGACTGACTGACATCAACGATCAGCCCAAACCACTGGACGGATCGGACTGACATTTATGTTTGTAATGAATAAACTCAAACCAACTGTGACGATTTCAAATATTCTCTCACTATTGGATAGCTACATCATCGGGAGTAACATAGGCTATACTTTATCCCCGTACTCCCAGGGGAATGAGAACAACGCGGGTGAAACCGCTAGTACATACATACATACATATGCTCACGCCTGTATTCCCCAAAGGGGTAGGCAGAGGTGTTGTAACATCAACACACACTTTTCACCGAATTTGATTAAGTGCCAACGTGACAGATGGTTTGAGCAGTCGCCAGCCACGCAAGCGACGCAAGTTCGAATCTCAGCGGGGCCTGTACCAATGAGTTTTTCTAAAAAACTTATGTACAGTGATTTCACACCACGTGCTTTACGGTGAAGGAAAACACCGTGAGGAAACCTGCATATTTCTGAGAAGTAATTCAATGACGTATGTAAAGTGTCTGAGACGGCGATGGACTCACCATCTGTCACGTTGGCACTTAATCATCTTCGGTGAAAAGTGTGTGTTGTGATGACAACACCTCTGCCTACCCCTTCGGGGAATACAGGCGTGAGCATATGTATGTATGTCTGTCAAATGAGAGGTAATGAAGCGGCCGAGAGATTGCGTTACCTGTGGTTACTATACCTGTCTTGTGGTTACGGTTAAACTGACATTGTTTGACATTTAAGAGGTTTTGTGATCTGTACTTGTATATTTTGAGCGACACAAGGTTAAACACTTGTGAACTTCGAATATTTACCACCGTTTCGGAAACTAGCCTTCTGAGAGGAACCGGCAAGAAACTCTACCAGACATGGAAATTACATCAACACAATATAATATACAGATAAATAAAATTGTTTTATAATTTAAGATTAACAGCTCTTCACATAAAAACAATTTATTTATATTATTTCTGTCTGTCTGTCTGTCTGTTTGTTCTGGGTAATTTACCGGGACTTTCATTGGCAGACTAATATTTCATACATACATACATATGCTCACGCCTGTATTCCCCGAAGGGGTACGCAGAGGTGTTGTAATCACAACACCCACTTTTCACCGAAGATGATTAAGTGCCAACGTGACAGATGGTGAGTCCATCGCCGTCTCAGGCACTATACATACGTCTTTAAATTACTTCTCAGACATATGCAGGTTTCCTCACGATGTTTTCCTTCACCGTAAAGCACGTGGTGTGAAATCACTGTACATAGGTTTTTTTAGAAAACTTCATTGGTACAGGCCCCGGTGGGATTCGAACTTGCGTAGCTTGCGTAGCAGGCGACTGCTCAAACCTCAAGGCCACCACGGCTCTATTTCAATTTTCAAAATTGACAATATGATGAGTTTTAGTCTCTGTTCTCTGCCTACTGCCTTCTGCCTACCCAGTGAGGCAACCTACTTGATATGTATCCTTCTGCAGGGTTAATTATAAAATTGCATACATAGCACACGAATGTCAAGTTCCCTTAGTGATCTCAAAGCAACATCGTACCACAAAATAAAATCCCCACTAATAGTCGGCTTTCAAAGCAAATTCTATTCAAATATATCTTTATTCGATTAGACTTTCAATAAAGTACTTTCAAATCGTCAGAATGCCATAATTATACAGTAGAGATAGAAGAACCTGGCAAGAAACTCATTTCAAAAATATTTATAATTTTGAAATTTGTGCAATCTATAACCATATTAAAATACTCAATACCATATATTCAAATTTAACCGAGTATAAGTATTCTCAATAAGGTAGGATGATCTTCTGCTAATATTTTTATTTCATGAGCGTGCTGACGATCAGAGCATAATTAATAAAAAATATTTAATTAAACGCGAGACAAACACGATGTAAAAAACCGTTTCCACCTGTTATATTCTCACCTTGGTGTAACTAATCGAATGGGTGCTTAATACATCTACACACATCTATACTCCATACATACATATGCTCACGCCTGTATCCCATGGGGGTAGGCAGAGACCACCGTTTGCCACATGCTACGATCCTTACATACTTCTTTCGCTCATCACATTCATGCATCTCTTCATACGGTTTCTTCGGTTACGAGTGCTCCGAATTAGACCTTTCTGATAAATAATATTAATTTGGTCATAGTAGTTATGTTCCTTGGACGTCTATACTCTATACAGATAAATAAAATTTAACTGTTTGTTGGTAATTCCAAAATAACAGCTGTTCATGAAATGCATATGAAAGTATACACGGCACGGAGAAAGAAAAATCTATTTAAAAAAAAAACTCTGTCTGTCTGTCTATCTCTCTATTTGTTAGTTACGGCTAATCTCCGAAAATTTTAATAAAGGTGCAGCCACATGCAGCCCCTCGACGCTCATGTGGTCACGGCGGCTGCATGAGGCCGCACCTTCATATTTTTTTTGATGTTAAAAAGTATATACTTTCAAATACATTTAGTTAGAAACTGATAATTTTGATTTACACACAGACATCTTAAATTTATTTGGAATAGATGATAAAGATTGAATGCCAGCTGAGTTTCTTGCCGGTTCTTCTCAGAAGGCTAGTTTCCGAACCGGTGGTCAATTCTTCGACGTTCATAAGGGCCGGAACTGGATAAATCATTTTCATTTTCAAGGGCTATTTTACCTTGCACAATCAATGTCACAATTTTCACTGAGTCGTCAAACGAGAAGATTAAACTATGACTCACGCTGGACTGTGTCGGGCCCGAGCCGGGTCCGAGCCGAGCGTCGACTTTAGCACGGTCAACTAAACTATACATACAGATAAATACAATTTGAAGTGTTTAATCGTATTCCAAATTAACAGCTTCTTACTAAATGCATATGAAATATATATAAAAAAACTGTCTGTCTGACAACATGATTGTCAGAACTAGTAGTACTAAGGTTTTAACATTATACTTTGACGCTATCGCCTGCGTATATTCCTGATTTTGTATGGAAACTGTATGCCGAGCCGTGATGGCCTCGGGGTTTGAGCAGTCGCCTGCTACGCAAGCGACGCAAGTTCGAATCCCAACGGTGCCTGTATCAATGAGTTTTTCTAAAAAAACTTATGTACAGTGATTTCACACCACGTGCTTTACGGTGAAGGAAAACATCGTGAGGAAACCTGCATATTTTTGAGAAGTAATTCAAAGACGTATGTATAGTGCCTGAGACGGCGATAGACTCACCATCTGTCACGTTGGCACTTAATCAAATTCGGTGAAAAGTGGGTGTTGTGATAACAACACCTCTGCCTACCCCTTCGGGGAGTACAGGCGTGAGCATATGTATGTACTTTATAAATAGCCCCAAGCGGCGATTGTAGAAAGTTTCACGTCTCCATAAAAAACGAAAAACGCAAGGTCAAGCGTCGACGCACACATTCGAACATGTAGTTGGGGTACTGTGGTATAGTTTATCTGTGGCACCGTGCAATCGTTAATTGTATACGGCAGTACTCGCCTTGACCCAAATACCGCATCTACTCCCTGTTGCTGTACGATGCACTCGTTGATCTTAGAAAGTGCCAGCTTGTACTTAGTTTAAACTTGATTCTAAAGTACTGACTGACTGATTGACATCCTCAACGCATAACTCAAGCTACTGGGCAGTGTTGCCAGCTCAGATTTTGAAAAATGCGTAGACGAGATTTGACTTCAGTAGATCTACGCACTTTCAACAAGCTGCCGTGGTGGCCTTGAGGTTTGAGCAGTCGCCTGCTGCGCAAGCGACGCAAGTTCGAATCCCAGCGGGGCCTGTACCAATAAGTTTTTCTAAAAAACTTATGTACAGTGATTTCACACCATGTGCTTTACGGTGAAGGAAAACATCATATGTCTGCACCTGCATATGTCTGAGAAGTAATTCAAAGACGTATGTATAGTGTCTGAGATAGCGATAGACTCACCCTCTGTCACGTTGGCACTTAATCACATTCGGTGAAACGTGGGTTACAACACCTCTGCTTACCCCTTCGGGGACCCTTCTGGGATGGCGTGAGCATATATATATATATATATATATATATATGTTTATTAAATGACTAGCTCTGCCCAGCGGTTTAACCTGCTTGACGTAATGTTATGGGTGGCACACGGAACCCAATTTTTTTTTAAACTTAATATTAGTCTAAGTTACTCCTTGCAACATTAGTTATCAGCCAGTGAAAGTCCCTTTAAAATTGGTCCCGCCGTTACGAAGATAAGCCGGAACAAACAGACAGACATGTATATTTTCATATGCATTTAACCAAAAGGTGTAATTTTGGAATTACAAATAGAAACTTCAAAGTCGAAGTCAAAGTCAAAAATGTGTTTATTCGATTAGACTTTTAACAAAGTACTTTCAAATCGTCAGAATGATATAATTATACAGTTATCATACATGATACCGCCAGGTTCGGAAGGTTGCTTTTACTGAGAAGAACCTGGCAAGAAACTCAGTTATTACTCTTTTCAAAAATATTATACCTTTTCAGGGAATATAGGCGTCAACAACAATTTTATAAATTGGACTTTAGAGTACTTCCGTCGATTTCTAAAATTATTGTTAGGAAAGAAACATTACGAATCACTTTCACATAACCACAGAAGATATAATTAACGCACAAATTATAATTTACACAATTGTATAATCAAGTAACGCTCTAAACTTAATAAAATATAACAATTTCTTTACTCATGTTACGTAAATCTGTATGTGCGTATATTATATTACATTAATGTTTATTTATTAGAGAAAGAGCCTGGTTCTCGGTTTCTTTTCAAAGAAATACATATGCTCACGCCTGTATTCCCCGAAGGGGTAGGCAGAGGTGCCACGTGACAGATGGTGAGTCCATAGCCGTCTCAGACACTTTACATGCGTCATTGAATTACTTCTCAGAAATATACAGGTTTCCTCAAGATGTTTTCCTTCACCGTAAAGCACGTGGTGTGAAAACACTGTACTTTTCAATGACGTTTTCTTATATATGTCTACAGAAAAAAAAATTAAAATCTTAACCAGTGAACGTCAGTCTCGTCCCGTGGTACTCTAGTTTCGTTATCGCCCCGTAAGATGGAAGCCTCACGTCTGAGCTACCATAACTTGACAGATGTCGGCGAAATTTGCTGTCGTATTTTATTACGTTTTCTGAAGATGAAACCTAACTAGATCATTTATTTGACCATTAAATCCCCTACACCCTAAATTTCATTCAAATCGTTGGTGCCGTTTCCGAAATTCAGATACTACATATATTTAAAGACAACCTCTTTATATGATTATCTGTTTAAATTCATTTTGAAGCATTTAAAATAAGTGAAAATTTTATCATTTATTCTTTGGATTTATTTATCATAAATTAAAGGCTTTCAATGTTGTTTTTTGTTCATCTGAGGTGACTTTAGAATTCTTTTATGTTAAGGATAAGTTTGCACGTCGTCTGGTAGAAGCTTCTCGTGACAAGCGGGCTGGGGTTACCTCGCTCAGAGAATCAGCATTGCTATTCAACGTGGCAATGCTGCCAGCCTTCTTGGCACGATCCCGAGAGACACCGATTTGGGCCAAGTTTTGTACTTGTAATTAGTTTTTAGTTACTTATTTATTATTAATATTTGTTATGGATCGTTTATGTTGTCAATTTGTAAATAATTATAAAGAAATTTTGTCATTTCAGAAAAACGCAATTTTAGTCTTTATTTGGTAGTCACAACGATAGTACAGACTTTATTATATATATATATATATAGTAGAGGAGCTCGTAGCACAGTGGCGCATATCATTCGATCAGCGAAGTTAAGCAACCCTACCCCTAGTAATTGGATGGGTGACCGGCCGAGTTCCCTCCGTGCCTCGGAGAGCACGTTAAGCCGTGGGTCCCGGTTGCCAATTTATCATTTTTGGCAGTCGTTACAGGTCAGTCCGAGGCCTAAAATAGTCCGACAACTGGCTTAACCCAGATCACAGATTTTCCTCGTTAAAGTGGTTGCGAAGGTCAGATGGCAGTCGCTTCGTATAAAAATCAAGTGATCAGCCACATCGGGTTGAATCAAGTGCCGACCTCAACAGTGTATGGGATAAGGCCATGGAGATGATGATATATATATATATAGAATCTGAATCTCGGAATATATACAAGAATTGCTCGTTTGAAGGTATAAGATGCTAGAGCTGAAGGGGAAAAAATACCTTACGTTGGCACTTGCAACGTGACAGATGGTGAGTCCATCGCCGTCTCAGGCACTATACAAACCTCTTTGAATTACTTCTCAGACATATGCAGGTTTCCTCACGATGTTTTCCTTCACCGAAAAGCACGTGGTGTGAAATCACTGCATATAAGTTTTTAGTTAAACTCATTGGTACAGGCCGCTGGGATTCGAACTTGCAACCGACGGCTCAAACCCCACAGCAACACGCTCTAATAGCAAAAATACAACACTACCTGTTAACTTGTTCTTAGCTTGGGATTCGAACTGGCGACCTTTCAGTGTGGCAATGCACATTCAGTTTAGGTAACCTTGGGATTAATGTAACCGCACTTTTTGCTACGAAATAACCGTAATATAATTTTGTAAGTATAGTTGTTAGTTTCGTTTGTAAACTGTGCCTCAATGGCTCAGTGGTAATGCGTTTGGTTTGCAATTTTGAGACCCTGGGTTCTATACTACCCATGTCTAACCTGAAAAAAACAAGTTGGAGGTACATAGTTGTTTCAACAGACACGTTGAATGGTTAGTGACAACGTGATGGTGAGTCCTTCTCCGTCTCAGGCACTATACATACGTTTTATTTCATTAAGGTTCCGCGGGTGAAACCGCGAGTCACATCTAATCGTTAAATCAAGTTGCCCTAGTTCCAATAATCTATATGACGCTCGTGTTTGGAAAGTTATCCAGTGAGGCGCATCAGACCTTGGACCAAGGCCCTTACACCACCAGCGCGGCGCGGGCGCACCAATTAATGCACGGATATGGAGGAACACTTCCTTTATTGCCCGACTTACATACATACATATCGCACCCTCAGACATACATACATATGCTCACGCCTGTATTCCCCGAAGGAGTAGACAGAGGTGTTGTAATCACAACACACACTTTTCACCGAAGATGATTAAGTGCCAACGTGACAGATGGTGAGTCCATCGCCGTTTCAGACACTTTACGTACGTCATTGAATTGAAAATCTTTTTTATTTTAAATCGCAATAAAAGATCGCAAAGTTTGGATTTATAACTTAGGTAGTGCGTTGCGCATTGTCGATAAGAATTAAAAAAATCTAGATGTAAAAATACATTTTAAGGTCTGTCTGATCTTAACATCATTATTTTCCCAAATTTTTGAGTTGTGCCCCTATCGTTCTAAGGGTGCGATGTGGTGATGTCTGCAGTCCCCGAAGGATTAAGCTCGAAAACGGCTCCAACAATTTTCAAGAAATTTTACATGTAGGGGGTTTCAGGGGCAAAAAATTGATCTTGCTAGGTGTCACTTATGGAAAACATCGTTTTGATCATGTTTTCAGGCACTGAAAAACTCATAAAATATCATTACAATACGACAGCAAATTTCGCCGATATCTGTCAAGTTATGGTAGTTCAGACGTGAGGCTTCCATCTTACGGGGCGATAACGAAACTAGAGTACCACGGGACGAGACTGTCATTCACCGGATTTCTTTTTTCCTTTTTTTGTGTGAAGATGAAACCGAGCACAGCTAGGTCAACCAGGTGCTATATACTTACATGGTCAATGAACATGCGCACCCAAGCTCCGAAGAATACGGCGCACACGATACCGAGCAGCAGAAGTATCACCGCCGACGCCAGCACGAACCCTGCATACAAAAATCAAACTGAACCACGAATCAAACTAAAAAATATTCAATTACACTTATCAGCCAGTGAAAGTCCCTTTAAAATTGGTCCCGCCGTTACGAAGATAAGCCGGAACAAACAGACAGACATGTATATTTTCATATGCATTTAACCAAAAGGTGTAATTTTGGAATTACAAATAGACACTTCAAAGTCAAAGTCAAAGTCAAAAATGTGTTTATTCGATTAGACTTTTAACAAAGAACTTTCAAATCGTCAGAATGACATAATTATACAGTATTATACATGCTACCGCCAGGTTCGGAAGGTTGCTGTTACTGAGAAGAACCTGGCAAGAAACTCAGTAAATACTACATACATTCATATGTGTACGCCGGCATTCTTCGAAAGGGAAAGCAGAGGTTTTGTAACACCACCCACATTTTACCGATGGTGACTTAAGCGCTGTCTCAGGCACTATACATACGTCTTTGAATTACTTCTTAGGCCTGTATGCAGGTTTGCTCACGATGTTTTCATGTTGTGCTCATGGAATTAATAAGTTGATTGCGACATGGAGCCACATTGGGTTGAATCAAGTGCCGACCCCAACAATGTATGGGATAAGGCCAGGGAGATGATGATATGGTACACGAAGTACCAGGCGCACATAACGGACAAGGAGTTAATAAGTTGATTGCGACTAACATGGAGCCACATTGGGTTGAATCAAGTGCCGACCCCAACAATGTATGGGATAAGGCCAGGGAGATGATGATATGGTACACGAAGTACCAGGCGCACATAACGGACAAGGAGTTAATAAGTTGATTGCGACTAACATGGAGCTACATCGGGTTGAATCAAGTGCCGACCACAACAATGTATGGGATAAGGCCAGGGAGATGATGATATGGTACACGAAGTACCAGGCGCACATAACGGACAAGGAGTTAATAAGTTGATTGCGACTAACATGGAGCCACATCGGGTTAAATCAAGTGCCGACCGCAACAATGTTAATAAGGCCAGGGAGATGATGATGATAGTGGCAATAGGCTCGCCCGCTATTGCATCATACTACACAAAAATTGCAAAATGTTGGTGTATTACATGCGTGACCATATGTATGTATTCAAATACAATGTTATTGTTATTCAAATCAACACTCTATTACATTTCTAATAGAGTTAGATCACGTCCTCGTCGCGTCACCATCGCGTCATAATATCGACGTGTGCGCATATATATCACATTTATAAACAGGAAGGCAAACATCGTGAGGAAACCTGCATACTCCTGAGAAGTAATTCAAAGACGTATGTATAGTGTCTGAGACGGCGATGGACTCACCATCTGTCACGTTGGCACTTAATCATCTTCGGTGAAAAGTGGGTGTTGTGATTGCTAAACCTCTGCCTACCTCTTCGGGGAATACAGGCGTGAGCATATGCATGCATATAAAAATATACGGTACTAGCATTAAAAAAAACTATTTTTTTTTTCGCTATCTGTCTGTGCTCTCGTCTAATCTTCGAAGCGACTGAACCGATTTTACCGGGAGTTTCAGTGGCAGATAACAAATATCACTAGGAGCAACTTAGTTCTAACATTTAAAGGAAAACATTAGGTTCCGCGGCTAGTTGTAAATAAATCGAAGCAAAGTGAAGATGACGCTAGTACAGAAATTAATGTCATTATAAGCATGTAAACGGATTCCCACAGATAACAATAACAAGGCAACGGCGAATGTTGTTAAAACACACTTCCACAAACAAAATGGTCGGCGTGTTTACAAATTAAGTCATGTATCAGAATTGTGCATCTTCCGGGTATTGTTACACTCGTAAAACATTATTTCAACAACGAATCGCGTATGCAAAAGATGATGAATAAACATTTATCACGGTCTCAAAGAGACTCTTGTCGGTGTGTCCGATGCAATTTCCTCCATTAATCTCTGTCCAGTGGAGAGCTCGTGGCACAGTTGCTATTGCGCATATCATTCGATCAGCGGCTTTAGATATTTTTTATGATTTATATTGTATTATTCAAAGCTGTAAAATTTTTTTTTAAAAGAGTAATTACTGAGTCTCTTGCCAGGTTCTTCTCAGTAAAAGCAACCTTCCGAACCTGGCGTTAGCATATATAATCCTATGTAATCGTATTTTTGAATTTTGAAGTTAAGCAACCCTAACCCTAGCCAGTAATGGATATATGACCGCCTGAGTTCTTTCCGCGAACGTTAAGCCGTCGGTCCCGCGTAAAAGGGGTTGCGAAGGTCAGATGGCAGTCGCTTCCTATAAAAATCAGGTGATCAGCCACATCGGGTTGAATCAAGTGCCGACCGCAACAATGTATGGGATAAGGCCAGGGAGATGATATGGTACACGAAGTACCAGGCGCACATAACGGACAAGGAGTTAATAAGTTGATTGCGACTAACATGGAGCCACATCGGGTTGAATCAAGTGCCGACCCCAACAATGTATGGGATAAGGCCAGGGAGATGATGATATGGTACACGAAGTACCAGGCGCACATAACGGACAAGGAGTTAATAAGTTGATTGCGACTAACATGGAGCCACATCGGGTTGAATCAAGAGCCGACCCCAACAATGTATGGGATAAGGCCAGGGAGATGATGATATGGTACACGAAGTACCAGGCGCACATAACGGACAAGGAGTTAATAAGTTGATTGCGACTAACATGGAGCCACATCGGGTTGAATCAAGTGCCGACCACAACAATGTATAGGATAAGGCCAGGGAAGATGAGTCTCTGTCCAGTGCCATCTCTTTGACCTCCCTATCATCATGACAGACACCGTTTCCTTAATTTGACCCACTTTTCACCAGTTATGTTAAGTCCTATGTCAGCGACCCCACATGAGACTGTCTCGTTGGTCTAGTGGTCTCTAGTGCATCTGCAGAAAACGAGGTCCTGGATTCGATCACTGGGTCAGGCAAAGTGTTATTGGGTTTGCTATATGCCCCTATTTATATATTTCCTATTCACGCTAGCGAAACCGCACAATTTTCTTATGTGTTCATCTACCGGTTGTAATGACCACAACACTGTAAATAATTAACACTGCAAGGGAAAGTATGGCTTTCTTCAATTTCCTGACACATTGCCATTTAAAAGGAAAAATGTACATTCCTACTGTGCTGTGTGCAGTGCAACAGTTTTAACTATATATGTTAAGTGTACGTATTATTATAGATACCGGTTGAATCTAGGCCAAGCAAAAACATGCAGCTTGGCTGACATGAATTTGTAGTGTCGAATGAGCACGTATCAAATGAAACCTTTTACACAATTATAGACTTAATAGACATTCATTTAGGTGCAGGATTCCTTCCACACACGTGACCAGCCCACTGACACTTCAGCTTGCTGATCCTACACTACGTTAGCCACTCCGCGGTCTGCACCCTAGGACACGTCTGCTCCATCGACCATCGGTCCTTCGACACACGTGACCAGCCCACTGACACTTAAATTATTATGTTTAATATCCATCACAATTTCCTTGAAGGCTTAAATGTCAGATGAAATGAGTCTCGTAAGTAATCTCATTTGTGGAAATGATATTTTGCCATTAACATTATGTCAGTCTAGATGACATTTCCGCATGGTAAGTTAAGGATAAAGATGGGAGGTCTGTCACCCAATATAATTTTCTTGCGGCAATTATATTTTCGTGCATAATCAACGACGAAGACACTGGAAAATTCAGAGATATAATATTAACAAAATATGCTCACACCGTCCCAGTAGGATCACTGAAGGGGTAAGCAGAGGTGTTGTTACATCAACACCCGCATTTCACCGAATATGATTAAGTGCCAACGTGACAGAGGGTGAGTCCATCGCCGTCTCAGGCACTATACATACGTGTTTGAATTACTTCACAAGCATATGCTGGTTTCCTCGCTCGGACGTCACTTGACCTTGCATTCTGCGCTTTTTTGTAGGATACTAAAAACTTCCTAAGCAAAAATATACTTGGGCCACTGGACGGCCATAAACCAAAGCCCTGTGGTAAACGTTTACCACGACCTGCATGCACTCGCAAAACTTACGACACAAGACTAATGACCAACTTTCATTATGGCGAGAATATTGAATTGAAATTGATGCGCTCAGATATTTCTCCACATAAGTGTATTATGATAACCTGTTTGTTTGTCCTTGTAAATAGCAACAGAAGAATAAAAAAACAATTATGTTTTTAATTGTATTTACTTGGCCTTGAGGTTTGACCTCTTTGAATTTTTCTAAAAAACTTATGTACAGTAATTTCACATCACGTGCTCTACGGTGAAGGAAAATACCGTGAGGAAACCTGCATATTTCTGAGAAGTAATTCAATGAGGTATGTAAAGTGTCTGAGACGGCGATAGACTCACCATCTGTCACGGTGGCACTTAATCATCTTCTGTGAAAAGTGTGTGTTGTGATTACAACACCTCTGCCTACACCTTCGGGGAATACAGGCGTGAGCATATGTATGTATTTTTCATGAATTTTTAACCAAATTAGGCTTGGGTAAAAAATATCAATATAATATAGTAAATTTCTTCCTTTTTTAATAATCGTCTCTATGTTATATCGTCAATATTTTAAAGTCTTCAATTTCGATAAACGTTGTTCTTTTAAAGTATCAAATTTTATATTTCTTAAAAGCTCAGTACATTACATACGTACATAAAGCAGGACTATTGAATCATCCCTCAAACTTCATTCAAAAATGTATGTGTGTATGAACGATTGTTGGATTTTAATGAAACTACAAAAATATCTACACTAATATTATAAAGAGGAAAACTTTGTTTGTTTGGTTGTAATGAATAGGCTCAAAAACTACTGGACCGATTTCAAAATTTCTTTCACCATTGGAAAGCTACATCATCAGCGAGTAACATAGGCTTTATTTTTTTCCCCGTACTCCCACGGGAACGGGAACTACGCGGGTGAAACCGCGTGACGTCCGATAGTAGCTTATACATAGGAATAACACATAGGCTATTTTTAATTCATTTTCGTGGTATTTAAATCTCTTTAAACGAGCAATTCTTGTATATATATAATCGGAATCTCGGAAACGGCTTCAACTATTTTCATGAAATTTTGATGTAGGGGGTTTCAGGGGCAAAAACTAGATCTAGCTAGGTGTCACTTATGGAAAACATCGTTTTGACCATGTTTTCAGGCACAAAAAACTCATAAAATATCATTACAATACGACAGTAAATTTCGCCGACATCTGTCAAGTTATGGTAGTTCAGACGTGAGGCTTCCAGCTTACGGGGTGATAACGGAACTAGAGTACCACGGGACGAGACTGACGTTCACCGGATTTTTTTCTTTTATTTTCCTTTTTTTGTGAGAAGAAGAAGCCGAGCACAGCTCGGTCAACCAGACATTTATAATCTAATATATAAAATTCTCGTGTCACAGTTTTCGTTGCCATACTCGAAACGGCTTGACCGATTTTGATGAATTTTTTGTGCTTATCCGGTATCTATGAGAATCGGCCAACATCTATTTTTCATCCCCCTAAATGTTAGGGTTAGTCCACCCCAAAAAAAAAATATGGCAATACGTTTGCCGGACACAGCTAGTAATATATAAGATAGGATAGCATGTAAATCACATTTGTTTCATCATAATTATATTTTCCGATGGCTTACTAATGTAGTAAGTATCGAAATAATGTAACAATAGGTAATTTTGTCCATTTGTTTGTGTTCAGCGAACGGAACAGATCCGACATTCCGTAAACATTGAATTATATGTCACAAAGGACATATTATCACGTGTTGAATCATAACAACATAAAATAACTTACTATGATATGAAATGAATTGGAAGATCAATGCAGTAGTCATTTATGCTTACGCCATCCAAGAAGGGTCCCCGAACGGGTAATCAGAGATGTATTAACAACAACATCCACCTTCATCGATTCGCCGTCTCAGGCACTATACATACGTGTTTGAATTACTTCTCAGACATATGCAGGTTTCCTAACGACCTTTTGAGACAAACACGACACTGCACATAAGTTTTTAGAAAAAATCTCATTGGTGCCGTGGTGGCCTTGAGGTTTGAGCAGTCGCCTGCTACACAAGCGACGCAAGTTCGAATCCCAGCGGGGCCTGTACCAATGAGTTTTTCTAAAAAACTTATGTACAGTGATTTCACACCACATGCTTTACGGTGAAGGAAAACATCGTGAGGAAACCTGCATATTTCTGAGAAGCAATTCAAAGACGTATGTATAGTGCCTGGGACGACGATAAACTCACCATCTGTCACGTTGGCACTTAATCAAATTCGGTGAAAAGTGGGTGTTGTGATTACAACACCTCTGCCTACCCCTTCGGGGAATACAGGCGTGAGCATGTGTGATCTCATTGGTAGGTACAGGCCCTGCTGGGATTCGAACGACTGGTCTTCGCGGCTTTATTACCTACAGGTCAATATTCATAAAAAAGCTGTTTAAAAAGAGCTGTTAACTTTTACCAAAGTTTAGCAACAAAATGTGATAGTACAAAGAGCATGCAACTAGTTAATAATAAGACATTACGTCAGTCACGTGACGCAACCGAAATAAATGCATCTCGGCGTTTTGTAACTGCTCCAACACTTATTGACGACTAGCATCCATCCAGCGACTTCGGTCGCATTATATGAGTTAGCTGTGCAACGCGGTTTTAACCGACAAATAAAATTTAAGTGTCTGTTTGTAATTCGTAAATAACAGCTTTTCACTAAATGCATAGAAAAAATCAATTTATAGAAAGTAACTATATATAGAGCCGTGGTGGCCTTGAGGTTTGAGCAGTCGTCTGCTACGCAAGCGACGCACGTTCGAATCCCAGCGGGGCCTGTACCAATGAGTTTTTCTAAAAAACTTATGTACAGTGATTTCACACCACGTGCTTTACGGTGAAGGAAAACATCGTGAGGAAACCTGCGTATAGTGCCTGAGACGGCGATGGACTCACCCTCTGTCATGTTAGCACTTAATCATATTCGGTGAAATGTGGGTGGTGTTGATACAACACCTCTGCTTACCCCTTCGAGGACCCTTCTGGGATGGCGTGTGCATATACATTTTCATTTTCTACTCCTAAAACATGTAAATTATATCCCCATTAAACTAATTACAGTAGTAATTTCACTAACGTCACAGCCATTAATTCCCTAACGATCTACGATTACCAACTTTGTTTGAGTAAAAGTGGAGTTATGGAATTTTCTCTTAGACCATTACGTTTGTATAGTAATAAAGTTATATATTATATATATATATATATATATATATATATATATATATATATATATATATATATATATATATATATCTATCTATCTATATATATTATATACCTAGTATTATCTGACCCGACAGCCGTCCTGTCTTAATCTATATAGATAAATAAAATTGAAGTGTCTGTTTGCTACTAAATGCATACTGAAAGTATGTATATATGGTACTGATATAGAAAATTATATGCTCACGCCTGTATTCCCCGAAGGTGTAGTCAGAGGTGTTGTAAAGTGCCAACGTGACAGAGAGTGAGTCCATCGCCGTCTCAGCCACTATACATACGTCATTGAATTACTTCTCAGACATATGCAGGTTTCCTCACGATGTTTTCCTTCACCCTAAAGCACGTGGTGTGAAATCACTGCACACAAGTTTTTTTATAAAACCTCATTGGTACAGGCCCCGCTGGGATTCTAACTTGCGTCGCTTGCGTAGCAGGAGACTGTTCAAACCTCAAGGCCACCACGGCTCTTATGCTTAGAGACCTTTGTAATACAAGCAACATAAGTCAATTATAACTTAAAACAGTAATTGATATCAGCATTATCATCATCCTCCTGCCCTTTTCCCATGTTATTTGTGGTCGGCGTAATGTGTTCTTCTCTTCTATTTCTCTCCATCAGCCGTCATATCTGTATTCACTGCCTTAGCCATATCATCTTTCACACAATCCATCCATCGTTTCTTAGGTCTTCCTCTCCCCTTGTTCCCATCCACATTCCTCTCTATCAGCCGTCTTATCTGTATTCACACCCTTAGCCATATCATCTTTCACACAATCCACCCATCGTTTCTTAGGTCTTCCTCTCCCCTTGTAACCATCCACATTCCTCTCTATCAGAAGTCTTATCTGTATTCACTCCCTTAGCCATATCATCATTCACACAATCCATCCATCGTTTTTTAGGTCTTCCTCTCTACTTGTAACCATCCACATTCCTCTCTATCAGCCGTCATATCTGTATTCACTCCCTTAGCCATATCATCTTTCACACAATCCATCCATCGTTTCTTAGGTCTTCCTCTCCCCTTGTAACTATCCACATTCCTCTCTATCAGTCGTCGTATCTGTATTCACTCCCTTAGCCATATCATCTTTCACACAATCCATCCATCGTTTCTTAGGCCTTCCTCTCCCCTTGTAACCATCCACATTCCTCTCTATCAGCCGTCATATCTGTATTCACTCCCTTAGCCATATCATCTTTCACACAATCCATCCATCGTTGCTTAGGTCTTCCTCTCCCCTTGTAACCATCCACATTCTTCTCTATCAGCCGTCATATCTGTATTCACTCCCTTATCCATATCATCTTCCACACAATCCATCCATCGTTTCTTAGGTCTTCCTCTCCCCTTGTAGCCATCCACATTCCTCTCTACCACAACAAATGTTAAAACAGTATTTGATAATGACTAAATAAATATTAAAAACCTCAGACGCGAGTTATTTTTGCTTGAAACCGTTAATAGTACAGTAATTTCGCAAAACAAGTTTTTCTGGTTGAGGTATAAACAGAACATCGAGATTAATCTAGGTCCTACGCCAATTAATTAGTAAGTTCTTAACTATAGCCTTAAGGACTTAGGGCACATAAAATTTGCTTTAGTCCTCGACTTCAACCCCGTGCTAACTCTCTGATGATGGAGCCGAATGACGGTCGAGGGAACTCCTCAACGATTTACAGCAAGTACCTAGTGTTTGGGCTTGATTAATTCATATTGATGAGAACTTTACACCAAGATGTTGAGACTGTCAAGTTAGATATCTGATTAAAGTTAAAAAAAAAAACTTTCTTTGTAATTATATTTTGATCAGATCTTAGATTAACTTCAGTAATATAATGCTTCATTATAACTGAGTAAGAATTTTACATATTATTTATCGACTAAAATTATGGATCACACGCAGGCGAAGCAGTGGATGAAAGCTAGTCAACTAAAAAGCCTATAACTACCCTGAAATTAAATTTTAAACAAAAATCTATATCTACACATCTATTTCAATACAGATAAGTAAAATTGAGGTGTCTGTTTATTATTCTAAAACAACAACTAAATCCATATGAAAATATGCACGGTACAGACATAAAAAAAAACAATTTAAAAAAAAATTATCTGCCCGTCTGACTGCTAGTTTGTTCCGGGTAAACTCCTATATTCCCCCATAATAACCTAGTCCCAAACTGAACAGTCCGCTGATTATCTAATACGCCGTCGAAACTCAAGCAAATATTCCTCTATTGTAATCTAAAGTTAAAATTACACACATATGCTCACGCCTTTATTCCCCAAGGGGGTAGGCAGAGGTGTTGTAATCACAACACCCACTTTTCACCGAAGATGATTAAGTGCCAACGTAACAGATGGTGAGTCCATCGCCGTCTCAGACACTTTACATACGTCATTGAATTACTTCTCAGAAATATGCAGGTTTCCTCACGATGTTTTCCTTCACCGTAAAGCACGTGGTGTGAAATCACTGCACATAAGTTTTGTTGAAAAACTAATTGATACAGGCCCCGCTGGGATTCGAACTTGCGTCGCTTGCGTAGCAGGCGACTGCTCAAACCTCAAGGCCATCACGGCTCTTTCAAGGGATGAAACAAATTACAAAAATAAAATTCGGCAAATATTGTTTCGGTAGCGCGAGCGATTGCCTCGTGTTGCAAGCGTCCAAAGACAACGGTAACCGCTTACTATGAGGCACATTTCTCTTAACCGTAGACTTTTCTATTCCCCAAGGTCACTTACAACACAAACATTGTTATAATACGAGAAATACACATCTTTGTACATCGAATACGCAACATATGGACACCGATATACTTTTAAAACGTTACGCAAACGGATAAACTCACTTATTTTTCTATTGGACTTCACATAATCCACCATCCGTTTCACAGATCTGGACGCCATTTTATTTAAGAAAAAAAAATTACACTGTCAATAAAAAATTTTTGGATTTAAACTTTTTTTAATACGCTATTTGAACAACACACATTATACGTTTCGTAAATCGTTCGGCGCCGGCGGCTGCGCGGGAGTGACTGGCCAACTGAACCAAACTATGTGAAATTGGTATATTTTTTTTTATAAACAATCATTTCTACCGAGTTTTCGTAAGCGCTTGCAACTCTGTAGAATTATGCCGACCGATAGACTGGAAAATAGAGACAAATCTTTGTTCAGGAACGTTGTTATGTAATCTTATAGTTTGTATGAGGATAATAATAAGAATTATTACACCGCGAATTTTCAAACACGAAATACACAAGGCACGCCGTCTCACCTGGAAATTCCTTTCATCCTCATCCTCATCAAACTAACATCAACTACTTATATAAGTATATATATTATAATATAATCACACTTGGCTAACGCCAGCAATTCTACCCCCTAAAATGGGAGATCATATTATGATCATCACCTCCCTGGCCTTATCCCATACATTATTGGGGGTCGGCACTTGATTCAACCCGATCATTTGATTTTTATACGAAGCGACTGCCATCTGACCTTCGCAACCCCTTTAACGAGGAAAATCTGTGATCTGGGTTAAACCAGTTGTCAGACTATTTTAGGCCTCCGACTGACCTGTAACGACCAACTTCCAAACTCCGGGCATTTTATTGTGAATTTCTTTACGAAAAAAATCTAATATAATTTTTTTACCCGACCCGGGAATCGAAAACTCGTGATCGGTAGGCGAAGTTACTAACCACTATACCAACGAGGCAGTTATGCATGTATTTATGTAAGTATGAGGATTTAGCGTTTTTGAATCGCACGACTGGAACCACATACCTAAATAGCCCCCGACCAAAAAAGAGAAGTTTTATAACTCTGCCGTCATGAGTTATAAGCGCTGACAGTGAATATGCAGTAACAATATTTTGCATCATGTACTTATGGACTCGTAGAAATACATGAGCAGCAAACCATAGGCTAATCTCGAGGCTTATTCCCAGTCATCTACAGAACCCATTTCACCGAACATGTCAGATGGTGAGTCCATCGCCGTCTCAGGCACTATACATACGTCTTTGAGTTACTTCCCCAGAGTCCTATATATACACACATATGCTCACGCCTGTATTCCCCGAAGGAGCAGGCAGAGGTGTTGTAATCACAACACCCACTTTTCACCGAAGATGATTATGTGCCAACGTGACAGATGGTGACTCCATCGCCGACTCAGACACTTTACATACGTCTTTGAATCACTTCTCAGAAATATGCAAGTTTCATCACATAGTTTATCTTCACCGTAAAATACGTGGTGTGAAATCACTGTACATAAGTTTTTTAGAAAAACCTATTGGTACAGGCCCCGCTGGGATAAGAACTTGCGTCGCTTGCGTAGTAGGCGACTGCTCAAGCCTCAAGACCACCACGGCTCTTGACGACGATGTTTTCCTTCACCGTAAAGCACATGGTATGCAATCACTGCACATAAGTTTTTAGAAAAACTCATTAGTACAGGCCCCGCTGTTATAAAATAACTTACTTTGAATATAAAACTAAAAGTATATAAATGTTTTTTAATCCAACATAAACAGATTGTAGAATCGACCCAAATCCAGTTTTTTACCCTAGTCTGTCACAGTTTCTTCGACATTGTCTTAATTTAGTAGTTTTTATGAAATAGAGGACAGAATGTCTTGCTGAAAATACTTAAGTCAATTAAATTAATACCTTTGAAGGTTAAATATTGCGATTTGAACCGCGAATTGATCTGTAAATATAATTTGCCTAGGTGTTACCTTGATAGCGCGCTGTGTTTATTTATCCCGTGGGATTGGAATATTAAACCGAGGAAAAATTCATTCATATTCTCTGTCATATGTGTGTTTGTTAGACTAGTTTAGTTTTTAAGTATGTAATCAGTTTTAATGTTATTTTTCCTAATGATATATCACACCCGCTTCTATGTTTGTCCTGTATTGTAAGGTAGACTGGCAGAAAATGTTTTAGCATTAAGTCCATCTGTGTACTTTGTGCATAAAGTTTTTAAATAAAATAAATCTAATATATAAAATTCTCGTGTCACAGTTTTCGTTGCCATACTCCTCCGAAACGTTTGACCGATTTTGATGAATTTTTTTTTTTGTGCTTATCCGGTATCTATGAGAATCGGCCAACATCTATTTTTCATCCCCCTAAATTTTAGGGGTAGTTCACCCCAAAAAAAAAAATGGCAATACAACGTTTGCCGGGCACAGCTAGTGAATAAATGGAAATCGAAAAAAATCTAGTTTTTTAAGGGGTAGGAAGAGGCAGGGTATACAATAAGTAGGGTATGTAGGTAGGCTAATTACATACCAATGTGGCTGTACATATGTATTTGTATACACACACACACGACAGGAGTGTATTCAAAAAAATATACGCTCACACCATCCCAGAAGGGTCCCCGAAGGGGTAAGCAGAGGTGTTGTGACACGCCCCTGGGAAGAGGTGTACACACTTAAAATCCATTTCCCCATACATACATACATATGCTCACGCCTGTATTCCCCGAAGGGGTAAACAGAGGGGTTGTTATCACAACACCCACTTTTCACCGCATTAGATCAAGTGCCAACGTGACAGATGGTGAGTCTACCGCCGTCTCAGACACTATACGTTCCATCCATTTCCCCAGTTATGTTTAAGTCCCATGTAATAGAAGACGAGCCTATTGCCATTAACCGGGCACTGATCCAGACTCCGGGCTGATATTGGGATAGTACATAATGAAAGATACCCAATAACACTCTAAAAAATACATAATAAATAGGGATTTACTATTGTAACGATTAATTTGATCAATTAAATGATGCAACGGTAATTTGTGTTGTTCTCGGTAAAAGTGACTTTCAAAACCCGGCTGGTAAAAAAAATATGCCCACGCCATCCCAGAAGGGTCCCCGACGGGGTAAGCAGAGGTGTTGCAACAACAACACTCACATTTCACCGAATATGATTAAGTGCCAACGTGACAGATGGTGAGTCCATCGCCGTCTCAGCCACTATACATACGTGTTTGAATTACTTCTCAGACATACGCAGGTTCAGAACCTACCCGGCTGGTAACATATATTTAATGGTAAACTATTTCAAAAATACCTACAGATTAATAAATTTTTAAATTCACACACAAACTTTTACGAAGTCGGTTAAAAATAGCTATATAATATATACGTCATCGGGACATGTTAATAGGATTCGGCGAAATTTATCCTATTCATTAACAAATGACAAATTCTGTTTAACGACGTCAGAGTAGACTTCGTATCTATACATACAAACAGATAAATACATACATATATGTATGTATACATACAGATATGATTAATTGAAGTGTCTGTGTGTAACAGCTGGATATTTAAACGATTTTTTTCTGTGTAGGGGGTTTCAGGGGCTAAAAATAGATCTAGCTAGGTTTCATTTTAGGAAAACATCGTTTTGACCATGTTTTCAGGTACTGACAAACTCATACAATATCATTACAATACGACAGCAAATTTGGCCGACATCTGTCAAGTTATGGTAGCTCAGACGTGAGGCTTCCAGCTTACGGGGCGATAACGAAACTAGAGTACCACGGGACGAGACTGACGGTCACCGGATCAGTTTTTTCTTTTATTTTTCAGCATGAGAAAACGATACCGACAAATAATTTAGCAAGTTTTGATTAAATTGTGAACATTTTATAATCAAACGCACAGAAAGTCCTATTCGTACACTATCAAACTAACAGTTCTTCAAACCGGTTAACATGTATTGACCTACAATGGAAAGGTACCGTAAAGGTAGGTAAGGCTATGGACCAAAATTATGTAAATTTCTCTACCTTATAAAGTGTGGAATCTTAGCGAAGATAATAGAATTGCTACTAGGTATATCCAGTGACGTGAATAGGGCGGTGCCACTGATGCCCAGATATAGAGGTCATATATATAGGAGCCGTGGTGGCCTTGAGGTTTGAGCAGTCGCCTACTACACAAGCGACGTAAGTTCGAATCCCAGCGGGGCCTGTACCAATGAGTTTTTCTAAAAACTTATGTACAATGATTTCACACCCCCCAGAGACCTATACATACATACATATGCTCACGCCTGTATTCCCCGAAGGGGTAGGCAGAGGTGTTGTAATAACAACACCCACTTTTCACCGAAGATGATTAAGTGCCAACGTGACAGACGGTGGGTCCATCGCCGTCTCAGACACTTTACATACTTCATTGAATTATTTCTCAGACATATGCAGGTTTCCTAATGATATTTTCCTTCACCGTAAAGCACTTGGTGTGAAATCACTGTACATAAGATATTTAGAAATACTCATTGGTACAGGCCCCGCTGGGATTGGAACTTGCGTCGCTTGCGTAGCAGGCGACTGCTCAAACATCAAGGCCACAACGGCTCTTAATATATTTGTTCATGGGTAAACAAATTATGTGTTATTGTGACCATATTTGTTTAGTGAGCAATTGATGGCCTTACTGTTTCCACATATAGAAGGTCGCTGTGTATTGTTTAAATTTACGAACACTAAACTTACTGAACAGATAATTCTTAATCACATTTTAACTTACATTATATTATTCAAAATATTCTTTTAATGTGTTAAGGGTAGAGATAAGCTGTGAATTTGGAACTAGCCTGTACTCACATATAAAAAATATATCTGTCTGTTTGATCCGGCTGATCACAAAAACCATGGAATCGTTTTGAAATATTAAATTATATACAGATAAATTTAAGTGTCTGTTTGTAATTCTAAATGAACAGCTTGACACTAAATGCACATGAAAAAATGACGTAGTTAAATAAAAGAAATCTCTCTGTCTGTTTGTTCCGGCTAATCTGCAAAACGGCTGGGCCAATTTTAACGAGATGCTTTCACCAGATAGCTGATGTCACAAGAAGTAATTTAGGCTACTTTTATTTAAAAAAAACGTGTTCCGCGGGAATATCAAATTAAATCTTACCGCGGGCACAGAAAATAAAGATAAATATGCTGACGTTATCCCTGAAGGGTCCCCGATAGGGTAAGCAGAGGTGTTGTAATAACAACACCCACTTTTCACTTCACAATATGATTAAGTGCCAACGTGACAGATGGTGAGTCCATTGCCGTCTCAGTCACTATACGAGTTTCCTCACGATGTTTTCCTTCACCGTAAAGCACGTGGTGCGAAATCACTGCACATAAGTTTTTTTTATAATCTCATTGGTATAGACCCCGCTGGGATTCGAACTTGCGTCGCTTGCGTAGCATTAGCGAAGATAACAGAATTCCTACTAGATATATCCAGTGACGTGAATAGGGCGGTGCCACTGATGCCCAGGTATAGAGGTCATATATATAGGAGCCGTGGTGGCCTTGAGGTTTGAGCGACGCAAGTTCGAATCCCAGCGGGGTCTGTACCGATGAGTTGTTCTTAAAAACTTATGTACAGTAATTTCACACCACGTGCTTTACGGTGAAGGAAAACATCGTGAGGAAACCTGCATATTTCTGAGAAGTAATCCAATGACGTATGTAAAGTGTCTGAGACGGCGATGAACACACCATCTGTCACGTTGGCATTTAATCATCTTGTGTGAAAAGTGGGTGTTGTGATAACACCTCTGCCTAACCTTCGGGGAATACAGGCGTGAGCATATGTATGTATGTACAATATCAAAGAAGCCACTTCTGAGAATTATTTCAACGTCCGTCGAAGATGACTTATACGGATAGAAGAATTTGCAGACAAAATATAAATATGACAAATTTGTGCAAATATGGTGTTTCCCGACAAACAATAATAAGCAAATAGCGATGTTTGTGTTAACATCTATACATATATTCGGAATTACAAAAAGACACTTATTTTTTTTTATCTGTATATATTAACTAGCTGTGACCCGCGTAGATTTAGTTTTATATAATATATCGATTTAGTAGCTCCTGTCACAGTTGCTATTGCGCATATCATTCGATCAGCGAAGTTAAGCAACCCTAACCCTTGCCAGTAATTGGATGGGTAGCCGCCCGAGTTCCCTCCGTGCCTCGCAGAGCACTTTAAGCCGTCGGTCCCGGTTGACAATTTATCATCTTTGGCAATCGTTACAGGTCAGTCGGAGGCCAAAAATAGTCTGACAACTGGTTTAACCCACATCACAGATTTTCCTCGTTAAAGGGGTTGCGAAGGTCAGATGGCAGTAGCTTCGTTTAAAAATCAGGTGATCAGCCACATCGGGTTGAATCAAGTGCCGACCCCAACAATGTATGGGATAAGGCCAGGGAGATGATGATAATATATCGATTTAAAATTGTCAGTTTCATACAAACTTCCATCCCCTATTTTATCCCCTTGGGTGTAGAATTAATCAAAATCCTTTGTTATCGGATGCCTACGTCATAACATGTACTTGCATGCCAAATGTCAGCCCGATCCGTCCAGTGGTTTGGGCTGTGCGTTGATAGATCACTATATCAGTCAGTCACCTTTGAGTAATATATATACACAGAAGATAATTGCTGAATTCTAAAAGCAACCTTCCGAACCCGGCGGTAGCATGTATAATCTATACATCTATACAGATAAAAATAATTTAAGTGTCTGTTTGTAATTCCCAAATAACAGCTTTTCACTAAATGTATATGAAAGTATATAGGGTACGTACTGAAATTAAGAAAAAATCTATTTTTTTTATATATTCTCTGTTTATCCGATTTTGACGGGACTTTCACAGCTAGCAAATTTTACATGGAGTAACTAAAGACAACTTTTTAATTAAAAAAATACATAACGTTTTCGCGGATCACCCATGAAATTAGCTCTACACGGGTAAAACCGCGGGGCAAAGCTAGTCCTGTATAATTATGTCATTCTGTCAATTTGAAAGTACTTGGTTAAAAGTGTAATCGAATAAATTAATAACGAATTTGAATTTGAAGTCACACTTGAAATTATAAGTGCCTGCAAGTTATTTAAGAGCCATATTACCTTGTTTGGGCGAATTGGATTACTTTGTGTTAAGGCCATTGGAAAACGTTTTATATTTACATATACATACATATGCTCACGCCTGTACTCCCCGAAGGGGTAGGCAGAGGTGTTGTAATAGCAACACACAATTTTCACCGAAGATGATTAAGTGCCAACGTGACACTTTACATACGTCATTGAATTACTTCTCAGAAATATGCCAGTTTCCTCACGATGTTTTCCTTCACCGTAAAGCACGTGGTGTGAAATTACTGTACATAAGGTTTTTTAAAAAAACTCATTGGTACAGGCCCCGCTGTGATTCGAACTTGCGTCGCTTGCGTAGCAGGCGACTGCTCAAACCTCAATGCCACCACGGCTCTCTCGTCTTATATTTGACAGTACTTTAACCAACTTCAAAAAAAAGGGGGTTTTCTAATCGACTGTGTGTTATGTCAGTCTGAAGGTAAGCTACTGCAGCCTGAGGTATTGGGCTCGATTACCGGGTCGGGCAACGTGTTGTTGGGTTTTCCATCTGTAATATTCAGGATGTGGCTGATCACCTGATTTTTATACGAAGCGACTGCCATCTGACCTTCGCAACCCCTTTAACGAGGAAAAGCTGTGATCTGGGGTAAACCAGTTGTCAGACTATAGGCCTCCGACTGACCTGTAACGATTGCCAAAGATGATAAATTGGCAACCGGGACCGACAGCTTAACGTGCTCTCCGAGGCACGGAGGGAACTCGGGCGGTCACCCATCCAATTACTGGCTAGGCCTAGGGTTGCTTAACTTCGCTGATCGAATGATATGCGCAATAGCAACTGTGCCACGAGCTCCACGTTGGCATATGTATATATCCATATATATTAATGTTGAAAAAATTTAGAAGAAATTCCCACCGGCACATCTGGACTCGAACCAGAGTATTCTAGTTTCGTTATCGCCCCACAGACTTGAAGCTTCACGTCTGAGCTACCATAACTTGACAGATTCCGGCGAAATTTACTTTCGTATAAGTAATCTTATATTGATTTTTTCAGTGCCTGAAAACATAGTCAAAACGATGTTTTCTGGAGATGAAACCCAGCTATATATTTTTTTTGCCCCTGAAACCTCTTACATACAACATTTCATGACAATCATTGGATCAATATTCTATATGTATACACTAGCGGACCTCATGCGGTTTCGCCCGCGTAGTTCCCGTTCCCGTGGGAGTACGGGGATAAAATAGTCCAGTAGTTTTTGAGTCTATTCATTACAACCAATCAAAGTTTTCCTCTCTATAATATTAGTGTAGATATAGGTAGGTATATACAAGAATAGATAGGCCCTCTATTACGAAATGTGGGTGTACTATGAGTACAATTTTGAAACTACCGGGCATACAGGCATGAAGTTTATGTATGAATGTAAATGATATTTGTTTCAAATAAGAGTGTGACCGCGTTGATGTCTAATATAGGAGATATATTATCGCTTACAATTTCGATGTTATCAACTCGCCGACCGACTTCGCACTTCGCACGATTTATTTAACTTATCCATACAGATAAATAAAACTGAACTGTCTGTTTGTAACTCCAAATTAACAGTTTTTCACTAAATATGAAACTATGCTAAAAAACTATTCATTAGTAACATTTTAACAATGTTTTCTATGTCTATCTGTTCCGCCTTATCTACGAAACGGCTAGACTGATTTTAACGGGACTTACACTGGCAGATAGCTAACGTATCAAGGAGTAACTACTTATATTTGAAAAAGGCTCCCGTGGGCCACTGTTGACATTAAGTCTACGCGGGTAAAATACATTAAATAAGAATGTGTTATAGCTTTAAAATTTACCCTAAACTATGATGAATAGTACATTTAAATCTATTGTGTAATCCTTTAGACATACGTACATACATATGCTCACGCCTGTATTCCCCGAAGGGGTAGGCAGAGGTGTTGCAATCACACCACCCAATTTTCACCGAAGATGATTAACTGCCAACGTGACAGAGGGCGAGTCCATCGCCGTCTCAGACACTTTACATACGTCATTGAATTACTTCTCAGAAATATGCAGGTTTCCTCACGATGATTTCCTTCACCGTAAAACACGTGGTGTGAAATCACTGCACATAAGTTTTTAAAAAAACTCATTGGTACAAGCCCCGCTGGGATTCGAACTTGCGTGGAGCTTGCTATGGAGCAATCCTTGTAACATTAGACGTGTTTAAAACTGGTATTATGTAAACCCTTCGTACATAAATACCAGAGTGACGACATTGCAAATACCCGCTTAGAGTGTTTCTCGTCATATACTATGTAATATGTTTCGCAAACACATACGCCCGCAGCGTTCGAGGAAGTTTTGAAATTTACAAAATATTCAATTCGACACTTATTCAAAACGAAATATCTTTATTTACTAGTATTCTTCCGCGGTTTTACCTGTATAGGATGATTATTCATCCTATACAGGTTTTGAATTTTGAAAATTAGTTTTTCAATGTCAGTACCGTATACGCTCTCTTGCATTAAGTAAAAAGCTTTGGAATTACAAACAAACACGTCAATTTTATTTTTTTAAATGATTTTATTGAGTTAAATGGCCAGGAATGAGAAGGTCTGGACCTTCTTGCTTCTCACAATACATTTAACAATTACTCTTTGTAACATCTTCTATCTGGCAGCGAAACCCGAAATAAACAGACAGACTGAAAGACAGAAAAAATATTAGATTTTTTTTATGTGAGTTTTAAGACCTAAGAAACGATGGATGGATTGTGTGAAAGATGATATGGCTAAAATAGGAGTGAATACAGATATGACGGCTGATAGAGAGCAATGGAAGAGAAGAACACATTGCGCCGACCACAAATAACATGGGAAAAGGGCAGGAGGATGATGAGTATGGTATAAGCTGTAAATTTGGAACTACAAACAACAAACTCTTCAATTATATTTATCTATATAGATAAAGCTGTATAATATTTATTTTAAAGTGTAATTACTGAGTTACTTGCCTGTTCTTGTCAGTAAAAGCAACCTTCCGAACCTGGCGGTAGCATGTATAATACTGTATGATTATGTCATTCTGACGATTTGAAAGTACTTTGCTATAAGTCTAAATTAATAAAGATATTTTTGGGTTTTAGTTTGTTTAGAAGTCAAATTATAATTTGGTTTCGGTAGCCATCCTCTTTGTTTAATAGGGACTGCGGGAACTGGGGCCTTACCATAATCTCATATTGCCATGATAGTTTAACTCTCATTATGAGACAGAAAAAAAAAGGCCGCCTGCTACGCAAGCGACGCAAGTTCGAATCCCAGCGGGGCCTGTACCAATGAGTTTTCTAAAAATCTTAAATAGGTACAGTGATTTCACACCACTTGCTTTACGGTGAAGGAAAACATCGTGAGGAATACTGCATATGTCTGAGAAGTAATTCAAAGACGTATGTAAAGTGTCTGAGATGGCGATAGACTCACCATCTGTCACGTTGACACTTATATGAAAAGTGCGTGTTGTGATAACAACACCTCTGCCTACCCCTTCGGGGAATACAGGCGTGAGTATATGTATGTATGTATGAGACAGATATATATATGACGTGTATAAGTCTGTCACTGTCGCACAGCTGAATTAACATGGCAATAAGAAATCATGGTTGGGCCCTGTTCTAGGCAGTTATAGCTTCTGTATTATAAAACTAAACAGGAATTTAAACAAGGCATACGTGCTATGAATAAGCCCGACGAGGCTGAGTCAATAGCATCGTGAGACAGGTTCGAGGAACAAGTATTATTGCATAAATTATATACATATTATTGCTTCTAGCCGTTTTGTATCTCTTACCTGCTTCAGAGGATCTAGTATTATAATATCAATACAATATTTGCTAATATTATAAAGATCAGAGCCGTATTGAAATAAATCTTTATCTATACATCTATACAGATAAATAAAATTAAATTTAAGTGTCTGTTTATAATTCCTAGATAACAGCTCTAAATGTATATGAAAGTATGCACGGTAATGACATTGAAAAAAAAATACTAAATTGTAAAATATTTTTTTTCTGTAAAGAGTAATTACTGAGTTTCTTGCCAGGTTCTTTTCAGTAAAAGCAACCTTCCGAACCTGGCGGTATCATGTATAATACTGTATAATTATGTCATTATGACGATTTGAAAGTACTTTGTTAAAGGTCTAATTAAATAAAGATATTTTGAATTGAATTGAATTGTTAGACAACGAAAAGCGCTTGGGCGTACGTAGTTAATCTAATCTAATATTAAAGGCTACAGTTTATGAGTTAGTGAGGTTCTAGGGGGTAATTTCTGGAATTACGGAACTGATTTTGAAAATTCTTTGACCGATAGAAAGCATATATATATTAACCCAAAAAACCGCAATACTTTTTCGTAGTAGTTGAGTTATATGCGGATGAAACCGCGAAGCTCAGCTAGTTGGTTATTATATAATTAGTTTAAACCTACTTATATTCTTGTTACATTAGCTAATATGATAATTAATTATTACAATCTATTAATTCTTGTTAATAATCTATAATATATTTCACCGACGATGATTAAGTGCCAACGTGACAGACGGTGGACCGTCTCACGCACTATACATACGTCTTTGTATTACTTGTGTTCTTAAGCCGTGATAGCTTTGGGATTAGAGCAGTCGCCTGCTACGCAAGCGACGCAAGTTCGAATCCCAGCAGGACCTGTACCAATGAGATTTCTAAAAACTTATGTGCAGTTATTTCACACCACATGCTTTACGGCGAAGGAAAACATTGCGAGGAAACCTTCATATGTCTGAGACGGCGATGGACTCACCTTCTGTCACGTTAGCACTTAATCATGTTCGGTGAAATGTGGGTGTTGTTGTTATAGCAATTTTTTTGAATTACTTCTCAGACATATGCAGGTTTCCTGACGATGTTTTCCTTCACCGTAAAGCACGTGGTGCGAAATCACTGCACATAAGTTCTTAGAAAACCTCATTGGTACAGGCCCCGCTGGGATTCGAACTTGCGTCGCTTGCGTAGCAGGCGACTGCTCAAACCCCAAGGCCACCACGGCTCTTTATTATTATAAAAGGTCACAACAAACAATTAAACCCATAATGGTCATAGGAATTCGGATATTCCTTCCGTATTGAGATGTAAATGCTACAATAATTATATTTCGGGGTTGGAACTGCTTACGCGGAAGTTATCAAGAAACTTCGCAAGGCCCTCAACTTCAGGTATACGACCTTTAAGATCAATCGAGATATATTTAAAAAAATCAAGATTTCGAGGTTAACGGAAACTTTTTTGTATTTCTCACTCATTAATATCTATATATATGTATACACTAGCTGTGCCCCGCGGTGTCACCCGCGTTAGCATACCCTAAGTTTTTTATTAAAAGCCTAAACTTTCATCCCCTATTTTATCCCCTTGGATTAATCAAAATCCTTTGTTATCGGATGCCTACGTCATATCATCTGCCTGCATGCCAAATGTCAGCCCGATCCGTCCAGTGGTTTGGGCTGTGCGTTGATAGATCACTACGTCAGTCAGTCAGTCACCTTTGAGTTATATATATATATATATATATATATATATATATATATATATATATATATTTCACTAGATATAAATGAAATTGATTTTTTCTGCCGCATTTAACCACATTTTCTTCTCGATTGCGTCTTTTTCTGAGAATTCCTAACCATTCGCATAATTACCCAGTATATATATTATTAGCGAACGTCACGCAGTATCTCCCGCGTAATTCCCGTTCCCGTGGGAGTACGGGGATAAAATAAAGCCTATGTTACTCGCTGATAATGTAGCTATCCAATGCAGAAATATTTTTCATGATCGGTCCAGTACTTTTTGAGCCAATTCGTTACAAACATACATATAAATCTTTCCTCTTTACAATATTAAGAATAGATAAGAATAGATTCAAAAGCTTATTTTTTTCCTCATGACGTTTTCCTTCACCGTAAAGCACGTGGTGTGAAATCACTGAACATAAGTTATTTTTCAGATTTCGAACTCGCGTCGCTTGCGTAGCAGGCGACTGCTCAAACCCCAAGGCCCCCACGGCTTATTGTAATTGTTGTTATTATAAAACATAAGTTTACCTCAATGGAGTTATCCTCGAGGAGACCTCGCAGCCAATTGTCTTTGAACTGCGAGGTAACAAGTTGGAATACGGTTCACGGTCGCTCTGTACCAACATCGCGACACTACTTGTTGAAATTATTTATTGTAAAATTACTATGCTGCTTCATTCACTAAATGTAAAGTTCATCTATACAGATAAATACAATTTAAAGGTGTTGTAATCACAACACCCCTTTTCACCGAAGATGATTAAATGCCAACTTGACAGATGGTGAGTCCATCGCCGTCTCAGGCACTATACATACGTCTTTGAATTACTTCTCAGACATATGCAGGTTTCCTCACGATGTTTCCCTTCACCGTAAAGCACGTGGTGTGAAATCACTGTACCTAAGTTTTTTTTAGAAAAACTCAATGGTACAGACCCCGGTGGGATTCGAACTTGCGTCGCTTGCGTAGCAGGCGACTGCTCAAACCTCAAGGCCACCACGGCTCTATTACAACTATTGGGAATTATTATAGGAAATATGTGATTCTTGTGACCTCAATAAACCCGATTTTATATATACAGATAAATAAAACTGTTTGTAATTCCAAAATTACACTTTTAAAAAGAAAGAACTACTTTTAAAATTTGTCTCTGTCTGTCTGTATGTTCCGGCTAATCTCCCAAACGGCTGAACCGATTTGAACGGGACTTCCACTGGCGCTAATGTTACAAGGAGTAACTATAAAAGGCTACTATTAATTAAAAAAAAATTAGGTGCCCGCGGGCCACCCGTAAAATTAAGTCTACGCGTGTGAAACTGCGGGCCACAGCTAGTATATAATAAAATCATATTTCATGTGAATAAATATTATTTCTATTTCTCTGTCATAAACTTTATTTTTCTCTTATTGATTTGCAAAAAGTCATTGAAAAATTTTACACTATTTCACCTATTTATATTCAAGTCCTCATCAATACAAATTCCAGCCCAATTACTTGCTGTAATCCTGAGCGAACGTACAGTCGAATTGACAACCTCCTTTTTTAGTAGTCGGCTAAAACCACAGGATCGAGCAAGTGTCAGTTAACTTCGCATGCATAGGCCATAAAGGCCGTTAAGTTAAGCTTAAAATAGCAATGTACTTACACCATTTCCTTAGGAATGCGCTTGTCAACTTTGCGCACAACTTGTCACGTCCCTGCATTTTTGTATGGTATTAAGTTAAACTTCACAAACACAAATCCATCACAAACACACACAACACTGTTTCAAAGCTGTATTTAGCAGGCATCCATTTATATGTTCGTTTCGAGACAGCGACACGTTCGTGCTGCGCGACTGTCGACCGGCGACTGAGATGACGCTTATCGACTCCGGCGCAACTGCAAGGAAAAATTTTAAAGCTTAATGCACATGGAACTACTGCCTTATAAATAATGATATCTATACAGTGCCCCCTATCACTGGTTTGCCACCGATTTCTTAATCTGTACTCTCTAGCGTCTCCGCTGAATATTAGTATGAGATATTGTGCAGCGACTCCCAGCGGTGACGTGAACAACGAAAATATCTCATACAAATATTGAGTGACGCTAGCGAGTATAGATTACGGAAACGGTGGTAAACCCGTGATAGGGGTACAGATAAATTCAAATTCAAGAATATCTTTATTCGATTAGACTTTTTACAAAGTACTTTCAAATCGTCAGGAAGACACGATTACATAGGATTATACATGCTACCGCCAGGTTCGGAAGGTTGCTTTTACTGAGAAGAACCTGGCAAGAAACTCATATAAAATTGTATGTAATTCTAAATTATCAGCTTATAAAAAAAACTAATCTATACATCTATAGAGTATACATATAAATAAAATTGAAGTGTCTGTTTGTAATTCCAAATAAACAGCTTATCACTCAACGCAAATGAAGGTTACAAAAAAAAATTCAATTATTTTTCTGTCTATCTGTTGTCCCGGGTAAACTTTGAAACGTCTGGATCGATTTCTACGAGATTTTCACTGACTGGTAGTTGATGTAACAAGGAGTAACTTGGCATACTTTTTTAAAAAATCCATCCGTTATATTAAGTTAAGGGGCACAGATAGTATATTGTAACGATTTGAAAGTACATTGTCTAATGAGATAATCATATTTCGAGCTAGATTGAGTAATTAGTTTAGTTAAACCATTCAAATCTCAGCATAACGACATGAAAGAAGTCACCTCGAACAGCTTCCATTCAGTAATTTCTAAGTCTCAGTGCCCTTCAAACCTTGGTTACGAAACCAACTGTTAATGCTGTCATTATGGAGGTCAAGGGGATGGCAAGCTATGATGGACTGGCTTATTGCTTCATTTACCCGAATACGACGATGTAAAGGAGGGTTATGCTCATCATCATCTCCCTAATCTTCTCCCACACATTGTGTAAGTTCAGTTTTGCAAGAATACACAATTTTCTATACGTTTCGATATATTTTGGGAGGATTTTAGGATAGGTAAAAACAGAGGACTCACTAATAAATAAAGTTCTTTAAAAACTTATGTGCAGTGATTTCAAACCAAGCGCTTTACGGTGTAGGAAAATATCGTGAAGAAACCTGCATATGCTGAGAAGTAATTCAAAGACTAGTATGTATAGTGCCTGAGACGGTGATGGACTCACCCTCTGTCACGTTGGCACTAAATCATATTCGGTGAAATGTGGGTGTTGTTACAACACCTCTGCTCCCCCCATTATATATACATGTTTGAATTACTTCTCAGACATATGCAGGTTTCCTCACGATGCTTTCCTTCACCGTAAAGCACGTGGTGTGAAATGACTGCACGTAAGTTTTTAGAAAAACCGAATCTTGCGCGCCTCGCTGGGATTCGAGCTTGCGTCGCATGCGTGGCAGGCGACTGCTCAAACCCCAAAGCCAACACCAACACACCTTTGTCGCCATCATCCAAGATGCTGACGTATTCGCAGATTCGCTGCCGTCGCTCAGATAGAGTTTGAGAAACTATTTTTGTAAATTGTGTCTATTATAATTTTCTTTTCTCTCACTTCCCCCTATAATGGTTGAGGAGGGCGATGGCTGGCAGTCTCGTCATACTTGTGAACAGGTGCTGCTAGTGGGGGCTGGTCATCTCAAGCTACACAATTATTCGTTGTTCTTAATTTTAGTTTAAAAAAAATTTTTATATCGACTTTTGTGCACTGGAACTATGTCCATGGGCTTATATATCTTTTTTATAATTAATATTGTATTACTCAAAACTGTAATTTTTTTTTAATAATAGAGTAATTACTGAGTTTCTTGTCAGGTTCTTCTCAGTAAAAGCAACCTTCCGAACCTGGCGGTAGCATGTATAATCCTATGTAATCGTGTCTTTCTGACGATTTGAAAGTACTTTGTAAAACGTCTAATCGAATAAAGATATTTTTGAGATATTTTTGACTTGAATTGAATTTTAATTGTATATATAAGCGCTTTGGCCATACCTGTAAGTTTATATATTCAAATTATAAATAAATAAACACGGTCCCTAAACGAAGTTAGTTGTTATAATATCCGGACAGACGTGTTGTAAATCAATGTAATGTTTCAATATCGTCAACCAACCAGTTTACGACACTTGAAAATTGAGAACCATTGCTTATAAAACTTGAAACTGAATACAGTCAAACACATAAGATATGTTTTTAATAAAAATAATATGCTCACACCATCCCAGAAAGGTCCCCAAAGGGGTAAGCAGAGGTTATAATACCTGCAACAACACCCACATTACACTGAATATGATCAAGTGCCAACGTGACAGAGGGTGAGTCTATCGCCCTCTCAGGCACTATATATTCGTCTTTGAATTATTTCTCAGACATATACAGGCTTCTTCACGATGTTTTCCCCCTCACCGTAAAGCATGTGGTGTGAAATAACTGAGTTTTGAGAAAAACTCATTGATGCAGACCGCTGGGATTCAAACTTGCGTAGCAGGCGACTGCTCAAACCCCGAGGCCAGCACGGCACTCTCTTTTTATTTACGTATTATTATGTGTCCTACTGCTGGGCAAAAGTTACGTTACGTATTACGCCTTACTCCTTGTAACTTTAGCAATCTGCCAGTGAAAGTGAATTTTTGTAGGAATTTTTTTTCTCTCAGTACCGTATAAACTTTTATAGTTTATTAAAAGCTGTTAATTTGAGATTACAAATAGACACTTCAATTGTATTTATCTGTATAGATGTATAGATAAATATTTCGTCACTTGACTGTACATAATAAAGCGAAGGTCATCATAAAATGCTAATCAGCAAAAAAAATCATTGATCATAAACATATTTCGCGAAACCCAAAATGACACATTATAATTACTGTTTATTATAATTATACACATAATTTATTGATTATTACATTATGACCACTATAATGAATCGTTAAATGATCTTCATCATCGCAAGGTGCGCTAATGATTTCTATAAATATGATTAATGATTCTATGTAAAACTATTTAGAAAGTGAGATTTGTAATAAACGTGAATTACCCCTGAATACTGATTTTGACAAAGTACTCTCCCAATATAAAATAAAAAATATATATGTTGACGCCATCCCAGAAGGGTCCCCGAAGGGGTAAGCAGAGATGTTGTAACAACAACACCCACATTTCACCGAATATGATTCAGTGCCAACGTGACAGAGGGTGAGTCCATCGCCGTCTCAGACACTATACATACGTCTTTGAATTACTTCTCAGACATATGCAATCGCTAATCCCAACATATATGAAACCATACTAGCTGTGCCCCGCGGTTTCACCCGCGCAGACTAATTCATGGGTACCAGTATTTCGACGATTCCGAGTATTGATGGATAAAGTAAGCCATGATACTCCTTGTAACATTAGCTATCTGCCAGTGAAAGTCACGTTAAAATCGGTTCATCCGTTTCAGAGATTACCCGGAACAAACAGACGGACAGACAGAGAGACGGCTAGTATGAAAATAAAAAAAAAAATTGTATATACTTTCTTAAGCATTTAGTGAAAAGATGTCAATCTGTATACATACCTACATAGATTATGTATACAGATAAATAAAATTGAAGTGTCTGTTTGTAGTTCCAAAACTACCACGGTACAGACATAGAAAAACCAATTTAATATTTTTTTATCTGTCCGTCCGTTTGTTCCGGCTAAAGACTTTCACGGGCTAATACTACGAGGAGTAACTTAGCCTAAGTACATACATATGCTCACGCCTGTATTCCCCGAAGGGGTAGGCAGAGGTGTTGTTATCACAACACACACTTTTCACCGAAGATGATTGAGTGCCAACGTGACAGATGGTGAGTCCATCGCCGTCTCAGACACTATACATATGTCTTTGAATTACTTCACAGTAATATGCAGGTTTCCTCACGATGTTTTCCTTCACCGTAAAGCACGTGGTGTGAAATCACTGTTACATAAGTTTCTTAAGAAAAACTCATTGGTACAGGCCCCGCTGGGATTCTAACTTCGCTTGCGACTGCTCAAACCTCAAGGCCACCACGGCTTAAATTAAAAATTATACACCCATAAAATTAAATCTACGCAAGTGATATTAAGAAGTAATATCATACAGAATTAAAGAAGTGTGTATCAAAATCGGTACAGTGCCCCAGCTACACTTGAATGAAATCCACTTGAAGTGAATAATTAACCTTGTTACATTATTAATAAGAGCGACAGTCCCTTGCAGTTGTTTCTCGGTTAAGGCGAGTTAATTGAGACCACTTTCACACCGTTATGTAATAACTTCATGTAGATTACGTAGGTCTGTTTGATACCGGATTTTATTTCTATAGAGTTTCAACTTATCCTCAAGGCTCCCACCCCGACCACCGCCAGCAGGTCCTCCGACCCCCTAGTCGCATCTTACGACAGGCAGGGGATACCATAGCCAAATTCTAAGACCCTGGCCATTGTGTGGGAGCAGTGGTGGCCTTGAGGTTTGAGCAGTCGCCTGCTACGCAAGCGACGCAAGGTCGAATCCCAGCGGGGTCTGTACCAATGAGTTTTTTAAAAAAACTTATGTACAGTGATTTCACACCACGTGCTTTACGGTGAAGGAAAACATCGTGAGAAAACCTGTATATTTCTGAGAAGCAATTCAATGACGTATGTAAAGTGGCTGAGACGGCGATGGACTCACCATGTGTCACGTTGGCACTTAATCGTCTTCGGTGAAAAGTGGGTGTTGTTATTACATCTCCTCTGCCTACTCCTTCGGTGAATACAGGCGTGAGCATATGTATGGCCATTATGTGGGGAGTTAGATTTGTATGGAATCAAAATATTCCCTATTTTAGATCCTACACAAATTTGCATCTACGTCAACACAGTGACTTGTCAAGAAAGTTTAAAAAAAAACTCGCACTAGGCACCCAATAGCCAGGGTCCAAGAATTTGGCTATGATATCCCCTGCCTGTCGTAAGAGGCGACTAAAAGGGGGCCGGAGGGCCTGCTGGCGGTGGTCGGGGTGGGAGCTTTGACCACTGAGCCGCGGGCTTGAGAAGGCTGGCAGTGCGATATGGCTCGCCCTGCCTTGCACAGCGAGGTCTCCAGGGACGGCGTTACAGCTGCTTCGGGGATGTGCCCCGGCAAAGTGTTGGGGGGGATACAGGTGCGATCTACCAGAGTACCCGGAGTCCCCACTGAGCACTGAGGATGGCCACCGGAGGGGTTTTAGGGTGGTAAAAATCCCACATACATCCCCCTAAGTACTAAGTGTATTTCGGTCACATATAAGTGATCTACGTCTTTAAAAAAGAGAAAAAAATCGAACCGGTGAACGTCAGGCTCGAACCGCGGTACTCTAAATTCGCTATCGCCACAAAAGCTGGCAGCCTCACTCTGAGCTACCGTATTTTGACAGATGTCGGCGAAATTTACTGTCGTATTGTAATGATATTTTATGAGTTTCAGAGTGCCTGAAAACATGGTCAAAGCGATGTTTTCCAAAAATGAAACCTACACACTAAATTTCATGAAAATCGTTGGAGCCGTTTCCAAGATATATATACATAATAGCTGTGCAAACATTGTATTGCCATATATTTTTTTGGGTTGGTCACCTTTATCATTTAGGGGTATGAAAAATAGACGTTGGCCGATTTTCAGACCTACCCGATCTGCACACAAAATTTCATACAAATCGGTCCAGCCGTTTCGGAGGAGTACGGTAACTAACATTGTGTCACGGAAACATGGTACATATGGTGATGGATCTCAAATATAAGTAAATTCATTGTTATTGATTATGATCTCAAATACAACATATTAAATAGGTTAGTTTACAAACAAAATATAATAAAACATAGGTAATGGAATTTATTAGTATTGTAAGAATAATTAAAACAGAAATTATATAATTAAATATATAAAAATACTAGCTGACCCGGCCACGCGTTGCTGTGGCTAAAGTTTTTGTTATAGTAAACAATCTAAGAGCAGCACCATCTATTGATTACTTACTCAACCCAGTCGAAAGGTATCGACATCTGTTAGAATCATTTGGAGTTAACAGATAATTGCGACTGTCAAATAATAACGGACAAATAATTAGCAATAAATTAAAATTGCGACTATAATTTGAGATTTAAACTATCCTATCTCTCAAGTTGGATCGAACTGCACATGGTGTGCGAATTTTATTATAATCGGTTAAGTCGTTTAGGAGTCCATTGAGGACAAACATTGTGACACGAGATTTATATATATTAGATAGGTACCTATAAGAAGTAGCCATATAATATAATAATATAAAATGTAAATATAATATACCAAATTTAAGCCCTCTCTCAAAAAATGTCTGTGCCCAACAGGGTCCATATTGCTAATTTATAGTGTTACCGCTCACTACCTGTAAGTGCTAAATTAAGAATATGTTTTAAAGCAATACATTGAAATTTTATGTATTAGACATACAAGAATTGGAGGGAGCTCGTGGCACAGTTGCTATTGCGCATATCATTCGATCAGCGAAATTAAGCAACCCTAAGCCTAGCCAGTAATTGGATGGGTGACCGCCCGAGTTCCCTCCGTGCCTCGGAGAGCACGTTAAACCGTCGGTCCCGGTTGCCAATTTATCATCTTTGGCAATCGTCAGTCGGAGGCCTAATATAGTCTGACAACTGGTTTAACCCAGATCACAGATTTTCCTCGTTAAAGGGGTTGCGAAGGTCAGATGGCAGTCGCTTCGTATAAAAATCAGGTGATCAGCCACATCGGGTTGAATCAAGTGCCGACCCCAACAATGTATGGGATAAGGCCAGGGAGATGATGAGACATACAAGAATTGCTCGTTTAAAGGAATTAAGTAATATTAAACACTGAGGAGATATTTTTATCATTTGACTCATTATAAAAATATTTCCAACCGATACCTATTGTCTCCACCTTTGTAAGGGACGGGTAAAGGGTCATCACAAAGAGACAAAGGGTTCATATGCAAATGTTTACGATGAGGTAAATCACACATAAATAATATTCTTTGTTTATTGATTCAACTTAAAATTCTTGTCACTTATCGACTGCTTCATCGTGCCCATAGAGGCAGGTAACGTAACATTTTTATACATATATACATACATATGCTCACGCCTGTATTCCCCGAAGGGGTAGGCAGAGGTGTTGTGATAACAACACTTTTCACACAAGATGATTAGGTGTCAACGTGACAGATGCTGAGTCCATCGCCGTTTCAGACACTTTACATACGTCATTGAATTACTTCTCAGAAATATGCAGGTTTCCTCACGATGTTTTCCTTCACCGTAAAGCACGTGGTGTGAAATCACTATACCTACATAAGATTTTTTTTTTTAGAAAAACTCATTGTTACAGACCCCGTTGGGATTCGAACTTGCGTCGCTTGCGTAGCAGGCGACTGCTCAAACCTCAAGGCCACCACGGTTCTTCATTTTTATATGAAAATGAAAAATATTTACTCAGTTTAAGCCCTGGTAAGGCACTTATGAACGTCGAGAATTTACCACCTATATTTATTACATATATAAGATTATACATGATACCGCCAGATTCGGAAGGTTGCTTTTACTGAGAAGAACCTTGCAAGAATCTCAGTACTTACGTAGAAATGCAAGCCCATGGACACAGTTCCAAAGCACAAATATGTCGATAATAGTAAAAATAATGTAAAAGTCTAGTAATTCTACTTACTTATATCCCAGCGGGGCCTGTACCAATGAGTTTTTCTAAAAAACTTATGTGCAGTTATTTCACACCACATGCTTTACGATGAAGGAAAACATCGTGAGGAAACCTGCATATGTCTGAGAAGTAATTCAATGACGTATGAATAGTGGCTGAGACGGTGATAGACTCACCCTCTGTCATGTTGGCACTCAATCATATTCGGTGAAATGTGGGTGGTGTTACAACACCTCTGCTTACCCCTTCGGGGACCCTTCTGGGATGGAGTGAGCATATTTTGTTTATATCTAAGTGGGAGAAGTGGAAAGCTGTTATTTCGGAATTACAAATAGACTTCAATTTAATTCATCTGTATATATGTATGTGCTTATAGTTAACAATAGAGTATATAGAGAGCCGTGGTGGCCTTGAGGTTTGAGCAGTCGCCTGCTACGCAAGCGACGCAAGTTCGAATCCCAGCGGGGCCTGTACCAATGAGTTCTTCTAAAAAACTTATGTACAGTGATTTCACACCACGTGCTTTACGGTGAAGGAAAACATCGTGAGGAAACCTGCATATGTCTGAGAAGTAATTCAAAGTCGTATGTAAAGTGTCTGAGACGGCGATGGACTCACCATCTGTCACGTTGGCACTTAATCTTCGGTGAAAAGTGTGTGTTGTGTTTACAACACCTTTGCCTACCCCTTCGGGGAATACAGGCGTGAGCATATGTATGTATGTATAGAGTATATTACACTGTATTTGAGACATAGTACAATAAGTGCATTATACTACTGTTAGTTTGTTTATTGTGGTGAAGATGTCCGTTCCGCACCAACGGTCGCGTTCCAAATCGGCCGTCATTGGTCCACATATTTTAGGGTACCGTTTTCTCGGTGACAAAACACCGACCTAATAGGTCAGTGGCCTTGACTTTCGTACTTAGCGGGTTTGGTCCTCGCTGTGGGCATGAACTTATATGATTTTTAACCGACTTCTAAAAATGAGGAGATTATCAATTCCATTGTATGTTTTTTTTTATTTGGTAAGTTCCAATGCAATTTGCTTCCCTAAAGATCTTCTACTGTATTAGAGATTTTAAACATGACATACATGTTTAAATTCTAAATTCTTAATAAGGGTAGATAAAGAAGAATACGAATACGAGCCGGGACTCGAACCCACGGACCTCAGCAAATCGTGCCGTTGCTCTTCCAACTGAGCTACTCGTGATCCTACGTCATGCGTCGAATTTTTCCTTCCCTTGTCCTCAGTAAGTGTCTTCGTGAGCCCCCAACCATTGGCGCCAGATTTCTACTTAGTATGTAAGCGAAAGAAGTATGTAAGGATCGTAGCATGTGGCAAACGGTAGTCTCTGCCTACCCCCATGGGATACAGATATGCATGTATTTCTACTTACCCGCTACAACTATTAATATACGTACGTTCGAGACGCTTCCAACGGCAAATTCTCCTTAATAATTGATTTTATGATACTTATCGTCGGAATAAATGTAATAAAGAAATTACGCAGCATTTTCCTTGGAGTCCGAAGCAGACTACACAGTCCGAAATATAGCATTGAGGAAGGTAGCTTTTGTTAAGAAGAACCCGGCAAGAAACTCAACAATTACTCTTTTAAAAAAAAATTATACAATGTTATTGGCTACAGTACTTATAGACCTGTCGGGCGCCCCATGCTCCGCTACAAGGATTCCTGTAAGCGTGATATAAAGAGCTTCGATGTGGATACAAGGAACTGGGAGACACACGCCAATGTAAGAACACAATGGCGCCGTGCATTATCATCTGGGATGTCAAAGCATGAAGAAGCCTGGCTCGACAGCATTAAGCAGAAAAGGCTTCGAATAACCGGCACTGCTTCACCCTCAGATCCACGGTTCACTTGCGACAAATGTGGCAAGAGATGCCGTGCTGCCATTGGTCTTCTAAGCCACAAGAGAAGATGCAAGATATAAGACACGGCACTGCAACAATCATCTGACAAGATGAAGTGGCCTATGATGATGTACTTATAGAGGTACAGTCTGGACTGAACTATTTAATATGAATATATATTTACACAGATCCATAAAATTTAAGTGTCTGTTTGTAATTCCAATTTTGAAGAACATTAATAAATAAACAGCTTTTCAATAAATGCATATGAAAGTATATGAGGTGCATACGTAAAAAAACAATTGAAAATTTTTTTTCACTGTCCGTCTGTCTATTTATCTGTATATTCCGGCTAATCAATCAACTTTCACTGACAGGTAATGTTACAAGAATTTAATTAAAAAAAAAAATATGATGAAATTAACTCCACACACCGCGGAAACAGATAGTATTAAATAATTAAGATAATCTTATACCTTTGAACGAGCAATTCTTGTATATATAGAATCTAAATCTGTGGGTTTCAGGGGCAAAAAATAGATCTAGCTAGGTTTCATCCGCAGAAAACATAGCCTTAACCAGGTTTTGAGGCAATGAAAAACTCATACAATACAACAGTAAATTTCGCCTCTGTCAAGTCATTGTAGCTCCGACGTGAGACTTCCAGCTTACGGGGCGATAACGAAACTAGAGTACCCCGAGACTGACGTTCACCGGTTCAATTATTCCTTTTTTCAGCATACATATATATGAGAAAACGTCATTGGAAATAAGGTTCTTATTTATTTAATTAATTATGTAGAATAGGATCTTAACTGTTTATATTGTATTATAACAGATAAGGCAGTGTGCGTCGTCTGTTGTAATATAGTGTAGGAAATAATAGATATTACGTTGTTGTTTATTAATAAATAATTGTATACATATTAGGTACTTGTAGATAAATATATTAATATTAATAGCTCTAGTAGTGCCTCTCACGTTGCTGTGCCCTAACAGGGTTTATGTTAGCTTTGCTTGGGATACTATTATAATTAAGATTAGTATGTATCGTACATGTAACTAACATAAATGCAATAAATAAATAATTACGGAACCACGCATACTGTAAATCAGAATAACAAACCAACCCACTCGTTGATCTAGATACACCTTTTGTTATGCGGCGCGCGACTCCGGCGCATTTACTGACTACATTAAAAAACCAGGTATAAACTGGAATAGTGAAACTAGAATCCTGAATAAATGCTCTCGCCGTTCCAGAAGGGTCCCCGAAGGGGTAAGCAGTGTTGTGACTACAACCTCTATTTCACCGAATATGATTAAGTGCCGTGACAGAGGGTGAGTCCATCGCCGTCTCAGGCACTATACATACGCCTTTGAGTTATATATATTTCGATATACGTACAGATAAATAAAACTAAAGTGTCTGTTTGTAATTTCAAAATAACAGCTTTTCACTAAATGCACAAACTAATTTCCAATTATTTTCTCTGTCTGAAACGGCTGGATCGATTTTAACGGGACTTTCACTGGCAGATAGCTGATGTCACAAGGAGTAAGTCAAAGTCAAAGTCAAAAGTATCTTTATTCGATTAGACTTTTTACAAAGTACTTTCAAATCGTCAGAATGACATAATTATACAGTATTATACATGCTACCGCCAGGTTCGGAAGGTTGCTTTTACTGAGAAGAACCTGGCAAGGAACTCAGTAATTACTCTTTTCAAAAATATTATACAATTTAAAGAATACAAAATAAATAATTTAAAAAACGTAAGCTCTTTAGTTTAGTAACTAAGGCTACTTTTATTTCAAAAAAACATTGAGGGTGAAAATTAAATTATATCTACGCGGGTGAAACCGCAGAGTACAGCTAGTGATAATTATAATTAAATTCTCAATGGACAAAAAACCAGTCATTTGCGTAAAAACATAGGTCCTTATTCGACCTTCCACAAGAGTACACAAAAAAAATATAACAAAAGGTCGACTTCTTACACTGTTGGTGAGGACAGGAGTACCAGGAAAGAAGAGTCACGCTATCCGACAAGGGTCCCCGAAAGGGTAAGCAAGGTGTTGTAACAACAACACTCACATCTCACCGAATATGATTAAGTGCTAACGTGACAGAGGGTGAGTCCATAGCCGTCTCAGCCACTATACATACGTCTTTGAACTTCTCAGACATATACAGATTTCTTCACGATGTTTTCCTTCACCGTAGAGCACGTGGTGTGAAATCACAGCACTTATGATGTGTAGAAGTAATTCAAAGACGTATGTATAGTGCCTGATACGGCGAAATGCTCAGCATCTGTCACGTTGGCACTTAATCATCTTGTGTGAAAAGTGGGTGTTGTTAATACAACACCTCGGCCTACCCCTTCGGGGAATACAGGCGAGAGTATATGTAATGTGGGAATATATTTGTGGTAAGTATAAAGGCTGGCTTTTGGTAAATTTTAATTTGTGTCGAGTATCTTGCAATCTGCGAGTTGCGACCTTAGACGCTGAAGTGACGGGGCTTGGCAAATAAGCATACATCTCGAGAGGCAGTTAAGATTTAAGATAAACAAGTATTTATACACAAAACATGTGTAAATAACGTATGTATGTATTTTTTTTGCCTATGCGGAAAACCTTTAATTGGTACATGCTCACGCCTGTATTCCCCGAAGGGGTAGGCAGAGGTGTTGTAATAACAACACCCACATTTCACCGAATATGATTAAGTGCCAACGTGACAGAGGGTGAGTCCATAGCCGTCTTAGGCACTATACATGTTTGAATTACTTCTCACACATATGCAGATTTCCTCACGATGTTTTCCTGACGTAAAGCACGTGGTGTGAAATAACTGCACATAAGTTATTTAGAAAAAACTCACTGGTACAAGCCCCGCTAGGATTCGAGGTTGAGTTCTAAAATGTTCTCCTACAAAGTCTAGACCCTTTATGTCCAACAATATTCGCACAAAGCCGATCAGCATGGGAATGATTCAGACAGAGCCGCAAGCCACACAATAGTGTTACCAAATATTCCCACGAAAACTCCCACGATGGAACAAGGGATTGTAATTAGGACAAGCGGCGGGCTGTTTAAATTAAACACTTTGTTTATGAATAACTGTTATTGTTAAAAGAGGATCTCGTGGCTCAGTTGCTATTGCGCAACCCTAGCCAGTAATTGGATGGGTGACCGCACGAGTTCCCTCCGTGCTTCGGAGAGTACGTTAAGCCGTCGGTCCCGGTTGACAATGTATCATCTTTGGCAATCGTTACAGGTCAGTCGGAGGCCTAAAATAGTCTGACATCTGGTTTAACCCAGATCACAGATTTTCCTCGTAAAAGGGGTTGCGAAGGTCAGATGGCAGTCGCTTCGTATAAAAATCAGGTGACCAGCCACATCGGGTTGAATCAAGTGCCGACCCCAACAATGTATGGGATTAAGGCCGGTGAGATGATGTTATTGTCAAAAAAGCCTGTTAGCCTGCTGGGCATGACAAAAGAAAGAACATACGTATGTTCACGCCTGTATTCCCCGAAGGGATAGGCAGAGGTGTTGAAATAACAACACCCACTTTTCCCCGAAGATGATTAAAATTAAAATTATTTATTCAGTTTAGGCCCTGTTAAGGCACTTATGAACGTCGAAGAATTGACCACCGGTTCGGAAACTAGCCTTCTGAGAAGAACCCGCAAGAAACTTAGCTGGCGACGTGATAGATTGTGAATCTATCACCGTCTCAGGCACTATAGGACGTTTCCGCGACAACGTCCGAGCTATTACGTTTTTTTTATATAATGAATACGAAACCACTAACAAAGTAACGTTGTTTTGTCTATGATTGAAGTTTTTCTTCGACGACACCCCTTGCTGACATTACTGAAATTATTTTTTTTCTTTGAAAAGAGTAATTACAGAGTTTCTTGCCAGGTTCTTCTAAATAAAAGCAACCTCCCGAACCTGGCTGTATCATGTATAATGCTGTATAATTATGTCATTCTGACGATTTGAAAGTACTTTGTTGAAAGTCTAATCAAATAAAGATATTTTTGAATTGAATGCCCTTCCCTAATTGGGTCCCTTAAAGCCTCGTAGATGCACGCAACTGTGTGAGTGACATTTCAAACGATTTGTCCTAGATTTCGTACTGTAGTAGTACTGACCTGCTCGAATAGAAGCGTGCTCGCGCTTGCACTTATAGACGCGATACTAACTGACATATGACATATGTCACGTGTTTGATTTTACTTCATTTACTTTGTCGACATGCCCTGTATCCCTATCACGGGTTTCCCACCGTTTCCGTAATCTATACTCGCTAGCGTCTCCGTCAAATATTAGTATGAGAAATTGTGCAGCGACTCCCAGCGGTGACGTGAACAACTAAAATATCTCATACAAATATTGCGCGTGACGCTAGCGTAGTTACGAAAACGGTGGCAAACCCGTGATAGGGGTACTGCTTGTAGCTAGCTTACTTCATCATCATCATTAATTTAAGAGCTAAGCTCTTGTTGGTGAAGCAATCGCCAACCCTCTCTTATTGTCCGCTAGCACTTTAACTTCCTTGTACGACATGACGTTGACTTTCTCCTTCAGCTGTTGTATATAACTAATCCTTGGTCTCCCTCTTCTACGCCTTCCTTCAATCTTCCCTTCTATGATGTTTTTGATGAAAGCGTCATGTCGTAATAGGTGTCCAATCATCAAGCTAGCTTACTTAGAGCTGGATTAATTCTGTGCTGCGACGGTCCTAGCTAGACAACCTATGGCTTTTCTCACATCATTGAAAACGAAGCCTTCACTGGTCCGTAATAAATGTGTTCATTAGACATGTGTTAAAAAGCGTAATGTTTACACAATCCATCAGTCTATCAGTGTATTCTATGTACCATTGTCTGTGTGAGACTCATCGCTCGTAACTAGAGTTATATCACAATAATATTTCCCAGACTGTTATTAAAGTATATAACACCAAGAGTGTTTAACGTAGTAGCCTTGGGGTTAGAGCAGTCGCCTGTTACGCAAGCGATACAAGTTCGAATCCCAGCGGGGCCTTTTTTTTTTTATTGACGGGGCATGTGGGATTCTTACCGCACTAAAACCCCTCAGTGGCCATCCTCAGTGCTCAGGGGGGACTCCGGGTACTCTGATAGAACGCACCGGTGTCCCCCCAAACTTTGCCGGGGCACATCCCCGGGGCAGCTGTATCGCCGCCCCTGGAGACCTCGCTGTGTGTCCTTCCTAGGCCCGCGGCTCGGTGGTTAATGCTCCCACCCCGACCACCGCCAGCAGGACCTCCGGCTGCCGCCTAGTCGCCTCTTACGACAGGCAGGCGATACCATAGCCATATGCTTAGACCCTGGGTGGGTCCCAGCGGGGCCTGTACCAATGAGTTTTTGTAAAAACTTATGTGCAGTGATTTCACACCACGTGCTTTACCGTGAAGGAAAATATCGTGAGAAAACCTGCATATGTCTGAGAAGTAATTCAAAGACGTATGTATAGTAGCTGAGACGGCGATGGACTCACCCTCTGTCACGTTAGCACTCAATCACATTCGGTGAAATATGGGGTAACACCTCTGTTTACGCCTTCGGGGAACCTTCTGAGGTGGTGTGAGCATATTAATATTTACATAATTCTCACACTAGTTATGTTTAAGTCCCATGTAATAGGGAATGAGCCTGTTGCCAGTAACCGAGCATTAATCCAGGCTCCTGGCTGCTACTGGGGAATCACAGATGGGTAAACCCAATAATACTGTGCCCCACCCGGGGATAGACCAACGAAGCAGATCATAAGCGTCAAAAATAACTTGTTTAAATTCTTTAGCGTGACTCAACGTGATGACACCTAAATAAGTATGCATAATTCGAAGCTTTGTTAACGAAATTCAACACTGAATTAACCTGCATGAAATTCAATTACCACTATTGATTGCAGTAAAAAAGAATTTCCTCACGGCGTCAATAAATAATGCTGAAGAATTATATACATTACTGTGTTACTGTCCCGTCACGAGTAAAGAGCTCTCAGGGAAAACTAGTAGGGATACTACGCATGTTTTTATTGAAGTGTCTGTTTGTAATTCCAAAATAACAGCTTTTCACTATATGCATGCTGAAAGTATGTATGTATGGTACCGACATAAAAAAAACAATTTTTAAAAATTTTCTCTTTTTGTCCCGGCTAATCTTCGAAACGGTACTTTCACTGGAAGAATTTTACAAGGAGTAACTGACGCTACTTTTATTTCAAAAACATTAGGGATCCGCGGTCACTCATGAAATTAAATTTACGCGAGTGAAACCGCGGGACACAGCTAGTAGAATCATGAAATGACTACTGCACATACAAAGGTTCTCGTTCTAATCCCGTGACGTCCTGCCGCGTTATTCTGTAAGATTTCTCAGCGTCGCACTTGACGTCGAATGTCGATTTCATATATACGAAATTAAACTTAATCTTGAGCCGTGGTGGCCTCGGGGTTTGTGCAGTCGCCTGCTACGCAAGCTACGCAATTTGAATGCCAGCGGGATCTGTACCAATGAGATTTTCTAAAAAACTTATGTGCAGTGATTTCACACCACGTGCTTTACGGTGAAGGAAAACATTGTGAGGAAACCTGCATATTTCTGAGAAGTAATTCAATGACGTATGTATAGTGCCTGAGACGGCGATGGACTCACCCTCTGTCACGTTGGTGCTTAATCATCTTCGGTGAAAAGTGTCTGATTTGAGCCTGACTTCCTCCGAAGCAAGTTTGATCTCAATGATAATATCACCAGCATTAATTAGCAGGCATTAATGCTAAATCTATGCCGTGACACTGGTTTTGCGCAACCTGGTTGCGTCAGTGTTCAGCCTCCGACGCTCCGTGATCCACTTTCAACACGCATTATAATATTAGGCTTAACATGGTCAACAAACGGTACAGACTGTTTAGTATTAACAGTGATGTCCAGCTTGACTAATAAAGCGGCATTTTACACATCACATTATAATTTAGTCGATTATTTATGGTATCTATATATTTTCCCCTCCCTACCATTCTTTTTAGGATTGGTGTTGTTAAGTTGGCAACACAAGCACTTTTTGCGGGAACGAAAAACCGCGCGGTCGGCCGACAACAAGCTCGATATTATAAATTCATAAAAGTGGTTCCTGATGTGGCAAAGGGGTGAGTTTAGGGTATAATATTTCCCTGTATTTGTCTATTTATATCAGCGAATGACGAAATAATTAACATAAAATACAGTCCACTACTTAAGCGGCGTAGAAGTGAAACTCCTATGTTATAAACTAAGATTCCCCTACACAGACAGATAACATACATATATACTTAATATGCTCACGCCTGTATTCCCCTAAGGCGTAGGCAGAGGTGTTGTAATCACAACACCCACATTTCACCAAATATGATTAAGTGCCAACGTGACAGAGGGTGAGTCTAGATACGTACGTCTCAGACATATACAGGTTACCTCACGATGTTTCCCTTCACCATTAAGGGCGGTCATTTGCAACCAGATGACCTCTTACAACACATAAGCAAAGGTCAAGAATTTTCGAGTTATTTGAAATTTTATATCTTAAATTGATATGAAAATTGCAGTGATATGCAAATAGGAGTTTTTATACTGCAAATATGCGAGTAACTCCGCGAGACGTGGTTAGTTAAGCGGTGAATGATGGTGAAGTGAAACCGCAAGCGCGGTATATAATATAGAAATCTCGGTAGGCACTCCTAGAGCGAGACAACAATGAATGTTTACCGTGCAAGTCAAACATATTAGTCAGCGCTAAAACCGTGTGTGGAGAGAAAGCGGACAGTAGGTACCTGTCGCCATTTGCTGGTGACAATGTACAGAAACTTATGCCAAGATGTGCGTATAATGCACATTATTGTCACTGACCCTGGCTGGTCGTATAAATCAATCTATACTCTATACAGATAAATAAAAAAGTGTTCTCCCTAGCCTTTTCCCATACATTGTTGGGGTCGGTACTTGATTCAATGGCTCCATGTTAGTCGCAATCAACTTATTAACTCCTTGTCCGTTATGTGCGCCTGGTACTTCGTGTACCATATCATCATCGTCCCTGGCCTTATCCCATACATTGTTGTGGTCGGCACTTGATTCAACCCGATGTGGCTCCATGTTAGTCGCAATCAACTTATTAACTCCTTGTCCGTTATGTGCGCCTGGTACTTCGTGTACCATATCATCATCTCCCTGGCCTTATCCCATACATTGTTGGGGTCGGCACTTGATTTAACCCGATGTGGCTGATCACCTGATTTGTATACGAAGCGACTGCCATCTGACCTTCGCAACCCCTTTAACGAGGAAAATCTGTGATCTGGGTTAAACCAGTTGTCAGACTATTTTAGGCCTCCGACTGACCTGTAACGATTGTCAAAGATGATAAATTGGCAACCGGGACCGCCGGCTTAACGTGCTCTCTGTTGAAGTGAATTCCTCAATAACAGCTTTACACTAAACGCATATATAAAAAAAATCTCCGAAACCGCTGTACTGATTTCAACGGGACTTCCTCTGGATATCTAGCGTCACAAGGAGTAAATGATTACTATTATTTAATATTGAGGGTTCCTCGGCAATTCAATTATATCTACGCGGGTGAAGCCGCAAGACACAGATAGTCATCCAATAAGAGTGGAACGTTTAGTAACCTTTAATAACTTCACTTTACCACTATAATAAATAAGTAAAGCATACATACATACATATGCTCACGCCTGTATTCACCGAAGGGGTAGGCAGAGGTGTTGTAATCACAACACACACTTTTCACCGAAGATGATTAAGTGCCAACGTGACAGATTGTGAGTCCATCGCCGTCTCAGACACTTTACATACGTCATTGAATTACTTCTCAGAAAAATGCAGTAGTAACTCGAACCTGCGTCGCTTGCGTAGCAGGCGACTGCTCAAACCTCAAGGCCACCACGGCTCTCATCATATTTGTATATTTGGACGATAAACGTAGTTTCATCGCTATTAATTGCGTACGTATAAGTCGATTTACAAGTAATATGTATGTTTGCGTGGAGAGTGTTCCGCGCTGGTTCCCATTGTAATTGGCACCGGCGCGTGCGCACGTATCCATGCTTCACTGACATGGTGTCCACTGCCCCTATAGCTTAGATCCGCTTCGAGTCGTTACGTGTGAATTACATCGATTAATTCTTGATGAAAGTTTCAATGTACAATACTTACGACAAATGAGGTTTGAGCAGTCGCCTGCTACGCAAGCGACGTAAGTTCGAATCCCAGCGGGGCCTGTACCAATGAGTTTTTCTAAAAACTTATGTGCAATGATTTCACACCACGTGCTTTACGGTGAAGGAAAACATCGTGAGGAAATCTGGATATGTCTGAGAAGTAATAACAAAGACGTATGTATAGTGTCTGAGACGGCGAAGGACTCAACCTCTGTCACGTTGGCACTTAATCATATTCGGTGAAATGCGGGTGTTGTTGTTACAATTACTCTGCTTACCCTTTCGGGCACCCTTCTGGGATGGCGTGAGTCAGGTACGTTCGAACGTCAAAATTTCAAAATATCTTCATTTGATTAGCCTTCTTAGATTACAAAGTACTTTCAAATCTTCATAACACAAAAAATACATTATACAACTTAAAACGGAAAAGGAAAACATCGTGAGGAAATCTGCATATGGCTGAGAAGTAATTAAAAGACTTATGAATAATGCCTGAGACGGCGATGGACTCACCATCTGTCACGTTGGCACTTAATCATTATCGGTGAAAACTGGCCTCTGCCTACCCCTTCTTTCCCTATGCACGTATCTATCTCATCATCATCGTCCCTGGTCTTATCCCATACATTGTTGTGGTCGGCACTTGATTCAACCCGATGTGGCTGATCACCTGATTTTTATACGAAGCAACTGCCATCTGACCTTCGCAACCCCTTTTACGAGGAAAATCTGTTATCTGGGTTAAACCAGTTGTCAGACTATTTTAGGCCTCCGACTGACCTGTAACGATTGCCAAAGTTGATAAATTGACAACTGGGACCGACGGCTTAACGTGCTCTCCGAGGCACGGAGGGAACTCGGGCAGTCACCCATCCAATTACTGGGTAGGGTTATGCGCAATAGCAACTGTGCCACCAGCTCCTCTATGCACGTATGTATCAATAGGTTGTAAACCTTCCACACGCGTGAAGCCGCAGGCATTCAGTCGTGCATAAGGAAAATTATAAAGTATAAACTATCTTCGAGTGAAATGAAGCGCATATGATTCACGGTTTAGTCATACTACCAAGCACAAAATTAACACATACACAAGGCTGGCTCCTATCACCTTATTCTTGTAGTACCCGTGGGAAACCAAACCAATTCATGTAATTAGGCAAAGATATTACATGACATAGTAAACTGTTTCACCCGCGTTAGATTACCCTAAGTTTTTTATTAAAAGTAGCCAACTTTCATCCCCTAGTTTATCCCCTTGGGGGTAGAATTAATCAAAATCCTTTGTTATCGGATGCCTTCGTCATATCATCTACCTGCATGCCAAATGTCAGCTCGATCCGTCCAGTGGTTTGGGCTGTGCGTTGATAGATCACTATGTCAGTCAGTCAGTCACCAGACCTCACGCGGTTTCACCCGCGTAGTTCCCGTTCCCATGGGAGTACGGGGATAAAATAAAGCCTATGTTAGTCGTGGATAATGTTGCTTTCGAATGGTGAAAGAATTTTTAAAATCGGTCCAGTAGTTTTTGAGCCAATTCATTATAACCAAACAAACAAAGTTTTCCTCTTTATAATATTAGTGTAGATAAATTAAGTCTACATTATTAATATCAATTGAAATCAAATAAAAAATCCCTTAATGTTTATTTTTTATTCTACTAGCTGTGCCCTGCGTGGACCGCGATTTCATAAACCGCCCTCGGAACCCTAATTGTTTTTTAAATTATTAGTACCCTTAGTTTCTCATTTTAATAGCTATCTGCCAGTGAAAGTCCCGTTAAAATCGGTCCTGCCCTTTCGGGGATAAGCCAGAACAAACGGACAGACAGAGAAAAAATTAAAAATAGTTTTTTCAAGTCAGTACCGTGTAAACTTTCATATATGCATTTAGTGAAAAGCTTTTATTTTGGAATTATAAACGGACACTTACATTTTATTTATATCTATATACTATATAGATTATAGGGTGAAGCCTTTTAAGGTGCACCTTTTTGACACAGAGCATCGACTCTGGTACATATCAATTGAAATAAAATAAAAAATCCCTTACCTTATTTTTATTTTTTCGTCTTTTTACTTACTATATATTGTTGTAGCAAAGTATAGTCCTCAAATTTAAAAATAATGTTAGGTTTAAGAAAAAATATTAATGCCAATCGTCGATAGCCTCGACGCAGTCTCATTACGACGTATTACGTCGAGTCAAAAATAATTGCCTGCATATTGAGTGCGTACAAACATATGTGAAGACAATGAAATTATTTATATGAATTTTATTTTGGTACATACATACATATACTCACGCCTGTATTCCCCGAAGGGGTAGGCCGAGGTGTTGTAATCACAACACCCACTTTCACACAAGATGGTTAAGTGCCAACGTGACAGATGGTGAGTCCATCGCCGTCTCAGACACTATACATACGTCAATGAATTACTTCTCAGAAATATGCAGGTTTCCTCACGATGTTTTACTTCACCGTAAAGCACGTGGTGTGAAATCACTGTACATAAGTTTATTAGAAAAACTTATTGGTACAGGCCCCGCTGGGATTCGAACTTGCGTCGCTTGCGTAGCATGCGCCTGCTCAAACCTCAAGGCCACCACGGCTTTATTTTGGTATATACATATTTACTTCCATACCAAAGAACTATTTGATTTGCGGTAATAGGACGACATGATTGTGTAGGAGATGAATGATGGATGCGGCCTATGATCTTTGTTTGACTGGCTTGAGTTGTCAAGCTCACTAAAATGCCTTTGCTTGCGGCGGCGTCTGGATTACGGGTTGTCCACTTCCCTCTATGATGGTTGAGGAGGTCAATGGCTGGTATTCATCTCAAGCTACGCATTTAGTTATAAGTAGATGAACTAGATTTTTTAGTTATGTAATTTTTTATCGACATTTGTGCATTGGAACTTTGTCCATGAGCTTACGTTTCTTAAATTATTTATTTTGTATTCTTTAAATTGCATAATATTTTTGAAAAGAGTAATTACTGAGTTTCTTGCCAGGTTCTTCTCAGTAAAAGCAACCTTCCGAACCTGGCGGTAGCATGTATAATACTGTATAATTATGTCATTCTGACGATTTGAAAGTACTTTGTAAAAAGTCTAATCGAGTAAAGATATTTTTGACATTTATGCGCTACGATTCCCAACCGCTGTAAGAAGCCGGCCTTTCGTTTACATTTAATTTAGTGTAGGAGTGCCGAGTCATCTATTGTATCTACTCACTGCGAAATCGTATAATCTTTCTTCTATTTTACATTAAAAAAAGCCGGACATGTACGAAATTCGCGTAACAATTTGTTACATAAAAGACGTACTAATAGAAAAAAGTTATAATTTATAATCAATACTGAGTACTTTTTAAAGTTATGCAAATCACTTTCAAAATGTTTACTATTTTACCATTACATCTTCTTGAGCAGCTCGTGGCACAGTTGCTATTGCGCATATCATTCGATCAGCGAAGTTAAGCAACCCTAACCCTAGCCAGTAATTGGATGAGTTCCTTCAGTGCCCAAGCACGTTAAGCCGTCGGTCCCGGTTGCCAATTTATCATCTTTGGCAATCGTTACAGGTCAGTCGGAGGCCTAAAATATTCTGACAACTGGTACAACCCAGTCGCTTCTAGTCAGAGGTGTTGCAATAACACTTTTCACACAGTTGGTGAGTACATCGCCGTCTCAGGCACTACACGTACATCTTTACAATTACTTCTTAGACATATGCAGGTTTCCTCACGATGTTTTCTTTCGCCGTAAAGCACGTGGTGTGAATCACTGCAGATGAGATTTTAGAAAAACTGAGATTCCAACTTGAGTCGCTTGCGTAGCAGCCAACTGCTCAAACACCGCGGCAACGGGTCAAAACCTAGTTTTATGTATAGGACTAGCTGTATCAGACAGATAGACAGATAGACAGAGAAAAAAAAATAGATACATACATACATATGCTCACGCCTGTATTCCCCGAAGGGGTTGTTTTTATCACAACACCCACTTTTCACCGAATTTGATTAAGTGCCAACGTGACAGATGGTGAGTCTATCGCCGTCTCAGGCACTATACATACGTCTTTGAATTACTTCTCAGAAATATGCAGGTTTCCTCACGATGCTTTCCTTCACCGTAAAGCACGTGGTGTCACTGTTCATAAGTTTTTTAGAAAAACTCATTGGTACAGGCCCCGCTGGGATACGAACTTGCGTCGCTTGCGTAGCAGGCGACTGCTCAAACAACGAGGCCACCACGGCTCAAAAAATTAGATATTGGTTATTATATGTCAGCACCGTGTATACTTTCATATGCTTTAGTAAAAAGCTCTTGTTTTGGAATTACAAACAGACACTTCAATTTTATTTATCTATACGTAAGGATTAATTGAATTATCCAAAAGTCAGAGCAGAGATTAACCCAACCAAGTGTCATGCCTCAAATCTATAATTAAGCAATCTATAGACGGCCATTTGGAAATGACCATTTCATAATGGACCTTTTGAAACATCTTTATGGATAACCAAGGCCTGTGTTGCCAATATTTATAAAATGTAATGTTTATATTGAGATGTTGCCAGCTTATAAATGGAATATCACACTAATATTAAAAACTATGCGCGGCCATTACACAGATAGTTAGAAAGTAAACGAAATATATGCGGTATTACCATCAGGAGGAGCTCGTGGCACAGTTGCTATTGGGCATATCATTCGATCAGCGAAGCTAAGTAACCCTAACCCTAGCCAGTAATCGGATGGGTGATCGCCCGAGTTCCTTCCGTGCCTCGGAGAGCACGTTAAGCCATCGGCCTAGGTTGCAAATTGATTATCTTTGGCAATCGTTACAGGTGAGTCGGAGGCCTAAAAAATTTGTCTGACAACTGGTTTAGCCCAGATCATTTCCCTCATTTATGGATGGTCAGATGGCAGTCGCTTCTATATAAAAATCAGGTGATCAGCCACATCGGGTTGAATCAAGTGCCGACCCCAACAATGTATGGGATAAGGCCAGGGAGATGATGATATGGTACACGAAGTACCAGGCGCACATAACGGACAAGGAGTTAATAAGTTGATTGCGACTAACATGGAGCCACATCGGGTTGAATCAAGTGCCGACCACAACAATGTATGGGATAAGGCCAGGGAGATGATGATATGGTACACGAAGTACCAGGCGCACATAACGGACAAGGAGTTAATAAGTTGATTGCGACTAACATGGAGCCACATCGGGTTGAATCAAGTGCCGACCCCAACAATGTATGGGATAAGGCCAGGGACGATGATGATATGGTACACGAAGTACCAGGCGCACATAACGGACAAGGAGTTAATAAGTTGATTGCGACTAACATGGAGCCACATCGGGTTGAATCAAGTGCCGACCACAACAATGTATGGGATAAGGCCAGGGAGATGATGATATGGTACACGAAGTACCAGGCGCACATAACGGACAAGGAGTTAATAAGTTGATTGCGACTAACATGGAGCCACATCGGGTTGAATCAAGTGCCGACCCCAACAATGTATGGGATAAGGCCAGGGAGATGATGATATGGTACACGAAGTACCAGGCGCACATAACGGACAAGGAGTTAATAAGTTGATTGCGACTAACATGGAGCCACATCGGGTTGAATCAAGTGCCGACCACAACAATGTATGGGATAAGGCCAGGGAGATGATGATATGGTACACGAAGTACCAGGCGCACATAACGGACAAGGAGTTAATAAGTTGATTGCGACTAACATGGAGCCACATCGGGTTGAATCAAGTGCCGACCACAACAATGTATGGGATAAGGCCAGGGAGATGATGATATGGTACACGAAGTACCAGGCGCACATAACGGACAAGGAGTTAATAAGTTGATTGCGACTAACATGGAGCCACATCGGGTTGAATCAAGTGCCGACCCCAACAATGTATGGGATAAGGCCAGGGAGATGATGATATGGTACACGAAGTACCAGGCGCACATAACGGACAAGGAGTTAATAAGTTGATTGCGACTAACATGGAGCCACATCGGGTTGAATCAAGTGCCGACCACAACAATGTATGGGATAAGGCCAGGGAAATGATTAACATATTTTTTTAAAAATTTTCTCTTTCTGCCTAGGTGTGTTTGTTCCGTCTCATCTCTGAAAAGAGTGTATCGAATAGATGATACAATTTTATTTTCGTGTTCTATATGTCATCCATTAAATTAAAATATATGTGGATAAAACCGCGGGGCGCGGTTAGTCGTTCATAATAAAACAATTTACGAACACGTAAGTATTCCTACTGAAGGTAGCTAGCACAAATTTAGATAATAATGCTAAAGGCTAGATTACATACAACCCTACGTTAGACGGAAGTCAATTATCAACATGCAATGTTCAAGAATCAACTTATATACCTGCTGCAGTCAAGGAAAACATCTTAACCGTGGGGTCCTTATTACATTTTTTATTGGCATTCTCGTCATACTTGCGAACAGGTGCTGCTTGTGGGGGCTGGTCATCTCAAGCTACGCATTTAGTTATAAGTAGATGTACTAGACTTTTCTTTATGTTAATTTTTATCGACATTCGTGCATTGGAACTGTGTCCATGGGCTTACATTTCACATTTTATTATAGAGTATAGAGAGATAAATAAAATTGTAGAGTCTGTTTGTAATTCCAAAATAAAAGTTTTTCACTAAATGCATACGATAATATACACTGATATTGAAAAAAACATTTTTAATTTTTCTGTCCGTCTGTTTGTTCCGGCTAAATCTCCGAAACGGCTGAACCGATTTAACGGGACTTTCACTGGCAGATAGCTAATTGTACAAGGAGTAACTGCGGCTTACTTTTATTTACAAAACACATTTAGGGTTCCGCAGGAATTAGACTAAATCTACGCGCGTGAAGACGCAGGACACAACTAGTTTGAAATTTAGTTAGCTAGTTTAATTTCTTAGTTAAAAACTTCATGTAATGGTAAAGTTTAATTTGCCTCTGTTACCCATACGGTTAAATAATCATTAAAAAATCTGTAAAACTATCTATCTGGCAGAGAACTATCGCTGACGACCCCGATATGTGCGTGCGCAGACTGCAGATGGCTTTTGCGACACACTGACGACCTTACAAGCCCTTACCTTACGGATCTTACGACACACCAAGGTTAGGTTGTGACTTAGGAACGAATAATGATCGACGTGACCGTCTGTCTATCATAAACGCAGTAGGAACGTGTGTTATGTAATGTGATGTGAGGTTTTTGTCGAAAAACAGCTTCAAAAATTTCGATCATTCATCTGCGCAGGAGATATTATAATTTATAAGTGTGTGCAAACACAGGTGCACTCTTTATTGGGTCACTCTCATAGTGGGATGGGAGGCAATCAGACACGACCGGAGAGAGGTCAGGCGGAGGACCAACGGTGCAACGTGCTCCGAGGTGTTAGTTATTGTGAATAAATGTTCGATGCGACCCGGGACCTCGTGATCGGCAGGCGAGCTTACTAACCACTAGACTAACGAGGCAGCTAACAGCAACTTAATGAATGTACAAAATGAACACACACTTATTTCAGGTCACGTGATATTTAATGAAATTTGAACTTTTAAAAAGTATATTCAAATATGTCCGCCAGTTAAATTTTACAATACTAACTGATTCACGCCAAAATCAGAATGAATACTGGCTGGATATCCACTCGGAGCCAGAGAGAATAGAGCGATTCACCTTATTGCAAAATTCGCCATTTTGGAGACCTGTCACATTAACCGCCAAAATGTGACAGCTATATTATTTTTAAATAGTGATGTGATAACCGACTAAAACCGGAGCTAAGGAGGGCAGTAACGCGCAAGTCGCAGTATGTCAGACGATTACGTAGCTATTATAGAATGTTACGTGTATGTTATGAAAGATTGCTGTAATATTTTTAATCTATACATTTTACGTCATTAGTTATTATTACTAATCTGTATACAAGCGACCTTAATCGACTGCTGACGACTTGAACAATATGACAACGGAGTTCATAGAACGCACATTAAGATCGCAGTAGAATCAAGAGATAGGTATCTCTTGAGTGCACTTGTGGAGCGAGGAATCCAATTGGTTCCTCCACATATTTTTAATAATTTACAAGATATTTTTCTCAACAATCACTTGACATTGGCGGAATAGTTTTACTTAAGCTCATCGCCATTAAATAAATAAAGGAAAGGAAGATCGCAGTATTTTTATTTCTGAGGTTATTGAGGTGAGCTATTTGTACGGAAATTCGCAATTGATTTTATTCGCAAATGTTTTTGGTAACAAACAGACAGACACCGTGAATGTTTTTAAATTTTTTGTGTGTGTTTTTTATTTATCGTACATATACATTTAGTGAAAAGCTGTAAGTAAGAAACTACAAACAGACACTTAAATTTTATTTAACTATATTGATTCTAAAGAGGTTATAAAGAGGCATTCGTGAGGTTGTAGAAGGTAATCTTTGCATCTGCTTTTAATGTTTTTTAATTTTGTGACTGGCTTGAGTTGTCATGCTCACTAAAATAAATGCCTTTGCCTGCGGCGGCGTCTGGATGACGGATCGCTCACTTTCGCTCTGTTATGATTGAGGACAATGACTGGCGTTCGCGTCATACTTGTGAACAGGTGCTGCTTGTGGGGGCTGGTCATCTCAAGCTACACAATTAAACATTGTACCTACTATTAATTTTTATATTTTTTTATTTACTTTTGTGCTTTGAAACTGTGACCATGGGCTTATATAATACTCGCGGTCCCCTCGGTTTTACCCGCGTAGATTTAATTAAATCCCCTAAATGTATTTTTTTAATAAAAGTAACCTAAGTTACTCCTTGTAACATTAACAATCTGCCAGTGAAAGTCCCGCTAAAATTGGTCCAGCGTTTTCGGAGATTACCCGAAACAAATAGACAGACAGACGAACAGAGAAAACTTTTTAAAGTTTGTTTTATTTAATTCAGTAAAGCTGTTATTTTGAAACTACAAACAGACACTTACATTTCATATATCTGTATAGACATACGTATAGATTAGTCAAAATTGTAACCACATTTTAGATAATAGTAACTTTTTATTTTGTATGGGAACGTAAAACTTCCTATACTGGCCGCTAGGAGCGCTTTTACGTTAAAATACGTAATCGATGTCGTCAACGTTAAAATATCTTAAATTTTATACTTAGTCGGTGGCCTTGGGGGGTGGTGAACAGAGCTATCGACCGGGGCCTCGCTCTTGAAGGGGCCTCGCATCACGCAAATTAAGAAATGAATATCTTTATCTAAATTTACACTAATATTATAAAGAGGAAAACTTTATTTGTTAGGATGTAATGAATAGGCTCAAAACTACTGGACCGATTTCATAAATTCTTTCACCATTGGATAGCTACATCATCAGGGAGTAACATAGGCTTTATTTTATCTCCGTACTCCCACGGGAACGGGAACTACGCGGTTGAAACCGCGTGAGGTCCGCTAGTATATAATATAACTCAAAGGTGACTGACTGACTGACATAGTGATCTATCAACGCACAGCCCAAACCACTGGACGGATCGGGCTGACATTTGGCATGCAGGTAGATGTTATGACGAAGGCATCCGATAACAAAGGATTTTGATTAATTCCACACCCAAGGGGATAAAATAGGGGATGAAAATTAGGCTACTTTTAATAAAAAAAACTTAGGGTATGCTAACGCGGGTGAAACAGTTTACTATTTCATGTAATATCTTTGCCTAATTACATGAATTGGTTTGATTTTTAAAATAACTTCGCCTTCCTCATTCTTATTTAATACAGTATGTTGTTCATATTTAATTTTAAACCTAATGGGGGTCTGTGGAAAATTTGTCCAAAAATCCCCATTCCGAGCTGCTTTCGATCGCAATGGGGATTTTTGGACTTTTTTTCCACTATTCCCCATTTCAATGGGGCTTATTGGAATAACCCAACGAATACCTACCAAACAACCAGACCTACTTTCGCATCACATAAGTAGGTACTTTTCGTAGGAAAAAGGGCCTTGCAAAGACCTGCCGCCCGGAGCCTCGCAATGGGTAAGGCCCTTGCTTGGGGTACAGATACTTGTTTCCCACCTTAGGGGTGTAAAAAAATTTATATAAATACCGAAACCATCTTAATACAACGACGTGACGAATGTTTCAATACATTTTTTGTCGTAAAATTCTCTACGGTTCGTTTTTGTTCACTTTTATCGCCTTTTTTTCTGTGATTTTTTCATAGGAAAATAAAACTTAGTCGAATTCATAGCCTCCTCCTTTTTCTGAAGTCGGTTAAAAGTTAGGTCAATGTGCATTTAGTATCGCTGAAGAGTTGGGAAAGCTTTTGTTTCGACCCCCAAAAAATTATTTCTACAATTCGGTACATACTTCTAAATATATATAACACAAAGGTGACTGACTGACTGACATAGTGATCTATCAACGCACAGCCCAAACCACTGGACGGATCGGGCTGACATTTGGCATGCAGGTACATGTTATGACGTAGGCATCCGATAACAAAGGATTTTGATTAATTAGGAGTATCCCCAAGGGGATAAAGTGCCATCCCAGAAAGGTCCCCCAAGAGGTGTTGTAACAACAACACCCACATTTCACCGAATATGATTAAGTGCCAACGTGACAGAGGGTGAGTCTTAGAATTACTTCTCAGACATATGCAGGTTTCCTCACGATGTTTTCCTTCACCGTAAAGCACGTGGTGTAAAATCACTGCACATAAGTTTTTAAGCAACCCAAACCCAAGCCAGTAATTGGATGGGTGACCGCCCGAGTACCCTCCGTACCTCGAAGAGCACGTTAAGCCGTCGGTCCCGGTTGACAATTTATCATCTTTGGCAATCGTTACAGGTCAGTCGGAGGCCTGAAATAGTCTGACAACTGGTTTAACCCAGATCACAGATTTTCCTCGTTAAAGGGGTTGCGAAGGTCAGATGGCAGTCGCTGCGTATAAAAATCAGGTGATCAGCCACATCGGGTTGAATTAATTCTGACTTTATTCGGCCTAGTTTTTAAGTTTACCAGATAAGTAACAGCTAGTTTGAATTATATAGATCATTTTGACATTTTATAAAACGTAATCTATAAACGTAATTAGTTATGACGTTAGTCACCCAATAACCGGTATAAAATCACCCATTTTCTTATGATTTGTCATACAATTGTATAACTAGTGATGTAATCTTTAGGAAGGATTCCGATTACCTACTTACTGACGTAAACGGTACCTTTACTACCTACCTTACCTACCTACTTAGTATTTTTACCATATTAAACACTTGGTATTTTATACTAGGTAATTTATTTCGTAATCAAATGGAAAAAGCCACATTCCAGGTTAATTCCACCGTTAATGTCCTTAGAACTACATCATTTGAGTTCCAGCAACCGACAAGGAGAGATCTTAAATATTGGTGAATATAAAAAAAAATACTGACCTCTCACAATGCAAATGACCGCTTATGCCGAAAATATTACGTCAATTGTTCTATTTTATAATGTAATTATTCGTATAACTCACAACACACACAATTTTTGTACACAAATCGGTTTTTCAACAAATTTAGCCACAGAGAATTTTGACAACTGTCAAACATTCGCGCCACTTCTGTGAGTTTTTTTTTCTCTCGTAGTTTTTCGGCCAGTTCGATTTTTTTTTATTTTGAATCGGGTCCTTTCGTTAAGTGACGGCACTTGTTCCGCGAACTTCAGCACAAGACTGACTGTTGCCTGACCACTTTCCAATCTTGCGCCGCTACCAGCCCACTATTTAATTTACGAGTCGTTGCTAACTACCTTAGCTCTTATCTCAAGGTATTAAAGCTCAAATTATGGTGTGATTTGAATATGAAAACGGCATGGTAAAACTTTGTTTTTGTGTAACAACAAAGCCTACCCGCTATTAAATTGAGATTTAAATCTTGTAGTTAAAGCACATAATGGTGTGCCCAAGAATATAGGCTTGAACAACATATTATAATGGTTTACACATTCTACCGTGCGTGCATACGTAGCTAGGTATACAAACATCTACTAACAACATTCCTTTGTAAGTCAATATTTTATTTAAATGAACACCAAAAAAAATAACACGATAATAGGTATCAATCCGCTAAAAGTAAGACCAAATCATAGGAAGAAAAAATATTTCTCGCTCATCGCATAATTTCTACTAAAATTATTACTATTATTGAGAAAAAATTACCGATTTTTTGGCGGTTAAATCAATGTTGTATTACATTTATTATGATAAACATTTTTATGACATAAAATCCTAGCATTGGACCATAGATAATAAAAAAAATCCTTCTCTGCGGTTATCTAACGTACAATAAAAACCAATGCAGAATTAATTGCTAACAACATTTGCATACACCTGCCTACTTTATTATGTCACAAATAAAATATATTTGGTTGAAAATAACATAGTAGTAGGATTTTCATCTTAACCTAGATATACGTGCTAAGGCGAGAATCAACATAATCTGGCGATGTCGTTTAGTGTTTCGCCTGAAACAATGTAAAAGCAAAAACATGTAAAACACACATTGCTATTGTTTTGTTTCAGGCGTCAACAAGGAATAGGTGACGATTCGATAAGTAGCTAAGATGATTGAAGATGGTGCTAAGGCAGCATTAAACTTGGTATCAAAGATCAACATCAAAAGTAATTAATTTATGTCACATACATTTATTTTTCTCACCTAACTCTTAGTTAACTTTTTGTATATTTTTGGGATATGAGGTATTTGGGATATAATTAAAACATTACTATTAATATCATATATAATATATAATATGGCGTGAGAAGCAGAGGTCGTCCAAGCGCCCGGTGGCAGGACGAGATTGTATCCGTTGCAGGAAGAGATTGGATGAGCACTGCCAAAAATAGGGATCTATGGAATTCTTTGGGGGGAGTCTTTTACCCCACATAAGAGATGAACCTGAGTAGAAATAAAACTAAAACATAAATGTATCCAATTCTTATTGTGGAATATAATAAAGCTTTATTATTATTATTATTAATACCAAGATTTAATTAATGTAATATGTAAATTTTATATTTTCCCGCTCTACATTTTCTTACTGTCTAAAATCTAGTTGGCTTTTTACAATCCTCCTGTCATTGATATTTGACAGATCAGTTGGATGCAGATAAGCAATAATGTGTCAACCCGCATAAACTTGGTTTTGAGAAAATGGCGTCTTAAGATGATTGTATACGTGATTTAAGATTTGTTTTATGACATAAATCCATTTTTTACGTACTTTTATGTTTCAGATGACTTGAAACACTTTTTTAGAATGTTAAATACGTGATGCATTATCAAAATATATCAAAACCTTTGAATTTGACTTTTTGTGGGTTGACACATTATTGCTTATCAGCATCCAGTTGTCATTTATGAGACGCGACGATTTCAGATAGTGCTTTTTGGGTGTAAACAGTCTTTAGGGTTGCTTATATGAATATTATTTAAGCATTAAATCAGGATAAGAATTGAAAAAATAAAACAACAGATTTGAAGATTTTCTTTATTGATTTTCCATCAATCTTGATAATAATCATACAAAAAAGTTGTGACTTAAGTTACATAAGGCTTTCTGGTTCAATTATATAATTTTAAAACCCTTAATACCATTTTAATTAACTTTAATTATATAACTTAAGAGAGCCGTGGTGACCTCAGAGTTTGAGCAGTCGCCTGCTACGTAAGCGACGCAAGTTCAAATCCCATCAATGAGTTTTACTAAAAACTATGCGGTACTAATATAATAAATGCTATTTTATAAATGTTTCTTTGTCTGTCTGTTTGTTCCGAGTAATCTTCGAAACGGCTGGACCGATTTCAACAGGACTCACTGGCAGATAGCTAGTGTTTAGTGTTCCTGCGGTTTCGCCCGCGTAGATTGAATTTCATTCCCGCGGAACCTTAAATGTTATTTTAATAGAAACATACTTCCATATGCATTTAGTAAAACACTTTTATTTAGTTAGAAACTTCAATATATTTATCTGTAAAGATTAAGATCATGGTCACCCATGAAATTAGGTCATCATCATCATCATATCAGCCATAGGATGTCCACTGCTGAACATAGGCCTCTCCCAATGATTTCCACCTCACCCGGTTGGAAGCGGCCTGCACCCAGCGGGTCCCCGCGGCCTTGACCAGATCGTCCGTCCATCTCGCGGGGGGCGCTTGCCGGTACGTGGTCTCCACTCGAGAACTCTACTGCCCCAGCGGCCATCAGTCCTTCGACCAATGTGGCCTGCCCATTACCACTTAAGCCTGCTAACCCGATTGGCTATGTCGGTCACCTTAGTACGTCTACGGATCTCCTCATTTCTGATTCGATCTCGTAGCGAGACACCAAGCATAGCTCTTTCCATGGCACGCTGAGTGACTGAGCCTATTCAAGAGGCCTACAGTTAGAGACCACGTCTCGGCACCGTAGGTCATCACTGTTCGAAGACTATTGTCTTCAGACTGAAATTAGGTGCAGCTATGTTTTACACACATTGTGATTTTTCAGCTTATGTTTCCGTAAATTAAATCTTGAATTGTATTTTCTTTCGCACAAATCACATTTGAATTTTCCGGGAGAGATGTGAACTTCCTTCATATGCCTAGTCAACGACGTGTTCAATATGTACGTTCTGGAGCATATCTGACAGACAAACGGCCTGTCTTGATGACTTAACATGTGTGTTTTAACATCCTTGTATTCCTTATCGCAAACCGGACACATCTCCTTCACTATATCTTTATGTTGTCTGTGAATATGTCTTTGTAAAACTGAATTCTGCGAAAAGGATTTCCGACAATAATCACACTGGTATAATTTATTCTTATTATGCGTTAACATGTGCCTGTTTAAGGAATATTTATTCGTTAGGATTTTTTGACATAATTTACATTGAATTTTATCAAATATATAAGGGTAAACGTTTTTTCGTATGCCCTGTGTTCGATCATGGTGTTTAAGGTGAAGCAAATATGTCTGTCTGTCGTCAAATATTTCAGTGCAAATACGACACTTCCATTGGTTCTCGTGTTTCAATATATGTAATTCCAAATGCGTTGTTGAACTGTAAGTGTTATCACATCTGTCGCATGGGAATTTCTTAGCGATATTTTTGCCTTTATCCACGTGCAGATTTTGATGTTCAAGTAAGTTCCTCTTTCTGAAAAACGCTTTAGGACATAGCTCGCACTGAAAAGGCCTAAGTTTCTCATGAACGGCTTCAATATGAGCTCGTAAGTTGCCTGCATCACTGAAATTTCTTCCGCAAAGTTCACACATCTTGGTTATATGTGTTCCGTTATGCAAGGATATGTGTTTGGACAAAACGCTTTTGTGAGCGAACGTTTTTTTGCATATATCACATGTAAATGGGCGGAACTTGTGTATATTCTCGTGTTTGAAGTGTGTATAGGCATTATTGAATTTCCTATTGCAATTACTGCATGGGAATATGCCTCCATGGGTCTTCAAATGCTTTTTAAGTTTAACTATATTTGGATAAGGCTGGGAACATATGTGACAAACTTTTTCCCCGTGTTCAAAGAACCTATTATGAACCAATAAACTTGATTGATTTTGAAATTTCTTATTACATAACTCGCATTTAAACATTTTCTTCATAGTTTTTACAGATTTGGTAATTGCTGAAAAATAATTTATGTTATTAATAATATCTAAATACATATCCTCACGCCTGTATTCCCCGAAGGGGTAGGCAGAGGTTTTGTAATCACAACACACACTTTTCACACTGATGGTGAGTCCATCGCTTTGAATTACTTCTCAGACATATGCAGGTTTCCTCACGATGTTTTCCTTCACCGTAAAACACGTGGTGTGAAATCACTGTACATAAGTTTTTTAGAAAAACTCATTGGTACAGGCCCCGCTGGGATTCGAACTTGCGTCGCTTGCGTAGCAGGTGACTGCTCAAACCTCAAGGCCACCATAATATCTCTACATATTTTAATAGTATAAGCTAGCTGTGCCTCGCGATTTTACCCGCGTAGTCATTTCATGTGTGACCCGCGTAATCCTAATGTATTTTTAAATAAAAACTAGGCTAAGTTACTCCTAGTAACGTAAGCTACCTGCCGGTGAAAGCCCCGTTAAAATCGGTCAAGCCGTTTCGGAGATTAGCCGGAACAAACAGACAGAAAGAGAAACTTTTTTTTAAATTGGTTTTTATATCTCAGTACCGTTTATAATTTCATATGCATTAAATGAAAAGCTGTTATTTTAGAATTACAAACAGACGCTTCAATTTTATTTATCTGTATAGATATATTTCACAGGATATCTTTAAGAATTATAGCCAATTTATCATCTTTGGCAATCGTTACAGGTCAGTCGGAGGCCTAAAATAGTCTGACAACTGGTTTAACCCAGATCACAGATTTTCCTCGTTAAAGGGGTTGCGAAGGTCGAAGGTCATCGGGTTGAATCAAGTGCCAACCACAACAATGTATGGGATAAGGCCAGGGAGATGATGATATGGTACACGAAGTACCAGGCGCACATAACGGACAAGGAGTTAATAAGTTGATTGCGACTAACATGGAGCCACATCGGGTTGAATCAAGTGCCGACCACAACAATGTATGGGATAAGGCCAGGGAGATGATGATATGGTACACGAAGTACCAGGCGCACATAACGGACAAGGAGTTAATAAGTTGATTGTGACTAACATGGAGCCACATCGGGTTGAATCAAGTGCCGACCACAACAATGTATGGGATAAGGCCAGGGAGATGATGATATGGTACACGAAGTACCAGGCGCACATAACGGACAAGGAGTTAATAAGTTGATTGCGACTAACATGGAGCCACATCGGGTTGAATCAAGTGCCGACCACAACAATGTATGGGATAAGGCCAGGGAGATGATGATATGGTACACGAAGTACCAGGCCCACATAACGGACAAGGAGTTAATAAGTTGATTGCGACTAACATGGAGCCACATCGGGTTGAATCAAGTGCCGACCACAATAATGTATAGGCTAGGGAGGTGATGATTTTTAATAATTATAGCTTTTATGGTATTCTGATGTATAAGCTATATTATTGTAAAGTTTCATTAAAATCCATTCAGTAATGTTTGTGTGATAGAGTATCAAATATACATACATATACAATTTGTCGTTTATAATACAATTAGGATAAACTTACTTGTTTTATTTTTCAGCATTTTCTTCGTTACATCTTGAACACAGACAGACGGACTAGACTTTGGATTTGTCTTAGTAACATTAATATTTATATCAGGGTACTCTGAAAACATTAACGCAAACCACATCTACACTACTATTATAAAGAGGAACGATTTGTAGAGCCGTGGTGGCCTTGAGGTTTGAGCAGTTGCCTGCTACGCAACCGACGCAAGTTCGAATCCCAGCGGGGCCTGTACCAATGAGTAATTCTAAAAACTTATGTACAGTGATTTCACACCACGTGCTTTACGGTGAAGGAAAATATCGTGAGGAAACCTGCATATTTCTGAGAAGTAATTCAAAGACGTATGTATAGTGACTGAGACGGCGATGGACTCACCATCTGTCACGTTGGCACTTAATCATCTTGTGTGAAAAGTGGGTGTTGTGATTACAACACCTCTGCCTACCCCTTCGAGGAATACAGGCGTGAGCATATGTATGTATGTATGTATTTACGATTTGTATTTCCATGTGTATGTTTGTAATGAATAAACTCAAAAACTACTGTGACGATTTCAAAAATTCTTTCACCATTGGAAAGCTACATCATCAGCGAGTAACATAGGCTTTATTTTATCCCCGTACTCCCACGGGAACGGGAACTACGCGGGTGAAACCGCGTGACGTCCGCTAGTAATTAGTTTTATAATTGGCTTAAAAATTAAAACTAAACTAAAAGTAACTAAGAGTTTTGTTTCAAAAAGCTTATAACATCAGCTATCTGCTAGTGAAAGTCTCGTTAAAATCGATCCTGTCGTTTCAGAGAATATCCGGAACAACAGACAAGACGGGAAAATATTTTTTGTTAATATATTTTCATGTAAGTACCGTAATTACTTTCATTTGCATTTAGTAAAAAGCTGTATTTAGGGTATTACAAACAGACACTTGAAATATATTTATCTGTATTCTAATATAATAATATTTTTCTTTAATTCATCCCTTCTGAATGTATAAAAGTAATATACTCACTAGGATCATGGAGTGTATCCAATTTATCAAGTTTCAAATCATCACTTTGATCGTCAAACTCCATACTATTGTCATTGCACTGTGTATCTGTAACGAACAGACTATTGAGTCATTATATATATACAAGTGTCGGAGAAAAAAGAACAGTTGTCTTCTAGAAGTTGTTGTGTTTTATGAATATATCACTATGTTGAAGTCGTAAAATATCTAGCTCCAACGATAACGTAGTTATAGGCTATGGTTGCTAAGGGCCGAAGAGCTCGCGGCCTTAAGCGATTGAATGAACGCGCGGCCGCGTTTACCTACATTACGTACGCGGTCATTGAACTTGGTACATTAAGGAGAAGGTTTCGAAAAATGGTTTTATGGGATTATTTAAAAAAATAAAAACGTAATTAGATTTCACGTGAATAACTCTACGTTACCGCTGATTTTTATGTGAAAATAAGGTCTTGATATGGACAACTTTGAACGTCAATTACTCTAACTAAACGGAAGAAGATATTTTTGTCATAATAACTTTATTTGCTTCCTAAATCCTAAATCCACATATTTTAACAGCTGTCCTATTTTCACCTTGAAAAGCTCTTGTTACCTTATTCAATGGGGGTAATTTCAGACTTAACATTACTAAATATAACTTCCCGATCTTAAAGTTAATTAAAACATTATACCCCAACAATACATGGTTTAAACCAAGACTGGACTAAATTCAAACTAATACAATGTCCATCCCTTTCTTAATCCGTATAACAGAAAGAGATGGAACTACTTTTAAGCCAATAAGCTTCATACATCATCTCATATTCATATCAAGCTACGCATTTAGTTATAAGTAGATGTACTAGATTTTTAGTTATGTTAATTTTTATCGACATTTGTGCATTGGAACATTGTCCATGAGCCTATGTTTGTTGAATTTATTTTGTATTGTAAAAATTGTATAATATTTTTGAGTTTCTTGCCAGGTTCTTCTCAGTAAAAGCAACCTTCCGAACCTGGCGGTAGCATGTATAATACTGTATAATTATGTCATTCTGACGATTTGAAAGTACTTTGTAAAAAGTCAAATTGAATAAAGATATATTTGATTTTGACTTTGACATCTCCTTACGCCTGTATTCCCTGAAGGGGTAGGCAGAGGTGTTGTAATCACAACACACACTTTTCACTCAATATGATTAAGTGCCAACGTGACCGAGGGTGAGTCCATCGCCGTCTCAGGCACTATACATACGTCTTTGAATTACTTCTTAGGCATAATTTTAACAAAGTTTGTATTTTAACCCGTATTTTATATAAATAACTGTTAATATAATATACCACTTACCATCTTCATCCTGAAATCTGATTTCATACTTAAAATCAATAACATTTGTTATTTCATCTGAAAAAACATTAAGAAACATTTTGAATTACATGAATCTTATATCATGTATGAATGTGCATGAATAAAAGTTAAAAACAAACCCCTTTGTTATAAAACATGGTTTAAACTAACACTAGACCACATTTCACTAAATATGATCAAGTGCCAATGTGACAGATGGTGAGTTCATCACCGTCTCAAACACTATACATCTTTGAATTACTTCTCAGACATATGTAGGTTTCGTCATGATGATCGTTCACCGTAAAGCACGTGGTGTGAAATCACTGTACATAAGTTTTTAGAAAAACTCATTGGTACAGGCCCCGCTGGGATTCGAACTTGCATAGGATTCTATAGATACATCTTTGCAGACAAAATATAATAAAAGATAAGTAATAGAATTTATTAGAATTAAGAATAAATAAAACAGAAATTATATAATTAAATATATTAAAATATACCTATAAGAAGTAGCCATATAATATAAAATAATATAAAATAAAATGTAAATATTATATACCTAATTTAAGCCCTCTCTCAATAAATAGCTGTGCCCAACAGGGTCCATATTGCTAATTTATAGTGTTACCGCTCACTACCTGTAAGTGCTAAATTAAGAATATGTTTTAAAGCAATACATTGAAATTGAATTAATTGTCATACATATGCAGGTTTCCTCACAATGTTCTCCTTGTCTGTAAAACATGTGGGGTGGAATAACAGGGGCTGAGGGTAATGTGGTCACCCATCCAACTGGCTTGGGGTTAGAATTGCTTAACAATGCTAGATGTCGCAAAAAAGTGTGCTTACTCTTGCAGTATTTATCAAACTTGATTTCACAAGCAATAACTTGCTGTTTGAAGCGGTAAGCATCTCTGATACGCTCAATACAGGTGTCGCATATCATGTAACTGGCCGGTATTTGAGGAGGATTGATCTGAAAACAATGAATAGTAATTGTTAGCGACAGATTTCCATCCAACCTTTTTGTTAGGAAAATTCTTTATACATATGCTCACGCCTGTATTCCCCGAAGGGGTAGGCAGAGGTGTTGTTATCACAACACCCACTTTTCACTGAATATGATTAAGTGCCAATGTGACAGATGGTGAGTCTATCGCCGTCTCAGGCACTATACATACATCATTGAATTACTTCTCAGACATATGCAGGCTTCCTCACAATGTTTTCCTTCACCGTAAAGCACGTGGTGTGAAATCACTGTACATAAGTTTTTTAGAAATACTTATTGGTACAGGCCCCGCTGGGCGACTGCTCAAACCCCGAGGCCACCACGGCTCTATCAATGAACATAGTATAATAAAACTATGCTAACATAGTCACGAATAAGAGCTCTTGTGATCGTCTGCGAGGCAAAAGTAATGTATAAGCTTTAAATTATATAAAAAAACAACTTACAACCAAACCTATAGTGTCTCGTATCATCATAGAGTACACTTCAATATTGTTATCAACCACATGACGTTCCTGGAGGCTCTTGAGCTGCCCATCGGCATGACAACACCGACAAATGGCATTTAAATTGAAAATTTCCGACATAACTTCCATGAAGAGAACTATTTCAATGTTACGTCAATTTCATAAGACAACTTTCTGTGAATTTATGAATTAATAATTCAATGATTTGAACCTGTGTCTCCAACATGAATTTAGAAAGATATTATCTCCGAAAATTTCTATTATGTCCTTTTAGGTATTGTTTTGGCGACACGCGAACGGCCGTTCTGTATTATTTAATTTAACAGGAAAATAACATTACATTACATTTTTCTCTCAAATTAAATTCCTGTCAAAATGCTATCGTTATCGTGTTATTATTTTTATTTATCAACTCACTAAGTAAATTCTAGAGATTTATAAATACGTCACATTGAGATGACAGATGACTTTCATTTAGTGTTGCCAACAACTCACTCAGCGTTCAGGTGCAACCTGATGTAAGCCGCTCGGCGCTCCTTTCCAGCGACACGTGACCTCCATCTTTAATTTCCCGCGACTCAAAAGGGAACTACGTCATGCAGCCCCTCGTCGCTCGTTTTCAGCGACAATCAGTCGCTCGTCGCTCGTGTTCAAGTAGAAAGAAATTAGTGTACCCGATCCAGAAAAGCTAACGGTTGATGGAATGGCTTTACCATATGTGGTAGTTGGACGGAGCTTTCCAATTAGCAGACTACTTACACTCTCGATACTTCCCAGCGATAAAGCTCAACATTTTCAGCTTTGTCGCTACATATCACGTGACCAGATTTGTCGCTGGAAACGAGAGTCGAGCGGCTGCATGTGATTGCACCTTTACATCAGGTTGTACCTTTAAGAATAATGAGCTTTTCCGCCAATGCCTTTATTTATTTAACAGCCATTAAGCATAATTAGCTTAAGTAAAACTATTCCGTCAATCTCAAATGATTGTCGAGAAAAAAATCTTGTAAATTGTTAAATGTGGAGGAACCCAATGGATTCTTCTGACTTTTCCTTCCGCTAATGTCACACCTGTCAATTGTCATAGATATCAAAATGCCAGTGACCTATGTGATCGTCGTTCCGTTTGTTGACGCTTGCAGTTTTTTATAACTGTTTTATTTATGCTTCAATAAATGTAATATTGTTCAGTCATTTCCTATTAATTTACGCCAACTAAAGGTGCAATAATGTTACCGTAATGTCCGACGCGTGGACATCAGGCGGCTTGTGCCGCTGCTGCCACGCTGAAGGCAATTTCAAGAGTTTGGGTGTGAGTTACAGTAACGAAGATAAAAATGAAATATTCTCCGTTATACTTCGGGAAACGTTTGATATAGTCGTAAGTTTAGGTCCTTATACCTTTGTCTGAGGGTTCATCATCGTCCTCCGGCCCTTTTCCCATGTTATTTGAGTTGAGGGTTCATATGAAAATGAATAATATTTATTCGGTTTAGGCCCTGGTAAGGCACTTAGAATATCGAGAATTTACCACTTCGGCAACTAGCGTTCTGAGAAGAACCGGCAAGAAACTAGTGGTGGTAGAAAGTAGAATATGTGGGCAATAGCCTAGTGTGTAGTTCCTTAGACTAGTATCATAATTTCCAGATTTTTTAATCAGTTCAGAGCCATTAACCGGGCCGAATTATTTTATATCACTCGCAATAATTTTCGAATTTAATTCTAATATCATAGCATTATACAATGTAGGTAAGAAATATTTTCCTCGATATTTTATAAATGTTTTTTTGAAAAATTTATGTCTTCTATAATTACACCTCTATTACTGCCCTGTGGTTTCACCCACGTAGATTTAATTTAATTACCGCCAAATTTTTTTTTATTAAAATAAGCCCAAGTTACTCCTTCTTACATTTGCTATTTGCCAGTGAAAGTCGTTCCCGAAAGCCGTTTCAAAGATTACCTGAACCAACAAACAGACAGACTGACAAAAAATATTTTTTTTGTTTTTAATTTAGTATTGTATATAGTTTCATATGCATTTAGTGAAAAGCTGTTTTAGAATTACAAATAGGCACTTAATTCAAAACACAATTCACAGCTAGTGTAATAAATTTTTTATTCCTTCAGGTTAACCCCATCCCTGGTGAGAATGCGGCCAATTTGTACAACATATGTGGCTCCTGTGAGCCTCGTCTGCGAGATGCTGCACTCTTCAAGCACCAAGTCCTTCAATGCGAGGCCAAGATATCAGAATACTATAGACAAGGACTAAAAAGTAAGATACTATTATCTTTGAGCTGATTTATATTGTTTCAATGATATGTACATGATGCCGAGTTTCTTGCCAGCTCTTCTCAGAAGGCTAGTTTCAGAACCGGTGGTGAATTCTCGACATTCATAAGTGCCTTTCCAGGGCCTAAACTGAATAAATAATATTAATTTTCATTTAACTTCGGGGCCATTCAAGTATTACATCTTCAGTGAAAAGTGGGTGTTGTTGTTACAACACTTCTGCCTACCCCTTCGAGGATAACAAGCATGTGTATGTATAAATGCCACCACTGTTCAAATAAATAACTTCTGAAAACACACTTATTGAACTCAGTATAAAATCAAAATTATGCTTTTTATATTATTACTATCTATGCCCGGCAAACATTGTATTGCCATATATTTTTTTGGGGTGGTCACCCTTATCTCTTAGGGGTATGGAAAATAGATAGTAGCCGATTATCAGACCTACTGTATATGCATATAAAACTTGGTAAGAATCGGTAAAGCCATCTCAGAGGAGAATGGTAACTAACATTGTGACATGGAAATGTTATATATTAGATTTATTTTCAGATGCTGATGTGTTCGTTGAATCTGTGAAGTTAGAAGACAGACAAAATGAAGAAGGTACGTTATTTGTTAGAAAACATAGCAAAATCCTACATACATTAAGGCCCGGGTTATGGGAGGTTAACCAGAGGGGCCTCCACAAAAAATCCTTTTTATGAGGAAAATTATTTAACAAAATGAGTTTTATTTAGTTTTATTATTTTACCCCGACGCCTATATTCAGAGGTCTGTAACCTCTAAATCCGGATCTGCATACAGCCTCCTTTTTCGATAACAAAAGAAAAGAGTTCAATAACTTAAAATTTCAGAAGAAAATCTATCAGACACCATTTTACTCAGTCACAATATGTCGCCACATGCCAGATGTTTAATGAGCTCATAGTTATAACCAATCTTTTTATAGTAAGTAAATACAGTCCACTATACATTTATATTAAAACATGAGCTGTCAAATGAGTTGTGAAAAATGAAAAGAATTATTGTGAAAAATTTGCATGGATTATTTCATATTTTATCAATATAGTAAAAAGCAATATTAAAACTAAACACCAGATCACAATGATTATGTTTTTTTGAATCTGTAAAAGCTATCCTCATCTGACTACTGATAGGACACTTCCAAATATAGTATGGTATTTTCATAAGCCCTATAGAGTTTGTCTCTTACATACCTGTATCCCATGGTGGGTATGCAGAGATGTCACATGCTATGATCCTTGCATACTTTTTTCGCTTCATCCACATTCATGCATCTCTTCATACACTTCCTTCGGTTACGAGTGCTCCGAATTTGACCTTTCTGAAAAATACTATTAATTTGGTCATAGTAGTTGTTCAGCTTACATGTTAGTAAAAATATCTAAATAAATATAATATTATAATTTTGTATGATTTATACTATTCAAAGATATGGGTTAATTTCGTCTTTCAGATTTAAAGGATGAACTATCAGATGCTGATGGTGACGGAGATTCTATGAAATATGATGGTGAGTAATCCTTGATAGTGTGTGGAGAGCTCATGATCAGTGTCATCCCCAGCAAAGACAAGATGTTCCATTGAGGCGGGTGTCATGTCTGGGGAACACCGGCTCCAACTGTTCTAGTTGGACACTTGTATATATACTGTGTGGAGAGCGAGTGATCAGTGTCATCCCCAGCAAAGACAAGATCTTCCATTGAGGCGGGTGTCATGTCTGGGGAACACCGGCTCCAACTGTTCTAGTTGGACACTTGTATATATACTGTGTGGAGAGCGAGTGATCAGTGTCATCTCCAGCAAAGACAAGATCTTCTATTGAGGCAGGTGTCATGTCTGGGGAACACCGGCTCCAATTGTTCTAGTTGGACACTTGTATATATACTGTGTGGAGAGCGAGTGATCAGTGTCATCCCCAGCAAAGACAAGATCTTCTATTGAGGCAGGTGTCATGTCTGGGGAACACCGGCTCCAACTGTTCTAGTAAGACCCTTGCACGCTGTAATCGTGAATTATTTTGTATTACTCAAAATTGTACCAATTCTATGCTTCTGCCTACCCCGGCCGAGCTTATGGCTATTAACAGGGTACTAATCCTGGGCTGCTAATAATTTGTGGTCCATAATAGCACTACACCAACAAGGCAATCTAGAAAATGGTCATCTATTGTATCTAGAAAAGCCGTCATCATTGGACATCTTCATCGAACCGCTGGACTCTTCAGATGAGCTGCCTCTGTCGGCACTCCGCACCAGGACTTCCAGGCCACAGGGCTCCGGAGTCACGTGGACCACTGCTGGTAAGAAAACACTGAGCCTCATAGAATTCTAGATTTTTTAAAACTACTAATGCACAAAAGAAGCGTACACAGGTTGAAAACTTCTCTATTATGGTTGTGGAGGTCAATGGCTGGCATTCACGTCATATTTGTGAACAGGTGCTGCTTGTGGGGGCTGGTCATCTCAAGCTACGCATTTAGTTATAAGTAGATGTACTAGACTTATTTTATTTTAACTTTTATCATTGGAACTCGGTGATTAATTTTATATTACTCTAAATTTTAAAAAATATTTTTGAAAGGAGTAATAAATATGCTCACGCCATCCCAGAAGGGTCCCAAAGGTTTTTGTAACAACATCCACATTTCTCCGAATATGATCAAGTGCCAACGTGACAGAGGGTGAGTCCATCGCCGTCTCAGCCACTATACATACGTATTTGAATTACTTCTCAGACATATGCAGGTTTCCTCACGATGTTTTCCTTCACCGTAAAGCACATGGTGTGAAATAACTGTACATATTTTTTTTTAGAAAACCTCATTGGTACAGGCCCCGCTGGGACTGCTCAAACCTCAAGGCCACCACGGATCTTGCTTGGCATGGCGAACCTGGCGGTAGCATGTATAATCCTGTGTAATCATTTCGTTCTGAATATTCGAAAGTACTTTGTTTAAAGTCTAATCGAATAAAGATATTTTAATCCACAGAAACGAAACCAGTCCAAATCCATACCAAGAAGTATTCCTGTGAAATTTGCTCCAAACAGTTCTCATATAACGGATCTTTAGAAGTTCACATGAAGATACACAGCGGAGAGAAATCCTACAAATGTCACATTTGCAACAATACATTCTCAAACAACAAAGAATTGACCAAGCACATCAGCTCACAGCATTGTATAGACGGGTTATACCCTTGTAATATATGCCAAAAGAGTTTTGACAAGCCTAGATTACTAAAAAAACATCTACAAACGCACTTCAAAGAGAAGTTCCAGTGCACTGAATGCCAAAAAGAATTTCAGCGAAAGAAAGGATTGAAAGAACACATGAAAACGCACACGAAAGAAAAGAAATACACATGTGAAGTTTGTAAAAAGTCTTTCGGACACAATCAGACGTTGAAATCTCACATGTTCATCCATACCGGGGAGAGACCGTATATTTGTGACGTCTGCGGCAGAAGGTTCCCTCAACGCACACATTTGAAAAGACACATATTTATAATCCATGCTGGATTGAAGCCGCATAGGTGTAATACTTGTAACAAACAGTTTTCCAGCAAGAGCTACTTGGCTATACATGAAAGGCAGCATACAGGATTGAGACCATATTCTTGTGAAGTCTGCAAAAAAGATTTCACAGCGTACACGACGTTAAAAGTGCATATGAGAGTGCACACTGGTTTGAAACCTTACAGCTGTGGTTTTTGCAGCCGACAATTCGCTCAAATGGCCAGCTTTAAGCTGCACGAGAGAACGCACACAGGGGAACGACCTTACAACTGTAAAGTCTGTAAAAAACCCTTTTCAGACAATGGTTATTTGAAAATACACATGCGATTGCATTCGGGCGAGAAGCCGTTTTGTTGTGAGGTTTGTAAGCGGTGTTTTAGGGAGACGGGGCAGTTGAAAAGGCATATGCGAGTTCATAGTGGCATTAAACCCTACACGTGTAAAATTTGCAATAAGCAAATAGGTAATTTGTCGAAGCATATGCGCGTACATACAGATGATAGGCCGTATGTATGTGAGATTTGTAATAAGCAATTTAGTATTAACGGTAATTTGAGGTTACATATGAGGATTCATACAGGCGAGAGACCCTTTAATTGTGATGTATGTAATAGTCAGTTTACGCAAAGCAGCGGTTTGAAGAGACACAGGTGTACTCATCAGGAGAAGGATGCCTAGGCACAGATATATAAAATCGTAGTGTATGTTTGTGCCGTAAGTTCGGATCCCAGCGGGGTTTGCACCAATGAGTTTTTCTAAAAAACTTATGTACAGTGATTTCACACCACGTGCTTTACGGTGAAGGAAAACATCGTGAGGAAACCTGCATATTTCTGAGAAGTAACTCAAAGACGTATGTATAGTGCCTGAGACGGCGATAGACTCACCATCTGTCACGTTGGCACTTAATCAAAAATTCGGTGAATATATCGCCTTCTGCCCGCAATTTCGTCCGCGTTTGGATAGTTACTTTTGGCTAGCGCTAACTTTAACCCGCGATTCGTCTTAGCGTGATGATATATAGCCTATAGCCTTCCTCGATAAATGGGCTATGTAACACTGAAATATTTTTTTTAATCGGACCAGTTGTTCCCGAAATTAGCGCGTTCAAGCTAATGAAGAAACTTCAGTTTTATATAATCTTGGAGATTCATAAATAAGTATTTATTTATTTATGAATCTCCAAGAAGTACTGATGCAGTAAGGAATCTAAGAACATATAGTTTAAACATGAAAGTACAGTGAATGCAGTGGAAATGCGTTCGTTACGAAGTATGTGTGGGGTCACCATTGGAGATCGAATGAACAATAGTGTGATAAGAGACAGTTGCAAGTTGAACAATGATGTGGTGACCAGAATTGAAAAAAGTATGTTGAGATGGTTTGGACATATCGAAAGGATGAGTGAAAGGCGATTAACGAAACACATTTATAGAGCGAATGTGACCGGAAGTGTCGGTAGAGGGCGTCCAAGGAACAACTACTATGACCAAATTAATAGTACTTTTCAGAAAGGTCAAATTCGGAGCACTCGTAACCGAAGAAAGTGTATGAAGAGATGCATGAATGTGGATGAAGCGAAAGAAGTATGTAAGGATCGTAGCATGTGGCAAACGGTGGTCTCTGCCTACCCCCATGGGATACAGGCGTGAGCATATGTATGTATGTATAGTTCAAAATGACAGATGCGATCACCTACTCATTATAAGCAGAATAGTGTCAACAAGGGTCAAACAAGAAATGTCACGTCCTATCGTGTCCGATCGCGTATACGTATATTTACGCGTACTTTTTTCAAAACGACTGATCTACATTATTTTGAAAGTAAATTTATTTATAAGGTCTTGATTGGCAAACCTAACGCTTAATGGAGCGACCATTTTCAAAAATACGCCTAGTTTCCTTACTGTTTGTAAAGGTGATATTTATACTGTGGAATCGGTTTCTAACTTTCTCTATGAGGCTTCAGCACAAACGGATGCCAAATGCTTTTCCTAGGAGGTCTTAACTCGATTATATACAAGCCTAAAAATATTTATAAACAAAATTGTATCTGATACAAAGTACTTTGTCTATTTGTCAGTATTGTAATATTATTGGAGGAGATTTTGATGCAATTATGTAAGAATGAAGTGTCGTGTGTTTAAGAATATCGTACTTAACTACTATATTTATATTTTTTAAATAAAGATTATGATAATAATCTACCTTTGTTTTTTTAAGTGTGGGGTTATACACCAATCTAAGACATTTTGCTCTCAATCTAGTGAGTAGCAGCTGAATTAATTATTTAATATTAGAGCTCCAATTAAATGAACACTGAGAATGTCTATGATCCATATGTCTATAAATTTTATAAAATTCATGGCGTTCTGTTTCAAAAGGTTATCAGTTTAGAACATCAAATCCTACACAAAAAAATTCTGATACAAACGATGAGAGGAAAATTTTATGTATTTGACAAGAAGCCAAACTGATTGTCAATGCCTATGTGGGATTCTTCAGAACCTCTCATCATTTAAAAGCAGGATGATGAGAACAAGGCCGTGTGGTATTTGACTCTAGCTTCCTCCAAAACATATTATCTGTGGTTCGGTCTGGTATCTGTTGAATTAAAATTTTGACCGCGCAGCTGCCAAAAGTGCCAAAAATCGATTTCTATGCAAAGATTCAAAGAATATTTTTATCCTAAGTTTAATTTACAGAAAAAATGCCCGAGACGATAATTGAAAGTGTTCTGACAGGGAAATTAGACGCAGCTCTGTTGTTAAAATGGCTAAATAATGAGTCGATCGAGGTAAAAAAATAACCTACAATAGTTGATATACTAGTTTTGTTTCCGATAACTTTCTTTATAAGTGATATTTTACTTTTTAGGATACTCGGGAGGATTGTGTGTTGTTCTGTTGCAACAGAAGGGACTTTGTCGCATATTTTTTGTCTTATTTGAGGAATCAAACTGACAGGTGAGACATAAAAGTTATTTTATTGCAATAAAAGTTCGGCTTAAACAATTTTTATTACATACGACCTACTTTCAAATATAAGTGTGAACGTATTTTGCCAGCTTAATATAACATTATTAAAGTATTCTTAAGCTGTAAAACGATTTATAACATTGATTACTTATAAACAAAAAACTTTATTTCTCATTCAGAAACTATTTAAAGGTATATAATGTTATTTACAAGATTTTCGCTTTAAATACTGGTGGATTACATACAATACCAACACACAGACAGACATAGAAACATTATTTTGCATTTAATTTGGTAAGTATTCATTAGTTCCAAGTGGAATACAAATATATTTAATAAAATAAAAAATTACATAATTAATTTCCAGTATCTTACAAACAAACAGCAATGCAGCTCAGATTCTCCACAACAGCACTCCGGAGAAGGTGCTCAGCTCTCGTCGCAAGCATCACCGCTCAATCAGCGACCCAACGAGCAACGAGCGCAACGACAGCCTCACTGTCAAATCTGACAGACAACGCTCCCATGAGTCTCCCAGTAAGGATAGAAAGCGTTCTGGACGTCGAATCAAAACAAAGTTATTCCCAGACGACAAGAACAACTCCACACAGTCCATATCTTCGGATGAATCCAGGCTAAGTATAGGTGTTGAAAGAATAGCATTGTCCAGCACTCCGTTGAAGAATGGTACTAGGATCTCGGATTATCCTAATATAACAAGTCCAGTAACACCGAAAAGTTTCAAAGACTACGAGAGGTGCGACACTCCTCGTGTTAGTCATAGACATTCAAGGTCCCAGGAGAAAAGCTGTCTTGGAGACTACATTGTCAACGCACCGAAGAGTAGCAAGAAAAAGAAATCTAAAAACACGTCCAACGAAACAGATGATAGCAAACCAGAGCTAGATTTAAGCAACTCGGACATGTTCCCGGAAATAGGGACTCGTAAAGCCAGCTCCCTTCGCTCTGAGAGACGCAGGATCAAGCCAACAAACATAGACAAGTCACAGAAAAGTATATCATTAAACAGCTTTACGTCCGAGTTCCATCAACCATCGTTAGCGCTAGACGATAATGTAGCTTTCAAGCAACAGAAAGTACAACCGAAGGAATCCGCAAACAGTTTTGAAGTTGAACGAAACATTCTTAAGCAAGAACGCCACAAGTTAATGGAGAAGTTTAATATTTTGAACACATCAATGTCTCCGAAACCAGTCCCAATGCCACAAATTAAGATAACGCAAAAGGATTCTGTGGATACATGTGTGAATTATGTGAAAGTTGATCCAAATATGATACTTTTTAAGGAGAAGATTAATATGTTAGTTGATATATATGATGCCTTGTTGAAAAACAACCTTATATTAAGTGTCAATACTGAAATTTACTTTCTGATAAGTGTATTGCTATCGAAACAATGTGAAGATGATTATTTGGCAGTTGAAGCGAAGCTCAAGGAAGATAACTGCAATTTTCTACTCAAGTCCATACATAATAGCACTTATTTTGCGGTGAAGTCACTTTGGATACAGAAATCTATATTGGAAGTCATATTGGATAAGAATTCTCTTAAAACTCTTGGTAAGTCTTCATATAATCAAATCTCTTAACAGATAAAGCCATGGTGGCCTTGGGGTTAGAGCAGTCGCCTGCTACACAGAGTTTTTCTAAATAAAAACTTATGTGCAGTTATTTCACACCACATGCTTTACGGTGAAGGAAAACATCGTGAGGAAACCTGCATCTGAGAAGGATTTCAAAGACATATGTATAGTGTCTGAGACGGCGATGGACTCACCCTCTGTCATGTTGGCACTTGATCATATTCGGTGAAATGTGGGTGTTGTTATAACGCCTCTGCTTACCCCTTCGGGTCCCCCATCTGGGATGGCGTGAGCATATTTCTTAACAGATAAATAAAATTAAGTGTATGTTTGTAATTTCAAACTAGCAGCTATTACTAAATGCATAGAAATGACTAGCGGACGTCACGTGTTTCACCCGCGTAGTTCCCGTTCCCGTGGGAGAAAATATAGCCTTTGTTACTCGCTAACAATGTAGCTATCGATTGCTGAAAGAATTTTTCTATCATACTTACATACAATTGGTAACATACAAAAACTTTTCTTTATAATATTACTATAGATATATGGTCATCATCTCCCTGGCCTTATACCATACATTGTTGGGGTCGGCACTTGATTCAACCCGATGTGGCTGATCACCTGATTTTTATACGAAGCGTCTGCCATCTGACCTTCGCAACCCCTTTTTCGAGGAAAATCTGAATATAGATATAGGGTCACTGATAAATAAACAAATTTGAAAAAACTGCAGCATTTAAATTAATATCTAGTTCTTGAACCGGAGGAAATTGGCCAAAACTGAATAAATATTTTTCATGTCTCAAGGTGAAAACAAGAAGGTTCGCAGTATCTTCCCGGACTTAGCAAAGTCCCTATTGAACTCGTATGGCCTGAAGTGTGAGGCGGAGAGTCAGGAGAGACCTCGAGAAGTCAGCAATGGAGTGGTCTGCTTCAACATGGAGACTGACAATGTTGACAACTTCCCATCGATGATGAGCTTCCAGAACTTCAAGAAACAACGGGATATGTTTTATGATATACACAGGTATGTTAGGAAACATTTTTGCTCATGCTCACTCACGCCTGTATTCCCCGAAGGGGTAGGCAGAGGTGTTGTAATAACAACACCCACATTTCATTGTACATGATTATGTGTCAATGTGACAGATGGTGAGTCTATCACTGTCACAGCCACTATACATACGTCTTTGAATAACTTCTCAGACATATGCAGGTTTCCTCACGATGTTTTCCTTCACCGTAAAGCACGTGGTGTGAAATCACTGTACATAAGTTTTTAGAAAAATTCATTAGTAGATTTCTTTTTTTTTGTTCAAGATGGTACCAAGAAAGTCAGTCATCAGGCGGGTCCCTGAACAGCCTCCGCGCGAGGGTCAAGTCGCTGGTGTCCTGCGGCTCGTCGCCCACCAATCATGGACACATGGCCGCTCTGTTCGTCGCTCATATCATCGCTGAATGCCTACCGAACAATGCACAGGTAATGACACTAGTGGAATTATAGCTTTTATCTATACAGATAAATACTAGTCTATACAGTACATACATATGCTCACGCCTGTATTCCCCGAAGGGGTAGGCAGAGGTGTTGTAATCACAACACACACTTTTCACCGAATTTGATTAAGTGCCAACGTGACAGATGGTGAGTCTATCGCCGTCTCAGGCACTATACATACGTCTTGAATTACTTCTCAGAAATATGCAGGTTTCCTCACGATGTTTTTCCTTCCCCGTAAAGCACGTTGTGTGAAATCACATAAGTTTTTTAGAAAAACTCATTGGTACAAGCCCCGCTGGGATTCGAACTTGCATCGCTTGCGTAGCAGGCGAATGCTCGAACCCCGAGGCCACGACGGCTATTTTTTGAAAGTATATATGGTACTGTAAGGCTACAGCCTTACAAGCGGCTTAAAACCTTTTTAAGCCTTATAAAAAACAAATTTAAGTTTTATGAAAGATATTTCAAAATGGAAATCCGAAATTAATTCGAAAAATGAAAAAACAGTTGTCTGAGACTGATTTTGAGAGACAATTCTGATGGAAGTAGAATAGAATAAGATTTATATTGTATCACTTAAAATTTTATAATATTCGAAATGACTAATTACTGAGTTCCTTGCCAGGTTCTTCTCAGTAAAAGCAACCTTCCGAACCTGGCGGTATCATGTATAATACTGTATAATTATGTCATTCTGACGATTTGAAAGTGCTTAGTAGAAAGTCTAATCGAATAAAGATACTTTTGAATTGAATTTAATAAATTAATCAGTCACGTGACATATGTCATTGAAGCATGAGGATAAAATTCAAAATATCTTTATTTGATTAGACTTCTTACAAATTACTTTAAAATCATCAGAAGGACACAAAATACATTATACATGATTATAAATGTTACCACCGGGTTCGGAAGGTAGCTTTTGTTGACAAGAACCTCAATAATTACTCTTTTAAAAAATATATATTATACAATGTTTTTGGTTACAGTATTTATATCTCATGAATATAAGCCCATGGACACAGTTCAAATGCTCAATTGTCAAATATTTGTGAGCATGGCTATGTTAATAATAGTTACTTTGTCTACATATCCTGTTCACAAGTATGACGTGAATGTGAGCCATAACCTAAGTGTATTGTTACAGGAGACCAAGTTAAGCAAACTCCAAAGACGACTGACCTGTCCCAATGCGCCTGAATCTCACAGATTACCGCATTTCACTGACAAGGAGACTTTTTACAAGTTAGTGTTGTGTTCATATACATACATATAAGAGCCGTGTTGACTGTTTATTAAGCAGTTCGAATTTTTTTTTTTGTTGTTGACGAGGGGGAAACCTTCAAAAGGTCCCCGACCGCCCTGGGAGAGGCAGATCGGGGTATGTGGGATTGTTACCGCACTAAAACCCCCCCGGTGGCCATCCTCAGTGCTCAGGGGGTGTGGCCGCTGGAGAGGTCGCTGTGCGGCGCCTCCCGGGCCAAGGGTCCCCCCCCGACCACCGCCAGCACCCCCTAGTCGCCTCTTACAGGGCAGGGGATACCATACCCATATTCTTAGACCCTGGCTATTAGGTGGATCCCAGCAAGGCTTGTATCAATGAGTTTTCTAAAAACTCATGTGCAGTGATTTCACACCACGTGCTTTGCGGTGAAGGAAAACATCGTGATGAAACCTGCATATGTCTGAGAAGTAATTCAAAGACGTATGTATAGTGCCTGAGTCGGCGATGGACTCACCCTTGAATGCGTGACTATATTTATTTCATGAAGTATTAATAAATGTGTTTGTTTAAGGGATTTCATAACACATGCAGAAAATGAAGGATTTAGAGTGCATCTAAAAGATGCATTGTCTGCCGAGATTGTAACATTAGACTCCACGCACATAGCGACTGAAGACAGGGGGAATCGTGAGTATTGTTTATTCAATCTACATCTATACAGATAAATAAAATTGAAGTGTCTGTTTGTAATTCCAAAATAATAGCTTTTCACTAAATGTATATGCAAGTATATACTAAAAAACTAACTTCAAAATTTTTTCTTTGTCTGTCTTTTTGTTCCGGCTTATCAAAAAAAACATTAGTGTTCAGGGTCACCTATGAAATGAACTCTACGAAGGTAATACCGCGGGGCACAACAAATCTAGTGACATAAGCTATCTGCCAGTGAAAGTCCCGTTAAAATCGATCCAGCAGTTTCGGAGATTCACCGGAACAAACAGAGAGACAACGAAAAATTTTAGATTTTTTTTTAGACTTATTCTGAATACAGCATGTCGGGGAAAATAGGACAGCTGTTAGAATATGTGATAGGGTATCATTTTAGGAAGCAAATAAAATGATTATGACAAAAATATCTTCTTCCGTTTTCGAGTAATTGACGTTCAAAGTTGACCATATCAAGACCTTATTTTCGTATAAAAATCAGCGGTAACGTAGAGTTATTCACGTGTAAGATTTTTATTACGTTTTTATTTTTTTCTGCCACTAACAGTTCCTGAAATAATCCCATTAAACCATTTTACGACTTCAACATACTGATATATTCATAAAACACAGCAACTTCTAGAAGACAACTGTTCCTTTTTCTCCGACATAATTTTTTTTTCCAGCTAATCCAGATATCTCCCGCGAATACCTACAGTTGATCAAAAAGCTAGGTATCCTAGCCAAGTTCCTAGGGTTTGCGACGTCACTCCCGTACATACAGGTACAGACGGACAACAGGAATTGTATCATACCGCGGCCAGAGCAAAAGGAACCTTGTTTCATTGTGCCTAAGGAGAAGGTACTTGAAAATGCCATCGCTGTTAGAGATCATGTGAGTTAATAAAAAAATTTTTTTTTAATGTTTTAATTTCAGAAGTTTGATAAGGGACAGTTGAAGAATGATGTGGTGACCAGACCAGAAAAAAGTATGTCGAGATATTTTTTTTAAACACATTATGCGCAATAGCAACTGTGCCACATTCGCTCTGAATGTGGCACAGTTGCTATTGCGCATATCATTCGATCAGCGAAGTAAAGCAACCCTGAGCCTAGCCGGTAATTGGATGGGTGACCGCCCGAGTTCCCTCCGTGCCTCGGAGAGCACGTTAAGCCGTTGGTCCCGGTTGCCAATTTATCATCTTTGGCAATCGTTACAGGTCAGTCGGAGGCCTAAAATAGTCTGACAACTGGTTTAACCCAGATCACAGATTTTTCTCGTTAAAGGGGTTGCGAAGGTCAGATGGCAGTCGCTTCGTATAAAAATCAGGTGATCAGCCACATCGGGTTGAATCAAGTGCCGACCTCAACAATGTATGGGATAAGGCCAGGGAGATGATGATATGGTACACGAAGTACCAGGCGCACATAACGGACAAGGAGTTAATAAGTTGATTGTGACTAACATGGAGCCACATCGGGTTGAATCAAGTGCCGACCCCAACAATGTATGGGATAAGGCCAGGGAGATGATGATATGGTACACGAAGTACCAGGCGCACATAACGGACAAGGAGTTAATAAGTTGATTGCGACTAACATGGAGCCACATCGGGTTGAATCAAGTGCCGACCTCAACAATGTATGGGATAAGGCCAGGGAGATGATGATATGGTACACGAAGTACCAGGCGCACATAACGGACAAGGAGTTAATAAGTTGATTGTGACTAACATGGAGCCACATCGGGTTGAATCAAGTGCCGACCCCAACAATGTATGGGATAAGGCCAGGGAGATGATTTATAGAGCGAATATGACCGGAAGTGTCGGTAGACGGCGTCCAAGGAACAACTACTATGACACAATTAATAGTATTTGTCAGAATGGTCAAATTCGGAGCACTCGTAACCGAAGGAAGTGTATGAAGAGATGCATGAATGTGGATGAAGCGAAAGCAGTATGTAAGGATCGTAGCATGTGGCAAACGGTGGTCTCTGCCTACCCCCATGGGATACAGGCGTGAGCTTATGTATGTATGTATGTATTTGAGAAGTCTATATTAATTGGGTCAACAACACCCGCATTTCACCGAATATTGATTAAGTGCACCAATGTTTTTTTCTAAAAACTTATGTGCAGTGATTTCACGGTTAAGGAACGTGAGGAAACCTGCATATGTCTGAGAAGTAATTCAAAGACGTATAGTGCCCGAGACGACGATGGACTCACCATCTGTCACGTTGGCACTTAATCATCTTATGTGAAAAGTGGGTGTTGTTATTACAACACCTTTGCCTACCACTTCGAGGAATTCAGGCGTGAGCATATGTAGGAAGAGGTTTTCATCCATTTCCTAACTTAACCTTTTTTTCCAGACTCAACCAACATTGAATATTAAAGAAATACTATCAAATTCATATAAAAACGGTCGATTATCGATAACTTTACCATGGGTGGTGCATTATCTATCGATGTTGGACTACACTAGTCTACGAATACAATACTATCAAGAACTATTGAAAACACTATTCGAAATATACGAGAATCGATTAAAATTCTCGAGTAACATAAAGAAAAACACGGTGATATATCTCAAATCGATTCTCGGATGGTTATTCGATTTGCCTCAATTCCCACAAGACTTGTTCTACGAGAATCGAATGATGACAGAAGTATCGATTGAGAATAGTATCGATTCGTGCGATCTAGTCGACGACTCGGCTATATTCGAGTTGTGTCCGAGTTTGAAGGACGTCAATTTATTATTATCGACGTGTAGAGTCACTCAGGAACGCAAAGAAAATAGTTATAGACACATTACACCTGTCAGCTTGGGCCTGACCAGTGAAGATCGGATTAAGAATAAGGAAAAAGAAATACAGGTAATATTTTATATTTATTATTAGAGCCTTGGTGGCCTTGGCTACGTAAGCGACGCAAGTTCGAATCCCAGCGGGGCCTGTACCAATGAGTTTTCCACATGCTTTACGGTGAAGGAAAACAACCTGAGGAAACCTGCATATGTCTGAGAAGTAATTCAATGACGTATGTAAAGTGTCTGAGACGGCGATGGACTCACCATCTGTCACGTTGGCACTTAATCATCTTGTGTGAAAAGTGTGTGTTGTTATCAGAACACCTCTGCCTACCCCTTTGGGTAATACAGGCGTGAGCATATGTATGTATATTTCTTCGGTAGTCATATAAGATAATATTATATTTTTATTAATTCAGACACAATTTTACATTCTAAATTCTTAAAAATGGTCAGGTTAAAAATTCGACGCATGAGGTAGGATCACGAGTAGCTCAGTTGGCAGAGCAACTGCACAGTTTGCAGAGGTCGTGGGTTCCAGTCCCGCCTCGTGTTCGTATTTCTTGACCATTTAAAAAATATAAATGTCTCATTACCCACAGGCTCGTTTAGAAGATCAACTCCTCCGCTCCCAGCCGCCCTCCTCTCGTCGTATTCTAGAAGTAGTTACAGAGAGAGTGAGCGGAGTGTGTGTGAGATCGTTAGGGGGGCTGGTAGGGGTCAGTAGGGGCGCAGCTCGCGCCGCCTCTAGGAATGTTCTCGTCAACATGCACGGAGAGCCTATGGTAAGAAAACTTTTTGGTGATTCAATACACTCATTTAGTGATTCAATACACTCATTTTGTGATTAAATACATTAATTTAACGACTCAGTATTTAATCATCACTCGATGACTTTTTTTATCAACTTTGAACGTCAATAACTCGAAAACGGAAGAAGATATTTTTGTAATAATAATTTTATTTGCTTCCTAAAATCATACCCTATCACATATTTTAACAGCTGTCCTATTTTCCCCGACAACCTGTATATATACAAATTAAAAATATCTTTATTATACCGTTAAAAAATTAGGTTTCAACTTGTTCCCAGACCGTCCTAACCCAAACGGTGCGTGCAATATACGAGACCCACTACAACGCTTTGCACGCGGAGGCGCTCGCTAAAATAGAAGAGATGGCCAAAATAAGGGCGGCCAAGGCTCTGGAGGCCTTACTGCCCACTGTGGGGAGTCAGCCTCTCGTCGCTTTGTGTGTGAGAGCTTGTATGGCCCGCGGAAGACGGTGGCTCACCGCACACTGGCCTGATGCCTGTAAGTATTAATATATTTTACATACATACATATGCTCACGCCTGTATTCCCCGAAGGGGTAGGCAGAGGTGTTGTTATCACAACACCCACTTTTCACCGAATTTTGATTAAGTGCCAACGTGACAGATGGTGAGTCTATCGCCGTCAGGCACTATACTTACCTCTTTGAAATACTTCTCAGAAATATGCAGGTTTCCTCACGATATTTTCCTTCACCGTAAAGCACGTGGTGTGAAATCACAGGACATAAGTTTTTTTGGAAAAACTTATTGGTACAGGCCCCGCTGGGATTCCAACTTGCGTCGTTTGCGTAGCAGGCGACTGCTCAAACCCCGAGGCCACCACGGCTTGATTTCGGAAAACATCGCTGAGACCATGTTTTCAGGCACTGAAAATGTATATAATATCATTACAATACGACAGTAAATTTGTCCGACATCTGTCAAGTTATGGTAGCTCAGACGTGAGGCTTCCAGCTTACGGGGCGATAACGAAACTAGAGAGGGCGATTTATCCAGACTCTGGGCTGATGCTGGAGATTTGCAAATGGAAAATTTTTTTGTTATGTTTTCAGCGATCCTATGCAAGGACTTTGAATCCGAGACCCGTTTGATATTAGCATTGTGTGAAGTGGGGGTGGAGGCTGGCTCTCAGATGAAGCCAGATGTCAGTGCGATGCTGCTAACACCGTCTCAGTTCGAGGAGAATCACATCAGCCCGGCTACTTGCATCATTGGTCTTAAGGTAATTAGATTTTATATGCATGATACACGTTTACAGACTTAAAAATTACCTTAAGTTTTTCTAAAAACTAATGTGCAGTGATTTCACAGTGCTTTGCGATAGGAAAACATCGTGAGGAGACCTGCATATGTCTGAGAAGTAATTCAAAGATGTATGTATAGTGGCTGAGACGTCGATGGACTCACCATCTGTCACGTTGGCACTTGATCATGTTCGGTGAAAAGTGTGTGTTGTGATTACAACACCTCTGCCTACCCCTTCGGGGAATACAGGCGTGAGCATATGTATATATGGTTTGGAAAAATACGCACCCGAGGCGTGACGCGAACCCACGACCTCTGCAAATCGTGCTCACACCTCATGCGTCGAATTTTTCCTTCAAACCACTTACGTACGTACACCTTTATTACCTGTGATACAATAAATACTATCTGAATATGCTCACGCCATCCCAGAAGGGTCCCCGAAGGGGTAAGCAGAGGTGTTGTGACAACAACACCCACTTATCACACAAGATGATTAAACGCCAACGTGACAGATGGTGAGACTACCGCCGTCTCAGACACTATACATACGTCTTTGAATTACTTCTGAGACATATGCAGGTTTCCTCACGATGTTTTCCTTCACCGTAAAGCACGTGGTGTGAAATCACTGCACATAAGTTTTTAGAAAAACTCATTAGTTTTAGTAACCACAAGTAATAAGTAACACTATCTCTATAATGGTTGAGGAGGTCAATGGCTGGCATTCTCGTCATACTTGTGAACAGGTGCTGCTAGTGGGGGCTGGTCATATCAAGCTACACAATTATTCATAGTACTTATTTTTAGTTTAAAATTTTTTTTATATCGTCTTTTGTGCACTGGAACTGTGTCCATGGGCTTATATATATATATGTTTTATGATTTATATTGTATTACTCAAAGCTGTAAAATTTTTTTTTTAAAAGAGTAATTACTGAGTTTCTTGCCAGGTTCTTCTCGATAAAAGCAACCTTCCGAACCTGGCCGTAGCATGTATAATCCTATGTAATCGTGTCTTTGACGATTTGAATAATCGAATAAAGATATTTTTGAATTTATCTGAATCTGAATGGTTGTTCCAGGAGCAAATCTGCCTTCTTCTAGAAGACAGTGAGCCGGATCTGTCGATATTAACTCAATGTGCCGTCTGCTGTCGTCCGACGAACATATTCCTGAGGCCTCCCACTCTACAGGCACTGTCCCAGCTCTGTGTCGACCTGTGCGTTGTCTATGGTTCGTGTTATTTATCTATTACTGATACCATCGTCACATATATCACACATAAAAAGCCGTGGTGGCCTTGAGGTTTGAGCAGTCGCCTGCTATGCAAGCGACGCAAGTTCGAATCCCAGCGGGGCCTAAAAACTTACGTACAGTGATTTCACACCACGTGCTTTACGGTGAAAGAAAACATCGTGAGGAAACCTGCATATTTCTGAGAAGTAATTCAATAACGTATGTAAAGTGTCTGAGACGGCGATGGACTCACCATGTCACGTTGGCACTTAATCATCTTGTGTGAAAAGTGGGTGTTGTAATTACAACACCTCTGCCTACCCCTTCGAGGAATACAGGCGCATATGTTTGTATGTAAATATCACATATTTGTGCATAAAGAAAAATATGAAAACCAGAACATTTTTAAGAATGTAGAATGGTAACATGTGTGTCATGCCTAGAAATGGCATTCAACCCGATGTGACTGATCACCTGATTTTTATACGAAGCGACTGCTATTGACCTTCGCAACCCCTTTGACGAGGAAAATCTGTGACCTGGGTTAAACCAGTTGTCAGACTAGTTTAGGCCTCTGACTGACCTGTAATGATTGCCAAAGATGATAAATTGTCAACCGGGACCGACGGCTTCACGTGCTCTCCGAGGCACGGAGGGAACTCGGGCTGATAGATGGGTGACCAGCCATCCAATTACTGGCTAGGGTTAGGGTTGCTTAATTTGGCTGATCGAATGATATGCGCAATAGCAACTGTACCACAAGCTCCTCCGTGTATAAAAATCTGTGAATGACTATTGTTTAATTTATAAATTGACTTCAAACAATATTAAATAAATGTAAAAAAAATCTGTCTGTCTGCTTTTAGCTTTTTTTTTCATTCTGCAGAATTTTGACAAGTAACATTCTATTACAGTAAGCCGGAAACCTCTGGAAGTGACGGACACATTCCTGTTAATGCTCCATGAGGTATGGAACACATGCTGCCCGGATCGAAAGAAAGCTCCCCCGCAGGAGCTAACCTTACCGGAACGCAGGGAGGAGTTGTCCCCAACATTCAGGAACTTTGAGGATGACCGAATACCAACACCAGTTAGCGATGAAGAAACCAAACCAATTTCAAAACCGGAAGTGATAAATAAACCAGAAGTTATTAACGATACCAAAGTGACAGTGTCAGAACAAAGCATAGAGTTCTTCGATAGATTACTGTGTCCGCGAAATATAGTGTTATTAAGTGACTCAAAGTGCAAGCCGAGTGATGTCTGGGAATCCATGGCTTCGGTGTTAGTGTTTTTGTTGAAGAATGACTATTTGAGTGAGGATTCCTTGACGGAGCAGTGTTTGGCAGTTTACAGACAGGATTGGCCTCAGGTAAGGTCAATCTATACATCACAAATATTTGTAATATTTTAGTTATTATATTTGACAATTGAGCATTTGAACTGTGTCCATGGGCTTATATTCATGAGATATAAATACTGTAACCAATAACATTGTATATTTTTTTTTTAAAAAGAGTTTTTGTTGAGTTTCTTGCCAGTTCTCAAGAAAATCAACCTTCTGAACCCGGTGGTAACATTTATAATCATGTATAATGTATTTTGTGTCCTTCTGACGTTTTGAAAGTACTTTGTAAGAAGTCTAATCAAATAAAGATATTTTGCATCTGAACATACAGATAAATAAAATTGCTTTTCACTAAATTCATATTGAATTCAATTCCATTCAAAATAGTTATAATTTCCTTCACAGAATATTCTAGAAAGTCTCTCCACGTGCATGAAGGCAGTCTCGGCTCGATGGTCACGATCTTCTACGGGGAAATTCACATTGTTCCTCGATTTCCTGGCAGAGTTCTGCGGAGACATGGACTATGAGCCAATGGAATAAGGTTGCTTTTTAAATAACATGTGTATTGACAAATAATTGTATTGTAATTTGAGCCTTGTGTCAATTCTCCATTTAAAAAAAAAATCGAATTCTTGGAAAAAAAAAATTATGTGAAATATTTACTTCATTTTACAAATGCTTTTGAGCCTAAGTTACTCCTTGTAACATAAGGTATCTGCCAATGAAAGTCTCGTTAAAATTGGTCTAGACATTTTGGAGATCAGACGGACAGACTGCCTCTCCGTCTGTTTTATATACTTTCATAATACATTTAGTGAAAGGCTGATAATTTTATATTACAAACAGACACTTCAAATGTATATATATATATGTGTAGACAAATAGTATAGAAAAGTCAGTGTTATGTAATAGTCTTCAGAAATCGTAATACAAGTGAAGCAAGGGCGGGTTGCTAGTTTAAAGAACAATGCATTTGTTTTGATTCTGTATATTTCAGTCTAGTTGAATATAGATCTTATGACTTCTATACAAATATTATAAAGAGGAATGATTTGTGTGTATGTTTGTAACGAATTGGCTCGAAAACTACTGGACTGATATTAAAAATTCTTTCAGCAATGGATAGCTACATTATCAGCGAGTAACATAGGCTATATTTTATCCCCGTACTCCCACGGGAACGGGAACTACGCGGGTGAAACTGCGAGACGTCCGCTAGTTTTACATGAGGCTCAAATTTAAATACATATAAGAATCTCTTGAGTAATATAGCCCTTTTCATAGCTAGCTAGTGATATCTTTACGCTAAGTCGCAATTTTAAGTGAGATTTTGTGGTGAGTAAGGTCGCCAGTGCTCCAGAGGGAGGAGTGGGAGTGGACTCACTGTGCTAGAAATAATTGACATGATGTTAGCACAGAGATGTCATTGTGTATAAGGTAGTGATGTAACGGATTTTCGCATTCGCATTCGCGAATATCCGCGTATTTTTCAACATTCGCATTCGCAAAATTATACGAATATTTAGCAAATGTTTTTAAGCCACTTTATCCCTTAAATATCAGTTAAATTTGAAAAAAAGCATAAAACTAACCTCATAACAAAATAAAACTTTAAGAATGAACTTTCTGCCACTAAATGCATTAAATTCCTTTCCTTTATTTATTTAATGGCGATGAGCTGAAGTAAAACTATTCCGCCAATGTCAAGTGATTGTTGAGAAAAATATCTTGTAAATTGTTAATAATATGTGGAGGAACCCATTGGATTCCTTCATTAAATTGACCAATATCGGCTCGGCTATGTTCAATTTAAACATGATCGACACGAAACGTCAAGCCTGTCAAACAATTTACGCGCGTTCTTTTTGAAATTTTAAAAGGAAAATATTGGAAGCATTTTTGACAGTGAGGAATCCAATGGGTTCCTCCACATATTTTTAACAATTTACGAGATATTTATCTCAACAATCTCTTGACATTGGCGGAATAGTTTTACTTAAGCTCATCGCCATTAAATACATAAAGGAAAGGAAAGGAAATTTTAAAATATTCCCATTCGCATTCGCGAATGTTAAAGATAAATATTCGCAATCGCATTCGCTTTCGCGAATGTGAAATATCCAGCATTCGTTACATCACTAGTATAAGGTAGACAACGGGCGAGTGACACTTGGGGTACGTTCCACTTAACGGCCGCAACGATTGTAACCCCCTCTGTATCGTTCCACCTAAGGCCCGTGGTCGTTGCGAGCGATCGCTCGACATCATAGCTGACGTCACTGTTCGCGACCACATCGCGCCCACAAAATATTGGTGGGTCAGAGAGGGCTTTCACTAAAATGTAGCGGGAATTCGAAAAAATAACAATTTCCACGAGACAAATAACGTTTTACAACCCCGAAACTGCTACTGTCTCTCATTCGTTTTGTTCGTCAACCATAAATTGACGGGAATCGATGTTGAATTAAATTTTACTCCAATCGCGAAATATTAACTCCCAAACCCGACAGCTGTACGTTTTCCCCATGCCGCCATATTGCGAGCACACAGCGCTCAAGTTGTGCGTTCCACCTATAACATTCGCCTACAACGCCCGCGGCCTTTTTACGTTAGTGGAACGGCAACTTCAGCGGTCTTGGTCGATGGCGTTGCGGCCGTTAAGTGGAACGTAACCCTTGTGTTACATGCTTTCACAGGCTGCAGTAATTTGCCATCAGGACAGCACCCTGTTTCGATACTGTGAAATTCGTTTCAAGTAAATATATAACGTCATTGAATTTTCTTATATCACAAAATTATAATGTAAATGTTAAGTCAATAATATCTTTATTCGATTAGACTTATTACAAAGTACTTTCAAATCGTCAGAATGACATAATTATACAGGATTATACGTGATACCGCCAGGTTCGGAAGGTTGCTTTTACTGAGAAGAACCTGGCAAGAAACTCAGTAATTACTCTTTTAAAAAATATTATAAAATTTGAAAAATACAAAATAAATCACTTATGAAATATAAGCCCATGGACACAGTTCCAATCGACAAATGTCGAAATTTTTTTACGTAAAGAAAATCTAGTAATTCTACTTATATATAAATGCGTAGCTTGAGATGACCATCCCCCACAAGCAGCATCTGTTCACAAGTATGACGTGAATGCCAGCCATTGACCTCCTCAACCATCATAGAGGGAAGTGGACAACCCGTCATCCAGACGCCGCCGTTAAAGAATTTTTCAATTCAGCTGAAAAATCTTCTGAGAAAATCGGGAAAAAAATTTAACCTCTTCCATTCGTAGCATTAGCCTGATGGTAAGCGGTTACCACAGCCTATAAAAACGCATATTTCAATTATAACAAAATTCGCTTCACAAATAGTTTTAAATGATTTCATTAACTAAGTACAAAATAATAAAGGTACAATTATTCTTGTAATGCTTACCGAAACGGGAATTTGAACCCACGACCTCCAGCAAACCGTGCAGTTGATGAGCTACTCGTGTCTGCAGCTCATGTGATGATGATGAATAAATACAGAGTGTCAGAGAAAAAAGAACAGTTGTCTTCTAGATGTTGTAGGGTTTTATGAATATGCGATCGCACGCCCCCCCTGTAAGAGCGACGAGGAGGAACACCCGTGGGTTTTAGCCGGTATGAGTCCGGCATAACCCTTCCGCTGCCCCCGCGGCGGTTGGCGTATCCATGACGGATTTCCCACGGAAAAAAAAAAGAAAAAAAAAGGGTTTTATGAATATATCAGTATGTTGAAGTCGTAAAACATCTAGCTCCAACGATAACGTAGTTATAGGCTATGGTTGCTAAGGGCCGAAGAGCTCGCGGCCTTAAGCGATTGAATGAACGCGCGGCCGCGTTTACCTACATTACGTACCAGGTCATTGAACTTGGTACATTAAGGAGAAGGTTAATGGTTTCGAAAAATGGTTTAATGGTATTATTTAAATATTAAAATGTAATTAGATTTCACGTGAATAACTCTACGTTACCGCTGATTTTTATGCGAAAATAAGGTCTTGATATGGTCACCTTTGAACGTCAATTACTCGAAAACGGATAAAGATATTTTTGTCATAATAATTTTATTTGCTTTCTAAAATCATACCCTATCACATATTTTAACAGCTGTCCTATTTTCCCCGACATCCTGTATTTGGCATTTCTGGATTCGAACTTACATTACTTAGCTTGACTATTAGACGTATATAAACACTTCTATATGTATAAAATTATTATAAATACGCTTGTAGACTGGTTTTGCTAGACAGACAGACTTACCATCTGTCTTGTTGATATTTATATAGAGATATATATAGAGTCTAGACTTTCAGCCGCACATTTTTTCATAGTATCGGCTGGTGGTATATATCAATCTATACATACATACTATATACATATATACAGATAAATAAAATTGAAGTGTCTGTTTGTAATTCCAAAATAATAGCTTTTCAATAAATGTACATGAAAGTATACACGGTAATGATATTGAGAAACTAATTTGTAATTTTTTCTCTTTGTCTGTCTGTCTGTTTGTTCCGGCTAATCTCCGAAACGGGTGGACCGATTTGAACGGAACTTTCACTGGCAGGTAGCTGATGTTACAAGGAATAACTTAGGCTACTTTTATTTAACAAACAAATTGGAGTTCCCGTAATGCATGAGACTCAATCATCAGCTTTGTTTAAGTCCCATTTAATAGGGGGGGCACTTAAAAAAATATTTCCCGAATAACGTCGCGGGTGTAAACTATATTGAGCTATATTTCCCTTGGTAGAAAATTAGCATAGTAACGCAATAATTTTTAAATTGGCTGTGAGTACTGTGACACACGGACACACCTTATACAGTTGTATTATGTGATATGAATATTAAAATAAAATTGTAAAGATTTCTTTTTAAAATTTTTAGACATTTTTTTACACACTAAATAAACGAAATATTAACGAAATTGTTATTTACATGCACTGCCCATATACAATATACGTTGTGAATAATAATAGTTTTTTTTACTTATACTAACATAAATAAATAAAATAAAATAAAAAAACCTTACGAAACGGAAAATTCTTTTGATATGTAGTAATATAAGTTCTTAGTCAAATATTTATTATGACTTACGAATATTTATACATAAATGTTTGGTATAATTTCTTTGGAGATAATTTCTGATGGCATAATATTATAAACTATACTGTATCGTATAAGTTGTACCTACAACTGGCACAAGAATAAAATAGTATAATAATGGCAATTTTATAAAAATTATTACAAAAAAAGTATTGTTTTATTCAATAAAAATATGTCGAATAATTATTATGCCATTAAAAATTATACTTAACTTTTGATACCAGAATTAATAACAAATAAAATTTACGAAAAGTGATCAACTTTACGAAGGTTTTTGTATAATAATGAATAGTAATATTACGTAACTCAGCCCCAATTCCCGCCATATATTAAAGTAATTTGCAAGAAATATCTGAAGTCATGTAAATTGTACCGCTTTTGCGAATATATTGTTAGAGTTGTAATAAAAAATATATAAATATTATAACATTGTTTTACTAAAATTACCTGTAAAGTAACCTGTTTTTGTCTTCATAGGAGGGGGCAGTTGCCCCCCTTAGGTTTGTTGACATCCCATAAAGGTGACACCTGATTTAGCGGCTCGACGCTCGTTTCCAGCGACAAATCTAGTCACGTGGTATTTAGCAATAATGCTGAAAATGTTGAGCTTTGTAGCTAGAGTCGTCGCTCGTTTGCAACCACAAGTCTATCCAATGGTCAGTTTAAAATGGGGTCACATGACCACATTTGTCGCTGGCAACGTACACGGACGAAACACCGCCAACTTCCATTCTCCAGGCATTTATTGTGAATTTATTGACAGAGAAACTCAATATCAATTTTTGACCCGAACTGGGAATCGGACCCGGGAACTCGTGATTGGCAGGCTAACTTGATAATCACTAGGCAACGAGGCACTTCAGTTAACGAGGTAAAGAGATACTGCTACTGCTAATATTAAGGAACTTTTATAAAGATTTAACGTTTTAATAATTGTGATTTATTTGAATAGGTCCTACAGGTTTCTGGTAACCTACGTACAAAGCGCCCTGTATATTAAATGCCTCTGGAAGGCATAGGGGGCGGTGTGGGTGGCGTTGGTGGTGTGGGCATCTCGGTAGATGGGGTGGTGACCTCCCACGTCCAGAACTCCCGGTTGGTCAGCACTTCCTCCAGACTGGGGAAGGGCCGGAATGTGGTCACGTTGCTCGGGTCCATTAATCTGCATTTACCCGCGAATAATGGGTACCAGTCTGGGAATATTTATTTATTTTTTGTATAAATGTTCCGTATAAACTTAATTATAATGATTACATCTATCTAAAGAGCCGTGGTGGCGTTGAGGTTTGAGCAGTCGCCTGCTACGCAAGCGACGCAAGTTCGAATCCCAGCGGGGCCTGTACCAATGAGTTTTTCTAAAAAACTTATGTACAGTGATTTCACACCACGTGCTTTACGGTGAAGGAAAACATCGTGAGGAAACCTGCATATGTCTGAGAAGTAATTCAATGACGTATGTAAAGTGTCTGAGACGGCGATGGACTCACCCTCTGTCACGTTGGCACTTAATCATCTTGTGTGAAAAGTACGTGTTGTGATTACAACACCTCTGCCTACCCCTTCGGGGAATACAGGCGTGAGCATATGTATGTATATAACGAGACTCGACGTAGTTAAACGCAACGAAGAGGAAATCTACCTCATTCCTTTAAATCGTTTCAAAATGACCGATAAAATAAAAAATACTTGTATTAAATATCAAATTCCGTCGGAAATTCTGCGTTACGTTATATATAAATATAAGTTTTGTTACTTACTTGGTCCTGCAAAAGAAAAACATATATATAATTATCGCATTATAAAGTGATAGCCAATTTTGGCTAAGGAATTTTAAAATTACGTAGTAGCACTCCACCTTACAGAAGATCGCAGCCAAATGACACTGTTCTATTGTAGTGTTGTGTTCACAAGGTGAGTGAGGTTTACAGAGCTGTCTGTAGTACCTCCACCTTACAGAAGATCGCAGCCAAATGACACTGCTCTATTGTAGTGTTGTGTTCACAAGGTGAGTGAGGTTTACAGAGCTGTCTGTAGTACCTCCACCTTACAGAAGATCGCAGCCAAATGACACTGCTCTATTGTAGTGTTGTGTTCACAAGGTGAGTGAGGTTTACAGAGCTGTCTGTAGTACCTCCACCTTACAGAAGATCGCAGCCAAATGACACTGCTCTATTGTAGTGTTGTGTTCACAAGGTGAGTGAGGTTTACAGAGCTGTCTGTAGTACTTCCACCTTACAGAAGATCGCAGCCAAATGACACTGCTCTATTGTAGTGTTGACTGTTTTAATTAACGAAATAACTTACGTATGTCTTCATAGTAGCAATTTTCATTTTCCAAATGGCATATATTAGAAAAATCTTTATAGTAATATGTCCAGTTAAATGAATACAGCCGTTGACCGCATACAGGACCATAACTGAAATATATCATACATACACACACGCCCGTATTCGACGAAGGGCCGTGGTATAGAACGCCTTCATTTCGACGTTCATTCCACTCAACATCATCGGTGGTATCGTTCGGAATCATTGTTATATAATCTGCTTTATAAAAGAAGAAATTCATAAATACATATGCTCACGCCTGTATTCCCAGGGGGTAGGCAGACGTGTTGTAGTAACAACACCCACTTTACACCGAAGATGATTATGTGCCAACGTGATAGATCGAGTCTATCACCGTCTCAGACACTATACATACGTCATTGAATTTCTTCTCAGACATATGCAGGTTTTCTCACGATGTTTTCCATCACCGTACAGCACGTGGTGTGAAATCACTGCACATAAGTTTTTAGAAAAACTCATTGGTACAGGCCCCGCTGGGATTCGAAGTTGCCAAAAAGAGGTCAAAATTAGGAGATGTCCGACTGGGACTATACCTCCAGAAATAAACTGTGGCTTTATGGTCCATTTCTGCTTGTATAGCATTCTGCATATAGTCATATTTTTATTAAAAAAAAATCAGCTGTTACTTTTGCACGAAATCTTCAATATAGACCAAAGATAATTTTTCTTTGTCTATGGTATAGACCTTGATTGTACAGTAGTCTGTCTCTGTCTATATGTATTAAGGTGCAACCTGATGTAAGCTCCATGACGTAGTTTTTTAAGTCCATTATAAGAATAAGAATAAGAATAATTTATTTACATGAAATATGGTTACATAAGATGTTGTTCACAATAAAAGGTACATAGCATATTTCACCCATTTCGGGTATGTAAATATTAATAAAATGTTAAACATTTTGTCTGCAAACAACATGGCTCTATGCCTGCATATTATTTTATTTATATAATAGTATATTTTAATCATTTGTAGGTACTTTAGTACATATTGCACATTGTTTATATTAATTAATTAATAATATATTTATTCCTTAAGGTTTTATAGAATCCGTAAGGAATTCTGAAATACAGTAGTAACATTTTAAGACTAGGTAGTTATATAAAGTAAGTTTGAATTTTTTTGTATTTAATGATTTCCATATCTCTGGTAAATTATTATAAACTGTTATACACATTCTGTAACTATTTCTAGAAAAACATTGGGTTTGTGAGTTTGGTACTGTTAATTTATTTGGGAATCGTGTATTGAAAGAACAACGTGACTTCCTTTTTTCAAAAATATTGTTATTCTGATGTACAAACATACATACTTGAAAAATATAGAGGCATGGTAAGGTTAATATGTTTAGTGCCTGGAATAAAGGTTTACAGGAGGTAGTGGGATCTACTCCACAGATGGCACGGATGCACTTTTTTTGTATTATAAAGGCACGATTAAGATCTACTGAGTTTCCCCACAATAGCAGAGCATATCGCAGCACGGACCCAACATAGCCATGGTATGCAATGAGAGCAGCTTGTTTACCTACCGTTTTAGCTATGCGGTACAAAGCAAACACAAATCTATTGAGATTCTTGCATACATTATCTATTTGAGTTTTCCAATTTAGGTGGTTATCTAGGTGTAGACCTAAGAAATAAAATTATCTAAGTGTAGACCTAAGAATTAAATCTCCTGCGACTCTGGGAACGAGCGTCGAGCGTCGTACATCAGGTTACACCTTTATGCGACGTGAATAAAATACATGCCCACGCAGTATCCCCACTATTTTCGCGCGCTGATAACTCTTGACGTCACCTGTAACTTATCTGAGGTGACCCTTTTAGGAACCGTGAATATACTTACGATTTATAGATTTCCGGGCATATAATATTGCACTCTCTGTACATGGCAATGTTATTCGTCACACGTGGAGTGCCTTCTGTAAAAACATGAAAATGTTTTCGGTGTTTGACACTAGATGGCGCTAGGTGTAATATAGATCGTGCTATATGTGGAGACAGAATCATGAGCCAAGAATCTACTGTGTAATAGAAAAGGAAATATGAACCCCGTCAGTAGTTTACAATTTAACAGTATGATTAGAATAGATTATAAACTATCGGGAAATAATAAGTTCAGTAAAATATACAGGTTGTCGCGGAAAATAGGACAGCTGTTAAAATATGCGATGGTGTATAATTTTAGGAAGCAAATAAAAGTATTATGACGAAAATATCTTCTTCCGTTTTCGAGTAATTGACGGTCAAAGCAACGTAGAGTTGGTTATTCACGTGAAATCTAACTAAGTTTTTATTTTTTTCTCCCACAAATAATTCCTGAAATAATCTCATAAAACCATTTTTCGAAACCATTAACCTTCTCCTTAACATAACAAGTTCAATGACCTGGTACGTAATGTAGGTAAACGCGGCCGCGCGTTCATTCAATCGCTTAAGGCCGCGAGCTCTTCGGCCCTTAGCAACCATAGCCTATAACTACGTTATCGTTGGAGCCAGATATTTTACGACTTCAACATAGTGATATATTCATAAAACCCTACAACTTCTAGAAAACAACTCTTCCTTTTTCTCCGACATCATGTATTGTACTAACGGACGTCACGCGGTTTCACCCGCGTAGTTCCCGTTCCCGTGGGAGTACGGGGATAAAATATAGCCTATTTTAATCAGTGATAATGAAGCATTCAAATGGAGAAAGATTTTTTTTATTCGGTCCAGTACTTATTGAGCCAATTCGTTACAAACATACATACAAATCTTTCCTCTTTATAATATTAATAATATACATATTGTAAGCAATAAGGTACACTTTAAAATCTCGCGTATTGTTTACGACACAAATTTGGTGTACCTATACCTATATTATTATTAGCCTGTCGTGTCCCACTGCTGGGCAAAGGCCTCTCTTCCATTTTTCCAACTTTCTCGGTCCTCAGCAGTCCTCTCCCATACCTATATACCGAATAACAATATACCGAGTCGAATTATTGGCTTTTTCCATCTGCCGTTCCCCAGTAGTAGTCTGGAGTCAGGCTCACTTCCTACATGAGACTTGCGAAATTTGGGTGTATTACACCTATAAGTCACTCTGCCTACCCCTTCGGGGAGTACAATCATGATTGAACGTGATGTATGTATTTATATATAAAATTGTCCACTAACCCGTTGGTTGGGTAGGCACCCATTCAGTTGTCATGTATGGCTTGACTGGTCTGAAAATAGTTGTATTAATCTATATATCTATACTCTATACATATATACAGAAGTTGTGGTGGCCTTGGGGTTAGAGCAGTCGCCTGCTACGCAAGCGACGCAAGTTTGAATCCCAGCGGGGCCTGTACCAATGAGTTTTTCTAAAAAAACTTATGTGCAGTGATTTCACACCACGTGCTTTACTGTGAAGGAAATCATCGTGAGGAAACCTGCATATGTCTGAGAAGTAATTCAAAGTCGTATGTAAAGTGTCTGAGACGGCGATGGACTCACCCTCTGTCACGTTGGCACTTATTCATATTCGGTGAAATGTGGGTTTTGTTACAACATCTCTGCTTACCCCTTCGGGGACCCTTCTGGGATGGCGTGAGTATATTTATTTTTTATATACCGTTAAATAAAATTTAGGTGTCTGTTTGTAATTCCAAAATTATACCTTTTCACTAAATGCAAGTATACACGGTGCTGACAGAAAATACAATATCTTTTTCTCTGTCTGTCTGTCGGTCTGTTTGTTCCGGCTAATCTCCGTAACAGCTGGACTGATTTTAATGGATCTTAACATAAAAAAAATGGTTTCTCTATGTCAGTACAATGTCTTTCATATTGGTCTAAAGGTGTAATTTTGGAATTACAAACGAACACTGCAATTTTATTTACATGTATACTTAGTATAGATTGCAAGACGTAACTTTGACTACTTTTATTTAAAAAAAAACATGAGTGTTCCGCGGGTAAAACCGCGTGGTACAGCTAGTTAAAAATACAATTGTGCCCTTTCTGGATAGCGTGAGTGAAGATGAAGGAAGTCCTTTAAAATAGTAGTCCCTCACCTCAAGAACACCCACTCCCCTTCCCAATGGTAGGGATCATAGTAAGATTCCTTGGATTTCTTTATTCGTTTCAAGCTGGACATAACTCTCGCGCGCCGCAAATCCCTTATATTGCCCGTGAAACTTTGCCTGCGATATCTGTAAAATATATCTTTGTAGCGGTTTAAAATACATACATACATATGGTCACGCCTGTATCCCATGGTGGTAGGCAGAGACCACCGTTCGCCACATGCTACGATCCTTACATACTTCTTTCGCTTCATCCACATTCATGCATCTCTTCATACACTTTCTTCGGTTACGAGTACTCCGAATTTGACCTTTCTGAAAAATACTATTAATTTGGTCATAGTAGTTGTTCCTTGGACGCCATCTACCGACACTACCGGTCACATTCGCTCTATAAATGTGTTTCGTTAATCGCCTTTCACTCATCCCTTCGATATGTCCAAACCATCTCAACATATTTCTTTCAATTGTGGTCACCACATCATTGTTCAATTTGCAACTGTCTCTTATCACACTATTGTTCATTCGATCTCCAATGGTGACCCCACACATACTTCGTAACGATCGCATTTCCACTGCATTCACTGTACTTTCATGTTTCTTCTGCCAAACCCAACATTCACTTCCATACATCAGAGTAGGTACTAGCACCCCGTTATGAATGGCCAGGCGCGCTTTTTTTTGATGGCACAGTTTATATATACGCCTTACAGTTAGGAATCTAGGAAGAAATCGTTCGATATGACACACTCACACAGACGTGTAACTCAAGCCATAGGTTTTTTTGACCAAAGACAATGATCAAACTCACTCATAGTCTCGCCATTTTGTAATATGTTTGAACCAAGATTCCGATTTTCTGCGGGGATTCCGATTTTGCTTCAATGTGTCCCCAAACATTTTGACATAATCTTGAAATAATATAACTATTTTAAAATTGCCTTACGAATTCATGCGGTAGGGATTCAAAATAACGAAATAAAAGGGATAACAGAAACCTGCACTTGTCTGAGAAGATACATTGATCTTTCCCCAAGCTGCTGAGCTGAGGGATGCCATTTGTTGAGAGCTTCAATGATTACTAATATTACTATTCACCACATACCTTTTTAACCGACTTCAAAAAAAGGAGGAGCTTATGTATTCGACAGTTTTTTTGATAGTGATTAGGACGATAAAATAATAGGATAAATTCTCTCTTTTAGATCTATAAAGTTCAAATAAAAAAAAGATATATTATGTACGCATCACGCGTTGCCACACTTTCCAACGACAACAATACATTAAAACGAAAATGAAGACTCACTGAACATTATAAACATCACGATTATTTTTCCCTCCAACAACATTTTTTGCGGGTATTAAATATCTTCTCATGGCTAAAAGTTGCAATACAAAATTCGTACGAAAGGTTATTAAATTTTATGGTTGACTTGAAGTTAATTGATTTCGTCTTATAGTTATATCAATAGGTTTTATACTGGAATTCTAGTTTGTAGTAATCTCTTGTATAGAAGTAACCTCCCTTTTTGTTTAGTTTTCGTACATTGATGAGCTAATGTATAACTCCGCTATCCCTATTGGCTGATTTTTAAACATTTTGAAATTAATTGTTGTTTTATTAGTTTTATGAAGTTATTTTGATTTACGGACGTAAATTTCTCAGAGAGCATTTTTAATCAATTATAAATCTCTAGTTACTGAAGTTTTACATAGTAAAAGTTATCAATATATACGTGATTGAATGAATAGAGCTCCCTTTGCCTAACCTTAAACACCTATAGTAGATTATCTGTGGTAGATAACTGTTCCCTGTCATCTGTCATTGGTGCGTACGTAAAAGTGGTATTTTTGTCGCTCGCTGAAAATGTGCGAAATATTGTGTTAAAATACGGAAAATGATAAACAATTAATGATACTTCCTGTGTAATTAAATAAAATGTCGGTAAACAGTGTCGTAGTGGGTGCAGAAGCAGGAGAGACTTCAAAAGATGTGTCTCAAATGGATGGGTTCGGAACCATTACAACTGAATTTATACACATCAAATCAGAAATTGAAGTCAGGTAATACATTAATTGCAATTATATTTCCATTGTGCTTATTCTCCACCTCTTAATCTTTATATTTCTATCAGGATTTCATTGCCTTACGTACATATTTTTAGCAAAATAGGCCACGAAAGTCATGGCATGTTTTTATGGCTTTGTGCACAGCGCCGGTAGTTTGGTAAGATGATACCGTTAGTTCCGCCGCAGTCGTTCCACGTATGTCCATTCGCTACGGAGTTATTGCTTATCTTTGTGAAATTATTATCCCAAGTTTCTACCGCATTTATGAAATATCGCGATGAAAATCGTGAAGGAAATTGGTTCAGATTTATTTTCTAGATGTGTCATTAAATTCTTTTTTAAATACATACAAATCAAGTTATTCATTCTAACACCAAGTATTTCAGTGACACATTAAAACTGCTAGTAGATCATTTCAATTTACAGTTAAGGCTTTTATTTTACTGAAGCTTACTTACAACTATACAGTGTTTCCACAGATATACAATACTTACATATCTGATTTACAGTAACATTGATTTATGGTAACATTTATAATCATGTATAATGTATTTTGTGTCCTTCTGACGATTTGAAAGTACTTTGTAAGAAGTCTAATCAAATAAAGATATTTTGAATTGTGAATCTATACATACAGATAAATAATGAAAAAATAATATGTAATTTCCAATTCATTGATATTATTAACTGAAACAGCCAATTAAAATCCTATCATCACATTCTATTGATTAGAATTGATGAAATTATACAAAGGAAATATAAAATTTTTTTTTTTTTTTTTGCACACATTTATTTTGCACACATTCCATACAAAATATTACACACAACAATATATAATTCACAACACACTTCATAAGTAAAACAGAATTAAAGTTTTTAAAATAAGAGTTGCAGCAGCTGAGTGGATTGCAGAGTTGCCTGCTATGCTAGGAGCACACATTTTCAAAGTTATTGATGACACAAAATGTATACAGATAAACAAAATAGAAGTGTCTGTTTGTAATTCCAAATTAACAGCTTTTCTCTAAATGCAAATTAAAGTATCCACAATATTATAATAAAAAAAATTTTTTTTTTTTTCTTTGTCTGTTTGTTCCGGCTAATATCTGGAATGATGTCCAATTTTAATGGAACATCCACTGGCAGATAGCTGGTGTCACAAGGGATAATTTAGCTACTTTTTAAAAAAGAATGGGGTTCTATGATTGAATCTATGCCGGGAAACAGCAGGACATTTTGTAAAATCTAAAATTCTTATGGGCTTTTGTTACCAATGCTGCCAACTCTCCTTATTTCTAAGTAGATCTACATATTTTAGGCCTTTCCTGCAAAGCTACTAACTTCAATCCAGAATCTTCTAACATCTTTTGGAGCTAAATGAAGAGCCGTGGTTTGAATCCCAGTGGGGCCTGTACCAATGAGTTTTTCTAAAAAAAAAACTTATGTACAGTGATTTCACACATGCTTTACGGTGAAGGAAAACATTGTGAGGAAACCTGCATATTTCTGAGAAGTAATTCAATGACGTATGTAAAGTGTCTGAGACGCCGATGGACTCACCATCTGTCACGTTGGCACTTAATCAAATTCGGTGAAAAGTGTGTGTTGTGATTACAACACCTCTGCCTACCCCTTCGGGGAATACAGGCGTGAGCATATGTATGTATGTGTTATTGTCGCACCACATCTATGCATTTTTCAAAATATGATTGTTTTTATTATTTTATGTATTCAATTAGCTCCTAGCAATTACAAGGTATGCGAACCTGATATGGAAATCATTTAGTTTGGTCATTAAACAATGTTTTAACTTTTTTTAATATTCATTATTTTTACACATGCATGCTGATACAATTTTCACTATTGGGAATATTTTTTTATGATTTTTTTGTAATTGTCATTGTTTAGTAAGTGTACATGATGCCAGCTGAGTTTCTTACCAGGGCCTAAATTGAATAAATCATTTTCATTTTATGAGCTATCATAGGATAGATTTAGGAGTTATAAGTAGATGTACTAGATTTTTAGTTATGTTAATTTTTATCGACATTTGTGCATTGGAACATTGTCCATGAGCTCACGGTTTTTTCAAATTATTTATTTTGTATTCTTTAAATTGTATAATATTTTTGAAAAGAGTAATTACTGAGTTTCTTGCCAGGTTCTTCTCAGTAAAAGCAACCTTCCGAACCTGGCGGTATCATGTATAATCCTGTATAATTATGTCATTCTGACGATTTGAAAGTACTTTGTAAAAAGTCTAATCGAATAAAGATACTTTTGACTTTGACTTTGACTTTGACTTTGATAGTAAGGTTTATTTTCGTTTGCACAAATTCATAGCCTGCAATAGCTTACCATCGGGCAGACAGTACAATAGCATGCTGCCTGTTTAACAAATTGGGTCTGGGATGCTAGGATTATTTGCATCAGACCTTGGCTGGTGATAGACATGGGCTTAAAAGTTAAGTTTTCTTCTATTCTGCTTAATAGACCAGCTCATGAACGCAGCAAATATCATAGACACCACCTGAAAAAAAAAACATACACATGCTTACGCCTTTATTCTTTGCCTGTGTCTATGGGCTTACATCTCTTAGGTGATTTTATTTGTATTTTTAAAATTGTGAGAAAAGAGCCGTGGTGGCCTTGAGGTTTGAGCAGACGCAAGCGATTTGATTTGATGAGATTTTCTAAAAAACTTGTGTACAGTGATTTCACACCACGTGCTTTACGGTGAAGGAAAACATGGTGAGGAAGCCTGCATATGTCTGAGAAGTAATTCAAAGACGTATGTATAGTGCCTGAGACGGCGATGGACTCACCATCTGTCACGTTGGCACTTAATCTCATCTTCGGTGAAAAGTGGGTGTTGTTATTACAACACCTCTGCCTACCACTTCGGGGAATACAGGCGTGAGCATATGTATGTAGAGTAGATAATTACTGAGTTCCTTGCCAGGTTCTTCTCAGTAAAAGCAACCTTCCGAACCTGGCGGTAGCATGTATAATACTGTATTATTATGTACGTATGTACTTTGTAAAAATCTAACCCAATAAAGATATTTTTGGGTATGAGTTTGAATGTATTTTATGCTCATACAGCCCCTTCATTTTACACCAAACACGGCACTATTAGAGGAATTAATTTGTAGTTCGCCATTTTTCTCCTCTAGACGATTCCATATCCAAATTCATGCTACATTACATGACCTAATTAGCCTATAACCAGCGAACCATCAAGTTGCATCCAACAATCATCTCCCTGGCCTTATCCCATACATTGTTGGGGTCGGCACTTGATCCAACCCGATGTGGCTCCATGTTAGTCGCAATCAACTTATTAACTCCTTGTCCGTTATGTGCGCCTGTTACTTCGTGTACCATATCATCATCTCCCTGGCCTTATCCCATACATTGTTGGGTTCGGCACTTGATTCAACCCGATGTGGCTGATCACCTGATTTTTATACGAAGCGACTGCCATCTGACCTTCGCAACCCCTTTTTAACGAGGAAAATCTGTGATCTGGGTTAAACCAGTTGTCAGACTATTTTAGGCCTCCGACTGACCTGTAACGATTGCCAAAGATGTTAAATTGGCAACCGGGACCGACGGTTTAACGTACTCTCCGAGGCACGGAGGGAACTCGAGGTCACCCATTCAATTACTGGCTAGAGGTAAGGTTGCTTAACTTCGCTGATCGAATGATATGCGCAATAGCAACTGTGTCACTAGCTCCTCCAATGCATCCAACAATACCTTATACAATTATGATAAGTAGCTCTGAGGGAACAGATACACATACATACATACATCCCGGTCAATATCATAACCCTCTTTATTGCTTCGGTACAGCTCACCTCAACAATAACGACAATGAGCAGCACAATGGCAATAGCTTCCCCAAAAGTGCCGAAGTAGTCCCCGACTAGGTCTGTGCAGCCAGCGTAGCTGTTGGCGCCGGTGCACTGGTTGTCCACTGGTGTCGCGCAGCAGGATGGTGGAATGACCAGCGATTGGTTCTGGTAGGCAGACGGGCCGGTGGTCCCACAGCATCGGAACTGGACAGAAATAACAGGATGTTTCAGGGAACAAGAACTGTGTTTCTTAAAAATTCAAAGTTTTGTGATTTATTGAAATTAATAATTATCTTATATCTTTAAACGAGCCATTCTTGTAGATATTGTTAGGTAATTGGAATTTATCATCAGCTTTATCTACAACTCGCATTATTTTTAATCTGTAATATCATAAATATATACTCTATGAATGTGAACGAATTCATCCACAGCTTATTTTTAGTCTGTAATACCATAAATGAATACTCTATGGATGTAAAACTTAAAAATGTAGAATAAGACGACACAGGGATATAAGGAATATTCATGGAGAAAAAAGGAGAGGAACGCATACAAGATGGCGTAACGTGAATTAGCTGGAATTTGAATGGAATTGGAATAAACAAGTTTAGTGGCAAATTATCGGAATTTTATTCGAAATAACTCCTCTTCATTGAAATATATATATAGAATCTGAGTCTCGGAAACGGCTCCAAAGATTTTAATGAAATTTTGCATGTAGCGGGTTTCAGGGGCAAAAAAATATATTGCTAGTTTTCAACTTCGGAAAACATCGTTTTGACCATGTTTTCAAGCACTGAAAAGCTTATGAAAATTTTTTTTTTCCAAAAAGGAAATCGCGCACATCTCTTTCAACCATATTCTTTACTATATAATGAAATGTACACGATACCAGTTCAGTTTCTAGCCGGTTCTCCTCAGTAGGTCTAAAAAGGCCATTTTGGGAGAATCATAATGTGATCCGAATATGATTCATCATCAAAATGACAAAATTGTCCATTTGGTGCAATTCATATTATGATTCACGATGGCTGGCATTGTCGTCATACTTGTGAACAAGTGCTGCTAGTGGGGTCTGGTCATCTCAAGCTACACAATTATTCGTAATTCTTATTTTTAGATTATTTTTTTTTTATATCGACTTTAGTGCACTGGAACTGTGTCCATGGCCTTCTTCTTCTCAGTAAAAGCAACCTTCCGAACCTGGCGGTAGCATGTATAATCCTATGTAATCGTGTCTTTCTGACGATTTGAAAGTACTTTGTAAAAAGTCTAATCGAATAAAGATATTTTTGATTTGATTTGATATAAGTGTCGTACCAGGGCCTAAACTGAATAAATCATTTTTATTATGAATGTAGGTGGTCACAAGGGGTAAAGCAGACCTAAGGAACGATGGATGGATTGTGTGAAAGATGATATGGCTAAGGGAGTGAATACAGATATGACGGCTGATAGAGTGGAATGGAAGAGAAGAACACATTGCGACGACCACAAATAACATGGGGTAAGGGCAAGAGGATGATGATGATATGGCTAGAATGGGAGTGAATACACTGAAAATACTGAAATATTATTTTAAAATAGAACTATTAGCTTCTGAAATTAGCACCCTCAAGCTATAATTGGCTGTATATCATCACGCTACGCCTTGACGAAAACTCAGGTTTGTATGGGATCAATATAGTGCCATTCGAAGGCCGATAGATGGCGCTGTTTCGATCCTATACAAATTTGAGTGTGTCAGTGAGTTGTGACGGCGATAGTATAGATAGATCAACTTACCAATACTTCCATGACGTTAAACACAGGTCGCAAGCTGGTGTTGTTAAACGCTGACGTAATCCAACCCTGGACGATATTCTGTACGTCACTCAGGAATTGGAATAGCACTATCGATATGTAAAGCTTTATGGCTGCCAGCACTGTCATGAACACAGCATACTGGAATGAGAAACGGTCATGCCGAAGTCTTCGTCAAAATTGGATGAAAAACGGTCGTACGCTGTATAAAATTACATCCATACATATGCTCCCGCCTGCATTCCCCGAAGGGGTAGGCAGAGGTGTTGTAATAACACCTACTTTTCACCGAAGATGATTGAGTGCCAACGTGACAGATGGTGAGTCTATCACCGTCTCAAGAACTGTACATACGTCTTTGAATTACAGATTTCCTCACGATATTTTCCTTCATCGTAAAGCACGTGGTGTGAAATCACTGCACATAAGTTTTTGGAATAACTAATTGGTACACGACGCTCCTCTGGGATTCGAACTGGCGTCGCTTGCGTAGCAGGCGCTCAAACCCCAACGCCACCACGGCTCTATAGCTTGCCTTAAATATAAATATCGTACCGTGATGAGCATACAACGGGACTCCTTCATGGCCCCGCAGCACGCGAGGAAAGCCAGCACGAAGACGATGGACCCCAACACCATGAGGCTCACTGGTACCAGGTCCACCGCTATGGGGATTAGCTCGAAGATGTCCTTGAGCTGCACGAAGGCTGCCACTCCGAGCCCGAGGATGGCCAGCCCTGCCAACTGGAAGACAATCGCTGTCAGTTCTTAAGGACCAAAGAAACCCTTGTAACCACGCATGAAAATGAAAGCAGGGCAACCGTGGGTGGTCGCTGTGGGTTTGAGCAGTCGCCTGCTTCGCAAGCGATGCAAGTTCGAGTCCCAGCAACCTGCACCAATAAGTTTGTGGGGAGAACTTCCAAACTCCGGGCATTTTATAGTGAATTTCTTGACAGAAAAACTCAATATACATTTTTGACCCGACCCGGGAATTTGAACCCGGGACCTCGTGATCGGCAGGCTAACGTACTAACCATTTTTTTTTTTTTTATTTATTGATGAGGGGGAAACCTTCAAAAGGTCCCCGACAGCCCTGGGAGAGGCAGATCGGGGTATGTGGGATTTTTACCCCACTAAAACCCCCCCGATGGCCATCCTCAGTGCTCAGGGGGGACTCCGGGTACTCTGATAGAACGCACCGGTGTCCCCCCACACTTTGCCGGGGCACATCCCCGGGGCAGCTGTAAGGCCGCCCCTAGAGACCTCGCAGTGCAAGGCAGCGCGAGCCACGTCGCGCTGCCACCTTCCCGGGCCCGCGGCTCGGTGGTCAAAGCCCCCGACCACCGCCAGCAGGCCCTCCGGCCCCCTTTTAGTCGCCTCTTACGACAGGCAGGGGATACCATACCCATATTCTTAGACCCTGGCTATTGGGTGGACTAACCACTAGCCCAACGAGGCAGTACATAACATAACAAGATAATATGTTACTTAAAAAGGGTTATTATACAGTTAGTGATTATATATGTGATAAAGAAACTTGGAATAATGTATTACCAGATAAATATTGTAAGTAGTCTCATGGACACTGTACTTATGTTACAATTCTTAATATTTATTAGTTTTGATCTTTGTTTGACTGGCTTGAGTTGTCAAGCTCACAAAAATGCCTTTGCTTGGGGCGGCGTCTGGATGACGGGTTGTCCACTCAAACTCAAACTCAAACTCAAAATATCTTTATTTGATTAGACTTCTTACAAAGTACTTTCAAATCGTCAGAAGGACACAAAATACATTATACATGATTATAAATGTTACCACCGGGTTCGGAAGGTAGCTTTTGTTGAGAAGAACCCGGCAAGAAACTCAACAATTACTCTTTTAAAAAAATATATATTATACAATGTTTTTGGTTACAGTATTTATATCTCATGAATATAAGCCCATGGGACACAGCACAAATGCTCAATTGTCAAATATAATAACTAAAATATTACAAATATTTGTGAGCATGGCAAATTCCAGCCAGTCAAAGCAAAGATCAAACTAAGATTAATTAATTGTAGCAAAAGTACAGTGCCAATGGGATTATTTACAATAATTTTTCGACACTTCCCTCTATGTTGGTTGAGGAGGTCAATGGCTGGCATTCACGTCATACTTGTGAACAGGTGCTGCTTGTGGGGGCTGGTCATCTCAAGCTACGCATTTAGTTATAAGTAGATGTACTAGATTTTTAGTTATGTAAATTTTTATCGACATTTGTGCTATGGAACATTGTCCATGAGCTCACGCGTTTTTTTTTAAATTATTTATTTTGTATTCTTGAAATTGTATAATATTTTTGAAAAGAGTAATTACTGAGTTTCTTGCCAGGTTCTTCTCAGTAAAAGCAACCTTCCGAACCTGGCGGTAGCATGTATAATACTGTATAATTATGTCATTCTGACGATTTGAAAGTACTTTGTAAAAAGTCTAATCGAATAAAGATACTTTTGACTTTGACTTTGACTAATAAATGAGGATGTCCACTTACAGCAAACACGAGGTTGGCCAGAAACAACACATATTTAGCAATAAACTCCGCGCAACACATGTTAAATGTCTTACGTTATATTTGATACAATGCGGACCGTCGCTTTGTAATCAATATCTGGTGATAAGGGTTCGTTAATCTATCCTATACGATGTGTCATCATGTGATAACAAATACATATGCTCACACCTGTATTCCCCTTAGCGGTAGGCAGAGGTGTACTTACAACACCCACTTTTCGTCAGTTGTGTTCAAGCCCCATGTAATAGGGTGCGACATTGTTAATAATAGTCATTAAAAATATATTTTATACCATATTGGCTTAACACATCGTCAAGATTTGGTATACATTTCACATCATTAATTTCTCCCTCTTTCGGTGGCCAAGAAGTATTTTTCATGAGCACACATTTCATTTCATAGCGTAAGCAAAATTAGTATGTAAGTATCTGTATGAAAAATTAGGCCTGGGAGCCAGGATCAGTCGGAGCAGACCTTGGTTGGTTGAATGAAACACCGTAACTTGGGCAGTCTTGGTATTTATTGGTTCCACCACTGTATTGACTTGTTCCCTTGACGACCACTTGAAGAACACACTATTGACATTAATCACCGAACTATATAGACAACTAAAAGAGAATCTTACCATCGAGATGTAAAATGATAAGGCGCCATCTTGTGAGAAGATGGCTAACTACAAACATACAAACTACGTTAAACATTATCAGTGACAATAAAGCACTCTATCAAAGCGGTCATTTTTATATCAATTACTAGACCCTATCCAATTATCATATTATATCAGTTGCGGACTATCATACTTGCAACATATATCACACACACAAGCCTATTGCCATTAACCGAGCACAAATTACAGATGGAAAAAGCCAATCTTTCCCCGACCCGGGGATCTAGGACCTCGTGTTCAGCTTTCGGTCAGTATGAAAGTCATGGAAAACATCGTGAGGAAACCTGCATATGTCAGAGAAGTAATTCAAAGACATGTATAGTGCCTGAGACGGGGATAGACTCACCTTCTGTCACGTTGGCTGGCTTAATCATTTTTGGGGAAATGTGGGTGTTGTAAGACCCATGAAAATGTATATATATTGGTAATTCAATTTCGTACCATAAAACATTTTATTAGAAAATATGAATTCTAATCTTCATTAGATAAAGTAATAATATGTATTTATAATGATAAGATTATGTATATACAGATAAATATTTTTTCCAGAAGAGAAAGATTATGAACAACTATGATTATGGATAATGATTGTATCGATCGTAATAATTAACATACTAGAGAAGAGACATAGGGCGTAATGAGATCTCCCGTTCGATATCCAGAGCTACCCGACTGGTGCCTGTACCTGCACGTTACAGAAGATGCCACACACATAATGGTACCTTAGAGTAATGTTGTGGTCACCCACCCAATAGCCAGGGTCTAAGAATATGGCTATGGTATCCCCTGCCTGCCGTAAGAGGCGACTAAAAGGGGGCCGGAGGGCCAGCTGGCGGTGGTCGGGGTGGGAGCTTTGACCACCGAGCCGCGGGCCCGGGAAGGTGGCAGCGCGACGTGGCTCGCGCTGCCTTGCACAGCGAGGTCTCTAGGGGCGGCATCACAGCTGCCCCGGGGATGTGCCCCGGCAAAGTGTGGGGGGACACCGGTGCGTTCTATCAGAGTACCCGGAGTCCCCCCTGAGCACTGAGGATGGACACCGGGGGGGTTTTAATGCGGTAACAATCCCACATACCCCGATCTGCCTCCCCAGGGCGGTCGGGAACCTTTTGAAGGTTTCCCCCTCGTCGACAAAAAAAAAAAAAAGTGTTGTGGTCACAAGGGGAGTAAGGTCACCAGTCATACATGGAGGGGAGGAGTAGGGGTGGAGTCGCCGTGCTCACGAACTCACGAAATCAGAACGACACGATTATACATGCTACCGTCTTTATCAACTAGCTGCGCCCTACGGTTTCACCCGTATACACTTGTCTCAGCCCGATCGGTTTAAAATTGATAAACATCCCCTATTTTATCCCCTTGGGGGTAGAATTACTCAAAATCCTTTCTTAGCGGATGCTTACGTCATAACATGTACCTGCATGCCAAATGTCAGCCCGATCCGTCCAGTGGTTTGGGCTGTGCGTTGATAGATCACTATGTCAGTCAGTCAGTCGCCTTTGAGTTATATATATTTAGATCATCCTTTCGATATATACAAATAATTTTCATATTATTTTCAGTATAAAAGAAGAACCGACGGAATCTCAAGAAACAGATGAAATCGCTTACCCATCACAAATTTATGTGAAAACAGAAAGAGAAGACGAACCACAGCCTGCCTACCACGAGGGGACATCTGCCTACCACATACCACAAGCTTACCGCACCGTCTTGGTTGACAATGTCTACCCGTTTGACGTGAATGTTAAATCTGAACCGCTTGAGCCGGTATGTAATTCATTCTGCTCCTTCCGATAAATCTAAACTCAAGCTAATCAAGGCACTATACATAAGAAATTCGATGACGTATGTATAGTGTCTGAGACGGCGATGGACTCACCCTCTGTCACGTCGGCACTTAATCATGTTCGGTGAAAAGTGGGTGTTGTTATTACAACACCTCTGCCTACCCCTTAGGGAATACAGGCGTGAGCATATGTATGTATGTTTTTTGAAAAGTGTAATTACTGAGTTTCTTGCCAGGTTCTTCTCAGTAACAGCAACCTTCCGAACCTGGCGGTAGCATGTGTAATCCTGTATAATTATGTCATTCTGACGATTTGAAAGTACTTTGTTAAAAGTCTAATGGAATAAAGATATTTTTGACTTTGCCTTAGTTACTCGATATCGTCTATAATTTTTTTTCCTATCACAGGTTGCCATATATCCTGAAACTGAATTGAATGAAGATAAAACAAACGCGTCTGCTTTAGTGTTCACACATGGTGAGTCACATTATTATCACTAAACACGTATTTTACATGTACTTTAGAGCCGCGGCGGCCTTGCGGTTTGAGCAGTCGCCTGCTACGTAAGCGACGCAAGTTCGTATCCCAGAAAAAACTTATGTACAGTGATTTAACACCACATGCTTTACGGTGAAGGAAAACATCGTAAGGAAACCTGCATATGTCTGAGAAGTAATTCAAAGATTCATATTCATATATTTCATATTCATATATTAATTGCCAGTTAGTATCATATTACACACAATATTAACATAGTTATAGCGGTAATAACATATAGCTAACAACCCTGTTAGGGCACAGCAATTTGAGAGGCACTTCTTAATTAATATAATATACAATTTTTCTTATATTTATTACTAATCAATAGGAATCATTTATATACTTATTTATTAAAGTATGCAATTAGGTTTATTTATAATAGGTTATTAAATGTTTTGAGATCAAACATTTCTATATTACTTATGTATATAAATAATAATAATTTTATATATTATTAGCAGACTAAATAATGTAGTTTATCTGCATATAGAAAAAGTCCTTATCTGAGTACAGTTTATAGATATATTTATAATTATGTAATTTTTTAAGTATGGGATTTGTACTTATTGTATTTTATTTATGTTTATCATTTAAAAACTCCTGTATTGTGTAATAGGTATTTTTAATTAGCAGATCTTTTATGAGATTTGTATATTTATTGGTATTATTTTCTTTTCTTATATTTTCGGGCATTTTGTTGTATATCTTTATCGCCATTACAAAGGGGCTCGTTGAATGTAGTGTCAATCGTGACGTGGGTAGTTTTAATTTATGTTTATTTCTAAGTGTGTATTTTGTAGGTATATCTTGACATTTGGTGAAAAAAGTTGGGTATTTACGAACAAACTTACATACCTCTAGTATATATATACTGGGTAATGTAAGTAGTTTGTAGCTTTTAAGATGTATGTATAGTGTCTGAGTCCATCGCCGTCTCAGAAGTTTAATCAAATAAAGATATTTTACAATTTCAATTTCAGACATTTTCAAACGCTACTCAACTATTGAAAAACAAAAAAATATATGTCCAGTATGCAACAAATCCTTTGCGAGCTCAAGCAATATGCAACGCCACCTCGCACTGCATAGCAGGCAGAAAATATCATGTAACATTTGCAACAAGGAATTTTTATCAGAGCAACACCTACGGGAACACGTTGAAAAAAGACATAATCAAATACGAAAATATCCTTGCCTTGAATGTGGTAAAGTATTTAAGTCAAGTGCCAATCTTAACCAACATAAACGCATGCATTTGAAAGTAAAGCCGTTCAAATGCGAAAACTGCCTCAGAACGTTCTCAGTGAAAGCTAATCTTCTAAGGCATTTGAACTGCAAGAATCGTTGCAAGAAACCCAGAGATCAACCGATCGTATGCAATGTTTGCAACAAGGAGTTTCGTAAGGAGTTTCTGTTGAAAAGTCATTTGAGGAGACACGATACAGAGAAACCGTTCTACTGTGATTACTGCCAGATGAATTTTAAATACAAAAGTACATTGACCAGGCATATACAGATACATAACGGCCTAAAGCCGTATTCGTGTCATATTTGCAACAAGACCTTCACGCATTCTGGTAAGTCTTGATTTTATTTTTCTCATATATCATCATCTCCCTGGCCTTATCCCATACATTGTTGGGGTCGGCACTTGATTCAACCCGATGTGGCTCCATGTTAGTCGCAATCAACTTATTAACTCCTTGTCCGTTATGTGCGCCTGGTACTTCGTGTACCATATCATCATCGTCCCTGGCCTTATCCCATACATGGTTGGGGTCGGCACTTGATTCAACCCGATGTGGCTCCATGTTAGTCGCAATCAACTTATTAACTCCTTGTCCGTTATGTGCGCCTGGTACTTCGTGTACCATATCATCATCTCCCTGGCCTTATCCCATACATTGTTGGGGTCGGCACTTGATTCAACCCGATGTGGCTCCACGTTAGTCGCAATCAACTTATTAACTCCTTGTCCGTTATGTGCGCCTGGTACTTCGTGTACCATATCATCATCTCCCTGGCCTTATCCCATACATTGTTGGGGTCGGCACTTGATTCAACCCGATGTGGCTCCATGTTAGTCGCAATCAACTTATTAACTCCTTGTCCGTTATGTGCGCCTGGTACTTCGTGTACCATATCATCATCGTCCCTGGCCTTATCCCATATATTGTTGGGGTCGGCACTTGATTCAACCCGATGTGGCTCCATGTTAGTCGCAATCAACTTATTAACTCCTTGTCCGTTATGTGCGCCTGGTACTTCGTGTACCATATCATCATCGTCCCTGGCCTTATCCCATATATTGTTGGGGTCGGCACTTGATTCAACCCGATGTGGCTCCATGTTAGTCGCAATCAACTTATTAACTCCTTGTCCGTTATGTGCGCCTGGTACTTCGTGTACCATATCATCATCGTCCCTGGCCTTATCCCATATATTGTTGGGGTCGGCACTTGATTCAACCCGATGTGGCTCCAAGTTAGTCGCAATCAGCTTATTAACTCCTTGTCCGTTATGTGCGCCTGGTAATTCGTGTACCATATCATCATCGTCCCTGGCCTTATCCCATACATTGTTGTGGTCGGCACTTGTTTCAACCCGATGTGGCTGATCACTTGATTTTTATACGAAGCGGCTGCCATCTGACCTTCGCAACCCCTTTAACGAGGAAAATCTGTGATCTGGGTTAAACCAGTTGTCAGATTATTTTAGGCCTCCGACTGACCTGTAACGATTGCCAAAAATGATAAATTTGGCAACCGGGACCGACGGTTTAACGTGCTCTCCGAGACACGGAGGGAACTCGGGCGGTCACCGATCCAATTACGGGCTAGGCTTATGGTTGCTTTACTTCCCTGGTCGAATGATATGCGCAATAGCAACTGTGCCACGAGTCCTCATATGTATGCTGAAAAAAATTAAAAATAAAAAAAAATTGAACCAGTGAACGTCAGTCTCGTCCCGTGGTACTCTAGTTCCGTTATCGCCCCGTAAGATGGAAGCCTCACGTCTGAGCTACCATAACTTGTATTGTAATGAGTATGAGTTATTCAGTGCCTGAAAACATGGTCATAACTTAGCTTGATTTTTAGCCCCTAAAACCCCCTACACACAAAATTTCATGAAAATCGTTGGAGCCGTTTCCGAGATTCAGAATGGGTTATAGTATCCTATGTCCTTCTCCTAGTTTTATGCTACTTCCCCACAAATCTTCAGCCTAATCGGTTCAGCCGTTCTTGAGTTATAAGTAGTGCAACTTTATTTATATACAGGTTGTCGGGGAAAATAGGACAGCTGTTAAAATATGTGATAGGGTATGATTTTAGGAAGCAAATACAATTATTATGACAAAAAAATCGTTATCCGTTTTCGAATAATTGACGTTAAAACTTGACCATATCAAGACCTTATTTTCGTAACGTAGAGTTATTCACGTGAAATCTATGTTTTTTATTTTTTTTCTCCCACTAAAAGTTCCTAAATTAATCCCATTAAACCATTTTTCGAAACCATTAACCTTCTCCTTAATGTACCAAGTTCAATGACCTGGTACGTAATGTAGGTAAACGCGGCCGCGCGTTCATTCAATCGCTTAAGGCCGCGAGCTCTTCGGCCCTTAGCAACCATAGCCTATAACTACGTTATCGTTGGAGCTAGATATTTTACGACTTCAACATAGTGATATATTCATAAAACACAACAACTTCTAGAAGACAACTGTTCCTTTTTCTGTAATAAAGATTATTGTATTGTATGATAATAATTATGTTTCTCTTCGCAGGTCTCATAAAACCTCACATGCGCACGCACACAGGAGAAAAACCCTATAAATGTACGTTTTGCAGCAAACACTTCGCACACAAACACAATATGCAAAGACACGCGTTACGTCACAATATTATTAAAAATCTAGTTTGCGACATTTGTCACAAGAAATTCCCTAAAGAAAGCCGCTTGAAATATCACATGAAGATTCATGTCGATCAAAAACACTTCTCCTGTTATATTTGCCCTAAGAAATTTTCTCACAGACAAAATATTCTACGTCATTACAATAAGAAGCATCCAGGAGCCACGTACGATTGTAAGGAGACTGACGCCAGTGTTGCCACCAGAGTTTGGGAAGCTGTCGCCAAGAAAGAATTGGTTCTGAAGGGACAGGAGTCTCCGGAAGAAATTTTGGGGTAGAACACCTTTTTTAACTGTAAGAACTCTATTTATTTTTTAGACTTTTCAAAGTCATAGTCAAAAATATCATTATTCGATTACACTTTTTACAAAGTACTTTCAAATCCTCAGAATTACATAATTATACAGGATTATACATGATATCGCCAGGTTCGGAAGGTTGCTTTTACTGAGAAGAACCTGGCAAGAAACTCAGTAATTACTCTTTTCAAAAATATTATACAATTTAAAGAATACAAATCTCATGGACAATGTTCCAATGCACAAATGTCGATAAAAATTAACATAACTAAAAATCTAGGACATCTACTTATAACTAAATGCGTAGCTTGAGATGACCAGCCCCCACAAGCAGCACCTGTTCACAAGTATGACGTGAATGCCAGCCATTGACCTCCTCAACCATCATAGAGGGAAGTGGACAACCCGTCATCCAGACGCCGCCGCAAGCAAAGTCATTTTAGTGATCATGCAAGAAAGAATATCTTTCTTAGATACTTGCTAGTAGCATGAATAATCCTGTGTAATTATGTCAGGACTTGACCGAGCTGTATTTTCTAATATATGTATGCTGAAAAAAATAACCAGTGACCGTCAGTCTCTCCCGTGGTACTCTAGTTCCGTTATCGCCCCGTAAGATGGAAGCCTCACGTCTGAGCTACCATAACTTGACAGATGTCGGCGATTATATTGTATGAGTTTTTCAGTGCCTGAAAGCATGGTCAAAACGATGTTTTCCATAAATGAATCCTAGCTAGATCTATTTTATGCCCCTGAAACCCCCTACACAGAAAATGTTATGAAAATCGTATATACAACATACATATGCTCACGCCTGTATTCCCCGAAGGGGTAGGCAGAGGTGTTGTTATCACAACACCCACTTTTCACCGACAAGTGCCAGCGTGACAGATGGTGAGTCCATCGCCGTCTCAGATACTTTACATACGTCATTGAATTACTTCTCAGAAATATACAGGTTTCCTCACGATGTTTTCCTTCACCGTAAAGCACGTGGTGTGAAATCACTACATAAGTTTTTTAGAAAACCTCATGGGTACAGGCCCCGCTGGGATTTGAACTTGCGTCGCTTGCGTAGCAGGCGACTGCACAAACCTCAAGGCCACCACGGCTCTTATATACAAGAAAAAAGGTTATTTACAAGAATTACTCATTGAAAATAATAAGATATATTCTGACGATTTGAAAGTACTTTGTTAAAAGTCTAATCAAATAAAGATTTTTTGAATTTTATAACGGTGGTGACATCTATCATCTCAGGCACTTGACATAGTAATTGTAAATGTATAGTGATGTGATTTTTCTATACGTAGTAAATACCATATATGTACCTACGTTTTGGTCTCGAGTTATGACCGCTGACCTTGAATGCTCAGTAATCATTTCACGAATCTGTCCGACTGTATGTTTTGATGAGCGCTCTTAAGTCGAGACGGCACCTTTACTAATATTTAATCCATGTGTCTATTTGTAATGTCAAAATTGGATTTTATTATATTAAGACACTTTTAAGAATATTATATTTAAAGTGTTTGCCTGACTGTCTGTTTGGAAGGTCCTGTACAGATTTTGAAGTGACTTTCATTAGAATGTAGCAGATGTTATAAGAAAAAAAATTACGGTTTCTAGCATTAAAATGTAAATCTATGCTTATGCGCGGGTGAAACCGCGAGACACAGCTTGTATAATTAAATATAATTGTATATATATATCTCCTGATGTGACAAAAAATTATATTAGAAGTTAATTGCGCTGTTTCTGAAATAATTAGTGAATTTTTAGATTGTAAGTAATATTTATTGTTAAGTAATGTAATACTATACACATAAATAAAATTGAAGTGTCTGTTTGTAATTCCAATACTACACCTTTTAACTAAATGCATATGAAATTATAAAGCATAGGATACACGGTACTGATATAGAAATACCAATTTTAGATTTTTTCTCTGTCTGTTTGTTTCGGGTAATATCTAAAAAGGTTGGACTGATTTTAACGGGACTTTCACAGGCAGATAGCTTATGTTACAAGGAGTAACTTAGGCTATTTATATTTAATAAAAACACTAGGATTGTGCGGGAATTAAATTAAATGTACGCGGGTGAACCGCAGGTCTCAGCTAGACAATTATTAGTTTGTTAGTTTTATTCAAAACACTTAAGTACTTAACATAATTTTAGTCACAAATACGGCCGCGTTGGTCTAGTGGAACGTTAGGTCTTAGGCTCGATCCCCGCGTCAGGCGGGATTGGGTTTACCAACTGCAATATCCCAGTATCATCCCGGAGTGTGGATTATTGGGCGGTTAATGGCAGTATTCTCGCTCCCTATTACATGGCACTTAAACATAACTGGCTTAAGTATAATGTCGTTATCCGACATCTGGTCGATTTTCTGGTCTGGTAGAAGAAAGCCGTGGTGGCCTTGAGGTTTGAGCAGTCGCCTGCTACGCAAGCGACGCAAGTTCGAATCCAAGCGGGGCCTGTACCAATTAGTTTTTTAAAAAAACTTATGTACAGTGATTTCACACCACATGTTTTTCGGTGAAGGAAAACATCGTGAGGAAACCTGCATATTTCTGAGAAGTAATTCAAAGACGTATGTATAGTGCCTGAGACGGCGATGGTGCCAACGTGACAGATAGTGCTGTCACGTTGGCACTTAATCATCTTGTGTGAAAAGTGGGTGTTGTGATAACAACACCTCTGCCTACCCCTTCGGGGAATACAGGCGTGAGCATATGTATGTATGGTCGATTTTTAACTTTTAATGCTTTTAAATGAGAAAAAATATTATCGGACTGTGTTTCCGAATGTTCAATACCTTGAATAGCGTTTTAAATAATCCAAATACTTACCTCCAAGTCTCAAATAGGTGTTTGCATGTTATTATAGATATATCACGGCAGAACATAACAGGTGGAATGTGAGTGTACTATAAGTACAAGTCTTTAGTGGAATACAAGAGCATTATGTATTAAGTACTTAAATTGCTATAATATACAAGCAGTTTGAAATCTTGGGACAAATAGTTTAATGACATACAGACGGGCACATCTACGAGATTATAAGAATATGGCGTGTCCGATCGCGCATACGTCATATGTTTTACAGACATCTTCAAAACGAGTAATTAACATTATATAGACAGTATTTTTTTTTTATATTGGCAACCCTTACGCCCTTTGGAACAAATGTTCTTATTTAAAAAAAATGGTCCATGGTCCTTACTGCTTTGTAAAGCTTATGTTTATACTGGGTTTTAACTTACAGATGCAAATGTAACGTATTTAAAGTAAATATTTTTTTTTAAATATCGGGATTTGTTTTACGGACTGACTTACTAAAAACGAGGCTGTATAAGTCTGTAATCGTAACCAGGTTGATAGAAAGAGTAGGCTGTCGATTGTACTCTTCTAATGTTTCCGCTCCTTACATTGCAACTTAGAGGGAGTATACGTGTTTGATCCTAGCCTGATGTAAAATGAGCGAAAGAAAAAGAGTACGCTATAGATAGACTAATCTCTTGTAACGTTCTGCGCTCCTGGTTCTTTTCAAGTCAAATGCAGTCTATTAAATATTTAAAAATGGTTTGTTTCGCGTTTCCTGTATCAATATTAAATGCGAACGTCTGTCCGATTTGCAGAATTATCCTAAAGACTATTTTTTTACTGAAAGCTATGGATACCATCATGTGATACTGGAAATGCTTCTAAATTATTGAAAGCTCCCTATGGACTACCAATTTCAAATTCGAGATATAGGTAACATACAGACAGATTTTCGCATTCATTATATTAGTTAAGTTAGATGGAGATGTCATTGAAATTACATTTTTAATGTAAATAATTATTTAGTCTCAAAATGTAGTAAGTATTGGTTATGTAACCTATTAGAATTTAACTCTTCAAATAAAATAAATGCAATGTAAACAAATGGTTTTTGAATTGCGAGTCGATATGACGTGTTCTGAGATGTAAGGATCTGGTAAACGGTAGTCTGCCTACCCCCATGGGATACAAGCGTGAGCATATGTATGTATGACGAGTTCCCTAGCGGAAATAACATCCCTTATTACCCGACACGAGATTGAAAAGCGGTAAGTTTTTTTTTATATGCGGCGTTCGTTGCGTTTTAATAGAAAAGTACCAGGAACGCAGAAAGTTCGAGGAAGTTGTGGTTGTCGTTTTCTCCTTCTCACTCATTGTCAATATATCTATGGTTCTCTTTCACACTCTTATTTTTCATTAAGCTAGTCAATATTTATACTGCCTCGTGCATTTATTACTAAGAAAAATCACAGCTCTCTTTCAAATGAAAGTAAACGAAATGTTAATTATAGATCAAGTTAGGATCAAATACTTATACTTTATTGATCTCATCCGTTCTTGGTGGAGATTTCGATTCAAAGATTTTAAGGCAGGCTAAGGTAACATACTATACTGGCTTTACTAAAGTATCTGTTCTCTTTCAGTATATTCTAGATTAAAAATAAAACAGCAATAATTCCGACACGTGGCCTTTAATTACATACACATCAGCTTTAAGTACCATCGAAGCGAAACATACATACAGACTTATTATTAACTTTATAAATATAAATTGTATAGAAAAATGTGCGTATTGTAAGCACCTTAAGGTGCAACCTGATGTAAGCCGCTCGACGCTAGTTTCCAGCGATAAATGTGGTCACGTGATATGTAGCGATACGTGATAGCGGCTGCATGACGTACTTCCTTTTTGGGTCGCGGGAAATTTAAAATGGGATCACGTGACCACATTTGTCGCTGGAAACGTGCGTCGAGCGGTTGCATGAAGCCGCACCTTTACTTTGCCGTAAGCAAAAACTGTTGTATGTATGATAATGATATTTGGAATATATGACATCCTTTTCTAACACTAGCGTATGAATGAAAAGGCACTTTTAACGTCATCGACTCACACAATATCAAAGAGAAAGATCGTAATTTTTTTTTTATTTCTATTTTATGAATGGGGTTATATAATCAAAAACGAAGAGGCATTTATAATTAAAAGGGTCGATATCTTGGTATATCAGCGTAAAACACTTCAATTACATTTGAATATGACAGCTTCCTTCACTGTATTGTAAATTATATTGTCTGTCTGTATTCATAATGAGTCTACCTATATTGCTCCTGACTATAGGTTATATAATTAATTTTAAATAAATATTTCGCTCAGAATAGTATTATTTCTTACATAGATTTAATATATTCTACATTTTGAGATTTTTATTCAAAGTTACACAAACACAAGTATATGCTATATAGAAAAATATTGAATACAAAATGACCTTAATAAAACTTAAAATACAAAATATTCTATTCGAAATTAACTTAAATTTATAGCACAAAGTTGTATTTAAAAAAACCAACTCAAATATACAATTGGACGGATAAAATTAACATTAATTACCAAAAAAACTAAATATTTTGTACCATACGGGTTCATACATTATTTGGATAACATTCAAAAGCCTCCAAAATTACTCTGATTACGTTATTATAACGTATTAGTTGATGGAATAAATTATGGTTATTTGTGTATGGCTTATATATGCACATAATTTACATACACGATCATACAAAATATAATGTAATTTCTGATAATATTCTCTAAATAATTACGTAACGTACTCGTAGCCTGTCTTCATTAATCAAATGTCAACATGTTTTTTTTTAAATTTACTTATTCCAAACTTTTAAATGGAGCGATGGCGTCTTCAGACGTGAGGTTTGCAAATTGTATTATTTAACTAAGGAATTTAGATAATAACTATCGATTCAACTATCAGTAGACAAGCGTACGTACATACAAACATAGCTATGTATATAGGAAAGCGCACACATGATTATATTCTAAGAAAAATTAAATTAAAAAAAAATGAGATTATAACCTCTTAATATTTTTTCGAGAAATAATCTATACAGTTGCAGTGAGAGTGAAAAGTTGGACATATTTCAAAATTGCCAATATACATTGATAATGTTAAAAAATTGCAACAGCAAGATTATTTCTTTTTAACCTTAAACATAATTAAATCTAAAATACCGATTCAAAGTAACTTCCATTTCTATAATATCGATCAAATTACAAAAGACAAATTAATAAATACTTATTCTTCACAATATCTCGGTGGCCGTACTAATTATACATAATTTTGTGATGATATGCTCCCAGGCAGTATTTTATTTCAGACAGGGCCGGTTGTATTATCGAATCCCTTTGTTAACTTCCACAAATACATTCAATGCACGCAAGTTTAATTTGAAAAAAAAAATCACAATTTCTTTTTATTCTGTGTAAGCTATGCAGTTACCTTCACTACCTCCACAGTATAAATATAAGATTTACAAACAGTAATGAATCTAGGCCTATTTTTAAATAAGAACGTTCGTTAGCGTGAGGGTCTTAAATCTTAAATATTTTAGAATATATTCTTTTATTTACTGATAAATTAATATACATTTGTTGATTAGTAGTTTTGGAAAGTCTGTAAACAACGTAATTGACGCCACTACCATTCTGCTCACAACCTCGTAGATGTTGAACTACAAACCGTTCAACATCTAAGAGGTTTCAATAACTGCTTGTTGCCCTCATATTTATTCTATGCTTGTTGATACCAGCTTATAATGCCGACAATGTGGCTTGCTCGAATAAGCAATGTAGCTGAGGCCTGTAAATATTTATTTATTCTGCCATGCGTCTAACTCGCACCCACTCTGAGCAGTAAATAATAATATATTAATATTTCTTAATATTAATGCTTCTTTTCTATGACAAACAGTTACACTATAGAGTTGATATGTATCGCTGCTTATATCATTGCAATTACAGTCATTACTTAATTAGATATACTTAAGTAATTCTTTTTTTATAACCATTTTCAATTCACATAATTTAATTTAAATGTGATATTTGTATTGATTTTAAATTTAAAGGAAAAGTTTTAACAATTTTGAAATCCACAAAATATTTATTAATACAATTTTCGTACTCTGAATGTCACAGTTAAAGAAGCAATACAGTATTTTATTGAAACCTTATTCTTTAGTCTCCTTGGCGGGCTGGTCAGTGTAGACTATCTCTGCGTATTCCGTGGAAGGTGGCGGTGGCTTTTCAGTAGCTGTCTGCTCCCCCAGCTGTAATTCAGCGTACACTACACCTTTCTTCTCTTCAGACAGAGGCTGCGAATTCAAAAGATATAATCCATAATTCTGACAGACATTCCTCTTTTGTGAAGAGACTGGTGTCACCTTGTAGACCGTTTATAGTAGTACAATATTATAGTATACAAGTACTTTGAACACGTAAGGTAGACACTACTCTTTAACAATACAGTAACATTGATCCGAAGAGATCTAAGAGTATAACCACAGAAACAATAACTACATATGCTCACGCCTGTATTCCCCGAAGGGGTAGGCAGAGGTGTTGTTATTACAACACCCACTTTTCACCGAATTTGATTAAGTGCCAACGTGACAGATGGTGAGTCTATCGCCGTCTCAGGCACTATACATACGTGTTTGAATTACTTCTCAGAAATATGCAGGTTTCCTCACGATGTTTTCCTTCACCGTAAAGCACGTGTCACGTGTCACTGTACATAAGTTTTTTTATAAAAACTCATTGGTACAGGCCCCGCCGGGATTCGATCTTGCGGCGCTTGCGTAGCAGGCGACTGCTCAAGCACCGAGGCCACCACGGCTCTATTTAATAGTAATTATTATACTCTATGTAACATCTTTAACATTAGATTTTCGTCATGTGTCAAGATAGTATGTTTTTACTGGCCCTTAAAAAATAAGAAAATTATACTTTCGCGATAATTAGACGAGGAAAAAACTGGACTCAGAAGGTTCAAGACAAGTGGGTGATTACGAGTTGAAAAAGAAGAATTAGTTCTTGTCAAAACTGGTAAACTACTCTCTGTCATTATGGTGAATATGGTAAAATCCTTACCTTATCCTCAGCGTCCTTATTGGAGCCTTGCGTGGCTTGCACGCGGTCCCTGGCGAGCGGTAGGGCAGCCCTGACACGCGCACCAAGTCCCGCTAGCCGCGACCGCGCCGCGCCGCCCGCGCTCTCCGTGTCGCTACTGACGTCAACACACTTGTATCATAATACTATGATAATAGGTTTAAATTAAAACATGCTCATGCGGTTTGAACACAATCCCTTATTACCAAACATGGTTTAAAAAAGTCTAGACTAAACATTATGTCCATCTCTTTTGCCATTTATCCAAAAGACTATTTTTAAACCAAGCATTATCGAAAGCGATGTTGTGTAATAAGGAGGAATGCGTGATGAAATATCCAAACAAATGCGAACACTATACAATACAGCTCTGTATTAATGAAGTCATGGGTGATATAATAAGGTGAAAAAGGTATTTGACGAGATTGAATTCGAAGCAAAGTACAAGAATTAACAGGCATGCATGAATGTGTTAACTGACAAGTGAGATGGAGCTCTAAATATTGTGTTAAATCTAGAATGCGTTCTTCATGTAAATTGATTTTATGTTCCATAATATCCACTATTCACTATGAAATGAAGAGTCGAAAATATTATATTACTTACTATCTCAAATTTTTTTTCTCAGTATCAATATCTTTTATAGATCTTACTAAACAAAATATTATAGCAAACAATGCATCGACTTTTTTGTTGTATAAATTGTCTGCCATCTAAACTAAACAAATAACCCTAGAGAAAAGAGCCTGAAAGTAGCACCCGTGACTGAGAAGTAGAAAAATTTACATTTGTCGTGGTATGTGGATGGTTACAAGGGGAGAGGAAGACCTAAGAAACGATGGATGGATTGTGTGAAAGATGATATGGCTAAGGGAGTGAATACAGATATGACGGCTGATAGAGAGGAATGTGGATGGTTACAAGGGGAGAGGAAGACCTAAGAAACGATGGATGGATTGTGTGAAAGATGATATGGCTAAGGGAGTGAATACAGATATGACGGCTGATAGAGAGGAATGTGGATGGTTACAAGGGGAGAGGAAGACCTAAGAAACGATGGATGGATTGTGTGAAAGATGATATGGCTAAGGGAGTGAATACAGATATGACGGCTGATAGAGAGGAATGGAAGAGAAGAACATATTGCGCCGACCGTTAATTACATCGGATAAGGTCAGGACGATGATGATAATGAAATGAAAAAGAAAGATGGAATTAATTAAAAACTCAGTGTTGAAACTATTATAAGGTGTAGCAAGCATGGGGTGCTGAAGCTTAGAAAGTGTTAGGAACGTACTTTTTAGTAGGAATCTGGCCCGCTTCTAAAAGCACATCCCCCGCAGGCGTCCTTACAAACAAAATTAGCTCGTATATACAACACGATAGAGTATTATTTACAATGTGTGTGCACTGGAACTGTGTCCACGGGCTTTTTTTTAAGATTTATATTGTATTATACAAAATGTAAAAATTTTAAATCTATATTTTTGAGCTCAATATAAATTTCCTAGAAATATTAATGAATGTCGATTTTTGCTGCAATGGCTGCGACAATTCATAATTTAGTCAGAATATAACATTTATTAACTATTAAATAGGAAGCAAGGCAATATTTATATACATTTATTGCAATAGTGCCCGCATACCATAGGATATATACTATGTAAAGTTAATTAAAAATACATTAATTTGTAAGTAAATATTCTTTAAGTGGTTTAAAAATATTGCTAAAATAATATTTAATAAAAACTGTTAAAGTAGGAACATATACGATCCATCTGATGGTAAGTGGTCACCGCCTTTTGGCTTGAATCAATGAAAAACTGACCCTTTAAATTCTTCACTCCTAATGGGCAGCCCCGTGGTGTATTTACTAGGAAAACCAAGATGGTCGGTTGCACTGGTAACCCAAATTCATTGTATATTTGAGATCCCGAATGTAATATAAAATTAATGATTGGATCGCGTGACATCAACGTCAAGCGTTCTGGAATTATGTACACACGCGAACTCCATTGGTAATATACATTGACTACAATGTTTAAAGATCATAATTTTTTATTTTCACTAATATTAACTCGCACCCAGGCACAATTTATTTGAGAGAAATATTAGAACTCCCTTATAAAATAAAAATTCCCGTATCTCTATATACAGATAAAAAATATTTAAGTGTCTGTTTGTTATTCCAAAATAACAGTTTTTCACTAAATCTATACGAAAGTGTATAAGGTACTAAAATAAAAATAAAATCTGTCTGTTTGTTCTGGCTAATCATCGAAACGGCTGGACTGATTATAACGGGACTTTCACCGGTAGATAGCTAATGTTACAAGGAGTAACATAGGCTACCTTTATTTAAAATAAATAGGAATGAAGTTAAATCTACGCGGTGAAATCGGAGAGAACAGCTAGATTACAATATATATCATAATAATACTTACGATTCACCAGAGCTCTTCGTGCGGTCACGTCTCCCTGGAAATAAATAAATTTGTGTAATGGACGAACTCCATAATTAAATAACCCAACTATAGGTTTTTACTAACGACTATATCGATTGCGTTACCTCATCTTGTATGGAAACGTTAAGCGCGCGTCGCTAGCATTCCCATAAAAAAGACGCAATCGATATAGTTAACGTTAAAACGTATACTTGAGGTACAGTGTGGTTCAGTTACGTCTCTATGTATATTAAAAAAAATATGAAAACCTTTGCATATAAATGTTGTTATGTAAAAAAAAACTATTTTTGAACATTGCAAAATGTTCCTATTTATCAAATGTGGCTCTTTAATTCTAAGAGAAGCTTTATATTTGTATTGTGAAGTGTCTAAAACAATGATGCGATGAAATGAAACTATTTGAATACTTATTTAATAAATAGTTTATATTCAATTGTAATTAATTAACACTGCAATTTATAAACATCGATAATAATTAATATTATACCGTTATCTAATTAGTTTACTTTATTTCAATATTATTATGTCAGAAATATTTTTATTTTCTTAAGCTTTATGCAAATCGCAACCAAATACAGGCGAAAGAACTAGTTTAAGTCTAAGAGACTACAAGACGAACTGAAGAACAAATCCTAGGTGAATATGCTATTCATGGTATAGTTGCTTAAGCAATCTGGACATTTTTAGAAATAGCTGAATTTTTCACATTTCTGCGACAAGGTATTTTGAAGGTTTGGAAATCGGTGGGTGTTTATTATATTTCTGACATAATTTTGTTTTTTATATTAATAACGTTTAGTTATAAATTGTAAAACGTTTCGTTAGATTGATGTTAAAAGCTGTATATGATAAAATTCGTGCATCATGGCAGAGTTTGGAATTACATTAAAATCACTTATAAAATATTTAAAATAATTAAGTTTCATGGATATACTCAAATAATAATCGCCTTAATATAATATGGGACATGTTTTTTCCCAATGCAATTTGATTATATATACAAAAAAGTCTCAATTATTCATACTGTTATCTGTCAATAAAACAAATCATTATTCAAATGTTATCCCGAAAATGTTACCACTATTAATAAATCGGTACAAAAATAAATCCTAAATCGTATTTTATTATTGAAAAAATGTATTTAAAATCACAATCATGGTGACTTAAACTAACTTAACTTTGTTTATATCTTACAAAATATAAATCTTAAAAAAATTACAATTATTCGTGTGATTACACTTTTATGGAACGGTAAATAAACTATGAGATCTTATTGCCATGATAGTTTTACTCATTATAAGACAGATGATATGACGTGTGTATAATATGTCTGTCACTGTGAGGAGCTCGTGGCACAGTTGTTGATTGCGACTAACATGGAGCCACATCGGGTTGAATCAAGTGCCGACCACAACAATGTATGGGATAAGGCCAGGGAGATGATGATATGGTACACGAAGTACCAGGCGCACATAACGGACAAGGAGTTAATAAGTTGATTGTGACTAACATGGAGCCACATCGGGTTGAATCAAGTGCCGACCCCAACAATGTATGGGATAAGGCCAGGGGATGATGATATGGTACACGAAGTACCAGGCGCACATAACGGACAAGGAGTTAATAAGTTGATTGCGACTAACATGGAGCCACATCGGGTTGAATCAAGTGCCGACCCCAACAATGTATGGGATAAGGCCAGGGACGATGATGATATGGTACACGAAGTACCAGGCGCACATAACGGACAAGGAGTTAATAAGTTGATTGCGACTAACATGGAGCCACATCGGGTTGAATCAAGTGCCGACCCCAACAATGTATGGGATAAGGCCAGGGGATGATGATATGGTACACGAAGTACCAGGCGCACATAACGGACAAGGAGTTAATAAGTTGATTGTGACTAACATGGAGCCACATCGGGTTGAATCAAGTGCCGACCCCAACAATGTATGGGATAAGGCCAGGGGATGATGATATGGTACACGAAGTACCAGGCGCACATAACGGACAAGGAGTTAATAAGTTGATTGCGACTAACATGGAGCCACATCGGGTTGAATCAAGTGCCGACCCCAACAATGTATGGGATAAGGCCAGGGACGATGATGATATGGTACACGAAGTACCAGGCGCACATAACGGACAAGGAGTTAATAAGTTGATTGCGACTAACATGGAGCCACATCGGGTTGAATCAAGTGCCGACCCCAACAATGTATGGGATAAGGCCAGGGGATGATGATATGGTACACGAAGTACCAGGCGCACATAACGGACAAGGAGTTAATAAGTTGATTGCGACTAACATGGAGCCACATCGGGTTGAATCAAGTGCCGACCCCAACAATGTATGGGATAAGGCCAGGGACGATGATGATATGGTACACGAAGTACCAGGCGCACATAACGGACAAGGAGTTAATAAGTTGATTGCGACTAACATGGAGCCACATCGGGTTGAATCAAGTGCCGACCCCAACAATGTATGGGATAAGGCCAGGGGATGATGATATGGTACACGAAGTACCAGGCGCACATAACGGACAAGGAGTTAATAAGTTGATTGCGACTAACATGGAGCCACATCGGGTTGAATCAAGTGCCGACCACAACAATGTGAGGTCAGGGAGATGATGGCTGTCACTGTCACACAGCTGAACTGTCATAGCAATAAGAGCTCATAATTAGTCCCCAGGCTTCAAATTAACCTAAAATTTTTATTTTTGCTACATATTATATACAAAATATAAAAAAAATGGTGGTACGAACACAAGAGATACTTAAACTATTTATAATAAATGTACGAATTGAAAACTTGAGAGTTATTTCAAAATTCAGCAAATAAAGAAGATTGGATTACAAATTATATTTCACCAAAAAATATTTCATTGCAAAAATATACTTAGAATATAAACAATTATGTGTTACAGAAAAATTATACATTCATAAAATAAATAGTTTATTGATCTTAATTAAACTTTTTTAAGTAATTAAGCAGTATATTCAGTCGAGCTAAATGCAAGTATATATAGAAGATTATATTGTAATTATTTCAAGAATAAAATTGATTAGGCTGAAGTGTTGTCGTTGAATTTATGATATTATTATAATTTGGTACTTAATAGAGATTGGAATTGAAAAACTGTAATGGCCGTGAGCATTGGGTTGAGAGAACTGCAATGTTGAGAATACTGGATATTGCAATCATGCCGGTAACAATTTATTTTCAAAAATATACTGATGGTGTGACAAGCTTTATGGTGAAGGAAACCTGCATATGTCTGAGAGGAAATTTGCTTCAGAGACGTCTACCCCTTCGGGAACACTTACGGGAACGGCCATAAGTTATGAATAGGATTGGAAATATGTATTTTGACAACACTTCTAAAATTCTGGCATGTATTCGTTGTACTAATTGTATAGTAAAGTCGTTTGAACATGAGATTCATTATGAAAGAGGAAATATATAGTACTTTAGTACATTATATTGTAATGACAATGGGATACACACATTTACAACAATCTATATCTATACAGATAAAATTGTAATGTCTGTTTGTAATTCCAAAATAAGCTTTTCACTAAATGCATATGAAATGAAACTATATGCGGTAGAGATTTGTAAAAAAAAAAAAAAATTTTAATTTTCTGTCTGTTTTTCTGGCTGGGCCGATTTTAACGGGACGTTCACAGACAGATAGCAAATTTTACAAGGAGTAACTTAGAGTATAAAAAAAATATTAGGGCTCCGCGGGTCACCCATGAAATTTACATGAACACAGCTCGCGGAACTTAAAGTAGACTTTTTTGTCCCAAGCATTATTATTTACGATTGAACAAATACGAAGTAGAAACGAATATAAATATATGTAAATATCCCATCATCAATACTTAACATTTGACAACACGAAATACGCACTTATCTCATTTAGAAACTTACTTAATTTAATCAATAATGTTGAAGAGTTATACTATAAAATATTTTTGTGCATCAACTTTCGTAATTTCTTTAAAAAACCCATTTTATTTCACATCAAACTCAAACTCAAAATATCTTTATTTGATTAGACTTCTTACAAAGTACTTTCAAATCGTCAGAAGGACACAAAATACATCGATGTCACATCATGATTTAAACGTATGTTATAATAAGTAACAATGTTTTTGTTAAATCTGGCACTAAACAGAACTAAATATTAATTTATTTTCAAGTCAAGATACACCGACTGTCACTCGTAATTTTTTCATTTTCACAAAAAAATTTAAAATATATAAGGTTTTTCGAAAATTTTTCGTTTATCTAAAAACACAGGCTAATAAAGTACTAAGCTTTTTGTGAGAGATTTATTGAAAAATGTCTTACATTAAAAAGAGTTAGTATTTATTAATCTCTTTGGTCATATTTAATGTTATAAGGTAGTCCTACAACAGTTCTTTGATATTGAGATCAACAATTTTTCATAAAATCAACTCACGAAAATCCGTCTGTTTTCAATACTTACGATAGATAGTGCCCAACTCATTTGATTCATTAATTAGATTGAAGTGTGAACTGTACTATAAAAGGACTTGACATAGTTTCTGTCTCGATGTAGATCAATAACTTTTCTAGCTTGAGTTCCAATTCTAATTGTTCTCAGAGCCTAGTCTCCATAGTTTGTAGTGCTAATTTTCATAAAATCGCCGTCTAAAGTCACCGCGTTGACGTAAATGCAGATTTGTAATAGGAGCGCAACAGCGCCATCTGTCGGCCCTTGGAGGGTCGGATTTGATCCCATACACGGCGACTTGTGACGGCAATTTGTAAGAAAACTCGACCATCAGATATTTTAATCATGAAGTTAGCGATAAAAATTGTTGTGAAACATTGAGATTCCTTTAGATATCGAGTGACAGCCGTGAGCTTACAAACTTAGACGGCGGTATCGGGTTTTTTCTCGGGGTGTTTTGTGTCGCCATTGCCGATATAATCTCCATGATCGTGGGAGGGATTCTCCGAGCCCTTGATGTCATCGTGAGAGGGGAGGGGGGCCTCAGAGTCCCCTCCGTCAGGTAGGTCGATGTGGTGGGACCCCCCTGTATACAATACGATAAGCGGTCAAGAACTCTGAATGATATTTGTTTGTTGCTGAAGCCGTGATCTTATTTGGTGCAGATATACACAGTGCTACCTTGAACCCAAACCAAATCTAGTCTTATAAAGTGTGCATTCTTTGCTAGGCAAGGCTGTCGCCACATTTGCATAAAAAAAATCCAATATGAATACTCCCTAAATTTAAAAAAGAATCTAAATTGAAATAATAATTATGTATATTATTGGGTACTATATTACATTGAACAACAATATTCGTTTTTGTTCAGGACTGTAGGTCTAATAAGGCCACTTTGGGAGAATCATAATGTGATTCATCAACGAAATGACAAAATTGTCACTTAGGTGCAATTCATATTATGGTTCACGAATGATCACAATAATTGTAGATGTTAGTCCCTAACTAACTTTTTATGATGCTATTTGTCACAAAAGCAATTCATATTTTGTGGACCATTTTAGGAACCTTCATAGGAAAGTGTGAAACAGGTGAATTGCGTAATATTAATCACTCGTGAATCATCAAATATGCATCAAAGTGAGCATTTTGTAATTTCGATTATAAATCATATTCGGATCACATTATGATTCTCCCAAAGTGGCCTTTAGAGCTATAGTAATTATAAAATGATTAGAAAATTACTGCTCGTATAATATTATTTTCAATACTAGACGCGTATTATAAGTTGGGAAGGTTAGAAAGGACTGCTTAAATTTTTTTTTTATCTATATTATCTAATCCTTAAAAAATTTGTTCAAAATATCAATCTAACTGATTGTCTGTTATGATAATTAATAATTGTTAACCAAAACCATTCTATAAAATCAAAATAATATTGATTAAGGAAAATCCTAATTGCAACAATTAGACATCAGTGTGTTAATAATAAAAAATACACATTATTAAAAAAACACCATCACCACAGACAATAATTAAAAAAAAACACAATTTTTTTTAAATTTATACCACAGATATTCATGCATTCTAACAATCACACATGTCATGCTTTGTTAAAGTAAAAACATTATTAAAAAAATATTAAATAAATGCAGAAAGAAGATATGTAAAAGTCCATGCGTCGAAAACATTTATCATGCATATCAAAATGTTGTTCTTGATCGCTTACAATATTGATATACGTTACATTTAATTATCAAAATACTTATAAAAGCACAGACAAGTCACTGCCAAAGATACACTTTTGTATAAAAAAAAACATTACCAAAACGTCATATAATTTTTAGATAATTCAACGTGTATTTAAATATATTTTATTTGTATTCTAACGCCAAACGTTTCTACTAAAATCATGTCCATGATATGCGTGGAAATTTTTCTTCTTATCGACATAAAAAGTTGCAGTCATAATCCGCTATTCCAAAAAATATATATCCACAAGATTCTATCATATTTTTTTTATAAAAAGATTAATTTTTCTGTCTTGTTACCCCTTAGTTATCCCCGTATTTCATAGACATTTCATTCTAGGAGGCATATTGTAATTGTTGGCTAAGTGCGAGCCTCAAATCTGTGTTTTGGTGCCATACTGGTTAGTAGTACCACTTTACCTATCGCCCGACAGCCCGTAAGCCTGTCGGATAATTCATATTTATGTCAAATCAATCCGTCATATGGCCGTCAATATAAACTAAGCTTTCAGCTCTTATTGTCATCATAGTCGCACTGTATGACAGTGACAGACTTATACCGGATGTCGGGGAAAATAGGACAGCTGTTAAAATATATGATAGGGTATAATATAAGGAAGCAAATACAATTATTATTACAAAAATATCTTCTTCAGTTTTCGAGTAATTGACGTTCAAAGTTGACCATATCTAGACCTTATTTTGGCATGAAAATCAGTGGTAACTTAGAGTTATCCACGTGAAATATAACTACGTTTTAATTTTTCTCTCCCAACTAATAGTTCCTGAAATAATCCCATAGAACCATTTTTCGACACCATTAACCTTCTCCTTAATCGAACAAGTTCAATGACCTGGTACGTAATGTAGGTAAACGCGGCCGCGCGTTCATTCAATCGCTTAAGGCCGCGAGCTCTTCGGCCCTTAGCAACCATAGCCTATAACTACGTTATCGTTGGAGCTAGATGTTTTATGACTTCAACATAGTGATATATTCATAAAACCCTACAACTTTTAGAAGACAACTGTTCCTTTTCTCCGACACCCGATACGTCATTTATACCTGTCTCATATGGCAATAAGAGCTCATGGAATACCTCAATCTACTTTCTACACCATAATATCACATCGGGCAACATTGACTTAATTTTCCACATCTGACAAACACTGGAATTCAGAAAATAGCTTAACAGGGTCCATACGCAGAGGGGGAATAATGATGCATGCCTAATGTACTTAAAACAGGAATATTAAAGCATTTTGTAAAGCAAGATCAAAAATGCAAAGGTTCTTAAAAATATTGACTAAACTTAAAAAAAAATTTAAAATTAAATAATAATGTTGCATACAAGAAAAATCTCAGAAGAACTCTTAATTTGCACGCATACTAGTCAAATAAAAAAAATCCTATTGAAGTAAAAAAATATTTTTTTTTAAATACAAAAGTTTGGTCAATATTTCTCAATTTTTTATTAAAAATGGTGGGAATTGTAAAAGTAATCGCTGTTTTACTTATTTATAATTGAATTAAAACACGTAAGGACGATTAATGATGAAACATTGGAGCAAAATATCTTAAATACGTTGCAAATAATTTTTTTTGGATGCAATTAAATCCGGCAAAATTGACGTAAATTGTATTACTTTTTTCCTAAAATTTAAGATATAATTGCTCAGAGATTATTTTTTTAACAGAATAAGGGTTACTTACCAGCAAAGCACCATCTCTCGGTGGCAAACGCAAACACACCGACGACCACCGCAGCGAGCACAATCAGTACACCGACCACAATTCCCACTATAGCGCCTGTGTCTAGCTCCACACCTACGATCATAAAATACATGTAAATACATACATATGTAGCGGTAACGCACCTCTTTTACTGAAACGCTTCTTATTTCATAAAGATTGTAAAAGTGAGCTCTGACACTAGCTGTCAGAAGGACTTAAGGAAAAAATAGATTTATACGTTTTTATGTATATAGTATTTTAATTAAAGTAGAATTGAATTACAACTCCGAATTTAATTACAACACATACATATACTCACGCCTGTATACCCCAAAGGGGTAGGCAGAGGTGTTGTAATCACAACACCAATTTTTCCCCGAAGATGATTAAGTGACAACATGACAGATGATCATTCCATCGCCGTCTCAGACTCTTTACATACGTCATTGAATTACTTCTCAGACATATACAGGTTTCCTCACGATGTTTTCCTTCACCGTAAAGCACGTGGTGTGACATCACTGCACATACGATTTTAGAAAAACTCATTGGTACAGGCCCCGCTGGGATTCGAGCTTGCGTCGCTTGCGTAGCAGGCAATGGCTCTAACCCCAAGGCCACCACGGCTTTTTTCGTTAATACGACTTGTAACTACATTTGAAATCGTTACTCTAACAGTTTATAAAAAGTTACTAATCATCTATATCTATACTCTATACAGATAAATAAAATGGAAGTGTCTGTTTGTAATTACAAAACTACACATTTTCACTAAATGCATATGAAAGTATACACGGTACTGACATAGAAGAACCAATATTTTTTTTCTCTGTCTGTCTGTTTGTTCCGGCTAATCTCCGAAACGGCTGGGCCGATTTCAAAGGGACTTTCACTGGTAGGTAGCTAATGTTACAAGGAATGGCTACTTCTATTTAAAAAAAACATTCTACGCGGGTGAAACCGCGAGGCACAGCTAGTCAATACTAATATTATAAAGAGGTAACGTTTGTGAGTTTTTGACGTTGTAAAGGGTAATCTCTGGATCTACTGAACCGATTTTCAAAATTATTTTACCAATAGAAAGCTATGTTATTGAGGAGTGTCATAGGCTAAAATAATTAACAAAATTAATTCCGCATCTTTACTTAAAATTGAATAATGTAAACCAAGTTGTAAAAAAATGCTTAATTCTCGTGCGCTGCGGAAACTATTGAAGAACAAAAAAGTCCACTACAATATTGAAGAACGTATAAAAATCTGTAAAAAACTCCGCGATAGCACATGCCTATCTCCTACGGATAATTCACAATAACTGCTTTTACTAATGACACCGCGGCATAGAAATATAATTATAACATGCTTCGTTCACTAACTTACAGTAAATACATGCGTCCACACATAGATATAGTCACTATCATGCACGCTAACACTTCAAGTCCAGCGAGACCCTATAAAGACCCTAATTAGACTTTAAAGCCTAGAACTTGTCTATGAATGTATGTTTATAATTCCAAATGTAACAGCTGTTGACTAAATGCCTATGAATATATTTAAGTAAGGTATTTCTGATTTTTTGTCTGTCTGTCCGTTCCGGCTAATCTCTGAAACGGCTGGACTGATTTTAACGGGACTTTCACTGACAGATAGCTAATATTACAAGGTATAACGAATGCTATATTTATTTTAAAAAATAGAGTTCTGAAATAAAAGCTCATCCATCAAACATCTAACATAAAACTGCTTTCAAATCTATTCCTATTAAAAGTCACAGAGGCAAAATGTTTCAAACAGTACTAAATAAATCATTCAGTTCAAATATGCAAAGATAATTAAAAAAAACGACATTAACAATATTCCCCTTATTACAAAACATACTAAAACTTAAAGTATAGTTACAAGTTACAAGTATGTTGAGATTTGGACATATCGAAAGGATGAGTGAAAGGCGATTAACGAAACACATTTATAGAGCGAATGTGACCGGAAGTGTCGGTAGAGGGCGTCCAAGGAACAACTACTATGACACAATTAATAGTATTTTTCAGAAAGGTCACATTCGGAGCACTCGTAACCGAAGGAAGTACATACATACATATGCTCACGCCTGTATTCCCCGAAGGGGTAGGCAAAGGTGTTGTTATCACTACAAACACTTTTCACCGAATTTGATTAAGTACCAACGTGACAGATGGTGAGTCTATCGCCGTCTCAGGCACTATACATATGTCTTTGAATTACTTCTCAGAAATATGCAGGTTTCCTCACGATGTTTTCTTTCACCAAAGCACGTGGTGTATAATCACTGTACATAAGTATTTTTAGAAAAACTCATTGGTACAGGCGAACTTGCGTCGCTTGCGTAGCAGGCGACTGCTCAAACCCAAGGCCACCACGGCTCTCCGACCCGGCTCTACCGAAGGAAGTGTACGAAGAGATGCATGAATGTGGATGAAGCGAAAGAAGTATGTAAGCATCGTAGCATGTGGCGAACGGTGGTCTTACGTAATACAGGCTTGAGCTTGTTGAGCCATGTTTTGTAATAAGGGGTTATACATAACTTTCTATGTTACAAACAAACAGACGACATTCTCAATTTTCATATAGTTCTTACCATAAACAGCTCGCAAGAAAAATGATTTTGTTATTCGAGCTGTTGGAAAATAAAACATGAAGTTCTTATATTGAATAACCTTTTTATGTTCACTAGTTCCTTGCCAGGTTCTTCTCAGTAAAAGCAACCTTCCGAACCTGGCGGTATCATGTATAATACTGTATAATTATGTCATTCTGACGATTTGAAAGTACTTTGTTAAAAGTCTAATCCAATAAAGATACTTTTGACTTTTGACTTTGACGACCTCCTTAACCGTTAGACGGGGAAATGAGCGACCCGTCATCCAGACATACCTTTTTAATAACTAAATCAATTTCGATATTTTTTTCAATAATAAAAAGATTAATTATTCCCACGTATCAAATACATATGATCTGATGACAGTATTTCAATAGAACTAACCTGCTGGTTCATCCATAGTGCTCAGTCGTACTGAGAAATCCTCCTTGCCCAGTTCATTGGAAACGGTGAGGTAGTAGGTTCGATCCACGTCTTCCTTGGTTATCGTGGCGAGAAGTAGGGTTACATTGTAGTAGCCATTACCCTGGGAAAAAAACATTATTATAGCTATCTATATATATAAAAGAAAGTCGTGTTAGTTACACTATTTATAACTCAACAACGGATGAACCGATTTGGCTGAAAATTGGTGGGGAGGTTATGGAGGAAAAGAGCCGTGGTGGCCTTAAGGTTCGAGCAGTCGCCTGCTACGCAAGCGACGCAAGTTCGAATCCCAGCGGGGCCTGTACCAATGAGTTTTTCTAAACAACTTATGTACAGTGATTTCACACCACGTGCTTTACGGTGAAGGAAAACATCGTGAGGAAACCTGCATATGTCTGAGAAGTAATTCAAAGACATATGTATAGTGCCTGAGACGGTGATAGACTCACCATCTGTCACGTTGGCACTTAATCATATTCGGTGAAAAGTTGGTGTTGTTACTACAACACCTCTGCCTACCCCTTCTGGAAAGCGTAATGTATGTAAAGTAATCTCACCAAATGCAGTGGCTCAATGGCAGTGATGCTACCCTCGCCATCAGCCTGGGGGGCCGTCAGCCTCACGTCGCCCACGGTCCACTCGGCCTGGGGCCCAGGGTTGGAGCGTACGGTCACGTTCAGTCTCCCAGGGGACCCCAGCTTCAATCCGAAGATGGTTATGGTACCGAACTCCAGGCGTTTTGGGGCGTCTGGAAACAAATTTAACCATTTAAAATGTTGGGTAGCTCAAGTATGTGGCAGGTGAACCACCCCGAAGTTCTCGCGGAGTTACACATGTGCGCGCTTACCACCAGCCTTGGCCACCCTACACACTTGCAATACCGTCACCAACTACTAATATGTGGGGCTGGTCATCTTAAGCTACGCATTTAGTTATAAGTGGAACTACTAGATTTTTTATTATGTAAATTTTATCGACATTTGATTACTTTGTAAGAAGTCTAATCAAATAAAGATATTTTGAAAAAGCTGGTTATGCAAAAAAGAGTATTTTGAAAAGTGATCAACTCACAGTGTACAATCAACTGCCTCTTAGCGTCCCTGGGTTGGTCCAGTGCCTCGTGTTCCACTCTGCAGATGAGGTTCTTCCCGCCATCATTGTCTTTGAGGTTCAAGCTGATATTCTGGCTGATCGTCTGAAGGTCTGTCCCTGGCTCCGTGTTCACTATCGGCTGGTGGACACCAGCTAATACCACCTCGTCATCTGTAAAGAAGGTATGCTCCAGTGAGTGCCAACGTGACAGATGGTGAGTCCATCGCCGTCATGGCCACTATACATACGTCTTTGAATTACTTCTCAGACATAACATATGCAGTTTCCTCGCGATTTCATTAATTGTAATGTGGGTGTTGTTGCTACAACATACATACATATGCTCACGCCAGTAGTACCCGAAGGGGTAGGCAGAGGTGTTGTAATCACAACATCTACTTTTCACCGAAGATGATTAAGTGCCAACGTGACAGATGGTGAGTCCATCGCCGTCTTAGACACTTTACATACGTCATTGAATTACTTCTCAGACATATGCAGGTTTCCTCACGATGTTTTCCTTCACCGTAAAGCACGTGGTGTGAAATCACTGTACATAAGTTTTTTTTAGAAAAACTCATTGGTACAGGCCCCGCTGGGATTCGAGCTTGCGTCAGTTGCATAGCAGGCGACTGCTCAAACCTTAACACAAGTTATTACAACACATCTAATTACCCTTACGGGATGGCGTGCGCATGTCTTCTTAAAATTTTTTTATTAACACATTCACTGCTTACATTTCAAGTTCTTCGTAAATTCTCTAACAGTTGGACGCACATACGCGTCGTTAGCAGTGAACGCGTTAAAGGTAGTTGGGCTAACCCTCTAACTCACCCAAAAGCCATGTTATTCTGGCCACAGGGCGTCCGTTAGGTACGACACACTGTGCTGAAAACACGTCCCCCTCCTTGAAGGTCGCCTGCGGAGGGGAGATCAGCTGGGGCTCTGCTGGAGCACCTGGAATAACACACACATATATATTACTAGCTATGCCCCGCGGCTTCACCCGCGTAGACTTAATTTTATGGGTGAATTTTATCCTTCCGTCCTTCTCCTGGTTCTAAGCTACCTCCCCACCAATTTTCAGCCAAATCGGTACAGCCATTCTTGAGTTATAAATAGTGTAACTAACACGACTTTCTTTTAAATATATAGATTATGGGTCATTTATCATGCACAAAAGATGGTGGTCAAAATTGGTCACTACATGGAAAGGCCCCACAGGATAAAGGAATAGAAGAAGACCCAAAGATCGATCGACTGACGACATCAAAAAAGTTGCAGGAGAAAACTGGACGGAGTTAGCACAAGACATGATAAAATGGAGGCCTATACCCGGGAAAAGGGCCTAGACTACAGAGTGTGAGCCTTGACCACCGAGCCTTAGGCGCGGGGACCTTGCACAGCGAGGTCTCCAGGGGCGGCGATACAGCTGACCCAGGGATGTGCCCCGGCAAAGTGTGGGGGGACACCGGTGCGATCTATCAGAGTACCCGGAGTCCCCCCTGAGCACTGAGGATGACCACCGGGGGGGTTTTAGTACGGTAAGAATCCCACATACCCCGACCTGCCTCTCCCAGGGCGGTCGGGGACTAGGTTCAGCCGTTCGAGAGATTAGCCGGAACAAGAACAGAGAATAATTAAAAAATAATTTTTATATATAATTTACGACACTTCAATTTTACCTGTATAGATGTATAGATTTGACAGTAATCAAATAAAGATATTTAAAAGTGGTGTACTCACGTGCAACGTATAACCTCATGGTAGCAGTCATCTCAATGTTGCCAACCTGAGGGGGGAGTACACAGGAAATGTTTCCATTCCACTCCCCTTTGATGTTTCGTATGTGAGCGCCGCATTCGCCAGTCTGTGATCAAATTACATATATTATATTAATATTACTAGTTTTATCCACATAGACTTACTTCATGGGGGCCTGCGTAACCCTAAGTTATTCTTTGTAACATTAGCTACCTCCCAGTGAAAGTCTCGTTAAAATCGGCCCAGCCGTTTAGGATATCAAACTGAACAGACGGATAGATAAGAAAAAATCAAGTAGTATTTTTTAAGTCAGTATCGTATATACTTTCATATGCATTTAGTGAAAAGCTGTTATTTTGGAATTACAAACAGACACTTCAATTTTATTTATCTGTGTATATATATACACTAGCGGTGCCCCGAGGTTTTACCCGCTTACAATTAACAATAAAAAATATTTTGTGATAACTATTGCCGTATTTTTTTTTGGGTGGACTACCCCTAACATTTAGGGGGATAAAAAATAGATGTTGGCCGATTCTCATAGATACCGGATAAGCAGAAAAAATCTCATCAAAATCTGTCAAGCCGTTTCGGAGGAGTATGGCAACGATAACTGTGACACGAGAATTTTATATATTAGATATTCCCCGTTGTTGTAATATTTCTCATTGATGCGTCACTCCTATTGGTCGCGTGATGTTGTAAAGCCTGAAGCCTTACCTTGAGCCCCTGTCCTGAGTAGACCACGTCGCCATCTTGATTGTCGGGTATGAGTCTGTAAGGAGTCGTGCCCACCGTCATCCTGAAACCCATCGAAACACAAATCATTAGGCTTGTTTCACAGTTTGTAATTATAAATGAAGAGACCTATTTCTCATCAAGTTAAAGATTATTATCATTTTAGACACATACACATATGCTCACGCCTGTATTCCCCGAAGGGGTAGGCAGAGGTGTTGTTATCACAACACCCACTTTTCACCGAATTTGATTAAGTGCCAACGTGACAGATGGTGAGTCTATCGCCGTCTCAGCCACTATACATACGTCTTTGAATTACTTCTCAGAAATATGCAGGTTTCCTCACGATGTTTTCCTTCACCGTAAAGCGCGTGGTGTGAAATCACTGTACATAAGTTTTTTAGAAAAACTCATTGGTACAGGCCCCGCTGGGATTCGAACTTGCGTCGCTTGCGTAGCAGGCGACTGCTCTAACCCCGAGGCCACCACGACTTTCGTTTTACACTTTAGACTTAATTCTATATACAAGGAACAGTACTAAAAACGAATTTTATAATAATAAACTTCTCAGTAAAAGCAACCTTCCGAACCTGGCGGTAGCATGTATAATCCTGTATTATTATGTGATTCTGACGATTTGAAAGTACTTTGTAAAAAGTCTAATCGAATAAAGATACTTTTGACTTTGACTCTGACTATTTACAAGTAGAAAACTTGGCCCAAATCGGTGTCTCTCGGGATCGTGCCAAGAAGGCTGGCAGCATTGCCACGTTGAATAGCAATGATGATTCTCTGAGCGAGGTAACCCCAGCCCGCTTGTCACGAGAGGCTTCTACCAGACGACGTGCAACCTCTTTGAAAAGTTGATGAGCATCTGGACCCCAAGGCCCCAGAGTTTCAACCGCAAACACTTTTGCTGAGCTATTTATAATATATTATTCATTTAGACAATAATTTCAAAAAACAAGATTTAAGTCACGTGACCGCGAACACCAATCAGAAAGTGTAACGTCACTGCACGCAAAACATCATTGTTGATATTGTCGTTTCATACACAGGTTACTCCGTAATGTTTTTCATTTTTGTAATACGAAGAACTCCCTGTACAATTGACACATGACAAAGATGTAAACAGGATTATATTGCAGATCAGTGATCAACGCCATCTGTCGGCCCACAGATTTTGCAGACTAGTGATCTATCTGTCGGCCTACAGATGGCGTTGTTTCGATACCATATAAATCTGTGTTTACGTCAACGGGATGACTTGTGACGCCACAGGTAGCCAAACCAAACAGCCGGAAAAGCCAGCCAGTGGCCGGAAATTTGGGCAAAAGTCTGGATAGCATATATTATTGGGCATTTTGTCTCAGTAGGTTAAGAGTTTGTATACATTGACCAACAGATGGCGCAACGCGGCCTCTATACCGCAAAAACAAGGGAAGGAAAAATTCGACGCATGAGGTAGGATCACTTGTAGCTTAGTATAATTTAGACTTTAAACATCGAATACATAGCGGTGGCCTTGGGGTTAGAGCAGTCGCCTGCTACGCAAGCGACGCAAGTTCGAATCCCAGCGGGGCCTGTACCAATGAGTTTTTCTAAAAAAACTTATGTGTAGTGATTTCACATCACGTGCTGTACGGTGAAGGAAAACATCATGAGGAAACCTGCATATGTGTGAGAAGTAATTCAAAGTCGTATGTTTAGTGCCTGGGACGGCGATGGACTCACCCTTTGTCACGTTGGCACTTGATCATATTCGGTGAAATGTGGGTGTTGTTACAACACCTCTGCTTACCCCTTCGGGGACCCTTCTTGGATTGCGCGAGCATATTTTTTTATTTTTACTTTAAATTAAATGTCATGAATTAAACCTCTAATATTTGTCTCAGTAGGTATTAATAGGTAGGGGCAAAAATGTCAACTTACCGACAAGAATCAATGGGGTAGGGCACCTTGCAGAGTACTGTGAGGTCATCGCCAATCCTCTTGACTGCTTCCCGGGGGGTGATCTCGATGTTTTGTGCTGGAAAAAGAAAAAAGTATTATAAATAAATACGACGGAGTGATGGTTATTTTATCCTTTACTTGTTTGATGTAACTTATCCTTGGTCAGCCCTGGCCACGCCTTCCTTCCATTTTATTTATTCCTACATTTACAATTTAGTATTGTATGTGTGATAATGCACACACCTTATTTAGTTTGAATTCAATAAATCCATCTCAATATAGGAGAATTCCATTTAGCCGTTAATCTCTTTGAGCGGTATCAGCCGGTTGGAACCGGATAGAGCCGGTGCAAAGCGGTACAAAGCGGTAGATCTAAATGCCGAGTTCACTTGAAGTGGAATGTATCGATATCGGTTAACTATTGTGGTTCCAATTGAGTAACTAACTGCCTTTATATAATTTATATATGTATATATACACATGTGATTTTTCAGGGCTCAATGTTTGTCGATCATTGCGGCAAAACTATTATAAATATCTTAAAATGGTTAGAAAAACTACGACCTCTGCAAACCATGCAACCGAGTTGGAAGAGCAACTGCGCGGTATGTAGAGGTCGTGGGTTCGAATTCCGCCTCGTGTTCGTATTTTTATTGACCATTTTTAAGAATTCAGTATTTTATCATGTGTCACGTATAAAAAATCGAATACTATTAATACATTAGGCTGCATAGTCGTACCTACGGGTTAGCTGTGAAAATAACAGAAAAATAGATGGATATATATATATATAACGTTATACGGTTTAGATAGCTGAACTTTTGAAACTAGTAATTACCTACTGAATTCCTTGCCGGGTTCTTCTCAACAAAACCAACCTTCCGAACCCGGTGGTAACATTTATAATCATGTATAATGTATTTTTGTGTCCTTCTGACGATATGAAAGTACTTTGTAAGAAGCCTAATCAAATAAAGATATATTTAAGTTTTGACTGCAATACGTAACTGTGGAACCCGAGAACCAGAGTGGCTGGAATTATGACGTAAGTAGGATGAAAGTTCGACGGAGCACATTCAAAAGTTGTAGGAAAACTAGTTAGCTAGCTGCAGTCTGGAATTATTAATGTGGATAATCTTCGGTACTCCTTGCACTTCCATAAGTCTATAATATGCTCACGACATCCCCGAAGGGGTAAGCAGAGATGTTGTAACAACACCCACATTTCACCGAAGATGATTAAGTGCCAACGTGACAGATGGTGAGTCCATCGCCGTCTCAGTGACTATACATACGCCTTCGAATTACTTCTCAGACATATGCAGGTTATCTCACGATGTTTCCCGTAAAGCATGTGGTGGGAAATCACTGCACAAAAGTTTTTAATAATTTGCTTCAAATCATTTAATCAGCTTGCTTAGCAGGCGACTGCTCAAACCCCGAGGGCAAGGCTCTCTTTTGTAGTGATCGAATAAAGATTTTCTGAATTTTGTATGTGAAATTATTTGGCCGCGCCGGGGATTGATCATTGACACTGTGGCCCGATCGGCCTCAACGAAAATGAAAAATAAAGAATGAAGGCCACAACGTAATTCACCCGAATCTTTGGGCAATAGCTAATAGTATTGATACAAGATTATAGGAATCATCCACTAAGCATATTATGGGTAAACAGATTTGGTAAACGTTTACTTTCTGACTGGTAATTGATCCCCAAGCAGGAGCTAGAAGCACGCCGCTCGTGTGTGATATTCGTTTACTGTGCCGATACCAATTAAGAGAAGTCACACAACGGACAATTGGTAACGTATAAGTCCGTTCCAATTATAGTGTTTACATGAGAACAGAGGCGTGAGTGGACACGCCGATTACTTAAAAACGCCGTCTCAAGTGTCAACTTTAGGCCGACAGATGTCGCTGTTTCGATCCTATACAAATCTGCGTTTACGTCGACACGGTGACTTGTGATGGCGGCGGTGAAGAACTCGATAAAAAACATCTTTATTTGATTATTTATGAGAGAATTTAAAAATGGTATTATTGCTAAACTGACAAGTTGAACCACAGAATGTAGATTTAGATTTTCAATGTAATAAAGATTAATATAATCTACATATTTTAATAAGTAACTAAAAACTAATTACAAGTAGAAAACTTGGCCCAAATCGGTATCTCGGGATCGTGCCAAGAAGGCTGGCAGCATTGCCACGTTGAATAGCAATGATGATTCTCTGAGCGAGGTAACCCCAGCCCGCTTGTCACGAGAAGCTTCTACCAGACGACTTGCAACCTCTTTGAAAAGTTGATGAGCATCTGGACCCCAAGGTCCAGACCCCAATGTAATAAACAATATCGTTATGTTAAGTAATGCATGCTGTGATCTCCTATAATTGAGGAAACTGTATATATATGTATACCTTTTTGTATAATTAGTTCTAAGCTTGTATGTATTCCTTGCTGGATTTTCAGAATAAATAAAAAAATTAGACTTTGAACCAAGTACTTTCAAATCGTTATGTCAGTTTGTCACTTTTACTGAGAAGTACTCGGTAAAAAACTGAGTTTTCCAGACATATGTATATCATAACTAGCTTCAGTCCGTGACTTCGTTCACGTGTTACTTTGGGCTAAGGGAAAATTTTACCCGCGATTAATGTTAGCGTAATATACATACATACATACATATGCTCACGCCTGTATTCCCCGAAGAGGTAGACAGAGGAGTTGTAATAACAACACCCACTTTTCGCCGAACCTGATTAAGTGCCAACGTGACAGATGGTGAGTCCATCGCCGTCTCAGACACTTTACATACGTCATAGAATTACTTTTCAGAAATATGCCGGTTTCCTCCCGATGTTTTCCTTCACCGTTAAAGCACGTGGTGTGAAATCACTGTACATAAGTTTTTTAGATAAACTCATTGGTACAGGCCCCGCTGGGATTCGAACTTGCGTCGCTTGCGTAGCAGGCGACTGCTCAATCCCTAGCACCACCACGGCTATTTGTCGCGGAAGGTTATAAGGTTATCATCTCGCTAAGACCTATTAAAATTAGCGTTTACCCAACATAACAATTCCTAGTGATTTTTATGTTCAGTTTTAATATGAGACTCAATGCCCACCGCTGTTGGTCCTAACGGGTTTTCGAGTACGATTTGTCCGGGTATTGAGGTCAATTCCGAGTTCGTGGATATCGTGATGACTCTCATTGTAACGTTTTAAAATATAACTATTTTATTGCGCTAACTATCAACCTATTTGTTTATACTGTAAAAACTAATGTTAGGTTTGGCAGAAGAAACATGAAAGTACAGTGAATGCAGTGGAAATGCGATCGTTACGAAGTATGTGTGGGGTCACCATTGTAGATCGAATGAACAATAGTGTGATAGAGACAGTTGCAAGTGGAACAATGATGTGGTGACCAGAATTGAAAGATATATGTTGAGATGGTTTGGACATATCGAAAGGCTGAGTGAAAGGCGATTAACGAAACACATTTATAGAGCGAATGTGACCGGAAGTGTCGGTAGAGGGCGTCCAAGGAACAACTACTATGACACAATTAATAGTATTTATCAGAAAGGTCAAGTTCGGAGCTCTCCCTTTGTCACGTTGCCACTTGATCATATTCGGTGAAATGTGGATGTTGTTGCAACGACTCTGCTTACCCCTTCGGGGACCCTTCTGGGAGGGCGTGAGCAAATTTTTGAGTTCAACCTTACCGTTCCAACCAACCCTATCGTTCTGAGGGTGCGATGTAAGCCCATGGACGCAGTTCCAATAGTATTATTAAATATTTAATAATCTGGCTTAAAATAACAGTATCCTCGGTATAATACCTATAATGGAAAGTGAGTTAGTGTTGGATGGAGGCACCGGACCTGAATGTGGACTTAAGCTTCGTCTAAAAGCTTTGCCTGGATTGATCGGTTTTAAACATAGGTAACTATACTTTAGAAAGCAAGTTAAATGTATAATGTTTCGATAGACAGTGTAAAATGGTGAAGCTAGATAGATACTGTAATATACATACATACGCTCACGCCTGTATTCCCCGAAGGGGTAGGCAGGGGTGTTGTTATCACAACACACACTTTTTACACAAGACGATTAAGTGCCAACGTGACAGATGGTGAGTCCATCGCCGTCTCAGACACTTTACATAATTCATTGACTTACTTCTCGGAAATATGCAGGTTTCCTCACGATGTTTTCCTTGACCGTAAAGCACGTGGTGTGAAATCACTGTACATAAGTCTTTTTAGAAAAAACTCATTGGTACAGGCCCCGCTGGGATTCGAACTTGCGTCGCTTGCATAGCAAGCCACTGCTCTAACCCCGAGGCCACCACAGCTCAATTGATAATGTAATATGGATGAGGATTTAATAAGGAGAACTTGGTTGACCGAGCTGGAGGTCTAAAAAGGCCACTTTGGGGGACTCGTAATATGATCTGAATATGATTCATCATCGAAATGACAAAACAGTCACTTAGGTGCAATTCATATATGATTCGTAATCGAATAAAGATACTTTTGACTTTGAATAACGTACTTTCAAATCGTTAGAATGACATAATACATGCTACCGCCAGGTTCGGAAGGTTGCTGTTACTGTGAAGAACGTTAATGTTAAACAATATAGGATCATCATCAAATAATCTCAATAATCGTCGTCCACTTAAAGCCAGTACAAAATCAGTCCCCTACCGCCTCGTACCATTACGTAACTCGTATATTACCCGAAACACAATTTGTTTTTATTACAACCCTTGTTAAGAGCCAGGGCTGTCACGAACAATTTTCAGAAATATTGGTCAATGTAATATTTATGCTGGATAATATTTTTATAGGATTGCCATGTTGGTCTAGTCGCTGTAAGTCCACCTATTATTTCATTGTACTAAGTACTAAACTGAAATTAAACATTAAATTCTGATTAAGAAAAGAGCTTTTCATTTACCTCCAAATTCTTAGGAAAGTATGTTGATAAATAAAGAAATTACAGAGCAAATACATATGCTCACGCCTGTATTCACCGATGGGGTAGGCAGAGGTGTTGTTATCACAACACACACTTTTCACCGAAGATGATTAAGCGCCAACGTGACAGAGGGTGAGTCCATCGCCGTCTCAGACACTTTACATACGTCTTTGAATTACTTCTCAGAAATATGCAGGTTTCCTCACGATGTTTTCCTTCACCGTAAAGCACAATACAATAATAACTGAGACAACCCTATTGTCCCTAACCATAGGGACTCATCAAATCTTTATTGAATTAAGCTAAGCCACCTGATTTATTCAGTAACTACAAAGTAACAAGAGAGCCGGGGTGGCCTTGAGGTTTGAGCAGTCGCCTGCTACGCAAGCGACGCAAGTTCCAATCCCAGCGGGGCCTGTACCAATGAGTTTTTCTAAAAAACTTATATACCGTGATTTCACACCACGTGCTTTACGGTGAAGGAAAACATCGTGAGGAAACCTGCATATTTCTGAGAAGTAATTCAATGACGTATGTAAAGTGTCTGAGACGGCGATGGACTCACAATCTGTCACGTTGGCACTTAATCATCTTCGGTGAAAAGTGTGTGCTGTGATAACAACACCTCTGCCTACCCCTTCGGGGAATACAGGCGTGAGTATATGTACGTAGTAACAACTCACTATATATTGTATGGAATATTTACGTCTGTATCTTATAGGTGCCGTCACGAGATTGAGCGCTCAGTGAAAATAACGGGGATAGCTGCGCATGCGTTTCCTTGCTCCATGTAATAGGGAGCGAGCCTAATGCCATTAACCGGGCACTTATTCAGACTCCGGGATGATACAGGAAAATTACTGATCATCATCATCTCCTTGGCCTTATCCCATACATTGTTGGGGTCGGCACTTGATACAACCCGATGCTGCTATGGTACACTAAGTACCAGGCGCACATAACGGACAAGGAGTTAATAAGTTGATTGCGACTAACATGGAGCCACATCTGGTTGAATCAAGTGCCGACCCCAACAATGTATGGGATAAGGCCAGGGAGATGATGATATGGTACACGAAGTACCAGGCGCACATAACGGACAAGGAGTTAATAAGTTGATTGCGACTAACATGGAGCCACATCGGGTGGAATCAAGTGCCGACCCCAACAATGTATGTGATAAGGCCAGGGAGATGATGATATGGTACACGAAGTACCAGGCGCACATAACGGACAAGGAGTTAATAAGTTGATTGCGATTAACATGGAGCCACATCGGGTTGAATCAAGTGCCGACCCCAACAATGTATGGGATAAGGCCAGGGAGAAGATGATATGGTACACGAAGTACCAGGCGCACATAACGGACAAGGAGTTAATAAGTTGATTGCGACTAACATGGAGCCACATCGGGTTGAATCAAGTGCCGACCCCAACAATGTATGGGATAAGGCCAGGGAGATGATGATATGGTACACGAAGTACCAGGCGCACATAACGGACAAGGAGTTAATAAGTTGATTGCGACTAACATGGAGCCACATCGGGTTGAATCAAGTGCCGACCCCAACAATGTATGGGATAAGGCCAGGGAGATGATGATATGGTACACGAAGTACCAGGCGCACATAACGGACAAGGAGTTAATAAGTTGATTGCGACTAACATGGAGCCACATCGGGTTGAATCAAGTGCCGACCCCAACAATGTATGGGATAAGGCCAGGGAGATGATGATATGGTACACGAAGTACCAGGCGCACATAACGGACAAGGAGTTAATAAGTTGATTGCGACTAACATGGAGCCACATCGGGTTGAATCAAGTGCCGACCCCAACAATGTATGGGATAAGGCCAGGGAGATGAGGATATGGTACACGAAGTACCAGGCGCACATAACGGACAAGGAGTTAATAAGTTGATTGCGATTAACATGGAGCCACATCGGGTTGAATCAAGTGCCGACCCCAACAATGTATGGGATAAGGCCAGGGAGAAGATGATATGGTACACGAAGTACCAGGCGCACATAACGGACAAGGAGTTAATAAGTTGATTGCGACTAACATGGAGCCACATCGGGTTGAATCAAGTGCCGACCCCAACAATGTATGGGATAAGGCCAGGGAGATGATGATATGGTACACGAAGTACCAGGCGCACATAACGGACAAGGAGTTAATAAGTTGATTGCGACTAACATGGAGCCACATCGGGTTGAATCAAGTGCCGACCCCAACAATGTATGGGATAAGGCCAGGGAGATGATGATATGGTACACGAAGTACCAGGCGCACATAACGGACAAGGAGTTAATAAGTTGATTGCGACTAACATGGAGCCACATCGGGTTGAATCAAGTGCCGACCCCAACAATGTATGGGATAAGGCCAGGGAGATGATGATATGGTACACGAAGTACCAGGCGCACATAACGGACAAGGAGTTAATAAGTTGATTGCGACTAACATGGAGCCACATCGGGTTGAATCACGTGCCGACCCCAACAATGTATGGGATAAGGCCAGGGAGATGATGATATGGTACACGAAGTACCAGGCGCACATAACGGACAAGGAGTTAATAAGTTGATTGCGACTAACATGGAGCCACATCGGGTTGAATCAAGTGCCGACCCCAACAATGTATGGGATAAGGCCAGGGAGATGATGATATGGTACACGAAGTACCAGGCGCACATAACGGACGAGGAGTTAATAAGTTGATTGCGACTAACATGGAGCCACATCGGGTTGAATCAAGTGCCGACCCCAACAATGTATGGGATAAGGCCAGGGAGAAGATGATATGGTACACGAAGTACCAGGCGCACATAACGGACAAGGAGTTAATAAGTTGATTGCGACTAACATGGAGCCACATCGGGTTGAATCAAGTGCCGACCCCAACAATGTATGGGATAAGGCCAGGGAGATGATGATATGGTACACGAAGTACCAGGCGCACATAACGGACAAGGAGTTAATTAGTTGATTGCGACTAACATGGAGCCACATCGGGTTGAATCAAGTGCCGACCCCAACAATGTATGGGATAAGGCCAGGGAGATGATGATATGGTACACGAAGTACCAGGCGCACATAACGGACAAGGAGTTAATAAGTTGATTGCGACTAACATGGAGCCACATCGGGTTGAATCAAGTGCCGACCCCAACAATGTATGGGATAAGGCCAGGGAGATGATGATATGGTACACGAAGTACCAGGCGCACATAACGGACAAGGAGTTAATAAGTTGATTGCGACTAACATGGAGCCACATCGGGTTGAATCAAGTGCCGACCCCAACAATGTATGGGATAAGGCCAGGGAGATGATGATATGGTACACGAAGTACCAGGCGCACATAACGGACAAGGAGTTAATAAGTTGATTGCGACTAACATGGAGCCACATCGGGTTGAATCAAGTGCCGACCCCAACAATGTATGGGATAAGGCCAGGGAGAAGATGATATGGTACACGAAGTACCAGGCGCACATAACGGACAAGGAGTTAATAAGTTGATTGCGACTAACATGGAGCCACATCGGGTTGAATCAAGTGCCGACCCCAACAATGTATGGGATAAGGCCAGGGAGATGATGATATGGTACACGAAGTACCAGGCGCACATAACGGACAAGGAGTTAATAAGTTGATTGCGACTAACATGGAGCCACATCGGGTTGAATCAAGTTCCGACCACAACAATGTATGGGATAAGGCCAGGGAGATGATGATATGGTACACGAAGTACCAGGCGCACATAACGGACAAGGAGTTAATAAGTTGATTGCGACTAACATGGAGCCACATCGGGTTGAATCAAGTGCCGATCAAAACAATGTATGGGATAAGGCCAGGGAGATAACGACAGTTCCAATTCACTTATGGTCGATAAAAATTTACATAAATAAAAGTCTAGCAGTGTCTTATAACTAAATGCATTGCGTGAGATGACCATCCCCCACAAGCAGCATCTGTTCACAAGTATGACGTTAATTCCAGCCATTGACCTGCTCAACCATCATAGAGGGAAGTGGACAACCCGTCATCCAGATAGCTGATGCTATAAGCAGTAACTATAGCGACGATAAATTTAGAAAAATCACTTAGTTTATAATTTGTATAATTAACCTTACTCAGGTAAAACCGCAGGGCATTGCTAGTTAGACATATAAAGGGTGGTTGGTTTATCAATAATGGTATAAGGCACTCAATGGAATAGGGAGTGGTTTTTACATCATCAAATAGGGACTTTTATTCATTATTTTTTATTGCAGTTTGAGATTTGTAGTCAGTTTTTAAGGATGGCAATAACAGTAAGATTGATAATATTATTGTGAGGGGAAATATCTGAACAGAATAATAAAAACGAAATGTCTATTTGTATTTCCAAAATAACAGCTTTTCACTAAATGCATATGAAAGAATATACGGCACCGATTTAAAAAAAAAACAAATTTTCTTTGACTAGTCTGTTTGTCCGTCTTTCTGTCTGTTTATGTACCAATGAGTTTTTCTAAAAAACTTATGTACAGTGAGCACACCACGTGCTTTACGGTGAAGGAAAACATCGCGAGGAAACCTGCATATTTCTGACAAGTATAAATTCAATGTCGTATGTAAAGTGTCTGAGACGGCGATGGACTCACCATCTGTCACGTTTACACTTAATCATTTCGGTGAAAAGTGTGTGTTGTGATAACAACACCTCTGCCTACCCCTTCGGGGAATACAGGCGTGAGCATATGTATGCATGTAAGTTTAGAAAATCGACAAATGAAGTGTCACTTTCGGCTACGACGTTAACGTGCAACCTCATACAGCCGCTCGACGCTCGTTTCCAGCGACAAATGTGATCACGTGACCCCATTTTAAATTTCCCGCGACTAAAAAAGTTACTGCCTCATGCAGTCCTTCGTCGCTCGTTTGGTGATGGTGGCATTTTCCGTGATTCAAAGTTGGGTCAAAAGTTCAAGTAGAGAGAAATTAGTGTACCCGATCCAGAAAAGCTAACGGTTGATGGAATGTCTTCACCATATGTGGTAGTTGGTGACGAGGCATTCCAATTAACATACTACTTACACTCTCGATACTTCCCAGCGATAAAGATCAATATTTTCAGCTTTGTCGCCACATATCTGGATGACGGGTTGTCCACTTCCCTCTATGTTTCTGCTGGCATTCTCGTCATAGTTGTGAACAGGTGCTGCTTGTGGGGGCTGATCATCTCAAGCTACGCATTTAGTTATAAGTAGATGTACTAGATTTTTAGTTATGTTAATTTTTATCGACATTTGTGCATTGGAACATTGTCCATGAGCTTACGTTTCTTAAATTATTTATTTTGTATTCTTTAAATTGTATAATATTTTTTAAAAGAGTAATTACTGAGTTTCTTGCCAGGTTCTTCTCGCAGTAAAAGCAACCTTCCGAACCTGGCGGTATCATGTACAATCCTGTATAATTATGTCATTCTGACGATTTGAAAGTACTTTGTAAAAAGTCTAATTGAATAAAGATACTTTTGACTTTGACTTTGACATATCACGTGATCAGCTTTATCGCTTTAACGAGCGTCGAGTGGCTGTATGTGGCCCCATCTTTACCTTTCTGACATTACGTCGATAGCGCTCATTATCTCAACGCACGTCTGTGTGATTTAGTCTTTTCTAGATATTTGTTCCTTAACTCCGTACTGCTTCTAGTATAATCGTATGTATATTACGTCTGTACTAACCGCAAATAATAAATTCAATAAATTTTGTAATCATCTCGTCGGACCCTCGTATAATCGCACCCCTCTGCCCCCGGGGGCACAGGGGTGAATATTGAGCGTGTCTGATTGTCAAGCCACTAGACTGACACCTTATTAAGCAATGAATAATATAACTTTCTGGCCGTTTTTGGGTGTTACAGAACATTGGAATATTTTCAGAAACATTATTTCATACACCTTTCAATAAATGCATTTTATTAAAGAATAAACACACTTAATATTTTAATATAAAGAGAAATCTATGTAAAATATTATACAATTTGAATATCATCATATCCCATACATTGTTGGGGTCGGCACTTGATTCAACCCGGTGTGGCTGATCACCTGATTTTTATACGAAGCGACAGCCATCTGACCTTCGCAACACCTTTTTACGAGGAAAATCTGTGATCTGGGTTAAACCAGCTGTCAGACTATTTTAGGCCTCCGACCGACCTGTAACGATTGTCAAAGATAATAAATTGGCGACTGGGACCAACGGCTTAACGTGCTCTCCGAGGCACGGAGGAAACTCGGGCGGTCACCCATCCAATTCCTGGCTAGGGCTAGGGTTGCTTAACTTCACTGATCGAATGATATGCGCAATAGCAACTGTGCCACGAGCTCCTCACTCCTCACAATTTAATAATAAATCACATACAAAATGTAAGCTAATTGGACACAGTTCCAATGCACAAATGTCGATAAAAATTTAAGTCTAGTAGTTGTACTTATATCTAAATGCGTAGCTTGAGATGACCAGCCCCCACAAGCAGCACCTGTTCACAAGATGACGAGAATTCCAGCCATCACCCTCCTCAACCATTATAGGGGGAAGTGAGCGACCCATCATCGTTCCTACTAGCGAAACTTGAGGATAATTTTACTTACCTACTACTATAGATTTAAACTGATGTTACAGAGAGTGATGTAGGCTTTCGCGAAAAAATGAGTCTCCATAGCTGCCCTACATGGAAAAAAAGCTGGCATTCAATAATATAGAAGTCCCCACGTCCAATAAAACATTCAAATTACGATATTTCAACCGCAATTTCAATAACAAAAGACGTATTCGGTGACCCTACTATCCCTACATCTATTGCGTCCCCGGAGCGCAAAATAAATACACACACAAGACCAGCCTTTATTAAACATCTGTTAGACATAGAACGTTTCGTTCCGTCAAGTGTCTCGTCAATACGCAATCGAAAAACGCACACTTTAATAAGGAAGTTGTTATACTACATTCATTTATTTATTTACCTTATATCTTGAAACATAAACTAAAAATAACTAGGGAATATTATCATGTCTCCTCACAAAACTCTAATCATACAGACAATATAATTCTTAATTATGTTAATTTTATCGACAATTGTGCATTGGAACTGTGTCCACGAGTATATGTTTCTTAAGCGATTTATTTTGTACTCTTAAAATTGTATAATATTTTTTTTAAAAGAGTAATTACTGAGTTTCTTGCCAGGTTCTTCTCAGTAAAAGCAATCTTCCGAACCTGGCGGTATCATGTATAATACTGTAAATTATGTCATTCTGACGATTTGAAAGTGCTTTGTAAAAAGTCTAATCGAATAAAGATATTTTTGACTTTGACTTGACTTCCGTTCATAAGCAAATATCGTGAGGAAACCTGCATATGTCTGAGAAGTAATTCAAAGACGTATTGACTGAGACGGAGATGGAATCACGCTCTGTCACGTTGACGCTTAATTATATTCGGTGAAATGTGGGTGTTGTTACAACACCTCTGCGTACCCCTTCGGGGACCCTTCTGGGATGGTGTGAGCATATTTTTACTCCTTAGACCTTTAGCTATCTACCAGTGAAAGTCCAGTTCAAATATTTACGAACAGACATAGAATAACTTATGTAAATGGTTTTACTTTCATGTTCAATTGGAGCTAGCGGACGTCACCCGGTTTCACCCGCGTAGTTCCAGTTCCCGTGGGAGTACGGGAATAAAACATTTCTCGCTGATAATGTAGCTATCCATTGCTGAAAGAATTTTTCAAATCGGTCCAACTTTTTGAGGCAATTCGTTGCAAACATACAAACAACATACAACTGCCTTGTTGGTCTAGTGGTTAGTACGTTCGCCTGCCGATCACGAGGTCCCGGGTTCGATTCCCGGGTCGGGTCAAAAATGTATATTAGGTTTTTCTGTCAAGAAATTCACAATACAATGCCCGGAGTTTGGAAGTTGGCGGTGTTTCCACCCCCGTGCCTCGGAGCACGTTGCACCGTTGGTCCTCCGGCTGACCTCTCTCTGGTCGAGTCTGATTGCCTCCCATCCCACTATGAGAGTGACCCAATAAACAGTGCACCTGTGTTTGCACACACTTGTGCACTATAATATCTCCTGCGTACATGGCTGATCCTCGTTGAGATTAGCCGCCGTAACCGAAATTCGGTAGATCATTATTATTATTATATACAAAATCTTTCCTATTTATAATATTAGTATAGACAAAAACAGACTATAGATTCAATTACCGTGCTCATGCGACGGTTCCTGGGCATTTTTGGTAGCTGCCCTTTTGTACGATTTTTTTTTGTGTCACTGACAAAGAACACAGTGAGGGTTCACGTAATAAGCGCTTATATATATCAAGCACGGACACACGTGACTAATTGGACTGGCTCTTTTTAATCCCTTTTATAACCACATGCCACTAAATGTTGGTGTAACGATTGAGAAATGCTGTTTTGCTATACATAACTATTAAATACGTGTGCCAACGTGTCAGAAGGTGAGTCTATCGCCGTCTCAGACACTATACATACGTCTTTGAATTACTTCTCAGACCTATGTAGGTTTCCTAACGATGTTTCCCTTCACCGTAAAGCACGTCGCAAATAGTTTTAGAAAAACAGAGTGCCTAGTGCGAGTGTTCTTAAAATCGTAGATTTGTATAGGATTGAAACCAAAGGCGTTTCGCCAAATCTGCGTTTACGATATCGCGATGATTTGTGACGGCGGCAGAGAACCATGGCCTTGCTCTACTGGGAAATTACTGATGGAAAAATGCAGTAACACTTTGCCCGACCCGAGGTTCGAATCCAAGATATTTTTATGCCAACGATGCACTCAAATCCGACGAAAGAAAAGAGTAAATTTGCATAAGACCGTTTCATTAAAAAATAGGAAAAAAATCTTTTATTAAGTGTCCCCAATGTAGTGATAATCCCTGACCAAACACACCACATATTATTATTTGTATCGAACACCCTTATTTCATGTCACCCTAGTACAAATATGTGGCTAACAAGCTTTGATCTCTTGTGGTAAGCGGCTACCAAGTTCGAGTCAAATTACAATGATAAAAGCTGTCCGATTGGGGACTGTACCATCGACGTTACAGAATATACTTACTTGTTGTTGTGTTCACTTCTCCAGTACTACATCTAAACAACTGCCTCGTTGGTCTAATGGTTAGTACGTTCGCCTGCCGATCACGAGGTCCCGGGTTCGATTACCGGGTCGGGTCAAAAAATTTATATTGGGTTTTGCTGTCAAGAAATTCACAATATAATTCCCGGAGTTTGGTTGGTCCTCCGCCTGATCTCTCTCCGGTCGTGTCTGATGTCCTCCCATCCCACTATGAGAGTGACCCAATAAAGAGTGCACCTGTGTTTGGACACACGCCTGCACTATAATATCTCCTGCGCAGTTGGCTGATCCTCGTTGAGATTAGCCGCCGTAGCCGAAATTCGGTAGGAGATCATTACTACATCTCAAGCACTTTTATATCTCCCTATCAGACTCAAAATATTACTAAATACATACATACATATGCTCACGCCTACACATACACCGACGCGTATACATACATATTATGATTCACGAATGATCACAATAATTGTAGATGTTAGTCCCTAACTAACTTTATATGATGCTATTTGTCACAAAAGCAATTCATATTTTGTGGACCATTTTAGGAATCTTCATAGGAAAGTGTGTTAATCATTCGTGAATCATAATATGAATTACACCAATTCTGTCATTTCGATGATGAATTATATTCGGATCACATTATGATTCTCCCAAAGTGGCATTTTTAGACCTACTGATCTGCGCTAGAGCAATTTGTGCTTACTGCGCTATATCTGTCATTGTTACTTGAAACCCCTCGCTCCATATCCAAACCATGACAAATGTCATTGACAATTAAAAAAAAAGCAGTAATTCGATCCGTAAACAAAAAATGCACATCTGTGCCACAAGTGGCCATTGTGGGACAATGAATGAGACCTTTGACAAACGAGGTCCATTCACAGTAGCTACCCCTAATCTTTTAGGGTAGAATGAGGGAAGCTTTATTGGTTTAAAGAGTACTGTTTTAACGCATTCACTGCTAGAGCTAAATAAAAAGTCATTACCGTGTGCTCCACAATCGGACCTTACACCAGTGCGTCAAACGCATATCGTTGTACAAATACGCTTTCGCTCTGTGCTAAAACCTCAACATAGCGTCCACGTAACATATTCCCCAGTGCTATTCGGCGCTTCTGCGCGTTTGAGTATTGTTATGGCAGCTCATAAAACACTCGCTTGTTTACGACAGGCAATAAAAACATGCGAAAAGGAAAAGGGTCGGTACATATCCATCTACCTTCCTAAGCTCTACAGCTTTAAATTTCATGTAGGCAAATTCCGTATCTGTTCTATATAGCAAGGTGGGTAAGGGCCCTTACAATTTGGTCTTATTTAAACAATAGACGCGCAGAGTCGGCTTTAGCACACAGTGAAGGCACAGAAATTTGTATGGACTCACATAAGCGTCGTTAACATATAGGAAAGTTCGGATAAACGCGCAGGGGCGTCGTTAGCAGTGAACGCGTTAAATAGTCGTTTTGGCATATTATTTGCCGTAAAAGCAAAATATATAGTCCTAGCTGGTGACCGAACTTTATCTGGATTTGGAGTAGCTTATATTAGAGGTTACCAAAGGTTGGATGATGTATGTGACAATGCTTATTTTTACATACATACATACATATGCTCACGCCTGTATTCCCCGAAGAGGTAGGCAGAGGTGTTGTAATAACAACGCTCGCTTTTCATCGAACATGATAAAGTGCCAACGTGACCGATGGTGAGTCCATCGCCGTCTCAGACACTATACATACGTCTTTGAATTACTTCTGAGACGTATACAGATTTCCTCACGATGTTTTCCTTCACCGTAAAGCACGTGGTGTGAAGTCACTGCAGCGCTCATAACTACACTTAAATAGGGAGGTAAAAATCGAATAATGTATCTCGCATACGCCACAGAAACTGATTAGGCTGACAATACAATTACATTCTCAAAGTCAGGATCTAATCTTTGCCTACCCCTTTGAGACCCTTGCGTAAAGGCTGTAGGAACATTAAACATTCAACCCAATATGAATATTTCCATACAAATCTGCACAAATGAGCTGGCATCAAAGCTTCACGCTCGGTCGCTTGGGGTGGCCAGAATAGAACCGGGAGCCCGTTAAATTAGCACCTAATCTCGCAGCCACTGTGCCATGAGTAATGTACTGACGGCACTTTATAGCTCCCCGCCCTTTATGACGTGGTGAAATGCTTTTCAAAATGAGGGTAGTTTTTAAATGGTTGTGATTAATTAATTGGTTCAATTGTCAGAGCCGTGGGGCTTGAACAGTCGTCTGCTACGCAAACGAGGCAAGTTCGAATCCCAACGAGGCCTGTACCTACTGTTAGCTGTCTGTTAGCTCTTGCCATGGCAACACTAACAAACAGCTGGCATCCCTATTTGTATTAAACATTCCATATCCAATCTCAATTCATTCTCTTAACATTCACTCAGTTCAATCATTCTATCATTCATTACACTTTACCGACAAACGTTTTCGCTGGGCATTCTCATCCTAGACGCGACACGAGTGGAACTAAGATTGGATTTGGAGAAATTATAAGTGGATAAGGTGTTTAATTTACTTCACAAAATGTAAGTACTGGCTCTTATTGTTATATATTATGTATGTGCTAATTTGAAATTGCTAAGAAGTGAAATATGATTGAGTTGAAATCAACCTGTGTTTGAATATTATGATGTGGAATCCTAACTCTTGAACTATAGATAATTCTACCAATTACTTTATATCAAAACTTATCCGCAATAATTTCACACCACATGCTTTACGGTGAAGGAAATAATCGTGAGGAAACCAGCCTGCGACGGCGATGGACTCACCCTCTTTAACATTGGCTATGTCACTACTCTAAGATACCATTATTTGTGTGGCATCTTCTGTAACGTGGAGGTACTGCGAATTAATCGGCAGATCCCGTTATCCCAGCCTCTCCCGTGCTCACATACGCAAAATACCAAATCCAAGCAAGTATCTAATAAAAATCGGATTATCGCCCTTCTGACGATCCCTCAGGGCTCACACTTATATGAAAGGGTTAGCAGAAGGGCTGCTTTAGGGTTGCGGTGGGAAATATATTGAATATTTTTTTAGGATTGATTTTAAAGACTAAATTAATACTATTTTTATCAAAGTTTTGTTAGGGGTTTGTCGAATCATTTTTGTATTTTGGCCGTAGGATTTGAGCAGTCGCCTGCTACGCATGCCACGCAAGTTCGAATCCCAGCGGGGCCTGTACCAATGAGTTATTCTAAAAACTTATGTACAGTAATTTCACACCACGTGCTTTACGGTGAAGGAAAACATCGTGAGGAAACCTGTATATGTCTGAGAAGTAATTCAAAGACGTTTGTATAGTGGCTGAGACGGCGATGGACTCACCATCTGTCACCTTGGCTCTTAATCATCACACTTCAAATACATATGGGTCTTAAAAAAAAATGTTGTAAATTTCAATTGCCACCCCTGTGTCAGAGAAATAATCCCATCTTTATTGTGGCTTTATTTGCTGTGTTCACGTGGGGCCCGACTCTTTGATAGTGGTGTTGGCTGATAGGCTTTACCGATACACAAATACGTCAGTTGAGTACATCACCAATTCTACCGCAAATGTCACAATACTGTGGGAAAGGGGGGGGTTTCATGACAAATGACAAGTAAGTAAAAATAAAGGAAATATCACGCGCCAATACGCCATCCCTGTATTCCTCGAAGAAGTAGGCAGAGGTGTTGTAACAACACCCACGTTTCACCGAATATGATTAAGTGCCAACGTGACAGATGGTGAGTCCATCGCCGCCGCAGGCACTATACATACGTCTTTGAATTACTTCTCAGACATATGCGACCATGTGAATTATATTTATTTGAAGAGGTTAGGCAGTTTACTATTTTCAAAAAATGTATCTTTTTATTAATTAACAAATTCAAAATATCTTTATTTGATTAGACATCTTACAAAGTACTTTCAAATCGTCAGAAGGACACAAAATACATTATACAGGATTGTAAATGTTACCACCGGGATATGAAGGTTGCTTTTGTTGAGAAGAACCCGGCAAGAAACTCAACAATTACTCTTTTAAAAAATATTATACAATGTTTTATGTCACAGTATTTATATCTCATGAATATAAGCCCATGGACACAGTTCAAATGCTCAATTGTCAAAAATAATAAAACTAAAATATCTTATATATATAAAAGAAAGTCGTGTTAGTTACACTATTTATAACTCAAGAACGACTGAACCGATTTGGCTGAAAATTGGTGGGGATGTAGCTTAGAACCAGGAGAAGGACATAGGATATATCCCTATTATCCCGTTCCCGTGGAACCCACCATAAAACGTGGTATAACACAATAATGTGGAACTGCGAGGCAGTGGCAAATTCCAACCAGTCAAGCAAAGATTAATTTAATTACCTACGCTTAACTTAACGCAAATATTAATTTAATTACTTAGAGCTTACGTTTCTTAAATTATTTATTTTGTATTTCTTAAATTGTAAAATATTTTTGAAAAGAGCAATTACTCAGTTTCTTGCCAGGTTCTTCTCAATAAAAGCAACCTTCCGAACCTGGCGGTATCATGTATAATACTGTATAATTATGTCATTATGACGATTTGAAAGTACTTTGTAAAAAGTTTAATCGAATAAAGATACTTTTGACTTTGACTTTGACTTTAATATTTTTGCTACCGAGACGGCAAGAAATATTTGTTACGCTCAAAAGAAAAGGGCGATATATGAGAACCAAGTCACAGGGAACCATTAGTATCTCATAAATAAGGTAAACAGAGAATCGAACGATCTTAATATCTTCCTGCACACACACCGGAAGTCATTGCTTTCGGTCCATAAGCCCCCCTTATTTACTGCCTGCATTCAACTTCCGGCCAGTTATTTATACCTATTACACGTACTCGAGTGTGTTATCTATCCCTCTAAATATATAAAATCGATTGCCAGTGGCATTTGCGCGTTGACTACCTTATAAATAATACCTGATGGTAAGCTACTGCAGCCTATGAACGTGACCAACACCAAGGGTGGCACTCGCGCGTTGACTACCTTATAAATAATACCTGATGGTAAGCTACTGCAGCCTATGAACGTGACCAACACCAAGGGTGGCACTCGCGCGTTGACTACCTTATAAATAATAACTGATGGTAAGCTCCTGCAGCCTATGAACGTGACCAACACCAAGGGTGGCACTCGCGCGTTGACTACCTTATAAATAATAACTGATGGTAAGCTACTGCAGCCTATGATCATGACCAACACCAAGGGTGGCACTCGCGCGTTGACTTCCTTATAAATAATACCTGATGGTAAGCTACTGCAGCCTATGAACGTGACCAACACCAAGGGTGGCACTCGCGCGTTGACTACCTTATAAATCAGACCTGATGGTAAGCTACTGCAGCCTATGAACGTGACCAACACCAAGGGTGGCACTCGCGCGTTGACTATCTTATAAATAATACCTGATGGTAAGCTACTGCAGCCTATGAACGTGACCAACACCAAGGGTGGCACTCGCGCGTTGACTATCTTATAAATAATACCTGATGGTAAGCTACTGCAGCCTATGAACGTGACCAACACCAAGGGTGGCACTCGCGCGTTGACTACATTATAAATAATACCTGATGGTAAGCTACTGCAGCCTATGAACGTGACCAACACCAAGGGTGGCACTCGCGCGTTGACTATCTTATAAATAATACCTGATGGTAAGCTACTGCAGCCTATGAACGTGACCAACACCAAGGGTGGCACTCGCGCGTTGACTATCTTATAAATAATACCTGATGGTAAGCTACTGCAGCCTATGAACGTGACCAACACCAAGGGTGGCACTCGCGCGTTGACTACCTTATAAATAATAACTGATGGTAAGCTCCTGCAGCCTATGAACGTGACCAACACCAAGGGTGGCACTCGCGCGTTGACTACCTTATAAATAATAACTGATGGTAAGCTACTGCAGCCTATGATCATGACCAACACCAAGGGTGGCACTCGCGCGTTGACTTCCTTATAAATAATACCTGATGGTAAGCTACTGCAGCCTATGAACGTGACCAACACCAAGGGTGGCACTCGCGCGTTGACTACCTTATAAATCAGACCTGATGGTAAGCTACTGCAGCCTATGAACGTGACCAACACCAAGGGTGGCACTCGCGCGTTGACTATCTTATAAATAATACCTGATGGTAAGCTACTGCAGCCTATGAACGTGACCAACACCAAGGGTGGCACTCGCGCGTTGACTATCTTATAAATAATACCTGATGGTAAGCTACTGCAGCCTATGAACGTGACCAACACCAAGGGTGGCACTCGCGCGTTGACTACCTTATAAATAATACCTGATGGTAAGCTACTGCAGCCTATGAACGTGACCAACACCAAGGGTGGCACTCGCGCGTTGACTACCTTATAAATAATACCTGATGGTAAGCTACTGCAGCCTATGAACGTGACCAACACCAAGGGTGGCACTCGCGCGTTGACTACCTTATAAATAATACCTGATGGTAAGCTACTGCAGCCTATGAACGTGATCAACACCAAGGGTGGCACTCGCGCGTTGACTACCTTATAAATAATACCTGATGGTAAGCTACTGCAGCCTATGAACGTGATCAACACCAAGGGTGGCACTCGCGCGTTGACTACCTTATAAATAATACCTGATGGTAAGCTACTGCAGCCTATGAACGTGACCAACACCAAGGGTGGCACTCGCGCGTTGACTACCTTATAAATAATACCTGATGGTAAGCTACTGCAGCCTATGAACGTGACCAACACCAAGGGTGGCACTCGCGCGTTGACTACCTTATAAAGAACTAGCTGTGCCCGCGGTTTCACATGCGTATTCTTAATGCAAGTTGCAAGCGGTACTGTTAAGATTTTCTTAAATAAAAGTATAGTTAATATTACTCAGGCTAAGTTTAAGTTATGATTAGCTATCTGCCACTTAAAGTCCCGTTAAAATTCGGTTCAGCCGAAATAAACAGACGGACAGAGAAAAGAAATTGTTCGTTTTTTATGTGAATTGGTATTACCGCGGTAATTAATACCTTTCATATTTAGTCAAAAGCTTGGAATTACTAACAGACACTTCAATTTTATTTATCTGTATAGATGGATAGGCAGTTGTACATAAGTGTCAAAGTATTCACAATAGTTGTAAATCATGCGCAGGAGCACACAATGGCATTCAAGCTACCTGCCAAAGGTTATTAAACTTGCATTTGCAAATTATTCCATCCATTCAGCTCTCATGTCGGTAGACAATGGAACTACGCGCCTGTTGCGATACACAATAAACACATACAAGAGGTCAGACCCTATGCAGGTGTCCTTTAAGAACAGTAGGTCTGATAAGGCTACTTTGAGAGAATCATAGTGTGATCCGAATATGATTCATCATCAAAATGACAAAATGATCTATATTTCGCAGATTCCCAAAATGGTCTACAAAATATGAATAGCTTTTGTGACAAACAGCATCATAAAAAGTAAGATAGGGACTAACATCTACAATTATTGTGATCAATCGTCATTTCCATGATGAAGAATCATATTCGGATCACTTTATGATTCTCCCAAAGTGGCATTTTTAGACCTACAGTTGTCTTCTAAAATTACAAATGCTCACGCCTGTATTCCCCGAAGAGGTTGGCAGAGGTATTGCAAAAACAACACCTACTTTTCACACAAGATGATTAAGCGCAAACGTGATAGATGGTGAGTCTAACGCCGTTTTAGGTACTATACATATATATTTGAATTACTTCTCAGACATATTTAAGTTTCCTCACGATGCTTTCGTTTACCGTAAAGCACGTGGTGTGAAATCACTTCGGTGAAAAGTACCTCTTCGGGGAATACAGGCGTGAGCATATGTATGTATCTAGTATTACTGACGGAATAATTTCGACATACGTACGATTATTCACGTGCAAGGAATGTAGCTGACCTTCAATGCCCATTATATTTCGTGATAGCGGTACATTAACCGGGTTGTGTGAAGGCATAAGTAACGGTACCATAGTACCATAGTACCGGCCATGTGCTATATTCAGGATATGGTCTCTCGCAGTTGGTAGGGGGGAGTTTCTTCCACTGCCAAAAGGGCTCCAGCCGAACTTAAACTAAGCAACACAGATAAGGGCGCCCCGGTGCGGGGCTCGGACCTCGGCTTAGACTCTTCATTTTTATTTATCTGTATGAATAGTTCGGGATATAGTATCCTATGTCCTTCTCCTGGTTCTAAGCTACCTCCCCACCAATTTTCAGCCAAATCGGTTCAGCCGTTCTTGAGTTATAAATAGTGTAACTAACACGACTTTCTTTTATATATATAGATATTATACTACAATAAACGATCTACAAGTTGACACAAGTCTCCTCATTTCTCCTCATTTTGACCCGGGAATCGAACATAGTAGTTTGAGCGAGCAACTAGACCAAGAAGGCATACATACATACATATGCTCACGCCTGTATTCCCCGAAGGGGTAGGCAGAGGTGTTGTAATCACAACACACACTTTTCACCGAAGATGATTAAGTGCCAACGTGACAGATGGTGAGTACATCGCCGTCTCAGACAGTTTACATACTTCATTGAATTACTTCTCAGAAATTTCCTCACGATGTTTTCCTTCACCGTAAAGCACGTGGTGTGAAATCACTGTACATAAGTTTTTTTAGAAAAACTCATTGGTACAGGCCCCGCTGGGATTCGAACTTGCGTAGCTGGCGACTGCTCAAACCTCAAGGCAGTATCGTAATAGTGGAATTCCTGCCTCTATTACCATTAAAATGAGCCATAAGATATTATCTTCAAATGTCAAAGAGGCACAGAGAATACACCTCGAAATTAAACCCTATTACGTTATTCATAAGGCTGTAAATATCCCGTTAAGATCTGATAAAAAAGTCACGCGCGATAGCGAATGCCATTGCGTAACTTAACCCCTCTTTTACTAATGTAGGTTAGAAAACGTTTGTTCAACTGGCCGTGCTATGAATACAATGTATTGTGTTAAATTGCTAAAATTTCATTCATCGTAACAAGGCTTTCTTGTATCAACCAGTGCCCCAAGAATACGTTCTTTAACCGACCTAAAAAAAGGCGGTTATCAATTCGACTGTATGTTTTTTTTTTAAATTATTGTTTGTGATGTTTTCCAAATGGTCCATACTTACGGAGCTCGACATTCATGAGTGCCCTATAAGAGGCTGACCATGTGCTGTTATTGCAATGACAGTTTAGCTGTGTGACAGTGACAGATGTATACACGTCATATACACCTGTCTCTTAATAAGAGTCAAACTATCATGGCAATAAGGGGTCATAGTAGCGCCCCAGCATCCCTAGCCTTAATACAGGGGCATTGTTGAGGTCGGCACTTGATTCAACCCGATGTGGCTGATCACTTGATTTTTATACGAAACGACTGCCATCTGACCTTCGCAACCCTTTCACGAGGAAAATTTGTGATCTGGGTTAAACCAGTTGTCAGACTATTTGAGGCCTCCGACTGACCTGTAACGATTGCCAAAGATGATAAATTGTCAACCGGGACCGACGGCTTAACGTGCTCTCCGAGGCACGGAGGGAACTCGGGCGGTCACCCGAATGACATGCGAAATAGCAACTGCGCCACGAGCTCCTCTGGGCCTGAACTTCATAAATCATTTCCAATCAAAATATTTGCTGTAAACGTTTCGTGCTGCATAAGCAAAACACTATACGCTGAATTCATCTGCAGTGAAGTGAATTTCATACAGGAAATTAAATGGTACACCGTGTCGCTTCACATCGCTAACTTGTTACTAACTTCACTGACAGCTAACTGCAACTTACACCACAAGTTTAAACATAAGCTTTTACAAGCAGTAAGGAATCTGGGCCTATTTTTAACCAACTAGAAAAAAAGGAAGTGCCGTGGTGGCCCCGGGGTTTGAGCGGGGGCTGTACCAATGAGTTTTTATAAAAACTTATGTGCAGTGATTTCACACCACGTGAGGAAACGACGTATGTATACTGTCTGAGACGGCGATGGACTCACCATCTGTCACGTTGGCACTTAATCATAGTCGGTGAAATGTGGGTGTTGTTATTACACGTCTGCCTAACCCTTCGGGGATAGCGTGTTAGCATATTAATAAGTCTAAGCTCAATAAGATAGCAATTTTGAGTCACATCAAAAGATCTGTAGTATCTATATACATAAAGATTGTTAATAATGTCTGTAATAACGACCCACGTATCCAATATACGGTATGTTCTCAAGAAATGATGCATATATATTCAAGACAGGAACATTATCTCGGAGCCTCTTGAGTTATAGCCGCATAACGTTGTATTTTCTTATTCCCTCGATATGGATACCATTTTGTTTTGAAAAGGTTCTTTGAAGGGTAAATCCCTTAAAGTTGTTCCTATGGGGAAACTTGTGATATAGTTCTTGAATGATATTTGTCATTCTTAAAAATAGTTAAGAAACAGTAAGTTTAAGTGCTCACGCTTTCCCCGAAGGGGTAAGCAGAGGTGTTGTAATATCAACACCCACCATTTCACCGAATATGATTTAGTGTCAACGTGACAGAGGCATTCGAACTTGCTGCACTTGCATTGCAGGCGAATCCTCAAACTTCACCGTCACCACGGCTTTCAATAAGTTTATATATGCTCACGCCATCCCAGAAGGGTTAAGCAGAGGTGCCGTGACAACAACACGCACATTTCACCAAGCACGTCGTGTGAAATCACTGTACATAACATAGACGAACATATTCGGCACAGGGCATTGGTATATCAAATCTAAATTTAATCTAATCCAAACAGATAAATAATATTTAAGTGTCTGTCTGTGACGGATAAACAACTTTTCTCTAATAGAATATTAAAGTAGGTATAATATACGGGACTAATATAAAATTTAAAAAAAATTATGTATATTCTTTCTGTCTGTCTGTTTGTTAAAGCTAATCTCGGAAACGGTTGAACCGATATTAACGAGACATTCTCTGAGAGAAAATAAATTAGTGATCTGCGAAATGAAGTCCATGAAATTGAGTATAAAGTATATGCTGTCGAACGCGGCACAGTTACATGGTGGAAATTATTTAAAAAAATATATATTTATGTGTATGCTCTTAGAATTCTGTAGATCTCTCTGTATGTAGAACTCTGATGATATTATTCGTGAGGTGTGTATGGCCAGGTATATGACGAGGCAAATTTGAGCCCACTGAGCTGAACGTTACCGTAACTACTGCGCGCACATTAATACAAGTTTCATACAAATTTTCATCCTATTTTATCCCCTTGGGGGTAGAATTAATCAAAATCCTTTGTTATCGGATGCCTACGTCATAACATCTACCTGCATGCCAAATGTCAGCCCGATCCGTCCAGTGGTTTGGGCTGTGCGTTGATAGATCACTATGTCAGTCAGTCAGTCAGTTAGTTATATATATTTAGAATTGCCGTGGTGGCCTTGGGGTTAGAGCAGTCGCCTGCTACGCAAGCTACGCCAGTTCGAGTCCCAGCAGGGCCTGTACCAATGAGTTTTTCTAAAAACCTTATGTACAGTGATTTCATACCACGTGCTTTACGGTGAACTAAAACATCGTGAGGAAACCTGCATATTTCTGAGAAGTAATTCAAAGACGTATGTGTAGTGCCTGAGACGGCGATGGACTCACCCTCTGTCAAGTTGGCACTTGATCATATTACAACACCTCTGCCTACCCTTTCGGGAACCCTTCTGGGATGGTGTGAGCATATATATATTTAGATATTGTACTACAATAAACGTTCTCCAAGTTTTAATGGTTAGCAAGAACATCTTGGATGTGACAAGTATGTCCCTAACAATTACGAGTACCCTATAAACTGGAGAAGTGACATACTATAGACGAGTCAGCCAAGATTAATTAAGTCTCATTTAGCTCGGTAATGGACACCGCCGGGCTGGCCTTAATTGGAGACTATTCTCACGATCAGTTACGAAATTTTACGAGACGTGTCACGTGATACACAAAAATATATATATATACCTATTTATTTCCATAAAAAACAAATTTAAATAAATAAAACTAGACTATCCCAGCGGAGCCTGTACCAATGAGTGATACTTTTGCGTAGTGATTTCACACCACGTGCTTTACGGTGAAGAAAACCTGCGTCTGAGAAGTAATTCAAGCAGTGGCTGAGACGGCGATGGACTCACCATCTGTCACGTTATGTAAAATAATTAATACCATTATACTTAATCGCTTTTTCAGGTGATAAAACTCCATTTACCTGGAAAAGAATAACACAAATAATTAATAATTATGAAATCATACTGAATATATGGCTGCGATGGACGGAAGCCGATGGAAACAAATAGTTCACTCCAAGTGTGGACCTCTCGTTGATGACCACGATCCTCAGTCATGACGGAACGACTAGAGAGAGAGACTGAATATATAGGATATTTATGAAACATATACAGATAAATAAAATTGAAGCGTCTGTTTGTAATTCCAAAATAACAGCTTTTCACTAAACGCATGTGAATATACGATACTGACTTAAAAACTCAATTTTTTTTCTGTCTATTTGTTCCGGGTAATCGTTGAAACGGCTGGACCGATTTTAACGGGACTTTCATTGGCAGATAGCTAATGTAACAAGGAGTAACTCAGACCGCGGGAATATAATAATATGTATCATGACGTTCATAAAAGTAAACTTCTGACGTAATAAAGCGTCACGTAAGGTACAGTAACAACACAAAAGTGTTAACACAAATAATCCCGGAGGGTCGTGAGCTCGTTATATTATACAAAATGTAGTGGGTAACACGAGAACGCTTTTAAACTCGCCTGTACGTACGAAATGAAACTTTTGTCAAAGCATGGGATTCGGGGTGTACTGCAAATGCATTGTCGGAGCACTACGTTGAAAGCTTACATAAGGGCATTCTTTACTGACGAGATTCTTCGCCAACACTTATAGGGTCTAGACTTTTCAGGCGCACCATTTTTTCACAGAACATCACCTGGTATATATCATACATACATACACTCACGGCTGTATTCCCTGAAGGGGTAGGCAGAAGTATTGTAATCACAACACCCACTTTTCACCGAACATGATTAAGTGCCAACGAGACAGATAGTGAGTCCATCACCGTCTCAAGACACTTTACAAACGTCATTGAATTACTTGTCAGAAATATGCAGGTTTCCTCACGATGTTTTCCTTCACCGTAAAGCACGTGGTGTGAAATCACTGCACATAAGTTTTTTAGAAAAACTCATTGGTACAGGCCCCGCTGGGATTCGAACTTGCATCGCTTGCGTAGCAGGCAACTGCTCAAACCTCAAGGCCACGGCTCTTATATATCTGGTATATATTTCACCCAACGTGCTTTACGGTCAAGGAAAACATCGTGAGGAAACCTGCATATGTCTGAGAAGTAATTCAAAGACGTATGTATAGTGTTTGAGACGGCGATGGACTCACCATCTGTCACGTTCGTACTTAATCACCTTCGGTGAAATGTGTTGTTGTTACATCTTTCCTTACCCTTTAGGGGACCTTTCTGGGATGGTGTTAGCATGTTTATTTTTATGTTTACATCCCATGTAATAGGGGGCGAGTCTATTGCCAGTATTCAGACACTTATCCTGACTCAGAATTACATTACTTTACAAAATAATCCTGAGATATAATTTAATTACTCTGTGAAAACGTAACAATTCCTTAGATAAGGTGCTAAAGTTGGAAAGTCATAACAATAATTATTATTAGAAAAGTTCCCTTTGTCCCTAAAACCGAAACAGGGTTGGCACTAGCTAATTTATCAGCCCTTATTACGTAAGCAATACGGTATACAGGAATGGCGGAGAAAAACGAACAGTTGTCTTCCAGAAGTTGTAAAGTTTTATGAATATATCACTATGTTGAAGTCGTAAAATATCTAGCTCCAACGATAACGTAGTTATAGGCTATGGTTGCTAAGGGCCGAAGAGCTCGCGGCCTTAAGCGATTGAATGAACGCGCGGCCGCGTTTACCTACATTACGTACCAGGTCATTGAACTTGATACATTAAGGAGAAGGTTAATGGTTTCGAAAAATGGTTTGATGGGATTATTTCAAGAAGAAAAAAAAAGTAGTTCTTGAATTGTATAATATCATATGCATTAATAAATATATGTTAATTTGGAATTCTATTTATCTGTATAAATATAGACTTTTTTTTGCAAATTTTATTTTTTAATTTTGTTGAATGTACTTGCTTTCCTTGTGTGTGAAAAAGATTCTTCCTTCACATAAATAGTGTTTAAGCTGGCAACCCTGCGGGTACGTGCCGTCCGAGGACACATTAGCTCTTATTCAATTAGTCACGGTGGCAACACCCAGTAGGAGTTACCACTAATTTAATTTTGATGAATTTCGGACAATTGTGAACAAGTTCGCACGCGAGTGTAACACGCACGTGGACACAACGTAGTTTTGTACATAGACATGGTGTCCTCATTTAAAAACAATACTCGAAACACGTTTCACATCCATTACAATATATATACAGATAAATAAAATTGAAGTGTCTGTTTGTAATTCCAAATTAACAGCTTTTCACTAAATGCATTTGAAAGTATTTAAAAACCTTTTTTTTGGAGAGCCGAGTCACGGGGGTAGAAACAACACCAACTTCCAAACTCCGGGCATTTCATTGTGAATTTCTTGACAGAAAAACCCAATATAATTTTTTTTTTATCGAACCCGGGACCTCGTGATCTTGGCGAACGTACTAACCACTAGACCAACGAGGCAGTTAACGCACTGGTAAAGCTTTATTGTAGCCCTACGCTGAACCAGTGAAATGTCAACAGTACTGTAACATTATATCATGGCCTATTTCAAAGTACATTAGGGCACGCCCGCTAGCTTTATAACTGTTGCCCCAGACACTTTCACTGTAATGGCTTGGCTAAATATAGCTAATATTACTTACCTTTTGCGATAAAAACGTACCTACATACTTCCATAATAATACATACATACACAGATTAGAAGCGTTTGAGATGTGGTGCTGGAGAAGGATGGAGAAAATAAAGTGGACAGAAAGAGTAACAAATGAAAATGTACTCAACATTGTGAAGGAAAACACAATAATTTGGAGAACAATCCAAGATCGAAGGGGAAAGATGATTGGGCACCTTGTGCTACATGACACCTTCTTTAAAAACATAATAGAAGGGAAGAGAGGGAGATGAAGACCACGGCTAACATATATGAGACAAGTTAAGGAAAAGGTGTCTGTCATGACGTATAGGGAGGTCAAAGAGATGGCACTGGACAGAGACAAGTGGAAAGAAATGCATCGGTTACACCGACAAGAGTTATTACTCTAAAATTCATGATGACTTACATATGCTCACGATTGTATCCCATGGGGGTAGGCAGAGACCACCGTTCCCCACATGCTACGATCTATACATACTTCTTTCGCTTCATCCACATTCATGCATCTCTTCATACACTTTCTTCGGTTACGAGTGCTCCGGATTTGAACTTTCTGATAAATATTATTAATTGTGTCATAGTAGTTGTTCCTTGGACGCCCTCTACCGACACTTCCGGTCACATTCGCTCTATAAATGTGTTTCGTTAATCGCCTTTCACTCATCCCTTCGATATGTCCAAATCATCTCAACATATATCTCTCAATTCTGGTCACCACATCATTGTTCAACTTGCAACTGTCTCTTATCACACTATTTTTGATACGATCTACAATGGTACATAATAATATAACGCCTGAATTCCCCACCTGTCACGTTAGCACTTAATCGTCTTCGAAAGCTTAGAAACACTTGTAGAAGGGCGTGAATATTTACATTTGAAACTTATTTTCAACCCAAAAAGCATAAAATAGTCCAAACAACGCGATAAAACTATATTAGTGACAATATCATAATTAACTTTACATTCAAAATGGCGGTTCCTGTGGGACGCAGGTGAATACAAGGGGCGCAGTTAGTAGTTATACACTTCATTAGGTGTCAGGGGACATACAGAGGGCCTGGTGCGAGTTCTTCACTGCCGCCGTCACAAGTCACCGCGTTGACGTAAACGCAGATTTAATCGATTAGACCTTTTATAAAGCACTTTCAGACATAATTTACAAGATTATACATGCTACCGCCAGGTTCGGAAGGTTGCTTTTACTGAGAAGAACCTGAGAAGAAACTCAGTAATTACTCTTTTCAAAAAAATAATAATAAAATAAATTAAAAAAAAAAATTTTAAGAATACTATATAAATCATTTAAGAAACATAAGCTCATGGACAGTTTCAATGCACAAATGTCGATAAAATTAACATAATTAAAAATCTACTTATAACTAAATGCGTAGATTGAGATGACCAGCCTCCACAAGCAGCACCTGTTCACAAGTATGACGTGAATGCCAGCCATTGACCTCCTCAAACGCTGTTTCGATCCTATACATCCATGTATAGGATCGAAACAGCGACATCTGTCGTCCTAAAGATGACACTATATTGATCCCATACAAATCTGCGTTTACGTCAACGCGGTGACTTTTCGACACTCAGAAATAAGCATAAGTAATCTTTCAAATATTCTGCATAAAAAAGATTCGTATAAAGCGCCTTACCTTTCTTATTCCAAGTCTCAAGACTTTTTATTTGATCTACGAAACTATAGACTAAAGTAAGTATGTTGTTTTTGGTAAATAAATAAAACAAAAGTACATATTCTCACGCCATCCCAGAAGTGGTAAGCAGAGGTGTTGTTATAACGACACCCACATTTCACCGAACAAGATTAAGTGCCAACGTGACAGAGGGTGAGTCAATTGCCGTCTCAGACACTATACATACGTCTTTGAATTACTTCTCAGACATATGCAGGTTTCCTCACGATGTTTTCCTTCACCGTAAAGCACATCATCATCCTCCTGCCCTTATCCCATGTTATTTGTGGTCTTCTCTTCCATTACTCTCTATCAGCCGTCACATCTGTATTCACTCCTATTTTAGCCATATCATCTTTTAAGCAATCCATCCATCGTTTCTTAGGTCTTCCTCTCCCCTTGTAACCATCCAAATTCATAAACAAAACTCTTTTGTCAACATTATCCTCATCCCTCCATAACATGTCCATACCACGACAAATGTCTATTCTTCAACTTGTCAGTCAGTGGTGCTACTTTCAGACTTCCCCTTATATACTCATTCCTTACCTTGTCTTATCTCGTTACGTCACACATCCATCTCAACATCCGCATCTCAGTTGCATCCAGCTTTCTTTCATCCGTCACCTTTGTGGCCAAACATTCTGAACAATACAGGATCACCGTAAAGCACGTGGTGTGAAATCATTGCACTTAAGTTTTTAGAAAAACTCATTGGTACAAGCCCCGCTGGAGTTCAAACTTGCGACACTTGCGTAGCAGGCGTTTGCTTAATCTCCACGGTTATAGGAATAGTAGTTGATATGATTGATAACCGTTTTCCAAGTTTAATGGGTATGATAGAGTAAAACGAGATACAAAGGTGGTTTAGTGAAAGCGTTCTCTAGCGCGGCAATCGGTTAGTACCGGTCGACGACTAGTGATGTCTTCGTCAGGGGTTTATCGATCTATCGATATCGATTGTTCATGAGAAACACATGGAAAGTGTTGACATGCTACTAATGATAGCTAGGAAGGACTTTTTTTTATTTGAGAAAATGATCACTAATATTCTAATAGAACTGCAAGGCATATTTAGCTCTTTATATGCAACGTACTTCGGGGCAGTCACAGCTGGTTTAACCCAGATGACAGATTTTCCTCGTTAAAGAGGTTGCGAAGGTCAGATGGCAATCGCTTCGTATAAAAATCAGGTGATCAGCTACATCGGGTTGAATCAAGTGCCGACCCCAACAATGTATGGGATAAGGCCAGGGAGATGATGATGACTTCGGGGCAGTCACAAGGATTTCAAGAACAAGAATTCGGGAATATTTTGCAAGGCCGTAGTTAAACACACTCAAATTCATCCCATCGTATGCTGTGCTGCTGTAACCTGTATGACAATAAATCCTCTAAATTTTGACCAGCGTCCAGCTCTGTGTTTATGAACCAGTCAATCAGTCATTAAGGACAAGGAAAAACGTTTTACTAAATACCACAAAAATGTATTTCTCATAGCCTAGGTGTTATTCTGATGTATAAGCTATATTGTTGTAAAGTTTAATCAAAATCCACTCAGTAGTTTTTTCGTAAAAGAGTAACAAACGTACATACATTCTTACAAACTTTCGCGTTTATAATATGTATGGTAGGGTGTAATTAACTGATAGTCCTGTTCTGTCACACTATTCATTGACAAAGTACTATATTTCAATTCCAATGCTCATAGCTCATATAGAAATTCTAATAGGAATATAACACGGTCTGTCTGTCGTGCGCGCGCGGAGGTGACTGAGGTGGCGACCCTCATATGCACTGTAATTCGCCAGTCAGCGAATATCTGTGTTTCGCTACATCAAGATTGTCTGCTGTGGAAACAGAGTGCTTATATCACTATATCTCACTCTGGGGCCTTGGGGTCCAGATGCTCATCAACTATTCAAAGAGGTTGCACGTCGTCTGGTAGAAGCTTCTCGTGACAAGCGGGCTGGGGTTACCTCGCTCAGAGAATCAGCATTGCTATTGTATTATATATTGCTATTGCAACGTGGCAATGCTGCCAGCCTTCTTGGCACGATCACGAGAGACACCGATTTGGGCCAAGTTTTCTACTTGTAATTAGTTTTATGTATCATAATTATAACCTATAATTAAACTTAAAAATAAGTGTTTTTATTGTCATTTCAGTACCTTATATACATTTAGTGAAAAGCGATTTGGGCCAAGTTTTCTACTTGTAATTAGTTTTTAGCTACTTATTAGATTTAAAAAAACTATATCTAATTCTACGATGGACAGCTTAGAGAATTATTGTAGCGAAATACATCGACATAAACCATCGACTCGTCCCCTCCCTAGCAGGTCACAGCGGGCGCTCGTTCGCAGTTATTTCTCACGATCCACGACATAGCCAATATTCGATAGTGTGGAAACATCAACGTTATCATTACTGTTTTAAAGCTGCACAATAGGTGTTGCCATGACGGTTTGTTGCATAAATTATATGTCTTACAAGCTGTGCCCCGCGGTTTTACCCACGTAAGATTAATAATAATTGAAAAAAGTATGTTGAGATGGTTTGGACACATCGAAAGGATGAGTGAAAGGCGATTAACGAAACACATTTATAGAGCGAATGTGAGCCAGTGTCGGTAGAGGGCGTCCAAGGAACAACTACTATGACACAATTAATAGTATTTATCAGAAAGGTCCAATTCGGAGCACACGTAACCGAAGGAAGTGTATGAAGAGATGCATGATGTGGATGAAGCGAAAGAAGTATGTAAGGATCGTAGCATGTGGCAAACGGTGGTCTCTGCCTACCCCCATGGGATACAGGCGTGAGCATATGTTAATAATAACAATTCTAGCACGAAAAACAGATATTGTGTATTCTGTCAAGAAATCTATACAGATAAATAAAATTGAAGTATCTGTGTGTAATTACAAAATAACAGCTTTTCACTAAATGTATACGAAACAATATTTTTTTCTCCGTATGTCTGTCTGTTTGTTACGGGTGTTCTCTGAAACGGCTGGACCGATTTTAACGGGACTTTCACTGGCAGATAGCTAATGTTACAAGGACTAACTAGGCTACTTTTATTTTATAAAACATTTAGGGTTCCGCGGGAATGAAATTAAATTTACGCAGGTGAACCGCAGGGCGCTCACAATAAATGCCCGGAGTTTGTAAGTTGGGTGTGTTTCCACCCCCGTTGGTCGGAGCACGTTGCACCGTTGGTCATCCGCCTGACCTCTCTCCGGTCGTGTCTGATTGCCTCCCATCCCACTATGAGAGTGACCCAATAAACAGTGCACCTGTGTTTGGACACACGCCTGCACTATAATATCTCCTGCGCAGTTGGCTGATCCTCGTTGAGATTAGCCGTCGTAACTAAAATTCGTTAGGAGATCATTATTATTACTTGGAGATATTTTCTTTGCTTTAAATAAAAATAGCCTGAACTTTCTGCTGGAACAAAAAAATAGACAGATAGACAACATACACACTTGTTTATATTTTCGTATGACTAAATATGTCAAAATACACATTACCTTTCCTTTCCTTTATTTATTTAATGGCGATGAGCTTAAGTAAAACTATTCCGCCAATGTCAAGTGATTGTTGAGATAAATATCTTGTAAATTGTTAAAAATATGTGGAGGAACCCATTGGATTCCTCGCTCAACAATGATTTTTTCATTGTTGAATACACATTTCAATTGTATTCATCTGAATGTTAATTAAGTGCCATTGTGACAGATGGTGAGTACGTCTTTGAATTACTTCTCAGACATATGCAGGTTTCCTCACGATGTCTTCCTTCACCGTAAAGATCGTAGTGTGACATTGCACATAAGTTTTTAGAAAAACTCATCAGTACAGGCCCCGCTGGGATTGGAACTTGTGTTCGCTTGCCGGCTCTAGAAGACTACTTTATCCCGGGAAATTAGTTGGATCCTGTGGGAATGAAGTCAAGTTATAATGAGCTGCAAACGTCCCTATAATCTAGCCTGTACATACACTGATAAACGCTTATACACGGACAGTAACATCGAAATAACAGAAATTACCATACAAATTAATGTTTTAGTTTATTTTACGTTATTGCGGGATTGAATTTGTAATTTCTATGAATACTTAAGCACCTTTATTTAAACTATGCTAAAATGTATGTATATAAATCAATACAGAAGATATACTAATAATAGATGTACCCTTATCATTTAGGGGTATGAAAAATAGATGTTGGCCGATTCTCAGACCTACCCGATCTGCACACAAAATTTCAAACAAACCGGTCCAGCCGTTTCTGAGGAGTACGGTAACTAACATTGTGACATGGACATGTTACATATGTATTAGATTATAAATCTGAATAGTTTGTCTGTTATAACGCGCAAATCTCAGGAATTTATGGTCTGATTTCAAAAAAATCATTGTTGAAGTCCAATAATCAAGAAAGGTATTAGGCCCCTAAGCCGCAAAACAAGGGAAGGAAAAATTCGACGCATGAGGTAGGATGACGAGTAGCTCAGCTGAAAGAGCAACTGCATTTGCAGAGGTCGTGGGTTCAAACAAACTAGTATTTAAAGTAGCCCAATACTTTGGGAACCTCACGATTTCCTTCACCGTAAAGCTCGTGGTGAGTTATTGTGACTTTCACGAGGGTATAATTAAATTGTATCAATGTGGAAGGGTGTAACCGGCCGCTCCTTCAGCCCTACCTTTGTGGGAGCACGCGTATACGACACATATTTAATTTTCAACGCGCTTTTTATACGAAGCTGAAATTCGTCGCAAAATTGGCAGTGTATGAATGTGTATGAAAAAACTTCAATATTATCTTTATTTATATGTCATGACTTAAAAATGGTTAGGAAAAACAAATACAGGGCGAGACTCGAACCTAGGTCCTCTGCCAACTGAGTTACTCGTGACCACACTTCATAGGTAAGTAGGTCCTCTGAGAATATTTGCCTTATATTATAAGTCAGAAGGTATTGATCAAACGTGTATGAATATTTCTAGATATATCACACAACGTCTAGACTCATGATTGTTTAGATATAAACAGATGTAAATGTAGAAAATTTCCAACAATATGGCGGACGTCGCGTGCGTTCAGAAACACGCAAGCGTTGGATTAAATTTGTTTATTGTTGAAAGCAATTTGGAATATAATGAGTTTCGAATTTTGAAGGTAACTATTTAGTTGAAAATGTGGTTTATATTCTATGTTTTTAAGAAATTGTATTACTCGTTCAGGAATTTGGAAAGGTTATAAAATGCACGTATAATTATTTGTATTGGATTTTCAAACATATTTTTTTCAAAGGGGAAACCATATTTTTTGTAGGTTACAAAATTAGCTTCTGCCCGCGACTACGTCCGTGTGGAATATACTTTGGGCTAACGTATATTCCAATATTTATTAAAATAATGTGAAATAACTTACTTTAAGTCAAAGTCAAAATATCTTCATACGATTAGACTCTTTCTTTCAAATCGTCAGAATGACATAATTATACAGTATTATACATGATACCGCCAGGTTCGGAAGGTTGCTTTTACCGAGAAGAACCTGGTAAGAAACTCAGTAATTACTCTTTCATAAAAATATTATACAATTTAAAAAATACAAAATAAATCACTTAAGAAACATAAGCCCATGGACACAGTTCCAATGCATAACAAATTAATCAACTCCAAACACCATGTAATTGCTGTAAATCAGTGAAAAGATCCCTAGACTATCTATCGGCTTCATCGATATCGACTTTCGACGAGATAGATGTTTCAAAGGGGTGTAAACTGTTAAAAGTGTGTCAATTAACTAGTTAACTAGCAGGGGAGCAGTTGACAATGTAGTTTATAGCATCCATTAATAGTAAATGGTGGTGTCAAGTGAAATGCGTTTTTTAACTGCATATAATACATCGTAAATGATGGGTGTGAACGATAAATAGTAGCACTGCTATCCTTGTCCACGGTCATATTTAATACATACACACATACATATGCTCACGCCTGTATTCCCCGAAGGGGTAGGCAGAGGTGTTGTAATTACAACACCCACTTTTCCCACAAGATGATTAAGTGCCAACGTGACAGATGGTGAGTCCATCGCCGTCTGAGACACTTTACATACTTCATTGAATTACACCTCAGAAATATTTCGGTTGAGATTTTCTTCTGAGAACAACCTTGCAAGAAACTCAGTAATTATACTTCTCAAAACCGTGTACAAAGCTAGCAATATACAGCACAGACAACAGGTTTAAAATAACATAATATATATACCACACGACCACCCCAACTTTCCAGAGTCTTGCTAAATGCAAATATGGTGCACATGTATATAAGATCTGAGTGTCTAGTGCGAGTATTCTTAAAATCGCCGTCACAAGTCAGGCTCACAATAGTGTCATCTTTAGGCCGACAGATGTCACTGTTTCAATCCTATACAAATCTGCGTTTACGTCGACGCGGTGACTTGTGATGGCGGCAGTGAAAATCTCGCACTGGGCACTCTGTGTGTCTTTAATAACATCCAACTCTACAATTATGAAGCGAATCGGGGCTATTCCCACAAGATGTAAAATATAATTGTGTATCAAAAGCTTACGGTAAAACTTTCACGAAAGGTCGAAGGTAAAATTGATTGATAGACATTTCACGATGAGAAAGTGAATGTTAATAATTCTTACATTACAATCGAAGTGAATGCAATCATCACCAAATGTGCATAGATAAAAAAAGCCTCACGCCTGCCCACAATGATCCCCGAATACTACAATCTATTCAGAAGCTAGCGGATGTCACGCGGTTTCACCCACGTAGTTCTCGTTCCCGTGGGAGTACGGGGATAAAAGATAGCCTATGTTACTCGCTGATGATGTAGCTATCCATTGTTGAAAGAATTTTTCAAATCGGTCAAGTAGTTTCGGAGCCTATTCAATACAAACAAATCTTTCCTAATTATAATATAAGTGTAAATGAATGAATTTCTGTCTGTTTGTAATTCCAAAATAATAACTTTTCACTATGCATATGAAAGCACATACTATAATCTCCGACACGACTGGACCGATTTTAACTGGACTTTTATCTCATATAAGTGTTACAACATACCATTCATCGTCCCTGGCCTTATCCCATACATTGTTGGGGTCGGCACTTGATTCAACCCGATGTGGCTCCATGTTAGTCGCAATCAACTTATTAACTCCTTGTCCGTTATGTGCGCCTGGTACTTCGTGTACCATATCGTCATCTCCCTGGCCTTATACCAAACACTGTTGGGGTCGGCACTTGATTCAACCCGATGTGGCTCCATGTTAGTCGCAATCAACTTATTAACTCCTTGTCCGTTATGTGCGCCTGGTACTTCGTGTACCATATCATCATCTCCCTGGCCTTATCCCATACATTGTTGGGGTCGGCACTTGATTCAACCCGATGTGGCTCCATGTTAGTCGCAATCAACTTATTAACTCCTTGTCCGTTATGTGCGCCTGGTACTTCGTGTACCATATCATCATCGTCCCTGGCCTTATCCCATACATTGTTGGGGTCGGCACTTGATTCAACCCGATGTGGCTGATCACCTGATGTTTATACGAAGCGACTGCCATTTGACCTTCGCAACTCCCTTGACGAGGAAAATCTGTGATCTGGGTTAAACCAGTTGTCAGACTATTTTAGGCCTTCGACTGACCTGTAACGATTGGCAAAGATGATAAATTGTCAACCGGGACCGACGGCTCTCCGAGGCATGGAGGGAACTCGGGCGGTCATCCATCCAATTACTGGCTGTGGATCAAGCGAATGATATGCACAATAGCAACTGTGCCACGAGCTCCTCATAACTCACTACATAGTATACCATTAAGTATTATATAAAAATACGTGTACGCGGGTGAAACCGCGGGCCACAGGTAGTTTATTGAAACTTTAATTTATAATATGCTGTCTATCTACAAAGTATAAACTTATATATTACCAAAGTAACTTTCTTTCACAGCGGGCGCCTGACAGCTGAGTATCTAGTTTGACAGTTGCGCCATCTTGAAAATGTCTCGGCGGGAATCTTTAATATGAACTGTCAATACGTCCACAGATAACAGAAAGTACACAGTGTTGCCACTTCGTTTATGTCTGAAAATTATTTTTATTGAATAGCAAGTAAGCAGTGGCGTTTGAGCGGGTGAAAACATTGTGAGGAAACTTGCATATGTGCCTGAGACGGCGATGGACTCCCTCCACGTTGGTACTTAATCATCTTTGGTAAAAAGTGGGCGTTGTTGCAACATCTCTGTTAACCCCTCCTGGGATTTGTCTGGTCTTTGAATTACTTCTCAGCCATATGCATGTTTTCCTTCACCGTGCAGGTGGGGTGCTTAATGGTACGTGACGTTGGAATTTGAGCTTGTGTCGCTGGCGTAGCAGCTGACTGCTCAAACCCCTCGGTCACTACGGCTCTCGTCGGCTCTGTTTGTTTGTATAACGATATATATGGATAACTGGATAAATCATTTTCATTTTTTATTTTCAATCTACTGGCGAAATGCGTGACGTACATGTCCACAGACAAACTCATTATTCTGTCTAGACGCTGTTTGTATTGGTAACGAACACCTACATCACTTGATTGCGTTGGCCCCTCCATATACACACGATACAATGTTGCACACATACGTGATAACATCTGTCAGAAACATATAATGAAATCCCTGTACCAAAATAATTACAACACCTTTCGCTGAAGTTCGCCTTGTGAACACAATACTCTATGGTAATAATATTTATGCGGGATCTTCTATAACGTGAAGGTAAACTCGGTAATCTGGGTTAAACCAGTTGTGACCCCATACTAGATCGAATGAAAAATAGTGTGATAAGAGATAGTTGCAAGTTGAAGAATGATGTGGTGACCAGAATTGAATAGAATAGAATAATTTATTTGCCATTGAGAGAAGTATGTTGAGATGCGAAACACATTTATAGAGCGAATGTGACCGGAAGTGTCGGTAGAGGGCGTCCAAGGAACAACTACTATGACACAATTAATAGTATTTATCAGAAAGGTCCAATTCGGAGCACTCGTAACCGAAGGAAGTGTATGAAGAGATGCATGAATGTGGATGAAGCGAAAGAAGTATGTAAGGATCGTAGCATGTGGCAAACGGTGGGCTCTGCCTACCCCCATTGGATACAGGCGTGAGCTTATGTATGGAACATATCTTAAGCCTCCGACTGACCTGTAACGATTGCTAAAGATATTAAATTGGCAACCGGGACCGACGGCTTACGTGCTCTCAGAGGCAAGGAACTTGCGGTCACACAAGCAACTACAGGCTTGGTTAATTACTGTGCCACGAGATCCTTTGGCAATATATCTAAAATAATAGCTATCCAGACCCCTATTGCGACACTATTTCTCAAATATGACTGCAATACCAGCCCTTCTCAACCATAATTAAATATAGTAAATTAAAACAATTCAAACACATAATTACGTACATCATTCGAGACTCGTTTCGCTATTGACACTAATCGAATGATGCATCGGGTATTCATTCGATTACAAAGCGATTCATTAATCGAGATGATAGCGTGAATCATTCCACTGATGGATTTGACACAGTTTTAAAGGGAAGTAGAATTTTATTTGATCGATTATCGCTCGCGGTATTCAGAAACATTTCGTATATTCGTATGAAATTAAATACCATGATAAATTTATGTTGTCTGAAATCACTGCACATAAGTTTTTAGCAACTCATTGGTACAGGCTTCTAGGGGATCAGGGTCTAAGAATATGGCTATGGTATCCCCTGCCTGTCGTAAGAGGCGACTAAAAGGGGGCCGGAGGTCCTGCTGGCGGTGGTCAGGGTGGGAGCTTTGACCACCGAGCCGCGGGCCCGGGAAGGTCGCAACGCGATGTGGCTCCGCCTTGCACAGCGAGGTCTCAAGGGGCGGCGTCACAGCTGCCCCGGGGATGTGCCCTGGCAAAGTGTGGGGGGACACCGGTGCGTTCTATCAGAGTACCCGGAGTCCCCCTGAGCACTGAGGACGGCAACCGGGGGGGTTTTAGTGCGGTAAAAATCCCACATACCCCGATCTGCCTCTCCCAGGGCGGTCGGGGACCTTTTGAAGGTTTCCCCCTCGTCAACAAAAAAAAAAAAAAGGCCTCTAGGGGATTCGAACTTGCGTCGTTTGCGTTGCCGGCGACTCCTCAAACTCCACCGTCACCACGGCTTACCATAAGATGTTATATATTTTTCCGTTGAATCGCTTCATAATTCACTTGGCACATAAGTGTAACTTTTAAAGAGATAACTTAACTTTCACGCGTGATCAGCCACCATTTATACGAATTCGAAGTAGTTGCTGTGCTCAGTAGGAGTCACTATATACAAACTTATGTTCGATGAGGCGTGAGATTGTTTATAATTTTGTATTCCGTACTGTTGAAATACAATGTACACGTAATATTTTTTAATATTCAACTATTATTTTTACACATGCGTGCTGTTACAATGAAAAAGAAAAATATAATAAAAATAAAAGTTATAAATAAAACACGGAATTTAAATTAGTGTCTGCGGGAATGGTGCCCAGTAAGCTGGCTGCGTTACCTCGCTGGATCGCTAAACTAATCCTCTGACCGAGGTAAGAACCAGCTCGACCCTCACCAGAGACGTCAACCAGGCGTTTTGAAAGATCCTTATAAAGGACCTTCGCATTTGGCCCCCATGGCCCCAAAGTCTCAACGAAGTAATTTACAATTAGGTTCGGAAATTAGATTTTTGCGAAGAACCGGGAAGAAACTCAGTTAGCATCTTATATGAATACATTAAATAGTTAGATTAAGATAAGAGAACCTACCATTGATATTTTCTTAAACCTTACTATATATAGTGCAGTAATTTCACCCAGCATGCATGTGTCTGAGAAATAATTCAAAGACGTATGTATAGTGCCTGAGACGGCGATGGACTTCGGAATGAAATGAATTTCGGTGAAATGTGGGTGTTGTTATTACAACACCAACCCTTCGAAGACTCTATTGGGATGGCGTGAGCATAATTATTTATGTTCTAATTCATAATTTGATCCTTACGAAAGCATAAGTGTATTATGATTGGCTATGAAACTCACGAAAATGACGAAAATTTCAAAAGTAACTTCATTTCATTTATTTTTACGTGACGCCACTATGAGCTCGCCCCAAGAATGACATTTGTATTAAAAACCTGTCAAATTCTAAACCACAGACTCGATATCCCATTGATAAAAATAATGTCTGACACCATAATTATCACAAAACATAAGGGCTTTGAAAACCTGCTGTTGTGGCAATGCAACCCTATTTATCCACCTTTCATTGTAACGGAAGTGACGAGATACAGTAATTATGGGTAACGGTCGTCACTTCCGTCCAACCGACACGCAACGGTGGCGACCACTGAACCATCAGGAGTTTGTTTTACTTCATCAATTTTATATGTTCATTGTTCAGACATTTGAATACCACTCCTTGGAAGAGCCACTGGAAAATTGCTGAAGAATAGCATAATTAATTGACTCCACGGTTTCCACTCTAGGACACGTCTGCTCCATCGACCAAAGGTCCTTCGACACACGTGACCAGCCGACTGACACTTCAGCTTGCTGATCCTGCACTACGTTAGCCACTCCGCGGTCTGCACTCTAGGACACGTCTGCTCCATCGACCATCGGTCCTTCGACACACGTGACCAGCCCACTGACACTTCAGCTTGCTGATCCTACACTACGTTAGCCACTCCGCGGTCTGCACTCAAGGACACGTCTGCTCCATCGACCATCGGTCCTTCCACACACGTGACCAGCCCACTGACACTTCAGCTTGCTGATCCTACACTACGTTAGCCACTCCGCGGTCTGCACTCTAGGACACGTCTGCTCCATCGACCATCGATCCTTTGACACACGTGACCAGCCCACTGACACTTCAGCTTGCTGATCCTGCACTACGTTAGCCACTCCGCGGTCTGCACTCTAGGACACGTCTGCTCCATCGACCATCGATCCTTTGACACACGTGACCAGCCCACTGACACTTCAGCTTGCTGATCCTACACTACGTTAGCCACTCCGCGGTCTGCACTCTAGGACACGTCTGCTCCATCGACCATCGATCCTTTGACACACGTGACCAGCCCACTGACACTTCAGCTTGCTGATCCTGCACTACGTTAGCCACTCCGCGGTCTGCACTCTAGGACACGTCTGCTCCATCGACCATCGGTCCTTCGACACACGTCACCAGCCCACTGACACTTCAGCTTGCTGATCCTACACTACGTTAGCCACTCCGCGGTCTGCACTCTAGGACACGTCTGCTCCATCGACCATCGGTCCTTCGACACACGTGACCAGCCCACTGACACTCATCGTAGACATAGGAAGCTTGTGAAACAGTAACAATTAATGATATAACAGTTTAATGTCGGCCATTATGTATTTTTAATCGTTATCATTAATCTGTATAGCGACCCCACGTCACGGCTGGCTGGGTGTAGTGTTATTACGGTCATACTAGGACTGCTGTTACGGTGAACATCAATTTACATTTCATTTGGACCTGTCTCGTGTCATTTTAAAGAGTTTATTTATGGATTGAACTTAAAGTATATTTCAGAAAGTTATGGAGGCAGAGTTTGTCTCAAAACTCATTCTTTCTTATTCATATTGAAAATTAGTATCATATAACATAAGCTTAATTTATCATAAGCTTAGTCTTTATAGTGCTTATAAATAATAACCTTTTTAAGGCACAGCAATATGAAATGTTCTTTTAAGTGCAGTGTTGTCACGCCAGGAGCTTTACGTTGAAGGAAAACATCGTGAGGAAACATGCATATGTCTGAGAAGTAATTCAAAGATGCCGAGGGGCTCACCAACTGCCACGTTTGTAATATCTCTGTCTGCCTTTCAAGAATACCTTTATCGATAAGAATAGACACTTTCGCTGTATTATAAGTAGGGATTAGCTACTTTCTTATAATTCTGCCGGTCATTGTAGTCAAAAGATCAAATTATAAAATCGTAATCGAAAAATAATTATGGAGCTAGTGAAAGTTTGTGAATGATGAGCCCATGGGCAGTTTACGTATTGATAAGTGTATATACGATATGATAATTTATTTTACAATACTATATTTTATGTCTGTGGAAGTGACTAAATTTTAATCTTGATTACTTCTGAGCTGTTTTGTCTATGGTCTCTTTTACTTCTTGTTTTGTTTATGGAGCAACGCTCTCTCTTCTCTTATTGACGCTATTTGCCAGAGTTGCCAGATCTAAAAATCGAAATATCTGGATAATATTTTAAAATGTCGGGACTTTTGAGGTTGTTGTATGGGAGAAATGAAAATTAATAATTAAAAATTTTAAGGAAATATAACTGTTGCTGGAATTTTCATTGCTCTTTACCGAGTCCTCCATTTTGGATCCATTCAGAGATCGAGGAAAGATCGTATCAGAAGCTTAGCTTTTATCAATTCAAAGCCTATAAGATACGTATATTCGTTGGGAGTCTGGACATCACATGAACTGTAGGGAGAATTTAGAAGATTCCCGACCATCTGGGAGCTCTATTTGCTACACATTTAATTAAGAACATGGTTTCTTATTAATGACGTTTTCATTTATGAAAAATATCCGGTGAACATCAGTCTCGTCCCGTGGTACTCTAGTTTCGTTATCGCCCCGTAAGATGGAAGCCTCACGTCTGAGCTACCATAACTTGACAGATGTCGGCCAAATTTACTGTCGTATTGAAATGATATTGTATGAGTTTTTCAGTGCCTGAAAACATGGTCAATATGAAGTTTTCCAAAAATTAAACGTAGCTATCTATTTTTTGCCCCTGAAACCTGAGATTCTATATAATATGTATACAAGATTTGCTCGTTTAAAGATATAAGATATTGCAATGATAAATAATACTAGTAAATAAGCCCAGATAGTTTATTGAAAACGGCCGTGAGTCAATATTTGGCCGCGTCTATCTATCATTCTAAATCTACATAAGTATGAATAATTTATTAAAAAATAAAAATAACAAACCCGTATCCTACACCTGTCGCGGCTTTTGGAGGGTTAAAAATAAACTTAGCTACTGTTATAAACTACACCTTATTCCTTTGCTTTAAGATTGATATTAGCATGCTGGTTTTAAATTATATTTACAAAGGGATTTTGTAAGATTGAGGTATTTTGAAAGAAAAAGCTATATTTATGTATGAAGAAATATTTTGGAATATTGTGAAGAATTTAGGATTGTGCTGTGATGTTATAACAACTTTACGGTGAAGGAAAACATTGTAAAAAACCTGCATATGTTTGACAAAAGGTGACTGACTGACTGACATAGTGATCTATCAACGCACAGCCCAAACCACTGGACGGATCGGGCTGACATTTGGCATGCAGGTACATGTTATGACGTAGGCATCCGATAACAAAGGATTTTGATTAATTCTACACCCAAGGGGATAAAATAGGGGATGAATAATTGTATGAGACTTTAAACCGATATATTATATAAAGCTAGTGTATAAATAAATATACATATTTTTGTTATTCTCCTCTCGCATGCCTCATGTAATATTCATAACCTCCTAGGTTGAATATTTATAATTTTGCCAGAATAATTAGTTCATTCTCCCGGAGGTATTTGAAATTTTAATTTTAGACTAGCCCGGGAGTGTTTTCACACACTTAATTAATGTTTTGGATCTAATCTTTAGTACTTATAGTACACCCACATTTCACCAGTTATGTTTAAGTCCCATGTAATGAGGAGCTCGTGGCACAGTTGCTATTGAGCATAGTTTTTAGCAAAGTTATGCAACCCTAACCCTAGCCAGTAATTGGATGGGGACCACCCGAGTTCTCTCCGTGCCTCGGAGAGCACGTTAAGCCTTCTGTCCCAGTTGCCAATTTATCGTCTTCGGTAATCGTTACAGGTCAGTCGGAGGCCTAAAATAGTCTGACAACTGGTCAGATTTTCCTCGTAAAAAAATCAGGTGATCAGCCACATCGGGTTGAATATTGTGAGCATCGTATATACTGTCACATGCATTTAGTTAAATATTATATCATATAGATAGATTTCACACCACGTGCTTTACGGTGAAGAAAAACATCGTGAGGAAACCTGCATATTTCTGAGAAGTAATTCAATGACGTATGTAAAGTGCCTCAGACGGCGATGGACTCACCATCTGTCACGTAGGCACTTAAAAATCTTCGGTGAAAAGTAAGTGTTGTGATTACAACACCTCTGCCTACCCCTTCGGGGAATACAGGCGTGAGCATATGTATGTATGTATTAGTTAAAAGCTGTTTTTTTAGAATTACAAACAGACACATCAATTTTATTTACCATTATAGATATATACGCATAAAAGACAGTGACAAATGTCTTAAGCATGAAAGTATGAAAAATAAAAATGAAAATATTCAAACCCGGTAGAAATATTTTGATTCCTTGATGAGAATATTTATTACCTGAAACAATAAAAACTAATTAATAGGGAATACACACTAACAAAGAACAAAGATTACTCATTTGAATTAAAATAAAATGCCATCTGATTATATACAAAGGCTCCTTCATGTTGAAAATCAATACTTATAAATAATATCGTGAATCCTTGTCGGTGTGGCCACGAGACGCGCGGGAGCATACACTGAGCGAGAGCGGAGGCGATTTATTAAGACAAGCTATGATACCGTGATATATCTGTAATGCTATCTACCAAAACCATTGTATTGAATCATGTTGTGACTTTTCAATGACACACATTTGAGATCGATTGATTTTTTTCATTATAATAGCATAAAATCGACCAGATGTCGGATAACAGCTTTGTTATCCGACATCTGGTGTTTACGATTCGATATCGCTTGCGTATTTTCCTCATGTTGTGATGATGATGATGATCCGACCGATTTCGGCCATGGCGACCGCTTCATCTCCGATTAACTTGCCGGCAGTGCACTCGCATGTGGCTTATGTATCCAATCTTCTTTTGGAAGGTTCTCGCGCATTGCGGACATGTGAGCACACCGTTCACAAAATTGTAGTTGATAGCCGCAGGTGGTCGGGCTTGTTGTATGGGAATGTTAAAAAGCGTCCCAAGCGGGGAGTGTATGAAGTTTTACGTCTTCATACAAAACGACTCAAGGTCAAGCAACGTGTCGAAACCTATAGTTGGGGCACAGATTGTATAATGGTATGAACTGGGGGCCGCATATATTCGGCTTAAGCAAAGCGTGTTAAAAGCTTCTGAGCGTTGACGTTTCATTTTTAATACGCGCTGTTTAAGCGATCATAGTTTGCGCCCAGGGCTTGAGTTTTGAGTCTCTTGAGTGACTCATCCCACAATAACCACGGACCACTGGTGTTTTTGTAAGTTGTCATAGGAAATTGATATATAATACATAAAGGATAAGGTTCAATTTCGTTCTTTAAAACCGAAACTCAACGACGAGTGCAACGCTGAGAAACCTTAGTGAATAACGCGGCTGGTACGAGTTAGAAGAGAAGGAGCTTAATTTTAGTTTATACGGCATAAATTTATAAGCTACACAAGGAAATTATGTATAATTTTTGTGGTTTAATAACTAAATATTCTATTCTATTCTATTCTATTCTATTCTATTCTATTCTATTGACTCATATAGACGTTAGTGTGGCTTGAGGGTATCGAAATTTCAATTCGCTCAAACTACAAATGCACACATCAAAGAGCTTGGACCATTAACGTCATTACGTCACTATAAAGTCATGATACAACCGTCGTATCGGTGATGAATCATGAGAATGACTAACAAATTGTGAAACGGTATACAGTGATCACGATACCGTTTAGTAATTGTACTGTTTATTACACCGCTGACTTACCGCTTATCAAGTTTATTAAAATACAAGCTGTGCCCCGCGGTTTTAGTCGCGCAATCTATACAGATAAATAATATTGAAGTGTCTGTTTGTAATTCCAAAATAACAGCTTTTCACTAAATGTATATAAGGTACGGAAATGAAAGATAAACAATATTTTTTTTTATTTAAATATAGGCTACAATTATGATACATAAAACTATTTACAGGTAGAAAACTTGTCCCAAATCGGTGTCTCTCGGGATCGTGCCAAGAAGGCTGGCTCCGAGCGAGAAAAGCCCCAGCCCGCTTGTCACGAGAAGCTTCTACCAGACGACGTGCAACCTCTATGACAAGTTGATGAGCATCTGGACCGCAAGGGCCCAGAGTTTCAACTGCAAACGCAGAAAATATGTATCCTTGACCGCATATTTCCGGCGCTTGAGGCACTCTTGCTGACCACTGGTAGGTAGCCAATGATACAAGGAGTAACTAAGGCTACTTTTATTTAAAAAAACATTAGTGTTCCGTTTTATTGTTTTTTTTATGTGAGTACCGTATATATTTTCATATGAATTTAGTGAAAAGCTGGTAATTTGGAACAGACAGACGCTTCGATTTTATTAATATGTATAGACTACCTTTTGCCCGCGACTTTGTATGCGCGGAATAGTTACTATGGGTTCTTTGTACAAAGAGTAATTACCGAGTTCCTTGCCAGGTTCTTCTCAGTAAAAGCAACCTTCCGAACCTGGCGGTATCATGTATAATACTGTAAATTATGTCACTCCGACGATTTGAAAGTACTTTGTAAAAAGTCTAATTGAATAAAGATATTTTTGACTATGAGTATTGGAACACGTATGTATAGTGATGGCAATGGACTCACTATGTCACGTTTGCACCTAATCTTGTTGTATATATTTATTCCTCAGCCCACAGTTCTGGTAACACGTGACGATAAGTCCGCTATGTTCATGGCCATACACGTGGTCATAGGAACAATGCATTGCTGACTTACGATAAATTCGCTGATGGAATATTAAATGCGGAATTCCGATGCTAAAATGACGCATAGGAATTGTGTTCAAATATTAATTATTATTTGTGTCTTTTGAGTTGGGTGTGTTAAAAATATGCATATATTTATTCTCATTTACACTCATATTCATTTATAAAGTTGTTAATTATATATTAATAAGTAACTAAAAACTAATTACAAGTATAAAACTTGTCCCAAATCGGTGTCTCTCGGGATCGTGCCAAGAAGGCTGGCAGCATTGCCACGTTGAATAGCAATGCTGATTCTCTGAGCGAGGTAACCCCAGCCCGATTGTCACGAGAAGCTATATATATATATTAAGTAAAAAAATATACATTTATTAATTAACTGGCTGTGACCCGCGTAGACTTAATTTCATAGGTGTGAAACGTACTTTTTTTAAAGAAAAAAGTAGCCTAAGTTACTCCTTGTACCATTAGCTATCTGCCAGTGAAAGTCCCGTTGAAATCAGTCCAGTCGTTTCGGAGATTAGCGGTAACAAACAGACAGATAGAGAAAACATGAAAAATTGTTTTTTTTATATCTTTAATGCCTATTACTTTCATTTGCATTTTGTTAAAGAGGAGGTAAACTGGAACAGGTTAACAGACAGACAGAAAAAAATATTTTTATTATGTCAGTATCATAAATTATTTCATATGCATTTAGTGAAAATTTGTTATTTTTGAAATTACAAAGAGACACTTCAATTTTATTTATCTGTATGGATATAGATATATATATAGATGTATAGATAATATTATGTGAGTATCGTATGCTTTCATATACATTTAGTGAAGAGCTGTTAATTTATATTTACAAACAGACGTTCAATTTTACCACCATTTTTGAAGACACATATGTATTTTCCTGAAACCTGAAATACACCCATTAGACACCAATATAGACGAAACAAAGACACTTATTTCAGAAAGCTAAAAGCGTCTGAAGTGTTCTGCAGAATGGAGTGGAACTGACAGGGGAATGTGGCCCTTATTTACTTCACATTCACTAATATACTAAAAGTTCCTTTACAACGACAAATATTTATTAACGTATATTATAAATCCCTTAGGAAATTCAACAATAACTATATTTCCTCGGTGATTCCTCGACGGTGAAGGAAAACATCGTGAGGAAACCTGCATATGTCTGAGCGAGTCTGCCTAGTGCGAGTTCTTCACTGCCGCCATCACAAGTCACCGCGTCGACGTAAACGCAGATTTGTATAGGATCGAAACGGCGACATCTGTCGGCCTAAAGATGACACTATTGTGAGACTTGTGACGGCGATTTTAAGAAAACTCGCACTAGACACTCTGAGAAGTAATTCAAAGACGTATGTATAGTGCCTGAGACGGCGATAGACAACGTGACAGACGGTGAGTCCATCGCCGTCTCAGGCACTATACTTACGTCTTTGAATTACATCTGGTTTCACCGTAAAGCACGTGGAGTGAAATCACTGCATTTAAGTATTAACAATATCGCATTGTTGTAGACTGCTGCGATTGGAACATGCGTCCCATGCGTAGCAGGCGACTGCTCAAGCCACGCAGCCACAAAGGCTGTACAAACTAATAACAAGGCAGAAATAAATAAGCGTTTATTTATCCAACGCCGTATTTAGAAGGCTTTTTAATCCGAAGTGTTTCCGAATGGGCATCGAGCCAAGAGATATATATAGAATATTTGTCTTTGTGTCTGTATGCTGTTTGGACGATCATTTCAACTTTACTAATGGATTTCTGTAGCTTAGTGGATATGACGTGTTAAGGTTGGGAATTCGATTACCAAGTAAAGAGAATTCCCTAATGTTTTTATATATTTAATTAGCATTAGTTGTCTGCCAGTGAAAGTCCTGTTCCGGAGATAAGCCGGAACAAAGAGGCTAACAGACAGACAGACAGACAGACCAAAAATGTTTTTGTTAAGTCAGTATCACAAATTCTTTTATATCCGTTTTGTAAAAAATGCTGTTATTTTAGACACTTCATTTTCATTTATCTATATAGATTGTATGTATTTGTTCCAAGCACATAGTCATTAGTACGTTTGTCTGTCACCTTGGAGGTACAAAATGTAATAGCGTGCTCCTTGTAAGCAATAAAGTGGGTTTATTATTAAATGCAGCGCTCGCTGTTCACAACAGATTGCATTTGTTCAATGTTGAACATGTTCACACAGAACACAAGAATAGCAAGCCTTACATCGTCCTCAGGAAAGAGACAATCGGCTTACTTCGGCTCCGTAGAGCGCTATCTCTGTCGCACGAAACGTTACAAAATGTATGTAAATGACATATGTCAATCCCGTACATTTTGTATCGCTTCTGCTAGCGTGAGATTAACGTTACATTGTATGCAGGCCCAGTAGTGCATGCATGCATATGCTCACGCCTGTGTTCCCCGAAGGGGTAGGCAGAGGTGTTGTAATAAAAACACCCACTTTCCACTGAAGATTTTTAATTGGCCAACGTGACAGGTGAGTCTATCGCCGTCTCAGCCACCATACATACGTCTATGAAATATTTCTCAGACATAGCGATGTATGCCTTCACCGTAAAGCACGTGGTATGAAATCATTGTAAGTTCAAAGTTCAAAATATCTTTATTTGATTAGACTTCTTACAAAGTACATTAAAATTCAAGATTATAAATGTAACCACTGAGTTACCTTTGTTGAGAAAAACCTGGCAAAAATATAAGTTAAATATAAGATTCATTGGTACAGACCCGCTGGGATTCGAGCTTGCGTCACTTGCATAGCAGGCGACTACTCAAACCCCACGGCCCGTGCTAATTTTTTTTCCGATATGGTCTCTCGCAGTTGGTAGGGGGGAGTTACCTCCACTGCTTAACCGAACTAAAGGGCGAGACCCAAGGGCCTCCACCCGAGCTTAAACTTAAAAGCTAAGCAAAACAGCTAAGGGCACCCCGGTGCGGGGCTCGGACCTCGGCTTAGGGCGTTGCTGGGGGATGAACTGTTGGATCTGAGTGGTATTATTTAGGGACATGTTTAAGGCTAGTAGCTCTAGCAAGGGTCGGGGGGGACGATGGCGTAGAGTTCGCGACGAGGACGGAACAATGTTCGGTTTGTTGTGTGCTTTTGAGACATTGCTTGCTGAAGCAATGTGATATCGTCGTCAGGGTCAATAAGGACGTGCCTCGGACGGCGTCAGGAGGAGATTCGAGATGGGGTATATCGGGCGGCTGCCCCTGCAGCTCTCAGCCCAGCAGTATTTATAGGTTTGTCCCTAAAAGCAGTCTGTGTGAGGGTTCTTTGTTGGTTGATCTCCGTAGCAGTGTGTATCCTCCCACGCTATAGAACCCAGACAAGTGGGTGCGGGGGCAACAACATTAACAGATCCCAGGTCGTGACCTTCAATTCACTATTTATATTCGCATCTTATTCGCAAGTAAATCGGTTTACCAATTTACATAGCACTCTAAATTGATTTGATTTAGTCAGCGTATGAACTTTCATATGAATAAGTTGCCCGACAGACGTCTTGCCTCTTCCGACATTTTTATATACATCTATCTATATCTATATCTATACAGATAAATACAATTTAAGTGTCTGTTTTTAATTCCAAATAAACAGCTATTCACTAAATGCAAGTATAAACGGTAAAGAATTAGGAGGAGCTCGTAGCACAGTTGCTATTGCGCATATCATTCGATCAGCGAAGTTAAACAACACTAACCCTAGCCAGTAATTGGATGGGTCACCGCCCGAGTTTCCTCCGTGCCTCGGAGAGCAAGTTAAGCCGGTCCTGGTTGCAAATTTATCACCTTTGGCAATCGTTACAGGTCAGTCGGAGGCTTAAAATAGTCTGACAACTGGTATAACCCAGATCACAGATTTTCCTCGTTAAAGGGGTTGCGAAGGTCAGATGGCAGTCGCTTCGTATACAAATCAGGTGATCAGTCACATCGGGTTGAATCAAGTGCCGACCCCAACAATGAATGGGATAAGGCCAGGGAGATGATGATAAATTAAATAATGTTTCTTTTTAATTTTCTCTTTCTGTCGCTATGACTGTCTCTTCTCCGTAAAAGCAACATTCCGAACCGGGCGGTAGTATGTATAATCCTGCGTAATCTTATCGTTCTAACGATTTGAGAATACTTTGTTAAAATTCTAATCAAATAAAGATATTTGAATTTCTTTGTTCCGGTAACCGCTGAAGCGACTGGACCAATTTGACGGGACTTTCACTGGCAGATAGTTGATGATACAAGGAGTAACTTAGGCTCCTTTTTTTCAGAAAAAAATGCATAATATGAATTGCACCTATGTGACCATTTTGTCATTTGGATGATGAATAATATTCGGATCACATTATGATTCTCCCAAAGTGGCCTTATTAGACCTGCAGAACTATTCTTGAACTCTCACAGTCAAAGTTATTATATAAATGCATAAAGTTATATATGTGCTTTTGTGGTTGAAATCGGTACATTCACCTCAGCTGCCAGACAGATTGTTACATTATATACATAGTGAGTACATAAGGCGAATGAACTTTCATATAATTTCGTTGCATTTCAGCTTGTTTGAAAATTCTTACAACTGTTAAGAGTAAGAACAGATGACCGACGACGCAAATGGAGAGTTATGATTTTGAATGTTATGTATGTATGTATGATCCTCTGTTCCCTCAGAACTCCAAAACTACTTATCTTATTTGACAAATGAGGTACAGGAAATATTTCACAAAATTAAAACCTCCTTTTGAGAGCCGTGGTAGCCTTGAGGTTTGAGCAGTCTCCTGCTACGCAAGCGACGAAAGTTCGAATCCCAGCGGGGCCTGTACCAATGAGCGTTTCTAAAAAAACTTATATACAGATTTCACACCACGTGCTTTATGGTGAAGGAAAACATCGTGAGGAAACCTGCATATTTCTGAGAAGTAATTCAAAGACGTATGTATAGTGCCTGAGACGGCGATAGACCCACCATCTGTCACGTTGGCACTTAATCAAATTCGGTGAAAAGTGGGTGTTGTGATAACAACAGAGGTGTTGTTATCACATGTGCCTACCCCTTCGGGGAATACAGGCGTGAGCATATGTATGTATGTATGTATTGTATTACTCAAAATTGTCTAAATACTTTTTTTAAAAAGAGTAATTACTGAGTTTCTTGCCAGGTTCTTCTCAGTAAAAGCAACCTTCCGAACCTGGCGGTAGCATGTATAATACTGTGTAATCATGTCGTTCTGACGATTTGAAAGTACTTCTCAAGCTACGCATTTAGTTATAAGTAGAACTACTAGATTTTTAATTATGTTAATTCTATCGACATTTGTGCATTGGAACTGTGTCCATGAGCTTATGTTTCTTAAGCGATTTATTTTGTACTCTTAAAATTGTATAATATTATTTTTGAAAAGAGTAATTACTGAGTTTCTTGACAGGTTCTTCTCAGTAAAGGCAACCTTCCGAACCTGGCGGTATCATGTATAATACTGTATAATTATGTCATTCTGGCGATTTGAAAGTACTTTCTTAAAAGTCTAATCGAATAAAGATATTTTGAATTTGAATTTGATTTTTTTAATACTGCTTTTAGTAAGCTGATATTACTGTGTTACTGTGGTATTTTTCCCTCATACGGGAATACCTGACAGGTATGTCCCAACAGTCACGGATGGCAACGGGTTGTCGAGGGGGAATTTTCATTCATGCGCTGGTATAGGGTTGACTGGCACGCGGTTAAATAAATTTGCTATTTTCTTGTTGCTATTATGTAACACTACGATGGCAATAACTACCAATTATGTACCACGTGATTTCCGGTGAAGAGAGTATCATATTTGATATAGCTGTGCCCTGCGGTTTCATCCGCGTAGATTTAATTACAGACAGACAGACGGAGAAAAATTTTACTTTTAGTTTTTCTGTACCCTGTATACTTTTATATGCATTTAGTGAAAATCTGTTATTATGAAATTACAAACAGACACTTCAATTGTATTTATATGTATGTATAGACGTATGGATATAGATATCGTTGTCGGTAAGTAATTTTTAGCTGATTGTGATTTTCATGAAATTATTACTAAACGATACTATTTCATAATGTATTGAGAAAAATCACAATATTGAAATATCAGTTTATAAGGCCATTAAATATAATTTACAATTCGTTGAATTCGTCGAAAAAATACTTTATAACTCTGGTGTAAAGTTGCCAATATGTCGCTTGGTAAGTTTTGCCTCTCAAGCGTCGACATGCACTTACAAACTTTCACATTTATAATATTAGTAACATTTGTAAAGAAAGATATATCTAATACAAAATGTATACATATGCTCACGCCTGTATTCCCCGAAGGGGTAGGCAGAGGTGTTGTTATCACAACACCCGCTTTTCATCGAATTTAATTAAGTGCCAACGTGACAGATGGTGAGTCTATCGTCGTCTCAGGCACTATACATACGTCTCTGAAATACTTCCCAGAAATATGCAGGTTTCTTCACGATGTTTTCCTTCACCGTAAAGCACGTGGTGTGAAATCACTGTACAAGTTTAGTTTAGTAAGTTTTTTAGAAAAACTCCGTCGTACAGGCCCCGCTGGGATTCGAACTTGCGTCGCTTGCGTAGCAGGCGACTGCTCAAACCCCGAGGTCACCACGGCTCTTTATTTACTATATTTATTTACTGTCCAATATATTTTGCACCCCAGAGATTGACTGTGCATTATTTATTCCGAGGCAATAAATTATTTAAGTGTCGTGCCAGCCCTACCACGCGTTCGGAATTCAAATGTGAGGAATAGAATCTCGGTATTGTGTGTGACGTCACGTCAAGCTGTGTACTTGGGGATTCAACTGAATTTGCAGACTACCCACAAAAATTTGACAAGTAACGAATTTGATGTCCGACTGAATATATACAGATAAATAAATTGAAGTGTCTGTTAGTAACATTGCTCAAGAGCTTCATTTCCAAACTCGTTTAACAGCAAAGCTCCTTGCCAGTTTCTGCTCAGTTAAAGCAACCTTCCGAACCTGGCGGTATTATGTATAATACTGTATAATTATGTCATTCTGACGTTTTGAAAGTACTTTGGGAAAAGTCTAATCGAATAAAGATATTTTTGACTTTGACTTTGAATATATTAAACCTCCTGATCTGTTCCGAGTGAACCTGGCTCCCAGGCCTTTGTTATACACATACACAGGCTTTACAAAAGACCTGAAGGAGTGCCCACAAACAAAACTTTTCAGAATATTAGTTTAAGCAGAACAAATATCCTGAACTTGACATTAGAAGACAATAGTGTATTGTTCTAGGCTGTGTCCAATCGACAAACGCTGACCGATTGGTCGCGGGTTCCGTTCCCGGATCGGTGTCTTCACAATTACCGGTTACGTCAGGTGTGAAAAACCACGTGCTAGTCGAAGGGTTCTCTACCATTATATATTAAAACGGCAATAAAAACAGACGGACGGAGGAGGAGCTCGTGGCACAGTTGCTATTGCATATCATTCGATCAGCGAAGTTAAGCAACCATAACCCTAGACAGTAATTGGATGGGTGACCGCCCGAGTTCCCTCCGTGCCTCGAAGAGCACGTAAAGCCGTCGGTCCCGGTTGACAATTTATCATCTATGGCAATCGTTACAGGTCAGTCGGAGGCCTAAAATAGTCTGACAGCTGGTTTAACCCAGATCACAGATTTTCCTCGTTTAAGAGGTTGCGAAGATCAGATGGCAGTCGCTTCGTATAAAAATCTGGTGATCAGCCACATCGGGTTGAATCAAGTGCCGACCCCAACAATGTATGGGAGAAGGCCAGGGAGATGATGGACGGCGATGGACTCGCCATCTGTCACGTTGGCACTAAATCATCTTCGGCGAAAAGTGGGTGTTGTGATTACAACACGTCTGCCTACCCCTTCGGGGAATTCAGACGTGAGCTATGTATGTATAACAACGCAAGCCTAAAAAAATTAAAGGCATGTTGCATAATATTTTAGAATATAAATACCAGTCGATGCTCTGAGTCAAATGGTGCGCCTGAAAAGTATCGACCCTGTATAAGACACAGACTCATAAAATCACTGTTTAAGTTTGATTGTAGTTCGTGTCTCTGTCACTAGATGGCGTTGTTCCCCTTTTATACACGGTATCATTGCGCTCTTCTCGTTGTATATATAGTTTAAGTTAGATCAATGCATACCACTCAGATCCAGCTCCCTAGCTCATCCCTCAGCAACGCTCTAAGCCTAGGTCCGAGCCCCGCACCGGGGTGTCCTTAGCTGTGTTGCTTAGTATATAAGTTTAAGCTCGTCTGGAGCCCCTTGGGTCTCGCCTCGGTTAAGCAGTGGAGGTACCCCCCCCTACAAACTGCGAGAGACCATATCGTAAAAAAAATCAATAAATGCTCTCTATGCTTCCCGGAGTTTGAAGTGTATCCTCATTTCCACGGCCCTCCCGACCATGAACAATCACTACTGCACATGAGAATACGCAGGCGATATCGTCAACGTGACGTCACATGACAAAACTTATATTAATAACTTAAATTAGGATCTCAAAAGAGTGTCGGTGAAATACTTCGCGCCATAAAGAATGTGAAAGTTTATTTGCTGAACGGTCGCGATAAACTAAAGTGGGATTACGCAGAATTTACTGCGCTCATAAACGTTTATGGCAGCGTAATTACACGGTGACAACTTATTAAAAGAGATATTATCCTAACTGGTTTCGTTGGTGATAGTAATTGGGTTGGAATTATGTATCATGTCGCTTTCATTTCGTCTTTACCAAATTTTGGTTGCGGTGGTCCTCTTGAATGGCGATGGCTGGCATTCTCGTCATACTTGTGAACAGGTGCTGCTATTGGGGGCTGGTCATCTCAAGCTACACAATTATACCTCGTATTTTAATTTTTTTTTAATTGATTTTTATGCATTGGAACTGTGGCCATGAGCTTATATTTTTATTTATTTATTTATTACAGAAAATTGTATTATATTTTTGTATAGAGTAATTACTGAGTTTCTTGCCAGGTTCTTCTCAGTAAAAGCAACCTTCCGAACCTGGCGGTAGCATGTATAATTCTATGTAATCCTGTCGTTCTGACGATTTTAAAGTACTTTGTTAAAGTCTAATCAAATACAGATATTTTTGAATTAGATTATTTGGGCATGAGATATTATAAGGCACAGGTGCATCAATTATAAAAAATATTGTTTATTTGATGACTGTAATATATCTTTGATGTCGTGAGAATTCATTTGTTTACCAAAAGAAACCCGTGGAGGTTGTGGTGATAAAAACATGGATATATATATACGGGAATAAGCCCATTCTCATAGTCAACTGGAATGTTAATCCGCCAAGACTGGAGATCAGACTTAATACTATCGTGTATTCCTGGTACGGGGCTGGAAACACCGTTTGCTTACAAGCTCTCTATATTTGATACATATTTTTGAGGTTTTTCTGTCAAAGAAATTCACAATAAATGCCCGGAGTTTGTAAGTTGGGTGTGTTTCCACCCCCGTGGGTCGGAGCACGTTGCACCGTTGGTCCTCCGCCTGACCTCTCTCCGGTCGTGTCTGATTGCCTCCCATCCCACTATGAGTGACCCAATAAAGAGTGCACCTGTGTTTGCACACACGCCTGCACTATAATATCTCCTGCGCAGTTGGCTGATCCTGTTGTGATTAATATTATGACAGCGGATACGAATCCGGCATCTCGTGATCGGCAGGCGAAATTACTAACCACTATATCAAAGACTAGCGGATCTCACGCGGTTTCACCCGCGTAGTCCCGTTCCCGTGGGAGTACGGGTATAAAATAAAGCCTATGTTACTCGCTGATGATGTAGCTATCCAATGGTGAAAGACTTTTTGAAATCGGTCCGGTAGTTTTTGAACCTATTCATTACAACCAAACAAACAAAGATTTCCTCTTTATAATATTAGTGTAGATGTTTTAAGAGGTTCTGTGTGTATCGTCGCAAAAAACCACGTATCAGTTAACTTTCTCAACCGTTTAAGTATTGTAAATTAACTAAATATCAGTCGAATGTCCCACAAATGGTATTATGTAGAAATCGGGCATAAAAACCCCAATACCAGCATTGAATGGACCAATCAGAGCGTTACCAAACCTACAAACAACATACTTACTTATTAATGAGCAAGAGTTTGTGAGTCTGTCCGTTTGACTCTGCCGTAAGCCCGACAGGTTTATTTAATATATGCTCACACCATCCCAGAAGAGTCCCCGAAGGGGTAAGCAGAGGTGTTGTAACAACAACACCCACATCTCACCGAATATAATAAAGTGCCAACATGACAGATGAGTCCATCGCCGTCTCAGACACTATACATACGTGTTTGAATTACTTCTCAGAAATATACAGGTTTCCTCACGATGTTTTCCTTCATAGTAAAGCAAGTGGTGTGAAATCACTGCACATAAGTTTTTTTTTGAAAAACTCATTGGTACAGATGGGATGCGAACTTGCGTCGCTTGCTTAGCAGACGGCAGCTCAAACCCCACGGCCACCACAGCCCTTGTTGGTTATGTTTAAGTCCCAGGGAGCGAGCCTACTGCCATTAACCGAGCACTTATCTAGACTCCGGGATGATACTGGGATACAGGGAGACTTGCCCTACGGGGAGATCGAGCCCGCGACCTCGTATAGCAGGAGTGCTTACGATGACTAGACCAACGAGGCAGTGTTGCTAGATTTCTCAAAAATCTATTAAATACGGTTATTGACTAATCAGAATTTATTTCCTAAAGTTGCAATACTCCATTAAATATTACGTCACAATTTTATGAATAAAACGAAACTCATGATTTTGACTCAGTTCAGGGATTTCCAAACCAAGTTTACAGCGGAAATAATTTACTAGTGATGTGACTGTGTCGATAAACTTTTATCGACAATTTAATATTTGCATTAAATGTTTCGATTATCTGCCACAAGTCAACGTTGAATAAACTTATATTAAATTAAGTATATTTATATTACAGATTCTGTTTGTTATTCCAAATTAACAGCTTTTCACTAAACAACATTCAATTTGTTCTGGGTAATCTCTGAAACGAATAAACCTATTTAAACGGGACTTTCACGGACAGATAGCTGATGATACAATGTGTAAAATAAGTACGTTGATTAAAAAAATATTTGGGTTTCGCAGGCCACCAATAAAATTCAGTCTATGCGGGTGAAACCGCAGGACACAGCAAGTTTTAAGTATTTATCAGTATATCTGTCTGTTCCCGATAATCTTGGAAACAGCTAGACCGATGTAAATTGGACTTTCAGTAGATACCTGGGGCCCAACCATGAGCTCTTATTGAAATGTTATTACAGTTGTGTGACAGTGACAGATGTATGCACGTCAAATACATCTGTCTCATAATAAGAGTAAAACTATCATGGCAATAAGACCTCATGGTAAGGCCCCTGATATGACATATAGTAACGAAATAAAGCTACCCAACCGTAAAGTAGTCTAAGCAGGTGAAACCGCGAGGCACAGTTTTGTAATTTAATCCAATTAGTAGAGATAGAAGTATCGATATTGTCATAAAAACCTTACCGACACCGGAACATCACTCAACTACGAAAATCCGAAAGCAATTATTTATTACCTGAAACAAAACAACATAAATTATTTAGTATAGTTTAACGAGCAATCGTAGAAATACTGTAGCTAAGTTATATAATGAGCTAACGAGATGTCAGATTATTTGGGCAAAATTTTAGGGACTAAAATAAGTGGATTTGTAACTAACTGTTGAAATATCGTCGAATTCTAAAGTATCTTTATCTGATTACACTTTTAACGAATTACTTTCAAACCGTCAGAACGACACGATTATACAGTATTATACATGCTAAGGTCAGGTTCGGAAGGTTGCTTTTACTGAGAAGAACCTGGCAAGAAACTCAGTAATTACTCTTTTCAAAATACGTACTTTACAATATTGAGTACCTAAATAAGACTAGCTCGTAGCAGTTGCTATTGCGCATATCATTCGATCAGCGAAGTTAAGCATTTCTAGCCCAAGCCAGTAGTTAGATGGCCCGTGCCTCGGAAGAAAGTCTGACAACTGGTCTAACCCAGCTTTTTTGGAGATTTTCGAAAGGGGTTACGAAGGTAAGATGCTAGTCGCTTCGTATAAAAATCAGGTGATCAGCCACGCCGGGTTGAATCAAGTGCCGACCCCAACAATGTCCTCATTGTTGGGGTCGGCACTCGATTAGCCATCCATGAAATGAAGTCTACACGAGTGAAGCAGCACGGCACAACTAGTATGTAATATATTGTGTGGCTTGTATTTTACACAACACGAGCATAGTGCAAGATATCCTTTTAGTTCCGTCACAAAGTTAATGTGTTTTAAATGATCATTTGTACCAACTAAAGTAACGGGTCGGTCATTAGTAGTTAAATGTTTTGGTAAAGATTCAAAGCACTTATAAATTTCCTCTTAGGCGCCTCTTTTAAATTATTGCTTATATACACATCTGTTAACAGATCATTGTTGGGGTCGGCACTTGATTCAACCCGATGTGGCTCCATGTTAGTGGCAATCAACTTACTAACTCCTTGTCCGTTATGTGCGCCTGGTACTTCGTGTACCATATCATCATCTCCCTGGCCTTATCCCATACATTGTTGGGGTGGGCACTTGATTCAACCCGATGTGGCTCCATGTTAGTCGCAATCAACTTATTAACTCCTTGTCCGTTATGTGCGCCTGGTACTTCGTGTACCATATCATAATCTCCCACGTTACGTGTCGGCCATCAGCCGTCATATCTGCAGCTTTTGTTATCCAATTCCAGATAAATAAAGCGAGGAAGGGAAGACTAAATGAAAGAGAAAAGATTTATAATCTGCCTTGGATATAAATTGCTTTAATGCGACGTAAGCAAGTGGCAACTTCAGTACGTCAGTGTGACGAGGGTAAGGTACCATAGGGTTACCATTAACAAAATTGCAAAAATTTTTAGTAATGCTGTAAACCTCCCGGTAAGATTTCGGAAGGAACGCATTTTTCTGCCAAGTGATGTACAGAATATAGCTGTGGTCATACGTCACTACTATATAGACAATATATAAGTATTTTTTTATTTATATAGTATATGTATTACTATTTTTTTTATGAATATACATGTGCTTTTAATGCTTTAAATTTTTCAAATTAACACCTGCCATGTCTGTCTGTGCATCACCCAAAGGTTGACTGGGAGAGAATGAGTTTTCTAAATACTTATGGGCAGTGATTTCACACCACGTGCTTTACGGTGAAGGAAAACATCGTGAGGAAACCTGCATGTGGCTGAGACGGCGTCACGTTGGCACTTAATCATCTTGTGTGAAAAGTGGGTGTTGTTATTACAAGACCTTCACTTAATTTGATTTAAATTCCAACAAGTCAAAATTACGAGTTGATTTTTTTCGAAATAATCTAATGAGATGGTAGCCCTAATCCCGAATAAATATTGTTTAGAAAATACCTCGGGATATTATAATGTAATGTTTTATCCTGCATGACGCATCTGTTTCATGTTGAATCCGTAACAGGCACAAAGGAGAGCTTGCGGGCTCGTAGTAACAGAAGCGAAAATAAAAATGTCAACAGTAAAATATAAAACAGTATACAATAATGCTGCTAATCATGCCTTTCCATCAAAGTCAAAGTCAAAAATATCTTTATTCGATTAGACTTTTTAGCCAGGTTCGGAAGGTTGCTTTTACTGAGAAGAACCTGGCAAGAAACTCAGTAATTACTTTTAAAAAATACAAAATAAATCATTTAAGAAACGTAAGCTCATGGACAATGTTCCAATGCACAAATGTCGATAAAAATTAACATAACTAAAAATCTAGAACATCTACTTATAACTAAATGCGTAGCTTGAGATGACCAGCCCCCACAAGCAGTACCTGTTCACAAGTATGACGTGAATGCCAGCCATTGACCTCCTCAACCATCATAGAGGGAAGTGGACAACCCGTCATCAAGCGTTTACTAAAAGCGCTTATAAGTGTTGGACTCTCTTATTCAGGGCCGTTATTTCTCCTAGCACCCTTTATAAGCCGGGGCTACGCAGTAATTATAATTAATATGGACTTTAGATCATTTGAATTGTTATGATACTGGAACATAATTCCAGGGATCATAGAAACAGGATTTGATTGCAATGGAGTGTATCCTGTCTCTTTTATGTGGTATATACTCACACCTGTATTGAGGGGTAGGCAGAGGTTTTGTAACAACATACACTTTTCACCGAACATGATTAAGTGCCAATGTGACAGAGGGTGAGTCTATCGCCGTCATTGAATTACTTCTCAGGCATGTTGCACGTAGTGTGGTTCATGCTGGGATTCGAGCTTGCATTGCTTGCGTAGCAGGCGACTGTTCGAACCCCAAGGCCACCACGGCTCTTCTGTACAATATTATTCTCGAACTGGCTGTGCCCCGCGGTTTCACCCGCGTTAACACATTCACTGCTAACATTTCAACTTGTTCGTAAATTCTCGAACAGTTGGACGCACATACGCGTCGTTAGCAGTGAACGCGTTAATGGTTGACCCGCAGAACCGTTATGTATTTAAAAATCAATGTAGTCTATGTTACTCCTTGTAACATTAGCTATCCGCCAGTGATAAGCCCGTTAAAATCTCTCCAGCCGCTTCGGAGACAGAATCAAATTGATTTTCCTGTGTCAGTACCTTGTCCACTTTCATATGCATTTAGTGAAAAGCTGTTATTTTGGAATTACAAACAGACACTTCCATTTTATTTATCTGTATATATGAATGTGTCTCGGATGACTCCAATGGCGAACGACAAATAAAGTCAATTGACTCAATTTGGCGACGACGCGATAAATTTGCAGGAACTCAGATATTTTCATTGACAATGGCTTGTGTTGTTGTGTCGATGTATCTAAAATATAAAGAGGTAAATATAAAGGTGAGGTAGAAGGGGGTAATTACTGAACGTACTGGAAAATAAATTTCCCATAGGTGTTAGTGTTTTTTTTTAAATCGATCCAGCAGTTCTTGAGATAAGCGAGTACATACAAACGAACTCTTCAGCTTCATATATTAGTTAACATTTTGGTGTAAACTAGAAAAAGAGTAATAGAACGTAATATAGATCATCTCATATCAAGCTTCTCATTTAGTTATAAGTAGATGTACTAGATTTTTAGTTATGTTAATTTTTATCGACATTTGTGCATTGGAACATTGTCCATGAGCTTACGTTTCTTAAATTATTTATTTTGTATTCTTTAAATTGTATAATATTTTTGAAAAGAGTAATTACTGAGTTTCTTGCCAGGTTCTTCTCAGTAAAAGCAACCTTCCGAACCTGGCGGTAGCATGTATAATACTGTATAATCGTGTCGTTCTGACTGAAAGAATCGAACGTTAGACCGGAACATCTCAAAGCCAAGGGCATCACTGAACCAGGGCGGTACTAAACAATACAAAATTAACAAACTCCATTCAATAAACAAAGGACAGACAGACGAGCGGTCTGTCTTCGTTTAGTCATAAAAAGTTGCTTAGTGGAGCGCAAAGAAACGGGTTTGCACTTAGCATGAAATGTTTGCACGTAATAGCGGGTTTCCATTCTATCGCACGATACGACTAGCAGTGTCTAGAACGTCTAGAATTGTTCGTCGACACTTTACTACCAGTTTTAGCTTACATACGATTTTAAACTACTATTTAGCATAAACATAAAAAAATATTTTTTTATTTCTCCCATAACTTTTTTTTTAGCTAAAAACTAAATAATTTTCACTACAAACAACTACATACGGTTCTGCTGGCGGTGGTCGGGTGGGAGCTTTGACTACCGAGCCTCGGGCCCGGGAAGGTGATGCTTTGCACAGCGAGGTCTCCAGGGACGGCGACACAGCTGCCCCGGGGATGTGTCCCGGCAAAGTGTGGGGACACCGGTGCGATCTATCAGAGTACCCGGAGTCCCCCAGAGCACTGAAGATGGCTGAGGGGGTTTTAGTGCGGTAAAAATCACACAAAAAATGGATGCAACGATATTCGTCAACGTTGGAACGTTACCGTGACGTGTCTGGCAATGAACACAGGACCGGTGACAAATGATCCTCCTCTAGATTACTTCCACCATCGGACCAAGCTTAATGTACCGGAAGAGACAAAGATGGCCTGAAAATTAACCATTCTGTCGACGACGAAGAAAAATATCGTTGGCTAAACCGACCACTATGGTCCAACCACACTAAAATCATCTATACACATACATCTATATCTATAGAGAACTTTATTAATATTTATTAAGTAACTAAAAACTAATTACAAGTAGAAAACTTGTCCCAAATCGGTGTCTCTCGGGATCGTGCCAAGAAGGCTTCACAGGACGTATCTATACAGAAAAATAAAATTGAAGTGTCTGTTTTTAATTCCAAATTAACAGCATTTCAGTAGATGCATATGTAAGTATATACAGTACAGACTTAAAGAACGGTATTTTATAATTTTTTTACAGTATTATATATATACCAGCTAATCTCCGAAACGGCTGAACCGACTTTTGAGGAACTTACATTGGCAGATAGCTAATGTTATAAGGAGTAACTTAGGATACTTTTTTTTTAATAGTGTTTCGCAGGGTTTTATCGAGACATCGCTATAAGCTTAGACCAGTCGCGGATTGAAGTTAACGTTAGCACAAAGCAGAAGCTAGTTATTACATATTCAAACGACAATAGTCTAGTATAGGTGCCATCACGACTTATAAGCGCTAATCTTGAATGCGCAGTGGTCATTTAATTAGTCTGTCTATATGTATAAGTATAATATGCAGTCAAGACATAATTACAAGAATAGCTATGGCAAAACAAGCATTTAATAATAAGAAATACATATTTAAATCCAAGATAGCAAAAAAGGTGAGAAAAAGACTCATAAAAACATATTTATGGAGCATCGCTCTATATGGATGTGAGACGTGGACACTCACGCAAAGAGATAGGGAAAGGCTGCAGGCATTTGAAATGTGGTGCTGGAGAAGGATGGAGGGTATAAGTTGGACAGAGATGGTCACAAACGACGAAGTATTAGAAAGAGTAGAAGAAGAAAGAATGATAATCCAGACAATAGAAAACAGGAGGGGCAAGATGATTGGACACCTATTACGACATGACGCTTTCATCAAAAACATCATAGAAGGGAAGATAGAAGGAAAGCGTAGAAGAGGGAGACCAAGGATTAGTTATATACAACAGCTGAAGGAGAAAGTCAACGTCATGTCGTACAAGGAAGTTAAAGTGTTGGCGGACAATAGAGAGGGTTGTCGATTGCTTCACCGACAAGAGCCTAGCTCTTAAATTAATGATGATGATATGTATAAGGTGAATAAAAACATGCTAGTATCCCCACTCTTTTACACAGTGGAATTATGATGGCAATACTATCCCCACGCTTCGCTAGTTGAAACGATACAACACGAACGGGAATGATAATTTCAATGTATTGCTTTAAAACATATTTTTAATTTAGCACTTACAGGTACTGGATGGTAACACTATATATTAACAATATGTACCCTGTTGGGCAAAGCTATTTTTTGAGAGAGGGCTTAAATTAGGTATACATACATATGCTCACGCCTGTATTCCCCGAAGGGGTAGGCAGAGGTGTTGTAATCACAACACACACTTTTCACCGAATTTGATTAAGTGCCAACGTGTCAGATGGTGAGTCTATCGCCGTCTCAGGCACTATACATACGTCTTTGAATTACTTCTCAGAAATATGCAGGTGTCCTCACGATGTTTTCCTTCCCCGTAAAGCACGTGGTGTGAAATCACTGTACATAAGTTTTTTAGAAAAACTCATTGGTACAGGCCCCGCTGGGATTCGAACTTGGGTCGCTTGCGTAGCAGGCGACTGCTCAAACCCCGAGGCCACCACGGCTCTGATATTATATTTACATTTTATATGGCTAATAAATATTTAATTATATAATTTCTGTTTTATTCATTCTGACATGTGTCACTTGACTGATTAATGGCATTTACATACATTTTATGCAGCGCAAGCGCGAGAGAATGTTGCGTTGTCTAGACCAGATCAGTTGAGTCACCCAACAATATACAGATGACCTCCAATTAGCTGCACTGTGTGAATCATCGCTGATTCATTATGTGTATCAACATTTACATTGAATATATAATGTCATACCACATATATACAGATAAATTAAATTGAAGAGTCTGTTATTAATTCCAAATTAACAGCTGTTCACTAAGCGCAAATTTTACCGTAGTTACATAAAAAAAAACTAAATACATATGATCACGCCTGTATTCCCCGAAGGGGCAGGCAGAGGTGTTGTAATAACAACACACACTTTTCACACAAGATGATTAAGTGCCAACGTGACACGAGGGTGAGTCCATCGCCGTCTCAGGCACTATACATACGTCTTTATACGAGAAGTAATTAAAAGACGTATGTATAGTCCCTGAGACGGCGATAGACTCACCATCTGTCACGTTGACACTTAATCAAAATCAAATTCGGTGAAAAGAGGGTGTTGTGAAAACAACACCTTTGCCTACCCTTTCGGGGAATACAGGCGTGAGCATATGTATGTATGTAATATAGACTATATTTCTTAAAATGTAGAGTGTTTCCAAAGACACTGTTCTATATCAATCAATTGACATTGACATATCCACAGATAAGCACGACTATTCGTTCAGTGTTATATACTCTATGCTACATTAATAAACAATGCTTACTATGTAGCTGTAAATCGGTTTGTTAGTCACCTTTGTAGTATTAAAAAAGTGTTTTATGAAACACAACTCGGTGAAGCGTGACGTAAACAGTAGTTAAGCTATATTTAGCGGACCTACCTCACGGTCACGGTCGGATCCGGCTGAGGAGCATAGTTTACGTTAGCTGTTTCCTCATGTATTCAACAAATAATATAGGCCGGTTTATTTATAATTTTAGCTTGAGAGAACCACGAATAATTGTTGATAACTTCCTTTTGATGTTCCTGTGTCTATGGGCTTGTAGTTGCTTAAGTGATTTATTTTGTATTTTTTAATCTGTATATTGTTTTTGACAGAGTAATCAAGTACTGAGTTTCTTGCCAGGTTCTTCTCTGGCGGTATCATGTATAATACTGTATAATTATGTCATTCTGACGATTTGAAAGTACTTTGTAAAAAGTCTAATCGAATAAAGATTTTTGAGTTGAATGTAGTTTGGTTAAAAAGTATTTATTTCTATCAAACTTCAGTTACATTATGATTAATTACAGAATTTTAAGAAAAAAATTATTTTATTTTTATTTTTTTTATTTTAAACAGTGTTTATATATAAAACAGACGGCAAAGATTTCAACTTCATAAAGTTCAATTTTAAAAATTATATCAGAATAACTTCATCGACCAAATCTTTATTCACCAAACTTGACACAAAACATTATTTAACATTTTGAAGATCTCAAAAAAAATATTTTTATTCCCATTTTTTGAGACTGTGAGAAGACCAGTTACAAATCACCTTTTAAAGTACAGCTGTTTTTTGGTGCAAATCTTTTTTATTAATGTTTAGAAATTTAAATACTGATCATACCCCACTCGTTCTTTCAAATGCTTTGTTCCCCCGATGTCAGCCAACACTAGCTAAGTACAAATTAAACAAACAAACACACAAACAGACACCGTCATTCCTATAAATATTTACACTCGACCTGCCTGCGTATACGCAGGAAGTCGATGTTTACATTAACTGCGCGATGACAGATATTTTGGAGGGAACTCTTCTCTCATACGCTTATAGAGTTATTAAATTTAGAATATAACTTATTTTATAGTGTCTACCCCTTCGAAGACCCTATATCAGTAGGAGTCATGTGGAAGGACCGATGGTCGATGGAGCAGACTTGTCCTAGAGTGCAGACCGCGGAGTGGCTAACGTAGTGTAGGATCAGCAAGCTGAAGTGTCAGTGGGCTGGTCACGTGTGTCGAAGGACCGATGGTCGATGGTGCAGACGTGTCCTAGAGTGCAGACTGCGGAGTGGCTAACGTAGTGTAGGATCAGCAAGCTGAAGTGTCAGTGGGCTGGTCACGTGTGTCGAAGGACCGATGGTCGATGGAGCAGACGTGTCCTAAATATAGATATATCATCGTAATAAACCTAATAATATGACACTCAGCGGGATAAAGCATTAATATAGATATAGAGTCCCGTACTGTCGCTCCCGTCATACGGGATAACCAATTTATTTTTACTTTCTCCGTGTGAAGGCCTGGAAGACCTTTTACAACAATATTTGTAACGTAGATGTTGGAAATTGTGGAGGGGACACTTTTTGTCCATAATCGATATTCGTGACGTATTAACAGGTCCCGTCACGAGCTAAGAACGAGTACCTTTGAATGCTTAGTAGTCATTTCATGAGCATGTCTCTGTCTATATGTATGGCGCGAGGCGAATAAAACCATGCGTAGTATCAAATCATTCACGATTTTCAGTAAGTCAAAGTCAAAGTCAAAATTGTTTATTCGATTTGACTTTTTACAAAGTACTTTCAAATCGTCAGAATGACATAATTATACAGGATTATACATGATACCGCCAGGTTCGGAAGGTTGCTTTTACTGAGAAGAACCTGGCCAGAAACTCAGTAATTACTCTTTTCAAAAATATTATACAATTTAAAGAATACAAAATAAATAATTTAAGAAACGTAAGCTCATGGACAATGTTCCAATGCACAAATGTCGATAAAAATTAACATAACTAAAAATCTAGTACATCTACTTATAACTAAATGCGTAGCTTGAGATGACCAGCCCCCACAAGCAGCACCTGTTCACAAGTATGACGTGAATGCCAGCCATTGAAAATACATTTACAAGCTATAGTGTCAGTTATTTAAGAATGCCGTATCCAAATATCTACATCTGCGGTGCAATGAGAAAACGATGAATTATTGAGAATATGGTTTCGTGTTTCATACGGCTTTTTTATTTTCTTTGTGAGAAAAATTCTAAGGAACGTTAGTATAGAGCCGTGATGGCCTTGGGGTTTGAGCAGTCGCCTGCTACGCTAGCGACGCAAGTTCGAATCCCAGCTGGGCCTGTACCAATGAGTTTGTCTAAAAAACTTATGTAAAGTGATTTCACATACGGTGAAGGAATACGTAGTGAGGAAACCTGCATATGTCTGAGAAGTAATTCAAAGACGTATGTATAGTGCCTGAGACGGCGATGGACTCACCCTCTGTCACGTTGGCACTTAATCATCTTGTGTGAAATGTGGGCCTACCATTTCGGGGAACACAGGCGTGAGTATATGTATGTATGTATAGTAGTTATTTTAGGTCGATATAAAATACTATTAATTTATTTATTTATGTCTGTTTAACTTAACGGTAAAGATGGAATAGTTTTATCAGTAAAGACCTTTCGTAATAAAAAAATAGCTTTTATTCCCCGTGCTTATTCCGAATTAATTTAACGCGTTCACTGCTAATGACACGCCTGCGCGTTTATCCGAACTTTCCTATATGCTAACGACGCTTATGTGAGTCCATACAAATTTCTGTGCCTTCATTGTGTGCTAAAGCCGACTCTGCGCGCCTATTGTTTAAATAAGACCAAATTGTAAGGGCCCTTACCCATCTTGCTATATAGAACAGATACGGAATTTTCCTACTTGAAATTTAGAGCTGTAGAGCTTAGGTATGTAGATGGATATGTACCGACCCTTTTCCTTTTCGCATGTTTTTATTGGCTGTCGTAAACAAGCGAGTGTTTTATGAGCTGCCATAACAATAGTCAAACGCGCAGAAGCGCCGAATAGCACTGGGGAATATGTTACGTGGACGCTATGTTGTTGTTTTAGCACAGAGCGAAAGCGTATTTGTACAACGATATGCGTTTGACGCACTGGTGTAAGGTCCGATTGTGGAGCACACGGTAATTACTTTTTATTTAGCTCTAGCAGTGAATGCGTTAAACGAGCATTTCTTTTATATATATCTAATATATACAATTTCCATGTCACAATGTTAGTTACCGTACTCCTCCGAAACGGTTGGACCGATTTGTATGAAATGTTGTGTGCAGATCGGGTAGGTCTGACAATCGGTCAACATCTATTTTTCATACCCCTAAATGATAAGGGTGACCACCCCAAAAAAAATATATGGCAATACAACGTTTGCCCGGCACAGCTAGTATATATATAGAATTTGAATCTCGGAAACAGCTCCAACGATTTGTATGAAATTTAGTGTGTAGGGGATTTCAGGGGCATAAAATAGATCTAGGTTTCATCTTCAGAAAACATCGCTTTAACCATGGTCTCAGGCAATGAACAATTGCTTCAATACCATTACAATGCGAAGGTAAATTTCGCTGACATCTGTCAAGTTATGATAGCTCAGACGGGAGGCTTCCAGCCCGATCGGGTCCAAATGACATTTTTTTTGAGCAAGGGTTCCTCGACATAGTTTTAACAATTTACAAGATATTTTTCTCAACAATCACTTGATATTGGCCGATAGTTTTACTTAAGTTCATCGCCATTAAATATATAAAGGAAAGGATTTTTTTTTCAATCTGCTTTTTTATGAGAAAATGTCAAGGTTTTTTTTATAATGGGAAAAAGTTTAGTTATATTCAAGAACTAGATGTGCCCCGCGGTTTTACCCTTTCTCAGGGTCTAAAGATTCTGTGCCAAATTTCATCAAAATCGGCCGAGAGGTAAGGTAAGCGGGAAAGCGTAACAGACAGAGTTACTTTCGCATTTATAATATTAGTAGGGATTTCGTTGTGGTTTAGCGTTGCTGGAAATGTGAATAATTTTTCTTATAGTTAGAGTACATGAAAAATGCTAGCCCTAAGAGAGATCGTCTCTGATACAGCTGGGACAACAAGGCCTTTAAACTTAAGCGATAATCAGCTGCAAAACCTCACCATAAAGCTGTATACGAATAAAATAGTAATTAAAAAAAACTCACCTGTCACAATTCCCGCCAGGAACAACCCAAAAAGCGCGGTAAAAGCGGCCATCTTGAATAACACAACACTTTCAAACTCACTGGCGCATAACTAGACCACGCAATGATACACTGTCCTCTTCCTTGGACAAAAACTGGTCGGACTGGACACTAGCTGTCTCCGTCACACGCACGGCAGCTGTCTCACTCTGTAACAAAAAAAAAAGATATTTTTATAGGAGCATTATTAACGGATTACATAATTTGAAGGCCAGGTAAAGTTTGAATGTTTTTTCTGGAGACGTAAGCGGGGGTCGTGTTTTTTTTTAATTCAAACCAAAAGGCTTGTATTCAAGGTCCATAGACCTGTATCGTTTTATGTTTTAAATTTTGAATGTCAAATTTGAAGTTCGGTAACGTTTCGTGCATTGTAGATAATATCCAAATATCTATCATACACTATTTGGTTGACAGTATTTTTTCTACATTGCTCGTATGTCGTTCAAGATAAAAAAAAAATTATGTGTAAAACTAACTTGCATCAATGAAAAAAGATTTTTCATAAAACAAAAAATTTGCACACGCTACCCCAAAAGGGTCCCCGAAGGGGTAAGCAGAGGTGTTGTAAAAACAACACCCATTTTAACGGAATATGATTAAGTGCCAACGTGACATAGGGTGAGTCCATCGCCGTCTCAGACACTAAACATACGTCTTTGAATTACTTCTCAGAAATATACAGGTTTCCTCACGATGTTTTCCTTCACCGTAAAGCACGTGGTGTGAAATCACTGTACATAAGTTTTTTATAAAAACTCATTGGTACAGGCCCCGCTGGGATTCAAACATGCGTCACCTACGTAACAGGCAGATTGATTTTGACTTGAGGAGTTTAATGAGAAATTCCACTTGATGACAAGGCAGGCAGAGAAGTACTTATATTACACTCACAGCCAGTTATGTTTAAGCCCCATGTCCCACAGTGTCCCATGATGGGGAGCGAGAGGAGCTCGTGGCACAGTTTCTATTGCGCATACCATTCGATCAGCGAAATTAAGCAACCCTAACCCTAGGCAGTAATTGGATGGGTGACCGCCCGAGTTCCCTCCGTGCCTCAGAGAGCACGCAACGGAGGCCAATAAATTAAAATAGCCTGACAACTGGTTTAACCCAGATCACAGATTTTCCTCGTTAAAGGGGTTGCGAAGGTCAGATGGCAGTCGCTTCGTATAAAAATCAGGTGATCAGCCACACCGGGTTGAATCAAGTGTCGACCCCAACAATATATGGGATAAGGCCAGGGCGATGATGTAATAGGGAGCGAGCCTATTCCCATTAACAGGCACTGATCCAGACTCCGGGCAGTTGCTGAGATATTACAGATGGAAAAGTCCAATTACTTAGCCCGATCCGAGATCAAACCCAGAATCTCGTGATCCGTAAGAGTTTACGGACCAACGAGACAGGCTTTCATAAATGTTAGACTAGTAATGCTATAATTAATTCAATCATTATTCATAAGTAATATGGCAACCCTACTGGTGTGTTGAAACCATAGTCGACTATTAGCTATGGGTTGAATTTTCAATGTCAAGTGTAGCTGTCAGTGTCGAATGTTTAATGTATGTAATAGCTGTCAATGTCAAAAAGGGTTTTTAAAAAATATAAGAATCGGGGAAATTAGTTTTTAGACCGGATATCGAGACTGATGTAAGAGAATAATAATAATATGGCTGTGATTAGAAAATATTATGTGAAGTGATTAGTAAAAATTGTTATTAATACGTTATAATAAGAGTTTGCATTGAATTCCCGAGTTTGATCCTTTCATAAAGTACTCTAAAAGGTTCAGCTTTAGGTTGAAATAAAATGGCTCCCAATGACGCAGGGTATTAGGAATACCTTCCCAGCTTTATAAGGTACATTCCATCCACATGTTCCTTTGTATAAAGGGATTTGTAGGGCTCCAGGAAACTCCCATTATTCTCTCGAATGTTTTAATAAACGTAAATATTAAATAAAGGTGGCAGTGAATTCCTCCTGTCTTTACGTGATTAGGAGATTATATCCCGTTCGAGTTTCCGAGCTGTCCGACTGGGAGCTGTATCTTTATTTGATTAGACTTTTAACAAAGTACTTTCAAATCGTCAGTACGACATAATTATACAGGATTATACATGATACCGCCAGGTTCGGAAGGTTGCTTTTACTGAGAAGAACCTGGCAAGAAACTCAGTAATTACTCTTTTCAAACAAAAATTTAGTTATATAAATCATAAAGAATATAAGCCCATGGGCACAGTTCCAGTGCACAAAAGTCGATTAAAAATATAAAAACTAAAAGTAGGTACTACGTATAATTGTGTATCTTGAGATGACCAGCCCCCACTAGCAGCACCTGTTCACAAGTATGACGAGAATGCCAGCCATCGATCTCCTCAACCATTATAGAAGGAAGTGAGCGACCCGTCATCCTGACGCACCTATCAGTACCTATCAGTTGAAACCGCACCATCGCTTTATGTAAATCGTTTATGCTTTCCACCTTTAAAATTCACTTTAACATTATTAATTTATGATTTTCTGTAAGCACTGATTAGCATACGTCGTTAATTAATGCAAAATCTTATCGATAAAGGATTATTGTTGAGTATTCCAAGTAATGCTGAGACGCGAAGCGTTAAGTACTTAGGACACACAGACGGTAAAAATTACGTTACTATACGATATGACGTTATAATACGAAACGTGACGTCGAAGGAAAACATTACCAAGTTTAGTAGGGTATAGTTTTTTCAGTTACTTAAAATACATAATATGTTTTCCCATAGAAAATTAATAGTCATCATTGACGCCTTACCAAAAGAGTCCTCGAAGGGGTGAGCAGAGGTACTAATTACATTATCTCAAGCTACATATTTAGATATAAGTAGGACTACATTTATTTCATGTTAATTTTTATCGACATATTTTGTGCATTGGATTTATTTTGTATTTTTGAAAGGAGTAATTACTGAGTTTCTTGCCAGGTTCTTCTCAGTAAAAGCAACCTTCCGAACCTGGCGGTATCGTGTATAATGCTGCATAATTATGTCATTCTGACGATTTGAAAGTACTTTGTTATAAGCCTAATCGAATAAAGATATTTTTGACTTTAACGCACTTTGCATTGAAGATGATTAAGTTCTGACAGATGGTAACTCCATTGCCATTTCTGGCATTAATAACTGTTTTATGATGTCTTCTCAGACATATGCAGGTTTCCTCACGATGTTTCCCTTCACTGTATAGGACGTGGTGTGAGATCACTGCCCCATTGAATGCGTTGTCATTGTATGAGTATGACTCTGCCTGGCAGTATGGCGCGAGGCGAATAAACATGCGTGGTATCCCCACTATTTTCGCTACGCGCTCATATTTTGTCCAAGCATATATGTGTAATCAGTGTAAGTCCTTCGTAACAATGTCTAACTAGGTTAAATGCCCTCCCACGCATTTATACAGTTGTTAGGGAAAATCGATGTTCAAAGTAAACGAGAATTAATAATGTTAGAAGTTCGGAACAAAATCAATTTGGTGTAACACTCGGATGGTCTTTGAAAGAAAATTATCTTAGAATTAATTTAGTCCGCTTTGTAGCGAATAGATATTTTTAAGGCACAGGAAATTGGAAAAGTGATCGTTTGAAATAACTTTTCACTTAATTCTATGTATTCATATTATTATTCAAAGAGCCGTGGTGGCCTTGAGGTTTAAGCAGTCGCCTGCTACGCAAGCAAGGGACATATCCACCCAATAGCCAGGGTCTAAGAATATGGCTATAGTATAGTGCTGGCGGTGGTCGGGGTGGGAGCTTTGACCACCGACGCGGGCCCGGGAAGGTGGCAACGCGATGTGCGACGCGCTACCTTGCACAGCGAGGTCTCCAGGGGCGGCGTCACTGCTGCCCCGGGGATGTGCCCCGGCAAAGTGTGGGGGGACACCGATGCGTTCTATCAGAGTATCCGGAGTCCCCCCTGAGCACTGAGGAAAGCCACCGGGGGGTTTTAGTGCGGTAAAAATCCCACATACCCCGATCTGCCTCTCCCAGGGCGATCGGGGACCTTTTGAAGTTTTCCCCCTTGTCAACAAAAAGGGACATATAGTGGAGAAACATTGAAGATATCTCTTCAAACTTCTGATGGCCTAGTAGTTCAGATAGATCACGAGTGGAACCGAGCACCGCTTCACACAGTCATCCAACTCTCCATACACAGGTATGTAAGGTATCTGGTACCAAAATACCAATGTCTGCCCACTCCAATATAAACCAAAGTATATTTACTTTAAAAATAAACACACGGAAAGGCGACTTACAGTTTTATGGTGAAAGAAAACATCGTGAAGAAACCTGCATGTCTGAATCCAATCTGACCATGGCTTACAGGCTTACATTTCTTATGTGATTTATTTTGTATTTGAAAATTGTATTATATTCTTGATTCTCTGAATATAATGAAAAGAGCTCTGAATATCGCCTTTCAATGTTTTCTAAGAACTCAAAGTCAAAAATATCTTTATTCTATTAAACTTTTTACAAAGTACTCTCAAATCGTCAGAACTACATAATTATACAGTATTATACATGATACCGCCAGAGAAGAACCTGGCAAGAAACTCAGTAATTACTCTTTCACAAAAATATTATACAATACAACGTTAGCACAGTTGCATACACAAATGTCGAAACATAAATAAAAATCTAGTACATCTACTTATAACTAAATGCGTAGCTTGAGATGACCAGCCTCCACAAGCAGCACCTGTTCACAAGTATGACGTGAATGACAGCCATTGACCTCCTCAACCATCATAGAGCTGTTGCCTGTTGGTACTGAGAGCTAACCTGGCTTCTGTGTGCGAGCTATGAGCTTCGATTGTTGACTATTCATTAAGAAGACCATCTGTTCCTATAAAATTGTGTCGTATTTCTGTCCGTATCGACAGATTAATTAACGTTTCATGATAATTGCTCTCGTTTAGATTTCGGGCTGTACATAAAATAATATATAAATTAAATGATAATAAAAAAAGGTTTGAAAATACGCGTCCCTAACAAATTTTTTTGTATATTTATACTCTTACTATACTCAACAACTATTCACCAAAAATTATTAAGTGCCACCGTGACAGAGGGTGAGTCCATCGCCGTCTCAGACACTATACATACGTCTTTGAATTTCTTCTCAGACATATGCCGGTTTCCTCGCGTTTTCCTTCACTGTAAAGCACGCACCTGCATAGTAATTTTGGGAAAATATATGATTTTTAAAAATGTACTTCCAGACGATGACCAATGCCAAAAATGTGCGCATGAAAGGACTCGAACATGTATGTATGTATGTAAGTATACAAATGCGATCGTTCACCGCGAGTCTATATCTGTATCCTGTGTTTTGTTTGTTCGTTTGTCTCCGTCGGTTCACACGAGCATGTGTACATGTGGGCAATATGGGGCTTCGGAATAAGTTTTAACCGACATCAAAAAAGGTGTTGATGTGTACTTACACATGTTTGTTTTTTGAAAAACAGTAAATTTAATTCGGATGATTCGTGTTAAAGAGCCGTGGTGGCCTCGGGGTTAGAGCAGTCGCTACGCAAGCGACGCAAGTACGAATCCCAGCGGGGCCTGTACCAATGAGTTTGTCTAAAAAACTTATGTACAGTGATTTCACACCACGTGCTTTACGGTGAAGGAAAACGTTGTGAGGAAACCTGCATATGTCTGAGAAGTAATTCAAAGACGTATGTAAAGTGTGTGTGTCTGAGACTGCGAAGGACTCACCATCTGTCACGTCGGCACTTAATCATCTTCGGTGAAAAGTGAGTGTAGTCATTACAACACCTCTGCCTACCCCTTCGGGGAATACAGGCGTGAGCATATGTATGTATGTCGTGTTAAACCCTTAACTTTGTTGAATAATGTATCAGAACATTAATTATTGTATGAAAGTACAATTTTAGTTCATTCAATTCCGTTTAATCACCACCTCACTATCTACCATATCATATGCTCACGCCTGTATCCCATGGCGGTAGGCAGAGACCACCGTTCGCCACATGCTACGATCCTTACATACTTCTTTCGCTTCATCTACATTCATGCGTCTCTTCATACACTTTATTCGGTTACGAGTGCTCCGAATTGGACCTTTCTGATAAATACTATTAATTGTGTCATAGTAGTTGTTCCTTGGACGCCCTCTACCGACACTTCCGGTCACATTCGCTCTATAAATGTGTTTCGTTAATTTAATAACAAGCTGTGTCGCGGTATTATTACCCGCGTAGAGTTTATTCATGGGTTTCATGGGACCCTAATATTTTTTAAATTATTTGTAGCCAAAGTTACTCCTTGAAACATCAGCTATCTGCCAGTCCCGTTAAAATAGGTCCAGCCGTTTCGGAAATTAGGTGGAACAAACAAACAGACAGAGTATCTATATAGATGATTCGTTAATAACTCTTTTGGAGGCTGGTCATCTCTAGATTTTTAAATATGTGAATTTTTATCGACATTTGTGCATTGGAACATTGTCCATGAGCTTACGTTTCTTAAGTGATTCATTTTGTAATTTTAAAATTGTATAATATTGTTGAAAATAGTAATTACTGAGTTTCTTGCCAGGTTCTTCTCAATAAAAGCAACCTTCCGAACCTGGCGGTATCATGTATAATCCTGTATAATTATGTCATTCTGATGATTTGAAAGTACTTTGTAAAAAGTCTAATCAAATAAAGATATTTTTAACTTTGACTTTGAAACTATCTATTTGTCAAATACTGGTAACCGTTTATCTGACAAGTCACTGAATACAATTTTAAGATAAACTATAATAATTACGTAATGTTAATTTGTACATGAAGTGATTTATGATCTGCAACAAGGTCTGTGGTCAGCGAATATGATTAGTAGCCGGTCATCCATCCATAATGTGACCGCAGCTATATTACTACACTTTCCTTACGTTACGCTTGCGATATTATAAATCAGAACTTTCATAATGACAACTTGAAATGTATACATCTATACAGATAAATAAAATTGTGTCTGTGTCAACGAAACGACTGCCATCTGACCTTCGCTTTATGAGGAAAATTTTGGGAAAAAAATAGAGTTTTAAGACGTATGTATAGTGCCTGAGACGGCGATAGATCCGTCACGTTGACACTTAATCGTCTTGTGTGAAAAGTGGGTGTTATTATTACAACACTTCTGCGTGCCTGTTCGGGGAATACAGGTGTTAATGTAAAATTGATTTGTCTGTTTGTAACCAGACTAGATATTTAAAGTAACTAAGACTACAATTAGTTTGGAAAAAGTCATTTCTAACGTTAATCTTACGCGAGTATAACCACGGGGCAGAGCTAGTATGAATTATAATCCAAGCATTATATTGTAAGGGCAGTTAAATAAATTAAACTTCAAGATTGAGTTCCATGCAAGTCAAAAGCTGAATTGAATGAAATGGTATTCCGACCATCATTACTAACCCCCTAGGTTCACCCTAAAGGGTCATTACCCCCGATCAATGGGCGCTTAGCAACGTGCGTCACAACAATGACGTCATATTCCCTTCATTAAAAAACTCTTACATAAAATACTATAGGTAAATCGATGAGGTAAAGCAAGTTGGAGGAAGATGCAGAAGTTACAGAAGATCGTAGCCAAATGACACTGCTCTATTGTAGTGTTGTGTTCACAAGGTGAGTGAGGTTTACAGAGCTGTCTGTAGTACCTCCACCTTACAGAAGATCGCAGCCAAATGACACTGCTCTATTGTAGTGTTGTGTTCACAAGGTGAGTGAGGTTTACAGAGCTGTCTGTAGTACCTCCACCTTACAGAAGATCGCAGCCAAATGACACTGCTCTATTGTAGTGTTGTGTTCACAAGGTGAGTGAGGTTTACAGAGCTGTCTGTAGTACCTCCACCTTACAGAAGATCGCAGCCAAATGGCACTGCTCTATTGTAGTGTTGTGTCCACAAGGTGAGTGAGGTTTACAGAGCTGTCTGTAGTACCTCCACCTTACAGAAGATTGCAGCCAAATGACACTGCTCTATTGTAGTGTTGTGTTCACAAGGTGAGTGAGGTTTACAGAGCTGTCTGTAGTACCTCCACCTTACAGAAGATCGCAGCCAAATGGCACTGCTCTATTGTAGTGTTGTGTCCACAAGGTGAGTGAGGTTTACAGAGCTGTCTGTAGTACCTCCACCTTACAGAAGATTGCAGCCAAATGACACTGCTCTATTGTAGTGTTGTGTTCACAAGGTGAGTGAGGTTTACAGAGCTGTCTGTAGTACCTCCACCTTACAGGAGATCGCAGCCACATGACACTGCTCTAACTACATATAGTTAAATATCTGTCTGTCTGTTCGTTTCAACTAGTGTCTGATACAGTTGTGTCGATTTCAACGGGGCTTTCACTGTCAGATTGCTCATGTCATAATAATAGGGTTTCCCAATGAGTCATGATAATGAGTAACCGTGCGTGACACCAAGAACAACGAGTCTCTAATAAATATACAGAAAGATGAAGAAAATATATTTTTCAAACTCACAATGAGACGCAGTATATGTAGGTGATTCACAGATCTAATATTTAAAAGAGGAAAGATTTGTATGTAAACTTGTTTAGCAAGTTAACCCCGAGACCAACACGACACACACGGCTTAAAAAAGAGAATAAGAGGCCTAAAATACAACCACTATCTACTTAAATCTACTTAAAAATAAGGAGAGTTGACAACGATTTGCAAGGCTGATGTAAGATTACTTATTTGACACATTAGCAGTAAACATGCAGGTTTTCCCATGAGCTCTATAATGGTATCACAAGTAATTACGTTTCGGAACGAGGTTAGTGGAAACCATGAAACATTATCAAACACTTTTATAGACTTCGTGATTACGTTTATTGCGAATTGCAACTTTACACTCATATTTTTTTGTCAATATATGTTTGAGAAGTAATTCCATGACGTATGTATAGTCAAAGTCAAAGTCAAAGTCGAAGTCAAAAATATCTTTATTCGATAAGACTTTTTACAAAGTACTTTCAAATCGTCAGAATGACATAATTATACAGTATTATACATGATACCGCCAGGTTCGGAAGGTTGCTTTTACTGAGAAGAACCTGGCAAGAAACTCAGTAATTACTCTTTTAAAAAATATTATGTAATTTAAAGCATACAAAGTAAATAATTTAAAAACCGTGAGCTCATGGACAATGTTCCAATGCACAAATGTCTATATAAATTAACATGACTAAAAATCTAGTACATTTACTTATAACTAAATGCGTAGCTTGAGATGCGCAGCCCCCACAAGCAGCACCTGTTCACAAGTATGACGTGAATGCCAGCCATTGACCTCCTCAACCATCATAGCGGGAAGTTGCCGGTGACGGCGATGGACTCATCCTCTGTCACGTTGGCACTTAATCATATTCGGTGAAATGTGGGTGTTGTTGTTACAACACCTCTGCTTACCCCTTCAGGGATGGCATGTTTATCATTAACATCCTGAATGAACAAGTTCTTGAAAAGGAAAATTACATTTATTAGCATATTATCGAAATGTAACAATGTCACGGTATTAACGTTAATTACCAAGATACATTAATTAACGTAATTAACGGTTATTCAAGGATGTAGGGGTAAGAAATGAAAGCGTATATACTTGTAACAGACGAACTAACACATCCATTTTGATATTATACTTAAATTAGGGACCCGTTATCATTTTGCTTCGGGTTACGATTTTGAAACATAACTTTTCTCTAATATCTATAAAGATAATAAAATGTAAGTGTTTGCGTTTCGAAAATAACAGCTTCTCACTAAATGCATATTAAAGAATATGCTGACATGAAAAAACAATGTAAAAAAATTTCTCTGTCTGTCAGTCTGTTTGATTTTATCCGGACTTTTTTCTTTATACATACATGTGCTCACGCCTGTATTCCCCGAAGGGATAGGCAGAGGTGTTGTTATCACAACACACACTTTTCACCGAATTTGATTAAGTGCCAACGTGACAGATGGTGAGTCTATCGCCGTCTCAGGCACTATACATACGTCTTTGAATTACTTCTCAGAAATATGCAGGTTTCCTCACGACGTTTTCCTTCACCGTAAAGCACGTGGTGTGAAATCACTGTACATAAGTTTTTTAGAAAAACTCATTGGTACAGGCCCCCCCCCGAGGCCACCACGGCTCTTATATTTATTATTTCTTTCTTATATTTAAAAAAAAACATCCACCAGTGTAGACTTAATTACAACATTATCTTTCTGCCTGTGAAAGTCCCATTCAAATCGGTCCAGCCGTTTCGGAGATTAGCCGGAACAAACAGACAGAGAGAGAGAAATAGTCAAAACAGTTTTTTTTTCATTTGTATAACGTCCTTCAATATGATGCATTTGGTAAATTATTTTGAATTTACAAACAGACACTTCAATTTTATTTATCTGTATAGATTAAATACTGCTAAGTAAGATAATATTCATAGTGTAATACGAGGAAATTAACGAGTGCAGTAAATGTTCACTCAGCACCACAATGCGTGCAAATCATAACATCGTAATCTCAGTAGGTCAGTTACACTGCATACGTTGCTATTTAGATTGAACTAACTCGCTTAGAGAGCTTAAAGAGCCTCAAAGCCAAACGACGCAAGTTCGAATCCCAGCGGGGCCTGTACCAATGAGTTTTTCTAAAAAACGTATGTACAGTGATTTCACACCACGTGCTTTATGATGGGAAAACATCGTGAGGAAACCTGTAGATGTCTGAGAAGTAATTCAAACATGTATGTATAGTGTCTGACACGGCGATGGACTCACAATCTGTCACGATGGCACTTAATCAAATTCGGTGAAAAGTGGGTGTTGTTATTACAACACCTCTGCCTACCCCTTCGGGGAATACAGGCGTGAGCATAAGTATGTATGTTAAAAGGTCGACGCACTCAAGCCTCATAATCGCCTTAACTTTTTTCTTGTTGAAATCTGTCTAGTCCGGGAGCTCGCCAACGGTAATTTTAAATCATGTTATTTAGTTTTTTGTTTTGTTTCTTTCATATCTTACAATTTGGATTAATTTGAAGCTTGTTTCAAAAGCATTTGGTGATTACACGATCACATTCCAGTTAAATTGTTGCATCAAAGGTAATTTGAAGCTACAGAAGTGCTTTTAACGCATTCACTGCTAGAGCTAAATAAAAAGTCATTACCGTGTGCTACACAATCGGACCTTACACCAGTGCGTCAAACGCATATCGTTGTACAAATACGCTTTCGCTCTGTGCTAAAACAACAACATAGCGTCCACGTAACATATTCCCCAGTGCTATTCGGCGCTTCTGCGCGTTTGAGTATTGTTATGGCAGCTCATAAAACACTCGCTTGTTTACGACAGCCAATAAAAACATGCGAAAAGGAAAAGGGTCGGTACATATCCACCCACCTACCTAAGCTCTACAGCTCTAAATATCATGTAGGCAAATTCCGTATCTGTTCTATATAGCAAGGTGGGTAAGGGCCCTTACAATTTGATCTTATTTAAACAATAGACGCGCAGAGTCGGCTTTAGCACACAGTGAAGGCATAGAAATTTGTATGGACTCACATAAGCGTCGTTAGCATATAGGAAAGTTCGGATAAACGCGCAGGCGCGTCGTTAGCAGTGAACGCGTTAATGTGTTAAAATGAAGGTAGTTTTTGGTGAAAGATATAAAGACTTATTCAAAAACAATTACATTAAAATTAAAACCGCCTTCAAAACGCCTTTCAGACGCATCGCTGTTTTACCAGCGTAGGTTTAGTTTTATGCTTAATTTCGCAAAATCTAAATATTTTTTATAAATTACAGTAGCCTAAGTCATTCCTTGAAACATCAGCTACCTGCCCGTGAAAGTAACGTAAAAATCGGTCGAGCCGTTTCGGAAATTACACGGAACAAACAGACAGGCGGCCACTTCAATTTTATTTATCTGTATCTGTATAAAAAAATACTTGTGAGGTTGGTGTTTGTCACCGAAAGTGGTGCTATATTTGACACCAACTTCCAAAGTAATTTATTTCACAGTGTTACTTTTTTCGAGACTTTTTCAGAGACTTGCAAAATGCACCTACACCGTTGTAAACATACAGCGGAATTGATAACCTCCTTTTTTTGAAGTCGGTTAAAAAGAGATGTATTACTTATACATACATATGTCCACGCCTGTATGTAGGCAGAGGTGTTGGAATAACAACACCCACATTTCACCGAAGATGATTAAGTACCAACCAACGTGACAGATGGTGAGTCTATATACGTATCAGGCACATACGTGTTTGAATTACTTCTCAGACATATGTAGGTTTCCTCACGATGTTTTCTTTCACTTTGGTGTGAAATTGGAGACTGCTGGGGTTCAAACTTGCGTCGCTTGAGTACAAGGCGACTGCTCAAACCGCACGGCCACCACGGGGAAAATAAGCAACAAAGATAGAATCCAAACTCCCACACGTTGAGTCATCTCGACCTAGCCGCAGTCCGGCCACCTTTCACTTCGAAAGGGCATGATGTACTTATCCAGTCTTCATATATAAAAATGGAGCCGTGGTGGCCTTGGGGTTTGAGCAGTCGCCTGCTACTTAAGCGACGCAAGTTCGAATCCCAGCGGGGCCTGTACCAATGAGTTTTTCTAAAAAGCTAATAATAAGCTTAAAAGCAGTTCCTACCATGGTTCTTATTTATAAAACTAACTGTGCGTGGCGGAACCCTAAGTTACTCCTTGTAACATTCGGTATCTGCCAGTGAAAGTCCCGTTAAAATCTGTCCAGCGGTTTCGGAGATTAGCCGGAACTACCAGACATTAAAAGAGAAATATTTTGAAATTTTTTTCTTTAAGCCAGAACCGTATATAGTTTCATATGCATTTCTTCATCTTCATCGTGTTCCTCACAGCTGAGGGTCGTGACCACCATAAGTAGCTCTATCTGTAAGAGGTCTCCAGGCTGCTCTGTTCTAAGCCTGATGAAGGGCGGACTGTGTGCCACTATTAATTGCCTCTAGGAGAGGATCCGTCCAGCGAGTTGGAGCTCTGCCTCTACTTCTCGTTCCCTCGACACGGCCAACCATTATGCTTTTCTCTAGACTGTGTTTCTCTTTTCGCCACGTGTCTAAAGAAGGAGAGTGCCCTCCACAAGCAGACTACAGAGAGAGGAGTGAGGACTTTTAATTGGCTTCGGATTGACGCATTGGCGCGGCGTTCAGTCCACCACACTCCCAGCATTTTACGCCAACACATATGCATTTAGTGAACTGTTATTTCGTAGTTACAAACAGACACTTAATTTTTATATATCTGTATAGTTATATGCAGTTCATACAAAATATTGTACACAATAGATACCAACCTGTCAAACTGATAAATACTAAAGTCACTGATAACAGACTGATATGGAGTGCAAATATCATTGTCATTACAATACAACATAATGACAATACATCTATATATATATGGATGCTGATAAGCAATAATGTGTCAACCCACAAAAAGTCAAATTCAAAGGTTTTGATATATTTTGATAATGCATCACGTATTTAACATTCTAAAAAAGTGTTTCAAGTCATCTGAAACATAAAAGTACGTAAAAAATGGATTTATGTCATAAAACAAATCTTAAATCACGTATACAATCATCTTAAGACGCCATTTTCTCAAAACCAAGTTTATGCGGGTTGACACATTATTGCTTATCTGCATCCATATATAAATGTTATGTTGGTTTATGTACGTGTCAAAAAGTTCTGCACCGATCGAGGTGAAATTTTAGCATAATATATAATCCGCATCAAGGATTGTTTTGCCTGTATTCCCCGAAGGGTAGGCAGAGCTGTTGTAATCACAACACACACTTTTCACCGAAGATGATTAAGTGGCAACGTGACAGATGGTGAGTCCATCGCCGTCTCAGACACTTTGCATACGTCATTGAATTACTTCTCAGACATATGCAGGTTTCCTCACGATGTTTTCCTTCACCGTAAAGCGCGTGGTGTGAAATGTATGTACCTTCGCCCAAAAAAGTTGATTAATGTCCCGTTTCTCAGACACTTTACAAACGTCATTGAATTACTTCACCGTAAAGGACGTGGTGGGTAGTAAAACCATAATCGCCATTATTTATGTAGATGAAGAAATATTAAAGAAACCATGTTGACGCAATCCGTTACTGTAAGTATTGAACTCTGTCCAGTCGAGCGATTAAGAAAACAAAAGTGAGAAGGCCAATGAAAACAGTTAGGTTAGATTTTAATTGATTTACGAGCGGTGCACTGAACTGACCTAGTAATTTAGATTTGCGGCGAGAGATGGCGCTGTATACAATAGATGTCCTCGTTACGTTGGTGAAAGGTTTTAGAACTAAATCAGTGTTGCAAACTCTCCTTATTTTTAAGTAGATCTACGTATTTTATAACAAATTTCCAAAATAGGTCTCACAAGGCTAAATGAGAGTTACCAGTATGTACCTTCGCCCAAAAAAGTTGATTAATATCCCGTTTCGTAACAAACTTACAAGATAGTAAATACTAACTGCGTAATAGTAAACACAACCAATAAGAGGATTTTTTGCGAAAAATCTGATGAATCTTACACTAATAATAGCAGCTTGATGAAAGGACGTAGATCTAGTAGATATTTGTCAAATCACGTCTAACCATTTTTCAAAATCTGAGTTGGCAACACTGTATGTAATATCTAGTGGCCTTAATGTAAATTAAAGGGAATTAAAATCCGAGATATATAGAACACATAAAATAATCCCGATTACTGAAAAATCGCGCTTTCAAAGGAATGAAACAAATTATATTAACAGGATAGCCGTAACATATGTATGCCGTCACTATAATGCTAGAATATTTAATTTTTTAATACATACCGGTCATAATCGTAAACCTCCTTTTTACTTCATTCAAAAGAGCATTCATTGATATTTTACTTAATTCTACATTAATATATTGATAAAATAAAAAATAAATATTCCTTTCCTTTCCTTTATTTATTTAATGGCGATGAGCTTAAGTAAAACTATTCCGCCAATGTCAAGTGATTGTTGAGAAAAATATCTTGTATATTGTTAAAAATATGTGGAGGAACCCATTGGATTCCTTCGCTTCGCTTCTTCAAAATAAATATTATATTTTCAATAACAACATAATAGCAGAATTCAAGGTATCCCCAAAAAATAAAATTTTAATCGTCTGTGCTAACTGTCACACTGACACTTAATTCTGACAGATCATGTCTCAAAATTCCTAACTAGTAAATTCTTTGTTTGAACGGGGTTGGAGTCAATGAAGTGTTTGAATCTTAGTTTTTAACATCATTAGAAACCAAAGGTTTTCTGTTACATTTTAGCGCGAAAGTCAGCCATATTGTTTGAGCAACTAACGGTTTACGTTCAGGTTAAAGACCTTGTCCGCCATTTTATTTCTGCATTTTCCTAGGCTCTTGTGCCATTGTGATACGGGCTAATTTCAATTGAACAGTTCAAAGTTCTTTGTTAAAAATTTTTACATCAAAACGTTTCAATTTGGCAACAATAAAAAAATATGTACTTTTATAGGAAGTTCGTAATAGATGAGTTTATAAAATACTTACAAACAAAACCGTTTTTCAACATACATATGATCACGCCTGTATTCCCCGAAGGGGAAGGTAGAGATGCATTTCTACACTATACTATTATGAAGAGAAAAACATTGTGTGTATGTCTGTAATGAATATACTCAAAAACCACTGGACCGATTTCAAAAATTCTTCCACCACTGGAAAGCTACATCATCGGCGAGTAACATATGATATTTTATCACCGGGTGGGTGAAACCGTGTGACGTCCGCTAGTATATTATATACATCAACATTTCTCCAGTAATATTTCAGTTCCATGTAATAGGGGGCGAGCTTCTTGCCTTTAACCGGGCACTCATCCGCGATGCTAATATTCATAAAAGACAAGGTAATTCTGCAATTTATTCCAGACAGCAGACCGACAGACAATCACAATTAAAAATATGTGATATTAAACTAAGTCCTATTTTTTAGCATTTACCGCAAATGAAGAGAATTTATCAGTCACTATAAAATTTTAATTAACTGGATTTCATTGCTGATATAATTAATCACGATAACGAACGAGTGTGGCCGGGCTTGAAATATAATATTTCATCTGGCAACATTAATTTTAGATTTTAACCGTTTAATGAAAATGTTCATTCAGCCGAAATTCGTAATGAGTGAGTGAGAAAAAAAAATACTTTATATTTCATATCGTAATTAATTTATATTGAAATCTTGACGATTTCGAATCAAAGCTGTCCCAACTTATCTACATAAAACATTTATTACCCAAAAGACTCGGTTCCAAGTATGTCCAAGACAATTTACCAAAAGACGTGGTTCAACGGTTTTATGAAACCTTAAAAAACGATTAAGCTCCTTCATTTAATTAAATTCATGGCAAACAAAGTTTGAATATAGAAGACGGGGGTCGGCACGAGGTAGGAGTAGCATTATTTTATTTAATCCCGCCATAGAGAGTCCCTTAGTAATTGAGTTTTGAGAACTTTTTATACAACAAGACTTACTTTCTTAGGGTAACTCGCTTAATAGATTTTTTGTGATGTTTTGATGTCACACCACGTGCCTTAAAAGCTACCTTCCGAACCCGGTGGTAACATTTATAATCATGTATAATGTATTTTGTGTCCTTCTGATGATTTGAAAGTACTTTGTAAGAAGTCTAAGCAAATAAAGATATTTTTGATTTAGATTTTTGTATATGCGATCAGCCTGTAAGTTAGTGGTAGTTGATTATAAGCAATTGATTATGTCGAAACTTATGTGCAGTGATTTCACACCACGTGCTTTACGGTGAAGGAAAACATCGTGAGGAAACCTGCATATGTCTGAGAAGTAATTCAATGACGTATGTATAGTGCCGAGACGGCGATGGACTCACCCTCTGTCGCGTTGGTACTTAATCATGTTCGGTGAAATGAGGGTGTTTTATATGGATCTTATATAGATAATAGATGTTCCAGTATAATTGGCGATCAGATCCCAAAAAGGACAAAGCCCCAATTAAATACCGAAATAACGAGCAATTATTGTCTTAATATTTCTTTTTTAAAGAAAATTTTATATTCCTTATCTGCCATCTGGCAGTGACCGCAATGTTTAAAGTCGCGACTGTCCCAGAATATTTCGTTTAGATGTGACCCAGATTTTTTCCGCCTAAAAGGAAAGGACGATCTTTGCTCCGATAAGCGTTATTATTTGCTATTTTGTTTTTGATCTGGGTAATGTCCGGGCCCAGTGATCGTTGAGGCACGATTAACGGAAGTATCTGCCCCTTCTTATCTTAAAAAAATAAATTTAAAAAATAATATTAAACCTTGCCCACACGTGTTCCGGACTGACGCACGCTCGAACGCTTCGCAAAAGAATTTAAAAAACGAACGCGACTTCCCGCTCTTTCGCTGACAGATGCTACAAAATGGCCGCCGGTGTTGCTAGCCCGACGATAAATATTGAATGATTTATTTATTTATTTGCTGGGTTTTTAGGAAACCGCAGCAGATCTGTTGAATTGCTTACATAATTAGCTTAAATTCGCATAATACGAAATAGGTCAAGGCCCTGGGAATCGTAGGTCCAAAAAGGCCACTTTGGGAAAATCATAATGTGATCCAAATATGATTCATCATTGAAATGACAAAATTATCACTTAGGTACAATTCATATTATGATTCACGAATTATTACAATAAACTTTGTATGATGCTATTTTTCACAAAAGCAATTCATATTTTGTGGACCATTTTAAGAATATTCATAGGAAAGTGTGAAACAGGTGAATTTCGAAATATTAATCATTCTTGAATCATAATATGAATTGCACATAAGTGGCCATTTTGTCATTACGATGATATCGATGATGAATCATATTCGGATCACATTATGATTCTCCCAAAGTGGCCTTTTTAGATCTCAAACCAAACGCCCAGTTATCCTTATACCATTTATTTAAAAAAAAACAATCAGAAAATGTACTCTATTTTTAATCTTGTTTATTCCCGACCTTTCCACTGGAAGTATGACGCAACGAATTAATTAAAATAACGCAAATTAATTACTGGCTACGGAGAGAAGTCTCTAAATATAATGTAAGGATTTACAAGACGCTTCAAATTCAAAAATAGAATGAATGAATGAATACAGATTGTGTTGCCAGTTATATTTTAATGAGGGCTGGCGGGAACTTTGTTTTTATAAGATCTGCGGAGCTTGGGATTGAATGAATGAGTTTTTTATGTTATTTATTCCATACTTCGTTTTCTGAAGAATTCATCATGCAATCACTATGCGAATACAAAGCCTCAATGTGGTTCATATATACAGATAAATAAAATTGAAGTGTCTGTTTGTAATTACAAAATAACAGCTTTTCACTAAATGCATATGAAGGTAAAATCACCAGTCATGGACAGTATAAGCGATTTTTTTTCATATTTGTTCTGTAATTTATTTATTGTTTCCTTAATTTTAAAATGATTGGTCCGCGTCCAACATTAGTGCCTTTACCTTATATACGGTACATACATACATTTTTTATTTGCAGTGGGTACAAGTCGCACAGTGGCGCGCGCTCACTCCCCAGTCCCCCGCACTCTCTCCGCTCTCAACGCTCTCTTGGTCTCCAACCCGGATTGTGATGTGTTCGCGGATGAATGGCAGACGATAATGTCAGTATGCCTGGAGTATTGTGAGGGAACGAATGCATGAATATTACTCTTAATTAGTATAATTGGCTTTTAGCCGTTCTAATTAATACATGTATAAATAAATAAAATAAAAATAAAAACAAATTTTTAATATTTTTTTGATACGGCTGGACCGATTTTAGCGGGACTTTCACTGGCATATATCTAATGTTACAAGGTTTTGACACGTTCGAACGTCGTCACTTGTCAAAACTCGTCAAAACTTCCTACACTCACCGCTTGGGGCGCTTTTTAACGTTCCCATACAAAATGAGGATAGTACTCAAAAAATATGCTCTCGCCATTCCAGAAGGGTCCCCGAAGGGGTAGGGAGATGCGTAACATCAACACCCACATTTCACCGAAGATGATTAAGTCTCAGCCACATACGTCTTTGAATTACTTCTTAGGCATATGCAGGTTTCCTCACGATGTTTTCCTTCACCGTTTTGGATTCTTGCGTCGCTTGCTTAGCAGGTGACTGCTCAAACCTGGAAGGCACCACGTAAAACATGTTGAACCTATAGTTCAGGTCTTCTTCTTGCGGTTCCTCTCCACTAATGGAGGTTAGCCGTCAGCTCCGCAAATGTGTCCTTATTTTTCGCAAGCTTAAACAATTCTTCGACGCTGTTTATCCCAGTCCATTCAAAGTCAAAGTCAAAATCAAAAGTATCTTTATTCGATTAGACTTTTTACAAAATACTTTCAAATCGTCAGAATGACATAATTATACAGTATTATACATGATACCGCCAGGTTCGGAAGGTTGCTGTTACTGAGAAGAACCTGGCAAGAAACTCAGTAATTACTCTTTACAAAAATATTATACAATTTAAAGAATACAAAATAAATAATTTAAGAAACGTAAGCTCATGGACAATGTTCCAATGCACAAATGTCGATAAAAATTAACATAACTAAAAATCTAGTACATCTACTTATAACTAAATGCGTAGCTTGAGATGACCAGCCCCCACAAGCAGCACCTGTTCACAAGTATGACGTGAATGCCAGCCATTGACCTCCTCAACCATTGCCCTAGGTTTCGGAGCCATGACAACTTCCTCCATCCGACTCGCCTTTTCCCCTAATTTTTTCCCATTATTATACTCTGTTGTAGCGCTCATGTCGTAGCACATGTCCGAGATATGCTTAGGTACTGATGATGGGCCTATTCTATTCCCGCAAGCTGTGTTTACCTTTGAATGTAAGGGCCTCACAAAGATATCGCTACAGAAAGCCTTTCTTCACATAATAAACATAAGCTCTACCTAATTACATTACACAGTAAACGTTAATTTTGCTAACTGTAAACACCAACGCAAAGACGGGATTCTTTTAAAAGACTCTTTGTTACTTTTAAAAGTTCTTTGTCTGTTCAAAAGGTACAGAAAGAAAAGTAATTAAGATAATTGGAGTGTTGGGACGAATTCTAACTACGAATGATTGTAATGGCGGATACGATGGCGGTTTTTTTTCGTTGATTTTGGTGAATATTTTTTGTTTTTAGTCGAACTTATTAAATATATATGGCCCCGCTGGGATTCGAACTTGCGTCGCTTGCGTAGCAGGCGACTGCTCAAACCCCGAGGCCACCACGGCTCTATTTAGAAAAAAAGTTTTTATCTGTATTTATTTATGAGATTTCACCCGCGAAGTGCCCGTTCCCGTGGGCGAACGGGGATAAAATAAAGCTTGTGATTCGTTACAATTCGTGAATCGTAATATGAATTGCACCTAAGTGGTAATTTCGATGAGAAATCATATTGGGATCACATTATGATTCTTCTAAAGTGGCTTTTTTAGACCTACTCTAGGGCCCAGTTTCAGAGGGCAATTCATTGGATTGAGCCGTGGTGGCCTTGAGGTCTGAGCAGTCGCCTGCTATGCAAGCGACGCAAATTCGAGTCCCACCGGGGCCTGAACCAATGAGTTTTTCTAAAAACTCATGTACAGTGATAACACACCACGTGCTTTACGGTGAAGAAAAAATCGTGAGGAAACCTGTATATTTCTGAGAAGTAATTCAATGACGTATGTAAAGTGTCTGAGACGGCGATGGACCCACCATCTGTCACGTTGGCACTTAATCATCTTCGGTGAAAAGTGGGTGTTGTGATTACAACACCTCTGCCTACCCCTTCGGGGAATACAGGTGTATGTATGTATTCATTGAATATAGAAGTTAGAATCAAATATTTAAGAAAGGAAAATTTCTGATCCTCTCGAGATCCACGCCACCTCAAGTTGCCCCAACCGTAACTCGGCTAATAAACTAACGAAATCTAATCACAGTTCAGTTTAAGATCCCCACAGTCTTCAAACGTTGGTATATTAATTTGACATTCGGTCCTAAATACACAAACTCTTGACTGTCCATTGTCAAATGAACACTCACAGATATTAGGAGATCGATAATAATAATTGATTCAGTTTGGGCGTTGGTAGTGCACAGACTAACAAACATTTAGTGAAAAGGTTTTTATGAATGTGGTTACAAGGGGAGAGGAAGACCTAAGAAACGATGGATGGATTGTGTGAAAGATGATATGGCTAAGGGAGTGAATACAGATATGACGGCTGATAGAGAGGAATGTGGATGGTTACAAGGGGAGAGGAAGGCCTAAGAAACGATGGATGGATTGTGTGAAAGATGATATGGCTAAGGGAGTGAATACAGATATGACGGCTGATAGAGAGGAATGTGGATGGTTACAAGGGGAGAGGAAGACCTAAGAAACGATGGATGGATTGTGTGAAAGATGATATGGCTAAGGGAGTGAATACAGATATGACGGCTGATAGAGAGGAATGTGGATGGTTACAAGGGGAGAGGAAGGCCTAAGAAACGATGGATGGATTGTGTGAAAGATGATATGGCTAAGGGAGTGAATACAGATATGACGGCTGATAGAGAGGAATGTGGATGGTTACAAGGGGAGAGGAAGACCTAAGAAACGATGGATGGATTGTGTGAAAGATGATATGGCTAAGGGAGTGAATACAGATATGACGGCTGATAGAGAGGAATGTGGATGGTTACAAGGGGAGAGGAAGACCTAAGAAACGATGGATGGATTGTGTGAAAGATGATATGGATAAAATAGGAGTGAATACAGATATGACGGCTGATAGAGAGGAATGTGAATGGTTACAAGGGGAGAGGAAGACCTAAGAAACGATGGATGGATTGTGTGAAAGATGATATGGCTAAAATAGGAGTGAATACAGATATGACGTCTGATAGAGAGGAATGTGAATGGTTACAAGGGGAGAGGAAGACCTAAGAAACGATGGATGGATTGTGTGAAAGATGATATGGCTAAAATAGGAGTGAATACAGATATGACGTCTGATAGAGAGGAATGTGAATGGTTACAAGGGGAGAGGAAGACCTAAGAAACGATGGATGGATTGTGTGAAAGATGATATGGATAAAATAGGAGTGAATACAGATATGACGGCTGATAGAGAGGAATGGAAGAGAAGAACACATTGCGCCGACCTCAAATAACATGGGAAAAGGGCAGGAGGATGATGATGATGATGATATGTAATAGACACTTCAATTTTATTTATCTGTTTTGATAGGGCGCATCGAAGGTCAGCGCTCAATACTCCTGACGGTACCTTGTATAGATGCGAAATCTACCTTTTCACGGCTAATCCGATTGATTGCTAAAAGCTACAGAAATATTTGATCACAATTTTAAGATTGTCGAAATATCTAGGTGCTATTGGTTACCATAGCGAATTATAGTTATTAGTTCATTTGGCCTTTCTAATGATTAATTTAGTTAGTAAATAGCTGTTGCTCTCTGTTTTACAAGAAAGACGATGTTATTACGAGAATTATTTTTTATTTGTACGAAAGAAATATCTCTTTGTGTTTTGGCTATACAAAATACGGCTTGCAAAAGATGTTATGACGTAGGCATCCGCTAAGACAGGATTATGATTAATTCTACCCCCAAGGGGATAAAATAAGGGATGAAAGTTTAGACTACTCATTTTTAGAAAACGGGGCACAGCTTTTTACCGTATATATACATACATATGCTCACGTCTGTATTCGCCGAATGTAGGCAGAGGTGTTGTAATCACAACACCCACTTTTCACCGAAAATGATTAAGTGCCAACGTGACAGATGGTGAGTCCATCGCCGTCTCAGACACTTTACATACGTCATTGAATTACTTCTCAAAAATACGCAGGTTTCCTCACGATGTTATCCTTCACCGTGCACGTGGTGTGAAATCACTACACATAAGTTCTAAAACCGTATGTATTTCATTTGCATTAAAAGAAAAGCCGTTAATTTGGAACTATAGAATACTCTTGTATACATATGCTCACGCCTGTATCCCATGGGGGTAGGCAGAGACCACCGTTTGCCACATGCTACGATCCTTACATACTTCTTTCGCTTCATCCGCATTCATGCATCTCTTCATACACTTCCTTGAGTCACTCTACTAAACTTATCTATACAAGAGTATAGATACAAGAAGAATAGAAACAAGAGTAAGGATACAGGCGTGAGCATATGTATAAAAGAGTATTCTCTCATTGTGGAGGAGCTCGTGGCACAGTTGCTAGTGCGCATCATTCTATCAGCGAAGTTAAGCAACCCTAATCCTGACCGCTCGAGTTCCCTCCGTGCCTCGGAGAGCACGTTAAGCCGTCGGTCCCGGTTGACAATTTATCATCTTTGGCAATCGTTACAGGTCAGTCGGAGGCCTCAAATAGTCAGACAACTGGTTTAACCCAGATCCCAGATTTTCCTCGTTAAAGGGGTTGCGAAGGTCAGATGGCAGTCGCTTAAAGATCAGCCACATCGGGTTGAATCAAGTGCCGACCCCAACAATGTATGGGATAAGGCCAGGGAGATGATGACATGGTACACGAAGTACCAGGCGCACATAACGGACAAGGAGTTAATAAGTTGATTGCGACTAACATGGAGCCACATCGAGTTGAATCAAGTGCGGACCACAACAATATATGGGATAAGGCCAGGGAGATGATGATATGGTACACGAAGTACCAGGCGCACATAACGGACAAGGAGTTAATAAGTTGATTGCGACTAACATGGAGCCACATCGGGTTGAATCAAGTGCGGACCACAACAATATATGGGATAAGACCAGGGAGATGATGATATGGTACACGAAGTACCAGGCCCACATAACGGACAAGGAGTTAATAAGTTGATTGCGACTAACATGGAGCCACATCGGGTTGAATCAAGTGCGGACCCCAACAATGTATGGGATAAGGCCAGGGACGATGATGAGTATTCTTTAATTCCAAATTAACGGCTTTTCTTTTAATGCAATTATATATTTATATATATAGAGTGACTCAAATGACTAGGCTAGTAATAAATCATCCCCTCCGCAGTTAAACAGCTATGTCACTGGACACTGAACTTATTAAAGGCTGTTATTTTATTCTGTTCAATAACATTTATCATACCCCCTTGTCGTTTAGGGTTGACACGGAAAATTAACATTTCTCAGTGTCTACTTTTAATTCCGAAATTTCAATTCCACCATGGCTTTTATATTATGTATAATATGTTTATAACATAATAACAGACAAACTTGTGTTTATCTGAAAAGATATGTTTAATATAATATGCACATGCACATGCTTCTACCTTACCTTAAATTAAATACCTTTAAAACTAATTAACAACTCCCTGATAAGAGAAACAACAATATTATGCTGTTTCCAATAAACAATACATATGCTCACGCCTGTATTCCCCGAAGGGGTAGGCAGAGGTGTTGTAATAACAACACACGCTTTTCACCGAATTTATGATTAAGTGCCAACGTGACAGATGATGAGTCTATCGCCGTCTCAGGCACTATACATACGTCTTTGAATTACTTCTCAGAAATATGCAGGTTTCCTCACGATGTTTTCCTTCACCGTAAAGCACGTGGTGTGAAATCAATAAAAAATATTAAAATAAATGTAATTTCTCGTTATAATCATATGACAGCCTCTGTCAGAAAATAAATTGTTTTAGTTGTGCCCTGCGATTTCACCCGCGTTGATTTAATTTAATTCCCACGAAACCCTAATTGTTTTTTTTAAATGTAATTAGCCTGAGTCACTCTTGTAACATTAGCTACCTGCCAGTGAAAGTCTCGTTAAAATCGGTCCAGCCGATTCAGAGATTACCAGGAACAAACAGACAGAGAAAAATTAAAATTAACTTTTTCTATATCAGTACCGTATATACTTTCATATGCATATAATGAAAAGCTATAATTTTGAAATTTAAAAATGAACACTTCAATTACATTTATCTATATATATTATAGACGTATAGACATAAATAATAATATAAAAGTATGTGACAACCCTACGCTTAGGGATGGCTCGTCTCTTAATTACTTTCAACTTGATCCAGAAACTTACAGCAGTTTGTATTGAAAGTGTTGAGAATATACATTTTACAAATGTATATATAAACACTAGCTCCTGCCCGCGACATTGTCTGCGCAGGATATGTCTTATCATTATATTTTGAGTAATTCACACAATATCGTTATAAATTATAGCGTACTAGCGGACGTTACGCGGTTTCACCCGCGTAGTTCCCGTTCCCGTGGGAACACGGGGATAAAATATGTTACTATGTATATATATAAAATTCTCGTGTCACAGTTTTCGTTGCCATACTCCTCCGAAACGGCTTGACCGATTTTGATGAAATTTTTTGTGCTTATCCGGTATCTATGAGAATCGGCCAACATCTATTTTTCATCCTCCTAAATGTTAGGGGTAGTCCACCCCAAAAAAATATATGGCAATACAACGTTTGCCGGGCACAGCTAGTATTAATATAAATGTCTATGTGTGTTCCAAAGCTCAATTTTTCAAAAAAAAAATATTATTAGTGAGCATGGCAAATTTTCAGCCAGCCATCAATTTGAAGGTCAAATCCAAAGGTCATAGATATTTGTAATCTATATCTAATATTTCTTGAATACAGTAGGGGTGGGTAAGGAGGGAGATTTTGAAATATCATTCTTACTAGGGAGATAGGGGTGGTAAAAGTGATTATGAAATTTTAACGCGATCTGAGTCACTTATTTAATTCAGTTCCTTAAGTAAGGAAACGTTCAGACCTGGATTATTTCAGGAACTATTAGTGGGAGAAATAAAAATAACGTAGTAAGATTTCACTTGAATAACTCTACGTTACCGCAGATTTTTATGCGGTCTTGATATGGTCAACTTTGAACGTCAATAACTCGAAAACGGATGAAAATATTTTTGTAATAATAATTGTATTTGCTTCCTAAAATTATACCCTATCACATACTTTAACAGCTGTCCTATTTTTCCCGACACCCTGTATATATACATATAATCTGAATCTCGGAAACGGACCCAACGAATTTAAATTTGGCCGACATCTGTCAAGTTATGGTAGCTCAGACGTGAGGCTTCCAGCTTACGGGGCGATAACGGAACTAGGGTACCACGGGACGAGACTGACGTTCACCGGTAAACATTTTTTCAGCATATATTTATGAGAAAACGTCATTGAAAATAAACCTCGGTCAACCAGGTCCTAATACTCATAAGGTCAAAAGTTAAAAGTATCTTTATTCGATTAGACTTTTTACAAAGTACTTTCAAATCGTCAGAATAACATAATTATACAGGATTATACATGATACCGCCAGGTTCGGAAGGTTGCTTTTACTGAGAAGAACCTGGCAAGAAACTCAGTAATTACTCTTTTCAAAAATATTATGCAATTTAAAGAATACAAAATAAATAATTTATGAAACGTAAGCTCATGGCCAATGTTCCAATGCACAAATGTCGATAAAAATTAACATAACTAAAAATCTAGTACATGTACTTATAACTAAATGCGTAGCTTGAGGTAGTATTATTTGTGTGGTATCTTCTATAACGAGGAGGTACAGTCCCCGGTCGGGCAGCTCTGGATATCAAACGGGAGATCCTGTTATGTATTAATCCCCTCTTGTGAAAGAAAGGGCAGCAAAACATTGATTAACAAGTAGAAACTAGCATCGACGTGTCAGCCTCAATGGTTCCCACATTCTATAAAAGTAAGCGACGTGGAAAGTGATTGTCTATGCCCCAGGGGCGTTCCGCGCTATTGTTCACTATGTAATAACTTTATGTAATTACCTGTTTTTTCGTCATTATGATGGATATCTGGCGTGGTTCCCTGTTTTAGGACAAGTGGGGTATCAAAGGAGAATGGCCTTGAGGTTTGAGCAGACACCTGCTACGCAAGCGACACTCATGCTCACGCCTGTATTCCCCGAAGGGGTATGCTGAGGTGTTGTAATAACAACACCCACATTTCACAAAACATGTTTAAATGCCAACGTGACAGATGGTGAGTCCATCGCCGTCTCAGGCACTATACATACGTCATTGAAATACTTCTCAGACATATGCAGGTTTCCTCACGACGTTTTCCTTCGCTTTGAGAAAGTACTCATAAATAAATACGCAGGTATGTTTAAATTTCCACGGCAATTAGTAAATTTATTCCGTAATTAATAACCCAGATTACGAGATACTTTATTGCGAAGTGAATCATTGAAATGTTATGTAATTTGCATGAATTGGGTACAATAAGATATTACTAAGTAGATACCGTTTTCCAGAAAATAAATAATACTTTCCTTATTTCAGGAAGCACTTAGTGATTTTATTAAATGAAAGCGAAACCACAAAACAGATTAAACATTTAAAAACATCCCCAAAAATGTTACCAGATGCGAAATTTCACAATCACGTAAATGTACATTATCCATTCTCGCCCACACTTTTTAAGAGGTCGTAACTTTTTTTTGTGCACCCCGTCTGTTATATATTATTCCTACCTGTTGCAGTTGGTCTGTTTCAAGACGGAGTTTTATTTTCTGTCGTGTTATTTTTAATCTATATAAAAGGTTTGCTTTCTAAATTGTTCCAACCGCCAAGGAACCAAGGCTTTTAATCAAACGTGAAAATCATACAATTACGATATGTATTTCTAGATGTTTTTATACTTACTTAGAGTTTAATTTCATGGGTGACCACAAATATTTTTATAAATAAATATACCCTGAGTAACGCTTTGTAATATTAGCTATCTACCAGTGAATTTTTTTAATGCAAGTACCGTATATACTTTCATATGAATTCAGTGAAAAGCTGTTATTTTGGTAATACAACCAGACACTTATTTTTTTTCATATCTGTACAGATGTATCGATTTCTATAGACATGACCATCTATACTTATAATAAGATGAATCAAAGACGCGTAGGATGAAATTAAGTAGAAAGGCAACAATAATAGCCGGTTAGAACGGGACGGGTGTACTAGCAAGAACGAGACAACAGAGACTATCCTAGGAGGAATAAAAATAAAATGAACTCAACCGGTTCTGGTCAGAATGATTCAATATTGAACTCGAAACTTGTTTAAAGAGATTCTGTCCAGTTCGTTTTGTTTTAGGAAGTATTTTGAATTGAATCCTTTGGGTGGAAAATATGTTATTACCTCTAGACAAGCTGACCAATTCACTGTTCACGCCCTTAAGTACGTAAGAAATAATTCCATGCGCGCATATAGTTATGGATAATATTATTTTGAGCATTGGACCTGTGTCTATGGGCTTATATTCATGAATATAATATGCTCGTCATCACAGAATGGTCCCCGAAGGTGTTGTAACAACACTATATATACGTCATTAAATTACTTCTCAGACATATGCAGGTTTCCTCACGATGTTTTCACGTGGTGTGAAATCACTGTACATAAGTTTTTAGAAAACCTCATTGATAGAGCAGGCCCAGGCGATTGCTCAAACCCCGAGGCCATCGGCTTTTTAAGAATATATCAACGATATTAAGGATTCATCCCAAAGAACCATTTGTAACAACTGTGCCGTATAAAATTGGTTCGGTTACGGATCTTGTGATAAATTATCTCATTCTTTCGACTATTTCTACGGATTCAATTTCCTATACGAATTTGTTTTTGCTCAATTTGTAAGTTGGATGAATTCTATCGAAACGTGTAATATCATATTTGTCTATCTACCATTCTTGGCTATGAATAACAATTACTTCGGAAAATGTTAGCAGAACACTGCCTATTTGGTCTAAAAGCAACCGCTCCACCCAATAACCAGGGTATAAGAATTGTCTATGGCATCCTCTGCCTGTCGTAAGAGGCGACTAAAAGGGGGCCGGAGGACTGCCGTTGGTCGGGGTGGGAGCTTTGACCACCGAGCCGGGCCCGGGGACCTTGCACAGCGAGGTCTCCAGGGGCGGCGATACAGCTGCCCCGGAGATTTTCCCCGGCAATGTGTGGAGGGGTGCGATCTATCAGAATACCCGGAGTACCCCCTGAGCAATGAGGATGGACATCGGGGGGGTTTTAGTGCGGTAAGAATCCCACATACCCCGACCTGCCTCTCCCAAGGTTTCCCTCTCGTCAATAAAAAAAAAAGTAGCAAGCGCTACTGTAAAACACTAGGTATTGGGTACGATGACCAGGTCGAGCAATGTGGTTTTTGAAGAGTTCAACTCCACAAATGTATGATGCGTCTGGTATTGCAAGCAGCCGGCGGTAACCACTTACCTTCAGGCCGAATGCTTGTTTGCCACCTATGAGATGTAAAAAAATGAAAATCACTAGTGTATGTATTTCTACATAAAATATTTTTATTGTATCGATGAAATGTACATGATGCTAGCCGAGTTTCTTGTCAGTTCTTCTCAGCAGGCTAGTTTCCGAACCGCTGTTTTTTCGTCGTTCATAAGTGCCTTACGAGGGCCTAAAATAAATCATTATCATTTTCTTTCAAGCCATCAATGCCTGTGTGATTTCACATTGCACAACGGCCCCTCCCTCCATGAAGTCGTGTTATCAAACTACAGAGAGCCTACTGCGAGTATTCACTGCCGTCGTCACAAGTAAATGCGTTCACGTAAACGCAGATTTGTATGTGCTCACAATAGTGTCATATTTAAGCCGTCTGTCTAGAAATTCACAATAAATGCCCGGAGTTTGGAAGTTGGACGCACGTTGCACCGTTGGTCCTCCGCCTGACCTCTCTCCGGTCGTGTCTGATTGCCTCCCATCCCACTATGAGAGTGATCCAATAAAGAGTGCACCTGTGTTTGCACACACGCCTGCACTATAATATCTCCTGCGCAGTTTGGCTGATCCTCATTGAGATTAGCCGCCGTAATCGAAATTCGGTAGGAGACCACAAACATATGCTCACGCCTGTATTCCCCGAAGGGGTAGGCAGAGGTGTTGTAATCACAACACCCACTTTTCACCGAAGATGATTAAGTGCCAACGTGACAGATGGTGAGTCCATCGCCGTCTCAGACACTTTAAATACATCATTGAATTACTTCTCAGAAATATGCAGGTTTCCTCACGATGTTTTCTTTCACCGAAAAAACGTGGTGTGAAATCACTGTACATAAGTTTTTTATAAAAACTCATTGGTACAGGCCCCGCTGGGATTCTTGCGTCGCTTGCGTAGCAGGCGACTGCTCACACCTCAAGGCCACCACGGCTCTGTAGGAGACTATTATTATTTAGGTCGACAGATGGCGCTGTTTCGATCCTATACAAATCTGCGTTTACGTCGACGCGGTGACTTGTGACGGAGAGAAAAACTCGCTCCAGGCCCTCAGATGTGGTAAACATTTACAAGAACTGTATTTACTATGACCGACGCAACTCTACGTGGTCACTCCGCGGTTCACTCGCTATAAAATACTTGTTTGTTCTACTTTATGTAACTTTGTTACGTGTAAATACGTGTTTGATCGGTATTCAATTGAAGTGGTTACGGCAGGTTTTTTAACTTTTTTTATAAGTACTTAAATGGTTTTTAAGTTCAACAAACTTCAAAAAATAAGGTAGTTATCATTTCGACTGTATCTAAATATATATAACTCAAAGGTGACTGACTGACTGACATAGTGATCTATCAACGCACAGCCCAAACCACTGGACGGATCGGGCTGACATTTGGCATGCAAGTACATGTTATGACGTAGGCAACCGATAACAAAGGATTTTGTTTAATTCTACCCCCAAGGGGATAAAATAGGGGATGATACCTCAGAACTTTTGACCAGGTAACCGATTTCGTTCTGTTATTTGAAAGATGATGCTTCCCAAGTAATCCCATTTAATTTGGGGCAGTTCTGATGGTGGTCTCCATGAGAAATGGAAGGGAACCTTTGAAAATCTTACTGGCGACTAGTGTGTTCGTTAATTATTATCATTAAGTATGTGAAATATTACTAAATAGTAATGCTTCAAATATATTAATAATAAAGGTAGCTTGACTTATTTCACATAATAATTTTTTTTGTTTTTGAAGGCGATCATTTTATCAACTCGACAGTAGGTTTATTTTTCTTTATTAAAAAAAATGTGTGTCTATGGTAAGCTTCTATATGTAGATAGTAAATAAAGCTCGGATAGGTAATACAGAGAAAAAACTTTATAAATTGTAATCAAGCTGTACATTTAGTTTATAAGCTTCAGATGCAACAATTGTATGTATAAATGTAACAAATTGTTGGTGAACCTAAATAAATATAAAAAATAAATCTTTGATAATGTTTTATTTATTTATTTATTTATAGTTAATTATTACGGACATACCAATTACAATAATTTACATTGACATTTTAGAACAGGGATCTTATGCCTTATAAAATATACACTTATAAAATCGTGGATACTCTCGCATACTTAACCTCACAGAATGTTATTTAATTTGGTTGGATTCGCCCAACTCTGTCGCTTTCCTGAAAATTTAATAAGTTATTCCTTCAGGGAAATCATTGTTCTCGTTGACTTCTCAATGGAAGTTTTAACTTTTATTGCCTACATCATAGTCATGGCGATAGAGTCAATATTTTTTGTTGAAAAGTGTCGTCACGAGATCTGAGCGCTCGGGGATAAAAGTGGCCATACATATACACGTAAAATGACAACTGCCATTCAAAGTCAGCGCTTACAACTACTGACGGCACCTATAACGCTCGTAAGTTGTGAATTGTGATGTGTTTTGACTGTATGGCCAACGATTCCTTTGTCTGACTTTTGAAAAAAGCCTCGAATCAAAAGACAATATTTTATTTACTTATCGTTAGGTACGTACGATGAGATAAGTATAACGAGTTCCAAGTCGAAATCTATTAACAGGATTACTGACTCTGTAAAGTATGTATGTCTGACTGTAGTAATATTTTTTTCTACTGAGTTTCTTGCCAGGTTCTTCTCAGTAAAAGCAACCTTCCGAACCTGGCGGTATCATGTATAATCCTGTATAATTATGTCATTCTGACGATTTGAAAGTACTTTGTAAAAAGTCTAATCGAATAAAGATACTTTTTAATTTTTAATTTGTCTGTAGGAGAAGAATTTTAGCCTGCCTAGCTCGTAGCGTGTGGCGACCCAGCGTTGACAACTCTCCATATTTCTAAGTAGATCTTCGTATTTCAGGCCTTTCCTGCAAAGCTACTAATTTCAATCCAGAATCTACGTATTTTTAAAATTCCAAAACAGCTTTCATTAGGGTAAATGTGTTTAATTACCAGTACGTATATATTCGCGCAAATAAAGTTGATTTTCGTCCCGTTACAAATCACAAGATATTAAAAATTATGAGCGAATTTCCATTTTTTTTGTTACTTCCTATAGGTACCCAACCAAAAAGAGGTTTTTTTGCAACGAATCTGATGAAACCGAAACAAAAAATAGCAGTATGTACGTAGATCAAACTTTTCTAAAGCTATTTTTACTAATTCTATGCATTTTTCAAAATCTGATTTGGCAACACTGGCGACCAGTGTAAATTGTTTAAGTGAAGATATCCAATAAACTTTATAACCGTACAAGATTCATCCATTGCCGATAAATGCCGTTTAGTTCGCTGTTGCGAATAGAAACTCACAGCTATTTCACTAGAAAGTAATAAATTCGTTGCTGCAATTCTGCTCTTAACTTACACTAACAATTAAATGTTGTAAAATTGTCCAAATTGGTTCATTTAAGCATTTCAAAGAAGTTTTTTTTCAATTTTAGATTGGTACCTTTTGGTTCGATTTTATTCCGTTACGTGGGTAGAATCGAGGTCAACAATAAAATTCAAATTCCGTATCGAACGCCGCCACATTGAAAACCTGTGAATAAAAGGGTAGGTACTTTGCTGTATGTACGTCGATATAATGTTTAAAAATATGTAGGTAGTACTTAATTAATTCCGTTACGAGTATGAACATTGCGAGTTATTTCGCAAGATCCGTGGCAATCCAGTCGAGTCAATTTACAACATTTCAAATTCACATCATGCCGTTACACCTGACGCTTGGAAAAAAACAAATTCGAAGCTAAAAAAGTCAGGTAGGTACCCCGCCGACGGCGGTCAGACACCTATCTGATATTTCTCACAAAATCGACAAAAAATGATAACAATAGTTACCTCGATAAAACGATAACTTACCTCGATATGGATATCCACAATGAAACACTTGAAGTTGAAACACCTTACAATATAACACGTAAAGTAATTTTTTTGTTGAAACTAGAGTATTCAGTACTGTACCGGCCACGCCACACCTATAGCACTTTCCAACCGGTTTTCAATTGAACCACGTAAAAGTAGACGGACTGCGGAGCGACCAACGACACGCACTCACGCAAGAACGGTTGTCCACGAACTGAGCCGAAAAAAAAAGTTACGCCGTGTTGCCAGCTTGGGTTAGTGAAAATTGTGCACAGGAATTTATTTGTTACGTATAATTTTTATATTTGTAATGTAACTGAATTCAAATATCTCATTTTATCTGTTAAATTATTTATTCCGCATATAACCCTTTATTAAAATACACTTCATATTGGTATAAAGCGCGTTGAACGATTGAAGAAATTGGGTTTATTAATTGATTGGGATAAGCATGTTTTTTTTAAAAGAGCGTAGAGCACAAACTGACTATCATGGGATAAGGACAGGAGTATTATGATTATGATTAAATATGTTCAACGTAACTCATTGTTTAATAATCCTATTATAAGTTCAATATTATATTATTACAAGCATTTCATTTCCTAGCAAAGTATTTATGTGTTGAATTTTAGATGATTTATCTTTAGCTAAAATTTGGTATACACGCTAGTTTGGGATAACAATGCTTAGATTTGTGACGACATTAAATTTCCAATGTGATGTGATGGATCATCCAAGATGGCTAGTTACTTTTACTAAGTACAAGAATAAAATACTGTTATTCAAAGTCAAAGTTATTTTTATAGAAATAGCTTATATTGTATTAAGTTAAAAATAATGTAATAGAGATAATTTAAAGAAATTATTTGTTATAATTATTTGTTAAAGAAGCGTTGAAAGATTGTGTAGCTCGTTAATAATTGTATATACTTATTAAAATAATCCCGTTTATGTACTGTTGTGGTTACTTTACAAATATATGTCAACACATACAAGTGACTAATTATTTTCGGACACAAAAATACTGTAAATATAATGATAGCTTTGAGCGCTGGCAACTCTAAAAAACAACTTTCATCGCTCGCTCGGCGTCGTTCGGCGACCGTCGGTTAATTCCGGAGCCCGCCACGGTCTGTGAATTTGTAAAAACGGTCCGTTGTCAGTCTGTCCATCGTTCTTTGTGTAGGTAAAAGAAAACAAAAGTGGCTATTTTCTTGTGAATAATATTCAAATAATATGTAAATTCCAACTCATAATGAAGGTATGTTAGATAAATGTTCAAGCTATTACGTGGCGGCGCAGAGGCTCCTTTGTGTGCTCTCTGTGAAGTTCAAACAAAAAGGTTTATTTTAGGTTACACAAAAAACATTTAATATTTTTGTTTGAGGTTTTGGATGTGCCTACCTTTTGTGGTTTAATAACGACAGGCATTTGATAATGAAAAAGGAAAATATTTACTCAAAGTCAAAGTCAAAAGTATCTTTATTCGATTAGACTTTTTACAAAGTACTTTCAAATCGTAGAATGACATAATTATACAGTATTATACATGATACCGCCAGGTTCGGAAGGTTGCTTTTGTTGAGAAGAACCTGGCAAGAAACTCAACAATTACTTATTTAAATCTCATGATACCATCTTACAAAAATCTAATACGATTTAAGGTATAAATATTAACAATGGGGTTAAATTGTACCAGCACGTAGGTAAGTTTAAAACATAATGAAAGAAGAATAAATAACAATACATCCCATACATTGTTGGGGTCGACACTTGATTCAACCCGATGTGGCTCCATGTTATTCGCAATCAACTTATTAACTCCTTGTCCGTTATGTGCGCCTGGTACTTCGTGTACCATATCATCATCTCCCTGGCCTTATCCCATACATTGTTGGGGTCGGCACTTGATTCAACCCGATGTGGCTCCATGTTAGTCGCAATCAACTTATTAACTCCTTGTCCGTTATGTGCGCCTGGTACTTCGTGTACCATATCATCATCTCCCTGGCCTTATCCCATACATTGTTGTGGTCGGCACTTGATTCAACCCGATGTGGCTCCATGTTAGTCGCAATCAACTTATTAACTCCTTTTCCGTTATGTGCGCCTGGTACTTCGTGTACCATATCATCATCTCCCTGGCCTTATCCCATACATTGTTGGGGTCGGCACTTGATTCAACCCGATGTGGCTCCATGTTAGTCGCAATCAACTTATTAACTCCTTGTCCGTTATGTGCGCCTGGTACTTCGTGTACCATATCATCATCGTCCCTGGCCTTATCCCATACATTGTTGTGGTCGGCACTTGATTCAACCCGATGTGGCTCCATGTTAGTCGCAATCAACTTATTAACTCCTTGTCCGTTATGTGCGCCTGGTACTTCGTGTACCATATCATCATCTCCCTGGCCTTATCCCATACATTGTTGTGGTTGGCACTTGATTCAACCCGATGTGGCTCCATGTTAGTCGCAATCAACTTATTAACTCCTTGTCCGTTATGTGCGCCTGGTACTTCGTGTACCATATCATCATCTCCCTGGCCTTATCCCATACATTGTTGGGGTCGACACTTGATTCAACCCGATGTGGCTCCATGTTATTCGCAATCAACTTATTAACTCCTTGTCCGTTATGTGCGCCTGGTACTTCGTGTACCATATCATCATCTCCCTGGCCTTATCCCATACATTGTTGTGGTCGGCACTTGATTCAACCCGATGTGGCTCCATGTTAGTCGCAATCAACTTATTAACTCCTTGTCCGTTATGTGCGCCTGGTACTTCGTGTACCATATCATCATCGTCCCTGGCCTTATCCCATACATTGTTGTGGTCGGCACTTGATTCAACCCGATGTGGCTCCATGTTAGTCGCAATCAACTTATTAACTCCTTGTCCGTTATGTGCGCCTGGTACTTCGTGTACCATATCATCATCTCCCTGGCCTTATCCCATACATTGTTGGGGTCGGCACTTGATTCAACCCGATGTGGCTCCATGTTAGTCGCAATCAACTTATTAACTCCTTGTCCGTTATGTGCGCCTGGTACTTCGTGTACCATATCATCATCTCCCTGGCCTTATCCCATACATTGTTGGGGTCGGCACTTGATTCAACCCGATGTGGCTCCACGTTAGTCGCAATCAACTTATTAACTCCTTGTCCGTTATGTGCGCCTGGTACTTCGTGTACCATATCATCATCTCCCTGGCCTTATCCCATACATTGTTGGGGTCGGCACTTGATACAACCCGATGTGGCTGATCACCTGATTTTTATACGAAGCGACTGCCATCTGACCTTCGCAACCCCTTTAACGAGGAAAATCTGACCGACGGCTTAACGTGCTCTCCGAGGCACGGAGGGAACTCGGGCGATCACCCATCCAATTACTGGCTATGGTTAGGGTTGTTTAACTTCGCTGATCGAATGACATGCGCAATAGCAACTGTGCCACGAGCTCCTCGTGGAACTATACCATATACCAATATTGTTCACTCCAAAAAAATGATGCTCTCAATACTTCTCAATTCCACAGTATGTTTTGTAACCGATTTTGATAATTATTTTTGGTATTTATTCATCATTCAAGTTGTAGTCAATATTACGTCAGTATCGTATATACTATATATTTTGGAATTACAAACAGACACTTCAATTGTATTTATCTGTATAGATATAAAAACTAGCTAACTACATTAATAAGTATTTATCTAACACCTGCATTCGCTATTGTCAGTGTCTAAACCTCTATATAACTGTAATAATATTTGTTCGATATTAAATTGATGAAATCACGCTCGGGAAAGCGGCGTCTGGGAATCGAAGCCGGACTCATTGTGTCCAATTAGCGTTAGAATGAAAGGCGAACGTTTTCATCGCTCCCATTCAGAGAATCCTGCTGGCTAATATAAATAAAATGTAAGTGTCTGTTTGTAATTCCATAATAACAACTTTTCACTAAATGCATATGAAAGTATACACGGTACTGAAATAGAAAAACCAATTTTTGAAATTTTCCTCGACATGTCCGTCTGTCTCTCTGCTCATTTGTTCCTGCTAATCTCCGAAACGGACCGATTTAAACGGGACCATCATTCGCTGATAGCTAATGTTACCAGGAGTAACTTAGGATATTGATACAAAAATAAAAAATATTTAAATCCATAAAATTAAATCTACGTGGGTGAAGCCGCGGGGCACAGCTAGTATACTAATATTATAAAGAGGAAAGGTTTGTATGTATTTTTGTAACGAATTGGCTCGAAAAGTACCGAACTTATTTTAAAAACTCGTTCACTATTTGAATGCTACATTATCACTGATTAATATAGGCTATATTTTATCCCCGTACTCCCACGAGAACGGTAACTACGCGGGTGAAACTGCGTGACGTCCGTTAGCCAGTGATGTGTTCGTATTGTACTTTCAAAAAGGAGGAATTTTGTACCAAATTATTTGCTTAAAATAGTGCAGTGATGTCACACGAGCTTAAAGTGAAGGAAAACATCGTGAGAAAACCTGCATGGGTCTGAGAAGTAATTCAAAGATTGTATAGTGTCTGAGACGGCGATGGACTCACCCTCTGTCATGTTGGCACTTAATCATATTCGGTGGAATGTATGCACCTAATCGTAGATGAAGAAATGTAACTCACTTTATAAGTATTCGTAGTTGTCACCAATACTTTCTCTGAGCGCTCATTACTCGTGAAAGCGCCTAAACAATGAATTCGTAAGAAATTATTACATTACTTAAGAAATAAATATTTTTCTCTGTACGTTACTTTCTTGTCAAATAAAGGCGCGAAGTATGCACCATAGACAAATATGGAACACTTTCTAAAATATAGATCACAATTAGGCAACGGTTGCTGCCGTGTTATGCCTGCGTAAGTAGTCGCAGTCTGTGCAAACGTACGAAATACAAAGTTCTTTCAACTTTGTGCTTATTCACATTCACTTTAAGGATTCTGTTATTTGACATAACAGATAAATACTGTTTGCGTAATTTTTTTTTTCGGGATAACAACAAAATAAGCAAGGATACAGTTTTTTTTTAAACTGTGCACATAAATCACGTCCATCAGCCGCGTGACAAAAAGTCAAACCATATCAATAAAGACTTAACTATATTGTTTATTGGTCCCGGTTTGACATAAAAAAAGAAAAAGTTTAAATGCAAAGATATTTTGTTATTCTTTCTATGAAAATATTTACATCATGTTTGTTTGTTCATCACATAAACACTTGGTACTTATATAAGTTTAACACATTGACAAATATATTAGGAAGTTATTGGCCCGCGATTTCACCCGCAGTTTTAATGTGTTTTTTTTTACACAATACTTCTTGTAGCATTAGCTATCTGCCGATGAAAGTCCCGTTAAATTTGGTCCAGTCGTTACATGGATTAGATTAACAGACATATAGACAAACAGACACATTAATTGTATTTATCTGTATAGATATGGACTACTTTTTATCAACATATCAAGCAAGTAATCAGAGGCTAGAAGTTCCATATCTAAGGCTTATAGCTTCCCTTTCCTTTATTTATTTAATGGCGATGAGCTTAAGTAAAACTATTCCGCCAATGTCAAGTGATTGTTGAGAAAAATATCTTGTAAATTGTTAAAAATATGTGGAGGAACCCATTGGATTCCTCGCTGTCCCTTAAAAAAAATGGACAGACCAAGGCTTATAATATTAATCCAACCACATTATCTGCTGGACATCAATCAAGTATCAACTGTCACCATTTCTCCGAATGTCATAACGGTACCACTCGTTTGACATGGAACGCTGCCATTACCAACTGGTTGTTAGCTACTCGTGTTTGTATGATTATAATCGACTACATACCAATATTGTAAAGAAAGTGTGTCTGTTTATCCTTCTTTCAATAACGGATAAGAGATTAACAGTTAGTTAGGGTCCAAATACTGGATTGATTTTGTTTTAGTATACAAATGAATTCTCACGACATCCAAAAAATGTATGCAACTTTATCAATTTGTTTATTTATTTATTTGAAATATACATTTTGAACGGCCAGTAACCAATTACACAACACATTTAATTATATAAACAGCATATTATGTCTTCTATATAGATAAATAAAATTGAAGTGTCTATTTGTAATTCCAAAATGATAGTTTTACAAAATACTAAATGCATGTGAAAGTAGGTAGTATACGATACTGACAAAGAAATACAAATTTTTGAATTTTTTCTCTGTCTGTCTGTTTGTTACGGCTAATCTCCGAAACGACTGGACCGATTTTAACGGGACTTTCACTGGCAGATAGGTAGTATTGCAACAGTAACTTAGGCTAGTTTTATAAGCAGTTAGGAATCTAGAAACAAATCATTAAAAGTTACACACTCACACAGACGCACATCTTCATCTTATAAGATCAATGACAGTAGCGTCAATAAGTATTGTACATACATACATATGGTCACGCCTGTATCCCAAAAGGTAGTACTTATCGTCTTCTTAAAAAGCCGTGGTGGCCTGGGCGTTTGAGCAGTCGCCTGCTACGCAAGCGTCGCAAGTTCGAATTCCAACGGGGCCTGTACCAATGAGATTTTCTCAAAACTTATGTAACGAAAACATTGTGAGGATCGTGAAGAGCATATGTCTGAGAAGTAATTCAAACACGTATGTATAGTGCCTGAGATGGCGATGGACTCACCCTCTGTCACGTTGGCACTTAATCATATTCGGTGATATGTAGGTGTTGTTGTTACAACACCTCTGCTTACCCCTTCGGGGACGCTTCTGGGATGACGTGAGCATATATCTTTTAGTATAGCCTTTCTCTATAAATGGGCTTTCTAAAATCGCATATTTTTTTCAAATTAGACCAGAGTTTAGCGCGTTTAAGCAAACAAACGCCTCACTCAAAGTTATTTGATTGCAATATTCATAAATAATGATAACAATCACTTTTTTGCAAAACTGTTCTTTCCTTTATTTATTTAATGGCGATGAGCTTAAGTAAAACTATTCCGCCAATGTCAAGTGATTGTTGAGATAAATATCTTGTAAATTATTAATAATATGTGGAGGAACCAATTGGATTCCTCGCTGTACGTTGTACCAATCACAAAACCAAAACTGTCACATGTCTTTATAATTTTGACAAATGTCGTTATAATTATTCACCACAGTCAGTAGCAAATAACTAACGTTATGCATCATTAAAAAGCGATTATTAAAATTTATAATCGAACTAATAACGTTTTGAGTGCTATAAATCTACTTTCTCCGTTTTTAATCATTTGTGCTTGGCGCAGAGTACGAGAAACAGCGATTGCAGGACTAGTAAGCAAGTCGTGATATTTTTTTAAATATTGTATCTGTATACATCAAATAAATGCGCTGGTTAAAAATCTAGTTGACACTTTGGGGTCATTGGGACCTAATGTGAAAGTCCTTTTTAAAGCTGCAACCACATGCAACCGCGCGACGCTCGTTTCCAGCGACAAATGAGGTCACGTAACCCCATTTAAAATTTCCCGCGACTCAAAAAGGAACTACGTCATGCAGCCGCTCCAATCGCTACATATCACGTGACCACATTTGTCGCTGGAAACGAGCGTCGAACGGCTTACATCAGGTTGCACCTTAAGGAGTTCTCAAAACGCCTGGTTGACGTCTCTGGTGACCGTCGAGCTGGTTCTTACTGCGGGCAAAGGATCAGTTTAGCGACTAAAATTGTGTGTTTTATTTATACACAGACGGATAAAAACAGATAGTCAAAGTCAAAGTCAAAAATATCTTTATTTGATTAGAGTTTGTACAAAGTACTTTCAAATGACATAATTATACAGTATTATACATGCTACCGCCAGGTTCGGAAGGTTGCTTTTACTGAGAAGAACCTGGCAAGAAACTCAGTAATTACTCTTTTCAAAAATATTATACAATTTAAAGAATACAAAATAAATGATTTAAGAAACATAAGCTCATGGACAATGTTCCAATGCACAAATGTCGATAAAAATTTGCATTACTTAAAATCTAGTACATGTACTTATAACTAAATGCGTAGTTTGAGATGACCAGCCCCCACAAGCAGCACCTGTTCACAAGTATGACGTGAATGCAAGCCATTGATAAAAAACATGACCACAATATTTGTCACACAAAACATTCCAACATTGTTTTCCGCTTATAAGCTATTATAATAATAATAATGCTTATATTATTCACGTGTAAAATTAGTAGGTACAAAGTTGTATATTAATAAAAATTGTAATTGTGTTATAAGAAAGTTATTTTTCAAAGTGGTTGCACGTCGTCTGGTAGAAGCCTCTCGAGACAAGCGGGCTGGGGTTACCTCAGAGAATCATCATTGCTATTCAACGTTGCAATGCTGCCAGCCTTCTTGGCACGATCCCGAGGGACACCGATTTGGGACAAGTTTACTACTTGTAATTAGTTTTAAGTACTATCCTTGTATAAGAAGTAAATATTTACACTAAAAAAAATATATCTGTTTGAAATATGTAACCCAAAAGACTTGGCTCTCGTATAACTTAAAAAGTAAACTCCATTTCTGTTAAGAAGGCGGTTTTGTTTCTGGTTGCCTCGTGGGAGCTTGGCGTTAGTTCACATTGTATTGTATTATTGTAGTCTAAGATTATACGTAGGAAAATAAGATTTAATACCTAAGTGTAGACAAGGAAGAAATGATAAGCTGTTTGGAGCATCATTCATTAAAAAAAGATATAATCCGTTGTATAACTTTGTATCTTTTCTTTGCTACTAGCTTTTTTGGTACAGGCCTTCAGGAATTATGAGTTCTCAACGAAAATAGTGGGGGTAAATGCGCATGTATTTTGTTCACGTCGCGTCATACATCGACTCATAAAATGACTGTAATGCGCATGTATGTAAATGTTAGTAACCTAAGCTTGGGTGAGAAAAGCTGTAAATTTTATTTCGTCAAATCGTAGTTTTTTGTTGAGTACTTTACGCCCTATCTATACATCTATATATACAGATAAATAAAATTGGAGTGTCTGTTTGTAATTCCAAAATAACAGCTTTTCGCTAAATGCATATGAAAGTACTTATGTACGGTATTAAAATTAAAACATATATCTGTCTATCTGTTTATTCTGGCTAATCTCCGTAAGGGCTGGATCAATTGTAACTGCACTTTCTCTGGCAGATAGCTAATGTTACAAGGAGTAACTTAGAGTACTTTAAAACTCACATATGAAATTAACTCTTCGCGGGTAAAATTGCGGGCCACATCTCGGTTTGATAATAAGTAGGTACTCATATCTATAAAATAAACAAAGAGATGAATATAATTTAATTACCAACTCATCGTAATCGCGCGAGGGACGGTCACAACGCATCCTGTTTATTTCAAACCAGTCATGAGTCAAGAATTTTGTTTACATTACATACATATATTGGTTGGCAGATGATGTCCTTCCATATTTCGCCAGTTACGTTTAATTCCCAGCCTCGCATTTGTTAGCGAGTAGCGCCATCTATGTAGCGAGTGGAGAAACGCTGCTATGATGTCAATTGTCATGTCAGAACCAGCGGCTCTCGGGTTAAGGGTTACCCGTTCAAATCAAATACGCTGGTTTAGGGACTCAGCCTATACCTAAAAGATCGCAGATAAATAACGCATAGAGAAGTGTTGTCTTCAAAAGGTGTTACAAGCACTCATATTCTGCAGTAGCCTAGCCATCAAGTGGATTAACACACTCGTTTTATATCACAGAAAGTAGTTACCGAAGCTCTACGTGTACTAAACAGTCCACATATTAAGTATTGCGTATAGAGCCGTGTTGGCCTTGAGGTTTGAGCAGTCGTCTGTTACGCAAGAGATACAAGTTCGAATCCCTACGGGGCCTGTACCAAAAAGTTTTTAGATATCTGCATGTTTCTGAGTAGTAATTCAAAGACGTATGTAGTTCCCTAATATGTATATTAAGTATTGATAAGGTATTTTAAAGCAATACTTTCGGTAACTATTTTTCATCTAATTAGAAGTAAATTATGGTAGTGGTAGAAAATATAGACTATCACATTCGGAGTATCGTGTACAAGTTACGTAGTTCTTTATATTATTGATGCTGTTAACACTGCAGATGTCAATGTCAAAACTGTCAAATATGTTTTAGTGGTGTAGAAAACGATTACAATACTATGAATCGATTCAATTTACTTAAATATCTTTTAATAAAGCAAACTATTGTATATTTATCAATCTGTTTTCCTACACTTCATTACTTACTTTATAGTAATTATATATTTTATAGATGACCATTTATAAATTCGGTATTTACAAATACCATTTATAAATAAATTGTACTTTTTTTATGCTTACATTCTGCTTACAACAGAATTATTGATTTAAGGTATTTTCTTTCATAAATATCTGCTACCACGCGCTGCTGGTCACGGCGCATCACCGTTGAGTATCCCAATCGATGTACTTAATAAAACAATCGATAATCGAATTTTAATTTTTTATTAAACACTTCACTAGCTAAACGCATCTACATCAGCGACGACAAAACGTAAACGTGAAAGAAATCAAACCAATTAGAATAATTTGTTGCTATGCTATTGTATTGTTAGTCAATTAATTTCTATAAACAATAAGATAAACTCTTTAGAGCTTAATAAACTATATTATCCTGAAACCGAGTGATTATTTAAGATGTGAAGTGTTGTTTTCTCATCGAAACTGGTAAGTGCCGTGTGAAAAACGTGATTAGTAATTTGATGCAAATCATTTCACGATTGCTCGTGATAAATTAGGATGGTTATTGACGGTATATGATTCGCGGAAGATGCCTTTTCATCTGTGTTAAGCGTCCGGTCCACTAGATATTGTAATAAGGACTAGAAAAAGAGTATAATTTGAGTGTATTTTTTGCGTGTTTCTTATTTTTGAATGTTTTCTTTTGTACGACCTAGAAAGTATTCCGCTGGTACTTTCTAATTGCTCTAGTCTGCTAAAGCGTACGTATTTAATTAATGTAACACTTGTACCAACCCTAGAGCAGTTAAATAATTAAGAAATTATATTTTTTCCTAAATGAAGAAATAGCCCGTGGTGGCCTTGGGGTTTGAGCAGTCGCCTGCTACGCAAGCGACGCAAGTTCGAATCCCAGCGGGGCCTGTACCAATGAGTTTTTCAAAAAACTTATGTACAGTGATTTCACGCCACGTGATTTACGGTGAAGGAAAACATCGTGAGGAAACCTGCATATTTCTGAGAAGTAATTCAAAGACGTATGTATGAAAGAAAAAAAGCATATAAAATGCATTTTTATATAAACAAACACAGTTTCCAAATTTATAATATTAGTATGTATGGATAGTTGAAAAATTATAAATACTAAGTACAGTACATTATAAGTATGATAAATTTCAGGAGATTGTGAATAATGTCAGAGTCGGTGGACAGCGAGGCGCTGCGCAGCCAGGCATCTCGATGGAGCCTTGCGGGGGACGAGCAGCTGCTGAAAGTTCTACAGAATATGCATCAGGTGAAGTCAGCTTTCAGCTTTAGAATCCAAAGGCTGTGGTCACCATTTAACTTGAAATGCATTACTATACTTATGTTATATACAAGTATTGAACCCTGAAAAGATGTTTTGATGAAATTTTGTAAGTACTGAGATGTTGGTTTTTTTTATGCATTATGATCAAATTCTTAAATATGGTTGGGAAATGTATAAACATGGCGGAACTCGCACCCACAACCTCTGCCAACCATGCAGTTGCTCTGAAACTGAGCTACTTGTGATCACACCTTATCTGAAAATTTACTTCTCTCATGCCATCTGTTGGTCAGCATACTAAACTCAATTGATTGATGACAACTAGAATTTTTAAGAATTTTGAACTTGATTTCGATAGTTGCTGTGGGGGCCTTGAGGTTTGAGCAGTTGCCTGCTACGCAAGTGACGCAAGTTTGAATCCCACCAAGGCCTGTACCATTGAGTTTCTCTAGAAACTTATGTACAGTGATTTCACACCACATGCTTTACGGTGAAGAAAAGCATAGTGAGGAAACCTGCATATTTCTGAGAAGTAATTCAATGACGTATGTAAAGTGTCTGTGACGGCGATGGCCTCACCCTCTGTCATGTTGGCACATAATCATCTTCGGTGAAAAGTGGGTGATTGTGATTACAACATCTCTGCCTACCCCTTCGGAGAATACAGGCGTGAGCATATGTATGTATGATTTAGAGAATTATGAACAGAAATAAATTTCCAATTTTTTTACTACATATTTAAAGTAATATGGAAGTATGTTTCCAGGGTACATATTCCTTCACCGTAAAGCTCAGTGTGAGTTCTATAACATGTATTGTTTCAGAAACTCTTATTCAAATGCCAGGAGGTGGACACCAGCATGGAGCAGATGACTGCAGCCTTAGATGACGCAAACATCAGCTTACAGAACGTCAATAACAAGTTAGTATAACTCTTATTTATTTTTTGTTCTTAAAATTGTATAATATTTTAAAAGAGTAATTACTGTGTTCCTTGCCAGGTTCTTCTCAGTAAAAGCAACCTTCCGAACCTGGCGGTATCATGTATAATACTGTATAATTATGTCATTCTGACGATTTGAAAGTACTTTGCTAAAAGTCTAATAAATAGTCAAGATATTTTTGACTTGACTTCACATGACTATTTGGATTGTGTGAAAAGTGGGTATTGTTATTACAACACATATGTCCCCTTCGGGGAATACAGGCAGTGTATTTATCGTCAAAGTAATGTCTTGATTATAATCTTGAAGAAGCGCGCGTCTGTGTGAGTGCGCAATTTCGAATAATTTGTTCCTGGTTTCCATACTGATGTTTATTCTGTGCATTAACTATTATTGTGCAAATGAGGATGTATGTTTGTTTATCAGGTTTATGGCGTTGAGCAACAGCCAGTTTATAGAGAGTCGGGTGTACGACGACGATGTTGATGTCGCTCCGGGAGCGGTGCAGCCTACGGTAAGATTTTTAAGGCAACTGACACTAAAGCATATAATATATAAGATGGTTACCAACGTGACACATGGTGAGTCTATCGCCGTCTCAGGTACTATACGTGTTTGAAATACTTCTCAGACATATGCAGGTAGTGTGAAGGTCCCGCTGGGGTTCGAACTTGCGTTGCTTGCGTAGCAGGGGACTGGTACCCCATGGCCGCAACGGCTCTTATCTTGATCATACTTGATATAAAAACGAATATTTGTTTACAGGAGCCTTCCCCCCCATTGCAAATGGAACCTAATATAGACTCTCTAAAGCGCAGTCTTGCAATTCTGGAGCGACTGCATGAACCTGTCACTATACATGACACTGACATTGACAGTGACAGTGAGGATGACGTTTCCAGGTGAGTTATAATTTTTTTTTATTAACGTATATCTAAGTATATATAAGTCAAAGGTGACAGACTGACTGACATAGTGATCTATCAACGCACAGCCCAAACCACTGGACGGATCGGGCTGACATTTGGCATGCAGGTACATGTTATGACGTAGGCATCCGCTAACAAAGGATTTTGATTAATTCTATCCCCAAGGGGATAAAATAGGGGATGGAGGATTGTCAATTTTAAACCGATATATTATATAAAACTAAATCTACGCGGGTGAAACCGCGGGCTACAGCTAGTACTTTCATATGCAGCTGTAAATTTGAAATTGCAAACAGACTTAAATTTTATTTATCTGTATAGATAAGATAAGTGAGCCGTGATAGTCGTGGGGTTTTAGCAGTCGCCTGCTACGCAAGCGACGCAAGTTCGAATCCCAGCAGGGCCTGTACCCAAAAGTTTTTCTAAAATACTTATATGCAGTGATTTCACACCACGTGTTTTATGAAGGAAAACATCGTGAGGAATATGTTTGAGACGGCGATGGACTCACCCTGTCACATTGGCACTTAATCATATTTGGTGAAATATCGGTGTTGATACAACACCTCTGCTACCCCTTCGGGGAATACAGGCGTGTGCGTATGTATATATTAAAAAAAAACATATATAATAACATGTATGTATTCAATATTATTTATATGTATATATAATAAAATGGTTTTGTCACCAGAGTGGTCCTGAAACCAAGAGATTTATATGCTCACCGTCCTCTGCCCTATATCATTGGATCACAGGCTTGGAAGAACAAGTGGCACGCTGGTAAGGTTTGAAAATTGGTTTATGGAGGGTGTCGGAGACAATGGAACAGTTGTCTTCTAGAAGTTGTAGTGTTTTATGAATATATCACTATGTTGAAGTCGTAAAATATCTAGCTCCAACGATAACGTAGTTATAGGCTATGGTTGCTAACGGCCGAAGAGCTCGCGGCCTTAAGCGATTGAATGAACGCGCGGCCGCGTTTACCTACATTACGTACCAGGTCATTGAACTTGGTACATTAAGGAGAAGTTTAATGGTTTCGAATTTATATTTCAGGAACTATTCGAGGGAGAAAAAAAATAAAAACGTAGTTAGATTTCTCGTGAATAACTCTACGTTACCTCTGATTTTTATGCGAAAATAAGGTCTTGATATGGTCAACTTTGAACGTCAATTACTCGAAAACGGAAGAAGATAATTTTGTAATAATAATTGTATTTGCTTCCTAAAATTATACTCCATCACATATTTTAACAGCTGTCCTATCTTCCCGACACCCTGTATAGTCACAGAGTATCAGGTGGTGCATATCATTTGAAAAATATATAAAAAGTCAATTTTTCGATATATTTTTGTGGCATTCTTAATTTCATAACACTAATAATCATTGTCTTATTTAATTAAATTCAATTATATCTTTATTCGATTAGACTTTTAACAAAGTACTTTCAAATCGTCAGAAAGACACGATTACATAGGATTATACATGATACCGCCAGGTTCGGAAGGTTGCTTTTACTGAGAAGAATGTTTCATATATCATCCAATAAGCATGGAACCTTTATTAAGGTATTTTTTATTTAATTTGATTACCGCTAAACCCGGAGTTTTTTTTAATTAAAGTAGCCTTATTAACTCCTTATAACATTAGCTATCTGCCAGTGAAGGTCACGCTAGAATCGGCCCAGCCGTTTCGGAGTTTAGCCGAAACAGACAGACAGACAGACGGACAGATAGACAGACAGAGACATTTTTTTTGACATTGTTTTTTCTATGTAAGTACCGTGTAAATTTTGGAATTACAAACAGACACGTCCATTTTATTTATCTGTACATAGAGTTTATATTTATAAATTTATATGTATCACCAGCTGATGCCCCTAGACAAAGTTGTTCACCTAAAATGTCTAGACCCTAGATGTTAAAGTCAGTCCGTCTGTTTGTAACCTTTAAACAGCTGCAAATCCTATAAATTATTCGTGCAGGTCTGATTGTGGAAGACAGTGATACAGAGAGCTCTACTTCCAAGCCGGACCGGGATTCTGAACAGTACTCCGAGTCTGACTCCGAGGCCCCACCCTATGTACCAGGTCATGATGATGGCACGGTATGTACTTACCTGCTGCAATGCCCCATCTAGGGCGTTACGAGATCTAACGGGTAATCATATTAAGGAATGCAGACAAATTTGTAACAAAGTTATAAAATAACATCAAACATGCTTATTAAAATATGCTCACGCTATCCCAGAAGGGTCCCCCAAGAGGTAAGCAGAGGTGTTGTAACAACAACACACACATTTCACCGATTAAGTGCCAACGTGACAGAGGGTGAGTCCATCTCCGTCTCAGGCACTATACATACGTGTTTGAATTACTTCTCAGACATATGCAGCACGGAAATCACGGAATATGATATATTTAGTTTAGGCCCTAGTAACGCACTTTTGAATGTTGAACTGGCCACCTGATGATGACGTTATGCCCTACATCCATAAGGTCTCTTTGTGCCCTTATGACCTCGTTATGCCCTACATCTATATAGTCTCAGTATGCCCTACATAATTAAGATCTTGTTATGCCCTACATCTATATAGTCTCTGTTTGCCTTACATCTTTAAGATCTCGTTATGCCCTACATCTATATAGTATCAGTATGCCCTACATAATTAAGATCTTGTTATGACCTACATCTATATAGTCTCGGTTTGCCTTACATCTTTAAGATCTCGTTATGCCCTACATCTATATAACCTCGGTATGCCCTACATAATTTAGATCTTGTTATGCCCTACATCTATATAGTCTCGGTTTGCCTTACATCATTAAGATCTCGTTATGTCCTACATCTATATAATCTCGGTATGCCCTACAGCATTTAGATCTCGTTATACCCTACATCTATATAATCTCGGTATGCCTTATATCCTTAAGATCTCGCTATGCCCTACATCTATATAATCTCGGTATGCCCTACAGCACTTAGATCTCGTTATGCCCTACATCTAAAATCTCGTTATGCCCTAATTCTGTAAAATCTCACTATGCTCTACATCTGTAAAATCTCGCCATGCCCTACATCTGTAAAATCTCGCTATGCCCTACATATTTAAGATACCTTTATGCCCTACATAATTAAGATCCCGTTATGGCCTACCTCTTATAATATTGTATGTGTAGATATCCCAGTCGAGTGGCGAGTTGTCCCCGGAGGATCCCCCGCAGCGGGCCCCACGCTCGCAGGCCGCCGTGGCCGACGACCTGGCTCGCAGGCTCGGGGGACCAGCGCCACAGGTACACTGCCTACCAGTGTCATCACCCGATAGGCTGGGAGCCTCCCGTCTGAGCTATCGTAACTTGAAAGATGTTGGCGAAACTTACCATCGTATTGTAATGAAAATGAAAATGAAAAATATTTATTCAGTCCAGGCCCTGGTAAGGCACTTGTGAATGTCGAGAATTTACCACCGGTTCGGAAACTAGCCTTCTGAGAAGAACCGGCAAGAAACTCGTCATGTACATTTCAATTTTTGGACAAATATCCACAAATCCCCATTCCAAGCTGATCTCGATCGCAATGGGGATTTTTTGACTGTTTTTCCATTAATCCCCATTGATGGGGATTTTTCAATGGGAATTATTGGAATAACCCTGACAAATAAAAAAAATTATACTGTAGCAAGGAAACCTAGGTAGATATTTTTATTTTAATTTCATGATAATCTTTGGAGCCGTTTCCGCGAATCAGATTCTACAAAAATTGCTCTTTTGATGGTACATATGTCACGTGACTGATCTATGTCATTTCCATACATTTTGTATCGTTTCAAGGATAATTTTCATACATATTTATGTATATTTCAGCCTGTAACACAAGAGCCACCGCCGGTTTCGTACGTGCCTGAGAACGTTGTGAAAAATATATACAAACCTCAGGCCCAAGTTGCTGGTGAGTTATACTGATTTTTCCATATAAAATGATTTCGTTTTTCTTGTAAACTACGTTAGGGGTCTTGACATGTAGGGGGTGAATTCTGATCGATAGCTAAAAACTCATCATCTCCCTGGCCTTATCCCATATATTGTTGGGGTCGGCACTTGATTCAACCCGATGTGGCTGATCACCTGATTTTTATACGAAGCGACTGCCATCTGACCTTCGCAACCACTTTAACGAGGAAAATCTGTGATCTGGGTTAAACCAGTTGTCAGACTATTTTAGGCCTCCGACTGACCTGTAACGATTGCCAAAGATGATAAATTGTCAACCGGGACCGACGACTTAACGTGCTCTCCGAGGCACGGAGGGAACTAAAATTGAAGTGAATGTTTGTTACTCAAAAGTAACAACTTTTCACTAAATTAATATTCAAAATGTTTCTCTGTCTGTTGGTTCTGGCTAATAATCTCTGAAAAGGCTGTACCGATTTTAACGGGACTTTCGCTAAAATGGGAATAGCTCAGTAGTCGCAGAAGAGCCATGGTGGCCTTGAGGTTTACGCAAGCGATGCAAATTCGAATCCCAGCGGGGCCTGTACCAATGAGTTTTTCTAAAAACTTTATGTACAGTGATTTCACACCACGTGCTTTATGGTGAAGGAAAACATCGTGAGGAAACCTGTATATGTCTGTTAAGTAATTCAATGCCGTATGTATAGTGCCTGAGACGGCGATGGACTCACTATCTGTCACATTGGCACCTAATCATCTTGTGTGAAAAGTGGGTCTTGTGATTACAACACATCTGCCTACCCTTTCGGGGAATACAGGCGTGAGCATATGTATGTATAAAACGTGAATACTGAATACCAATTTGGGAGGTGGTATCGATCAAATGACATTAAGCTTTCAAACATACTACCATCGTTTGTGTTACGTGAATCGCAGTACTTACATCCTTATGTAATTGATCCAACGGTCACCCATCAACTTAACCTCAGCAGGGACAATATTCTCGGACGAACCCCCACCCATCGAGGAGTGCCAGTCGGAAGAATCAGACCACGATATATTCGCAGATCTGCACAAAAATCAACCTTATAACAACAGTAATAAGGAGCGGAATCGCGCGGCGGAAGATCTATTCAACAAAACCAGTACTGGGGATGGTTTGAGTAATAAGGTAATTATTATTAATTGCAGTGATTTCACACAACGTGATTTACAGTGAAGGAAGACATCGTAAGGAAACATGCATATGTCTGAGAAGTAATTCAAAGACGTATGTATAGTGCCTGAGACGGCGATGGACTCACCATCTGTCACTTTGGCACTTAATCATATTCGGTGAAATGTAGGTGTTGTTGTAAAAACACCTCTGCTTACCCCTTGGTGGACCTTTCTGGGGTGACATGATATCTTGAAGCGGGGATCTAATCCGTGGTACCTAGTTCTATCAGTTATACAATCATTATATCTTAGGTTGAATTGAGATAGAATGAATAGAAAAAATATTTATATAATTTCAGATATCAACCAGTCAACCAGCCAAGCAAAATTCGACCTTATTCGAAGATGAATCGGAACCAGAATTGTTTGCACCGAAGTCTGCTAACAGTGCGGTGCCTATACTGAAAGAAACAGGTGCTATTAAGGTAATACATCTTCTCCCAGGCCTTATCCCATACATTGTTGGGGTCGGCACTTGATTCAACCCGATGTGGCTCCATGTTAGTCGCAATCAACTTATTAACTCCTTGTGCGTTATGTCCGCCTGGTACTTCGTGTACCATATCATCATCTCCCTGGCCTTATCCCATACATTGTTGGGCACTTGATTCAACCCGATGTGGCTCCATGTTAGTCGCAATCAACTTATTAACTCCTTGTGCGTTATGTCCGCCTGGTACTTCGTGTACCATATAATCATCTCCCTGGCCTTATCCCATACATTGTTGGGCACTTGATTCAACCCGATGTGGCTCCATGTTAGTCGCAATCAACTTATTAACTCCTTGTCCGTTATGTGCGCCTGGTACTTCGTGTACCATATAATCATCTCCCTGGCCTTATCCCATACATTGTTGGGGTCGGCACTTGATTCAACCCGATGTGGCTCCATGTTAGTCGCAATCAACTTATTAACTCCTTGTCCGTTATGTGCGCCTGGTACTTCGTGTACCATATAATCATCTCCCTGGCCTTATCCCATACATTGTTGGGGTCGGCACTTGATTCAACCCGATGTGGCTCCATGTTAGTCGCAATCAACTTATTAACTCCTTGTGCGTTATGTCCGCCTGGTACTTCGTGTACCATATAATCATCTCCCTGGCCTTATCCCATACATTGTTGGGGTCGGCATTTGATTCAACCCGATGTGGCTGATCACCTGATTTTTATACGAAGCGACTGCCATCTGACCTTCGCAACCCCTTTAACGAGGAAAATCGTGAAAAAAAGTGGCTGATCATCTGATTTTATACGAAGTGAATGCCATCTAACCTTTTTTTTTATTAGACTTTTAACAAAGTACTTTCATATCACCAGATTCGGAAGATTGCTTTTACTGAAAAGAACCTGGCAAGAAACTTAGTAATTACTCTGTAAAAAAGGGATTTTTATAAACCGCGGGCGACGCCGCGGAAGGAACCTAATATTCATTGAAACCATATTTATCTATTTCAGAAACCAGTTGGTATATCATTATTTGGATCTAATAAAGGTGCTGACAATATAGGAGCTGCCATTTTGAGAAGAAACCAGAAGCAGTCTTCGTCAGAAGACGAAGCTGATTCCATTCTTCCACAGACTGCAAAGAGAAAAAACATACCAGATAAAGCTAACGATATACCTAAAGAAAGAGACGTAACTGATATACAAACAGACAAACCAACGGAAAAAGATATATTCAACAATCTATTCACAAAACCAACACAAAAGAAAAATAACGAGAATATAGTTAAAGATAGCGTAGATACAAAGAAAGTTGATATTTTTAGTGATAGTATATTTGATGATATAGATGATATATTTACAAGTGATGTTAAGAAGGAGACGAATGCTAAAAAGTCATTGTTTGATGATGATGATGAATTATTTGCTGAAATTGCTGTTAAAACTGAAGCCAGCAAAAATACTGAAAGCTTATTCGATAGTGATGATGAATTGTTTGCTGAAAATAAGAGGAATACTAAAAATAATGAAATTAACACCCAAAGTAAAGAAAATTCATCTAATAAGGATGCTAAAAACAAAGATAGTGATGTTCCTAAGAAAACAGAAACGTCTAAATTGATAACAAGTATTTTTGATGATGATAGCGATACTGACATATTTTCAGATTTGAAAACTGTTCCAGACAATAATACAGATAATAATGTTAAAAATACAGATAATGTAGTAGATAGCCAAACGGATGTAACAGAACAATTATTTGCCAACACTAAAGATAGTAATTCAAATGTAACTGCAAGTTTAAATAATAACAATATAGAGTCATTAAAAGCCACAGATAATAATGTTAACAATAATAGTGAAATTATTAATCAATCTTCAATATTTGATGATGATACAGATGACATATTTAGTAAACCTACAAATAAAGTTAGCATTAATATTGAAAACATCTCAAAACCTAATGACAATGTGAAAGAAGCTTTGATTGAACAAGATAGAGTTGATATTTCTACAAATTCGACAAAAGACTCAAATGTACAGAATCCAAACGATATATTTGAACAAACTGATTCTCCTCCTGATTATTTCGTTCAAAGTGAAAACAACATTATATCTGAAGATAAAGAGTCGGAAATCCCTTCAGCAGATGTAAATACTTCGGCAGTTGATGCACAGAAAGATACCGTAAATATAGGTCCAATAGATTCAATTTCAAATGATATATTTTCATCTCTAGATAAAGATCTGAATGAAGAAGCAGGTTTATTCCAAGCTGCAAAATCGACTATAGATAAAGATACTGTAATAACAGGTGTACAAACAGTTTCCAATAAGGATGTGTTTAGTGACATATTCACAGAACCACCGGTGTTTGAAAAACCGAAAGAGCCCAAAAAAAGTAAAAACGTCAATGCTTTATTCGATGATGACTCTGATGATGAAGGGTTGTTCTTCAAGAAAAGTGATGCCGATGATGTGAAGCCAGAGACATTCCAAAATAAAGATATGTTTGATATATTTCTAGATGAACCTCCTTCTATAGATATCGATTTCACTTCACACAATACAGACACTAAATCTAATAATCTTTTTAAACCTGAAAATATTGAACCTGTGAAGTCTAGAATGCCAGATGATCTAGATTTGGACAATGCATTAGATTCAGATCTTTTTAAATCAACAAGTAATAATAAACCTGAAACGGTGTCTGTTAAACTTGATCTAGAACTGCCTGTTGAAAAAGAACCTTATGCTGACGATGCAAAGTCTGAAATTGTACAAGATTCTGAAAAAAAAGTTAATAAACTAAAAATGAATATCAAAATTGATGTGAATGCTCTGCTGCCTGGAGCTTCGCCTAAGAAGAAGGTTGATCAGACACACAGACAGACAGATTCAACAGAAATAGACGGACAGATAAATTCTACATATAATAATGAAGTAACTGAATCTAAAATTGAAGAATCTATTGATGCTAAAATAGTAAAATCTGTAAGTTTCGAAGGAGAAGCAGATTCGAAAGTTCTAGATAATAAACTATCTAAAGAAAGAGCTAGAATCCAAGTCAAACGACGTCCATCGACAAGACGAGCTAGAAAAGAAGCGGTTAGGAAATCAGCGATAGATATATATGATTCCACAGACAATTCTAGTTCTATAGACGATCCTCCTAAATCTATACCTATAGACACTGCGTCTGAATTTAAGCCTGAGGTAAACAGAGTTGGACCTGAAAGCTCGGCAGTAAATATACGAAGTCCAGACAAAATTGACATTGATATTCCAAATCACGAAGAAACTATTGTAAATATACAATCCCCTGAAAATATTGTAGCACCAAATCCTGAAAAAATATCAGGAGATAAAACAAGTCCTGTCAAACCAGCAGATGTACCTGAAAATACAGTAATAGATGGCATAGAACCGAAAGCTAAAGAGGTGAAATCTAAAATAGTATATATTCTCCATGACGAGGATATATTCAACACTCCGGTGAATAATACTAAAGGAATGACAAGTGAAAAACCAAAACTAGACATTTTTGATGATGATGATGAGTTATTCAAACCAAAACCGTTAAGAAATCCAGTCAGAGATGATGGAAATAGTAAAAATGGAAAAGTTAGTAATAATGGACGAGTTAGTAATATTGGACTAGTCAGTAAAACTAAACAAAAATCATCAATATTCGGTGATGATGATGATGATGAAGATGAACTGTTCAAAAATAATAAAACGGTGAAGAAAGCTGATATTTTCAATTCTGATTCGGATGATGACTTGTTCACTGGAAGGAATGTGAGGAAAACTAAAGTTGATAAGATTGTGGTGAAGGGATCACTGTTCGGTGATGAAGATGATGGTGATGACCTGTTTGGGGTGAAGACGAAGAAAATCGGTGAGCACTTTCAATCTATATTATAATATAGAAATTTGTTTCTTTGCTTGAACACGCTCATCTCAATTTCTACTGGTCCTATTTGAAAAATTATTTCAGTGTTAGATAGCCTAATTATCGTGGAAGGCTATAGACTATATACCATTACGCTACGTAAACGAAATCGCGAGTTAAAGTTAGTGCTAGCCCAAACTAACTACTCCACTAGCTAGCTAGTTATAGATAAATAAAATGGAAGTGTCTGTTTGTAATTTCAAAATAACAGTTTTTCACTAAATGCATATGAAAGTATACAAGGTGTCGGAGAAAAAGGAACAGTTGTCTTCTAGAAGTTGTTGTGTTTTATGAATATATCACTATGTTGAAGTCGTAAAATATCTAGCTCCAACGATAACGTAGTTATAGGCTATGGTTGCTAAGGGCCGAAGAGCTCGCGGCCTTAAGCGATTGAATGAACGCGCGGCCGCGTTTACCTACATTACGTACCAGGTCATTGAACTTGGTACATTAAGGGGAAGGTTAATGGTTTCCAAAAATAGTTTTATGGGATTATTTCAAGAACTATTTGAGGAAGAAAAAAAATTAAAACGTAGTTAGATTTCACGAGAATAACTCTACTTTACCGGAAGAGCAACTGCACTGTTAATTACGTAATTTTTATTTTTTTTCTAAAATTAGCACCTGTCATGTCTGCCTGTGCATCACCCAAAAGTTGTCTGGTAGAGAATGCCTATGGCATTAAGGCCTGCATTCATTGTAATTCAGGAAGTTGTTAAATAAAATGATTAAAAAAATATTTTCCTTTCAGAACCATCGTTCCAGTCATCAAAGCCTTCGACGTCCAGAGAGACTGCCAAGTCAACGGAAGCCGTATATGATGATCCCCTGTCATTGCTAAGTGATGATGAATGACGGTGATGATGTAATCTATACATATATACAGATAAAATTAGAAGTGTCCAAAATAACAGCTTTTCACTAAATGCATATGAAAGTATACACGATACTGACTTAAAAAAAAGACTTTTTAAGAAAAATTCTCTGTCTCTTTGGTCCGACTAATCTTCAAAACGGCTGAACCGATTTGAGCGGGACTTTCGTTGGCGGTTAGCTAATGTTACAAGGACTTTAAGCTACTTTTATTTTAAAAAATATTGCGTTACGAGGGTGATGTCGCAGCTAGTATATAAACTAAAATACGGGTCCAGTACCTATGGATAAGCAGTAGTAATTCTATGAGTCTGTCTCTGTCTATATGTATGGCGCGAGGCGAATAAGAAAGCGTAGTATTTATGACCGACAATTTTCGCTGCGCGCTCATAGCTCCTGACGGCCATATCCAAACAATAATAATGAAGTTGGAATATATTTTAATGCAATTATACGAATTTAATAAATATGCTCCCGCCATCAAGGGTTCCCGAAGGGGTAAGCAGAGGTGTTGTAACGACACCCACATTTCACTGAATATGATTAAGTGCCAACGTGACAGAGGGTGAGAGAGGTTTTCTCACGATGTTTTCCTTCACCGTAAAGTACGTGGAGTGACATCACTGCAGCTTTTAGAAAAACTCATTGGTACAGGCCCCGCTGGGATTCGAACTTCCGTCGCTTGCGTAGCAGACGACTGCACAAACCCCAAGGCCCCCATGGCTTTTTGTAATATTTCTGATAACTGAATAAATGAATCTATAGATAAATCAAATTTGAATTACATCTGTCTGTCTATTTGTTTACGATGTTTTCCTTCACCATAAAGCACGTGGTGTGAAATCACTGCACATAAGTTTCCCCCTTGGGATTCGAACTTGCGTCGCTTGCGTAGCATGTGACTGCTCAAACCCCCCACTACTTATGAATTTAAATAAAGTGCATTAATATTTTGCTCGCCTTTGCAATGTTGTCTGTTAAATGTGAGATTTAATAATGCTAGCTTTGCGTAAAGTTACATTCCAATGTTTTTTTGTAATATAAATTATATTGAACTGTATCTCAATTAATCATTTGTACATGTTTAAACGTTGTCGATTGCGTATTTGGTGTGGCTTTAAATCCACCATCTTTCGACGATACTATTGGTATAATTGTTAGTGGCCATTCAAGTATTACGGAAGCACTTTTTTACAATTATTCCGCCCTCCCATGCTCACGTAATTTCCTATTTGCATTTTTCTTGTAATGTATTCTGTTTATAACTCCTGACGTAATCACGATATCGACCCATCATGTTATCAAAAAGAATATATAAAATATTCAAAAATTCAAAATATCTTTATTTGATTAGACTTCTTACAAAGTACTTTCAAATCGTCAGAAGGACACAAAATACATTATACATGATTATAAATGTTACCACCGGGTTCGGAAGGTAGCTTTTGTTGACAAGAACCCGGCAAGAAACTCAACAATTACTCTTTTAAAAAAATATATATATTATACAATACGTAATACTTGAGCGCCTCCTTAGTTCATCTGTACTCCTATCACGTGTTCCCCACCGTTTTCGTAATCTATACACGCTAGCGTCTCCGCCGAATATTAGTATGAGAAATTGTGGAGCGACTCCCAGCAGTGACGTGAACAACTAAAATCTATACATATACATAACAGATAAATAAAATTGAAGTGTCTCTTTGCAATTCCAAAGTAACAGCTTTTCCCTCAACTTATATGAAAGTATATACGGTACTGACATAAAAAAAATCCAAATTTTCTCTGTCTGTCTGTTTCGGCTAATCTCCGAAACGGCTGGACCGATTTTAACGGGTATTTCACTGGCAGATAGCTAATTTTACAAGGAGTAACTTAAGCTACTTTAAATAAATAAAAATATTAGGGTTCCGCAGGACATAACTAGTTTATAAATATTTATGTATACATCTTTGGATTTCGACCAGTTCTATACTCGCTAGCGTCACTCGCAATATTTGTATGAGATATTTTAGTTGTTCACGTCACCGCTGGGAGTCGCTGCACAATGTCTCATACTAATATTCGACGGAGACACTAGCGAGCATAGATTACGAAAACGGTGGGAAACCCGTGATAGGGGTACTGAGAGCTTAGTGAGAGTTTTCTTAAAATGGCCGTCACAAGTCTCATAATAGTGTCATGTTTAGGGCGACAGACGGCGCTGTTTCGATCGTATACAAATCTGCGTTTACGTAAACGCGGTGACTTGTGATGGCGGGAGAGAATTCGCACTAGGCACTCTGGTCATCAACAATTTTGAGCCATACACGCATAAAGCAACGTCATTCGGTACGTTTGAATGTGTCAAAGCCTTACTTGGGGCACTGATGTTATGGAAACTTAATAATTAACCGATTAATAGTTAAAGAAAGTGACTTATTCGCCGCAACAATGAATAATGTTATCAAAATAGTTAAATATATTTTCGTAATTGTTGTATAATCTATAAATAATGCTCAGTTATTGTTTTAATTTTATTTTTAGTAATTCAAGTGATACTTCATCATTTTAGATATTTATTATGTCTATGCTACGATCTGTTATTTTTTAATGTTCATTTACTTTTTAATCCAGTGTTTACAAAGTGCCTAAAGGTGCAACCTGATGTAAGCCGCTCGACGCTCGTTTGCAGCGACAAATGTGGTCACGTGATATATGCATCAGTTCCTTTTTGAGTCGCGGGAAATTAAAAAATGGGGTCACGTGCACGAGCGGCTGCATGAGGCCGCACCTTAAAACTTAAAATGTTATTGCTAATTCAATATTATGTAAATGGAACAAATAAATTATATAGTTTTATTAATCAATATTCATTTCCCACCTCCACGTTTTATATACAGATAAATTAAATTGAAGTGTGTTTTTAATTCCAAAATAACAGCTTTTCACTAAATGCATATGAAGGTATACTAATGTTACAAAGAGTAACTTAGATTAATTTTATTAAAAAAACATTTAGCGTTCCGCGGGAGTCGTTCGCAATAAAATAAGTATTAACAAGGCTTGACCCTTGACATCGGACCTAAATTTATCTTATTTAATCTGTGACGCCCCTTGTATGGGACGCGACCTGCATGGACATACTTGCTCGCTGCCATTGAAATTCTACTTCGGAGTAAGCAGGGGCGGCGGCAGTGTGTGCAGATAACCTCAAGCGGCGGAAATATGCAGATATCGGTCATAATTGTAAATTTCTGCCGATTAGGGTTGAGACTTTGGGGCCATGGGGGCCAAATGGGTCAGAGGATTAGTGTGGCGATCCAGCGAGGTAACGCAGCCAGCTTACTGGGCTCCATTCCCGCAGACACAAATCTAAATTCTGTGTTATATTTATAATTTTTATGTTTATTTTTCTCCTAGTTCTATTGTTAAGGTGCAAACTCATGCAGCCGCTCGACGACTCAAAAAGGTCACTCAACTCAATTACGTCATGCAGTGATACTGAAATACGTCATACTGAAAACGAGTGATTAGAGGCTGCATGACGTAATACTTTTTTGAGTCGCGGGAAATTTTAAATGGGGTAACGTGACCACATTTGTCGCTGGAAACGAGTGTCGAGCGGCTGCATGAGGTTGTACCTTTTTATGTGTAAAAGAATGACAGAAAATTATAAAGTCTTTCTTTCTTTTATTTATTTAATGGCGATGAGCTTAAGTATAACTATTCCGCCAATGTCAAGTGATTGTTGAGATAAATATCTTGTAAATTGTTAATAATATGTGGAGGAACCCATTGGATTCCTCGCTGTCAAATCTAAAAAGTGTTTTAATCTGTGATACTTTGAAACACGTTTTGGTTTTTGACATTTTGTTTCGTGACGTGACATTTGATTTGAGTTTTTGTTTGAGTGATTTTTAGAGGTGTAAAAGTAACGAAAAAAAAATGTACCCGTATGTATTCGTTACTATACATTCAGTACTCGTTACTATCGTATCGTTACTCGTTACTATCGCATCGTTACTCGTTACTCCTAATACCTCATAACCTCATGCTATGTTATGCTGCAACATAAACATTTATGACATTGTAGTCGCAAAATGTTATGAAAACACTTTTTCACAAGTATATACTTCTATTCACACATCAACGCAGCGTTACATTACGTCATTGAAACGGCGTATGTAACCATGATAAGAAACATGCGAGTAACGAAAAATTTCGAGAGTAACGTTTCGTTACTCGGTACTAGATGGAGTACCCGATACTCAGTAACGAATACATACGGTTTGCTACAGCTCTAGTGATTTTGAAGCGTGACATTCGCGTGGTTTGTTTTGAGAAAAAACACATTTTCTCAAAATGAAGTTGGTGAATAAAACGAAAGATAAAAAGGAGAAAACAAAGAAGAAAAATGGAATCAAACCGAAGAAGGAGCACGTATTGATTGTAGCGCAAGAAATAAAATTCGCCCGCCTTTTGTCAGGCAATGAAAAGAAAACGCGCGATCGAGTGCTGAAGACTTTGAAAAAGTGGCTTTTGAACTGTTTCGAGAAGAAATATGGTTTGTAGTTTATGCTATGATACTTTAAAATTGTCTTATTTTGGTTTTTCATATACTTTTTTCCTCGTACTTACTAAGACAAGAGGTAAACTCAGGTATAGTATTATAACCTCAAAATGTTACTTACCATCGTATTTTCCGAATTTCATAAGTAGTGGTCTATGTCTGTTGGTAAATATGGCGAGGTTTTAGCTGCGACTGCTACATTACTAATGTATATATCTATACAGATACATAAAATTGAACTGTCTGTTTGCAATTCCAAATTAACAGCTTTTCAATAAATGCACTTAAAAACCAATTAAAAAAAAATCCCGGTCATTCTGTCGGTCTGTCTGTTTGTTATTTGAACGGCACTTTCACGGGCAGCAGATGTTACAAGGAGTAATTTAGGTTATTTTTATTTCAATAACACTACAATTGATAACCCCACTTTTTTGAAGTTGGTTAAAAAAACATCAATCAACAAAGTCTACCATGAAATTAAGTTTATGCGGGTGGCACAGTTAGTTTACCAATATGCAAGATTCTCAGCCTTAAGTTATCTAAATAGAAATAATATTTATTAATATTACTTTACTTTTAATATTGTGTTTCTCCAAAGGTGGGCGTTGTCAAACGCAACACAGATTTTAAACTTCTGCGACTGTCACCGTTCCTCTGTATACTGTACTAAGAGTTATGCCAAATAAACATTACATACATGTTTCCCCTAGGGGTAGGCAGAGGTGTTGTTATCACAACACCCACTTCACACCGAATTTGTTTAAGTGCCAATGTGACAGAAGGTGAGTGATCGCCGTCTCAGGCACTATACATACGTCTTTGAATTAGTTCTCAAAAGTATGCAGGTTTCCTCACGATGTTTTCCTTCACCGTAAAGCATGTGGTGTGAAATCACTGTACATAAGTTCAGGCCCCGCTGGGATTCGAATTTGCGTCGCTTGCATAGCAGGCGACTGCTCAAACCCCGAGGCCACCATGGCTCTCAATTATTATTATATTATTATTATTATTAAATATTTGTTTAAATTAATTTTGTAGAATTCAAAGAAGATGACTTTACGAGAGTATGGAAGGGGCTGTTCTATGCTGTTTGGATGTCTGACAAACCTCTCATTCAGGTTAGTACACCATTTTACACATTTACACTACTAATAAAAAAAAAAATTGTGTAATATTTGAAAAGAGTAATTACTGAGTTTCTTGCCAGGTTCTTCTCAGTAAAAGCAACCTTCCGAACCTGGCGGTAGCATGTCTTCTTCTTCGTAGTCGTAACCTCATGACTGAGGGACGTGACCATGGTGCGACGTCTGCATTATTAACATTGCTTTCCAAGCCTCTCTATTTTGTGCCATCTGGATGGTAGCCTGAAGAGAAGTCCTCGTTGCAGCCTGGGTCGCATCCGTCCATCGTGTTGGCGAACGACCCCTGCTTCTTTTGCCCTCGACCCGTCCCGTAATCATCAGCCTTTCTAGGCTGTCTGGATCGCGTCGTGCTGTGTGCCCGAAGAACTTAATGACTCTTTGTAGACAGGTTGTTGATAGCCTCGTCACATTGTTACTAGTGAACGCATTAATGCAGCTTATAGACTCTCTCTGTTTATGTTCTTCGCAGACTTATGCAGGTTTCCTCATGATTTTTCCTTTAAGGTAAAGTGTATGGGGTGAAATTACTGCACTTAAGTTTTTAGGAATGCTCATTGGCACAGGCCCCGCTGGGATTAGAACTTGTGTTGTTTGCGTAGCAGGTGACTGCTCAAACCCCGCAACCTCTATGGCTCTCTTTATTAACCTCAACTAACATTATAGCCTATGTTACTTGGAAATAATGTAGCATTTTACAAGTGAAATATTTATATTAGTAATTATAGACTATAAATCTAATTATATAATATTTAAAAAAAAATAATTTTGGGCGCAGGCAGCACCCATTCCCAAGTATGATACAAATGCCAGTAATTTTCATCACCTACGTCGGTCTATCAGGAGGAGTTGTGCGACAATATAGCAGCCATCCTGGATCTGTTCCCTCCGGAGCAGCTGAAGTATGCCCTCATGATGACCAAGGCTGGCCTCAAGGTCCTTGCCACCGAGTGGTATGGTATTGATCAACATCGCATGGACAAGTTTCTTATGGTGAGTTGTATTTACATACATATGCTCATTCCCCAAAGGGGTAGACAGAGGTGTTGTAATAACAACACCCACTTTTCACACAAGGTGATTAAGTGTCAATGTGACAGATGGTGAGTCTATCGCCATCTCAGGTCAATACAGACTTTGAATAACTTCTCATAGCCGGTTTCCTCACAATGTTTTTCCTTCACCTTAAAGCACGTGGTGTGAAAGTTTTTTTCGAAAAACTCATGTAGAATATACAATTATTATTTATGTTTTGTATATTAGTGGAAGGGAGGCCTTTGCCCAGCAGTGGGACACGACAGGCTAATAATAATGATAATAATATTAGTAAATTGTTACTCGATAGGTATGTGAGGAATATGTTTTTATTTTTGACACTAGTCGTTTAATCTATGCAATAGCTGTTCTAACTGAGCCTTTTGTTCATTTAAAATCTGTTGTATCTCCCCTTCCATAACTCCCCTTTTGGTGGTGCGGTCACGTATCTCGTATGGCAGAGGAACGAGTGGCGAAGCGCATCTTCTACTCAGAATTGGAAGAGGGTAAGCGGAATCATGGCGGTCCCCTCCTTCGATACAAGGATGTCCAAAAGCGACACATGAAGAGATGCAACATAGAGCCTTCTCAGTGGGCAGCACGATGGCCAGAATGGCGCAGGATAGTGAACAGTCAAGTCCGCGAGTTCGAGGTTCGACCACCTGCTGCCATAACATACAATTATGAGAACGGCATACTTACGTGCCCTCAGTGTGCACGGAACTTCACTGCGAAGATAGGCTACATAAGACATCTTCGAGCGCATCAGCGCTATTATATCTGACTAGGGGTCAAAGTGGTCGCCATGGCCGAAATCGGTCGGAACAATCATCATCATCATCATCACACTTGTCATTACATATATAATAATGTGTTTGTATAGTTGGTGCGTCGGTACCTGCGCGGCAGTCTCCGCTGCGTGCATCGCAGCCACTGGAGCCTCGAGGCCTGCCGTCTCTACTCTCACATGCTCACACACGGAGACGGTGAGGATTATCTATTTTACATAAGCTATCTGCCAGTAAAAGTTCCGTTAGAATTGATCCAACCGTTTTGGAGATTAGCCAGAACATACAGAGAAGATTTTTTTTTATGTGAGTAATATATATATTTTCATATGCATTTAGTGAAAAGCTGTTAATTTGGACTAGCTTTCTGCCTGTGATGTCGCTCGCATTTTATTAGGAATCCCTAGTTCAAGTCTATGAACAATAATATTATATTCACAATAATAAAGGTGATAAGGAAACTTGTAATTATGTATTACCAGATAAATATTGTAAGTAGTCTCATGGACACTGTACTTATGTTACAATTCTTAATATTTATTAGTTTTGATCTTTGTTTGACTGGCTTGAGTTGTCAAGCTCACAAAAATGCCTTTGCTTGCGGCGGCGTCTGGATGACGGGTTGTCCACTTCCCTATATGATGGTTGAGGAGGTCAATGGCTGGCATTCACGTCATACTTGTGAACAGGTGCTGCTTGTGGGGGCTGGTCATCTCAAGCTACGCATTTAGTTATAAGTACATGTACTAGATTTTTAGTTATGTTCATTTTTATCGACATTTGTGCATTGGAACATTTTCCATGAGCTTACGTTTCTTAAATTATTTATTTTGTATTCTTTAAATTGTATAATATTTTTGAAAAGAGTAATTACTGAGTTTCTTGCCATGTTCAATTCAATTCAATTCAAAACATCTTTATTTGATTAGACTTCTTACAAAGTACTTTCAAATCGTCAGAAGGACACAAAATACATTATACATGATTATAAATGTTACCACCGGGTTCGGAAGGTAGCTTTTGTTGAGAAGAACCCGGCAAGAAACTCAACAATTACTCTTTTAAAAATATATATATATTATACAGTAAAAGCAACCTTCCGTACTTGGCGGTAGTATGTATAATCCTGTATAATTATGTCGTTTTGACTATTTGAAAGTACTATGTTTGTGTGATAATTTAAAGATATGTTTGACTTTGAATCACAGGTCCCCTGGCCCTCCAGACGCCTCAGTACGCTCGGAACGCAATCTCAATGCTACTACACTTCACTGACTGCTACCTCGAAGAACTCTCCAAGGTACCATCTATGCTTCTGTGTACTTAGTAAGAGTTCCCACTGCCGCCGTCACAAGTCTACGCGTTGACGCGGAATTCTGTTATTCGACCCTTATACAACCAAAAATCCTTTAAAATACATACTCAAAACCCGAAATCCGATCACCAAAAATTTGTAATTCGACTTTTACAACACTGTAAATGTGATTATTTGAAATTCTGTTATTCGACCTTTATACAAGGTCGCTTTTACTGAGAAGAACTTGGCAAGAAACTCAGTAATTACTCTTTTCAAAAATATTATACAATTTAAAGAATACAAAATAAATAATTTAAGAAACGTAAGCTCATGGACAATGTTCCAATGCACAAATGTCGATAAAAATTAACATAACTAAAAATCTAGTACATCTACTTATAACAAAATGCGTAGCTTGAGATGACTCGACCTTTATACAATCAATAATCTGTTTATTCGACCTTTATATCACCTGGGATCACCTTTTCCACGCTCTTCGCTTCCAAAGCCTATATTGTACCGTTTACAGGTATCATCAGGCGACATTCCCCCGGAGAGCCTGACCATCCTGCTCAGCCCCTTCACCACGTACATGTGCCTGGGATCCCAGCCGGCGCTCACCACGGCCGCCCGAAGGCTGCACACACAGCTACTCAGGCAAAGTGAACAGGGGCTTCAGTATCAAGATAAGACCAGAGCCTGGGAGAGGGTAAGTTAGTTATCTAATTTGACTTTCAATCCCATTCAGGAAGTGGAAATAAGAAACTGATGGTCAGGTGTGATATGAGGAGACTTGACTCCACTTGTAGAACGCTTATGATAGTTTAATCTATGTATATACATCTATTTTAACTGCCTCGTTGGTCTAATGGTTAGTACGTTCGCCTGCCAATCACGAGGTCCCGGGTCGGGTCAAAAATTTATATTGGGTTTTTCTGTCAAGAAATTCACAATAAAAATGCCCGGAGTTTGTATGTTGGGTGTGTTTCCACCCCCGTGGCTCGGTGCACGTTGCACCGTTGGTCCTCCGCCTGATCTCTCTCCGGTCGTGTCTGATTGCCTCCCATCCCACTATGAGAGTGACCCAATAAAGAGTGCACCTGTGTTTGCACACACGCCTGCACTATAATATCTCCTGCGCAGTTGACTGATCCTCGTTGAGATTAGCCGCCGTAGCCGAAATTCGGTAGGAGATTATTATTATTATTATACATCTGTACATACACTAGCGGCTCTGTACGTTCTTCGCTACGTATAAGGCATACTTATAAAAAAAATGATTATTAAGTTCATTTATTCAAACAAAAAATATTTACTGGGGCACATCAGAATATAACAAATATTTTTGCCTTCCCGAAATCTCTTCACTAATACTTACTTGAACTTTACAGTATGGTATTGAGGTTCAAATTGGCTTTTAAGTATTAGTACAAATTGTTTGTATATGGGAGTATAGAAAGATGTTGATTTTACACTTTTTCAAGGCTTTTTTTAAAATTTCTCTACGTACAAACCTTCCCTGGACTTCCACAAATAATTCAAGACCAAAATTAGCCAAATCGGTAAAGGCATTGAGTTTATAACATTACAACGAAAAGTGGCATTGATTTTTATATATATAGATATATAAATGATCACTTCATAAAATATTGATGTAGCGAGATATTTTTGGGATGTTATTAGTTATAAGATTATATTTTTAAGGTTTTTAGTTATGTAGTTCTTGAAATGTCTGTGTTAGATAGAACATTTATCGATGAAGGCCTATAATCTAATACATACAAAAAGATAAAGATAAATAAAATAGAAATGTCTGTTTGTAATTCCAACAGCTGTTCACTAAATGCATATGAAAGTATATACTGTACATAAATAAAAAAAAGATTTATTCTGGACTGGATGGACTTTCACTGGTAGATAGCTAATTTTACAAGGAGTAACTTTGGCTAAAAAAATTTAAGTAATGCAATACAATATGCGCTATGTTCCAGATGGGTTGTCCCGTGGGAGGGCCCGAGGCTCTGGAGTTGGCCTCCGATGATGAGGAGGATGAGGGAGAGGAACAAACTGAGGAGAGGGAGGGAAATAGGTGAGTGATAACTCTATCAAAGACAAGCAAGCGACGCAAGTTCGATTTTTTTCAAAAAACTTACGTGAAGGCATTTCGCGCCACACGCTTTACGGTGAAGGAAAACCTCGTGAGGGAACCTGCAGACATCTGAGAAGGAATTCAAAGACGTATGTATAGTGCCTGAGACGGCGATGGACTCATCCTCTGTCATGTTGGCACTTAATCAAATTCGGTGAAAAGTGGGTGTTGTTGTTACAACACCTCTGCCTACCCCTTCGGGGAATACAGGCGTGAGCATATGTATGTATATATGTTTTTAAGCCAAACTTTTCTTAACAAGAAAAACTAACCCCTTATATTCCCCCCTTAGTGCGGTAGCCCTGGACCCCCGCGCAGGCAGAGTGGACGTGGTCCTGTCTCCGCTGCCTACCCCCGCGGCTGCCCTCGCCGGCTGCCTGCGCTCCCTCCTGCCGCAGACTACCAGCAACGCTTACAAGAGGACCAAGATATTTATTGATAGGTTACTTCAAGTTACATTCACTAGTTCCCTGACACTCAAGCGATGCAAGTTCGAATCCCAGCGGCCTGCACCCATGAGAAACGTCGTTTGGAAACCTGCATCATCATCTCCCTGGCCTTATCCCATACATTGTTGTGGTCGGCACTTGATTCAACCCGATGTGGCTCCATGTTAGTCACAATCAACTTATTAACTCCTTGTCCGTTATGTGCGCCTGGTACTTCGTATACCATATCATCATCGTCCCTGGCCTTATCCCATACATTGTTGGGGTCGGCACTTGATTCAACCCGATGTGGCTGATCACCTGATTTATATACGAAGCGACTGCCATATCTGACCTTCGCAACCCCTTTAGCGAGGAAAATCTGTGATCTGGGTTAAACCAGTTGTCAGACTATTTTAGGCCTCCGACTGACCTGTAACGATTGCCAAAGATGATAAATTGGCAACCGGGACCGACGGCTTAACGTACTCTCCGAAGCAAGGAGGGAACTCGGGCGGTCACCCATCCAATTACTGGCTAGGGTTAGGGTTGCTTAACTTCGCTGATCGAATGATATGCGCAATAGCAACTGTGCCACGAGCTTCTCTGGAAACCTGCAAAAGTCCGTATTTATAGTGTCTGAGACGGCGATGGACTCACCATCTGTCACGTTGGCACTTAATCATGTTTGGTGAAATGTGGGTGTTGTTATTACAACACCTCTGCCTACCCCTTCGGGGAATACAGGCGTGGGCATCTATACTGATATATATTTATCTACCTCAGTAGCAATTGGTCAAAAAAAACCATTAATATTTTCTCCATTATAATTACTATATATTGTTGTAAAGTGTTATATGTTACTAAACGTTCGATGATTATTGGATGATGTGGGGAGCAGGAGGTAATGATTATTTTCGTTGTAAGATTAAATTATAAAAAAACAAAATAAATACATTATCTCTTTATGCATTACTAGCTAGCGATTTCACCCGCGTTAGCATACCCTACGTTTCTTTATCAAAAGTAGTCTAAACTTTCATCCCCTATTTAATCCCCTCGCGGGTAGAATTAATCAAAACCCTTTGTTAGCGGATGCCTACGTCATAACATGTACCTGCATGCCAAATGTCAGCCCGATCCGTCCAGTGGTTTGGGCTGTGCGGTGATAGATCACTATGTCAGTCAGTCAGTCACCTTTGAGTTATATATAATTAGATTACATACATGCCCATATTCTGCCTAAATGCCTGTATTCCCCAAAGGCAGAGGTATTGTGATCTTGGCGAAAAATTCTAAACCTATATTATTTTATGTTATGTAGATTCGAGCAGTTGTCCAAGAACTCGTACCCGCTGGCCGTGGAGCGGCCGAGCGTGTCCGGGCGGCGAGCCCTAGCCAGCGGGCGGGGGGCGCGCGCCCTCATGGCGCTGGACAGGACTCTCCAGGCCTCCACTGATGAACTGGCCCTTAGAGGTACTATCTATAATGGCTGGCGGGGAAATAGGACAGCTGTTAAAATATGTGATAGGGTATCATTTTAGGAAGCAAATACAATTATTATGACAACAATATCTTCTTCCGTTTTCGAGTGATTGACGTTCAAATCAGCGGTAACGTAGAGTTATTCACTTGAAATCTAACTACGATTTAAAAAAAAATTCTCCCACTAATAGTTCCTGAAATTATCCCATAAAACCATTTTTTGGAAACCATTGACCTTCTCGTTAATGTACCAAGTTCAATGACCTGGTACGTAATGTAGGTAAACGCGGCCGCGCGTTCATTCAATCGCTTAAGGCCGCGAGCTCTTCGGCCCTTAGCAACCATAGCCTATAACTACGTTATCGTTAGAGCTAGATATTTTACGACTTCAACATAGTGATATATTCATAAAACACAACAACTTCTAGAAGACAACTGTCCCTTTTTCACCGTCACCCTGTACTGCTATGCGTTCGTAAAACTCTTATTGCGCGATTCAGGAACTGCTCCAAATAATTAAAAATAAATACATACATACACTCACGCCTGTATCCCATGGCGGTAGGCAAAGACGACCGTTTGCCACATGCTACGATCCTTACATACTTCTTTCGCTTCATCCACATTCATGCATCTCTTCACACACTTCCTTCGGTTACGAGTGCTCCGAATTTGCCCTTTCTGATAAATACTATTAATTGTGTCATAGTAGTTGTTCCTTGGACGCCCTCTACCGACACTTCCGGTCACATTCGCTCTATAAATGTGTTTCGTTAATCGCCTTTCACTCATCCTTTCGATATATCCAAAGCATCTCAACATATCTCTTTAAATTCAGTGTTGACATTAATCATTAGGTCTGGGTCGTAAGCACCGCAAGCGTCTGCTGGCCAAGTCCCGCGCGGGCCTCAGTATCGTCGAAGACGTCGATCAAATCAAACATGCTGCCACCAAAGCCACCGTGAGTATTAATGTATATTTTTTTGTTTACATTGTTTTAATTGTATGATATCACAATAGTGCCATTTGTGGGCCGACAGATGGCACTGTTTCGATCTCATTCAAATCTGCGCTTACGTCAACGCTGTGGTAGCGAAAAACTTGCACTCGGCTCTCTCCCAGTGGTCTCCTCGGCCTCTTCGGCCTCCTCTGCCTCCTGGGCCTTCTCTGCCTCCTGGGATTCCTCTGCCTCCTGGGCCTCCTCGGCCTCCTCTGCCTCCTCGGCCTCCTCTGCCTCCTCGGCCTCCTCTGCCTCCTCGGCCTTCTCTGCCTCCTGGGCCTCCTGGGCCTCTTCGGCCTCCTCTGCCTCCTCTGCCTCCTCTGCCTCCTGGGCCTCCTGGGCCTCTTCGGCTTCCTCTGCCTCCTCTGCCTCCTCACGGGCGAACAGGCCTATCGCACGGGGCCTCGCTCTAGAAGAGGCCGAGTGTAAAGCTAATTTAAAAAAAATACAGATTTATTTATAATATACATATAACGAATACCTACCAAACAACCATACAAACTTTCGAATCACATAAGTACTTTTCCGTAAGACAAAGACCTGCCGCCCAGAGCCTCGCAATGGGCAAGGGCACCGCTGCCCTCTGGAATGCCTGGTTGATCTGGTAGTCGGAAAAGCTACTGCAGAACACGAAGTCCTGGGTTCGATCCCCGTGTCGGGCGTGTTATTGGGTTTATCCATCTGTAATATCCCAGTATCAACTTAAATATATAATTATAATACTCTTTTGCAAAACCCATTACTTGTTTGAACAATATTGTTTGTTCATTATATAATATATCATTCTCAATTTCAGAACGACAATTGGGAAATCGAACCTGCTCCTCAGCAGAAAAAACAGGATTCTGTCAACGGACATAAGCCCAAGAGAAACGTCAAACAAACAAACACACAGACGGACAAACAGAATAATAAACGGAAAATGAACGTAACAAATGGGGAAGTTGCTACGAAAAAACAAAAAATTGATCCAAAAGATGCGAAAAATAATAAAAAAGTTAAAAATGATCATAAATTACTCAATGATAGTAAAGAAAGGAAAAATATCAAACCACAGATTAATAAAGATAGTAAAACAATAGACAATGTGATGGTGGTAATAGACAAGAAGATTGCAACAATCAAAAACGTCAATGAAAATAAGAAAATTAGGAGGAAATCCGCAGAAAAGAATGAAAAATTAGTCAAAAGTCCAACGTTAGTAGTGAATAAGGTCAAGAAGTTTCCAAAGGCTGACGTCTCGTTAGATACACCGAAAAAAGTTAAATTTGTCCTGAAAAATAACTCCATGCAGAAACCGGTGGATTATTACAAGAGTGTTCGACAAAGTCCTAACATACCGTTTGACAGCAGCAAGAAGCCCGTCAAGACGAACTTGAAACTATCGTCGCCGTCTCCCATAAACCCTTTTTTCAAAAAAAAACTGAAACTCAGGAAGTAATTTCCGATCTCAGGAACACACCTTGAATTCCAAATGATTTTATTTCAAAGCGATAAGGAAAGATTTGTATGTTTGCTACGAAACTACTGGACTGATTACGAAAATTGTTTCAGCAATAGTTAGCTACATCATCAGCGAGTAACATAGACTATAATTTATCCCCGTACTCCCACGGGAACGGGAACGACGCGGGTGAAACCAAGTGACGTCTAGTCTAATTATAAAGCTTAACAAATAAAGAGTTTGTTTGCGCGATAATCTTAGGAAGTACTGGTCCGATTTGAAAAAATATTTCATTGTTAGATAGCCCATTTATCGAGGAAGGCTACTATATATCATCACGCTACGATCAATCGCGGGTTGAAGTTAGCGTTAGCACAAAGAAAATATTCCATGCGGTCAGAAGCTAGAGTTTACATATAAAATTCAAATGCTTCACTGAAATTTGGAGGGTGTGTTCTTGGTGAGGTATGCATTAAAAATCGCTTTTCAGAAATTCCACCCATTGGTTGAATGTTTTTATGTTATGTTATACTGCAAGGCAGACGAAGCTGCGAACGCAAGCTAGTTAAGTTTAAACAGCATATTAATTTGTAAGTACCCTAGCTTGATTAGCTATCTTTATTCCTAATTTCAGCAAAATCGGATCGGCATTTATAACAGGTTTTTAGAGGAATTATGCACACGCCATCCCAGAAGGGTCCCACAGAAGGGGACAACACCCACATTTCCCGAATTATGATGATTAAGTGACAGATGGCGAGTCCATCGTCTCAGGCACTATACATACGTCTTTGAATTACTTCTCAGACATGCAGGTTTCCTTACGATGTTTTCCTTCACCGTAATGCACGTGGTGTGAAATCAATGCACATAAGTTTTTAGAAATCTCATTGGTACAGGCACCGCTGGGATCAAACTTGTGTCGCTTGTGTAGCAGGCGACTGCTCAAGCCCCGAGGCCACCACGGCTCTTTTTAGAAGAATTCTTAGTTACCCCAGTGACTAAATAAACTATCAGAATATATAGTTAATTTAATGAATTCTACTTGTTAACCGTTATTTTAATTGTATTAGAAGTTTGTCAATATTTTAGATATAATTTTAAGAGCTACGTTTTGAAATGAGTTACTTTAATTAAGGATTAAAATGAAATGGACACTAGTGTTGCCAGATTGCTGAGGTCATAAGATAACGGACTCACGATATACCGTGTCTGGTCGCTTTGTCGGCCGTAACACGGTCAACTAAATATTAAATATAGGATCTAGACAAGTGAACATTTTTATCACAGAGCATCGGCTGGTGATATATACAAATTTTACGATAAAATAAAAATCCATCTATTTTTATGACTGACTGACTGCCATAGTGATCTATCAACGCACAACCCAAACCACTGGACGGATCGGGCTGACATTTGGCATGCAGGTACATGTTATGACGTAGGCATCCGATAACAAAGGATTTTGATTAATTCTACCCTCAAGGGGATAAAATAGGGGATGAATGTTAGTATTAAACTTTGTCAATTTTAAACCGATATATTATATAAAACTAAATTTACGCGGTTGAAACCACGAGGTACAGCTACAACTATATATTGTTGTTGTAAAGTGTTATATTTTACTAAAGGGTCGATGATTATTGGATGATGTGAGGAGCATGAGACTTATTTTCGTTTATAAAATGAAATTCTAGGAGGAGCTCGTGGCACAGTTTCTACTGCGCATATCATTCGATCAGCGAAGTTAAGCAACTCTTAACCTAGCCAGTAATTGGATGGGTGACCGCCCGAGTTCCCTCCGTGCCACGTTAAGCCTTCGGTCCCGTTTGCCAATTTATCACCTTTGGCAATCGTTACAGGTCAGTCGGAGGCTTAAAATAGTCTGACATCTGGTTTAACCCAGATCACAGATTTTCCTCGTTAAAGGTCAGATGGCAGTCGCTCCACATAAAAATCAGGTGATCACCCAACAATGTATGGGATAAGGCCAGGCAGATGACAGATTGACATTCACCAGGTGATGCTCTGTGGCTAAAATGTGAGCCGAAAAGTCTAGATCCTATATTTATTGACATCAATAAATATAGGATCAGCTGTATAATTATTGGTCATGTCGATGTAGCGGGTTTGATTCCTGTCAATATCAATTTAAGACATTTATGTATTATTAACGCGAACCAATTGTATTGTATTTAGTGTTATGTCGTTGGGATGCATTAAATATGACTATTATATATATTGTTTTTTTTTTTACACTTGCCCCTATCTATATCCTATTAATATCTATACAGAAGATTAAAATTGAAGTGTCTGTTTGTAATTCCAAAATATAAACTTTTTCTACTAAATTCAAATAGTAGCATATATGGTAGAGACTGATTTTTTTGGTTCTAGATAATCTCTGAAACTACTGGACCGATTTTAACGGGACTTTCACTGGCGAATAGCTTACGTGAAAAGGAGTAGCTAAGGCTGTTTCACCTGCGTGGATTTAATTTTAATTCCCGCGGTAACCTAAATATTTTTTTTAAATAAATGTAGACTTAGTTATCTATAGCATTAGCTATGCAGTGAGGTCCGTTAGAATCAGAGATTACCCGGAACCAACAGACAGACAGACAAAATTGTAGAAAAAATTGTTTTTTTATATCAGTACCGTATATCATATGCATTTAGTGAAAAGCTGTAATTTTGGGTTTACAAACAGACACTTCAATTTAATTTATCTGAAACTCTGGGGCCTTGGGGTCCAGATGCCTGGTTTGGTAGAAGCCTCTCGTGCCAAGCGGGCTGGAGTTACCTCGCTCAGAGAATCATTGCTATTCAACGTGGCAATGCTGCCAGCCTTCTTGGCACGATCCCGAGAGACACCGATTTGGGACAAGTTTTCTACTTGTAATTAGTTTTTAGTTACTTATTAGTAATAAAATGCAATAAAGGATTTATCTGTATATATAATAAACCCAAAGATTGCGTCAAACTATGATTTGAGGGTATTGTATTAAAACAACTTGTAACTGTGTATAATATTTATGTCTATATTATGTTACATATGTACATAGGTGGTCTGGCTTAACCTAGCAAGCCACAGACAATAAATACCTCTAGTGTCTAGTCTGTGGTGTACCATTGTGGCAGGTGAGTTTAACTTCAATGGAAAAAAATATAAATATACAGCTTTTTAAGAAAAGGTCACCGCCTGTGGGCGATTACAATAATGATCCCGTCAGGAGTTATGAGCGCTGGCCTTGGGTTTGGAGCAGTCGCCTGCTACACAAGTTCGAATCCCAGCAGGGCCTGTACCAATGAGTTTTTCTAAAAACATATGTACAGTGATTTCACACCACGTGCTTTACGGTGAAGGAAAACATCGTGAGGAAACCTGCATATGTCTGAGAAGTAATTCAAACACGTATGTATAGTGTCTGAGACGGCGATGGACTCACCCTCTGTCACGTCGACACTTGATCATATTCGGTGAAATGTGTGTGTTGTTGTTACAACACCTCTGCTTACCCCATCGGGGACCCTTCTGGGATGGCGTGAGTATATTTATATATTTTTTTAATTTAATGAGTCTATCCCTGTGTATATGACGCCACGCAATTGAAATACGCAGTTACCGCCGGAAAGTTTCGCTGAGCGCTCATATATCGTGACGGTACCTGCATCTTCCATGATGTTATACTATATAAATTCTTGAAATAACAATCTTTGAATTGAAGTCTAACTCCTAGTTACATAATATCCTTAGCACTTACACATATATATTTATAAAATACTATTACATATCCATTATTTATGTACATAATATTGATCTTAATTATATTGGTATATATATCACCCACGATACTATCATTAATTAACTTAAATATTATCATCCGACATGTCTTTAGAATCATTTCACTATATAAAAATTAAACGGACACCATGTCATTTTGACTATTTTAACACCCCCTTATTACCAATGTGATTCCATTTCTTTCTGTGATCTGTTCTACTCCGAGTTTAGACTAGGTTTAAACAATATTTTGTGATAAAGGGGAGTTTTTATCCGCATTCTTGTAAGGGAAATTATATTCAGATGAATTGTAATGTCATTGTCAAACAAATATAACGTAACTTGTTTTTAACTAAATTCATTATCGCGTCTTAAGATTCAGACAAACTTTAATACATAAGTTATCTTTAAATATAAAATAAATACATAATTTGATAGTCAACCACATTGTAATTTGTATAATATTTGATGCGGGGCGTCACGCAGTTTCACCCGCGTAGTTCCCGTTCCCGTGGGAGTACGGGGATAAAATATATCCTATGTTACTCGCTGATGATGTACTTGATGATGTTACAATGGTGAAAGAATTTTTGAAATCGTCAGTCTTTGACGATTTCAGAAATCTTTCCTCTTTATTGTAGTTTTAGATTACATAATTTGAAAGTTTCAACCACTTTGTAATTTGCATAATATTTGATATTTCTAAAGGCGCCAAGCAAAAGTACTAACGCGTTTTGTATTTCAGTCCCAGCGCGTATATACAATACGATACAATAAATGCATTACGTTTTAATAATACAAGGTGTCGGAGAAAAAGGAACAGTTGTCTTCTAGAAGTTGTAGTGTTTTATGAATATATCACTATGTTGAAGTCGTAAAATATCTAGCTCCAACGATAACGTAGTTATAGGCTATGGTTGCTAAGGGCCGAAGAGCTCGCGGCCTTAAGCGATTGAATGAACGCGCGGCCGCGTTCATTCAATCGTTACGTACGGGGTCACTGAACTTGGTCAATTAAGGTGAAGGTTAATGGTTTCGAAATGGTGTTATGGGATTATTTCAAGAACTATTAGCGGGAGAAAAATAATAAAAACGTAGTTAGATTTCACGAGAATAACTCTACGTTACCGCTGATATTTGTGCTAAAGTAAGGTCTTGACATGGTCACCTTTGAACGTCAATAACTTGAAACCGGAAGAAGATATTTTTGTCATAATAATTGTATTTGCATCCTAAAATCATACCTTATCACATAATTTAACAGCTGTCCTATTTTCCCCGACACCCTGTATAAACTTACAGGTGTTAGAACTGTTAGAGCTCTTAATATACTAACCGAAGTAAAGTCTGTCTGTATACATTCACATTAAATTAATGCTCACAAGGGATAGAAAGACAAGCGAGTCTTTTGAGTCACTAAATAATATAGTTTTATTAATAATTCTACGCGGGTAAAACTGCGGGGCACAGCCAGTGTGATTACAAAGTCCCTATAAATTTCAATATAAATACATACAGACGTAAATTGTACTACTCAATAATTTTATTGGCACTGCACAGTAATTAAATATAATAATTATTTTTATTATTATAATCTAGCGGGGATTTGTCCGTCAGTATTGTTTGAGGTAATTATTGCTATATCACCTTTATAACCACTAGATTTCGCCACACTTCACGTGAATGTATGTATGTATGTATGAATGTACGTATTTATGTGTGTATGTATGATTCCCTTTCATGCGAAAACTACTGAATAGATTTTAATGAAACTTTACAATAATATAGCTTATATATCAGAATAACATACAGGCTACAATTTATAAAGATACATACATACATACATATACTCACGCCTGTATTCCCCGAAGGGGTAGGCAGAGGTGTTGTAATCACAACACCCACTTTTCACCGAAGATGATTAAGTGCCAACGTGACAGATGGTGAGACTATCGCCGTCTCAGGCACTATACATACGTCTTTGAATTACTTCTCAGAAATATGCAGGTTTCCTCACGATGTTTTCCTTCACCGTAAAGCTCGTGGTGTGAAATCACTGTACATAAGTCTTTTAGAAAAACTCATTGGTACAGGTCCCGCTGGGATTCGAACTTGCGTCGCTTGCGTAGCAGGCGACTGCTCATACCTCAAGGCCACCACGGATTTATAAAGATATTATGTAAATTGTCAAAAATATGATTAGATAAATCCAATCCTGCGCAAGCGGAGTCGCGGCCAGAGTTTTCTTAAATCTGTAAATATTCTCCCCACCTGACAAGTGACTGGCCACTATTTACATCAATACTGATAAATACAATTTAATTATCTGTTTGTTATTCCAAGACCTTTTGACTACATGCATATGAAAATATATACGATATTGACTTAAAGAAAAATTTCTCTCTGTTTGTTCCGGGTAATCTCTGAAACTGCTTGACCGATTTTACCGGGACTTCCACTGGCAGATAGCTAATGTTACAAGGAGAAACATAGTCTACTTATTAAAAAAAAATCATTTAGGGTTCCGCGGGAATGAAATTAAATCTACACAGTGAAACAGTAGGGCACAGCTTGTTATAAATATAAAGATATAGGTATATTATATGAGGTATATTCGTACAATCCTAGAAGGGTCTCCGAAGGGCTAGGCAGAGATGTTACTACACTCCTTTGACACATGACAACTAGTGTCAAAGTGACAGATGGTGAGTATGTCGCTGTTTTTTAATTAAATCCGAGAATATTTTGGGTGGTTCAGAGGTGATATAGCAACAGTTGTGTGTGAAAAAATATATTTTTACCTAATACATACTTTTGTCATTTATATATAAGGTCTAGACTATTTTATCACAGAGCATCGGTTGGTGGTGCATATTAATCTATCTATACAGATACATAAAATTGAAGTGTCTGTTGGTAATTCCAAAAAATCCGCTTTTCGATACGGACATAGAAAAACATTTTTTTTTTAATTTCCTCTGTTTATCTGTTCGTTCCGGCTAATCTCCGAAACAGTTGGACCGATTTGAACGGGACTTTCACTGGCGGATAGCTAATGTCACAAGGAGTAAGTTAGACTACTATTAATTAATTACAAATATTAGAGTTCCATAAGCCACCCATAGAATTAAACCTAAGCGGGTGAAACCGCAGGGCACGGCTAGTTTTATATATAAATTAATATGTATAACCAGGTGATGCTCTGTAATAAAAATGTGCGTCTAATATATATCGACTCTGTATATATACAATAATATATTACATCTATATCCCCGCGTTACGCTACAACTATATACATGGAATGTATATAATATATTATGTTATATTATAATATATTATTCCACCGCGCAACTACTATACATGAGGCAACTTCAAAAATATATACTTTACAATATTTAAGTAACTATAATATTCCACTGATCGCATCATAAACACATCAATAGACATTCCTTTGCTAATTACAACATTACATATACATTATAGGTACGGACGCATATACGCGTTCATGGCATATACATACGCATGTACGCGTTCATAGCATAAACAGACGCATATACGCGTCAATGGCATTATCGAAACGTATGTATACGTCGGCGGCAATAAATGCTTACATCACGCTAAAATGTTTGCGAATAAAATTCGTCATGGAGGCATGATTAAATTCTTAAATATAAAATTCCCTCGGGTTATTAAGATAGGCAAAGTTAATTTTAAATGCTATATATTGTGGTATGGAGGCCATTCAAGCAAACGTCCTCCCATGCGTACGTATTTTTTTCTTTAAATGCATTCTGTTTTTTTTACAATTTGTGGGTTGCCATTTGTGTAAAAAGTAAATAATAACTGCTGACGTAATCACGATATCGACCCACCACCCACCATGTCATCAAAAATAAGCAAATCAAAGACCTCCATCCCCCTCAAGTGCCTACGCAATACTTGAAGGCCCCTTACCAATAATAATATATGAGTATCTAGTGAAGTAATATTATATACAAACATCATATTACGACATTATACAGTGTCGGAGAAAAAGGAACAGTTGTCTTCTAGCAGTTGTAGTGTTTTATGAATATATCACTATGTTGAAGTCGTAAAATATCTAGCTCCAACGATAACGTAGTTATAGGCTATGGTTGCTAAGGGCCGAAGAGCTCGCGGCCTTAAGCGATTGAATGAACGCGCGGCCGCGTTTACCTACATTACGTACCAGGTCATTGAACTTGGTACATTAAGGGGAAGGGTAATGGTTTTATGAAATTATTTCAGAAACTATTAGTTGGAGAAAAAAAATAAAAACGTAGTTAGATTTCACATGAATAACTCTACGTTACCGCTGATTTTTATGCTAAAATAATGTCTTGATATGGTCAACTTTGAACGTCAATTACTCGAAAACGGAAGAAGATATTTTTGTCATAATAATTTTATTTTCTTCCTAAAATTATACCCTATCACATATTTTAGCAGCTGTCCTATTTTACCCGAAATCCTGTATATTTAAAGGGGCTTTCAAGGTCTTTGTACGGTGTTCCAATGGTTAGTTTGTCACGGTAATACACCCGAGGGAAGTCAATTCGGATCACTAACAAAAAATATATCTTTGTCTTTATTGACATCATATTTAAATACAAAATATTACATATTTATTTGCATCTTCTTATCTGTGAAAATATTTTTTTGCCCAAAGTCACGTGTTCGTATTTAGCTTGTTTTAATAATTTCATGATGTATTCCTTAAATGGTAAAATACAGGTCCCAAGTCGTAATCTTTGTTATTTTAGGAAACAGATCTTAATGAAATGTCAAACATACTTGCTGTTATAATTAGGCATCATAATAACTTTCAAAGTTAACTTTTTGTTAGCGACCCAATGATATTGCACTAAAGTGTACACATTAGCTTACACTACGTGTCAATTATATACACAATTAATCTATTAATTACACATTTATACAGCTCTCGGCGAAGCTATGTTATATATACATGACCACAGCGCAGATATATTTTATTATAATTAATATATTGATTAATATATAATTGTTGTCTCACTCTAACACTCGACACTGCACTTATATGTTGTTATTTTTAAATGATACATGACTGTTAGTATGTTTTATATAGGATCTAGACTTTAGGCACACAGTATCGGTCGGTGGTACCTACATTTAAAAAAAGTTTTATATAATATATCGGTTTAAAATTGACAAACTTTCCATCCCCTATTTTACCCCCTTGGGGGTAGAATTAATGAAAATCCTTTGTTATCGGATGCCTACGTCATAACATGTACCTGCATGCCAAATGTCAGCCCGATCCGTCCAGTGGTTTGGGCTGTGTGGTGATAGATCACTATATCAGTCAGTCACCTTTGAGTTATATATATTTCGATTGTTTTTGCATGGCACACGTTCTTAAAAAGTTTGTATAGACCGACCAACAGATGGCGCAAGGCGGCTCATAAACCGCAAAACAAGGGAAGGAAAAATTCAACACTGGAGGTGTGATCACAAGTAGCTCAGTTGGAAGAGCAACTGCACTAATTTTTCTCTGTCTGTCTGTTTGTTCCGGGTAATCTCTGCAACGACTGGACAGATTTTAACGGGACTTTCACTGGCAGATAGCTAATGTTACAAGGAGTAACTTAAGCTCCAATTAAAGAAAAAAGCTTTGGTAAGTACCACCAGTTGCCTGAAAAGTCTCGACTCTGTATAGTGAGTATTGAATCAACCCGATAACTTTCAGTAATGTCAATATTATTAATATTCCTTCTTCACTGTTCGAGTGGCCCCAGAACCAGCCACAGCCGGCTCGCAATACAGCTTGTATACATACACATGTATACCACACACACGGTATACACACTGTATATTTGATTGTATACACATTGTATACCGTCGAATTCAGACACGTAATGCTGCCATTCAGTTATTTATTGTAATATACAAGAAGTAAAGTTTCTTTCCGTTTCTTCTCAGTAGTTTAGTTTCTGAACCGGTGGTCACTTAGATTGCATAATCTATACTTTATTTAACATGTAAAAAACAATATTTCATTGTTACATCTATCGAGGAAGGTTACAGCTATATATCGCTACCCAAAGACCAACCGCGGGTTAAAGTTAGCGTAGTTAAAGTAGTCGCGAGCAGATGTTCATATATATTTATATATTTGTCTGTCATTCATTCCCTGTGGTATAGAATTCGACGGTCAGTAGACCTGATACAGAGTGTACGCCGTGTGTAGTCTAGGAGCCAGGCCGGGGCTCGTGGGGCCCGTGGGGCTACGTGCGAGGCCCCAGCGGGACCACGGGGCCCCCCGCCGGGGCCAGCGGGGCCCCCGCCGGGGCCAGCGGGGCCCCCGCCGCCGGCTTGGGGGGCAGTCGGGGCGCCGCGCTGGGGAACAGACACACATATTAACGCACATTTCATTACATTAGTCCACAAACCAGTCACCTGCAAATCTTCAACTCATTTCACCGAAGAAGTGTCAATGTGACAGATGGTGAGTCTATCGCCGTCTAAGGCACTATACCCTCAAATTACTTGTGAGACGAAAGGTTTCTTCACAATATTTTCCTCCACCGCAAACCTCGTGGTGTGACATCACAGCACTTAAGTTTTAACAAAACTCATTGGCAGTTGGAATTGGAATTTGCGTCCAAATTCCTGTAAAAGTGATTATATGAAAGTATGAGTCCCGCACTGTCACTATCCACCCTGTCCCTTGCTAGAGCCGACGTGTACCACCTTGGATATGTCCCTAAATAATACCAAGTCCAGCTCCCTAGCTCACCCCCCAGCAGTTAAGGTCCGAGTCCCGTAACAGGACGCCCTTAGCTGTGGTCCCGTCAGATTACTTAAAGACCGTTAAGTAACTTTCGATCAATAATTCCGCTTATTCTCTACCCGTCGATCTGGATCATATTTTTCTCTCATTTATCAATCACCAAATCGGATACTAGGTCCTATATATTACCACCCAATAGCCAGGGTCTAAGAATATGGGTATGGTATCCCCTGCCTGTCGTAAGAGGCGACTAGGCGGGGGCCGGAGGGCCTGCTGGACCAGCGAGCCGGGGGCCCGGGAAGGTGGCCAAGCGACGTGGCTCGCGCTGCCGCCCACAGCGAGGTCTCCAGGGGCGGCGGGACGTGGGGGGACACCGGTGCGTTCTATCAGAGTACCCGGAGTCCCCCCTGAGCACTGAGGATGGCCACCGGGGGGGTTTAGTGCGGTAACAATCCCACATACCCCGATCTGCCTCTCCCAGGGCGGTCCCCTTTTGAAGGTTTCCCCCTCGACAAAAAAAAAAAAGGTCCTATATATTTGCAGATACATCAGCTGCGTCTACTAAAATTCGCAGTCGTTTTTAATGGATCGATATTGAATCTTATACTCTACGTTTTACGTATACATTTCCTATGATTGAACCAACGCTTGACGTCAAGCTCGACGCTGAGAAACCTTAGTGATTCTTATATTTTGTCCTCTCAAACAAAATTTGTTATACGCCTTTAACGGTATTTTAGCAATCTGACGGCAGAATGGGTCTCGCCCTTACCGACTAAAATACTATCTATACAGATAAATTAAATTGAAGTGTTTGTATTTAATTCCGAAATTACACCTTTTGATTGAAAATACATATGAAAGGTATACACGGTACTGATATAGAAGAACGGCTAGACAGATTTGAACGGGACTTTCATTGGCCGATAGCTAATAAATTTTTAAAAAAGCATGAAGTTACCACGGGGCATAGTATATGATAAAAGCACTCGTCTCACTTGGCCGTGTGGTGTCTCCGCTGCAGGATGGTGGAGTGTGCCGGCCGCAGCAGCTCGGGGGGGGGAGCGGGCCTGGGGGGCAGGGGGGGAGGAGTGCTGCCTCGGGGACTGCAGCCTCCACTGCCCGCGCCGCCCACGCCGCCCACGCTGCCCACGCCGCCCACGCCGCCCACGCCGCCCTGGACCGACGACGGAGCCTACCACGATACACATCTCTACACCATCCTCTCCCATACATGTGTGGGGAGAGCGAGTGATCAGTGTCGTCCCCAGCTAACACATACTCCCATCCAGACAGGTGTCACAATATTAAATAAATATGCTCCCGCCATCCCAGTGTGAAATGAGGAGACTGGTGTCAACTTGTAATTAATAATAATAATAATTTATACAATTTATTAGTATTTCTTATTTTACTAAATACAATATTAGCTTCTGGCCCCATCGTCGCTTGCGTGGTATAAGCTATGTCTAAATTGGAAATTCTTATAAGTTGTATCTTAACTATAGATATCAATAACAGCTGAATGGTTAGTATAATAAAACAAGGGGGAGAGAAAGACCTAAGAAACGATGGATGGATTGTGTGAAAGATGATATGGCTAAGGGAGTGAATACAGATACGACGGTTGATAGAGAGGAATGGAAGAGAAGAACACATTGTAGGCCACAAATAACATGGGATAAGGACAGGAGGATTATGATGATATGGCTACGGGAGTGAATACAGATATGACGGATGATAGAGAGAAATGGAAGAGAAGAACATATTGTAGGCCATAAATAACATGGGGATAAGATGATGATATATGATTATAACAAGTATACATACGAGATGCAGCGGCGTCGGAGGGGCGGCGGAGTCTCGCCGTCTCCGGGGGGGCAGTGGGGGGGGAGTGCCGCTCGACGCTGGGGAAACAACATATCATATCGACACTAATATTATAATAAGGATAGGTTTGTATGTATGTTTGTTGCGAATTGGCTCAAAAAGTACTGGAAAGATTTTAAAAATTCGTTTACCATTAGAAGTTTACATTATTACTGATTAATATAGGCTATATTTTATCACCGTACTCCCACGGGAACCGGGACTACGCGGGTGTAACCACGTGACATTCGCTGGCTATTATATATATATAGTTTTTCAAACAGAGATACTTTTAAATTTAAGTACCGTATATACTTTTACATGTAATACAAACGGACAATTAGATTGTATTTTAATATAGATGCGTTATATATGTATAGTACTCACAGAGTGAAGGCTGTGCGGGGTGTGAAGGCGCCGGCGGTGAGGGAGTGGGCGCGGCGCGTGAGGGGAAACTGAACGCCATGCCTCTACACACACACGGGGACAAATATATAATTACATTATACATCAAATAAACATATTTTGAATTTGTTTATACATACATACGTCTTTGAATTATTAATAAGAGCCGTGGTGGCCTTGGGTTTTAGTAGTCGCCTGCTACGCAAGTGACACAAGTTCGAATCCCAGCGGGACTGTACCAATGAACATACATACATATGCTCACGCCTGTATCCCATGGGGGTAGGCAGAGACCACTGTTTGCCACATGCTACGATCCTTACATACTTCTTTCGCTTCATCCACATTCATGCATCTCTTCATACACTTTCTTCGGTTACGAGTGCTCCGAATTTGACCTTTCTGAAAAATACTATTAATTTGGTCATAGTAGTTCTTCCTTGGACGCCCTCTACCGACACTTCCGCTCACATTCGCTCTATAAATTTCTTTCGTTAATCGCCTTTCACTCATCCTTTCGATATGTCCAAACCATCTCAACATACTTTTTTCAATTCTGGTCACCACATCATTCTTCAACTTGCAACTGTCTCTTATCACACTATTTTTCATACGATCTACAATGGTGACCCCACACATACTTCGTAACGACCGCATTTCCACTGCATTCACTTTACTTTCATGTTTCTTCTGCCAAACCCAACATTCACTTCCATACATCAGAATAGGTACTAGCACCCCGCTATGAATGGCCAGGCGCGCATTTTTTGTTATTGACTGGCCACTCATCACGGCGTGCAGGGCACCATTTACCTTGTTTCCCGCAGACACTCTCCTTTCAATATCACTATCGCATTTACCATCTCTTGCAAACACACTTCCCAAATACACAAATTCATGTACCAATCATTCAATGTACCAATGAATTTTTCTTAAAAACTTATTTACAGTGATTTTTACACCATGTGCTTTACGGTGAAGGAAATCATCGTGAGGAAACCTGATATGTCTGAGAATTTTCATTCTTCAAAGTTACATTTAGCTACAATATAATCTTACCGATCGGGTTGCACTAGGGGGCTGATAGGGGGTCGCGGCGCCGGCGACCTTTTGGGTGATATCGTGGGCATTCTGGAACAAGCAACACATTTACAACACCATATAACATATAGCTATTAACAGTTTATAACTAAATCTGTACAGATAAATGAAATTGAAGCGTCTCTTTGTAATTTCAAAATAACAGCTTTTCACTAAAAGCATATAGAAGTAGTTATATACGATACCGAAACAAATGATCAATTTTTTTAAATATTTGTCAAGTCTGTCTGTCTGTTTGTTCCGGATAATCTCTGAAACGGCTGGACCGATTTTAGCGGGACTTTCACTGGCGGATAGCTAATTTTACAAGGAGTAACATAGGCTACTTTTATGTAAAAAAACATTCAGGGTTCCGCGGGAATAAAATAAAATCTACGCTGGTGAAATCTTATGGCACAGCTAGTACATATACAAAGTGCGAAAGTATATAAAATAAAAACATGAAAAAAATAGCCCTGTCTGTTAATCTCTGAAACGCTTCGAAGGCTACTTTTATTTCTGAACAAAAATGTCCAAAAGAAAAATGTCAGCTTTTAAACCCGTAATTCAAAATTAAAAATATCTTTATTTAATTAGACTTCTTACAAAGTACTTTCAAATCGTCAGAAGGACACAAAATACATTATACATGATTATAAATGTTACCACCGGGTTCAGAAGGTAGCTTTTGTTGACAAGAACCCGGCAAGAAGCTCAAAAATTACTCTTTTAAAAAAATATATATATTTCCAATGTTTTTGGTTACAGTATTTATATCTCATAAATATAAGCCCATGGACACAGCACAAATGCTCAATTGTCAAATATAATAACTAAAATATTACAAATATTTGTGAGCATGGCAAATTCCAGCCAGTCAAAGCAAAGATCAAACTAAGATTAATTAATTGTAGCAAAAGTACAGTGCCAATGGGATTATTTACAATAATTTTCCGACAAAGATACATCCCAGGGTTCCTTATCACAAATATAATCACTTACAGTATAATATCCTTTTTTGAGCAAAACTGCTTTGATGATCTCTTTAAATGTATTGAAGGGCAAGTTTACAATTTCTGTTGGTAATTTATTATAGAAGCGTGTGCACTGTCCTAAAAATGAGCCATGTACTTTCTGTAAGCGATGCGCAGGCACTACAATTTTGTTTTTGTGCCTTGTGTTTATGTTATGCACATCACATTTTTTTTGAAACGATCCAATGTTTTGATGCACAAATAATAAGTTAGCTAAAATATACTGTGAGGCCACTGTCAAAATTACAATTGATGTTACGTTGGCTACGTTTCGGTGAACAGTGATTAAAAAAAGTAGGATAGTTACTCTTTATAACTACAGCTGTCAGCCAAAGTCCCATTAAAATCGATCCAGTTGTTACAGACGTGAATCGGAACAAGCAGACACACGGATAGCAAACAATGAAATGTTGTTTTTTTTAAGTACTATAATTATCAATGTTCGCGCAACCGCGACGAACAATTGGCCTTGCAAGAGACGCTTCCTCAGTCTGCCTACACAGCGCGGCGTAGATGAGCGTAAAGGGGCGGGCGAGAAAAAGAGATAGCAATATACAACATACAACGTCATCATCATCAACGGTCTCATAGAAATCAGAATTCCTTACATAATTCGCATCTTATATTAATTGGATTTATATTTACATTATACAGTATACAATACAATACAGAGTTTCTCTTGTCCGCCCGGACAATCAATACACTTAAGATTAACTATTACTTATTAAATTAAAGTTAAAAATAAACTTATGTACAGTTATCAATTTGGAATTACACTTCAACTGGGCTCAACGCAAAAAAAACGAAAATAATCAAAATCAATATCTCAAAATATATATCTACAAGTAATTTTGAAAAAAATATTGCCAATTTATCATCTTTGGCAATCGTCAGTCGGAGGCCTAAAATAGTCTGACAACTGGTTTAACCCAGATCACAGATTTTCCTCGTTAAAGGGGTTGCGAAGGTCAGATATGGCCGATAAGGTCGTATAAAAATCAAGTGATCAACCACATCGGGTTGAATCAAGTGCCGACCCCAACAATGTATGGGATAAGGCCAGGGAGATGATGATATGGTACACGAAGTACCAGGCGCACATAACGGACAAGGAGTTAATTAGTTGATTGCGACTAACATGGAGCCACATCGGGTTGAATCAAGTGCCGACCCCAACAATGTATGGGATAAGGCCAGGGACGATGATGACATGGTACACGAAGTACCAGGCGCACATAACGGACAAGGAGTTAATAAGTTGATTGCGACTAACATGGAGCCACATCGGGTTGAATCAAGTGCCGACGCCAACAATGTATGGGATAAGGCCAGGGAGATGATTATATGGTACACGAAGTACCAGGCGCACATAACGGACAAGGAGTTAATTAGTTGATTGCGACTAACATGGAGCCACATCGGGTTGAATCAAGTGCCGACCCCAACAATGTATGGGATAAGGCCAGGGACGATGATGATATGGTACACGAAGTACCAGGCGCACATAATGGACAAGGAGTTAATAAGTTGATTGCGACTAACATGGAGCCACATCGGGTTGAATCAAGTGCCGACGCCAACAATGTATGGGATAAGGCCAGGGAGATGATGATATGGTACACGAAGTACCAGGCGCACATAACGGACAAGGAGTTAATAAGTTGATTGCGACTAACATGGAGCCACATCGGGTTGAATCAAGTGCCGACCCCAACAATGTATGGGATAAGGCCAGGGACGATGATGAGTTTTGAATAAAATATACAAATATTTGACCGCTTATTGTCAATTCACAACCTAATATACATTCAAAAACTGTAAAATAATTACTGCTTAAGTTATACATTCAAACTACCCGATCTCTCATTATGATGACCATAAAAAAATATATAATTTAATTACCAAAAAAGATATTTTATTTTAATTGATAGATGTATCGATTGGAACACCACATCCTCACCTGGTGACAGCGAGGACATAAAGAGCGACCAGACGCACTGATATCACAATACTGTGATAGTATCACGTAACATCATCGACATCTGCTATTTACGACTATCATATTACATATCATATCATATTTAATACAGTCGACTAGATAACATGCCGTGGTGGCCGTGAGGTTTGAGCAGTCGCCTGCTACGCAAGCGACGCAAATTCGAATCCCAGTGGGGTCTGTGACGTATACGTCTTTGAATTACTTCTCAGACATCTGCAGGTTTCCTCACGATGTTTTCTTCACATTAGTTTTTGAAAAACTCATTGGTACTAGTGATGTAACGAATGCTGGATTATTCACATTCGCGAATGCGAATGCCATTGCGAATATTTATCTTTAACATGCAAATTAATTTTAAAATTTCAAAAACGCGCGTAAAATGTTTGACAGGTTTGACGTTTCGTGTCGACCATGTTTAAATTGAACATAGCCGAGCCGATATTGGTTAGTTGAATGAATTTACTCACAGAACGTTTATTCTTAAAGTTTTGAGGTTAGTTTTATGTTATTTTTCAAATTTAACTGATATTTAAGTGACAAAGTGGCAAAAACATTCGCTAAATATTCGTATAATTTTGCGAATGCGAATGCGAATATTGAAAAATACGTTACATCACTAATTGGTACAAGCCCCGCTGGGATTCGAACTTGCGTCGCTTGCGTAGCAGGCGACTGCTCAAACGCCAAGACCACCACGGCTCGTTATATAGTTGTATATGTATGGAGTGTGTATGTTACCTGAAGGCCTCGTGCTTGGGGCTGGGCGGCGGCGGGCTGCTGGCCAGGGCTGGGAACATTATACCTTATATTCATCAAAAATTATAATTATTTTTTCAGTTTAAGCCCTGGTGAGGCACTTACGAATTTCAAAGAATTGACCACCGGTTCGGAAACTAGCCTTCTGAGAAGAGCCGGCGCGAAACTCAGCTGGCATCATGTACATATTTATATCACTATGTCAGTCAGTCAGTCACCTTTGAGTTACATATATTTAAATTTCGACGCCTTTCACTCATCCTTTCGATATGTCCAAACCATCTCAACATATATCTTTCAATTCTGGTCACCACATCATTGTTCAACTTGCAACTGTCTCTTATCACACTATTGTTCATTCGATCTCCAATAGTGACCCCACACATACTTCGTAACGATCGCATTTCCACAGTATTCACTGTACTTTCATGTTTCTTCTGCCTATTAAATAAGTGAGTATATAAATAGATACGTACAGTTGTTCTGGTGCGGAGGCGAGGAAGGTCTCCGGGGGAGTACGGGAGGCCGCTCCCCCCCACCGGACCCCGAGCGGGGCAGCAGGGGGGGCACGCGCTCCGGCTTCTCCTACACACATACATACACGTTACTATGGTATCATCATAAATCTATACATATACACACATATGCTCACGCCTGTATTCCCCGAAGGGGTAGGCAGAGGTGTTGTTATCACAACACCCACTTTTCACCGAATTTGATTAAGTGCCAACGTGACAGATGGTGAGTCTATCGTCGTCTCAGGCACTATACATACGTGTTTGAATTACTTCTCAGACATATGCAGGTTTCCTCACGATGTTTTCCTTCACCGTAAAGCACGTGGTGTGTAATCACTGTACATAAGTTTTTTAGAAAAACTCATTGGTATAGGCCCCGCTGGGACTCGAACTTGCGTCGCTTGCGTAGCAGGCGACTGCTCTAACCCCGAGGCCACCACGGCTCCATATATACATTTTATTAACAAATGAGTAATTATAGTTTACAAAAACAAGCAATTGTACTATAATATTCCACATATCTATACAGATAAATAAAATTGACGTGTCTGTTTGTAATACTAAAATAACAACCTTCCACTGCATGCATATGAAAGTATATACGATACAGAAGTTAAACAAACATTTGTAACAAACATTTGTGCTGGTCATCTCAAGCTACGCATTTAGTTATAAGTACATGTACTAGATTTTTAGTTATGTTAATTTTTATCGACATTTGTGCATTGGAACATTGTCCATGACCTCACGGTTTTTTCAAATTATTTATTTTGTATTCTTTAATTTGTATAATATTTTTGTAAAGAGTAATTACTGAGTTCCTTGCCAGGTTCTTCTCAGTAAAAGCAACCTTCCGAACCTGGCGGTGTCATGTATAATACTGTATAATTATGTCATTCTGACGATGTGAAAGTACTTTGTAAAAAGTCTAATCAAATAAAGATACTTTTGACTTTGACTTTGACTTTGACTAACGCGGGTCCGCATCATCGGTAGATAGTAGGTACGTAACGCTCGCGTCTCTCTCGCGGCAAACAACGCGCGGAGTCACGCTGTCGCTCCATCCTCGTAGGAGCATCGCAATACGCATGCGCCGCGAACTCTCGTCTCTTGCGACATATTTTTTAATCTCAATGCTGTATTGTACTCCTTCATTTGTATACGAAATTGTAAAGAGAGTGATGCAAAGCCGGCTCCCTCCCTTACACATTTTTTTTTATATTCTTATCTGTCTGGTTAACAAAAAAAACTGGCCGGAGATAGCCCTGGATCGGAAGTGTTGGAAAGAGGGAAGGGAGGCCTTTGCTCAGCAGTGGGACACATCGGGCTCTAAATAAATAATAATAAATAATAATAATCTGTCTGGTTTGTTCCAGCTAATTTAAAGCAGGACCTTAAATTAAAAATTGCCTAAGTTACTCCTTGTAACATTAGCTATCTGCCTGTGTAAGTCCCATTCAAATTGGTCCAGCATCCTGGAGATTAGCCGAAACAAACAGACTGACAGAGAAAAAGTTTAAAATTGGTTTTTCAATGTTAGTACCGTGCATACTTGCATATGTATTGACACTTCAATTTTATTTATCTGTATAGATTTATAAGAACCATAAACTGATGCTCTGATTGAAATATTTGGGAATAAAAAAGTCCTATATACGGTGATAATGTGTGTGAAGTAATGACCAGATATTATAAGTCACATCAGAATGTCACGTCGCAATAATGTTTTATCTTATTGTGTGAGACCTGCAAACATTTATAAGGATTACGAGCAATTCTTGTATCGCAAACGTTGTATTGCCATTTTTTTTGGGGTGGACTACCCCTAACATTTAGGGGGATGAAAAATAGATGTTGGCCGATTCTCAGACCTACCCGATCTGCACACAAAATTTCATATAAATCGGTCCAGCCGTTTCGGAGGAGTATGGCAACGAAAACTGTGACACGAGAATTTTATATATTAGATTCCAAGCTACTGCAATACATTCTGGTGAACTGTGTTAAGTTTAGATGACCTTGACCTGCTTTGAAGTTAGAATGGTAATTTTGTGAAGTTATTTATATAAGTTTACGATGGCCCCACGCGGGGACAATGCTGCCGGCTCGTGTTTAGTAGTGTATGGGCGGTAGTGTAGTCAGACCTGGTCTATCCTGCGTGTGTTGGTGAGGTCGGCAGGCCTGGCGGAGTAGAACAGCTCGGCGTCCACGATGGCCCCACGCGGGGACAATGCTGCCGGCTCGTGTTTAGTAGTGCATGGGCGGTAGTGTAGTCAGACCTGGTCTATCCTGCGTGTGTTGGTGAGGTCGGCAGGCCTGGCGGAGTAGAACAGCTCGGCGTCCACGATGGCCCCACGCGGGGACAATGCTGCCGGCTCGTGTTTAGTAGTGCATGGGCGGTAGTGTAGTCAGACCTGGTCTATCCTGCGTGTGTTGGTGAGGTCGGCAGGCCTGGCGGAGTAGAACAGCTCGGCGTCCACGATGGCCCCACGCGGGGACAATGCTGCCGGCTCGTGTTTAGTAGTGCATGGGCGGTAGTGTAGTCAGACCTGGTCTATCCTGCGTGTGTTGGTGAGGTCGGCAGGCCTGGCGGAGTAGAACAGCTCGGCGTCCACGATGGCCCCACGCGGGGACAATGCTGCCGGCTCGTGTTTAGTAGTGTATGGGCGGTAGTGTAGTCAGACCTGGTCTATCCTGCGTGTGTTGGTGAGGTCGGCAGGCCTGGCGGAGTAGAACAGCTCGGCGTCCACGATGGCCCCACGCGGGGACAATGCTGCCGGCTCGTGTTTAGTAGTGCATGGGCGGTAGTGTAGTCAGACCTGGTCTATCCTGCGTGTGTTGGTGAGGTCGGCAGGCCTGGCGGAGTAGAACAGCTCGGCGTCCACGATGGCCCCACGCGGGGACAATGCTGCCGGCTCGTGTTTAGTAGTGCATGGGCGGTAGTGTAGTCAGACCTGGTCTATCCTGCGTGTGTTGGTGAGGTCGGCGGGCCTGGCGGAGTAGAACAGCTCGGCGTCCACGATGGCCCCACGCGGGGACAATGCTGCCGGCTTGCGCTCCAATGTGCTAGCACTGCTCATCGAATGGCGGCCAGACATACTGGGAATTACAATTAGTGTCGTACAATTGACCAACGGTTCGGAACTAAGCCTTCTGAGAACAGACAGACACACAGCTGACATTCTTTACATTTCATTACATACGTATAAAAAAGTAAAAATAATAATAATAATAATGATCTACCGAATTTCGGCTACGGCGGCTAATCTCAACGAGGAACAGCCATGTACGCAGGAGATATTATAGTGCAGGCGTGTGTGCAAACACAGGTGCACTCTTTATTGGGTCACTCTCATAGTGGGATGGGAGGACATCAGACACGACCAGAGAGAGGGCAGGGAGGACCAACGGTGCAACGTGCTCCGAGGCACGGGGGTGGAAACACCGCCAACTTCCAAACTCCGGGCATTTTATTGTGAATTTCTTGACAGAAAAACACAATATAAATTTTTTGACCCGACCCGGGAATCGAACCCGGGACCTCGTGATCGGCAGGCGAACGTACTAACCACTAGACCAACGAGGCAGCTAAATGATTTACATAACATGTTTGTATATCATGTCATTGCAGAATTTTAATTCCATAAGACTTTATCATTTATGTAATCCGAAAATGTAAATACATGCATACATATGCTCACGCCTGTATCCCATGACGGTAGGCAGAGACCACCGTTTGCCACATCCTACGATCCTTATATACTTCTTTCGCTTCATCCACATTCATGCATCTCTTCATACACTTTCTTCGGTTACGAGTGCTCCCAATTTGCCCTTTCTGATAAATACTATTAATTGTGTCATAGTAGTTGTTCCTTGGACGCCCTCTACCGACACTTCCGGTCACATTCGCTCTATAAATGTGTTTCGTTAATCGCCTTTCACTCATCCTTTCGATATGTCCAAACCCTTTCTCAATTCTGGTCACCACATCATTGTTCAACTTGCAACTGTCTCTTATCACACTATTTTTGATACGATCTGGAGGTCCGAAATTGTATGATAAGCTTTCTTCATGTCCATACATGAACTCACCTGTCGTGTCTCGGTGAATGTCTGTCGCGAGGTGAAGGGGGCTCGTCTCGGGTCCCACCCCTATACACAAAATTATCACACTTTATAACAGTAGACCTCGAAAATGTAAAGTCTCTCTCGCTTGCGCTGATAGAAGCTATACAAAATGTATGTAAATTACATAAATCAATCACGTGACATATCGTCATTCCCGTATATTTTGTATCGTCTAATAATGTTATTAAAATAGGTTCAGAATACACAGGGTGTCACAGAAAAAGGGATAGTTATATTCTACAAGTTGTCGTGTTTTATGAATATATCAGTATGTTGAAGTCGTAAAATATCTAGCTCCAACGATAACGTAGTTATAGGCTATGGTTGCTAAGGGCCGAAGAGCTCGCGGCCTTAAGCGATTGAATGAACGCGCGGCCGCGTTTACCTACATTACGTACCAGGTCATTGAACTTGGTACATTAAGGAATAATTAAGGTTAATGGTTTCGAAAAATGGTTATGGGATTATTTCAGGAACTATTAGTGGGTAAAAAGAAAACGTACTTAGATTTCACGTGAATAACTCTACGTTACCGCTGATTTTCATACCAAAATAAGGTCTTGATATGGACAAATTTGATCGTCAATTACTCGAAAACGGACGAAGATATTTTTGTCATAATAATCGTTTTTATTTCCTGAAATTATACCCTATCACATATTTTAACAGCTGTCCTATTTTCCCCGACACCCTAATATAATAAAAAAAAATTATGGACGTCACTTTTACATTTCTAAAACGGGAATTTTACTTTTTTTTTCAAAGTCTTGATTCTATATATATTGAACATAATGCAAATATACATACTTGTTATTGTTGAGTGTCGGTTTGTTCTTGTCGAACAATGCTAGTCCCTTATCGAACAAACTTAGTTGACTTAGAGAACTGCGCTCCAACCGCGGGGAGACCACTTCACACTTGCTGCCTGCACACACACATACATATGAAATCTACATAACTTACATGAATGTAACTATAACATACAGTTGTCTCGTTGTCACTGTTTGTCTGTTTGATCCGGCTAATATCTGAAACGGCTGGATGGATTTTAACGGAACTTTCACTGGCGGATAGCTAATGTTACACGGAGTAACTAAGGTGCTACTGTGACAATTACAAAAATTCTTTCAGCATTGGATAGCTACATTATCAGCGAGTAACATAGGCTTTATTTTATCCCCGTACTCCCACGGGAATGAAAACTACGCTGGCACTTAATCATATTCGGTGAGATACACCTCTGCTTACCCCTTCGGGGACCCTTCTGAGATGGCGTGAGCATAATTATTGGTTTATTTAGAATGTAATCAGTGTAGATACCTCTGTGGTCGTCGTGATGCAGCGCCAGCGAGGCCAGCGACGCTCCGTCCCAGGAGCCCCCCCCGGTGGGGGACAGCTGGCTCACACCTAACAAACATATCTATCTTCTTTATTCTATATATACATGTTATGTTGGTTTGTGTATGCTTCAAAAACTCATAAAGTTCTGGACCGATCGAGCTGAAATTTTAGCATTATATATAATCTGCATCAATTTTTTTTCATTTATATATATAAATGTTATGTTGGTTAAGAGCCGTGGTGGCCTTGAAGCTTGAGCAGTGGTCTTCTACGTAAGCGACGCAAGTTCGAATCCCAGCGGGGCCTGTACCAATTAGTTTTTCTAAAAAAAAACTTATGTACTGTGATTTCACACCACGTGCTTTACGGTGAAGGAAAACATCGTGAGGAAACCTGCATATGTCTGAAAAGTAATTCAAGGACGTATGTATAGTGTCTGAGACGGCGATGGACTCACCCTCTGTCACGTTGGTACTTAATCATCTTGTGTGATAAGTATGTTATTATTACAACACCTCTGCCGACCCCTTCGGGGAATACAGGCGTGAGCATATGTATGTATATAATGGTATCGTACTGAGGTTATCATCAGTGGAGCTGGTGGAGTGCGGCGCGTCGTTGTGTCTCCTCGACACCTTCACCTGCTTCAGGGACAGGTCCGGGTACCGCCGGGGCTACGGAAATATTATACATCATGTACAGGGGCTACGGACATATTATACATCATGTACAAGGGCTATGGACATATTTTAATAAATCATGTACAGTGGCTACGGACATATTATACGTTGTGTACAGGGGCTGCCGGACAAGTTATGCATCATGTACAGGGGCTACGAACAAATTATAATTCAATAACAGGGGTTACGGATATATTATACGTTGTGTACAGGGGCTGCGGACAAGTTAAACATCATGTACAGGTGCTACGAAAAGTGTATACTTCATGTATAGGGGTTACGGACAAATTATACTTCATATACATGAGCTATGGACCACTTATTAATTATGTACGGGGGTTATGGACCAATTTGATTTCTTATACAGAAATACATTGTCACAAGGAAATTGTATATATTAGATATATGTTAAAGTAAGTATATTAGGACTCACAAACTTGGGCATCTGTTTGCTAGGCGGTCGGGGTTCGATCTCGAGGCTCTTGGCGTACAGGTAGTTGGTCACCTCGTTGTCGTCCATGCCGGGGAACGGGTCCAAGGACTCCAGGAATGCCTGACACACAAAAATTATTATTATTGACTACTGTGGTTTTATAAGTGTATCTCGGAAACGGCTCCAACGATTTTGCATGAAATTTTGTGTGTAGGGGGTTTCAGGGGCAAATTATAGATCTAGCTAGGTTTCATTTATGGACAATATCGTTTTGACCATGTTTTCAGGCACTGAAAAACTCATAAAATATCATTACAATACGACAGTAAATTTGGCCGACATCTGTCAAGTTATGGTAGCTCAGACGTGAGGCTTCCAGCTTACGGGGCGATAACGGAACTAGAGTACCACGGGACGAGACTGACGGTCACTGGTTATTTTTTTTCTTTTTTTTTTCAGCATACATAAAAGTCATTGAAAAGACTCCGAGCACATGTCAACCAGGTTATTTATCTGTATAGATGTATGTAAATGTATGTAGCGCCCGACCCTAGTGCGAGGCTCGACGGTCAGACAGTACGGCTGGTTCTGGTATTGTTGTATCTCGCCGGTGATCTCCGCCACCTTGCGACGCTTCGAGAAGTTTATCAACTCCGAGTTCGGCAGGAAGTCTGCTCAACAGAAAGAAAGATAGAACATTTATTTATACCTATATATACTCACGTCTGTATTCCCCGAATGGGTGGGCAGAGATGATTAAGTGCCAACGTGACAGAGGGTGAGTCCATCGCCGTCTCAGGCACTATACATACGTCTTTGAATTACTTCTCAGACATATGCAGGTTTCCTCGAAATCACTAAATATAAGTTTTTAGAGAAACTCATTGGTACAGGCCCCGCTGGGATTCGATATGTGTAATATCATTAATTTACAACAGACAAACGACTTATCCTTATTTACACTGTGTTTTCTCCCCTATATGTATATTGGTGTAAATAGGTGTATACGCACCGAGGTTCCCCTCCTCGATGTGCAGTATGTTGGTGAGGTAGATGCCGAAGAATGGCACGCAGGGAGGGTTGATGCTGCGGAGCCGCTCCTGGTACCGCCTGAAGTGGTCCGAGTTCAGCTCGCGGAACTGCTCCAACGCGCGGATCAGACGGAGAGGCACCAGCTACATTGTGGGATATTCACTTATTATATTTTGCATTACATATACAGATACAAATATATTTTCACACCTGTATTCCTGTACGCCCCATTTTTCACACAAGATGATTAAGTGCCAACGTGACAGATGGTGAGTCTATCGCCGTCTCAGACACTATACATACGTTTTTGAATTACTTCTCAGGCACTCTCAAGCACGCGGTGTGACATCACTGCACTATAAGTTTAATTCATTGGTACAGGTCTCTGCTGGGATTCGAACTTGGGTCGCTTGCGTTGCAGACGAATTCTAAAACCCCACGGCCAAAACGGCTAATCAATATGGATGAATAAAAGAGCGTCTGTTTAGAATTCCAAAGTAACTGCTTTCACTAAATACATATAAAATATATGACAATCAGCGAAACGGATTTTCACGTAGGTACCGTATAAGCTTTCATATAGATTTTGTAATAAGCTATTAAATTATAATTATAAACAGACACTTCAATTTATATCTGTATGAAAATTTATATGTATATGTATAGCTGTGGTTTCACCCGCGTAGATTTAGTTTTATATATCAGTTTAAAATTGACAAAGTTTCATACTAACTTTCATCCCCTATTTTATCCCCTTGGGGGTAGAATTAATGAAAATCCTTTGTTATCGGATGCCTACGTCATAACATGTACCTGCATGCCAAATGTCAGGCCGATCCGTCCAGTGGTTTGGGCTGTGCGTTATAGATCAGTATATATATTGGGATGCACCTGGAAGGTAGCCCGCAGACGATGCACGGAGGCGCTGCCGCAGGCGGCCACGACGGCCAGGACGCCGTTGAAGTTGTTGAGGTCCCTGAGGGCCACGGCCAGCTCCAGCAGCCGGCACACGACCCCCACGCGCTCCTCCATGTTCTCGCTCTCCACTATCCACTTCTCCATCCACAGCGTGAACTGGAAATTAAAAATGTTCAGTTTGAGCTCTGGTAAGGTACTTATGAATATCGAAAATTTACCACCGGTTGGGAAACTAGCCTTCTGAAAAGAACTGGCAAGAAACTCAGCTAGCATATTTATAGCCAGAAATGTTACATCAATACAATATTAAAAATATTGAAAAATCAAAAATCTTTATTTGATCACACTTCTAAACAAAGGACTTTCAAATCGTCAGAATGACATTTGTTACATTATACAAGATTATAAATGTTACCACCGGTTTCGGAAGACTGCTTTTGTTAACAAGAACCCGGCAAGAAACTCAACAATTACTATTTTCAAAAATTCATTAAATGGTTACTATATATCTCATGTATGTAAGCCCGTGGACACGATTCCAAAGCTCAGTTGATAAAATAAAAACAAAGTTTTGGAATAATAGTGAGCATGGCAAATTCCAGCCAGGTAGAAAAAATCCCCTAACAAATATAATTCACATTTGTTCATGACCATTATATTAGTTCACTCAAGTTCACTAGATGGCGCTTGTCATAATTAGATCGCGCTATAAAGTATTCTACGCAATATGTATATAGGACAAAGAGTTCACAATATATGAGATCGAGATCGAATGCAATGTTCTTCTCAGTAAAAGCAACCTTCCGAACCTGACGGCAGCATATATAATCCTACTAGCGGACGTCCCGCGGTTTCACCCGCGTAGTTCCCGTTCCCGTGGGAGTAATGGGATAAAATATAGTCTTTGCGACTATAATTTGAGATTTAACTATCCTATCTCTCAAGTTGGATCGAACTGCACATGGTGTGCGGATTTTATTATAATCGGTTAAGTGGTTTAGGAGTCCATCGAGGACAAAGATTGTGACACGAGATTTATATATATTAAGATGTAATCGTGTCTTTCTGACGATTTGGAAGTACTTTGTAAAAAAAGATATTTTAGAAGTTGGTATTCAATTCAACTGTTTTATTCAACCCGACGCGAACTAGTTCAATTCAGTTCAGTTCAACACTGAGCATCAAATTGATCTCCTTGATGTTTAACAACATTAAATATAGCGGGCCCCGGAAACTACCCTTCTGAGTACAGGTGTAAAAGTAACGAAAAAACAACGTACCCGTATGTATTCGTTACAATACATTCAGTACTCGTTACTCCTAATAATACCTCATAACATGGTATGTTATGTTAAAGAAACAAAAAAAAAACGTAAATGGAGTCGTATTGCGTACGCGTACAGTGTACAAACCCGGCGCGGATTACAGTGAAATAATTTTAGATTTCCATGAGAGACTAAAACTTTCACTTTCGTTTATTTCATACTATTACATACAACTATGAAATTTTAGTGCCAAAATGTTATGAAAACACTTTTTCACAAGTATATACTTTTATACACGCATCAACGCAGCGTTACATTACGTCATTGAAACGGCGTATGTAACCATGATAAGAAACATGCGAGTAACGAAAACTTTTCGAGAGTAACGTTTCGTTACAGCTCTACTTCTGAGTAGAACCGGCAGAAACCTGTATATAGAGATATAAACTCACATTGGTTGTGTGTTTGATGATCCGCAGTAAGTTGGGACTGGTCCTCTCCTTGTCCTTCTTGGTCCACACCGCTCCCACCAGTTCTGAGGGCTTCACCTGAAACATTGAGGTTGAATAGTAATTGAAATACCTATGATTAGCTGACGTCACGCGTAGCCCCTGTGGGAGTATGGGAACGTGCTCTTCGAGGCACGGAGGGAACTCGGGCGGTCACCCATTCAATTACTGGGTAGGGTAAGGGTTGCTTAGCTTCGCTGATCGAATGATATGCGCAATAGCAACTGTGCCACGAGCTCCTCGATCATAAAAGAACTTAAATGTCCTTTATAGAATTGTAAACTTTGAGCGGAAGTGTCGGTAGAGGGCGTCCAAAGGGAAAAAAACGGGATCCTATTACTAAGTCTTCCCTGTCCGTCTGTCACCAGACTGTATCTCAGGAACCATGACAGTAAGACAGTTTGAATGTTGACAGGTGTATTTCACCTGTCGATACAGCTGGAACTCGAGCAGCGTGAGTTGCCTGGCCAGCTCCAGCGGGTGCAGCGCCAGAGGATGCCAGTCACACTTGTCAGGATCAGCCACGTGCCTGAGCACGGCGGGCGGAGCTCGGTCGAACACGTGCGACACTCCACCGGGAGCTTCGCACTCTGCGTTTTGCTACAACAATTATATATTAATTATTGTTCAAACATTACGCACGATGAGGAAAATTATTAAATTATATATTAAGTTTAGGCCCTAGTGAGGCATCTTTGTAATATTCCTAAGAAATATGCTCAAGCCATCATAGAAGGGTCCCCGAAGGCGTAAGCGGAGGAGAGAACACCCACATTCCACCGAATATGATTAAGTGCCAACGTGACAGAGGGTGAGTCCATCGCCGTCTCAGACACTTTACATACATACATATGCAGTTTTCATCACGATGTTTTTCCTTCACTAAGTAAGTTTTAAAAAAAAACTCATTGGTACAGGCCCCGTTGGGATTCAAACTTGCGTCGCTTGCGTAGCAGACGACTGCACAAACCCCAAGGCCCCCATGGCTTTTTATAATATTTCTGATAACTGAATATATGAATCTATACATAAATCTTAATTGAAGAGTGTATTTATTAGAAATAGCTGTTGAATTGGAATTACATATGTATGTCTGTCTGTTTGTTCGAATAATCCCTGAAGCGGCTGGACCGATTTCTACGAGACTTTCACTGATAGGTAGGTGACGTTACAAGAAGTAATTTAGGTTACTTTTTTTATGTTAGGGTTACGTGAATAAATCCACTCAAAAAATGAACTCAGGCGGGTGTAACCCCAGAGCTCATCTGGTGTTATTCGATGCCTACCTTCCTATGCAGTGTCTTCAATACACTCTGCACCCATTTCTTCATAGGTTTCCCGTCGACCGACTCCAGGAACCGTCGCAGGCGCTCCAGCAGCTCGGGGTCGCGCTCGAAGTCGTAGAAATGCTGGTCCACCCAGTGCCGGATCACGTTTATCACACTGACAACATACACAATTATATATTGACAGAGCACTGGCAACACACAGTATATTTGGTTATCTATACAGGCCATAGACAAAGTAACATTATCCCCACGCTTCGCTAGTACAAACGATAGAAAATGTACGGGAATGGCATATGTCACGTGACTGATTTATGTCATTCACATACATTTTGTACCGTTTCTATTAGCGCAAGCGCTAGAGAATGTGACATTGTCTAGGGCTACTGATAAATAAAATTTAACTATCTGTTTTTATTTTCAAATAAATAGCTGTTCCTCTGTTGTAGCTGGTAGGTTCTGCCGGTTAATGTTTGGATTGCTCAATGATTGCTGAGTTGTGATGTGCGAGCTCGATGGAGCTGACATTGTGTATGTTAGACAAAAGTTCCAAATAAATTAAAGATATAAAAAAAGTAATGTTGGGTACCGACCGGAACTTGACAGGTTGCTGGAACTCCTTGCGGTACCGCTTCCAGTCCTCTCGCGCCGTGTTCTTGCTCAACTTGTCAGCGTCGCTGCTCGCCACGCACTCTATACTCTCCGCTGTCACACATAACAACAATCTTTCCTAGTATAGATGTTATACTAATATTATAAAGAGGAAGCATTTGAATGTATGTTTGTAACGAATTGGCTCAAAAAGTACTGGACATATCTTGAAAATTCTTAAAAAAAGATATGGTACACGAAGTACCAGGCGCACATAACGGACAAAGAGTTAATAAGTTGATTGTGACTAACATGGAGCCACATCGGGTTGAATCAAGTGCCGACCCCAACAATGTATGGGATAAGGCCAGGGACGATGATGATATGGTACACGAAGTGCCAGGCGCACATAACGGACAAGGAGTTAATAAGTTGATTGCGACTAACATGGAGCCACATCGGGTTGAATCAAGTGCCGACCCCAACAATGTATGGGATAAGGCCAGGGACGATGATGATATGGTACACGAAGTACCAGGCGCACATAACGGACAAGGAGTTAATAAGTTGATTGTGACTAACATGGAGCCACATCGGGTTGAATCAAGTGCCGACCCCAACAATGTATGGGATAAGGCCAGGGACGATGATGATATGGTACACGAAGTACCAGGCGCATATAACGGACAAGGAGTTAATAAGTTGATTGTGACTAACATGGAGCCACATCGGGTTGAATCAAGTGCCGACCACAACAATGTATGGGATAAGGCCAGGGAGGTGACTCTCGTGTTCATAAATAAGATGTATATACATTACCTATATCGATATCTAGTAGCGATGAGTTGGGGGACACGTCCTTTCTGGGTGTTTTCATCCGAGAGACTTGCGTGCGCACACAAACATCACGACGCACATTACCATCTCACATCTCATTCATTTATAAACAATAAATATGCTCACACCATCCCCCAAGGGGTAAGCAGTGAAATAACAACACCTACTTTTCACCGAACATCATTAAGTGCCAACGTGACAGATGGTGAGGCCATCGCCGTCGCAGGCACTATACATACGTCTTTGAATTACTTCTCAGACGTATGCAGGTTTCCTCACGACGTTTTCCTTCACCGTAAAGCACGTGGGGCGAAATCACTGCACTTATGTTTTTAGAAAAACTCACTGGTACAGGTCGCTGGGAAGTGATAGATTTTTACGGGAATTTCACTGACAAATCTATACTAATATTATAAAGAGGAAAGATTTGTATGTGAATGTGTTTGTATTGAATAGGTTCCGAAACTACTGGACAGATTTAAAAAATATTTTAGCAATGGATAGCTACATCATCAGCGAGTAACATAGGCTATATCTTATCCCCGTACTCCCACGGGAATGTCCGCTAGTATCTAATATTATAAGGAGGAAATCGCGAGTTAAAGCTGGTTTAGTATAAAAGCACATACCAGGCCTCGGCGTGTCGTAGACCTCACTCGGCTCCGGTATATGGAACCGCTCGATGAGCAGGTCCAGCAGTTCGGTGGATGAGCAGAACGACCGGTACGTGGTGAGGAAAGTTCGCACCAGGTTCAAGTCGGCGTATATGTGGTACGTTAGACGTTCCACTAGTTTCAGGAGAGTTGCACCCTGTGGGATATGATGATAGGATGTTCACAAGCTGAGTAACGTCTTCACCAGTACGTTGTAGGATCTTATGTATGAAGAATATATATAAATATATGTATAGCAGCGTTTCTCCAGTCGCCACAAATGCAAAGTTTGAGTACAAATACACTAGAACCTTAATCGCGCAATAAGAGTTTTCAAGCACTTTGCAGTATATATACAAGTGCCCAACTAGAACAGTTGGAGCAGGTGTTCCCCAGACATGACACCCGCCTGAATGGAAGGTCTCGTCTTTGCCGGGGATCCCTCTCCCCCAATATACCTTAATGAGGGGCACGGCGGCGCTGGCCCGGGTCCGCTGGGGGACAGTCTCCAGCAGGATGTTGTGGGGCCCGTCGGGCACGGCGAAGCGGTACAGGCTCGCCGGCGGCAGCTGCAGCGGGTGACGGCGCTCCAGGTCCAGCAGGATACTGGCGCACACCACGGACCGTTACACGACACGACACATCACGTACGGGGGACATGGGGTACTGCTCACAGGGGACATGACTTACTGGACATAGGGGGAATGAGTTACTAGTAAGAAGGGACATGATTTACTGGACATAGGGGCCATTACTTTCTGGTCATAGGGGACATAAGTTATAGGAAACATGAGTTACTGGACATAGGGGACATGACTTACTGGACATAGGGGGAATGAGTTACTAGTAAGAAGGGACATGATTTACTGGACATAGGGGCCATTACTTTCTGGTCATAGGGGACATAAGTTATAGGAAACATGAGTTACTGGACATAGGGGACATGACTTACTAGTCATTGAGGACGTGAGTTACTGGTCATATGAGACATAAGTTACTGGAAATAAGAGACTCACTGAACATTGGAGTCATGAGTTACTGGGTATATGGGACATGAGTAACTGGACACAGGAGACATTCGTTAATGGACATGGGATAGCGGACATGAGTTACTGGACATGGGAGATATGAGTTACGGGTTATAGTGGACATGAGTTGCTGGACATAGGGGACATGAGTTACTAGCCATAGGAGCTACGGGGCGCTCACCTGTCCAGAATCCTGTCGAGCATAGGCTTGGTGTTGAGCATGACGAGGTCGCACATCCAGTTCCTCTTCTCGGCGCACGAACCGCACGACAACACTACTCCCGGACCCACCCGGGGCACCAGCTCCACGGCGTGGCGGCTCTCTGACACATACATACTATATATACAACACTACTCCCGGACCCACCCGGGGCACCAGCTCCACGGCGTGGCGGCTCTCTGACACATACATACTATATATACAACACTACTCCCGGACCCACCCGGGGCACCAGCTCCACGGCGTGGCGGCTCTCTGACACATACATACTATATATACAACACTACTCCCGGACCCACCCGGGGCACCAGCTCCACGGCGTGGCGGCTCTCTGACACATACATACTATATATACAACACCACGCCCGGACCCACCCGGGGCACCAGCTCCACGGCGTGGCGGCTCTCTGACACATACACACTATATATACAACACCACGCCCGGACCCACCCGGGGCACCAGCTCCACGGCGTGGCGGCTCTCTAACACATACACACTATATATACAACACCACGCCCGGACCCACCCGGGGCACCATTATTATATACATGCTACACTTTCATACTTTCCTTCACCAGGAACACACAATTTTATGCAGAGTAAATGATGACGGTCGACTGAGCTTACTAGAGGAGTGAGTTCCTCTCAAGGTTTCCACTTAGAATGGGTTTATCGATATTCCCCTACTCATCTCCCTGGCCTTATCCCATACATTGTTGTAGTCGGCACTTGATTCATCCCGATGTGGCTGATCACCTGATTTTTATACGAAGCGACTGCCGTCTGACCTTCGCAATTCCTTTAACGAGGAAAATCTGTGATCTGGGTTAAACCAGTTGTCAGACTATTTTAGACCTCAGAATACCTGTAACGATTGCCAAAGATGATAAATTGTCAACCGGGACCGACGGCTTAACATGCTCTCCGAGGCACGGAGGGAACTCGGGCGGTCATCCATCCAATTACTGGCTAGGGTTAGGGTTGCTTAACTTCGCTGATCGAATGATATGCGCAATAGCAACTGTGCCACGACCTCCCCTAAGGAGGTGAAATGGACATACATACATATACTCACGCCTGTATATTCACACAAGATGATTAAGTGCCAACGTGACAGAGGGTGAGTCCATCGCCGTCTCAGGCACTATACATACGTCTTTGAATTACTTCTCAGTCATATGCAGGTTTCCTCACGATGTTTTCCTTCACCGTAAAGCTTCACCGTCGCTAGTTTTACAGCAGGGGTGATATGTGTTGAATAAGCACGAGGTATACCTTCAGTGTCTGGTCTGTCGACGAGGTCCATCTTCCGTACATGGAGCTTTTCCTTCAGCTTGAGCTGAGCACCGGCTCCGCCGCCCCCGCCGCCCGCCGCTGCCTACCGACGGACACACACTACATATACTTGTTATCAGGGGCGTGCATTGCATTTGCAGGGGGGTAAGCATACTTATATACTAATGTATCGCGTAGGTACATACCCTTTGCTTTACACACACACACAAAATATAACACACGTGTAGTCATCATCAGTGGTAAGCACTGCTTATCTGCTTATATGAAATGCACGCCCCTACTTGTTATGTATAATATATTAAGCCTTTGAGCTAGGAATCAAATGAAATAATTTTATTCGATGTTATTCCTTGTAACATTGGCTATTTGCCAGTGAAAGCACCATTGAAATTGATCCAGCCATTTTGGAGATTAACCGGAACAAACAAACAGACAGATATTTTTTTTATTTGCTTTTTTTCATGATACGCATTTAGTGAAAAGCTGTTGTTTTGTAATTACAAACAGACACTTCAATTTTATTTATCTGTATAAATATGTAATAGTGTCGGTTACGGAGCTCCATAACATCCTCGCTTCCACATGGATGGTTAAAGAAAGCATAAATTTTTATATATATATACTCATATCGTAGGTACATAAACGAGTAATGTCAATAAGCGCTTACCAAACTAGTGACCGGCTTGCAGAGCAGGAGGAGGCCGTCGAAGAGGAAGGCGCGCCGCTCCGCGATCCGTTTCCCGGGACCCAACTTTGATAACGTGTCTTCTACACAACCAACATTATATTATATTAGCTTCGAGGAAGTCAAGAAATATTTTGCATTAAGGTGCAGCCTTATATACCGTGCGACGCTCGTTTCCAGCGACAAATGTGGTCACGCTCCTACGATTTTCATGAAATTTTGTCTCCCCTATACACAAAATTTCATGAAAATCGTTGGAGCCGTTTCAAAGATTCAAAATACTCGTTTAATATATTGAAATAAAAATTTCCTAAGCAGGACAGGCCTTCACAGGACTAATGAAAAATAAGTAGTGGTTGAGATTATCGTAATTAATAAATATGTGTGTATACGTGTGTAAGTTTATATTCATCTATGTGAGTACGTGTACGTTTTACTAGAGTTCTCGAGTATGTGTGTGCCTGTGTGAGCACGTATGTTTATATTGACACATGTGTGTGCGTGTATTGCGTGTGTATAAGTGTACCTCGTATGAACTCGTTGCAGCACTGGGCGATGTCCCTGGTGTCCCAGTTGTCGACGATCCTGGCGAGCTCGTTGCACTTCTCGATGGCCAGCTGGCGCCGGGCGCGGGGAGCCATGCGCAGCGTGGCGTCCCTGGGGAACGGTCCAACACGCCACTGTACTACCAGACACCTTCTGACTAACACTATCCCCACGCTTCGCTAGCAGAAACTATACAACACATACGGGAATGACACGTCACGTGACTGATTTAAGGCATTTACATACATACATACATACATATGCTCACGCCTGTATTCCCCGAAGAGGTAGACAGAGGTGTTGTTATCGCAACACCCACTTTTCACCGAATTTGATTAAGTGCCAACGTGACAGATAGTGAGTCTATCGCCGTCTCAGGCACTATACATACGTCTTTGAATTACTTCTCAGAAATACGCAGGTTTCCTCACGATGTTTTCCTTCACCGTAAAGCACGTGGTGTGAAATCACTATACATAAGTTTTTTAGAAAAACTCATTGGTACAGGCCCCGCTGGGATTTGAACTGCTACCACGGCTCATTTACATACATTTTGTATCATTTATACAAGCACGAGAGAATGTTACTTTGTTGAGGCGCGCTGTTCTGTCAAAATTAGTTTTGATTGAATATAATTGAAAACAGCGAATTGTTTTTGTGAATATAAGAACCAGGAATGCTTGGATGGCGAGCGTATTAAGCATCCTTTAGCCTAAACTACAAAGTCCTTTAGCCTAAACTACAAAGTCAAAAGTATCTTTATTCGATTAGACTTTTTACAAAGTACTTTCAAATCGTCAGAATGACATAATTATACAGGATTATACATGATACCGCCAGGTTTGGAAGGTTGCTTTTACTGAGAAGAACCTGGCAAGAAACTCAGTAATTACTCTTTTCAAAAATATTATACAATTTAAAGAATACAAAATAAATAATTTAAGAAACGCAAGCTCATGGACAATGTTCCAATGAACAAATGTCGATAAAAATAAACATAACTAAAAATCTAGTACATCTACTTATAACTAAATGCACAGCTTGAGATGACCAGCCTCCACAAGCAGCACCTGTTCACAAGTATGACGTGAATGCCAGCCATTGACCTCCTCAACCATCATAGAGGGAAGTGGACAACCCGTCATCCAGACGCCGCCGCAAGCAAAGGCATTTTAGTGAGCTTGACAACTCAAGCCAGTCAAACAAACTAATGAGTTAGTTAAACGTAGTTATATCTGATTCGAAGTGTTAGCTACATACATATGCTCACGCCTGTATTCCCCGAAGGTGTAGGCAGAGGTTGTAATAACAACACCCAATTTTCACCGAACATGATTAAGTGCCAACGTGACAGACGGTGAGTCTATCGTATGTGAGATATACGTACATACACTGAATAAATATTTTTCATTTCCATTAATCCAAAATGAACTTATCTAAGTTAAGTAAGACAGACATATAAAGACGTGTGTATGTATGTATAGTGCCTGAGACGGCGTTGGACTCACCATCTGTCACGTTGGCACATCATCTTCGATGAAAAGAGCGCTATTATGAATTAACTTACATCTTAGGACCGTTGCCGAGGGCTTTCACCAATAGCTTCTTGATCGGGTGCAGGTTGCATTCCACCTGCAAATATTACAACGATATTATTTAATTGATGAATTACTTGTAAGCCATGGTGGTTTTGTGATTTGAGCAGTCACCTGCTACGTAAGCGACGCAAGTTCGAATCCCAGCGGGGCCTGTACCAATGAGTTTGTCTAAAAATTTATGTACAGTGATTTCACACCACGTGCTTTACGGTGAAGGAAAACATCGTGAGGAAACCTGCATATGTCTGAAAAGAGATTCAAAGACGTATGTATGTGAATGCTGCTTATTTGGAAATACAAACAGACACTTATATTGTTATCTGTATGTACTGTATGTATAGGAGATAAATAAATGTTTGTCTGGGATATGTACCTGTTTGAAGCTCTCCCGGTCCTCGGAGGCGGGTGCGATCTGGAGCAAGGCCAGCACGTAGTTGTGGTACAGGAACACGTGCGCCACGGGCGCCAGCAGCAGCTTGGGGAGGTAGTACTTCACGGCCAGCCGGAACCCGTGACCCGCCGTGTCTAGGCGCTCCGACAACTACACAACACACGGCACCATTAATGCTACATCACACCACACACACACACATTCATGAACGCATACATAAATTAAAAAATACTAAACTAACAATAAAATAAATATGCCCACGCCATCCCAGAAGGGTCCCCGAAGGGGTAAGTAGAGGGGCTGTAACAACAACACCCACATTTAACCGAATATGATTTAGTGCCAACGTGACAGGGTGAGTCCATCCCCGTCCCAGGCACTATACATACGGCTTTAAATTACTTCTCATAAGTCTGATGGTTTCCTCACAATATTCCCTCACCGTAAAGCACGTAAACCACTGCACGTGTGTTTACGTTTAGTGTGTATGTATAGTGTATCGGTCGACAATAAAACGGTCGTCTTGCTCCGGAGCTAGTTTATCACTAAGAAAGGGGTACTCTATCCACAATAACGTACGAGCATACACTACAATGTATCTACGCCTGGTGTGTGTATGTCTGATGTGCGTGTGTCAGTGTGTCTAGATTTGGTGTGTTTGTATCTCTCTCACTCTGTGTGTGGGGGGGGTGTATGAGTCTGTGTGGGGGAGGTGTGTGGGTGTGTGTGTGTGGGTGTGTGTGTGTGGGTGTGTGGGGTGTGTGTATGGGGGAGTGAGGTGAGTGTGTGGGGGGGATGTGTGGGGAGTGTGGGTGTCTGTGTGTGTATGTTTCCTTGCGCGCGTGTGTGTGTGTATGTTTCCTTGCGCGCGTGTGTGTGTGTATGTTTCCTTGCGCGTGTGTGTGTGTATGTTTCCTTGCGCGTGTGTGTGTGTATGTTTCCTTGCGCGTGTGTGTGTGTATGTTTCCTTGCGTGTGAGTGTGTTTATATGTGTCCTTGCGTGTTTGTGGTTGTGTGTGTGTGTGTGTGCGTGACTCACGGCAGGATCGTCGACGATGGTCTGCAGCGCGTCGCGTGACTCCTTGCGCGTGACGATGTTGGCGTAGCGCACGTACGCTCGGAACTCCTCCACCTCTGCCAACTCTGCACATATGCAAATACAAATCAAATATAATTGCCTATATACAGATAAATAAAATTCTACGTTCTAGTAGTTGTAGTGTTTTATGAATATATCAGTATGTTGAAGTCGTAAAATATCTAGCTCCAACGATAACGTAGTTATAGGCTATGGTTGCTAAGGGCCGAAGAGCTCGCGGCCTTAAGCGATTGAATGAACGCGCGGCCGCGTTTACCTACATTACGTACGCGAGTTTCAAAAAATGGTTTTATGGGATATTGTTGGAGAAAAAAATGAAAACGTAGTTAGATTTCACGTGAATAACTCGTTACTAAAAATAACGTTATGGTCAACTTTGAACGTCAATTACTCGAAAACGGAAGATTTGTTGATTTTTAATATTGATATTGATTTGTTATAATAATTTTATTTATTTCCTAAAATTATACCCTATCACATATTTTAACAGCTGTCCTATTTTCCCCGACATCCTGTATATCCCTATCCTATACGTACCCTCGAAGCATGATCCGATGTAAGGAGTGGGGGAGTCCTGTGACATCTCCATGGCGTCCTCGAGGTTGGCCAGCAACGTCACTGTCAGCTCGTAAATGTCTACTATGTTGCCGAAGATCAGAGATATCGTCTAGAACAAACATATTCATACCGTCAAGAACGTCATTCGTGCATTGGAACTGTGTCCATGGCATATATTTCTTTAGTGATTATTATATTTTGTATTTTTAAAATTGTGAGAGCCGTGGTAGCATCGGGGTTTGAGCAGTCGCTTTCTACACAAGCGACGCAAGTTCGAATCCCAGCGGGGCCTGTACCGATGAGTTTCTCTTAAAACTAAATCATCGTGAGGAAACCTGCATAAGAAGTAATTCAAAGACGCATGTATAGTGTCTGAGACGGCGATGGACTCACCATCTGCCACATTGGCACTTAATCATATTCGGTGAAATGTGGGTGGTGTTGTTGTTACAACACCTCTGCTGACCCCTTCGGGGACCCTTCTGCGATGACGTGACTATATTTATTATAAAAGTTGTTTAATAGTTTTAAAAAGAGTAATTACTGAGTTTCTTACCAGATTCTTCTCAGTAAAAGCAACCTTCCGAACCTGGCGGTATCATGTATAATACTGTATAATTATGTCATTCTAACGATTTGAAAGTATTTTGTTAAAAGTCTAAAAGATATTCTTGACATTGATTTTGAGTATTCCCTCACCCTGGTGTCCCGATGCAGTATATTGTCCAGTTCGTCTTTGAAGACCCTGATGATGAGGTGGAGATCGCGGAGGAAGGTCTTCTCGTCGGCGAGCAGGTCCCTCACCAGCTCGCCGTAGGTCAACGACCCCGGCCGCGTCCGTCGCTCCTCACCCCCACCCTCCCACTCCTGGTAGAACATGTCCATCAGGACCTGACGGACAGACAAACAAGTGATACATTAGTTGCGCTTTTGCAATGATGCCATTTATTTATTTATTTAAAAAAGTCTTGTAACTATAAGCTAGCTGACTAAATTTGAAAGCTTGGTGAATTATATACATTAATAATCTATACAGACGCATTTACGAGACATATTATTATAAAGACGCATTAACGAGACATATTATTATACAGACGCATTTACGAGACATTATTATACAGACGCATTTACGAGACATATTATTATACAGACGCATTTACGAGACATATTATTATAGAGACGCATTTACGAGACATTATTATACAGACGCATTTACGAGACATATTATTATAGAGACGCATTAACGAGACATATTATTATAGAGACGCATTTACGAGACATTATTATACAGACGCATTAACGAGACATATTATTATAAAGACGCATTAACGAGACATATTATTATAGAGACGCATTCACATACACATGCATTTACGAGATTTAAATATAATCGATCCCGACGTAATGTCAGTAAAGGGTGTCACGTTATGGCCGAGAGCGTACATCATTTACGTGAATTACAGAATTAATTCTAAATTACAAATGATTCGACTAGGTGGTTGAAACTTACAATTATTATAGTTTTTTTTATATAATAGTAGCCCAAGTTACTCCATTAGCTATCTGCCAATGAAAGCCCCGTTAAAATTGGTCCAGTCGTTTCAGAGATTACCCGGAACAAACAGAGACAGAAAGACATAGACGGAGAAAAATTTAAAAAGTTGGTTTTATCAATGACATCCCATATAAAATTTCATATGCATTTAGTGAAAAGATGTTATTTTGGAATAACAGACAGACACTTCAATTTTATTTATATGTATAGATGTATATTATGTACAGCGCCATGTTTATAACACACAGAGAAATGTAAAAGTGAGGTTTTACCTTATCAGCGCACATGGCAGTCTTGATATCGCTCTTGGTGATGGTGTCGTACCCGGACTTCTGCGATATCTTCTTGACGAACGTGCCCGCCAGCCTCAGGATGTCCGCACTCACGTACTCCACCACGGCCGCCATGAATATGGTCACTGACATGTCTATCTTATATAACAACACCTCCTGGAACCAATAAAGTCATTACTATTTCAATTTCAATTTATTGCTTTAAAACATATTCTTAATTAAGCACTTACAAGTACTGAACAGTATGTATAGTGCCTGAAACGGCGATGGACTCACCATCCGTCACGTTGGCACTTAATCATATTCGGTGAGATCATTCTGGGATGTCATTTGTTTTTTTAATCAAATAAAGTTATTTTGAATGTAGGTGTACGAACCTTCTGCAGCAGATGATGTAGCCTATCCTGAGGCAGCGAGGTCCTCTTCCTCCGCTGGGCCACGGCGTCGCGGGCGTCGGCCAGCGTCCACTTGTCCAGCGGAGTGGGGAACGTGCGAGCCACGCGCTCCTCCACATCCTGACAAGTGATTCACGTCATTAACCGATGACATTCCCAGACATCCACAGCCAATAGATTTTAAAAAACAAGCTATCATCCCGCGACATCCAGGACAATTCCATTTCTTGTTTGTCATGAGGATTAATTTTTATACCAAAACAAAGTTTGTGGAGAATAAGTAGGGTAGGTAGGTAGGTAGGTGGGTTAATTACATACCAATGTGGCGGAGGTACATATGCTTTGGTATAGACACACACCACACGAGTGTATTCAATCATCACAAATGGTAAGCACTGCTTATACGGAATGAACTTCCTTGGGAGGTGGTGGTAATAAAATGGAGGATACCTGCATATGTCTGAGATGTAATTCAAAGATTTTTATGTATGAATTTCGTGTGCCTGAGACGGCGATGGACTCACAATCTGTCTGTACACGCTGGCGGTAACTCGGTGAAAATTGGGTGTTGTTATTACAACACCTCTGCCTACACCTTCGGGGAATACAGGCGAGATTCTTGCCGGTTCCTCTCAGAAGGCTAGTTTCCGAACCGGTGGTAAATTCTTCGACATTTATTTTACTTACTAGGACCTAAACTTAATAAATAATTTTTTTTCCGGAATTAAAACTTGAAAGCATCCATTTCGGAATATAATTAAGGTATTTAGGTAAGTCGTTTCCACCTTAGAGTTTAGAATAATAATAATGATACCTGCACGGTGAGCGGGGAAGGCGCTGCACACAGCATGGCGAGCAACCGCAAGCACAGTGACTCCACATAGTGCAGCGCGCTCTCCTCAGCATTCAACGTCGGATGCTGCTGCTCCAGTGACTACAACAATATTATGCATGTTACACACGGTGCGATAATATGCAGGGGATTGGAGAAAAAGGAACAGTTATCTTCTAAAAGTTGTAGGGTTTTATGAATATATCACTATGTTGAAGTCGTAAAATATCTAGCTCCAACGATAAGTTATAAGCTATGGTTGCTAAGGGCCGAAGAGCTCGCGGCCTTAAGCGATTGAATGAACGCGCGGCCGCGTTTAACCACATTACGTACGCAACTTTCAAAAAATGGTTTTATGGGATGGTTATTAGTGGGAGACAAAAATAAAAACTTTTTCATTTTTAGTTAGTTTAACAGTTAGATTTCCGCTGATTTTTATGCGAAAATAAGGCCTTGATATTGTTAACGTTGAACGTCAATTACTCGAAAACGGAAGAAGATATTTTTGTCATATTAATTTTATTTGCTTCCTAAAATAATACCCTAACACATATTTTAACAGCTGTCCTATTTTCCCCGACACTCTGCACCCAACATTTTGGTACGTTGACGATATTGCCTGAGTATTTTCCTCATCGTTCGTAACTATTTTTTAGGGATGGGGGTATAACAAAAAGGTTTGGAGTTCTTTTATTGTAGCAACACTGGAGTCCCTCTGCCAAGTTTCATTAAAATTGATCAAGTATTTTCAGATATAATGTTAAACACAAACAGACAGACTATTGTTCTATAGCTTACTAACTGTGCCCCGTGGTTTTACACGCATGGATTTAGTTTCAAGCTTTCTTTCCCGGAACCCTAATATGTATACTACATATAAGTACCCTTTGTTACTCTTTGAAATATCATATATCAGCTATTTGCCAGTGAAAGTCCCATTTAAATTGGTTCAACTGTTTCCGAGATTAACCAGAACAAACAGACACAGGTTTTTCAGTGTCAGTGAAAAGCTGATAATTTGGAATTACAAACAAGACACTTCAATTTTATTTACCTGTATAGATTATCAGACTCCCCAACTCAATATTGAATTGTTTTAAAAATATGCTAGTAAATTTATGGAACATAAATTTTGCATTATACCAATACATTATTTTATTTATTTTTTATTTTATTTCATTGGGATACGCACAGTCAGTTAAAAAACAATTATAAAAAAGATACAAATATTCAAAATCACAAAAAGTATCCACAGATTAATCCAGATTACACACGTACGAGTAGGCACAAATATTAGTACAAAAATAAATACAGCAGTATACACATATAACATAGGTTAGGCTAAATGAACTTATCTACATATTTGGTTTTTATTAAGTGTGTTTTTGAACGAAATTAATGACTTATTAAGAAAATCTTAAATCTTCGAAATTATGGCGAGACATGTAGATTTCATGTAATAATTACTTCTTGTTCATCACAAGACAGGTCATCCACATCTGTGGTAGTACTTAAATCATTATGAAGAAACCAGTATAACAATTAATTGGTGAATGTTTATCTTGAGGGATTGTCCATCCAATTAGGTCATCAGTAGCCTAAATTTATATTTCGCACCCTCACCCAAATTTTTCGATAACAAATTAAGATAATTTCTTAACAAATTTTTTTTTCTACAGGAATAAAAAAAAAATCCGAAAACGAGCCACGGTGGCTTCGGGGTTTGAGCAGTCGCCTGCTACGCAAGCAACGCAAGTTCGAATCCCAGCGGGGCCCGTACCAATGAGTTTTTCTTAAAAAACTTATGTCCAGTGATTTCACACCACATGCTTTACGGTGAAGGAAAACATCGCGAGAAAACCTGCATACATTGCCTGAGACGGGGGTCGACTCACCCACTGTCAAAGTGTGGGTGTTGTTGTTACAACACCTCTGTTTACCCCTTCGAGGACCCTTCTGGGACGAATTGAGCATTTTTTGAAATAAATACTGTGGTATAAATAATAGTTTATTTTGCCGTTTCTTCTTGTGTCAGACTTTAATTTAGAAAATGGTAGTACACTAACATAAATTACTTTTTAATTTGACATTCAAGGAGTGTTCCAAGTGTCCCTTATGATGAATAAAATTATTTGAATTAAAATTTCATATGGGTACATTCTGTATATTGCTTGGTTCCTCTAGAAAATTATGATACCGAGAATATTACGTACAGTGAAATTTTACGACATTGGCATAAATTTTGAAGAAAATATTTTCGTTTCCTGTTTAAATGTATAAACAAATTAAAAGTTACTAACAGACACACGCGCTGATAACGCCACAGTGTGTGAAGTAATCGTATACAATCGTAATCTAACAATATTCACTGATAGTACAACTGAAAACCTTGAATCTAAGTGTTAACTAAAATAAAAATTCCACCGAAATTATGGCCTTTTGACACAGCGAAATTGGTTTTAATGTTTGCCTAGAGAGTTTTATAGATGTTTTACAGTGATTTTTGAGAAATTTGTGAGACATTTCAGAAAAAATATAGTAAATTTTCGAAGTTACGAGACATGAGAGTTACCTTTCGAAGTGAGTTAACGAAGAGCCCGCGCCACTTTTCCTCATTCCCGGGGTCCTGGAAGTCGTACCCTCGGGACTCCTCCACTGTCGGCAGCATCGTAACCACCAGCACCGCGCCGAATTCATGTAAACATACACCTCTTGTAACCCAACACAAATTACAATCCCATCTCGCTTCTCACACGAATAACATAACTTTCACTATTTCTTCACACAATATAAACATACATCAACTACTTGTTATAATATAATTGGGGGCTTTGTTTTGTTTTCGACACACAAAACTGAATTTAATTGAAAAATATACGATTTGACACACTTGGTCGGCGAGACGACGCCATTTTCAATTTATAAGTTTATTTTATTTGACTAGGTCTGTGGTTGATTTATTTTATGTTATGTATTGTCTTTGAAATGTTCATCTTCAGGTGTTCATAGACAATGTTGGTGTTGACGTGGGGTTGATAGGGGTTGTTAAGTGTTTCTTTATCTATAGGGTTGTTCCTCTGTAGTGGCCCACGTGATTGACCCATTGGCGACTATTATTACTACTTCGGCGTTGACCAATGGTTGAAATAGTTCCAAGAAGACGCGATGAACATATTCGACTAGTAGTTCATATAATAAAAAATAACTTCTAAAATGTCTGATAGATTATTATTTTGATAAATAAAATGAATAATTAAATCATTTTCACACATTGTGTTTTTCGGGACAGAAAAAATCAATTTATATTGATGTTCAAGGGGAGCCAGAAATTCGAAGTGATTGTAAAACTTTAAAAAATACAAACCAAGGTACTGATGCTACAATTTTATTCCTTTTTGTATTTTAATCGTAATTTTATACATATAAAAACAATGTTACAGTATTACATAGATAAAGAAAAAAAATCTTTGTCCTTTACAGTATTATTGTCAGCCAGATTGACTGACAGTCTGACAGTAGCGCAGCAATTATCAAAAAAAAAATTGTATTTGTTGTGACGTGACGTGCTTTGTGATTTACGTAAATAAAATAAAAGCTTCTAGAGTTAAAAATCGCAAAATGTATAATAAATTAATATTTATAACGTTATTGATGAAAATAGTATGTTGTTTTCAAATGACTCCTAACCAGAATACTACTAAGAAATTCATTTACAATACGTAAGTAAGAAAGTTTTATTTGAACACAATGAATTTCATAATAATAGGACAATCGAGTCTTATTTCTCAATACTTTTTTTCAGTAAACCGCTTTTGTATTTGACTGGTAGATTTCATGATGATTCTCAAATTCAAATTGTTTGATTTATGTACTTGGTCACATATGCGTATAACTTGTTGTATACATAAATAGACTTACGGGAATATAAATATTCGCACCGGGTTCGGACTTGCATTAACAAAGTAAAATCCGAGAAAAAACCATAGCAAAAAGCACTTATTGGCCTAAAAGACATCAGAAGCATTTTCCATTGTACAAACGCTTTTATTTAGCAATAAATCTTTTTAAAAAAATTTTTAACATTTTGATCACATGATAATAAATTTACAGTATACCTATATAAGAGGTGTTGTAATCACATTACCGCCCGATCACGCGCTTTTACTTTTTCTTGCCAAAACTTGATTTGTATTATCATGACCCATACTTATATTCTTATTTTCATGATTGTGTGTGACTGATCCCTACTAATATTATAAATGCGAAAGTAACTCTGTCTGTCTGTTACGTTTTCCCGCTTATACCTCTCTACCGATTTTGATGAAATTTTGCACAGACAATCTTTAGACCCTGAGGACATAGGCTACCTTTTATTGTGAAAAAAAGTATTATATAAACTAAATCTACGCGGGTGAAACTGCAGGGCACAGCTAGGTTGTATATAATCCCTTGTGACTGAACTAACTATATGTGTGTGAATATAGCCTTTTGGTGAAAATTTTACACGATCACGACATTGTTGATACTCTCCAATTAACAGATCTATAGTACAGTATAATGCGCTCCATAGATCTACTGCATCAAAACCAGTTAATCACAACATTGTCAACATTGATATTTTCTCTGATAGCCTCATTAAATTCAAACGTAATATTCATAAATTATTAAATTAATTAAGTTTATTTTATATTAGTTCACTTTTTCGATTACTTATGTACTTTTTAAACATACTTATGTATATATTTTTCTAAGGCATGCAGTCTTTCACCTGTAATTAAGATAACATTTGCTACGTTTAAGCTTACTTGTCACTATATTCCTTGTCTCGATGTATATCTTGTTGGTGAATCAATACATAAATAAATAAATAAATAGTGTAACTGATTTGTATATAATGTTCATCATCTGTACCGCATATTACTCTGAGCCGAATTCTTTACATTCCGGTTGTGATTACAACACCTCTGCCTACCCCTTCAGGAATACAGGCATCTGTATGTATGTTGTAATCACAACACCCACTTTTGTTTTGATTAAGTGCCAAATGGTAAGTCCATCTCCATCTCGGGCACTACTTTGAATTACTTCTCAGACATATGCAGGTTGCCTTCTGTTTCCTTCAATGTAATGCATGTGGTGTGAAATCACTGAACATAAGTTTTTTTTTAGAAAAACTCATTGGTCAAGGACAAGCCCTGTTGGGATTCAAACTTACCTCACTTGCGTAGCAGGCGACTGCTCAAACCTCAAGGCCACCACGGCTGCATATAATCTATTATAAACTAATTGATTATTTCAGGTACAACTATAATGACATTATACATGTGTGGGTGAATGACAGTACGGAGCAGATATTGGACTTTGAAGAGGTAACAATGAATACATATTATTTACAACTGTATGACACTGACATAGAGACTAAAATTAAAAAAATAACACATCATCTTTTTTTAACTACACATGTGATTCAGATTTGATTTATTAGAGGTCATTTGTTATATTGATTAGGATTAGGTGATTTGTTAGTGTCAGAGGTTAATTTTTTTTAACTCATGGGGTAGGGATACAGGAGGTATTTTGGGTTCGAATCCTGCCAATTTGATTGAGTAATATATTTTTTTAAATTCGAGACATGGTGGGTTTGGGATTTTAGTAGTCGCCTGCTTCGCAAGCGAAGGAAGTTCGAATCCCAGCGGCATGTATCTACCAATATTTTTTTCTAAAAACTTAAGTGCAGATTTCACACCACATGCTTCACGGTGAAGGAAAACATCATGCATGAGGAGACCTGTATATGTCTGAGAAGTAATTCAAAGATGTATAGTGTCTGAGACGGCGATGGACTCACCCTCTTTCACAGAATTAATCAACTTCAGTGAAATGCACCTCTGCTTACCCTTTGGGGCACCCTTCTGGGATGGAGGGCTAAAGTGAAACATAATAAGACATAGTAAGGTGTATAATCCATTGTCACAGGGCGATGACGCATGCAGGGGATGTCCCACGAGGGTGCACGTGTCCAGCAACAACTCACTCAACGTAGACCATCCCTTGTTCATCACGGCGGCTCAGCAGAGAGGTTCGATTTTGTTAAACTATAAGCATGCAAAATGGTACATATTACCCAAAGAACCTGGTTGATGTTTTCTCATATATTTATGCTAAAAAAAAAGCTTTTCATCTTAAGTTGGAAGCCTCACGTCTGACCTACCATAACTTGACAGATGTCGACGAAATTTGCTGTCGTATTGTAATGATATTGTATGAGTTTTTCAGTGCTTGAAAACATGGTCAAAACGATGTTTTGCCATGAATGAAACCTAGCTAGATCTATCTATTGCCCCTGAAACCCCTACACACAAAATTTTATGTAAATCGTTTGAGCCGTTTCCGAGATTCAGATTATATACAAGAATTGCTCATTTAAAGGTATAAGATATAGCTTTTCCGCTCAGAGCTATGGTTGATGTTTGATAACAATTTTAAAATAAAGGCTCACGCCTTCCCAGAGGGTCCCCTAAGGGGTAAGCACTGGTGCTGTAACAACAACACCCACATTTCACCGAATATAATTCGTCGTCTCAGCCACTATACATACATCTTTGAATTACTAAATTAATATGAGTAATGTGTTTGTAGCGGTGACATCATGGTCGCTCCCGCTGCTGGTCCGCACCAGCCACTGGGCGGTGGTGTTCACGGACACCGCTCGCACGCTGTGTCCGCACGACGCCGGACCCAGTCAGTACTCATCCCATAACATCTTTATTAATCTATACAGATAAATCTATGCTCGCGCCATCCCAGACGGGTCCCCGAAGGGGTAAACAGAGGTAACGACAACACCCACATTTCACCGAATATGATTAAGTGCCAACGTGACAGAGGGTGAGTCCATCGCCGTCTCACAAACTATACATGCATCTTTGAATTACTTCTCAGACATATGCAGGTTTCCTCACGATGTTTTCCTTCACCGTAAAGCAAGTGGTGTGAAATAAGTTTCACTCATTGGTACATGCCCCGCTAGGATTCGAACTTGCGTCGCTTTCGTAGCATGCGACTGCACAAACCTCGAAGCTACCACAGCTCTTATATTTAATATGTACTTATATGATGTCTTTTGCATTGTATTTTAGTCCTTATTTTTATACAGATATGCCAGAGAATCGTCCGACAATGCAGCTGATGACGTCAAGCCCACAGAATATATCCGTGGCGATACAACTGAAGAGGGTGACCGATTTCTATGTGGAAGTTAATAAGGTGTGTTTTATATTGTAATAAGTCTTCGCTGTGAAGGATGTTTTTTGAATGAAAAATATATCTAAACTTTAAATGAGCAATTCTTATAGAATTTAAATCTCGGAAACGGCTCCAACGATTTCATGAAATTCTAGCTAGGTTTCATCTTCAGAAAACATCGTTTTGACCATGTTTTCGGGCATTGAAAAACTCATACAGTATCATCACAATACGACAGTAAATTTCGGTGACATCTGTCAAGTTATGGTAGCTCAGACGTGAGGCTTCCAGCTTACGGGGCGATAACGGAACTAGAGTACCACGGGACGAGACTGACTTTCGCCGTCATTGGAAAGAAACTTTATATAATGAAGGATGAGGTTCTATTTATATTATATTTATATAAGGCCCTGGCCCACTTATGAACGTCAAAGAGCTGACCACGACGACCTCATAACAATTGTATGTTCGCAGGAGGTCAGTTTGAACGTGACGCCGAGCACCCCTAAGTACTACTACTTCTCGTTCGATCAGAACCCCTGGAACGTGACCCACTACCAGACCCTACTAACAGGCATCACACCCTCGTAAGTGCCCTATAATTATGACATGACATGACATATGCTCACGCCTGTATTCCCCGAAGGGGTAGGCAACAACACCCACTTTTCACCGAAGATGATTAAGTGCCAACGTGACAGATGGTGAGTCTATCGCCGTCTCAGGCACTATACATACGTCTTTGAATTACTTCTCAGAAATATACAGGTTTCCTCACGATGTTTTCCTTCACCGTAAAGCACGTGGTGTGAAATCACTTAGCATAAGTTTTTTAGAAAAACTCATTGGTACGATCCCGTTGGGATTCGAACTTGCGTAGCAGGCGACTGCTCTAACCTCAAGGCCACCACGGTGCTCATAACTGTGTGTATAATTATGTGTTGTATTTTCGGGTCGGGCTAAATGTCATTAGACTTTTCCATCTGTAATATCCCAGTATCATCCCGGAGTCTGGATTAGTGTACGGTTAATGGGAATAGGCTCGCTCCCTATTACATGGGACTTAAACATAACTGGTGAAATGTGGGTGTAGTATAAAACACCTCTGACTACTACTACATATGTATGTATGTATGTGTGGGTTGTCCAGGTTCAACTACAGCATTCCGAAGAGTGTGATCCTCCTCATTGACTCTGACGACGAGGTGTGCGCATCTGTCTCCATACAGAACAACTCGGTATGTATTTTGTCCCACCTCACCACTGTGTCCCATGGCCCACCTCATCACTGTGTCCCGCCCACCACACCACTGTGTCCCTTGGCCCATCCCACCACTGTCCCATGGCTCACTTTACCACTGTGTCCCATAGCCCACCTCACCACTTTGTCTCATGACCCACCTCACCACTGTGTCCCATGGCCCACCTCACCACTGTGTCCCTTGGCCCACCTCACCACTGTGTCCCTTGGCCCATCCCACCACTGTGTCCCATAGCCCACCTCACCACTTTGTCTCATGACCCACCTCACCACTGTGTCCCATGGCCCACCTCACCACTGTGTCCCTTGGCCCACCTCACCACTGTGTCCCTTGGCCCATCCCACCACTGTGTCCCATAGCCCACCTCACCACTGTACCCCATCCACCTCATCACAGAGTCTCACGGCCCGCCTCACCACTGTGTCCCACGGCCCGTCTCACCGCTGTGTCCCATGGCCCATCCCACCACTGTGTCCCATGGCCCACCTCACCACTGTACCCCACCCACCTCACCACTGTACCCCACCCACCTCATCACAGAGTCCCACGGCCCGTCTCACCACCGTGCCCCATGGCCCACCTCATCACTGTACCTTATGGCCTATCTCACAATCTTGCCTCATATCCCCCGTATATTATACGATAGTGTTCGTCTGTCCCCAGTGCCCGGTGTTCGACAATGAGAAGGAGATCCTGTACCAAGGGTACCACCTCACCATGACCACTAAAGGAGGCATTACACTCACTGTGAGTATTAATTAAATATAAAATCGTGTATATACCTATATATACTAGCTTTTACCACGCACCCCTATCACGTGTTTCCCACCGCTTTCGTAATCAATACTCGCTAGAGTCTCCGTCAAATATTAGTATGAGAAATTGTGCAGCGACTCCCAGCGGTGACGTGAACTACTAAAATATCTCATACAAATATTGCGAGTGACGCTAGCGAGTATAGATTACAAAAACGGTGACAAATATAACTGGTGAATATCTAGGCTACTTTTATTTTTAAAATATAGGGCTCCGCGGGTCACCCATGAAATGACCTCTATGCGGGTAAAACGACAGGACACAGCTTGTATATAGTACTTAAAGAAGGTATATTTGTCAGCAAGAGAAGTTCCCCGCGGGATTCTACGTGGTGTTTGTGGTGAAACGGAGCGATGACGAGTGCACGGGAGCGAGCGAGACGGGACTATGGGCTCCCTCCAACACCACCGACAATAGGGTGAAGGGGTTCAGGTTAGTTTAGACTTTATTGCTAATACATAGAGTTTATAATGATAATGTTATTGTATGGGAATCAACGTGAAAAAAATGTAATGTCTATAAGATCTATAGTCGAAATTTTATCTATACATCTGTACGGATGAATAAAATTGATATGTCTGTTTGTAATCCCAAAATAACAACTTTTCACTAAATGCGTACAGCTTATTGATATGTCTAAAAGATGTATAGTTACAAACTTTATTGTTTAAATCACGAAAATCCATTTAGATCGTAATAATGAAATATTTAATTTCATCTATATTAACATTACAAAGAGGAAAGATTGGTATGTATGACTCAAAAAGTACTGGACCGATTAAAAAAATTATTTCACCATTTGTATGGTACATTATCACTGATTAATATAGGCTTTATTTTATCCCCGTACTCCCACGGGAACGGGAACTATGCGGATAAAACCGCGTGACGTCCGCTAGTATATTCATCATCATTGTCCGTGGCCTTATCACATACATTGTTGGGGTCGGCACTTGATTCAACCCGATGTGGCTCCATGTTAGTCGCAATCAACTTATTAACTCCTTGTCCGTTATGTGCGCCTGGTACTTCGTGTACCATATCATCATCTCCCTGGCCTTATCCCATACATTGTTGGGGTCGGCACTTGATTCAACCCGATGTGGCTCCATGTTAGTCGCAATCAACTTATTAACTCCTTGTCCGTTATGTGCGCCTGGTACTTCGTGTACCATATCATCATCTCCCTGGCCTTATCCCATACATTGTTGGGGTCGGCACTTGATTCAACCCGATGTGGCTGATCACCTGATTTTTATACGAAGCGACTACCATCTGACCTTGGCAACCCCTTCGACGAGGAGAATCTGAAATCTGGGTTAAACCAGTTGTCAGACAATTTTTTGGCCTCCGACTGACCTTTAACGATTGCCAAAGATGATAAATTGTCAACCGAGGCTGACGGCTTAACGTGCTCTTCGAGGCACGGAGGGAACTCGGGCGGTCACCCATCCAATTACTGGCTAGGGTTAGGGTTGCTTAAGTTCGCTGATCGAATGATATGCGCAATAGCAACTGTGCCACGAGCTGCTCCTCGACGTCAGCTAGTATTTTATAAATGTTTATTTAAATAAAGTATTTTTGTGTGTTGTCAGGTTCCGTATAGTACCGACAGTGTCATACAAGGAGTACCTGATAGCAGCGCTGGTGACCCTGGCTGTCGTCGCGCTGGTGGTGCTGCTGGTGCTCGCCGCGCTGCTGCCCTGCTCCTGTCGCTGCACTGGTAACTAACAAACTGCTCTATTGTTCAAGTATCTCATAAAGGTGTCAAGGGTACAGCCTCGCTTATGGTAAGCCTGATGGTAAGCTACTGCAGCCTATGAACGTGACCAACACCAAGGGTGGCACTCGCGCGTTGACTACCTTATAAATAATACCTGATGGTAAGCTACTGCAGCCTATGAACGTGACCAACTCCAAGAGTTGACTTCCTTATAAAGTGTGGGCCTTGTATTGACATATTTTATGATATTGTAACCAGAAGAGGTGACCATAGTTGAGGAGCTTGTGGCGCCATCCACCTCAGGCACCAGCCGGGGACTGGGAGACGAGAATGACGAGTTGCTGGGGGAACAGGAACCTAATACTGGCGTTGAAACTGAGAGAGGTAGGGGGCTATATTTTTTTACATGATCTATGGGTACTAATAGTATAAATGGGAGTATATCCTGTTTGTCTGTCTGTCTACTATCTTATCGCGGCGATATTGATGCAATTTGTGTTCTTATAGAATTATACAAAATTATGAATATCTGTGGTCCTAAAATACTACCCTGTGGAATATCATGTTATATCATCATCGTATAAACATGTATATCATAGCATATTATTTCTTTGTAAATAATATTAGCCTGCACTGGGCTGGTTCAGATATATCAATTATTATGACTATTGATACAATTTGACTTTGTTTTAAATATTGTGGTCTACAGAATCAAAAGCTATACTTAAATCCAAAAATTGCTCTATATATATATATATATATATATATATATATATAGAGCAATTACATTATTAAAATAAATAAGTAAATTACGTTAAGATTCAAGTATTGTGTATATATATATATATTGTGACATGCAGCAAGCAGCGCGTACACCCTCACAGTGGAGCACCTGTGCCGGTCGCCGCCTGAACAACTGGCCAGGAGAGCTGACAGGTCACTCATCTATACATATTATACATTCAAAGTCCTGACTGACTGACTTATATATCACCGCATAACCTAAACCGCTGGTCCTAGAGACGTGACGTTTGGAGGGTGGGTTCTTGGTGAGGTGTAGGTATACACTTTGGAAGGGTCTTGCCAAATTCCACCCCGAAGTGAGTTGAAATTTCTGTATAAAAATTTATCTATTTAAATGATAGAGATTTTATTCATGCCATACATGTTTAAATTCTTAAAAATGGTAAAGAAAATACGACCACGAGTCGGGGCTCGAAGGATCACGAGTAGCTCAGTTGAAAGAGCGACTGCACGGTTTGCAGAGGTCGTGGCTTCGAGTCCCGTCTCGTGTTCCCATTTTAAAGAATATATATCAAATTAGTAATCAGTCGCACTCATATTATGCATTCTAACGTATGTTAAATATATAATATCGTCAGGTACTTCTGGGGCGCGTTGACTATCGCCGTGGTGTACGCTCTGCCCGTGGTACAACTGCTCTACACGTATCAACACGTAAGTGTACAATATTGCGTGACACGGGGTTCAAACCTGGGCCCTTATTCTTCAACTAGCTGTGCCCCGTGGTTTCACCCGCGTCGATCTAGTTTTAGATTCTACAATACACATGGCGATTCAATATTCTTTATGAACACAAAAGCGGTTATTGTGATTAAACTATGATGGTTAGATATTTGCTCTCGAGGACTTTTTTTATAGATCTTAATAAGACCTACAAACTCGTAGTACATCATTTTACACCTTGGGTTACAAAAACACAATTTTCTTATGGATTTTTTTGCAAATAAAATATTGCCTATAACCTTCCTCGATAAATGGACTATACAATATTGAAAGATTTTTGGAAAACGATTAGTAGTTCCTGTGATTAGCGCGTTTAAAAGCTTTATACATCCATATTCCATATTTAGGGTAACTTAATTTAGATGATCGAATTAAATGCGCAAAAGCAGCTGGGCCACAATCAGTCGAAGTGAAAGTCTGTTTTGTTTGAGCAGTCGCCTGCTACACAAGCGACGCAAGTTCGAATCCCAGCGGGGCCTGCACCAATGTCTTTTCAAAGACTTATATGCAGTGATGTCACCCCACGTGCTTTACAGCGAAGGAAAACATCGTGTGGAAACCTGCATATGTCTGAGAAGTAATTCAAAGACTCTGAGACGGCGATAGACCCACCCTCTGTCACGTTGGCACTTAATCATGTTCGGTGAACTGTGGGTGTTGTTATTACAACACCTCTGCCTACCCCTTCTACAGCAAGATCCCAGGGCCCCCAGACCTTACTTATTTTCTGACGGACAAAACATCATAGATTAGTATTAGTGTGTATAGTGAATGTACAGGAATACAGGCGTGAGTATATGTATGTATGGTAGATGGTGTTCCAAACTGGCAACCAAGACCTGTGCTACTATAACTTCCTGTGCGCCCACCCGCTGGGGTCCCTGTCGGACTTCAACCACGTGTTCAGCAACCTCGGCTACATCCTGCTGGGACTGGCCTTCATCGCACACGTCAGGGTGCGCCAGAGGAGGACTCCAGTCGACCAGGTAGGCACTATTCATTACAAAATATCTTTATCTGATTACACTTTTAACAAAATACTTTCAAATCGTCAGAACGACATAATTATTCACCCGATTATATTTAGTTTTATATAAAATATCGGTGTAAAATTGACAAAGTTCATACAAACTTTCATCCCCTATTTTATCCCCTTGGGTGTAGAATTAATCAAAATCCTTTGTTATCGGATGCCTACGTCATAACATGTACCTGCATGCCAAATGTCAGTCCGATCCGTCCAGTGGTTTGGGCTGTGCGTTGATAGATCACTGTCAGTCAGTCAGTCACCTTTGAGTTATATATATTTAGACTAGCTGTGGCCGGCAAACGTTGTATTGCCATATATTTTTTTGGGGTGGTCACCCTTATCATTTAGGGGCATGAAAAATAGATGTTGGCCGATTCTCAGACCTACCCGATCTGCACACAAAATTTCATACAAATCGGTCCAGCCGTTTCGGAGGAGTACGGTAACTAACATTGTGACATGGACAATTTATATATTAAGAGAAGAAGATATACGGTACTCAAATTAAACTCTGTCAGTCTGTTGTCCCATTAAAATCGATTCAACCGTTTCCGAAATTGAAACGGTTGAATTGATTAATTCTACCCTTGATTGAAGAAAGGATTTTGATTAATTCTACCCCCAGGGGGATAAAATAGGGGATGAAAGTGTGTATGAAACTTTGTCAATTTAAACCGATCGGGCTGAGACAAGTCTACGCGGGTGAAATCTCGGCTAGTGCTTTTATATGCGTTAAGTGTGAAGCTTTATATTTGAAATTGCAAACAGACACTTCAATTGTATTTATTTGTATATATATAGATGTATAGGTTAGCAGCGAACTCAATATAGCATTTATCAGTGATTTATCATTTATTTGAAATCTTTCAAGTCGTACCCTAAGAACGGGTGATAGTAAGGAGGTTGAATGTGTTGTCGGGCAGGCCATGGGCATCCCGCAGCACTTCGGTCTGCTGTACTCCATGGGGCTGGCGCTGGCCATGGAGGGCGTGCTGTCCGCCTGCTACCACCTGTGCCCCAACAAGATGAACTTCCAGTTCGGTGAGGATATGCTCCACTTATCCTGTGACCGGAATTATTGACCTAACAGCCGTGGTGGGGTGAATGGGGCTCGTAGTTTTATTATTTTTATTATTTATTACTTTTATTAGCTTTGCCCCGCGTTTTCACCCGTGCTGATTTAATTTGATACCCGCGGAAATCTAAATGTTATTAAATATAAATAGTAGTAGAGCCGTGGTGGCCTTGAGGTTTGAGCAAGTTCTAATCCCAGCGGGGCCTGTACCAATGAGTTTTTCTAAAAAACTTATGTACATTATTTCACACCACGTGCTTTACGGTGAAGGAAAACATCGTGAGGAAACCTGCATATGTCTGAGAAGTAATTCAATGACGTATGTAAAGTGTCTGAGGCGGCGATGGACTCACCATCTGTCACGTTGTCACTTAATTATGTTCGGTGAAAAGTGGGTGTTGTGGTTACAACACCTCTGCCTACCCCTTCGGGGAATACAGGCGTGAGCATATGTATGTATAAATAGTTAGGAAATAATTTACTCCGTGTAACATTAGCTATCTGCCAGTGAAAGTCCCATTAAAATCAGATTTCGGAGGTTCAGAGACAGACAGACAAAAGTTAAAAATTGGTTTTTATTTGCCATTACCGTATATACTTTTATATGCATAAACTCAAAAGGTGTAATTTTGGAATTACAATAAATTGTATAGCCTGAGACGGCGATGGACTCACCCTATGTCATGGCACTTATTCATATTCGGTGAAAAGTGTGTGTTGTTATTACAACACCTTTGCCTACCTCTTTGGGGAACAGACGTGATCATATGTATGTATGTTGTTGATAGATTCGTCGTTCATGTACGTGATAGCAGTGCTGTGTATGATCAAGTTGTACCAGAACAGACACTCTGATCTGATCCCGAGCGCGCACGCCACCTTCATGCTGCTCGCCCTCATCATGGCCATCGGTGAGAATATCAACGTACATGTTAATTTTTACTTTGTCTGGCCGAGTTTCTTGCCTCAAATCGTCGTTGTTTCAAAGACATGATTACACAGTATTATACATGATACCGCCAGGTTCGGAAGGTTGCTTTTACTGAGAAGAACCTGGCTAGAAACTCAGTTATTAATCTTTTAAAAAAAATAATTTTACAGCTTTGAGTAATACAATAAAAATATATATAAGCCCATGGACACAGTTCCAGTGCACAAAAGTCGATATAAAACAAAAAGTAGGTACTACTTATAATTTTGTAGCTTGAGATGGCCAGCCTTCACTAGCAGCACCTGTTCACAAGTATGACGAGAAGGCCAGCCAATGTTGTGGATATTTTCTTATTATTATATTCCCCGTCCAGGTCTGTTCGGGATCCTGTTCCCCAGCCCGTGGTTCTCGATAGTGTTCACGGTGCTGCATCTCTCCGCGTGTCTCATACTGACCCTCAAGATATACTACGCTGGACACTTCACTCTTGGTAACCATCAATTATTACTTATATTATTGTAAGGTTTGTAATAAATAAAGTATTTAAGAAGCCGTGGTGGCCTTGGGGTTAGAGCAGTTACCTGCTACGCAAGCGACGCAAGTTCGAATGAATTTTCCTAAAAAATAAACTTATGTGCAGTTATTTCACACCACGTGCTTTACAAGTACAGGTTCAATGACCTGGTACGTAATGTAGGTAAACGCGGCCGCGCGTTCATTCAATCGCTTAAGGCCGCGAGCTCTTCGGCCCTTAGCAACCATAGCCTATAACTACGTTATCGTTGGAGCTAGATATTTTACGACTTCAACATAGTGATATATTCATAAAACACTACAACTTCTAGAAGACAACTGTTCCTTTAGAGTGGGCGGTGGTGGGGCGGGCGTGGGCGGGCGTGGCGGGCGGCGGGCTGTCCGCCCTGCGGCCGGCCCACGGGGCGCGCGCCGTGCTCCTGGGGCTGGCCAACCTCGCCAACTGGTCCTTTGCTATCTACAGGTACTATAGCCACACTATACACGCCTCCTCCTGGGACTAGCCAACTATAGGCAACTCGCAAATATCAATTGGCAACCGTCAATTAACAACTGACAACTGGGAACTTACCATAGACAATCAGGAATTAGCAATCGACAACTGCAATTGGTAACTAGCAATTAACTATAGGCAACCGCCAAATTGACTATAAGCAACTAGCAATTTTCTACTGGCAACTAGCAATTTTCTACTGGCAACTAACAATTAACAACTGACAACCAGCACGAAACAATTGACAACTAACAATTTTTGACAGGCAACCACAAATTTACATAGGCAACTAGCAATTATCAACAGGCAACTGGCAACTAGCATAGGCAACTCTGTCCCCCAGCGTGTTAGAGCACAACAAGGACTTCGCCCGCATGCTGCTGGCCATCCTGATGGGCAACGCGATCCTGTACACGGTGTTCTACGTCAGCATGAAGCTGGTGCACCACGAGCCCGTGCCGCGCCACGCCTGGCTGTTCGGGGCCCTCGCCGCGCTGGCCTGGGGCGGCGCCGGCTGCCTCTTCCTGCACTCCACCTCCAAGTGGGCGGTCAGTACCTCTACGTTTGAACCTATGGCATCAACTTCACTTAACAAATCTACAAATAATCTTTACTTGATTAGACTATTAAAGAGTACTTTAAAACCGTCAAAATGACATAATTATACAGTAATATACATACTACCGTCAGGTTTGGAAGGTTGCTTTTACTGAGAAGAACAACTATCTATATCTATACAGATAAATAAAATTGAAGTGACTGTTTGTAATTCCAAAATAACAGCTCTAAGGCAAATTTCCGAAACAGCTGGTTTGATTTTAACGAGACTGTCATTGGCTGATATCTAATAACGGAAGGAGTAACAGGCTGCTTCGCGCCACCCATAAAATGAAGTATAGTGGTAACATTTATTACTCTATATAATGTATTTTTGTGTCCATCTGATGATTTGTAAGAAGTCTAATCAAATAAACATATTTTGAATTAATACGCGGGCACAGCCAGAAAATAACTTAAATGAAATTGAAAATGAAAATGTTTTATTCAGTATAAGCCCTGGTAAGGCACTTATATATGTCGAGGAGTTGATCACCGGTTCGGAAACTAGCCTTCTGAGAGGAACTGGCGAGAGACTCAGCTGGCATCATATACATTTCATTACTTACGCCATCCCAGAAGGGTCCCCGAAGGGGTAAGCAGAGGTGTTGTACAACACCCTCATTTCACCGAATATAATCAAGTGCCAACGTGACAGAGGGTGAGTCCATCGCCGTCTCAGACACTATACATACGTCATTGAATTACTTCTCGGACATATGCAGGTTTCCTCACGATGTTTTCCTTCACCGTAAAGCACGTGGTGTGAAATAACTGCACATAAGTCATTTTAGAAAAACTCATTCATTGGTACAGGTCCGGCTGGGATTCGAGCTTGCGTAGCAGGCGATTACTCTAATACAAGGCCACCTCGGCTTCAAAAATTCCGTAAATATTGTGTAGAGATAATTCCTTGCTGAATGTTCGCGGTTTGTGGTGTGTTCCAGGAGACGCCGGCGCAGTCCCGGCGCCACAACGCGGTGTGTTTGTCCCTCAGGTTCTACGACCAGCACGACCTGTGGCACCTCGCCTCCGCGGCCGCCATGTTCCTCTCCCTCCACATGCTGCTCACTGTCGACGACGCGCTCGTCGACACGCCCAGGCACAAGCTGCCCACCTTCTAATGACCTCTGGTGACAAACATATACACACACACACACACACACGCGGACACACACACACCTGACTGAATCTTGTGACTTGTACATAAAAACAGAAAAAAGACACATGATGAGTGTTCGATTGAAAATTAGCTCAATGTCAAAGATTTTAATATGTAGGGATTTAAATCGTATGATGACATCATTAACTTGATGAGTGTGTGAACTCCTTAAGAAGATCGTGGATAGTATTCTTCACATTATCAGTGTTGCCACACTTAAATATATTTGCTTTATTTAAAGGATTCTTTTTGTAAAAAAAATTCATTTTGACTGAACGGTGACTTTGATAATATTGTATTATATCGCTATTACAAGGCTATTTGGAGTTTGAAATGTTCCAATAGTCCAATTTTGCTACTTTTTTAATACTCGCACTGGTCTCTAGTGGCTTTATTGCCCTAGATATGATAAACTTAATATTAAGATGAAATACACTTTGAACTTAAGATATGAAAATGATTTTGGGTCTATTTATGTACACAATTCATGAAACTAGTAATGATTTTGTAAGATTTGTTCAAATATTTTTTTATCATGAAATTTTATTTTAACAAGTTTTAAAAATATAAGATATGCAAAAACTATGAAATTGAGAACTTTCATGAATATATTCGTAATGTGGGCACATTAACGCGTTCACTGCTAACGACGCGTATGTGCGTCCAACTGTTCGAGAATTTACGAACAAGTTGAAATGTTAGCAGTGAATGTGTTATAACGTAAAAATTTGCAATGATATCCAGTGCAACTGAAATATTGCCCATTTTTTTGTAGAGCTGTGTCATTTTTATATATATATCTCTTAGTATCTCTTAACCTATTTCGCTTCACACAACCTTACTCTACCTCGTTTCTGGTACTCCTAACTCATTTATCTTGCCTATTATATAATATCTGTCTGTCTGTTACAATGTAATCATATATATTTTTGATCGAAGACAGTGGACATATTTACTGTACTCCTATCACGTGTTTCCCACCGTTTTCGTAATCTATACTCGCTAGCGTCTCCGCCGAATATTAGTATGAGAAATTGTGCAGCGACTCCCAGCGGTGACGTGGACAACTAAAATATTTCATACAAATATTGCGAGTGACGCTCGCCGATTACGGAAACGGTGGGGAAACTCGTGATAGGGGAACTGATGTGACTAGACCGTAGCGTAAGTTATAAGTTTTTTTATAGAGTTCCTGTATTGGCATAAGTATTTGTTATTTTTCTAAGTTACTAATCTTAAGAGTTAATAGTCGAGCGGCTGTGATATAAGTAAGGCCGGATTAACAGAAGATAATAATATTATGTTTTTATGCTCTCTTTAAATGTTATTCTTCAACAAATATTATCTAAGAATTTGAGACGGTTTTATTATTTTTTGTTAAAGTTTTAGAAAATTTGGATAACATTGAGTAAACATCCCAAGTATTAAGACATAGATATGACAATGTATATATTAATATCATCATCATAATCCTCCTGCTCTTATCCCATGTTATTCATGGTCGGCGCAATGTGTTCTTCTCTTCCATTTCTCTCTATCAGCCGTCATATCTGTATTCACTCCTATTTTAGCCATATCATCGGTAATATATTGCTATTAAATATATCAATGAATTAATCTCAACTTCCCTCCGCAAGTATCAAGCGAGCTGTGAGTCGAAATGATTTGTATTTACTCAAGAATTCAATAATAACACTCTGAGGAAAAGGAATATTTGCAAAATATTTAACCGCCTTCAATATACAGAAGTACTAAATAAGTTACTTTTGAAGTTGTCATGATGTCAATAGGGCTGTCAAATAAACCGACCGATGTCACAAATGATTTCAATGCACTCAAATATAAGTCAAGTCAGTCGGAGGCCACAAATTGTCTGACAGCTGGTTTAACCCAGATCACAGATTTTCCTCGTTAAAGGGGTTGCGAAGGTCAGATGGCAGTCCTTCGTATAAAAATCAAATGATCAGCCACATCGGGTTGAATCAAGTGCCGACCCCAACAATGTATGGGATAAGGCCAGGGAGATGATGATGATGATATATGCCACGATGATAATTTTATAGGTGGCCCGCGGAACCCTTATATATTTTTTAAATTAATAGGAGCCTAAGTTACTTGTAGTATTAGCTATCAGTCAGTGAAAGTCCCTTTAAAATCGGTCCAGCCGTTTCGGAGATTAGCCAGAACAAACAGTTTAGGATGAGATCAGCTTTGAATGTTATCATTTTACATGTCTCCATGGGTCAAGGTACATTATTTCTTGATCCATGTAAACCACAGATGCAAGTAACTAATATAATATGACAGTCGAATTTGACATTTCTATGACCTGAGTTGACATATAAAAAAAAATTTTTACTTTTAATTTGTTTTAGGTCGTAAGTTCAGAATTTATTGCTAAAAAGGCTTCTATGAATTTAAATGTTCAGACTAGTAATGTGCTGTAATATTATAATGTAGAGTTGATTTATAAGTTTAGACACTTATGATTAAATTTAAAAATTATAAATTAATATTGTAACACCAAATATTGTTAGTGGAATCTAAATTCCATTGTTTTGATGTAACTTAGAAATAACAATTTTATATTATGAAACAATAAACATGTTTATACTTTCACAGTATTTTTCTTGTAAGGACCCCAAGCAATAATTGTTCTAAAGGTTCTATCATCGTATGAAACTTATTGCAAAAAAAATCCATACATACATTATGCTCACGCCTGTATTTCCCGAATAGGTAGGCAGAGGTGTACTTATAGTACACCCACATTTCCAGTTGTTTATGTCCCATGTAATAAGGGGCCAGCCCATTGCAATTGACCGGGCACTGATACAGACCTAATAATAGAAAAAAACCTAATAACATTACCTCACCCCAGACACTTACAGAATTAATGCATTTGGTGTAGGAATAGAACCTGCGACCATATATTGGATAGATCGCACATACTCATAAATCATGCTTTTTTATTTATAAGAATATTAATATATACCAGCTGAAAAATGCCTTCAAAATGCTGTAATTAAATTCAATATGAATTTGTCCTATGGGGTCACCCTCATTACCGAGCATTAAGCAAATGGTAGCGAGACCAGCCCCGATATCGCGACCTAGATAGCGAGCCACAGTGCGCAGGCCGGCCGACGGCTCAGCGTGTTCTAGTGATTACACTGTGGCCCAGTGGCCCAGTTCATAGGGTCAGTCGCCGCGCACGCGCCCCAACACCCCGTTTTACCCTAACAACGCCTCTGCATGCAAAAACATACAGGACTTCGAGGAGTTTCAACCCTCAAATAACTTAATTCATGAATTGAAGTGCAGTTTTGTTATATTACAATTTTTAGAGTGCTCAAATGCAGTGCAAGTTATTTTTGTGGGCCTTATGCATCCAAAGATTTGGATAATATTCAATGAATGCGACAGGAAGGGGTATAAGGTGATTACAATTTTAATCTGGCAACACAGCCACTTCTGCTGTCGCGAAAGAAATATGGCCGAATCACGTAATGTCAAAACTTGTAGGGCGATTTATTGTGATGAAAACGTGTGATATTTCGATACAATTGCCGTGAAAAGTGCCGTTTAAGTGTTTGTGGCGTATTTCAAATCTGTTATTGTGGTGTATGTGGCCAGATATTCTGTACACGTTGCATGGTGGTTCTCTGCTCGGCGACAAATCTCAAAGTGTTAAATAAATGCACAGTAAGTATTTTTGCACCATTCAACTCTTTAATAAGCGAAACTAAAGGACGAAGACGTAGTCCGTACACGTATTTACCTTCAAAAGCAGTCTGTAATCGAACATTTCTTATAAAACCAAAATTGTGTAAAATTTTCTCTCGTCTATTCGCTCTTCAGAGTTTTGGTTAATTTTACCTTCGAGAAGTGTAACCAACCGTCTGCTTAACCTCGATAATGAGGTCAGATGCGTGGCGATTAGACGTTACTAGGGAAGTGATCGCGGAGAGGTGTCAGCTACGGTAGGTACGTAAGATCCTTAAATAGATTCAGTAAGTTGCGTGTGTATCGCCACGCTATCTGCCGAGCGCTGATACCAACTATCGTAAACAGTTTATTTACCAAATTTACGCGCAATTACAACATTATCGACCACACCAATATAGCCCTATAGGACATAAGAACCTCTTTTGGTCTGTTTTCATACAATATAATATACATAAAACGACATACATTCAATTTCTTTAAGACAGTTTGACAACCCTAAGGCAAAACATACTAAACCTCAGTACATGTAAAAAGTCTTCTGATATATGGATACTAGCTGTGTCCTGCGGCTTCACCTGCATACATTAAATTTTATTTCTGCAGTATCCCTAATGGTTTTTTTTAAATAAAACTACTCTACTACTTGCTACTGCTACTCCTTGTAACATTAGCGATCTGCCAGTGAAAGTCACACTAAAATTGTTCCAGTCGTTTCAAAGATTACCTGGAACAAACAGACGGACAGAAAATAATTACATGTGCATTTAGTGAAAATCTGTTATTTTGGAATGAAACAAACAGACACTTTAATTTTATTTATCTGTATAGATTAATTAAGACCATCCTGGATAGAAATACAGTCATTTAATGGGTTTTCACATTCCCAATCCAATTGCATTCTATGATTTGACCATAGACCTCTGTCATTCATAGTCAATCTATGGTCATCTCAAGCTACACATTTAGTTATAAGTAGAACTACTAGATTTTTAGTTAAGTTAATTTTTATCGACATTTGTGCATTGGAACTTTGTCCATGAGCTTATGTTTCTTAAGTGATTTAATTTGTATTCTTAAAATTGTATAATATATTTGAAAAGAGCAATTACTGAGGTTCTCGCCAGGTTCTTCTCAGTAAAAGCAACCTTCCGAACCTGGCGGTAGCATTTATAATCCTGTGTAATTATGTAGTTTTGACAATTTGAAAGTACTTTTTAACACATTCACTGCTAATATTTCAACTTCTTCATAAATTCTCTAACAGTTGGACACACATATGCGTTGTTAGCAGTGAATGCGTTAAAAAGTCTAATCGAATAAAGATATTTTTGACAGACTTTCAGATCCTAGTCGAAGTAGGCTGAATATACATCAACATGGGAATTGTTTGGTAGTGTGGTCTTTTTTGTTTGTGTGGTCTTTGTAGTGTATATGGAGGGTGTTCTTAGAAGGAAGCATAATAGGAAGCATTAAGGAATTATTATTATTATTTACTAGTTGTGCCCCGCTGTTTCATCTGCCTTTCATGGCTGGTGTTTAATGTGGTCATAGTTATAACCAACCTTTTTAGAGTAAATGCATACAGTCCATTAAACATTTATATTAAAAACATGAGCTGTCAATTGAGTAGTGACCAATAAAAGAATTATTGAGAAAATTAGCATGGATTATTTCATATTTTATTAATACATATAGTAAAAAGCAACATTACAACTAAACAGGTGGCCTGTGGCACACTTATATATTTTTTAATTAGTAGGAGCTTAAGATAATATTTGCTATCAGCCAGTCTCATTAAAAACGGTCCAGCTGTTTTGGAGATAAGCCGGAACAAACAGATAGGGAAAATTAAAAAAAAATGCTTTTTCTATGTCCATACCATGTACATTTCATATGCATTTAAAAGCTGTTATTTTGGAATTACAAACAGACACTCCAATTTTATTTATCTGTATTGATTAAGATTGGAAGAGCAATGTACTGTTCATATTGAAGGACTGGATTAAATGGCTCTGCGGCCGTACTTTGCCCATTACTGCGGGGCAAATCTCGATGGAACAAACATTATTATTTCAAAAAGTAAGTAGGTTCCTTACTGCTTCTGAATCTTATATTTGTACTGTGTAATAGAATCTCTACATTGAAAAATTCAATATCTCAAGCATTATTCTGAGGTCATAGCATGATGCACACATGACACATTGTCTGTCTGTCATTGAAGCAAAATGATCTTGTGATTTTTTGCAAGACAAAGAGCCAAATAATGAGTAAAGATGTATTTATAAGTTCATTGTGATAGTAACGCAAAATAAAACAGTATACAAAAGTATTTTATGAAAATACAGGCAGGCAAATATAGGCAGAGACCACCGTTCCCCACATGCTACGATCCTTACATACTTCTTTCACTTCATCCACATTCATGCATCTCTTCATACACTTCCTTCGGTTACGAGTGCTCCGAATTGGACCTTTCTGATAAATACTATTAATTGTGTCATAGTAGTTGTTCCTTGGACGCCCTCTACCGACACTTCCGGTCACATTAGCTCTTTAAATTTCTTTCGTTAATTGCCTTACACTCATCCTTTCGATATGTCCAAACCAATAACCATAAAAAAGAGGAATGATTTGTATTTTTGTGTGTATGATTGTAATGAATAAACTCAAAAACTACTGTGCCGATTACAAAAATTGTTTCACCATTGGATAGCTACATCATCAGCGATTAACATAGGATATATTTTATACCCGTACTCCCACGGGAACGGGAACTACGCGGGTGAAACCGCGTGACGTCCGCATTTTACTTATATTTTCATTGTTTGAATTGAACTACATTTCCTCTGTAGCTTTATTGAGGCACCTTATTTAAAAAACATACAGGCAAGCTTATGTTACTCCTTGTAACATCAGTTAACTGCTAGTGAAAGTCCCATTTAAATTGGTACAGCCGTTTGCATTTAGTGAAAAGCTGTTATTTTGTAATTACAAACAGACACTTCAATTTTATTTATCTGTATAGATTAGTTTATTTTTCAAAATCTTTGATCTGTGGGTGTCAGGGAATAAGCCCTTCTAGGGAGGTTCATACATACATGCTAAGTAAAGAAATGTACATGATGCCAGCTGAGTTTCTTGCCGGTTCTTCTCAGAAGGCTAGTTTCCGAACCGGTGGTCAATTCCTCGACATTCATAAGTGCCCCACCAGGGCCAAAATTTTACATACTGGTCAAAATCATAACCTCTTTGCGTCGCACTAGTCAGTTAAAAATAAACTTATTTGTAGGTATATTATCATGTGACTTGTTACCAAAAAGATATTATGTTATTTACACTATTTTGAACTCGTATACTAATTTAATAATGTTCAAATTTAAATAGTATTAAATAGCTGTCTGTGAGCACATAACGATGAGAGATTTTTAGATCTTAAGTCACTGCAATAGAGTTGATATTAAAACAATCACAATACGCTCATTCACCTCATATTTTTGGCATCAGACTGGGAAACAAAACGATTTGTGCGACAGATTTTAGTGATCTCTCGTAAATACGGTCTATTTTTGTATGGCACGTGATAATTTGTTAGTTATGAACTTTAAATATTATTCATTGTTTTTGCTGGAGGAATTTGAACCCAATGTTCAATGTTATTGACCTTAATATCCTTATCAACAGGTTATTGACCTTAATATCCTTATCAACAGGTAGTGGTCTCAGAGAGGCCTTACTGTTTGTTACCCTACAAGGGTCCCTGAAGGGGTACGCAGAGTCCATCACTATATGTTTACATGCCTTTGAATTTCGCACACGTAATATGTAGATTCTGGGACCATCAGAAGAAAACTGCGTCGAAAGCTATTCTTAAAACTAGCTGTGCCCCGCGGTTTCACTCGCGTAGATTTCTCTAAGCCCGATCGGTTTAAAATTGACAAACTTTCATCCCCTATTTTATCCCCTTGGGGGTAGAATTAATCAAAATCCTTTGTTATCGGATGCCTACGTCACAACATGTACCTGCATGCCAAATGTCAGCCCGATCCGTCCAGTGGTTTGGGCTGTGCGTTGATAGATCACTATGTCAGTCAGTCAGTCAGTTATACCTTTGAGTTCTGTGCCGCCACCGTAGAAATCAGAAAAGATTCAAACATTCTTTAAACGCATTATGAGAATTACTTAAATTTACCGTTTATATATTTTTTCCAGTTTTTCAATCACAAACAAAAAACAATGAAATCTTTCCTCATTTTAATATTAACCACGCAAGTAATGTAAGCCCATGGACACAGTTCCAATGCACAAATGTCGATAAAAATTAACATAATTTTTAATGTCTAGTACATATGCTCACGCCTGTATTCCCCGAAGGGGTAGGCAGAGGTGTTGTAATCACAACACCCACTTTTCACACAAGATGATTAAGTGCCAACGTGTCAGATGGTGAGTCCAACGCTGTCTCAGACACTTTACATACGTCATTGAATTACTTCTCAGAAATATGCAGGTTTCCTCAAGATGTTTTTCTTCACCGTAAAGCACGTGGTGTGAAATCACTGTACATAAGTTTTTTAGAAAAACTGATTGGTACAGGCCCCGCTGGGATTCGAACTTGCGTCGCTTGCGTAGCAGACTGCTGAAACATCAAGGCCACCAAGCAGCACCTGTAGGTCGAAAAAGGCCACTTTGAGAGAATCATAATGTGATCCGAATATGATTCATCAACGAAATCACATATTAGTCACTTATGTGCAATTCTCATTATGATTCACGAGTGATTAATATTTCGCAATTCACCTGTTTCACACTTTCCTATGAAGATTCCTAAAATGGTCCACAAAATATGAATTGCTTTTGTGACAAATAGCATCATATAAAGTTAGTTAGGGACTAACATCTACAATTATTGTAATCATTCGTGAATCATAATATGAATAGCACCTAAGTGACCCTTATGTCATTTGGATGATGAATCAAATCAAATCAAATCAAATCAAAAATATCTTTATTCGATTAGACCTTTTACAAAGTACTTTCAAATCGTCAGAATGACACGATTACACAGTATTATACATGATACCGCCAGGTTCGGAAGGTTGCTTTTACTGAGAAGAACCTGGCAAGAAACTCAGTTATTAATCTTTTAAAAAAAAATAATTTACAGTTTCGAGTAATACAATATAAATCATTAAAAATATATATAAGCCCATGGACACAGTTCCAGTGCACAAACGATATAAAAAAAAATAAACTAAAAATAAGTACTACGAATAATTGTGTAGCTTGAGATGACCAGGCCCCACTAGCAGCACCTGTTCACAAGTATGACGAGAATGCCAGCCATCGTATTCGGATCACATTATGATTCTTCCAAAATGGCCAATTTAGACCTACTGTTAACAAGTATGGCGCGAATGATTACAATCGTGGGAGCTCTATCTCCATCGTGAGTCATGAACGTAATGACTCGATACCGTATATAACTATGTTGCTCGTCACGCACACACTCATTACACGTCTTGACGCCGTCACTGTAGTTCCTGGAGGTTTTGTTTACAATATTTGTATGAGATATTTTAGTTCTTCAAAGTCAAAGTCAAAGTCAAAAGTATCTTTATTCGATTAGACTTTTACAAAGTACTTTCAAATCGTCAGAATGACATAATTGGATGCAGATAAGCAATAATGTGTCAACCCGCATAAACCTGGTTTTGAGAAAATGGCGTCTTAAGATGATTGTATACGTGATTTAAGATTTGTTTTATGACATAAATGCATTTTTTACGTACTTTTATGTTTCAGATGACTTGAAACACTTTTTTAGAATGTTAAATACGTGATGCATTATCAAAATATATCAAAACCTTTGAATTTGACTTTTTGTGGGTTGACACATTATTGCTTATCAGCATCCAATTATACAGTATTATACATGATACCGCCAGGTTCGGAAGGTTGCTTTTACTGAGAAGAACCTGGCAAGAAACTCGGTAATTACTCTTTTCAAAAATATTATACAATTTAAAGAATACAAAATAAATAATTTAAAAAACGTAAGCCCTAGCTTCACCCCTAGGAGGCGTTGTTTAATTTCTCATACAAATATTCGACCAAGACTATAGTTAGTACTGATTTGTGTGTGGTTTTGTGTTGCCATGTTCGCGAGGGATTTGTTTATTTTTGCTGTTGCAATCAGGTAAAGTCTGTAAAAAATATGCTCACGCCATCCCAGAAGGGTCCCCGATGGGGTAAGCAGAGGTGTTGTAACAACAACGCCCACATTTCACCGAATATGATTAAGTGCCAACGTGACAGAGGGTGAGTCCATCGCCGTCTCAGGCACTATACATAAGTCTTTGAATTACTTCTCACACATATGCAGGTTTCCTCACGATGTTTTCCTTCACCGTAAAGCACGTGGTGTGAAATCACTGCACATAAGATTTTAGAAAACTTATTGGTACAGGCCCCGCTGGGATTCGAACTTGCGTCGCTTGCTTAGCAGGAGACTGCTCAAACCCCGAGTTTTCTAAAAATCTTAAATAGGTACAGTGATTTCACACCACTTGCTTTACGGTGAAGGAAAACATCGTGAGGAATACTGCATATGTCTGAGAAGTAATTCAAAGACGTATGTAAAGTGTCTGAGATGGCGATAGACTCACCATCTGTCACGTTGACACTTATATGAAAAGTGCGTGTTGTGATAACAACACCTCTGCCTACCCCTTCGGGGAATACAGGCGTGAGCATATGTATGTATGTAAGAATACAAAAACATCCCCCAATACAATACATAATAATAAAAATTTAGAGAAGTGAACAACAGTAGTGTGCACAAGCTTGTAGCATCGTAAAGGATTAAGATGAAAAATATATTGATTAACCAAATAGGGAGATGATGACATGGTACACGAAGTACCAGGCGCACATAACGGACAAGGAGTTAATAAGTTACTACACCACACTACATTGTAGTGTTCGAAATACGGTAGAGAGGTACATTGGGGTATTGAAGTCTCGCTGGCGATGTTTCTTAGGGGATTTTAAAGCTGCACTACCATCCCATACAACAGCTGGATTAATTACAAAGAACCTGGTTGACGGAGCTGTGCTCGGTTTCTTTTCAATTACATTTTCTCATATAAGTATGCTAAAAAAAAAATTGGTCCGATATCCGTCAGTCTCGTCCCGTGATACTCTAGTTCCGTTATCGCCCCGTAAGCTGGAAGCCTCACGTCTGAGCTACCATAACTTGACAGATGTCGGACAAATTTACTGTCGTATTGAAATGATATTGTATGAGTTTTTCAGTGCCTGAAAACATGGTCAAAACGATGTTTTCCAAAGATGAAACCATGATGTGATCTAAGCCGTTTCTATAATTCAGAATCTATATATATATACAGGAATTGCTCGTTAAAAAGGTATAAGATTACATTCGAAATTTACCAAAAACCATTCCATGTAAAAATATTTTGTAAATTTCGCCATGAAACACAAAAAAGCTTTATTTAAAGAAATTTATGAGCATGTTGAAAAATTATCCAATAATAAGCTTATGTATTTCGTGTTCCTCAAAGTAGTTACTTACTCCGCTGGCTCAGCGACCCGAAGTGAGTCTTGGCCGATACGAGAACTCGCCATTAGTTCCGGTCTTGGCTTCTGCAAAGTAAGTGTATTTTATTTTCTCTATAACCTATTGTTCAAAGGTTTATAGTGAGTCTAACATTAACATTGTGTTTTGTAGGTATGGAAAGGACATCGTCTCGAGTGTCCGAGGCTCAATGGAGTATTCTTATTGATTTCTTGGAGCGCAACCCAAGCCTCGCACGATCACGGGGCTACAATAATAGCGCCCGGGGCCGGGCTGTGTCTAGTAAACTGTGGCATGAGGTGACACAATTATTGAATGCTGAGGGGTCGGGGACCACGAAAACCCCTAAAGATTGGGCCATAGTGAGTACTTACAATTATTTACTATTTAAAATTTAATTTATTTTTATTTTAAATAGCTGTACCCGGGGTTTCACCTAGTAGCCTAAATTTTATCCCCTTGGGGGTAGAATTAATCAAAATCCTTTGTTAGCGGATGCCTACGTCATATCATCTACCTGCATGGCAATTTTCAGTCCGATCCGTCCAGTGGTTTGGGCTGTGCGTTGATAGATCACTATGTCAGTGACCTTTGAGTTATATATATTTACATATTGTTTTCAGTATGTAAGCAACTACAAAGGGAGATTAAAGAAAATTGTGGCTGCAATGAATACTAGTGTGACAGGGACCGGTGGAGGACCCGAGGGGTCTTTATCGGAGGTGGACCAACGCTTTTTAGCCCTTATGGGGCAAGGGGGCGAAACAACCCCTGGGGTGAGCGTAAACCCTTTCCCTGATATGGTATGTATATTGTTTTCATAGTTTTTTTTGCATTTCATTTTTTAACTGTAATTAAATTAACTAATGTTTATTGTTATAGCCATCGTCCTCACAACCATCAACCTCGGAAATGAACGTTCCTCCAGATGTAGAAATTATAAAGTGAGTAACATTTATGTTTCTTATATTATTTGTATACCTATGTTTGCAACAGGAGAATGTGTTTCAATAAGCAGTACATAGTCTATAGAGACATGCACATCATCATCGTCCCTGGCCTTATCCCATACATTGTTGGGGTCCGCACTTGATTCAACCCGATGTGGCTCCATGTTAGTCGCAATCAACTTATTAACTCCTTGTCCGTTATGTGCGCCTGGTACTTCGTGTACCATATCATCATCGTCCCTGGCCTTATCCCATACATTGTTGGGGTCCGCACTTGATTCAACCCGATGTGGCTCCATGTTAGTCGCAATCAACTTATTAACTCCTTGTCCGTTATGTGCGCCTGGTACTTCGTGTACCATATCATCATCGTCCCTGGCCTTATCCCATACATTGTTGGGGTCCGCACTTGATTCAACCCGATGTGGCTCCATGTTAGTCGCAATCAACTTATTAACTCCTTGTCCGTTATGTGCGCCTGGTACTTCGTGTACCATATCATCATCGTCCCTGGCCTTATCCCATACATTGTTGGGGTCCGCACTTGATTCAACCCGATGTGGCTCCATGTTAGTCGCAATCAACTTATTAACTCCTTGGCCGTTATGTGCGCCTGGTACTTCGTGTACCATATCATCATCTCCCTGGCCTTATCCCATACATTGTTGGGGTCGGCACTTGATTCAACCCGATGTGGCTGATCACCTGATTTTTATACGAAGCGAACTGTCATCAGACCTCCCCTTTAACGAGGAAAATCTGTGATCTGGGTTAAACCAGTTGTCAGACTATTTAAGGCTTCCGACCGACCTGTAACGATTGCCAAAGATGATAAATTGTCAACCGGGAGCGACGGCTCTCCAAGGCACGGAAGGAACTCGGGCGGTCATCCATCAAATTACTGGCTAAGGTTAGGGTTGTTTAACTTCGCTGATCGAATGATATGCGCAATAGCAACTGTGCCTCGAGCTCTTCCATAGAGACATTGTATTGAAAACGTTGGCATCATTATTATTTGGAAAGTTATTGAAATTAATTGTATTAGTAAAGTTAACATTTGGATAGTCATAGGCCGAAGTGAACCAAGAGTCTGTTAGTTTATAATTAACTTATTTTCCTTTATAGATTGGAGCCGGAGATATTTCCCGAGCAACCAGATTCTCCAGCTACCCCCACGCTTGCCAGTGCCTCACCATCATTTCTGCCTCGACAAACTCGCCGGACCCGGTACCGCAGTAAGTTTTTATACAGCATAAGTGTCTAGATGGGTGCCATCATAATGAAAAATATAAGGGTCTCACCACTCCAAAATGGGCCAAACTGATCCAAATAGAAAGCAAAATGAAGAAGGATCACTAGTAATAATTAAAATTTATTAAATTGTGTAGATAGTAAAGTATGAAATTATTTTTAGGGCGACCGCTGGCTCCATTAGATGAGGCACGGAGAATATTAGCTCAGGCTGAGTTGCAGCGGGCCGCAGCTGATGCTGCTTCGGCTCGTGCCCTAGAGTTGATTGGGCATAACCTCGGCCGGCTGGCAGATGCCGTGGAACGATATTTATCACAATAAATTCCGAAAAAGACTGTATTATTTAAATTATTTAATTTTTACTATTAAAAATACTTGAAATGAATAAGTGTTTTATTATTTTTAACGAACTAATCATATTTTTGAAGTTCAGAAGACCCAAAACTAGCATCAATAAAAGAAGCAGGAGGAGTCCCAATTGGAAAATACTTTATAGCGATTTTCCAAAAAAATATTACTAGATATGCTCACATGCCATCCCAGAAGGGTCCCCGAAGGGGTAACAGGTGCCGTGACAAAAACACCCACATTTCACCGAATTAAGTGCTAACGTGACAGAGGGGTGAGTACATCGCCATCTCGGCACTATACATACGTCTTTGAATTACTTCTCAGACATATGCAGGTTTCCTAATGATGTTTTTCTTCACAGTAAAGCACGTGGTGTGAAATCACTGCATATAAGTTTTTAGAAAAACCCATTGGTACGGGCCTCCCAGGGATTCGAACTTGCGTCACTGGCGTAGCAGGCGAATGGTCAAACCCCAAGGCCACCACGGCTGTATCACTATATAAATGTAATCTGATTCTTGGAAACGGCTCCAACGATTTTCATGAAATTTTGTGTGTTGGGGGTTTCAGGGGCAAGAAAATTATCTTGAAAGCATCGTTTTGACCATGTTTTCAGGCACTGAAAAACTCATGCAATATCAATACAATACGACATTAAATTTGGCCGACATCTGTCAAGTAGCTCTGACGTGAGGCTTCCATCTTACGGGGCGATAACGGAACTAGAGTACCACGGGACGAGAGTGACTTTTTTTCAGCAAAGAAACCGAGCACAGCTCCGTCAACCAGGTTCTTTGTAATTAATCCAATAATAATAATTGTTGTATGGGACGGTAGTGCAGCTTTCGATCCCCAAAGAAACATCGCCAGCGAAACTTCAATACCCCAATGTACCTCTCTACCGTATTTCGAACACTACAATGTAGTGTGGTGTAGTAACTTATTAACTCCTTGTCCGTTATGTGCGCCTGGTACTTCGTGTACCATATCATCATCTCCCTGGCCTTATCCCATACATTGTTGGGGTCGGCACTTGATTCAACCCGATGTGGCTCCATGTTAGTCACAATCAACTTATTAACTCCTTGTCCGTTATGTGCGCCTGGTACTTCGTGTACCATATCATCATCTCCCTGGCCTTATCCCATACATAGTTGGGGTCGGCACTTGATTCAACCCGATGTGGCTCCATGTTAGTCACAATCAACTTATTAACTCCTTGTCCGTTATGTGCGCCTGGTACTTCGTGTACCATATCATCATCTCCCTGGCCTTATCCCATGCATAGTTGGGGTCGGCACTTGATTCAACCCGATGTGGCTCCATGTTAGTCGCAATCGACTTATTAACTCCTTGTCCGTTATGTGCGCCTGGTACTTCGTATACCATATCATCATCTCCCTGGCCTTATCCCATACATTGTTGGGGTCGGCACTTGATTCAACCCGATGTGGCTCCATGTTAGTCGCAATCAACTTATTAACTCCTTGTCCGTTATGTGCGCCTGGTACTTCGTGTACCATATCATCATCTCCCTGGTCTTATCCCCGATGTGGCCGATCACCTGATTTTTATTCGAAGCGACTGCCATCTACCTTCGGAACCCCTTTAACGAGGAAAATCTGTAATCTGGGGTATACCAGTTATCAGACTATTTTAGGCCTCCGACCGATCTGTAACGATTGCCAAGGATGATAAATTAGCAACCGGGTCTTATTCATGAAATTGAAATGCGAAATATTAATCATTCGTGAATCACAATATGAATTGCACCTAAATGCCAATTTGGTCATTTCAATGATGAATCATATTCGGATTCTCCCAAAGTCTATCAGCCAGTGACAAAAAAAATATGTTGACGCCATCTCAGAAGGGTCCCCGAAGGGGTAAGCAGAGGTGTTGTAACAACAACACCCATATTTCACCGAATATGATGTGACAGAGGGTGAGTCCATCGCCATCTCAGGCACTATTTGTTCGTCCATGAATTACTTCTCAGACATATGCAGGTTTCCTCACAATGTTTTCTTTCACCTTAAAACACGTGGTGAGAAATCACTGCACATAAGTTTTTAGAAAAACTCATTGGTACAGGCCCCGTTGGGATTCGAACTAGCGTAGCTTGCGTAGCAGGCGACTGCTCAAACCCCAAGGCGGGTGAAAGCTCTGCTTGTAATTGGTAAATGCAAGTGTTCACCTGTTTATATTGTTAACATTTATAATGTCACAATATTTATCATAACAGGAGATTTTGTTATTATATAGTCTGTATAGTGATTCCATTTTTTTTGAGGTGACTAACGCATTAGTGCCACTTGGTGTTGGTCACGTTCATGGGCTGCAGTAGCTTACCATCAGGTATTATTTATAAGGTAGCCAACGCGCGAGTGCCACCCTTGGTGTGTTGGTCACCCAGCAAAGTGGGATGTTCGGTAGCGTATATGTTGATGGTGATGTTTGACAGACGTGTGTGTTGTGTAGATGTGAGGCGCGTGGCATGTGGGGCGCGGAGGCGGGGTGGTGGAGCGGCGCGCTGGCGGCCGGCGCCGTGCTCGTGCTGCTAGCGGCGCGCTGCCGCCGACGACGGAAGCACCACGCCGCCCCACCGCATACTGTGAGTACACTCTTACACACATACCTACTGGTGGCGGCGCGCTGGCGGCCGGCGCCGTGCTCGTGCTGCTAGCGGCGCGCTGCCGCCGACGACGGAAGCACCACGCCGCCCCACCGCATACTGTGAGTACACTCTTACACACATACCTACTGGTGGCGGCGCGCTGGCGGCCGGCGCCGTGCTCGTGCTGCTAGCGGCGCGCTGCCGCCGACGACGGAAGCACCACGCCGCCCCACCGCATACTGTGAGTACACTCTTACACACATACCTACTGGTGGCGGCGCGCTGGCGGCCGGCGCCGTGCTCGTGCTGCTAGCGGCGCGCTGCCGCCGACGACGGAAGCACCACGCCGCCCCACCGCATACTGTGAGTACACTCTTACACACATACCTACTGGTGGCGGCGCGCTGGCGGCCGGCGCCGTGCTCGTGCTGCTAGCGGCGCGCTGCCGCCGACGACGGAAGCACCACGCCGCCCCACCGCATACTGTGAGTACACTCTTACACACATACCTACTGGTGGCCTCACAAGTCTTGAGCGCTGACCTTTAATATGCGGTGGTAATTTTTTTGTTCTTCTATGGTGAGAACGCGAACGAAAAACATTTCGCTGAGAGCTCAGAATCCTTGACGGCATCTATACGCACATACGGTTTATTATTACCGTCTATTCTGTGCCTCAACCACAGGTTTTGACGTGTTTGTTTGTTTTAACATATTTAAAATGTTAAATGCAAGAGATATCGACTGTTTGATATGAAATGGCGTAAAGTTTCAAATACGAGAAGAAGTAATACGAATAATAAAATCGTATTTTTGATATAACTTTTCACAATTAAGTACTATTAAGATTTTGGATTAACCTGTATGTTTTTATTAATGGGTAATGTATATGTTTCGCAGGTGCACATTATCCGCGACGCTCTGCCCCTCCCCCTCCGGCGCGCGCCCCGACCCCCCGCCACCGCCCTCGCCCCCTTCTCCCCCCCCCCACACCGTGACACACCTACTCACGCTCACAAATCAACCGCCCCCCCTCAAGCCGCCAGACTTCAAAGGCATCCCTAAACTACCCTTGCCTGAACAGTGGTTACACAAACGCCCACTGGACTGCAAGTATACAGCGACCATCCCCCGTCCCCTGGCTCAGATAGTGACTGAGTTAGGTGCGGACTTGACGCAGGAAACTCGGGCGAAGAAGTTCAGTGCGACCAGGTCCCCGTCGCTGGAGAAAGACGAGAAATCCCCGTTCGTGTTGAGTGCTAAGTCGGATAAAGTGTTCGGTTTTGACAGTGAGGAAGTTAGGAAGCTAAGTGATAGTGTGGACATGAGTGGGAGTCCTCCCGAGGAGGCGGAGGGCAGCCTCCGGCGGTACCGCTCCGTGAGCACGAGGCTCAACATGTGCAGTGTGGACGAGAGCCACTTGGAAGAGGTGCAAACCTCGCCGAGACTTCTCGAATGTAGCTCGGCGAAAGAAAAGTCTTCTGTACCCAAATTCGACTTTTCTCCGAGAATATTTGCGGATACTATCAGTTCTCCGCGTTTCTTCACTCCCCCAGAGACGGTTTCTCCGATGTTCTTCGCTGAGCCGTCGCCGAAGTCGGTTTATTACGACAGCGTGAGATCACCAAAGTTCTTCGCTGAGACGCCGCGGGAGGCCGACGCTGCAGTGCCGCAGTCACCCAGAGCATTAGCTGACCACCTCAACAGAAATGGCGTTGAAAAGCCAAGTTCTCCAAGAGTACTCAGCGCCAAACCAAGTCCCAAAGTCCATATTTACAACAAGGAGAACTACTTCACATTCGAACAACCTTGCTTGGAGGAGGGATCCAAAGTCTCCCCAAGACCTCGCAAGTATGGAGGGAGGAATTCCATCGAGAAGGAGAGGTTTACTCCCCCAGCTGATAAGGAATTCAAGAAATATAGGCGCCACAACAGCTGTGATACGAATTATAAAACGGTCGAGCTCAACATTACCAAGTGCGAGGAAAAAGCCGAGACCGCCGACAAAGATATGGTGGATTGCTGTGCGAAAATAGACTCTGTGCACCTCGACACAGAGGAGAAATCGAACGAATTAATGCCCAGTCCGTCGAGCTCTGCGAGCGCTAGGCGTCGGAGACTGCAATCGATCTCACTGGACTCTGATAATGCCAGGATCATAGAGCAGAACTTGGGGCTGCCTATAGCCAAGCAGATGAAAGATCAAATGAACGAAGCGTACAAGAAACAAGAAGTAAGTACCTCGTGTGAGAGCATCGACAGAAGCCTTAAGACACCGACCAGCGAACGACCTGTGTTTAAATTCGAAGACGAACAAAAACCAGAAGAGGATCCATCTAAATCACCAGATTTGAAGCATAAGAAATGCCTCAGACAGAGTTCGAATGCCCAATCTTTTCTCGACATGCCGAGGTTCTCCCCCAAGGAGTTTGAGATCACCGTGACGTCAGAGGAAGGGACGACAACCTTGGCCGACACACAAACGAAACGGAAAGGCAAGAACCTGAGGAACCTCACCATCGACCTCACGAAACGTGACAGCGACCTCGAAAAAGAACTGTTGGAATTCGAAAAGCTTTACACCAACGCCGAAGAGAAGAAAGTTAAAACGCCCACTTTGAAAGTGAAGGCTACTTCTCTGGACTCTTCTGAGACTGTCAACCTTTCCCTGCCTCAGAAGAAAACGCTGGAAATACCACAAAACAGTGTTTCTGTTCCAAACACGCCGAAAAGGCAACTCAAGAGAATTTTAGCTCAGAAGAGTATGAAGCACGATTTTGCTGGTGCTAAAGGGTATAACTCTGTTCAAGTGAATCCTGAGCGGCGGATGTACATGAAAGGGCAAGACAGTGGGATCTACTTAAGAGAGAATCACGCTAGCCTTATGTTATACCAGCCTGGCACCTCCCGAATGGGGTCTCGAACGATGGGATCCTTTGACGAGAACATGACAGATTTCAACGATACACCTGAAATTAATATATCAGGGACTGACAATCGGTCTTACCATCTCGATACAGGACAGAGCTTAGGCTCTAACTTACTCAACTATAAACAAAATCTAAGTGTGTCGAGTACGAATTTGAAAACGTTACCTGAAGGAGTGCCGTCAGACGATTTCGAACCTAACGCTGAAGAGAAGGTCGTTAAGAAGCTGCACAGAAGGAACTCAAACCAGAGTTTGATGCTCAGTACTCATAGTCTGCAAGGATCGAATTGCTCGCTCAATAGCTCCGGCGCGTCTTGTCATAATTTATCAACAGTTAGAACTAGTATTTCTAATTTTAGCCTCAACTCAGACGGGAGGCAGAAAAAACTGTCATTAGAAAGACGTGAATCAAACACCTCTGTCACAGACCACTTAACACCAACCACTAGAGTTATAGGTTCATCTAGTACTAGTCTGTCCGGGGAAGGGACTAAGAATTGTTTGCTGCAACGCAGAGGTTCAAACAACAGCTTAACGCTAAGCATTCTTTCAAATAACAATCTCAGTCGACATTCAAGCAACAGTTCTTTGAATAAAGACTCTAAACCTGGTCAGAAAAAGGGGCTGCTAGAACGAAGGAGTTCTAATACGTCTCTAACGTTGAACATTAATAACTCAAATCCCCAACTGTCTAACAGAGGTCTGAGCATATCCAATTATAATCTTAATGGTTCTTGCACTCTAAGCAGGTATAATAGCAACCATAGTATAGACCAAAGCGAAACCAAGAAGGGTATTTTGGAAAGACGCAGTTCTAATACCTCCCTAACTTTAAACATACAACCGCAAGAACCTAGGGATTTGGAAATCGATGAAAATCTAATCGATCCTAATATTAAAGATGTACCCCATAGGGATAAACACAGGAAATCACTGAGCACTGAAAACTTGATTCCCAAATCATATAAAAACCGGACACGGTCAGATAAAGGCGGGTTTGGATCACACGATAATTTATGGTCGAGTTCGTTCAACGAACAGGAATATTCGCAACATCTTACATACGTGTGCGGTGATCAGGAGAATGAGATGATCTACGCGTTTGGAAGGCAGGAGGACGCTGAGCAACAGCAGGGCTTCCTCCGCAACATTACTACAAAACCTCTCAGCCCTCAGAGCACTTCGGAGGATTTCCGATTATATTTGGCAAATATGCAGCATTTACAAAACGCATCGAGCGTTCTAACCAGACAACAGCTCCGAGACTTGAACAATGTATTCCAAAACGGATATTCAAAGGTAAAATGCCACTTGACTACCGAAGACCACCGCAGCTGTTCAGGGCGAGTCGAGCAAGTGTCTGAGAATCCCCAGCTGGTCATCCCAGATCCTGTGACGTCACAGCCGTGTTCTGAGTACCAGAAGATGTTGCTGCGGAACCTCCACCAGGAGTTTTGGGATATGCCCACCAACTTCCAGGAGAAGCCGATAGTTTCGGGATCACATCCAAAGAATAGATACAAGACGATCCTGCCTAATGAACATTCGCGGTTCATCCTGAAGGCTGATGTGGCTGGCTCTGAGGCGTACATCAATGCTAATTTTATAAAGGTAAGCTTCAACGAAACATTATCTATACTAATATTATAAAGAGGACAGGTTTGTATGTCTGTTTGTAACGAATTAGCTCAAAGAGTGCTGGACCGTATTAAAAAAAATTTTCACCATTTTAATGGTACATTATCACTGATTAATATAGGCTGTATTTTATCCCCGCACTCCCACGGGAACGGGAACTACGCGGGTGAATCCGCGTGACGTCCGCTAGTATCATATCAATCAGATTTATTTAATTAACTTAAATTAAGCCGTTGACCTCCTCAGTCTACCTCCTCAGTCCTCCTGTCTACCTTATAATAAATTTAATTACTTTGCCAACATAATATGTGTATTGTTGCAATATTTTTTTATCTTGCCAATACTTCCAGGGTCACGAGTACACGAAGAACAGCTACATAGCGACCCAGGGTCCCCTCCAGAACACCATCCACGACTTCTGGCTGATGGTGCACCAGAACACGCGCGACCACCCATCCCCAGCCGTGCAGAAAGTGGTCATGCTTACCAACTTCATCGAGAACAACAGGCAGAAATGCGAGAAGTATTTCCCTCTGGAAGTAGGCGAAGAGATCATAGTCCCTTCGGATGAAGACAGTGAGTTCGTGATCAAGAACTGTGGAATGATCAAGAGAGCCGGTTACACTATACGGAAGTTGGATGTGAACTATCAGAATACGAGTGCTTTAGTTTACCATTACTGGTTTCATAATTGGGCTGATCACAAGTGTCCTAAGGACGTGAATGCCTTGTTAAATCTTAGTTTGGACGTTTTGAAAGTGGGTGAGTTGGACTTTGATCAGTGTAGTGAAGTGATGGAGGAGGTTTGCAAGTGCAGTGGGACTCCAAAGTCCAGCTCCAAGTTTGTGTTCCCCCCGCTCGATGACCAGAACTCTCCGTGCGAGGTAAAAGTTAACCTATCAGGTCCTTTAGATTTCTCCGTAGATTCCCCGTCACCGGCCACCGTGATCCATTGCTCAGCCGGTATAGGTCGCACTGGCTGCTTAATAGCTATATTGAACGGCTTAAAACAGCTTAATCACGAACATAAAGTCGATGTGTTAGGTATTGTATGTAATATGCGCCTCAATAGAGGCGGGATGGTACAGAATTCTGAGCAGTATGAACTCATACATAAGGTTCTTTGTTTGTATGAGCAGGCGTGTCTCCCGCAGTTATAGGGTTGCCACATATATACAGATAAATAAATTGAAGTGTCTGTTTGCAATTCCAGAGTTACAGCTTTTTCTTCCGTCTATCTGTTTGCTCCGGCTAAGCTCCGAAACATCTGGACCGATTTTAACGGGACTTTTACTGGCAGGTAGCTGATGTTTCAAGGAGTAACTGAGACTATCCGTGAAAATAAATCTAATCTACGCGGGTGAAACAGCGGGCTACAGCTAGTTTAGAATAATTTTTACAACCAAAAAATAATTGTTATTTATGTTAGGTATATATAGATCATCAATGTAATGTAACATTCTCTCTCGCTTGCGCTAATAGAGACGATACAAGATGTATGTAAATGACATTAATCTGTCACGTGACATATGTCATTGCCGTACATTGGGGGATAATGTTACTTTGTCTACGGGTCGTGTTGTGTTTCCGAATCTATGTTGCATCAGAGCTTTGTCACGGGTCACATCAATGTATTATCTCACAAACAATCTTGGCGTAATTTGGGGTCTTACATAAGCTCTTATATATCACTACACCACAGTACAAATATAAGCTTACTACAACCAGTACGGAATCTAGGAAAAATGGTTCGTAATGACACACTCACACAGACGACATCTACGTCGATGAAGTGACCAAACGTTCGGAAAGATAAACTCAGTTGAAGGAAAACATCTGCATATGTCTGAGAAGTAATTCAAAGACGTATGTATAGTGCCTGAGACGGCGATGGACTCACCCTCTGTCACGTTGGTACTTAATCATGTTTTGTGAAAAGTGGGTGTTGTTATTCAGACCTCTGCCTACCCCTGTGAAGAATACAGGCGTGAGTATATGTATACATATATACGTACATTCTTAGTGTAGTTTTGTAAATTTATCACAGACTATAATTGATGGGATACTGAAATATTTCTAAAATCGTTCGAGTTTCCTATCGTGTTCGTAAGAACAAGCGACTATTAGTTTTTGGTAAATAGCACTATAGTGCTAACTCCATACACATTCATACACTACATACATAGTGAAATAATAGTTTGTTTGATTTCCAAGTCATTAAACTTGTAGTCACGTGAGCGAATCGTCTGATATAATGTCAATACGGCGGTAGAAAATGAAATAATATTTACTCTTATAAAGCTTTCGCCTATCACAAGCGATACGTTAACGTCTATCCTCACCTCGTACGCTGCATTTACTGACGTCAAAGAGACAATTATTTAATGCCTATGGGGTCTTCGTGGGCAGAATAGTTACTGGCTCTAAGCCGCGATTGGTCTTAGCCTCCCTCGATACATGAGCTATCTAGCACTGAAATAATTTTCCAAATCAGACGAGTAGTTGCGGACATTAGCGCATTCAAGCAAACAAATAATCTCTTCAGATTTATTAGTGTAGCAGCGTTTCTCCGCGCGCTCCATAGATGGCGCTACTCGATAACAATTGCAAAGTTTGAGTACAAATACACGAGAATCTAAATCGCGCAATAAGAGTTTTCGAGCGCATTTCAGTATATATACAAAGTGTCTGACTAGAACAGTTGAAGTTTAAGCTCGGCTGGAGGCCCTTGGGTCTAGCCCTTTAGTCCGGCTAAGCAGTGGAGGTAACTCCCCCCTACCAACTGCGAGAGATCAAATCGTAAAAAAAAAAAAAACAGAACAGTTGGAGCCGATGTTTCCCAGACATGACACCCGCCTCAATGGAAGATTTTGTCTTTGCTGGGGATGACACTGATCACTCGCTCTCCACACAGTATATATACAAGTGTCCAACTAGAACAGTTGGAGCCGGTGTTCCACAGACATGACACCCGCCTCAATGGAAGATCTTGTCTTTGCTGGGGACGACACTGATCATGAGCTCTCCACACAGTATATATACAAGTGTCCAACTAGAACAGTTGGAGCCGATGTTTCCCAGACATGACACGCGCCTCAATGGAAGATCTTGTCTTCGCTGAGGATCACTCGCTCTTTCCACGGAATATAGATCATGTAAATGACTTGTGATTTAATATAATAAATATATGAATATTTGACAGCATTCAGTGTATATAATGCTTTTCGCCCGTGATCGCTCTAATGCTAATTCTTACACTGCAAAGTAAACAGTCGGTTGAATGTTGACGTCATTGACATTTGGCGGCGGAACGGAGCTCTTGAACTTTGCGATATCATTATTGTAGTACCTGATTGACCGAGCTGTGCTCTTTTTCACATAAAAGAAAGAAATTCGGTTTACCCCCATGGGATACAGGCGTGAGCATATGTATGTATGTTCAAAAAAAAGGGAAAAATCTGACCGGTAATATTAGGACTCGAACCGAGGTATTCTAGTTATGTTATCGCCCCATAGACTGAACGTCTGAGCTATCATAAGTTGTTGGCTACCTTCGTAATGTTATGATATTGTAGGACATTTTCATTGGCCGAAAACATAGGCAAAACAAATTTTTCTGAAAATTAAACCTAGCTAGAATAATTATGAAGATCGTTGGAGCTGTTTTCGAGATTCAGATTCTATATATATACATGCAAGGATTGCTCGTTTAAGGATATAAGATAGTAGTTTGCACCTACAGCTTCGTCCGTATGGGCGAAACTAACATTTAACTCCCTTAGGGGTGGAATTTCGTAAAACCCTTTCACTTCACCAAGAACACACCCTCCAAATGTCATGTCTCTAGGACCAGCGGCTTAGGTTGTGCGGTGACAAAATAAAATATATATGCTCACGCCATCCCAGAAGGTTCCTCGAAGGGGTAGGCAGAGGTGTTGTAACAACACCCACATGAATAAGTGCTAACGTGACAGACGGTGAGTTCATACATATTATGACATATGCACGTTTCTTCACGATGTTTTCCTTCACCGTAAACCCTGTATTATATGTGGATTGAAGTTTTTAGAAAAACACAATGGAACAGACCGCTGGGATTCGAACTTGCGTCACTTGCGTAGCAGGCGACTGCACAAAAAGTTTAATAGTATTATATCCGTTGTCCGGTACCCATAGTGCAGACTTTGCTTATTTGTAACTAGATAGCGTTGCGCGTTAATGTCTGCACATTATTTATTTATTTTTCGTCATACAATAAAGTGGTTTGAGTGTGTTGTTTGTGAGATAACCGGACTCATACAGGGGATACAGTACCACCGTCAGTGTTGGCCACGTTCATAGGCTGCAGTAGCTTACCATCAGGCGTACTGGGGCCAATGACCTCTTACCACGATAGTTAAATTTTCACTATGAAACAGATGTATATGAGGTGTATAAGCCTGTCACTGTCACACAGTGGAACTATGATGGCAATAAGAGCTTATAGTAAGGCCCCTGTGCCCCAAGTATAGCCTTAAACATGTTGTTACGTAGTCGACATCGCCTGCGTATTTTCCTCATGTTGTATGGGAACGTTAAAAAGCTTTACGTCTCCATACAAAGAAATGCGAAACGCAAGGTCAAACGCGCGTTGACTATTTAGTCATCTGTACCCCTATCACGGGTTTGCCACCGTTTTCGTAATCTATACTCGCTAGCGTCTCCGCCGAATATTAGTATGAGATATTGTATGAAATATCACATACAAATATTGCGAGTGACGCTAGCGAGTATAGATTACGAAAACGGTGGCAAACCCGTGATAGGGGTACTGTAACGTTGATGTAAAAACTATCTATACAGAAACACAAAATTGAAGTGTCTGTTTGTAATTCCAAATAAATAGCTTTTCTCTAAATACGTATGAAAATAGATAAGGTACATTAAACACCCAATTTTATAAAATTTTCTGTGTCTGTTTGTTCAGGGTAATCTCTGAAACGGGTTGACCGATTTTAACAGGACTTTTGCTGGCAAGTAGCTGATGTTACAAGGAGTATTTTATCTTGTTTTGTGGCATTATTGTGTCTGGTTGCCCGGAAGCACGTGGACCCTTGGGACCTTTTGTGCCGCCCTTGCCCTTTTGCTCTACGTCTGATTGACTTCTCAAATACTCCCTGAACAAGCCGGCATATCTTACCCATAGGGAAAAGCTTGTAGTCCTCTGGTGTCGGCTTCTGATTGACAGTACCTGCACACCACATCGTTAGATAAGTTCATCTTATGAAGATGTTCTTTTGTCCCGTATCATCATCATCTCACTGGCCTTATCCCATACATTGTCGGGGTCGGCACTTGATTCAACCCGATGTGGCTGATCACCTGATTTTTATACGAAGCGACTGCCATCTGATCCCTTTTACGAGAAAAATCTGTGATCTGGGTTAAACCAGTTGTCAGAATATTTTAGGCCTCCGACTGACCTGTAACGATTGCCAAAGATGATAAATTGTCAACCGGGACCGACGACTTAACGTGCTCTCCGAGACACGGAGGGAACTCGGGCGGTCACCTATCCAATTACTGGCTAGGGTTAAGGCTGCTTAACTTTGCTGATCGAATGATATGCGCAATAGCAACTGTGCCACGAGCTCCTCTTTTGTCCTATTTTTGTTACCTCCTGTTTGTGCTCCCGTGAGTTGCCTACAAGGAGTAACGGAGGTTTCTTTTATTTAAAAACAACAGGACTCCATGGACAATGGAATCACGTGTACGCAGGTGAAGCCACAGGTCACAGCTAGTATAATACCTACGAAGGTTTTAGTAACTATTGCGAGCAAGGCGTGAAAATATTTTACGAAAATAGTCGCACAATTATTTTTAGTTTTAAGGACAATGTGAATTTTAGAGATAATATATTAAGTAACAAATTGTATGTGTATTAGTTTAAGAATCAAATGTAATATTATATATATATATATATATATACTTTATTTATTTACTTGTAAGTAGGTACACGATTTTTTATTTATTTTGTTTTTCTCTAAAGTCGTATTCATTTTTGATAAATAAAATTATATTAAATAAATTTGTATGTAAATAGGTGTGAAAAGTGTATTTTAAAATACGTTGAAATATATGTATAGTACAAATATTATTTACAGTTTTTTTATTTTCAGTTTTTTCAGTTATTTTACGATTTATGGCTAAGTGATGAGGGGGCGTTCAAGTTCAAAGGGGGGTCTTTCAATTCAATTCAAAAATATCTTTATTTGATTAGACCTTTAATATAGTACTTTCAAATCGTCAGAATGACATAATTATACAGTATTATACATGATACCGTCAGGTTCGGAAGGTTGCTTTGTCTGAGAAGAACCTGGCAAGGAACTCAGTAATTACTGTTATAAAAAACAATATAAGACCATGGACGCAGTTCCAGTGCCCAAAAGTCGATAAAAAACAGATTGCTATGTTTTTGATGACAGGGTGGGGGGCCGATATCGTGATTACGTCAGTATTATATTCTTTTTTACACAAATGGCAACCCACAAATTGTCTATGATTGAAAACTACCGCGCGCCACTTGTCACTTGTCCAAATTTATTCCGTCAATCTATTATTTCGTTTCGATTATAGTCATTCTCATCATCATTAATTTAAGAGCTAGGCTCTTGTCGGTGAAGCAATCGCCAACCCTCTCTATTGTCCGCCAACACTTTAACTTCCTTGTATGACATGACGTTGACTTTTTCCTTCAGCTGTTGTATATAACTAATCATTGGTCTCCCTCTTCTACGGTTTCCTTCAATCTTCCCTTCTATGATGTTTTGATGAAAGCGTCATGTCGTAATAGGTGTCCAATCATCCTGTCCCTCCTGTTTTCTATTGTCCGGATTATCATTCTTTCTATTTGATGTAAATTAATATTATGTGCGTAATTATGTCGGAAACTAGCCTTCTGAGAAGAACCGGCAAGAAACTCATGATAATTACAAAAAAAAACATAAAATTATAAACAAATGTCTCGTCAATTTAAATTTTAATGGCTCACACACCCTTTACCAATTTTTAAATTATAAATTTATTCATCTTAAATAAATGATTTGTATGAAAGAGTAAGATCCCAGTACATTCTAAAAAAGCTCATATTAATTTATATCTTGGGTACCGAAGATCGAAGCTTGAACTATGTACTTTTCATCTCAACCCAATCGCGCCGCCACTGAGCCGCAAGCGACGACCCCAGTCACGTGACGTATACCTTCCACCTACACTTATAACTGGTTCCGTCACCCTGACCTTCATATCCGCAACTCTTTCATAATTATGGAACAAATTACGCAATAGCATTTAATGCACGCTACCATTTTACGAAAACATCTATGTATCTATACAGATATATGAAATGCAAGTGTCTGTTTGTAACAACAAATGAACAGTTTTTAACATTAATTACATTTTTAAACACAAATTTCAATTTGAAGAACCGTTGAGGCCTTGGGTATTGAGCAGCGAGTCAAATTTGAATCCCAGCGGGGCCTGTACCAATGAGTTTTTCTAAAAAACTTATGTGCAGTGATTTCACACCACGTGCTTTACGGTGAAGGAAAACATCGTGAGGAAACCTGCATATGTCTGAGAAGTAATACAAACACAGGATTATACATGATACGGCCAGGTTCGGAAGGTTGCTTTTACTGAGAAGAACCTGGCAAGAAACTCAGTAATTACTCGTTTCAAAAATATTATACAATATTAAGAATACAAAATAAATCACTTAAGAAACATAAGCCCATGGACACAGTTCCAATGCACAAATGTCATCACCGATAAAGCACATCCAGTGAGATCAAAGAAAATCGTCGAATAGAAAACCTCCTGCTTTCTTTGAAGTCGGTTTCAAAGGACAGGGGCCATGAGCTCCATGAGCTCTTATTGCAATGATGTTTCAGCTGTATGACGGTGACAGATGTATACACGTCACATTCATCTGTCTCATAATAAGAGTAAAACTATCATGGCAATAAGAGCTCATGGTAAAGCCCCTGGTTTGAAACAAATATTTAGTAATGTTATAAAAAAATTTTTTTTTCTTTCTTTCTGTCTTCAACTTTTAATCTTGTGTGACAAGTGCTCATCTCTGCCTACCCAAACAGGAAGGCTGCCTACCCATACAGGAAGGCTTCGACAAAAACGATTAGTTGGTTTTCGCAGAACATTAGCATCTTAATACGTGACCATGTTATTGTTTTAAATATATTTGGATTAATTTAAGTTAAATGACCTTCGTATTACATCCGGTTTCGTGTTTATTTGGCGAAGGCTTTATACTCCTGTTTCACGAAAACAGCGGGTTACACTAGCCGTGCCCCGCGGATGCACCCGCGGGAGCTCATTAATATAGTGACTTTTTTAAAATGAAAATGATTTATCCAGTTCAGGCCCTGGTAAGGCATTTATGAATTCGAGGAATTTACTACCGGTTCGGAAACCAGCATTCTGAGATATTTTTTTAAATAAATGCCTTAGTTACTCCTCGTATCGTCAGCTATCTTCCAGTGTTAGTTCAGTTAAAATCTGTCCAGCCGTTTTAGCCGGAACAAACAGACGGAAAATCTTTGAAATAAGTTTTTTTATGTAAGTACCAAATATACTATGCATATAGTGACATGCTGTTATTTTGCAAACAGGCACTTGAATTTTATTTATCTGTTTATATGTTTAGATTAACATAATAAATAATTAAACTAATATCTAATACACCTACATACAGGTTTCCGAGGTCAGTTGAAAGGTTACAGGAACTTGGTGACTACTGGCTATACTACCGGTAGTACCATAGACAACAAAGGATGATATATCTGCTGGCGCCCGCGACTGCGTCTGCGGTGTATTTAACTTAAAAATAAACGCCATCGAGAAGGGTGGGTTGTAACAACAACACCCACATTTCACCGAACATGATTAAGTGCCAACGTGACAGAGGGTGAGTCCATCGCCATCTCAGCCACTATACATACATCTTTGAATTACTTCTCAGACATGCAGGTTTCCTTACGATGTTTTCCGTGTGAAATCACTATACGAATGATACTGGGATTCGAACTGACGTCGTTTGCGTAGCAGGCGACTGCTCAAACCCCGAGGCCACCACTTTATACTTTGGACAATTCATACTACATCTGTATAAATTATAGTCTATATGCTTTTTTTTGCCGGTACGTGGTCTCCACTCGAGAACTCTACTGCCCCAGCGGCCATCAGTCCTTCGAGCAATGTGGCCTGCCCATTGCCACTTAAGCCTGCTAACCCGATTGGCTATGTCGGTCACCTTAGTACGTCTACGGATCTCCTCATTTCTGATTCGATCTCGTAGCGAGACACCAGGCATAGCTCTTTGAGCCTATTCAAGAGGCCTACAGTTAGAGACCACGTCTCGGCACCGTAGGTCATCACTGGTAACACGCACTGTTCGAAGACTTTGTTCTTGACACCACTCATATATAATAAACTACCTAAATAATTAAGAGTATTACCTGGTCCATTGTTTAAGGCCCTTAAAAACCCTGTTTTTTAATTTTTATAAAAAAAAAATATTGCTAAGCCAGTGCGTTTATAATATTTAACACTAAAGAAAAAGATAAATATAATATAATAACAAATATATTAACAAGGAAATGTTACTGAACCGTTAATATTTTTTTTTGTGATAAATACCTACTTAATGCAATAATTTAAAATGAAATTAGATAATTATATTATGTTATTTTTGGAAATGTTAACTTTAACTTGACCCAGGATTGTATAAAATATATAGATAATAAAAATTATTTATAGATATAAGGTTATTTAGTAAAATAATTATAATACACGCCTCCATAGATTGCATTGATGCTCTATATAAATAAACTGTCATCTTTATAGATGCATTTCACGCAATAAATAAACTTTGAACGTTCAGAGATTAGCCGGAAAAAACAGACAGACAGACAATTTTTTTGTAAAAGTACCGACATATGCAATATTATTTATATGTATAGATCGCAGAAGTTAATTAACGCTTACAACAGTGACACAAACAGTGATTAGGCAATAATAGTCGACTACCTGCACTCAAACATACAATACATACATACAATAACGTGATGTATGAATCTGTATTTATTTACCAACCACTTAACATGTGTATAAACACATAATAGTGATCTTCACACGGGTGAGGTCATGCCTCGGAAGGTTCCGTCTCAGGCACTATACACCCTTGAAATTCAATAAAATATATAAAATATACGCATCCCAGAAACATCCTCAAAAGGGTAGGAAGTATTGTGATAACAACACCCACATTTCACCGAATACGTTAAAAGCCAACGTGACAGAAGGTGAGTCTATCCCCGTCTCAGACACTATACAGTAAGTGGGTGTTGTGATTACAACACCTCTGCCTACCCCTTCGGGGAATACAGGCGTGAGCATATGTATGAAATGCTGTTAATTTGTAATAACAAACAGACACCTCACTTTTATTTATCTGTATATATTAAATCATCGTGGTATTTAGAATTAATGTTATACCTAAATAAATATGTAAATTTTTATAATATATAGATTTATCAAAAGTTATGGCAAAGTTTATATTTTAAAGTGTACCAGCTGACGTCAGCAATAGAACGGATATTTTGTATTTACGTCAACGAACTAATTTGCTAACAGATTTGTCTATGAAATTAGTATATATTTAAGTGTAGGCATTGCCTACTTACTTCAAAGTATACATTTAGTTGAAATTAACTTGGCCTTGCACTCAATACAAACTCAAACGTTTGGGAATTGCAATTCAATCTAGGTACACAAATAATATAATACAGGTACGTGTTCCCCGAAGGGGTAGGCAGAGATGTTGCAATAACAACACCTGCTTTTCACCGAAAATTACCAAGTGCCAACGTGAAAGATGGTGGGTCCATCGCCGTCTCATGCACTATACATACGACACTGAATTACTCCTCAGACATGTGCAGGTTTCCTCACAATGTTTTCCTTCACCGTAAGGTACGTGGTGTGAAATCGCTGCACATAAGTTTTTTTAGAAAAACTCATTGGTACAGGCCCCGCTGGGATTCGAACTTGCTCAAACCATACGTGTCATGCAAAGAAACCTTATAATCACCGTCGTTTTTTTCCCCTGTCGCCGACACTGGTGAACATTGACACCGTTTAAAAAATTACTCGACCAATGTATTACATCTGAATCTTTTCGCGGAAATGTTACGTGCTACAAGTTGTCGCAGATAATCAATTACTTTTAAAACAAACGTACATACTTCAATTCACACGTTCACGGTGACGGACAGACCAACATATCCGATGAGTGCGTACACAATGTGTTAATCAAATTGTTTTGTTAATAAAGTTGGCGGCTCAGGGGCCTTACCATCAGCTTTTTTACCATGATAGTTTTATTATGAGACAGATGTATTTGACGTGTATACATCTGTCACTGTCACACAACTGTAATAACATCGCAATAAGAGCTCATGTATTTATAAAGTGCTTGTTTGTTAAATCAAATTATCAGCTTTACATTAAATGCATATATAAATATAAAAAAAAACATTTTAATTTTTTTTCTCTGTCTGTCTATTTGTTCGGGCTGATCTCTGAAATGAAAGGACCAATTTTAAAGAGAATTTCACTGGCAGATAGCTAATGCTACAAGGAGTAACTTTACGTTTAACTTTTTATTTAAAAAACATTAGTATTCCGCGGGCAACCCTGAAATTAAATGTACGCGGGTAACACCTCGGGGCATAGCTAATTAAAAATAAAATTTATCTATAATAACAACAGATTTGTTTATAAACAATTAGCTCTGCCCTGCCGCGCTTCGCTGTGGCACATTGTAATTGAAAATACATTTCGAAGCGTATACAAACCAACATAACATTTATATATGTATATGTATATATATATATATATATATATATATATATATATATATATATATATATGAAAAAAATACATAAAAACTATCCTTGATGCGGATTATATATCATGCTAAAATTTCAGCTCGATCGGTCCAGAACTTTATGAGTTTCGAAGAATACACTAACTAACATAACATTTATATATAGATAAATAAATAATGCGACAAAAATACGAGAGTAGTCGATGATGATTGAAGGTCCTGCGCGAAGGTAATCATTGCAAATGTCACAATTTACATCTACATCTACACTAATTTTAAGAGGAAACATTTGTATTTTTGTGTGTATGTTTGTAATGAGTAAACTCAAAAACTACTGTGCCGATTTAAAAAATTCTTTCACCATTGGAAAGTTACATTCACCCTGAGTAACATAGGATATATTTTATCCCCGTACTCCCACGGGAACGGGAACTACGCAGGTGAAACCGTGTGACGTCCGCTAGTGTGAAATGAAAATTATTTATTCAGCTTGATCCCTAGTAAGGCACCTATGAACGTCGAAAATTTACCACCGGTTCGGAAATTAGCCTTCTGCCACTATAATATCGCAACATTCATTGATCCAAACAAAAAAATTACGTTTGTTTTATTGAAATAGGTACAATAAATGTAATTATTTTTTTAGTTTTGCAACATTAAATATTACTTTTATTTTATTAATTTATTTTGATAGTGATGACTAAATATTCTGTGAATATATCAAGCGTCTACATGTTGCCGTTATCAATATCAAGAAAAAACGAGAAAGTCTTTGCCTGAGTCTGTCCGTCTGTCACGACGCTGTATATCATGAACCGTGATAGTTAGACAGTTTAAATTTTCACAGATCATGTATTTCTGTTGACAATAAACTTGATTTTTTTATAGATTTTACGCCTCGCACTTGGCTGGGTTTCTTCTTTGACAAGCAACTGAAAAACTCGCCTGATCCATTCCACTTATTTAAATAATTTTTATTCTTAATCCTACGTGGGAAAAACCGAGGGGCATAGCTAGCTAGTTATATTTTTAATTTCTATTACATCTTAAATTTAGAAATTGTCAAATGTATCAAAAAGCCTGCAGTATAGGATAGAAAGTATAGACAGTAGGATTTTTTTTATAAAAGCAACATTTTGGAATTATTTATTTTTGAAACAAGTGTAATTAATAAAGATCATTAGTGTGTCAGTTTGCCTTAAAGGGTCAGTGGCGAGCGCGGCTCGAGACGTAGAGGACGCGAGTTCGATCTCAAGGTTCAGTAAATATCTGTTGTTTAAACAACATTTTTGTAACTACCTATGATATAAGATTACTTTATGATGGACTTACAAAATGTCACGGAATCACGTTCTCGTATTTAATTGATGAAGTTTACTTACTTCTTTGTATTGAAATTGAAAAAAGTATGCTGAGATGGTTTGGACACATCGAAAGGATGAGTGAAAGGCGATTAACGAAACACATTTATAGAGCGAATGTGACCGGAAGTGTCGGTAGAGGGCGTCCAAGGAACAACTACTATGACACAATTAATAGTATTTATCAGAAAGGTCACATTCGGAGCACTCGTAACCGAAGGAAGTGTATGAAGAGATGCATGAATGTGGATGAAGCGAAAGATGTATGTAAGGATCGTAGCATGTGGCAAACAGCGGTCTCTGCCTACCACCATGGGATACAGGCGTGAGCATATGTATGTATGTAAATTTACGGTCGTTATCAATATTCAATCCATCTGTCATTTAGGTTTCTAAATATATACAATTATGTCAGTTCGTCCTTACTTTCATTGCAATAAGTTATCGCTTGTTAACATTATTATGTAATTGAAGGTATGGATAGATCAAACCTGACAGATAACTGGGGATAGCACTACATCTGTTAACTTTGATGGATTATTGAAAACGGCCGTTTCATGGCGTAAAGATTAATGTTACCTACATAAAAATACAACGTGATTTCATAGAAAAAACAAATTTGTAAAATATTTAAATACTCAAGTGATATAAAAAATAAACTATGTATATATCTAATAAAAGTTATACAATTTAATAATGATGTTTCGTATGTAATTTCTACGTGATGTGGCTCTCTTAATGATTAATCGATATGTATAATATATTTGTTATTAAGTAAATTATATGTAACGAATGAACACCAAATATTAGATTAAGAATTAGGTCTTATATATGTGTAATTATTTATAGAAAAAATTTGGTACTTTACAAAATATCCTTTAGTCAAAGGGGTTGTTGGTGACGGCTATAGGCTTTGTGGTTAACGAAAAACTTGCTACACGGTTTGACTAATGCAAGTTAATAACCTTAAAATATAATCATATATATCGCACCCTCAGAACGATAAGGGGTCAACACAGAAAATTGCGAAAATAATTATATTAATATAGACTCAAAATGTATGTCTAAACGTAACTAACTAAACTTTAAAAATGTAAAATATATTGTATTCAAAATTGGTTCAATGACTGTTGAAATTCCTGACTTGATTTCCAAAAAAAATTTTTAATTTAACCCCTATCGTTCTATAGGTATGATTAGATTTTTTTCAACGATTACTTTGTATATTTATTTTCCTATTAATTCTCTGGAGAAGGCGAACATATGACGTAGGATACAGAAGCAGAGAAAACTTTAAATTAAATATAATAGTTCGAGTTTTAATCTAGGTATTAAAATAGGTAGCCAGATCATTTATTATAGAAGATTGTATCCTCCGCAGATCAAAGCTCACCTCATTTCATTATCTCCAATTACATCATAAACATCATTATAATACTAATTTATTCAAATGTTTCAACTTTTTTTTATTTAATGTCAAAAGTGTCACAAAGGCTTTACTATAAGCTCTTATTGCCATCATAGTTCCTCAGCGTGACAGTGACAGACTTATACACGACATATACATCTGTCTCGTAATAAATGTAAACTATCATGGCAATAACAGGTCATGGTAGAGTCTCATATAGCTTAGACATATTATACCTTGTCTAAGCACGTAAATTTACCATAAAGAGTACAGTTTTTTTTTAATTTCAACCCAATCAAGCATAGATAAACGTATAACCTACATGGAAAATATTTAACAATTTACTTGAGTAACAATTTCATAATAACTTACTGGGCAGGCACCTTGTTAACATTGTCAGATGACTGTGAAATGAGGCGACTGGTATCTACTTGAAGAACGTTTATTGTAGTGCAATATTATAGTATACAAGTACTTTGAACACTAAATTGGAGTTGCTAAAAGGTCGTAACGGTCACGGCCCTTGACACGTTCCAAAATACCTCGTAATAATCTAAACGTAGATTTTTTTTTAAAAGTATATTGTTTCCACAGACTTCGCACTCTGTATCGATAAATTGACATTGATTCACAGAGTTAAAAGAGCATATCCACAGATAAAACTTAAACACAACTATTCGTACTATTTAGTATACTCTATGTAACGGTGACATCATGAATTTAACTGACACAACTGACTATTGCTAAACATACATGTAATCTAACAGCTAAATTTGTCATATGAAAAATAATGTAAAAACTTTGACTTTGACAATTATTATCGTGCAGTCCACCATTAAGGTAGCCGCACACACACTGTATTTTTGTCAATAAAATATTGTCAGTATTCACATGTGATTGGAAAATACCGCAGTACGGGTTGCACACACATTATTAATATTCATATGTTTATTGCATTTATGTTAGTAACATGAAATATACAGAATAATCTTAATCTTAATACTAACATAAGCCCTGTTAGAGCACGGAAACAAGTGCATATTGACAATAATAATGTGTGTGTGTGTGCGGTTAGCCTTATTGTCAAAATTTTGTACAATTCCTAATCTTATTCTCAAACTAAGTACTGTAAAATTTTTTTAAAACGTGTTGATCAGTGTATCAATGGAAGCTGTTTTGTGGCATTTGGCATTATTTTCTTATTTTTTTTTATTCAACATGTATTTTTATAACTGTACGCCTTAAGTCACAAATAAACAAATATTATATTCTATTCTATTCTAAATCTACCAGAGTGAGGGGGTTGGTCGAAAATTGTCAAAATTTACCCCTTAGATGTGACTTATCCCTTAGATAAGGATCTCGGGGTAGCTACCCCGAGATCCTTACCATAATAATATAGTGGAATTAATTAATTAAATAATATAATATAATAAAATAAAATTATATCAATAAAAACTTAAACAAGTTTCTAATGATTATATTGGTCTAAATATTTGCTTATTACAAAACATAATCCTTGGCTTAAAAGTAGTCCCATCTTTTTCTAAGACATGGATTTCAAAAGGGATGAACATAATTTTAGTCCGAGTTTAGTCTAGTCTTGGTTTAAATGTTTTGTAATAAGGGACTTTGAATTTACTAATGGATTTACAGTAATTTTATATGAAAATAAACCAATTTCAATCTAAAAATTGTTTTACACACGCCTGTATGAAGGCTATTATACATCAATAAGAAATAATTTAGTCCAAATTATAAGAAACTAAGATATTTATAGGAATTTAATGTTTACGATTTATTATACTGAGTGATTTTGTAACTAACATACAATTAAGTAGACGAATGACATCTTTTATGTCGATATTGTGGACAATGTAAACGTGTCTGTGTGTATAGAATGTTGTATAAAAGCTGTGTATGAATGTTTTTTTGTTAGATTAAATAATACGAGTCGATATTGACATTTTATTACTTAACCACGTGACAGGCGGAAAATAGCCATAGACAATGTAACATTCTCTAGCGCTTGCGCTAATAGAAACGATACAAAATGTATGTGAATGGCACAAATCAGTCACGTGACATGTGTCATTGCCGTATATTTAATTTATATTAATTTAGTATCGTTCCTACTAGCGAAGCGAGAGGATAATGTTTACAAAATTATCTTTACCCCGAATCCACTCCTTATAGAGATCTCTCTATTTCTCTATATATATATATCTCATAAACAAATAAATATAATTGTATTGTCTGTTTGGAATTCCAAATTTCCAACATCTTTTCAATAAATACCTACATATAAAAGTACATACGGTACTCACATGAAAAAACAATTTTCTCTATCTGTCTGTTTGTTTCGGGTAAACTCTGAAACGACTGGACCGATTTTAACAGGACTTTCATTGGCAGATAGTGTATAAAAATTGAGTCCCGCGTAATAAATCCACCCATGAAAATAAGTCAAACATAATTATACAGTATTATACATGCTACCGCCAGGTTCGGAAGGTTGCTTTTACTGAGAAGAACCTGGCAAGAAACTCAGTAATTACTCTTTTAAAAAATATCATACAATTTAAAGAATACAAAATAAATAATTTAAGGAACGTAAGCTCATGGACAATGTTCCAATGAACAAATGTCGATAAAAATTAACATAACTAAAAATCTAGTACATCTACTTATAACTATATACTAATAAGGCGGGTGAAACCACGGGGCCCGGCTAATACGCCTCTGTTATTTTGTTAACAACAAATGCTCAGTCACAATGGCAAATTATCTTCAAGAAATTGTTAGTTTCCTAAGAAGTGTAGGTCCCTCCTTCAAATGTGTTATGTACATACAATCATACATTGTGTGAGTGTAACCTACGTCAAGTTATTTGTGTGAACTCAACGTCGCCACAGAATCCTCATTTGGTTGTGTTTGTGTGTTGCAATAAATACATTTAATAATTTGAATACTGGCGTTTTATTTATGTACTTTCCTCAATAGCACAGAATAAATATAAAGCGTGTAAAAAGCAGTTAGGAATCCAATAAGAAATGAAACATCTACGAGAAAATAGGCGAAATACGTGTCGCGTCTGTAAGGTTAGACAATTTTCTTAATTATAATTTTGTTGAGCCGTGAGTGCCGTGGTGGCCTCGGGGGTTGAGCAGTCGTCTGCTACGCAAGCGACGGAAGTTCGAATCCCAGCGGGGCCTGTACCAATGAGTTTTTCTAAAAGCTGCATCGATGTCACTACACGTACTTTACGGTGAAGGAAAACATCGTGAGAAAACCTGCACATGTCTGAGATGGCGGTGAACTTAACCTCTGTCACGTTGGCACTTAATCATATTCAGTGAAATGTGGGTGTTGTTACAACACCTCTGCTTACTCCTTCGGGGACGCTTCTGGGATGGCATGAGCATATATATAATTTAGATTTGTGTCTGCGGGAATGGTGACCATTAAGCTGGCTGCGTTACCTCGCTGGATTGCTAAGCTGATCCTTTGACCATGGTAAGAACCGGAAGTTTCATACGAAAATACAAATCTTTCCTCGCTATAATATTATTATAGACACAAGCTGTGCCCTGCGGTTTTACCCGCATAGATTTAATTTGAATCCACAATGATTTTGTTAAAATAAAAATAGCCTATGTTACTCCCTGCAACATTAGCTATCAGTGCAAGTCCCGTTAAAGCCGTTTCAGAGATTAACCGGAATAAACAGACAGACAGACAGAGAAACTTTTTCAAAATTGTTTTTATTTATGTCAGTACCGTTATACTTTCATATGCATTTAGTGAAACGCTGTTATTTTAGAATTACAAACAGACTTAAATTTTATCTATGTGTATATATGTATATAGATAGATGGATAGGTAGGAGAGATTTGTGCGGATTTTTGCGCTGTGACCCGACCCGCTGCGGCCGCATATAATGTCGGCGAGTGTTTATACGTCAGAGTATTTTGTACGTTGAAAATTGTGTGTCGATAGTAGAGCCTGAGGTCGGCGGTAGGCAGTGTCACAACAACTACAACACAGAGCGCACCGTCAATATAATATTGAGCTGTTATATTTCGGGAGTCCAATATTGTATTCGTTATTTGATAGGCTTGCTCAGTTTGTTTTTATATCGGTACGTGACGAGTGCTATAGAAGGGATTGTGATTAATTCGCTGATATCACTTTTGAAATTTCGGTAAGCTATATTCGTTTTTTATTATTTATTTCACTTGATAATTATATTTACCGTTTTTCACCATTAGATCCGTTTTTTTTAAGTTATTATTTTTGTATCTCACCGTTTAAACCTACCTTGAACTTCCAAAGATATTTCAAGATCAAAATTACCCGAGTCGGTGCTGTCATTTTCAAGTTTAACGAGACAAACGAACAAAAATATATCTTTAATATTTTTAAGTTGTGTAGATTTATATTATTCAAATTCAAATTCAAAATATCTTTATTCGATTAGACTTTTTACAAAGTACTTTCAAATCGTCAGAATGACATAATTATACAGTATTATACATGCTACCGCCAGGTTCGGAAGGTTGCTTTTACTGAGAAGAATCTGGCAATAAACACAGTAAATACTGTTTTAAAAAAAATTACAGCTTTGAGTAATACAATGGAAGTCAAAAAATATAATTAAGCCCATGGACACAGTTCCAGTGCACAAAAGACGATATAAAAAAATTAAAAACTAAAAATAAGTACTACGAATAATTGTGTAGCTTGAGATGACCAGCCCCCACTAGCAGCACCAGTTCACAAGTATGACGAGAATGCCAGCCATCGCCCTCCTCAATCATTATAGAGGGAAGTGAGCGACCCGTCATCCTGAATAAATTCTAGTTTCAGATTAGTCTTACATATACATACATATGCTCACGCCTGTATCCCATGGGGGTAGGCAGAGACCACCGTTTGCCACATTACTCGCTTGTTTACCAAAATATTTTTTCAAGCCTAATTAGTTGTGGTGCCTTCGCAGACGCAAATTCAAATCTTAACGGTTGAAAAAATACCTTAACTGCAGTGACACCACTTGCTTCATGGTGAAGGAAAACATCGCGAGGGAACCTGCATATGTCTGTAATTCAAGACGTATGTTAAATGCCTGCCATTACGATGGACTCACCATCTGTCGAGTTGGTATCTTGGGCTCATCTCTCGAACAATTATTAATAACTAGGTGTGGCCCGCGGTTTCATCCGCGTAGATTTAGTTTTATATTTTTCGCAATAAAAGGTAGTCTATGTCCTTTCTCAGGGTCTAAAGATAATTTGTGCCAAATTTCATCAAAATCGGTTGAGAGGTTTAAGCGGGAAAGCGTAAGAGACAGACAGAGTTACTTTCGAATTTATAATATTAGTAGGGATGTAAGAGTTATCGAGTAATATACGTATTCAATTACATAAAACTGGTCAAATCCACAACAGAAAACAAGAAGCAACACATGGCAAGTAAAGAGAACGCAACAACGGGAAAAATTCAAAACTAAACCATAAACACAAATGTATAGACAAACAGCTTTTTAAGCCTTTAACATATAAAATAAAATACTAATTTTAACATCAATAATTTATCCCTGCGGGGACCTCAACCTAACTGTCTGTTTATAAAACCTAATTAATTTCTGAAGACTTTTATTATTTATAAATACCCGATCTAGAAAGGTTAGCGCTTAACAATCGAATCTATAAAAAGGAACATTAGATCTAAAGACACAAGTACGGAAATAAAATTAGTGTTTTACCTCGGAGTGTTTACTGCAATGTTAGCGATTGGCGATGCCACCCTTGAAGCATAAACAATTTGTTAGGAAAATATGACCATAAAGTGGGATTCGTACGACCTCTTATCAGATCTCGAGATTCTAAAACATATAATCCTTCAAACGAACAATTCTTGTTTATATATAAATACTGGCTGTCCCCGGCAAACGTTGTATTGCCATATATATTTTTTTGGGTGGTCACCCTTATCATTTAGGGGTATGAAAAATTGATGTTGTCCGATTCTCAGACCTACCCGCTTAACACAAAATTTCATACTAATCAGTCCAGCCGTTTCGGAGGACTACGGTAACTAACATTGTGACATGGAAATTGTATATATTAGATATATATAGAATCTGTATCTCGGAAACCGCTCCAAGGTTTTCATAAAATTTTTAGTGTAGGGGGTTTCAGGGGCAAAAAATAGATCTAGCTAGGTTTCATTTATGGGAAACATCGTTTCGACCATGTTTTCAGGCACTGAAAAACTCATGCAATACGACGGGAAATTTCATCGACATCTGTCAAGTTATGGTAGCTCAGACGTGAGGCTTCCAGCTTACGGGGCGATAACGAAACTAGAGTACCACGGGACGAGACTGATGTTCACCGTGAACTTTATATTCTTTTTTTTGTGAAGAAGAAACCGAGCACTGCTCGGTCAACCAGATATGTTGTATTGTAATTGTACGGTGGTAATTTCGACGTTCATTAGTGCCTTACCTAAGAAGGCACAAACTGATTGATTATTTTTATTTCCATTTTCAATTTAGGGAAGGGAAAATTTACATGAACACCCGCGGTACAGGTTTTGTTAAGTTAAATTTTGTTGCGTGTTAGCGTCAAAGCATGTTGACGATTTAACATATTCATTCGATATATCTCTTAATAATAAAATATCTAGCTGACCGAGCTGTGCTCGGTTTCTTCGTCACACAAAAAAAGAATCTCCCGTGGTACTCTAGTTTCGTTATCGCCCCGTAAACTGGAAGCCTCACGTCTGAACTACCATAACTTGACAGATGTCGGCGAAATTTGCTGTCGTATTGTAATGATATTTTAGGAATTTTTCAGTGCCTGAAAACATGGTCATAACGATGTTTGCCATAAATGAAACTATTTTTGAATCTATTTTTTGCCCCGGAAAAGCCGTTTCCGAGATTTAGATTATATATATACAAGAATTGCTCGTTTAAAGATATAAGAAAGATAATATTAAGCCTCAATCTGCCTCGGAAAAAGTATGAACTTCGTTAAAACCTATAAATAAGTATTTGCGGTACAATTGGCAGAGCAACTGAATGGTTTGTGGGAGGTCGTGCGTTCGTAATGATATAACATGTTATACTTCCATGAATTCCATAGTAATCTTATAAATACAACATCCTTATTCATACTTCCAAACTCCCTGATCTAAACATCGTCATGAATGTTAATTTAAACTTTAATGCGTAAATTCAAAGACGTTTGTGATGTGTTTGATCTCGGACTTCGGAAGTGCTTGAAGGCTCGTATGATATAATGTTGGTTCGTCACGTTGTTGTTACAAATGATAACCAAAGTTGACTCTCGTCATTAGCGCTCACAAGTAATGGTTGACAGTGTACAGAGATACAATACATACATGGTCTTACCTTTTAGTATGCTAAATGCATAAGTAAGTAGTATTTTTGTCCAGTTTGATGCTAGGGGGATTGGCAGTAGACTGCTGAGGACGAGAACGGTTGGAAAAGTCCTTAGCCCAGCCCGGACTGACATATTATTTGATTTTTGTAGTCTTTTACGATTGATAATCTGGTCCAACGATGTGGAAGTATTTAAGGTCGATTGTAAGGCCGAGGTCTTGCAGAACTTTGCGAATTTTAGGCCGAAGCTTCGTTTTCTAGTGAAAGCGAGTAGGACCCCAGTAAATTACCTAATATTATTAAGATATTTTTTCATGTAACATAACGGATACTCAATAGAAAATATAGTCATAACTGAAGGATGAGGAGATTTCTTAATATAGCGGAACCGAAAATATGTCGCAGAGTAGTCTATGCCTACCTCTTCGGGAAATACAGGTGTGAGTATATTATGTATGTTGACATTTCCGTACAGTAAAATAATTTCCGACAACTTAAGAATATTATGGCACATTAGATATACGCACGAGAATTGTATAAATTAACACTAAGTTAATATATCCTTTTTAGGTAGAATTTTATTTTATTTATATTCAAATAAGTAATTAAAACTATTTATACTTTGACGTCAGTGTTGGTTTAGTGGTTAGCACACCTGGCTGCTACACTAGGTGTCGCGGGTTGGACTCCCGCGTCAGGACAAACATGTTATATAACGATCACTTGTTTTTGCCTTGTCTCTGGGTTTTTGATACAAAAAAACAGTATATAAGTATTATATTCGTTAAAAGTGAGCAAAGCTTGTGCTGTGAGTCTGTTACTCACTCACTCTTACTCACTGATAATGTCAGAACATTATTATTATTATAATATCATATCTTTGTATAAAAACTAAATAAATAACATTATAAGTCCATGGAATCAGTTCCAACTTCAATCCACGTTCAAATATTTAGACGTTAGAGATGGTTATGTATGTAAGGTAAAGTATAAGCGATTTTTTTGCATATTTGCTCTGTAATTTCTTTATTTTTCAACATAAATTCTTAAGAATTTGGAGGTAAATTAAAAGCTCTTTTCTTAATCAGAATTTAATGTTTAATTTCAGTTTAGTACTTAGTACAATGAAATAATATAAATAAACAACACTCCTACTTAGACACTAGTAATGGACAGTAAAAATCCAGTGTTGTGTTTTAGGGCTAAAATGATAATTTATAGTATGGGTTATATTATAAAATTGATGCATTTCTATTGATAAAAAATTAAATAATATTAATTTAAACAACGACGATACAACAGACACAAAATAAGATGATAAGTTCAACGCGATTCTTGTACGAAATTAGGATTCCAGACACCGAATGACACCGCGAAACTAACAACCGTTACGGCCGCAATCAAGATGGGTGTCAGTTGTTATGATAGCTATAATACTGGCACAACTGATCGGAATTGAAATTTAAAAAAAAATACTGTGCGTTTCCTTAATTTTGGAAGAAAAAACTAAAAATGTCCATGATTGGTCCGCGTCCAACATAGGTGCCTTTACCTTATGTTGATGTATTTTTCTGACGTTTCCTCGAAGAGGTAGACAGATATATAACAACAATATAAAAGTCGAGATTATATTATAAATGTTTTCACTCTCTCGTCAGTTGCGCCATGTACATTAGGATGCGCGGGCGCAGCTTGTGTACAAATAAGTCCCTGCGACCTCGCTCGGGTGTCACAATGCTCCCGCTTGGGAGTGAGTGAGGCCGCGTGCTCCTGACACATCACATGGTGATCGATCTTTGCCCCAAGTACAGAGGGGCTAGTGCGAGTTTTGTATGGTATCAAAATACTGCCATCTGAGGTCCGACAGAGGGCGCTGCTTCGATCGACAAATCTGCGTTTAGGTCGACGCGATGGCTTGTGATTGTGACGGCGATTTTAAGAAAACTTGCCCTGGCTCAGGTTTAAACATGTTTTTACAAAGTCAAAAATATCTTTATTCGATTAGACTTTTTAAAAAGCACTTTCAAAACGTCAGAATGACATAATTATACAGTATTATACATGATACCGCCAGGTTCGGAAGGTTGCTTTTACTGAGAAGAACCTGGCAAGAAACTCAGTAATTACTCTTTACAAAAAAGTATATATTACAATTTTAAGAGTACAAAATGAATCACCTAAGAAACATAAGCTCATGGACACAGTTCCAATGCACAAAAATTTACATAATTAAAAATCTAGTAGTACGTTGTCGATATCATCTCCGTATTTTCCTCATGTTGTATGGGAACGTTAAAAAGCGCCCCAAGCGGCGAGTTTAGGAAGTTTTAAGGTCTTTTTACGCGTCAAATGCCTACACTTGGGGCACTGATTCTAAATCTTCTTGAAGAGCCCATGCTGTACTCCTCTGGCAGAACAAGGGAGTTCATTCTACAAGCTGAGCGTCGAGAGCCTTGGTAGCCATGGGGTTTGACCAGTCGCCTGCTATGCAAGCGATACACGTTCAAATCCCAGTGGCCTGCATCAATGAGACTTTTTAAAAAAAACTTTAGTGTAGTAATTCACTCTATGTGCTTTACGGTGAAGGAAAACATAGTGAGGAAACCTGCATATATGTGAGAAGTAATTCAAAGATTCACCCTTTGCCACGTTGGCACATAATCAAATTCTGTGGGTGTTGTTGTTACAACACCTCTGCTTACCCCTTCAGGGACTCTTCTGGGATGTCGTGTGCAGATTTATAAGATGAGTGTCCGATGAATTTGTTGATTCCACATCCTATTTAGTTGTGAGTGTCATTGTTAGTATGTAGTAGTCAAGTGTCTGTGAGCTGTTAAGATGGCAGAGATACAATGGGCTATTACATACATTACATATCTGCTCGCTTGAACGTCAACGAAAATTGACCATTCATACAATCATTTACTTGCTAAATAATATTGTACCTACGATGTTATAGACTAGCGTGACTCATGAACGACTCGTCGAGAACTGTTCACGAGTCGAGCTAAATTGACTGCTCGCACCTCGCAAACGAGAGAGGAAGACCTAAGAAACGATGGATGGATTGTGTGAAAAACGATATGACTAAGGGAGTGAATACAGATATGACGGCTGATAGAGAGGAATGTGGATGGTTACAAGGGGAGAGGAAGACCTAAGAAACGATGGATGGATTGTGTGAAAGATGATATGGCTTAGGGAGTGAATACAGATATGACGGCTGATAGAGAGGAGTGGAAGAGAAGAACACATTGCGACAACCACAGATAACATAGGATAAGGTCAGGAGGATTATGATGATATGGCTAAGGGAGTAAATACAGATATGACGGCTGATAGAGAGCCATAGAAGAGAAGAACACATTGAAGACCACAAATAACATGGGGATAAAGGCAGGAGGATTAAGATGATCTGTCGATTGATTCAGTTCAGCGGTTCATGTTGAAACTCTGACACCATGCGAGTGACTCATTAAGGAGACTCATCAGGAGAATACTATACTATATTCTCCATTTTAAAATTTAGTTTTTGGTAGTTTTTATTTTCAGTATATTCAGTTTTAGTATTTCATTATTTATAACGTGGAGAATCCATTATGGACCTCCGGACCCACCATACCCCTGCCTGCTCGGTGCCCATACCCTGAGAGTTGGGTGGCACTGAACTATACCACCTCGGAGATCTGCCAAATTATTATAATAAAATAAAATAAATACGCTCACGCCATTTCTTCGGTCCCCAACGGGGTAGGCAGAGGTCTTGTACCAACAACACCCACATTTCACTATCTACACATCAGATAAATAAAGTTGCTTTTCACTAAATGCATATATGAAAGTATGCACGGTAGGTACTGACATATAAAAACCATTTTTTTTCTTGTTCCGGCTAATCCCCAAAACGGTTGTACCGATTTTATTGGGACTTTTTGAGGCGGATAGCTGTTACAAGGAGTAACTTAGGTTACTTTTAATAAAAAAAAGCACATTGCGGTTCAGGGGGTCACCCATGAAATGCAGGTAATACCGCGGGGAAAACTAGTAAGTATTGAGTTATTTGATTTGATTTCAGAAAGATAAAAGCGGTAGCCTTGGGGTTAGAGCAGTCGCCTGCTACGCAAGCGACGCAAGTTTGAATCTCAGCGGGGCCTGTACCAAAGAGTTTTTCTAACAAACTTATGTGCAGTTATTTAACACCACGTGCTTTACGGTGAAGGAAAACATCTTGAGGAAACCTGTATATGTCTGAGAAATAATTCAAAGACGTATGTATAGTGCCTGAGACGGCGATGGACTAACCCTCTGTCACGTTGGCACTTTATCATATTCGGTGAAATGTGGGTGTTGTTACTTCTACCCCTTCGGGGACCCTTCTGGGATGGCGTGAGCATATTTATTTATTTTATGAACTCTAATAACGACGACCAATTATTGTACTTAAATTTTTTCAGATTACATTTGCTCAGAATAATTAATTCACAAACGAAAAAATATTCATTCTTGTTGAATAACGAGTTGATTTTACTGAGCAGGTTTATCAAATTGAACAACTGTGCACATGACTACCTACTGGCTTCTACATGGTGTTTGATGGTGTCACAGCTATGAATAGATTTACCTAGGAAATTTATTCATTTATTTATTTATAATTTGAATATATAAACTTACAGCTATTGCCAAAGCGCTTATATATAAAACCAAAAGATAATTTTAATAGACACAATTTACAAAAATAGATTCTCAAACTCTGTATGAGTGACGGCAGCGAATCTGCGAATACGTCAGCATCTTAGATCATGGCGACAAAGTCGTTGAGAAAACTTAGCGCCCGAGCAGTGGGACTGTTTTTGGCGTGACAAGAACGTAACGCTGGAATGGCAAACAGTGGATGGTTACGGCGGTTACCACCCCTTATATAATTTTGAGGAACAAATAAACTAATGCGCTCTGTGATTGATGGGTTATCAATTTTGTTACGCAGAAGCGTGCAATAGTGAATGCCCAAGAACAACTTGTGTCTGAATTCCAAGGTGTCCAGACCTACCATACCATTCACAAAAAGCGACGGGTAAAGGAATGGATAATAGCCAAATTTCTTTGTATAGAGGTATCGAGCAAATGTTTTCTGTATTTTCTCAATGCACTGTATGTACCTCGCGGCACTTGGATCCCAGGCGATTGAGCAATACTCTAATTTGCTGCGGACGAACGCATTGTAGAGCATTATAGCAACTCTAGGGTTAACAAATTGTGAACCGATGCGCATTATAAAGCCTAGGGACTTACTGGCCTGTTTGCATGTTGATATTATGTGACTTTGAAAGTCCAGCTTAGTATCTAGAGTCAAGCCGAGGTCTCGTACTTCATATATTCTATTCGCAGGGATTTTAGCCACTGTGTACGTGGCTTTAATAGAAATATACCGTTTTGCGGATTACACAAATGTCAAGCTATGCCCCGCGGTTTCGCCCGCATTTCACGGAAACCTGATTAAAAAAACAAAACCCTATGTAATATCAGCCCGTGAAAGTCCTGTTAAAATCGATCCAGGATTTTCAGAGATTACCAGGAACATACACACAGACAGGCAAACAGAAAACAATTTTAAAAATTATATTTTAATATAGGCAGCGTAGCTGCATATGCATTTGTGAAAAGCTTTTAATTACGTTTTACAAATAGACAGTTTTATTTACCTGTATAGAGCCGTGATGGCTTTGAGGTTTGAGCAGTCGCCTGCTACGCTAGCGACGCAAGTTCGAATCCCAGCGGGACCTGTACCAATGAGTTTTTCTAAAAAACTTATGTACAGTGATTTCACACTACTTGCTTTACGGTGAAGGAAAACATCGTGAGGAAACCTGCATATGTCTGAGAAGTAATTCAAAGACGTATGTATAGTGCTTGAGACGGCGATGGACTCACCCTCTGTCACGTTGGCACTTAATTAAAACGTTCTATTTGTCTTAAAACAAACATACTTATTTTGGTTTTATATAAACGGACACAAGCAATGATATGTGGTAGGTTATGGAGCTGTACGTAGGTGGCCAGTTTTTAGTGATTAAGCCGGTTATGTCATTCTAAGTTATTTTGTCTCATTAATAATACAATGTGCCTACGTAATATTTTTTTCTATAATAAGTTGTTCTCGTAGTTTGTTACGTCAAGCCAATTCACGTCATACATGTGAACAGTGCTTGTGAGGGCTGGTTATCTCAAGTTACACAATTAAGCCTCCTATAAGTTTTTATAATGTTTCCTTCGTACATAAGAACTTTGTGACCATGGGCTAGTATGCCGACGCGGCCTCCCATAGCGTAAAATTCATATATCTTTATATGATTAGACTTTTTACAAAGTACTTTCAAATCGTCAGAAAGACACGATTACATAGGATTATACATGATACGGCCAGGTTCGGAAGGTTGCTTTTACTGAGAAGAAACTCAGTAAGTACTCTATTAAAAAAAAAGTAATTTTACAAGTTTCAATAATACAATATAAATCATAAAAATAAATATACATATATGGACATGGACACAGTTCCAGTGTACGAAAGTCGACAAAAAATATAAAAATAAAAAGTAGGTACTACGTATAATTGTGTAGCTTGAGATGACCAGCCCCCACTAGCAGCACCTGTTCACAAGTATGACGAGACTGCCAGCCATCGGCCTCCTCAACCATTATAGAGGGAAGTGAACGACCCGTCATCCTGACGCCGCAAGCATAGGCATTTTAGTGCCTTTAAAAAGCCTGGTTCAGCCTGGTATCATAAGGGCCAGTCACTGGGGGTCACGGGTCATGTGAAGACAAACCACTTACCGTCCAGAGTGCCTAGTGCGAGTTCTTCACTGCCGCCGTCACAAGTCACCGCGTTGACGTAAACGCAGATTTGTATAGGATCGAAACAGCGCCAATGACGTTTACGTCGACGCGATAACTTGAGGCGGCGATTTTAAGAAAACTCGCACTAGGCTCTCAGGAGGAGCACCGTGGAGTGCAGTGGGTCCGAATGTGACATAACCCTTGCGCTGTCCCCGCAGCTGTTGGTGTATCCATAACGGATTCTCCACGTAAAATAAAAATAGGCATACTAATACTATAAATGTAAATGGAAGTTTGTTTGTCACGCTTTCACGCGACTACAAAACCGATCATAATACACATATTTTTGGAGGGATTAGAAGTAACAAAGGATACTTTTTATTTAAAAATAATATTTCAATGCGAGCGTTGGATTATTTAAAAAAAAAAGATTATATTTGTATAATGTATGAAATTTATTAAAGAGGAGCTCATGGCACAGTTGCTATTGCGCATATCATTCGATCAGCGAAGTTAAGCAAACCTAACCCTAGCCAGTAATGGGTGACCGCCCGAGTTCTCTCCGTGCCTCGGAGAGCACGTCAAGCCGTCGGTTCCGGTTGACAATTTATCATCTTTGGCAATCGTTACAAGTCAGTCCGAGGCCTAAAATAAGCTGACAACTGGTTTAACCCAGATCACAGATTTTCCTCGTTAAAGGGGTTGCGAAGGTCAGATGGCAGTCGCTTTGTATAAAAATCAGGTGATCAGCCACATCGGTTTGAATCAAGTGCCGACCCCAACAATGTCTGGGATAAGGCCAGGGACGATGATGATGATGATGTATAAAGTTTATTAAAGTAATTGTAGTAAAATAGAATTAAATAAAGTTATTTAGCGTCGCGGATGGAGGATAGGGTTGAACTGCGGTGGTCCGCTGACATAGCAAAATAATGTTACTTACTGAAATAACTTATAAAGATCTAAGGGTAAAAAAACGTTAGAATATATAACTAGCAGGGTTGCGGTATAACGGTAAAGACAGCTGTAATTATACAAAGCGTGTTCTTAATCACCTGTGACGTCAATACTCGATATAAATTATAGCAATTACCACATCCTGTCTAACAGATGGAGAATTTTGGGTCAGAGGAAATGAGAAAAATATACATACTTTGTTTATTATACTGACGTCAGCTTTGAGCGAGAACTTTTTGAAACATATATATGTGAGGAAATACAAATTATTTCAATTCATATTTAATTTATTCAAACGGCAACACTGTCGATTACACAGTTCAAATTATTCGTAATCTGTTCCTAACTGACTCATTACAATTATACTGTGACAATAAGAACGGACAATGCTTGTTCTATGGCATAGTCCCTAAGGTGTCAACTTGCGTGGCGTGCATAGCAGGCTGCTCAAACCTGAAGGCCACCACGCCTCTGGACGATAATGGCAATAGGCTTGCTCCCTATTACATGGAACTTAAACATAACTGACGAAATGCGAGTCTATTATAAGTACACCTGTTCCTACCCCCTCGGGGAATACAGACGTGAGCATGTGAACATGTATGTCTGAATAAGTTGATCATAATCAGTTCAGGGCTGGCAGCATTGCCACGTTGAATAGCAATGCTGATACTCTGAGCGAGAAAAGCCCCAGCCCGCTTGTCACGAGAAGCTTCTACCAGACGTGCAACTTCTTTAAAGACAATGAGTAGAATGGATTTGACGCACAGACAATAAATTAAGTGCGTGTGACCCCACAGATTAAATAATACACAAGTTATTATGGTGTTTTGAGCGCAGTGCACACATTGCGCACTATTTACTGGGCTGTCAGATCTGCTAATATTGACTCGCGTAATGTACCTTACACCGAACATAATTACACTTATGTGAGAGATACCTTACATTGACTACCTTATAAATAAATACCTGATGGTAAGCTACTGCAGCCTATGAACGTGATCAACACCAAGGGTGGCACTCGCGCGTTGACTACCTTATAAATAATACCTGATGGTAAGCTACTGCAGCCTATGAACGTGATCAACACCAAGGGTGGCACTCGCGCGTTGACTACCTTATAAATAATACCTGATGGTAAGCTACTGCAGCCTATGAACGTGACCAACACCAAGGGTGGCACTCGCGCGTTGACTACCTTATAAATAATACCTGATGGTAAGCTACTGCAGCCTATGAACGTGACCAACACCAAGGGTGGCACTCGCGCGTTGACTACCTTATAAATAATACCTGATGGTAAGCTACTGCAGCCTATGAACGTGATCAACACCAAGGGTGGCACTCGCGCGTTGACTACCTTATAAATAATACCTGATGGTAAGCTACTGCAGCCTATGAACGTGACCAACACCAAGGGTGGCACTCGCGCGTTGACTACCTTATAAATAATACCTGATGGTAAGCTACTGCAGCCTATGAACGTGACCAACACCAAGGGTGGCACTCGCGCGTTGACTACCTTATAAATAATACCTGATGGTAAGCTACTGCAGCCTATGAACGTGACCAACACCAAGGGTGGCACTCGCGCGTTGACTACCTGATGGTAAACGGAGTTTTTCTAAAAACTTATATACAGTGATTTCACACCTCGTGCTTTAAGTGCGGTGAAGGAAAACATCGTGAAGAAACCTGCATATGTCTGAGAAGTAATTCAAAGACGTATGTATAGTGCCTGAGACGGCGATGGACTCACCATCTGTCACGTTGGCACTTAATCATATTCATTTTTACACAATAAAATGGGCTCCGTTATACCCTAACAATGCAAGTTCAATCAGGACTTTGAATTTTATAAGTAACGGTATGAAATGCAATAGTCATTAGCTGTCACATGACCCTGACCTTACGTAGGTACAGACTAGCCGTGCCGCAAGGTTTCCCCCGCTTTAATTCTAGGCAAAGAATAAAACAAATCCTTAAAGATTTGAATAGATGAAATTAAAATGAAATGTAATCCAAGTTAAGTAACGCAAATGTCAAATTCACAATTGAGGTATGAATCTACACTAAGAGGATACAGGCAATTGTAACCACAAAGTCAAAGTCAAAAATATCTTGATTAGATTAGACTTTTTAGAAAGTACTTTCAAATCGTCAGAATGACATAATTATACAGTATTATACATGATACCGCCAGGTTCGGAAGGTTGCTGTTACTGAGAAGAACCTGGCAAGAAACTCAGTAATTACTCTTTTCAAAAATATTATACAATTTCAAGAATAAAAAATGAATAATTTAAGAAATGTAAGCTCATGGACAACTAAGAGCTGGACCCGCGGTCCCAGTCACCTGATAGCATTTTTGAATCGGTCGACTGGGACCACATACCTAAATAGCTTTAACACATTCACTGCTAACATTTAAACTTGTTCGTAAATTCTCTAACAGTTGGACTCACATGCGCGTCGTTAGCAGTGAACGCGTTTATGGTCAGATAACAGAAAAATCATAAAGTTATTATTATAAAGAGAAAAGATTAGATTGTTTTTTGTTTGTTTGCAATAGGCTCTGACACTACTTGACCAATTTGACAAATTATCAGCTAGGAGCTACTTCATCAGCGAGTAGCATAGGCTATATTTTATATATTCCACGTGAACGGGAACTACGCGGGTCAAACCGCGTGACGTCCGCTAGTTGATCGATAAACCTATCGTTGTAACATACATATATGCTCACGCCTGTATTCCCCGAAGAGGTAGGCAGAGGTGTTGTAATAACAACACCCACTTTTCACCGAAGATGATTACGTGCCAACTTGACAGATGGTGAGTCCATCGCCGTCTCAGACACTTTACATAGGTACGTCATTGAATTACTTCTCAGAAATATGCAGGTTTCCTCACGATGTTTTCCTTCACTGTAAGCACGTGGTGTGAAATCACTGTACATAAGTTTTTTTTAGGAAAACTCATTGGTACAGGCCTCGCTGGGATTCGAACTTGCGTCGCTTGCGTAGCAGGCGACCGCTCAAACCTCAAGGCCACCACGGCTCTTGTCACGGCATCGTAGTAACGTATAAGAACGATGCGTTAAGACGAAACAATGTTGTATGGAAATGGCGACTTCAATTAAAACTATTTAAAGATTATAGTAACCCATCCTACAGTGTTGCCACACCGAGCCTCTCGTGGTTGTCGTCGCGCGGCGCCTTGAATAGTGACTACCAAAATATTTATTTTTTTCCATCACACGCCCTCAAACCTTAACTTCTCAGCGCACCATCTTAAATGTTGCCCTAAAACTCTCATATGTCCAATATCTGACACTCCAAAGTGTGGTCCTCATGAGATTTAGTTATATCTAAGCATGTTGACATTCAAACAGGCACTCCAATGGCTAATACTTACACCGCTGCTTCACCGTAGTTTTAATTTCATAAGTCAATTTTTCTTTAATCAAAATAGCCTAATTTATTCCTTGTAACATGAGTTATCTGCATGTGTAAGTCCTTTTAAAATCGATTCAACCGTTACGAAGATGTAGAACAAGCACACGTCTGAAATAGTCTCGACTCCGTTAATACTTTTATAAACGCACTTAGTGCAATGCTGTTAATTTGGAATTGCTAACAGACACGTCAATTGTATTTATTATATACGTATAGAGTTGTGTACATAGTTAACCGCTGTTTATGAATGATTGATTTGTGCTGGAACATTATCAATATGTAAACAATATTAAATGTGTTTGTTGGTGTGTCATTATTTTACCTCATAAAGGCTACACTCAAAGGTAGGGTTATGTATTTAGCGGTTAATGTATATTTTTATTTACTCATGTGTTAAGAGCCGTTTTGATCTCGGGGTTTGAACAGCTACGCAAGCGACGCAAGTTTGAATCCCTGTGATCTTATGTGAAAACATCGTGAGGAAACCTGCATATGTCTGAGAAGTAATTCAAAGACGTATGTATAGTGTTTGAGACGGCGATGGACTCTCTGTCGCATAAGGGACGCTTGGAACACTCCTTGATCAAATAAAAGGTTAGTCGACATCACAGGAGACCGAAGAGCTGGCAGCTACCTCGGTCAAAGAATTAGTCTTGCCAACCAAAGGGGGAATGCTGCTAGTATCTTCGGAACCTCACCTACAGAGACTTCTTTTAATAATATATTTTAGTTATAAGATTATATTTTTTTAAGGATTTTAGTTATGTAGTTCTTGAATTGAATAATATTTATGTTATCTCATGATATTTTCATATGCTTCTTCACAAAGCTTTTCTTTGACGATTGCCTTAAAACTTCAAAATGGTAATCACATGTTTAATGGTAGTTTATTGAAAAGGCGTGTACTTTGCCCCACAAAATAGTTACCAGTTTTGTGTAGTTCTGTGTTGAATCACCAGCACTGGCTGCAGCGTGGCGATTTGTACGTTTGACGTATAGGGGTTGGGCAGATAAATGAAAAACTACAATATTTATTTCAGCTTGTCTGGTCCAGAGAGTCTTCTTGGTATTCTTACATGTAGTGAGCAGGATCGAGAGAGAGGTAAAAATGACGCTGAGGGCGTCCATCTATATATAATTTTTGGGGGTCACAACTATCGGGACCAGACTATATTATTTATTCAAATCAACTTCTTATTGGCTAATAATACAATTTCTTATTGGCTTAAATTATTGGACCAATGTTAATCGTTACATAATTTATTATTCTAACAAGTCTTATTGGTGTAATTTATTGGACCAATGAGAACGTCTACTTTATTTACACAAACTTATATACTTATGTATATCTAGGTAAATAAAACAAAAGGAATTAAAGTTTTTAATTATAACAGAAAAACAATAATTAAACAATCAAACTTAAACTAATAATAAAGTAATATTAATTAGTAATCGATTTTCCACAGTCTCCCCCTCGTGCAAGATGAGCACATCGCAGCACCAATTACTCTGGGTCGGAAATCTTGATTAGTCGGGATACGGGTCTCCGTAGCTCACCGGCAGCAGTGCTTACATCTGCGATTCTCACTTTCCCATCAGGTCCGGGGTATACTTTGGCGATCTTGCCTTTGGGCCATGTGCCTCGTGGTAACGAACCATCTATTATAATCACAATGTCGCCCACATCTATGTTTTTAAACTTCCGAGCTTTGTTACTTTGTCTTAGTGTTATAGTTGGTAGATACTCCTTGATCCAACGGGTCCAAAATATATCCGTTAACTTTTGTACTGTGCGCTAGCTTTCTCGGCTTTTAAGTACGTCTAGATTGAAGTTTCCCATTATATTGTCACCGCTTGAGCGACCAATCAAGAAGTGGTTTGGTGTCAAGCTTTCCTGGTCCTCAGGTTCGAGCGACACTGGGGTTAATGGTCTGGAGTTGATCAAGTGTTCCGCTTCTAAAAGTAGGGTGTGGAGTATTTCCTCTCGTGGGTGCCGATTTCCGAGGGTGGTGAATAAGGCTCTCTTAGTTACGCCCACCATGCGTTCCCATGATCCGCCCATGTGTGGTGCTCCTGGAGGAATGAATTTCCACTGAATTCCCTTTTTAGATATGGATTGTGAAGCTTTACTTATTTCTTCGTTTAACTCTTTGTTTGCTTTCACGAAGTTTGTGCCATTGTCGCTATAGATGACGGTCGGCTTTCCGCGTCGAGCAATCATTCGTCTGAGCGAGAGGATCATACTGTCGCTAGACAGAGAAGGCACTATTTCCAAATGCACCGCGCGTGTTGTGAGACATGTATACAATGCTACCCATCTTTTTTCTGTTTTTCGTCCCACAGTGATGGTGAGTGGGCCGAAATAATCAACCCCTGTACAGGTGAAAGGAGGTTGAAAGATTTTCAGGCGTTCAGGAGGTAGATCGCCTATGGGTATCGGACTTGCGGTGGTTTTCTTGTGTGTTTTGCACCACGCACACTCTCGCGCTATTGCCTTTGTGGAATTTCTCAATGAAGTTATATAATATTTCTGTCTCAGTTCGTTCATAATGGTGTTGTAATTACCATGCTGATAGTCTCGGTGATACTGTCGTAGTATTAATTTTGTTATATAGTGTTTGCCGTCTAATATTATGGGCTTTTTATAAGTCGGGCTTACACAATCTGCGTTTGTTAGCCGGGTTTCGACTTTTAATAATCCTTCGTCTAAAAATGTGGTGATTCTTTTTAAACGGGAATTTCTGTGGTTCGTTTTTTGGTTGGAGTGATGTTGTACAATCTCTGTTTCGAAGCTTTCTGCTTGAACTTTCTGTAGGAGTAATTTCTCGGCCTTGAGAAGATATTTCTCGTGTAAAGGTAAGGTACTAGTGGTTGTAAGCGGTTTAGGTGGAAGGTATTCGCGTTTTTTACGATTATATTTTCGCCACGTCGGATCGCGTATGGTGCGTTTGATAGCAGTAACAGTTTCTTTTCTTTTGCCAAGTTTTGCCTTGAACAAATCAACACTTTGCAGGAAACGTGCGGTCGCGTAAAGTAACCGTTTCCATGAGGAGAACCTTGTTGGTTCCGGTGTTGGCGTCTGAGGTGTGAGTCTCGTAGCGGCGACGACTTGACTTCTTTCTTCCCCTGTTAGCGATATCTCCCGCTCGCTTGTATCGGTCGGCCAGCTTGAGGGTTCGTGTTGAAGGAACGCTGGGCCGTTGAACCATCGATGGTGTATGTTGAAGTTACACGGGTATGATCTGGTGGCATCGTCTGCCACGTTTTGGCTTGTAGGTATCCACCTCCATTCAGTTGTTTGCGATAATTCTTCTATTTCAGCCAACCGGTGCGCGACGAACGGTTTAAAAGTGCGCGGGTCGGATTTTATCCACGCCAATACAGTTCGTGAGTCGGACCAAAAATATCTTCTTTTTACCGCTCCTTGTATTTCCTTTTCAGTGTTAAATGCCAACCTGCATCCCAGTAGTGCTGCTTGTAGTTCTAAGCGAGGAATTGATGTTATTTTCAAGGGCGCGACTTTTGCTTTGGCCGCGAGCAATTTAACATTAATATCGCTGTCTCTTTCGCTCCGCCAATATGTAGCCGCGGCGTATGCGTGTTCGCTGGCGTCTACAAAGGTGTGTAACTCCCCCTCGTTTGAGGAGTACGTACAACGAGGAATTTCCAGGTCTTGTAGATCTCTTAGGCTTTCCAACCAGGTAGTCCATTGTTCTATGAGCCCATCTGGTGTATTTTCGTCCCAGTCTATGCCCGCTCTCCATAACTGCTGTATCAACTTATGCCCTTGTATAAGTATTGGTGATACCAATCCGAGTGGATCGTACACGGACATAATTGCGCTAGATACCTCGCGCTTGGTTGGTGGTCTGCTTTGATTCATGACCTCTTGCGGGGTGTTGCGTAAATTCAGTGTATACATAAGGACGTCTTTCTTGGTGTCCCAAAGCATACCTAACGTTTTCTCGGCTGAGTTTTCTCCCAAAGATATTTGGCTTGTCTTGTTTTCTTCGGTGAGACCTTCGATGATAGATGGGTGATTTGAAGCCCATCCCCGCAGCTCGAATCCGCCTTGGCGATGAATATGGTCGACTTCTCGTATGATTTTTTTTGCTTCCTCTTCGCTGTCAAAGCTCTGCATATAATCATCCATATAATGGCATCGCTGGATTGCGTATACTGCTTCCGGGTATTCACTTTCGAAGTCTTGAGCGTTTCGGTTCTTTACAAATATTGCTGAACATGGTGATGACGTCGCTCCGAAGATGAGGGATTTCATTCTGTACTCTTTTGGTTCGCTATCTCCTTCCTTGTCGCACCAAAGGAATCTGAGGCTATCTCTGTCCTCTTCTTTTATGTAGATTCGTAAAAACATTTCCTTTATATCGGCAGTGACGGCAATAGGGGCTTGTCTGAATCTAATGAGTACTCCTAGTAACGACTGAAGTAAGTCGGGGCCCGATAATAACGCGTCGTTGAGACTCTTTCCGCTGGTTTTTTCTGCGGCGTCGAACACTAATCTCATCTTCCCTTTCTGCGGGTGAATTACGGCGAAGTGGGGTAAGTACCATGTTCTTGATGATGTTGGTTGCGTCGTGGCGAGTTCTGCGTACCCACTTTTGAGTAAATTGTTCATTTGTTCTGTATATTTTCTGGCGAAAGTTTCATCTCTAGCCATTTTCTTTTTTATTGAGTTTAAGCGGCGTAGCGCGCTGTTTCTGTTGCTTGGCATTGTTTCGTTTCTATCGCGCCATAAGAGACCACACTCGAAACGTCCCTCTGGTAGGCGTTTGGTGGTTTCTTCTAATATAGAAAGTGCCTTTTGTTCGGGGTCGTTGATGGGTTTTTTGGGCGTTATGCCGATCGCGTCCAAGTCGAATTGTGACTTTATTAATTTTTCTATGGTGTCGTTACGATGAACATGACTCACGAATTTTACTGGTTTTGGTGCTTCGCTTCGGCATCCGTGCAGTATCCAACCGAGGCTGGTTAGTGACGCTGCAGGTTGTGTTGCTTTCCCAGACTTTAATTCTCGGGTCACTATAAGGTGCCAGTTATCTTGTCCTATAAGTAGTGACGGTGTCATTCTTTCGTACGATATTTCATCTTTTATGTCGCATAAATGCTTGCAATCGTCAACATCTTCTTTTCGTACCGCTTGAGAGGCCAAATTTAATTCTTTAACGGTGTATGCAGTCAGATCTTCGTAGTTGCGTGCGAACATTCCTTTGATTTGTATTCGTACATGCTTAGAATCTGTGTATCTGATACATTTTCCGCTTACACCTTCTATGGTTAGTTCATCACTCGGTCCGTTGGCTCCTATTTTATCTGCGACCTCGTCCAGTAGTAGGGTGACTGTTGATCCCTCGTCGAGCAGCGCAGCGATTGTTTCCATCCCGTTCGGTCCGATCAACTGTACTGGAATTATCTTGAGGTAAGCTTTAGTGGCGCTCAAGTGATTTACGGATACTATTGTCTGCTTCTTTTCTTCAGGTTTCTGTTCGATGTGTTTGACTTCGTAATGCAGTAACTCGTGATGTCTGCCTTTGCATTCATTTTTGCCGCACAGTTTTGCTTTACAAGTTGCATGTTTGTGATTAGATTTGAGACATTTAAAACATATCTTCAGCTTCTTTACTATATCCCATTTTTCTCTGATTGTTTTCTTCTCAAACTGCGGACACTGTGTTAAGCAATGCTCTCCTTTGCACATCGAGCATGTGATCTTTTGTGCTTCTGTTGTTGTAGTTGTGAGGACAATATTTGTTTCCTCTTTCAATTCGCCAAGTGCCAGTGCTTTTTCGTTCTCCCATTCGCTATCACTTTCCGTTTCGCTTTCGCTAGTGTACGCATGTCTTGCCGTGTTCACTTTGCTTCGGAATTGTCTGGCATTTTGGTTTCCTTTGAACTTAGCTTGTCGCGATAACTCAAATGTTGAGAGATCGTAAGCTTCAAATTGATCTGCAATTGTGTTGAGAAATGAAGAAAGCGTCAACAGTATTGGTTCTTCTTCTTTATCCGATCTATGTTCATACCATCGAAATTTTATCATCATATTCATTTTCTCTATGATCTTGTCTGCGATGTCACTTGAGTACAGGTAGTCCTTTCTTCCCATTTGTTTAATGGTGTTAACGCTGTTAGTCACAGCGCTCGCGAAAGCACCTATTCCCCGCACGTCGTTTGACATTGCCGGCAATCGTTCCAAGGCTGCTATCTCGCTCTTGATAAGGTGAGTTGGTCGCCCGAATCGTCGCTCTAACGCCTTCATTATTTCCAATGGCTCGGTGTTAGTATACAGCAGCGACTTTACAGATTCTCTTGCTTGACCTTGTACGGCTCTCCTTAATCTTGCTACGTTTTCTATGCTGGAGAAGTAGCCTTCAGTGTCTGTGTAGGTAGCCTTGAATGCTATCCACTCCCGGGGATTTCCATCGAATGAATGCAATTCGTTAATATATCGCGGGGCACTCGCCGGACTATTTTTCGTACTTCTTATTGCATCCATTATGGCTGTCGCAAGAGTCGTTATACTTTCCCCTTTATCTCTTGCTTCATGTTTTCTTCGTGGCTCAGGATTGGTTGGTTTCTTCTTAGGCGACGCATCCCTTCGAGTGGCATGACACTCCATGGTTTGTGTCATCCATTCTGTTACGACTTGGTGGTCCTCGTCTTCACTTAAATCGGTGGAGTCCTCGACCTCCAGCCGCATCAGTTCCAATCTCGTTTTAGCTAATGCTGCGGCTGCGCTTGCTCGCGCCTCTTCTTGTTTCGCCAACTCCAATCTTGCCTCTACTTCTGCCCTTTTTCGCAAAGAGCTCGCGGACTTCGTTGATCCTGCTTTCCTAACCCGCTTGTTAACCACAGTACCTTCCCTAGACGATTGCATCTTCTCTTTTTCTACTCCAATACACTCCGGTGTTTCTGTTGAGATTCCCGAGCTCTTCGTTGTCTCGGTTCTCTCCGTATTCGTCGTATACTCCGTAGTCCCGCTCGGGGCTGTGCTTGCTGTATATTCTGAATACTCCGTAGTGCCCGTTGAAGTACTAGAGGTCTTCGTACTAGAGGTCTTCGTACTTGAGGTCTTCGCGCTATCTGTGGTACCAGTATTTATCTCTTTCTCTCTGGCGAGCGCTCTAGTTTCCCTTCGGCTGTTTGTGCTCATCTTGCTTGCTTGACTTCTTGAATCCATCCCTACGAGCCCTACTCCTAACAATCCTGTCAGAGAGGTAAAACACACCTGACAGGGATGGATACGCAAAGGAGAGGAAGGGTAGGAACCGCCCAGCAGAGGGATATGTGTGAAACAAAGTGCTCAGGCACCGGGGGGAACGCCCGGCACCCTCGACGTGCCTTCCAGGAGGCCAATGATCCACACACACCGTACCGGCGCGGTCGGACTGTACAGTCTGCCTTGAAAAAGGCAGATCTGGCAGTGTCGTCCGGTCACTGCTCCCGCCTCACGGCGTTAACTCAAGGAAGTCTACTTTGGCACCGTTAGGTGTAGACTTGATGAGCCGCGTCTTGTGCCGCGTTTACAGACTTGCTGTTTGCTTCTTACTGCCCGCCACTGGATTCTTGGAGTATTCTTGATCCGGCTTCGTGAAGGACCACTATTTGTGTTGAATCACCAGCACTGGCTGCAGCGTGGCGATTTGTACGTTTGACGTATAGGGGTTGGGCAGATAAATGAAAAACTACAATATTTATTTCAGCTTGTCTGGTCCAGAGAGTCTTCTTGGTATTCTTACATGTAGTGAGCAGGATCGAGAGAGAGGTAAAAATGACGCTGAGGGCGTCCATCTATATATAATTTTTGGGGGTCACAACTATCGGGACCAGACTATATTATTTATTCAAATCAACTTCTTATTGGCTAATAATACAATTTCTTATTGGCTTAAATTATTGGACCAATGTTAATCGTTACATAATTTATTATTCTAACAAGTCTTATTGGTGTAATTTATTGGACCAATGAGAACGTCTACTTTATTTACACAAACTTATATACTTATGTATATCTAGGTAAATAAAACAAAAGGAATTAAAGTTTTTAATTATAACAGAAAAACAATAATTAAACAATCAAACTTAAACTAATAATAAAGTAATATTAATTAGTAATCGATTTTCCACAAGTTCAATTCCCGAACCAGGGATAAACATTTTTATCTCTTTACATTTGTCTTTGCCTTGAAATTCGATACGTTTCGAACAAGCTTTCCATGATTTGGGTCCATATTTCCTTTGGCTGATCTAGATCATTTTCTTTTTTGGATATTTTCTGACCTTCTAGATAATTAATTTTCTGAGTAGGTCATGAAATTATTTAAATTTGCTTATTTTCCCTAAAAAAATGATTAATTGTCCAGCGCGACACCACACGAATTAGTCTGTATACATATAATAACTATGTAAGTCATAGCAAGATAATTAGCACACAATGCCTCAGGTATTTAATTTAATTACTTAATTACAGAATATTTAATTTTTATGTCAATTATATAAATATGTGTATTGCATGTATTGATGTGCAATATATGTGTCCTGCAGACAGGATGGTGCCACGGCCAGTCTCCCCGAGTGGGCGGGACCCGCTGGTCCCCCAGTTCTACGCAGGAAGAGCAGTGCTGATCACTGGAGCTACAGGATTCATGGGAAAGGTACGTTTTTTAATACTACTAAGGTGACAAACAAACGTGCAGTCCTGATGGTGCACTACTGCAGCCTATGATTGCTTGTAACACCAAGTGTCACATGACATCCCTTTTTTATTTAATTTTTATTTATTGACGCGGGGGAAACCTTCAAAAGGTCCCCGACCGCCCTGGGAGAGGCAGATTGCCGGGGCAGCTGTATCGCCGCCCCTAGAGACCTCGCTGTGGGCGGCAGCGCGAGCCAAATCGCGCTGCCACCTTCCCGGGCCCGCGGCTCGGTGGTCAAGGCTCCCCACCCAACCACCGCCAGCAAACCCTCCGGCCCCCGCCTAGTCGCCTCTTACGACAGGCAGGGGATACCATAGCCAAATTCTTAAACCCTGGCTATTGGGTGGCACATGACATCCCTGTGCTAACATCATGACAACTATTGCTAGCACAGCACCTCGACTCCCACTCCTCCCCTCCATGTATCACTGGCGACGTTCCTCCCCTTGTGACCACAACACTACTCTAAGGTACCATTATTGGTGTGATATCTTCTGTAAGGTGAAGGTACATGCACCAGTCGGACAGCTAGATACAGCTAACGGGAGATCCCTTATGCCCTATCTGTCGAGTCTCTGGTAGAATTTGGCTTCATGCTAACTGTCGTCACATCGACGTGGTAGATGATTGTTTTCGGCTCGGTATAACAAGACTCGACGTAGAAGGAATCGACGTCATGAGCATGTTTTCATACTCAAGAGTCCTGGAGGTCGAGTGGTGTCTGAGACGGTAATGGATGTACCATCTGTAACTTTAACATTTTTTTATTTTGATCACGACGTGGGTTGGATTGTTTTAAGCTAACATTCGTGGGAGGTAGATTGGATTTGAGGGGTTACGAAGGTCAGATGGCAGTCGCTTCGTATAAAAATCAAGTGCCAACCACATCGGGTTGAATCAAGTGCCGACCACAACAATGTATGGGATAAGGCCAGGGAGATGATGATATTGCGTGTGTACTCCAGGTGTTAGTGGAGCGGCTGCTGTCGACATGTCCAGACGTGGGTCGTCTGCACCTGGTGCTGCGGCCGAAGCGCGACGTCTGCCCAGAGAAGCGGCTGCTGCAGCTCAAGCAGTCGCCGGTGTTCGACGCGGTGCGCGCGCGCTGCCCTCAGCAGCTCGACAAACTGTGCATAGTGCCGGGAGATACCTCGCTGCCCGATCTGGGTATTAGTTTGGAACATATGATGCAGCTTAGGGAGGTATGTAGTGTGTAAACTCCAGTAATTATCGCGTTATTATAGGCCGAACGCTTAATCATCATTATTTGCTTTACGTATTACTTACATAATATATTTTACGTCTGACGAACTTTGCCAGTTAATATTGAAGTCTCATGTAATAGGGGCGACTTAACCGGCTATTAATCCAGACTTCAGGCTGGTACTGGGATAGAAAAAAAATATAACGCCATCCCAGAAGGGTCCCCAAAGGGTAAGCAGAGATGTTGTAATTGGCAATTACAACTCAATAACACTTTGCCCGACCCGGGACGACGACGGGAAGCAAGCACAGGAGCCCACGCTCTGCAGCAGCGGCTTCGATTACCAGACCAATGAGGAAGTCCTGATATAACATCTTACGCAAAAACTTAGCCCTAAGAGAGTCTAACAACTGGTAAACTAACCCAGATTAAGTTTTCCCTCGTAATAGTTTGTGAAGGTCAGATGGTAGCCGCTTCGAATAATAATCAGGTGATCAGCCAAATCGAGTTGAAGCAAGTGCCGACCACAAAAATGAGATAAGCCCACTGAGATGTTGATGATGTTCGCTACATTCCCTCCCTCTATAAGTAGCCACATTTATGAGTTTCTTTCCAGGTATCCATAGTGTTCCACTCAGCAGCCACCCTGAAGTTCGACGAGGCGCTGGGCAAGGCGGTCGACCAGAACGTGCGCTCCGTCATCAGGCTGATGGACATCTGCGACAGGCTGCCAAACATGGCGGTCAGTATCACACTAATCATATTATTATCACCAACTTCATACTTTTTATACTACTACGGTATCTGCCAAGCGGTCAGTCCGCCTGGTGGTATGGAACTGCAAATTCAACCCCCAGACTCTACCATACTTATTTGGAACTTTTAAAAATCTTGAATTTTTTTTTGGAATTTAAGCTGTATAGTGTTACATAGAATATATACAATAGGGCGAATATTTGTGTTTATGTTTATATCGATAGGTATGCCATTGGAACTCTCTGAATCAATGTCAATTTATCGATATAGAGTTTGGTGTCTGTGAGAACTCTCTACTTTAAAAAAATATCGTCTACATTTAGATAGACTCATTACGAGGGAAATTCAAAAGTGTCAAGGGCAGTGACCGTTACGACTGTGCGTGCAGTACCTTTCTGCAACTCCTTTCTCCTCCCACTTACGTGTTCAAAGTAATTGTATGATCTCCTATCGAATTTCGGTTACCGGCGGCTAATCTCAACGAGGATCAGCCAACTGCGCAGGAGATATTATAGTGCAGGCGTGTGTGCAAACACAGGTGCACTCTTTATTGGGTCACTCTCATAGTGGGATGGGAGGCAATCAGACACGACCGGAGAGAGATCAGGCGTTGGACCAACGGCTTAACGAGCTCTCCGAGGCACGGGGGTGGAAACACCGCCAACTTCCAAACTCCGGGAATTTATTGTAAATTTCTTGTCAGAAAAACCCAATATCTATTTTTGACCCGACCTGGGTATCGAACCCGGGACTCCTGATTGGTAGGCAAACTTGATACCCAACGAGCCAGTAATGTATGCTATAATATTGTACTACAAAAACGTTCAACAAGTTAACACCAGTCTTCTCATTTTATACATATTCATATAGTGTTTGGTTTAGGCGTTCGTGCATGTGTCGACGGCGTACTGCAACACGGAGCAGGCGCTGGTGGAGGAGCGGGTGTACCCGGCGCAGGTGCCTCTGGACCAACTGCTGGCACTGGCTGACGCTGCGCCAGACCATCTCATGGCACAGATCACTAACCAGTAAGCATTGCGAAGCGATTTTTTCTATAGGATGTGTTGTCGTTGGTGCTGTATTTGCGGGGCTCGATAGGACATAATTTAATTATCAAATGACAATACGCCGATTAAAATCAGTTTTTTAAAGCCCGCTGGCTCAGGTCAACGAACTATTCTCTAAGCTTGTTTAACGGGCATCTTTTATAAAAAGGAACGTTTTTATGTAAAAAAGCTACTTTCGTTAAAATTAAAGAAGATACATGACTAACCGCCTTTTTTAAGGCATCTAACTTAGAAAATTTTGGGCTAACAGATGTGACTTGAGTTTAATTTGAAATCCAAGATGGCCGATGATAAATATTCGAGACCGGAGAGGAACACAAGTATAATGCAAGCTTACTCATAGTGCATTGTTTGTTCAGCTAACTTCACTTTGGACGTACACATTTCTTCTCAGACAGATTGCTGGTCAGGTACAATTATGATTGTTGTATGATTATATGATCGTTTGATTCCTCCGCTTGTCTCCAGGTATATATCTCCGAAACCCAACACTTATACCTTCACGAAGGCGATGGCTGAGAACGCGGTCCAGGACCACACCAACAGGACCTACCCTGCAGCTATCTTCAGACCCACCATTGGTGAGGATTAGCTTATTGATGCTTAAACTTTTACGCATGCCCAAAAGAAATCATTGCGTTCAGAATCATATACAATACGATCGCTACTTATACAGAGGTGTACTTAGTGGGTACTACATTTTTGTTAAACATATTGTAAACAAGATAAGGTTTATTTTCGCCTTTGTTGTGTCCATATTACAGAGCTAATAATTTTAAAGTAAAGCTTACATTCCGCCAATGTCAAGTGGTTGTTGAGAAAAAATCTTGTAATTGTTAAAAGTATGTGAAGAAAAAAGCTTGTGTGTGTTTGTCCAGTGATCTCGGCCCACCGGCACCCGTACCCAGGGTGGATCGAGAACCTGAACGGCCCCAGCGGCGTGGTGGTGGGCGCGGGTAAGGGCCTCCTCCACGTGTTCAACTGCAAGGTAGACGCCAAGGCCGACCTGCTGCCCGTCGACATCGCAATCGACACCTTGCTGGCGGTCGGCTGGGAGACCGCTGTCAACCGGTGAGGACACCTTGGTGTTATGTATGGGGTTTTTGGTTCTTAAGTCTTGAATGGCGCGAGCGTGAGTGAATACAAACTCGTGACACGTATCACGAGTTTGCCACCGTTTTCGTTATCTATACTCGCTAGCGTTACTCGCAATATTTGTATGAGCTATCTTAGTTCTTTACGTCACCGTCAGGTGTCGCTGCACAATTTCTCATACTAATATTCGAGGGAGACGCTAGCGAGTATAGATTACGAAAACGGTGGCTAATTGCTTTCGAGGGTATAACCCTCTCAATACTTGTTGGTTCCAACCAGAACTAATGAGATAAAAGTAACCAATAGATCTGGCAACAGAACAGAGCGAATTGAATTCCCATTTATTCTGTGGACAGAAATAATGGGAAAAAATTACCGGTAGTTTTGCCAACAGAACAGGGGGCTTGCCATCATCCGTTTAAGCAAAGCGTATTAAGAACTTCTGAGCTTTGACGTTACATTTTTGTACGACTTTGACGTATCAGTTGAGTTTGGATACACCGACCAACAGATGGCGCAAGGCGGCTCCGAAACCGCAAAACAAGGGAAGGAAAAATTTTATCACGAGTAACTCAGTTGGAAGAGCAATTGCACGGTTTGCAGGGATCCTGGGTTCGAGTCCCGCCTCGTGTTCGAGTTTTTGTTTACCAACGTCAAAAACGGCCCCCAGTAGACGGTTTATATAACGTAATTGTTTAGAGTTAATAACTATTTGATGTGTTAACCTTATTGAGACAGTACTGGCAGGTACGTTTATTTTTCTTTTTTGACATGAGTCTTATCCTTTTCTTTTTCTTTGACATGATTAAACAATAATATGAATTCAACAAATACCGTTTTCTATTATTTCCAACAAAATAACGTATTACGATCAACAGTAATATTATGGTGTATCACAATACTTTGTATGGCGGGCAGATGTTTCTGGTATCACATGTATGTAGGAGTAAACGTCAGGTTGGTGTGTCGTCAGGTCGAGTGAAGTGACGGTGTACAACTGCAGCACGGGAGACAACCCCACGACGTGGAGCCAGTTCGAGCGGTCGCTGCGCCGCCACGTGCGCTCCCACCCCATGGACGGCGCCCTCTGGTACCCCTGCGGCACCAGCGTACAGAGCACGTTAGTTACACCTTAACATCATACTAATAATGATCTCCGAACCTAACTTCGGTCACGGCGGCTAATCTCAACGAGGATAAGCCATCTGTGCAGGAGATATTGTAGTGCAAGTGTGTGCACTAACACAGACTCTTATTCCCTCACTCTCATGACCCGATACGACCGGAGAGAGATCAGACGTAGGACCAACGGCTTAACGTGCTTTCCAAGGCACGGGGGCGTTAATACCACCAACTTCCAAACTCCGGGCAAACATTTATTGTGAATTACTTGACAGAAAACCCCAATATCTATTTTTGACCCAACAAGGCAGTCATATAATATTCAAATTGACTCACTGACTGTCTAGGCAGCGCGCTGCCACCTTCCTGGGCTAGCATCTGGGTAATCAAAGCTACCACTCCCGGATCTACCCTCGCCTAGTCGCTTCTAACGCTAGGCATATATATATATATATATATATACTTCACGTAAGAGAGTTGAGTGTAATTTTATAATGCATGTTGTTATTAATAGATTACTTAACTTCCAGATTTGCGTATAAGGTCCTGGAGCTGATGTCCCAGACTATCCCCCTACACCTGGCGGAGTATGGGGCCCGGCTCATGGGGATTAAGACCAAGTAAGTGGGGCGTCGTGCTTTCAGTGGTCCGGTGTAAGTGGCTAACAAAGTGAACAAGCCATTGAGAAATTTCATGGACAAGCATTCACTATCCTTTGCCACTTTTAGGCCACTTTGGGAGAATCATAATCATAATCATATGATTCATCATCGAAATGACAAAATGATCTCTTAGTTGCAATTCACATTATGATTCACGAATGATTACAATAATTATAGATGTTAGTCCCTAACTAACTTTTTATGATGCTATTTGTCGAAAAGGCAATTCATATTTGTGGACCATTCTAGGAATCTTCATAGGAAAGTGTAAAACAGGTGAATTGAGAAATATTAATCATTCGTGAATCATACCTACAGATCACGGCCACCTCAGGAATTCATTTGTGAACAACAGAATAAGACGACCCTACTCGCTCTACGAACTGCGATTTCTTATGGAGTAACAGCTACAAGCAGTTGATCTAGCTTCTTCATAGTATTAAGTAATCTTCCAAACCTGGCGGTAACATCTCATATTCTCCGTGGTTCTAATGATTTGAAAGTAGGATGAATGTTTCTGAATTGCTTTACTAGACCCAGCCGTGACGTTGTGTTCCAGACTAAGCCTTATAACAGTTAGTCAGCGTATGACCGCGATGAGCTCGGTGCTTCGTTTCTTCTCCCTCCACGAGTGGAGCTTCACGACGGACAACGTGCGCCGCCTGAGGGCGCGCCTGTCGCCCGCTGACGCGCAAATATACAACCTCGACCCTCATACTATCGAGTGAGTACCTTACCTTATTTAGAGAGCCGGCAAGTGTCAAAGACAATACTGACATATTTACACCACAGATTATAGTTAAATAAAGAATGCAACCCTCCTTTATTTTAACAATATGGATATAACTTTTTGTAAACAAATGCTCACCACAATGTTTACCTTGACGCGGTAATCATACCTGTAACACCTAGAGATGCAGGTCATTCTGTAGACCAATAGACCAAGAATGTCATTTTTCTTCTTCGAGTCTTCTATACGTAAGGGATAATCTCTGGATCTAATAACCGATTTTCAAAATTATTTCACCAATAGAAATCTACGTTATTGTGGAGTGTCATGGGCTATAATAATTTCAACAATATTACATTTCATTCACAATATTATTACATAAGGCTAGCATGAACAAAACTATTTAACTTACCCAAATTAAGATTGTCACACGCGGACGAAGACGCATGCAAAAAGCTCATAGTGCTGAGGATCATCCTCCTGTAGATAACATGCACTGTTGAATAAGAAGATACTTATGAAGTATGTATTATTACAATGTTTGTCCGTGTGTATCAGCTGGGACAAGCACCACGAGAACTTCGTGATCGGTACGCGGCGGTACCTGTTGCGGGAGAAGGACCAGGATATTGACGAGGCCAAGAGACATATGCGCAAGTATGTTACATTGTATTCCAACATATCACACATTCACATACCTTCAGTCACTCAAGCTAACCGCTAAAAACCAGTAAAAATATATTTGAAAAGAGTAATTACTGAGTTTCTTGCCAGGTTCTTCTCAATAAAAGCAACCTTCCAAACCTGGCGTTAGCATGTATAATACTTTATAATTATGTCGTTCTGACGATTTAAAAGTACTTTGTTAAAAGTTGAATCAAATAAAGATATTTTTAATATTGACTTCAACATTCACTCACCAGCACACACATTCGTCGCCATCTTAGATCTACTGTCAACGTTCGTCAGTCATAAATAGCTCCGAAAATGGTTACTATATTGATAGAAACATGTTCCACTTGAATATTTTGGGAACGAACTGGAGAATTTGGAGGTATATACGAATTCTCATCTGTACTAAAATGTATGTCCCCGAATGGGCATAGATGATAATAAAATTTTTATCTACATAAATACATACATATGCTCCCGCCTGTATTCCCCGAAGGGGTAGGCAGAGATGTTGTAATCACAACACCCACTTTTCACCGAAGATGTTTAAGTACCAACGTGACAGATAGTTTGTCTATCGCCGTCTCAGACACTTTACATACGTCTTTGAATTACTTCTCAGAAATATGCAGGTTTCCTCACGATGTTTTCCTTCACCGTAAAGCACGTGGTGTGAAGTCACTGTACATAAGTTTTTTTTAGAAAAACTCATTGGTACAGGCCCCGCTGGGATTCGAACGTTGCGTCGCTTGCGTAGCAGGCGAGTGCTCAAACAAAGGCCACCACGGCTCTTTTTAATTTTATCTGTCACCTTTTTAATTGAGATAGATGGTATTGTTGCCAATTGAGCAATCGTTAGGTCGGTCAGAAGCCTAAGATAGTCTGACGAATGGTTTAAACCAGATCACTGATTTTCTTCGTTAGGGGTTAGTTGAAGATCAGATGGCAGTCGCCGTGTGTAAAAATCATGTGTCAATCACATCGTCCAAATAGGGAGATGATGATGATTGTATTGATTTTCAGTAAACTTGGAGTACTGCGAGAAGACCGTGTGAAAGTGTGTATGGTTACCAAGCTGAGTTACTTACTTAGCTGTTCTGTGGATAATAAATAAATACATGGTTCTTGGAAGTTATTTTTTTTCACTTTCATTGCTAATAATGTTATATTTTTTAATGTGTTGTAGTTTAGTCTCAAACTCTACATCTCTATTCTCTTTAAATTTGAATGATTGTGTATACTCTGTGTCTACAGAATGTACTACATCCACAACGGCCTGGTGATGTTCGTGTTGATGCTGCTGTGTCGCGCCGCGCTGCAGAACCCCCTGGTCCGCCTCGTAGTGTACTCCACCTTCAGACTACTCCTCACCATCCTACACTCCGTCTACACCAGGGTTACCTCTGCGTTCCTGATGCAATGACCCTTGGAAAAATAGTCTATGGTAGAAAAAACTATTCTCTGTGTATCACAGACTATTACAGTAAAATAAAAAAATTGCATCTTTGTATAAAAACTTTAATATTGAGGTATATAATCTAAAATGGTGTCCCTATTTTATGTACATTTAATCGCTGTCTGTATGTCATGCATACACGTGCGTAGTTTTGTGGGCAAGAAAATAAGCAGTCTTGATTTGTTATTCAAAAAATTGTTAAATATCAGAGGCCAATAGCTGGAGAGGGACTAAGTATAAGAAGATAAAACAGAGGATGTGTATGTTTGTTTTTATTTATGCTTAAGAACTTTTTTTGTATTTCCAAATTAACAGCTTTTTATTTTATACATATGATAGTATACACGTTACAGACAAAGAAAAAACTATTTTTTTCTCTCTGTTTGTTCTGGACTCCATAACGGCTGGACTGATTTTAACGGGACTTTCAGTGGCGTCACTTAGGCTTATTAAAAATAATAATTAGGGCGGGCCAACCACGAAAAAAAACGGGTGAAACAGCGGGGCACAGCTAGTTCATGTATAATAACTACTTATGTAGGTACGAGAACTTATTTATTTTACGATTCTGTGTGATATAATATTATAATTTATAGACCGGGCTCATGGTGATAATACCTAGTATAATATTAAGTTAGTATGTAAGTTTTTTGTAAATAGTTTTAAGGTGGGTAGGTAGGGACCCTACAATATCATATTATATATTTTTCTAAGAAACAAATAATTATAAGCATGCCTAATATTTATGAAACCTGCGAATAATTAAGAAAATGCTCAAGATTTATATTTAAGTTCTCAGTATACCTGCATATGTCTAAGAAATTCACATAACGTAATACATATTACGTATGTACGTATTACATTTTGATCATTTAACACCCTTTGCTCAAACAATATTGTTTACGTGCTCAATTTTCATATGAATCAGAGTTTTAATTAGTAAGTATTTACATAATCCTACGAATGAAATATGTTATAAAAGTAACAAGGTCGTTTTTAGCTCGGCTGTTGTCAATTCAGGTAAGTTGTTAAATATATTTTATTCAAACGAATTATTTTGTTTTGTTTTTAATTTTAAACATAATGTAACAACCTCAAACAGTAGATTTTTTTTAAATTATTTCTTTGGAAATACATACCCTTAAATTTAGGTTTATGCAACTATCTACTTCAAAATATACAATGAAACCATATCCCACCTATACGTTACGACAAAAAATTTAATAATTAAGTTCATAATCAAATGAATATTAAGATAATCACAGTATGACACCACAAAATAAATATGGTTCATTAAAAATCAATATTGAAGATTTGGTTGTCCGATCTACGAGGCCATTGCCGATTCTTAAGACGAAGGTATTTAAAAAAAACTAAATACTTGAAATAACAATGTCAAAACAAAGTGTCAAAAACAAATCAAAACTTGAGCGGTGTGCGCGTACCTATTTGGAGAATGGAATTTTCCTCTTTCTAATAGAAAAATGTTCAATAAAGTTTTCCAGCGCGCTTTAAAATTTAGGATAAAGAAGAATTATCCTACGAATATATATGATTTATCGCGTGGTTCTGCCATAGCGGTGCGCCGGCCTTATAGCGACGAGGTGCGCCGAGCACAGGCCCAGAGTGTCGCCGCTCCTGGGCCTACGATATTCGACAAAATTATATCGAAGGAAATAAAAGCTGATATTATTTACGAAGATGAGTTATGTATGGCGTTCAATGACGTCTCCCCACAGGCGCCAGTTCATTTTCTTGTGATCCCGAAGCGCAGGATACCGAGATTACAGGACGCGGAAGCTAATGATATGGAGGTATGTATAACCTGACTGAGTTTAGGAGGCTGTTTTTGATGGCTCTCAAATTCAAATTTGTTTGGTATTATTAGTTAATAACTTTTTGTGTACATTTAATAAAGACAGTATTTTTTTCGTTGTTATTTTAATTTAAGTAATTAAAAAGTATTTAATGGTTGGTATCAGCTTTGTTATTTATTTAATAATCTATACTATAACACAATAAAACTAACTTTTCGCAAACTAACTTATAATTATGATAAAACAATCCTATTAATATTGTACAATGTAAAAGTTTCTCACAACACTAAAACTAACTTTACACACAGTCTAGAATCAATATTCAATACAGGTGAATAAAATTTAAGTGTCTGTTTGTAACTCCCAAATAAAAGGTTTTCACTACATGTATATGAAAGTATACACCTCACTAACATTAAAAAAAAATTTTTTTTAATTTTTCTTGTCTGTCTTTCTGTTCCGGATAATCTCCAAAATGGTTGAACTTACACTGTCAGATAGCTATTAGATATGTTCAGTTCAAAAGTTCAAAATATCTTTATTTTATTAGACTCAAATCAAATCAAATCAAAAATATCTTTATTTGATTAGACTTCTTACAAAGTACTTTCAAATCGTCAGAAGGACACAAATACATTATAAATTATTATAAATCTTACCACCGGGTTGGGAAGGTAGCTTTTGTTGAGAAGAACCCGGCAAGAAACTCAACAATTACTCTTTTAAAAAAATATATATATTATACAATGTTTTTGGTTACAGTATTTATATCTCATGAATATAAGCCCATGGACACAGTACAAATGCTCAATTGTCAAATATAATAACTAAAATATTACAAATATTTGTGACTTCTCACAAAGTACTTTCAAATCGTCAGAAGGACACATAGTACATTATACAGGATTATAAATGTCAGGAGAGAGCCATGGTGGCCTTGAGGTTAGAGCAGTCGCCTGCTACGCAAGCGGCGTAAGTTCGAATCCTAGAGGGGACTGTACCAATGAGTTTTTCAAAACAAACATATGTGCAGTGATTTCAGACCACATGCTTTACGGTGAAGGAAAACATCGTGAGGCAACCTGCATGTGTCTGAGAAGTTATTTTAAGACATATGTATAGTGCCTGCGATGGACTCACCCTCTGTCAGGTTGGCACTTGATCATATTCGGTGAAATGTGGGTGTTGTTACAACACCTCTGCTTACACCTTCGGGGACCCTTCTGGGATGGCGTGAGCATATTTTTTTTCTTTTTTTAGCATATTTATAAATGTCATCGGGTTCTGGTGTTGCAAGGAGTAACCTAACATTAGCGTTGCGTGGGCCACCCATTAAATTAAGGCTTTGCTGGTGACGCCGTGGGGCACAGCTAGCTTGGAAATATATTGTGCACATTGTCTATATTACTCAAAAAAGTCAAATCCTGCGCAGATGGAGTCATGGGCACTAGTTAGTTTGGTATAAATCCTGAAATTATTTTCTCAATACGTACGCTCACGCCTGTATTCCCCTATATACCTCCGCCTACCCCAAAGATGATTAAGTGCCAACGTGACAGATGGTGAGTCCATCGCCTTCTCAGATATATGTAGGTTTCCTCACGATGTTTTCCTTCACCGTAAAGCATGTGTTGTGAAATCACTGTACATAAGTACTCTCTCTCTCTCTCTACTTTCTCAATTCATAACTAAAATGGGAATCCATCCTTTATATGGGGATATGTGACAATTATTTAATTATCTCACGATAATGGGAAAAATCCACTAATTGCGAACGAACAAACATACAAACTTGTAATCAACTCCATTATACTTTTAACAGATAAGTGATGGTTTTACAAATTGTTTGATAATAAGATTAGTCACTGAAATATTTCATTCCATCAAAATAAAACAGTATGATTGTTACCATTAATCTCTAAAACTACTGAACCAATTTCCATAATTCTTACACTGATAGCAAGCTACATTATTCCCAAATAACATAGGCTATGTTTTATCAATATAATGCAGACCAAGCCACATGAAGAAGCTAGTTTATTGAAACGAGTAAGGAATGTGTGGGTGACGCAGTGTGTAATACATGATAAGGTTGGAATGTGGCTGCTATCAGTTGATTGCAAGATAATAGGGCTTCCTTATTGTGTGCTCAGTTGACTCGTTTGACAATGTGTCTCTTTATGAAATGGCTAAATTCTTGCTAAATGCTGTTATTACATACCCATGATTTGGTTCATCCCTCGCTTTACCAACCTTAATAATGATCTACCGAAGTTCAGTCTCGACGGCTAATCTCAACGGGGATCAGCCAACTGCGCAGGAGATATGATAGTGCACGCGTGTGTGCAAACACAGGTGCACTGTTTATTGGGTCACTCTCATAGTGGGATGGGAGGACATCAGACACGACCGGAGAGAGGTCAGGCGGAGGACCAACGGTGCAACGTGCTCCGAGGCTCGGGGTGGAAACACCTACTTGCAAACTCCGGGCATTTATTGTGAATTTGTTGACAAAAAATCCAATATCTATTTTTGACCTGACGGGGGAATCAAACCCAGAACCTCGTGATTGGCAGGCTAACTTACTAACCATTAAACCAACGAGGTAGTTATCAACATTATAGCATAGTTTTAGCTTTGCCTCACCCGCATTGGATTAACACTAAACACGAGGCAGGACTCCAACCCGTGCAGTTGTCTTCCAACTGAGTTACTCATGATCATACCCCATGAATCCCGTCTCGTGTTCGTATTTTCCCTAATAATTTTTAGCAAGTATGTATATGTTGTAGTTACTGGGCCACCTGATGCTGGTGGCGCGGTCGCTGGGAGCGCAGCGCGCGCCGTCGGGCTGGAGGCTGGTCGTCAACAACGGGCGCCACGGGGCTCAGTCCGTCTACCACCTGCACCTGCACGTCCTGGGCGGCCGCCAGATGGGCTGGCCTCCGGGGTAAACATACACACAATATAAATATTGATTATACCTTGTCCAATTCATGAGTACAAAAATTATATTTACCATCAATAGCTGCTCTGTGACAAAAATGTGTAGACGGTTATTATGTATATTGGTTGGTTGGACATTGCATAGGGCATCACTTCATTGGACAAAGTATAGTCAAACATCTATATCTATACAGATAAATAAAATGGTAGCGTCTGTAAGTAACTTTTCACTAATTTATGAAAATACTGAGAGACAGAAAAATGAGTAATGATTTTTTGTGATACTTTCCTATGCATTTAGTAAAATCAGTTTATTTGGAATAACAAACAGACGCGTCAATTTGGTTTATCTGTATGTATATTGTGTTATTTATTAGTAGTATATTTTCAATTGAAATAAATAATGACGTAATTAATCTCATTGGCCCACAGCGCCACTGGGATTGTGGGAATAAAAAATGTTGCTTGTTACATTACTTAATATGTATATTAAAAATTAATATGTACTCTTCTGACGTATCATATTGACACGACAGATGAAGTACTCAAAAACATTTTGTTTGACACTTGAGACTTCTTAGGGGCACGTTCTGGTCGCAGGGCTTCAAACTAAATTAAAAAAAGATTTAACCAAATTAAAAAAATCCCTACTTTTTTAAAATCTTCCTTCGTTTCTCACCCTCAGAACGATAGGGACTCAATACAAAAATATTTTTCTTTGGAAATCATAATCATAGATCTTCTAGTTTGAATTCATATATTTAGTACTTCTTTATATTTAATTATTTACTAGTTTCGATTGCAATGTGACTATTTTAATTTTTTTATTTTACAAATTGAAACCTTATCCCAAATCGGTGTCTCTCGGGATCGTGGATGCACGGAAATGCTGGCAGCATTGCCACGTTGAATAGCAATGCTGATTCTCTGAGCGAGGTAACCCCAGCCCGCTTGGCACGAGAGACTATCAGACATGCGACTTCTTTGAAAAATTTATAAGCATCCGGACCACAACTATTTTAAAAAAACATACATTTCAGTTTTGTGTATGGTTATAAAAAAATATTCACAAAATTTGGAGTTGAGCCCCTAATGTTGTGAGGGTGCGATATGGTGTAACATCCTTTCTTGACTATAATTAGTTGCAGTCACGTATAAGGACATTTACTATTTACTAACACTGCCCTGCAGTTTCACCCGCGTAGATTCAATTTCCCGCCGAACCCTAATTGTTTTTTTTTTAATAAAAGTAGACATCTGCCAGTGAAAGTCCCGTTAAAATCGGTCCAACCGTTAAAAAAATTGGATTTTCAATGTCAGTACCGTGTATATATTCATATACATATATTTCATATATGGATGCTGATAAGCAATAATGTGTCAACCCACAAAAAGTCAAATTCAAAGGTTTTGATATATTTTGATAATGCATCACGTATTTAACATTCTAAAAAAGTGTTTCAAGTCATCTGAAACATAAAAGTACGTAAAAAATGCATTTATGTCATAAAACAAATCTTAAATCACGTATACAATAATCTTAAGACGCCATTTTCTCAAAACCAAGTTTATGCGGGTTGACACATTATTGGTTATCTGCATCCATATGTATAGATAATGTCAAATGCATAAAAAGGTTAAAAAAAGTTCAAATTATAATTGGTGTCATATGAAAGCCATTGGTAGTAATTAATGTGTGCAATAGCGGCGCCAAATTAGATGATAAGTTATAATATAGTGCCTTATTACTATTGGAGTAGAGTGTAAAGTACAATGCCACAGTTTGTGCCCGTTCTGCCTTGAGGGGAGGTTTGTGTCAAAGTCAAAGTCAAAAATACCTTTATTCGATTAGACTTTTTACAAAGTGCTTTCAAATCGTCAGAATGACATAATTATACAGTATTATACATGATACCGCCAGGTTCGGAAGGTTGCTTTTACTGAGAAGAAACTGGCAAGAAACTCAGTAATTACTCTTTTCAAAAATATTATACAATTTAAAGAATACAAAATAAATAATTTAAGAAACGCAAGCTCATGGACAATGTTCCAATGCACAAATGTCGATAAAAATGAACATAACTAAAAATCTAGTACATCTACTTATAACTAAATGCGTAGCTTGAGATGACCAGCCCCCACAAGCAGCACCTGTTCACAAGTATGACGTGAATGCCAGCCATAATGACATAATTATACAGTATTATAAATGATACCGCCAGGTTCGGAAAGTTGCTTTTACTGAGAATAGAAATGCATTGTACAATTTATCTAGAGATCTTTCCAACAGATGGCGCTAGTCTATATATTGACTAGTGGACGTCACGTGTCAGTGATAGATACAAATACCAAATACAAAATAGACTGAAATAAAATGTAGAATTAGTTACATCTAGTCCCTTGTTTAAAAGAGATGACGTTTGGTCATTTACGAATCTATACTTGAGGTACAGATATCTCTTACTGGTTCGATGCGTGTGAAGGGGATGGCAGCACTATATTATGGAATTATAGAGCAAGGCATTCGATTTTAAAGTTGGATAATACAATGTCACAAATACCCCCATAACCTAAGGATTTTAACTCGGGTCATATCAAGGAATTTATGATACATTAAATTGATATATAAGTTTCCTAAACTTGCTTATAATATTTAAACTCATTACTTTCTCAAACTAAAATATTATTTACTCGGTACAAATATAGGGTGTCATAATTAAATCGGGTGGATAAGCACTCGACATAATAGTTATCAGGAAAATTACAATCAAAGTTATATATTTTCTGAGACACCCTGTATATTCTCAATTGCTATGATCTGAGACATTCAGAATCTCCTAAAGACAGCTCCAAGCAAAGATTATATACAAAAGATAAAACCACAGATAGAATATAATATAATATTAGATCTGTGGTATAAATACATAGTCAATCTAGTCAGAACGATGGCACCCAGTGCCAGGCAAACTGTGGTATATTATACTAAGCACCATTTATATCAAACACGATGTTATATTAATGAGTCAAATTCTTTTGCACAGATCTTCTGTTCGATAAATCCAAAAACGATTTTATTTAGACAACATAAAGATTTTATTTTTATGTTGATAATAAACAAAATTACTTGATAAATAAGTATTGAATAAACCCTAAGTTTTTTCATAACAATAATAAATTTTTCTTTGTATTGATTGTGTAGGATTATAAAAACCATGTCAATGTTTTACAAAATGATAATATTCAGTCAATTAAGTTTCAAGAACACTTTAAAATTCAATAACAAGAGCAATTCAATAATAATGTGTACAAAATAAGAAAATATAATACAAAAGAAGTTCGGAACTATCTTATTTTTAATTATATAAGGCTAGTATTAAAAATAGATCCTGACCTTGCAGACTACAATATATTAAACAAGTACTGTTATGTTATATGAATAAAATTTCTAAACTCACTCAATATTATTATCAATAATATGTACATTGGGATTTAGGTTCATTTTTAAGATTATCATTTAGGATCAGGAGCTCTGTGCAAGATATTTGTATTCAATATATAACGTCTTATATACAAATATATTGTCAAGATAACAATGTACACAAAAATAACGTAAATTATATATAACTTCACCGAAATAATTACGTTATTTGGACTTGCGAGTACACCAGTTAATTGTTATATTTGCAACTTATTTGATAATAGTGTTTGTTTTATTTCTGTTGGATCTTTATTAGTTGATAATTTCCAGTGGATTAACATATCTGTACCCCTATCACGGGTTCGCCACCGTTTTCGTAATCTACACTCGCTAGCGTCACTCGCAAGATTTGTATGAGATATTGTAGTTGTTCACGTCACCGCTGGGAGTCGCTGCACAATTTCTCATACTAATATTGCGAGTGACGCTAGCGAGTATAGATTACGAAAACGGTGGTAAACCCGTGATAGGGGTACTGTAGTGTGTAGATGAGTTATACTTATTTTTATAGTTGGTACTCCTGTAATACTGTTCAATATGTAGCTGATGGATGGATTGTATGTCATCTTTCACACAATCCATCCATCATTTCTTAGGTCTTCCTCTCCCCTTGTAACCATCCACATTCATAAAGAAAACATTTTATCTGACTAGTCAATAATAAAATATCCGATTGAGTACCGACTGCCTAGTATTGTAGCGGTTGTGGGTGTGACGTCACGAGCGTTGATTTGTTTTTAAATTAATTATCTGTGAAAGCAAAGTCGTAACACCGGGCGTCTATCTGACTCGTTTAGAATTTAAATTATGTTTTAAATTCTTTAACCAAAGGTTTAATTTTAATTGTCAATAAATGATTTTTAATATTTGAACTGTAGTTTTAATGTATCATACCTTGGAGTTTGGAGTGGAATTTTAATCGGGTTGAATCAAGTGCCGACCCCAACAATGTATGGGATAAGGCCAGGGAGATGATGATATGGTACACGAAGTACCAGGCGCACATAACGGACAAGGAGTTAATAAGTTGATTGCGACTAACATGGAGCCACATCGGGTTGAATCAAGTGCCGACCCCAACAATGGGGAGATGATGATCAGACGAGATATGACGTGTATCTGTCACTGTCGCATAGCTGAACTATCATTGCAATAAAAGGGCATAGTGGGGCCCCTGCTGCGCTGCGACTATGAAGCTTGCTCTCTGAGACATCGAATATTAACCTGTGGTCTGTAACAAAATACGAAGACGCGATTTGTTCTTCCAGAAAAAAATATTTTGCATGGAATTTGCGATTTTAATTCAAACTATTTAAAAAAGAAACAGAGAGAATAATATTCAAAAAAACATTTATTTAGCATACACCTTAGTAGTACATGGACGCGCATCCACAAGTAGGCGCGGCGTACATGAGCGGCGCGGGGGGCGCGGCGTAGCTGTACGCTGGCAACGGTGCTGGTGCGGCGTAACTGTACGCTGGCAGGGGTGCTGGCAGTGCTAGCGGTGCTGCTACGCCGCAAGCTGGGGGCAACGCGGCCTGTAACAGCGGCCCAGCGGCGGTGAGGACCGAGGTCAGTACGGTTGGCAGAGCGGCTTCGAGCAGAGGTGGCAGGGCGCTGGTTATGCCAGCAGTGATGGTGTTGGCGAGGGCGGGTGCTAAGGTAGGCAGGGCTGGTGCCACAGTGGCGAGGGCGGCGGGTACGGGGAGTACGCAGCCGCACGCCGGCTCGGGCGCTGGGAGGACCAGCGGGGCGGGGTAGCACTGGGCTGATACCTGATGGAAAACATATTGTATTAGTATTAATTTAATTCATTATAAGAGCCTTGGTAATGCGTGGTTTGCGACCGACGCGAGTTCAAATCCTAGAGCTTGACTTAAAATATAAGTGCAATGATACCAGCTGAGGCAAATAGTATAGATATTCATTTGATTAATTATTAGTGCCGTGGATTTGAGTAGTGGCCTACTTCACAAGTGACGTAAGACTTTTCCAGGGAACTAGGAAGGTGCTAGGAATAAACATTTTCACATCACAAGCTTTACACAGAAGGAAAACATCTTGAGGAATATACCCATGTCTCATATTATTCCTGAGACGGCGATGGACTCACCATCTGTCACGTTGACAATCAGGTGAAAAGACAATCATCTTTGGTATAAAGTAGGTGTTGTAACACCTCTGCGTACCTCTTCGGAGACCCTACTAGGGTGGCTCGAAATAATTTAATATATACAGAAAATTTTGGATTTGTTCTCTGTATGTCTGTCTGTCTATTTGTTCCGGACCACTGGCAGTTGCTGAGCTGATGTTACAAGAAGTAAAAGAGGCGAATTTCATTTTAAAAACAAATTTGGTTTCATCGAAGTTTTAATACAATTTTATACAATTTAAAAAAATACTCACCAGAGCGAACACAGGCACTAAACACAGTAAGACCTTCATGTTGGACACTTGAACTGACTTTGGACTTCTCAGGCACATGCCGCCCTATATTACACCCCTTATCGCTCTGTCACACTTTCATAATCACTCTTATCGCCTGCTAATACGGCTCATATTACATTGGCGTCTTTTGCAATAATTGATTGCAAAACTTTCTAACCAACTTTCATTCCTTTGAATCAATTGTTAAGGTTCATTTTTGAACGTTAATTCACTTGTAATAAATTTAAATAAAAGCTAGAAAAAAGTTCTTATCGCTAAGGAAATATGGTTGGATTTTCATGCACTTTATTATAAACTAGCTGTGCCCTGCGGTTTCACCCGCGTGGATCTAATTTAATTCCCGCGGAACTCTACATGATTTTTTAAATTATAGTAATCTAATTTACTCCTTATAACGTTAGCAATCTGCCAGTGAAAGTCCCGATAAAATTGGTCCAGCCGTTTCAAAGATTACTCTGAACAAACAGACAGACGTGTATACTATATATACATTTAGTCAAAAGCAGTTATTTTGGAATTACAAACAGACACTTCAATTTTATTTATCTATATAGAGTGTTTAATCGATAACTAATTATGAAACACATGAACGTGACATTTCACTAAATAAATAATTAGCAATTGCAACGGTCATACATTGACTTACTTCATAGATTGGTGATTGTGGTGCAACAGCCCTACCTGGGGACTGTACACGCAGGCTGCAGTAGCTTACCATCAGGTATTATTTATAAGGTAGTCAACGCGCGAGTACCACCCTTGGTGTTGGTCACGTTCATAGGCTGCAGTAGCTTGCCATCAGGTATTATTTATAAGGTAGTCAACGCGCGAGTACCACCCTTGGTGTTGGTCACGTTCATAGGCTGCAGTAGCTTGCCATCAGGTATTATTTATAAGGTAGTCAACGCGCGAGTACCACCCTTGGTGTTGGTCACGTTCATAGGCTGCAGTAGCTTGCCATCAGGTATTATTTATAAGGTAGTCAACACGCGAGTACCACGCTTGGTGTACTTGGCAGGCACGTATAAAGAGAGGTTGCTCAGATATACAGGTTTCCATCACCGAGCTCGTAGTGTGACATCATTGTACTTAAAGGTTGGTTCGGGGCATAGTCGGCCGCTCCCAGGCACAGGATGCGACCGTGTCCTTCTGTGGCAACGAAATGCCGTACAAAGAAACGGCGGAGCGGGTCCGAGCAAGATCTTCTGTCTGACCATTGGGTCAGATTGCTCCTATTGAGGAGGACCGGCCGAGGAACGGCTGATGCCTCCGACCCTCGCGGTTGGAGGGCGCGTTTGTGTTTTGACGCGCCCTCGCATAACGTAAAAGCCGGGTTCAGCCTGGTATCGTAAGGAGGGGCCTGACAGGCCAGTCGCTGGGGGGGTCACGGCCCAGCATGTGAAACCATATCACGTGCACCCCCACTTAGCGACGAGGAGGTACATCGTGGAGTTTAGTCGGTGTCCAAGGCTGGTTCCGGGATTGGCATGTGTACTTGCCACCATATCATTCCTACCTACGTAGATACCTTACGATTATTCACAACATTATGCTAAACAGAGTCCGGTAGATTACGCAGATATCACTATTTAAGGAAACGATTGTTTATTTATTGCTAAAAATAGCGTTGTTAACACATTAATATCTAAATGGAATTGTGTTTTTTTATTAGCCTAGGTACAAAGGTAGACCGACCGACCGCCTGGTAAGCTACTGCAGCCTAGGAAACTGACCGACACCAGAATTTCACTCGCACGTTACCTTCCTCATAATGAACTAGCGGACGTCACGCAGTTTCACCCGCGTAGTTCCCGTTCCCGTGGGAGTACGGGGATAAATATAACCTATGTTGCTCGCTGATGATGTAGCTATCGATTGCTGAAAGAATCTTTCAAATCGGAAAAGTAGTTTCGGAGCCTATTCAATACAAACAAACAAATAAACAATAAAATCTTTCGTCTTTATTATGTTAGTGTAGATGGAATCGCTGTGCCAAAATAGAGAAATGCGTAAAGGTAAAACCACATGCAGCCGCCCGACGCTCGTTTCCAGTGACAAATGTGGTCACGTGACCCCATTCTAAATTTCCAGCGACTCAAAATGGAACTACGTCATGCAGCCGCTCCAATCACTTATCGCTACAAATCACGTGACCACATTTATCGCTGGAAACAAGCGTTGAGCGGCTTACATCAGGTTGCACCTTAAGTCTCACCTCAATCAAATGATCTCCAGTTAAGATGTATACACATAATTGAAATTGAAGTGTGTGTTTATATACGAATTAAAAAAGTGTAGTTATCTCAATTTGACCGTACCGTATCTTTATACATAATTCTACTGTACGTGTGAATGTCACTGACCTCTTGATCGGCTGGACCGATTTGAATGAATTGTTTTGTATGCGTTTGGTTGTCGCCCTGGATGGTTTAGAACCACAAATCAGTAAGGCAGATGGCGCTGCATTCGGGTTGCACGACAACGTCTGTCCGTCAACATCGGTCCGCTAGTAGGGTATATTTTATGTATGTTCGCGGATAACATCGTCGTTAATGAACGGATTTTTTTTATCATTTTTTTGTTTAAAGGAAGATATCCCAAGGGTGGTACCATGATATGGAGACCAGGATCTGAAGATGGCATGTCATGGAAATCATGGAAAATAGCGCGGCTTATGAGCTCATCAATCAATCGATGCGCTTACACTTTGTACCTACTTAATGTTATTATTATCCGAGAGCTTAAAATAACTTTACGACAGACAAGTGTAGGAACCATAATTAGCAATACTTAACGACTGTATGTCAATGGACAGACTATTTTGTGGAAAATGTTAATTGATAAAATAAAAAACAAGTATGGTATGCGTCAAGCGAATATTCCGCCCGATGGTATTATCAGCGTGATACACTGTGCCCGCATTCACGAAACACACATCTGCTCACGCCTGTATTCCCGAAGGGGTAGGCCTTGGGATTTGAACAGTCACCTGCTATGCAAGCGAAGCACGTTCGAATCCCAGCGGGGCCTGTACCAATTAGTTTTTCTTAAAAAAATATGTGATTTCACACCACGTGCTTTGCGGTAAAGGAAAACATCGGCAGGAAACCTGCATATGTCTGAGAAGTAATTCAAAGACGTATTTGTAGTGCCTGAGACGGCGATGGACTCACCATCTGTCACGTTGACGCTTAATCATATTCGGTGAAATGTGGGTGTTGTTATCACAACACTTCAGCTTACCCCTTCGGGGACCCTTCTGTGATGGCGTGAGCATTAAACTTAAACTTGTTATTTAAATAAAATACGTGAATTGGTTCAGTGTGACCCGCTGCAATGAAGGTGATTTTTCACAAAAAACTTATTTATTTACACTTTTAAAGTAATTTATCGAAAATCCTTCGAGTATTGCGTCAAATGCGCGGATAATTTCGGAAAATAATATTATTTTTTTTATAAAAAATAGTTGTTTACAATTCAAAACTTCTTGCACGTAATTATGCAAATTCATTTGAATTATGGTACATTTTAACGTTAAAATGTACATGCATATGCTCACGTCTGTATTCCCCGAAGGGGTAGGCAGAGGTGTTGTAACAACACACACATTTCACCGAATAGGTTATTTTATTTATTTATTTATTTAACAAAAACGGAGAACCAATTACATTTGTTAAAGATATACAACACAAATAGTAGGTAACTTCAATTCAAATATGTTTATGTGCCAACATGACAGACGGTGAGTCTCAGGCACTATACATAATTATGTTTTTACATTTTTACGCTACCATTCAATATATTATACCTTTAAACGAGCAATTCTTGTAAATACCTATATACTTATATTATATAGAATCTAAATCTCGGGAACGGCTCCAACGATTTTCATGAAATTTTGCATCTAGGGGGTTTCAGGGGCAAAAAATAGATCCAGCTAGGTTTCATTTATAGAAAACATCGTTTTGACCATGTTTACAGGCACTGAAAAACTCATAAAATATCATTACAATACGACAGTAAATTTGGCCGCCATCTCTCAAGTTATGGTAGCTCAGACGTGAGGCTTCCATCTTACGGGGCGATAACGAAACTAGAGTACCACGGGACGAGACTGAATTTTCATGAGTTCAATTTTTTCTTTTTTTTCAACATACATTTATGAGAAAACGTCAGTGAAAAGAAACGGAGCACAGCGCGGTCAACCAACATTAAATACATGCACACGCCTGTATTCCCCGAAGGGGTAGGTGTTCTTACACTCACATTTCACCAGTTATGTTTAAATACCATGTAATAGGAGGCGAGCCTATTGCAATTGACCGGGCGCTAATCCAGGCTCCAGGCTGATACTGGGATATTAAGGATGAAAAACCTAATAACACTTTACCCGACCCGGGGATCAACGCAGGACCTCGTGTTCCGCTGTAGCGTTTGCGAACACTAGACCAAAGGCAGTCTTTGACCGGTTTTAGGTTCAGGCAAAATTGTACAGAGACCCCTACAATAATGATATTAATTAGCACGTCAAAGCGAAGGTATATAATACCTAGATGGTTTGTTTAAATCTGTCATAATATCTGCGATCGTCACGGCGAGAGATGCTATATTTGCTTTCAAGAAATCATCGTAGACATTATCATATTTTAAGTTATAACAATTAAATATAGATTATTAATTTGTAAATTCTTTGTTTGATAATAAACTGAGTGTAAACTTATTAATCAATATAAGTTACTAAAATATTTCACAAATAAATTATCTAATTAATAGTGGTGAACATATATTTGCCAGTTAAGAAAGTGAAGTTTTGTTATTTAATAACCTTTTCATCCTGTGAATTTGAAGGTATGTTTATTTTATAATATCTAAGTGTATCTAATAAGAGTCGCGGTTTCCGTGGGGTTTGAGCGGTCGCCTGCTACACAAGCGACGCAAGTTCGAATCCCAGCAGGGCCTGTACCTACCAATGACTTTTGAAACCTGCATATGTCTGAGAAGTAATTCAAAGACGCATGTATAGTTTGTGAGACGGCGATGGACTCACCCTCTGTCACGTTGGCACTTAATCATATTCGGTGAAATGTGGGTGTTGTTGTTAATACACCTCTGCTTCCCCTTCGGGTACCCTTCCGGAATGGCGAGACCATATTTTTTTTAAAATATTTATTCTATCTTAGGGTTCTATTTAAGGCAACGAACCTATTTTAAATTTGCTCATCCTATCCCCGAAGGCGTACGCAGAGGTACTGACGACACCCGCTTTTGTGAGCAAATGTACCGTCATTTGAGGGAACATATCAATATAGAAATGAAAAAAAGTTTATAACTTTTGTTTTTATTTATTTTTGACTGACTGACTGACATAGTGATCTATCACCGCACAGCCCAAACCACTGGACGGATCGGGCTGACATTTGGCATGCAGGTACATGTTATGACGTAGGCAACCGATAAGAAAGGATTTTGATTAATTCTACCCCCAAGGGGATAAAATAGGAGATGAAAGTTTGTATGAAAATTTTGTCAATTTTAAACGAATATAAAACTAAATCTACACGGGTGAAACCACGGGGCCACAGCTAGTCATCCAATAAACATCGAACCTTTAGTAATATCTAACAACTACACTTTACAACAATAATAAATATAATGACGAAAAATTTTATAGTGATTTCTTATTTTTAAATCGAAATACGTTTTTAACCAGAAAAGTATCGACTCTGTATAGTGTGCAGTCAGGATGGTTGCGCGCGCGGCGGTGCCTGAGGGTGGGGATGGAGGCTCCCCGCAGCTGCCACAGTTCTACGCGGGGAGGGCGCTGCTGCTCACCGGCGCCACTGGCTTCATGGGGAAGGTAGGCAGTAGGCAGCTCACACACACACGACAAACAAGGATTGGAACCCAATAACGCTTTGCCCCACCCGGGGATCACCAAGGCCTCGTTTAGACCAACGAAGCAATTCATAAACAGAAAATATCTCCTGGGCACCGTCACAGCACTAAGCAAAAGCTTTAGATACAGTAAGGTGCATACTGGAACAAATCACTCAAAATACACACTCACACAGACGTTTACGAGTTTATAATCAGTATTTACGTGTTTTACCGACGTTTTTATTACTTTTCACTTACAATTTATTAACAAACATAATTCTACACACATTTATTGAATAAAAACTTAGATATTATATACAAGGAACAGTATTTAAAAGTAATTACAAGTAGAAAACTTGTCCCAAAATCGGGATCGTGCCAAGAAGGCTGGCAGCATTGCCACGTTGAATAGCAATTCTGATCTTCTGAGTGAGAAAAGCTCCAGCCCATAGTGTACATTATTTTGAAAGTAAATAAAAGAGTAATTTTTTAAATCTTTAAGATTGCCAACCCTCACGCTCTATGGAGGAAACGTTGTTATTTCAAACAATAACCCAATATTCCTTACTGCTGTAGAGCTTATATTTTTACTGTGGGATCGACGGTGTACCCGTGGTCCCACCGCTTTGGACCCGCAGTGGGTCCACGCACTGCACCTCGTGTTGTAGCTCTGTCACTTTAAGCTACGCGTTTGTAAAAAATCATTTGCGCATATCATTCGATGAGCGAAGTTAAGCAACCTTACCTCTGGCCAGTAATTGGATGGGTGACCGCCCGAGTTCCCTCCGTGCCTCGGAGAGCACGTTAAGCCGTCGGTCTCGTTTGGCAATTTTTCATCTTTGGCAGTCTTTGCAGGTCAGTCGGAGGCCTAAAATAGTCTGACAACTGGTTAAACTAGTCACAGATTTTCCTCGTTAAAGGGCTTGTGAACGTTAGATGGCAGTCGCTTCGTATAAAAATCAAGTGATCAGGCACATCGGGTTGAATCAAGTGCCGACCCCAATAGTGTATGGGATAAGGCCAGGGAGATGATGATATTGCGTGTGTACTCCAGGTGTTAGTGGAGCGGCTGCTGTCAACATGTCCAGATGTGGGTCGTCTGCACCTGGTGCTGCGGCCGAAGCGCGACGTCTGCCCGGAGAAGCGGCTGCTGCAGCTCAAGCAGTCGCCGGTGTTCGACGCGGTGCGCGCGCGCTGCCCACAGCAGCTCGACAAACTGTGCATAGTGCCGGGAGACACCACTCTGCCACACTTGGGGATCACTGATGACTACTGGGCACAGCTTAATGAGGTGGGTTTTGTTTACTGGTGACTGTAAAGCCATGGTGCCCGTGGGTTTGAGCAGTCACCTGCTACGCAAGCGACGTAGATTCGATGCTAAGCGAAGCCTGTACCAATGAGTTTTACTAAAATGTTATTTGCAGTGATTTCACACCACGTGCTATACGGTGAAGGAAAACATCGTCAGGAAAGCTGCAAATGTCTGAGAAGTAATTGAAAGACGTATGTATAGTGCCTGAGACGGGGATATAACAACCATCTGACACGTTGGCACTTAATTATCTTCGGTCAAAAGAGGGCGTCGGGGTACACCTCGGGGTACACCCCGAAGGGCTTGGGCAGAGGAGTTCCCCCCTTATTAATTATATAGTACCTACGTAGTGTGTGTGTTTGTGGGTAGGTATCGGTGGTGATTCACTCTGCAGCCAGCATCAGGTTCACGGACGCTCTGCGCGCCGCGGTGGATGACAACGTGCGCTCCGTGCTCAGCGCCATGGACGTCGCTGACCTCCTGCCCAACGTGCAGGTAGGCAGTAGGCAGTAGGCACTCTTGACCAGAAGAAAATAATATACTTATCAGGATCGTGTGTTTTGACGTGTTTCAAACTAAAATTTAATAAACCTAGCCGGTGCCTGCGACTCTGTCTACGCAGGATTTGATTTATCTTTATATTTTGTAGTTTCAGTATCGCATTGTAAAACTAAAATGTTCGTTCTCTTAATAATTGAACTATAGTTGTTTTAAAATACGAATATGAATTGTGGTAAGATTTTTTTGACAAAGCTTTGTTTTTTGAAGAAAGCAAGTAGGTCCGCTGCACCTGGCAGGTACCTACTACCGGTATATAAACGCTGCCTTTCGGCTATCTCTGGTAGGTAAGACGCAATGCGTCACGTGGACAGATCCGTACATAAGTTTCTTTGTTTACGTGTATATAGTTTGTCCCTGCGTGTAATTACCAAGCTATTAATACGACACTGTTTGAAGACCACCCAACCGTGAACTTTGACAGAATAAACATATAAACGAATACTTTGTCCATAATGTCGCGGAAGTATTGGACAAGTAGGTAAACAACACCTCATTGTTGTTGACCTACCTACCGACGAATCTCACAATGTAGACACGCGCTTTCTTGAAGTATTTCTAAGAAATCCGGTTATATCCCTGCATAGAACACTAACAATAAAGATCTATACATAAAATTCATGGGTCTGTTTGTAATTGCAAAATAACAGTTTTTCTCAAAATGCATATGATAGTTTGTACTCAAAAAAAACAATTACAAAATTTTCCTAAAGTCTGTCTGTTTGTTACGGGTAATCTCTGCAACGGCTGCACCGATTTAAACTGAACTTTCACTAGCTGATAGCTGATGTTGCAAGGAGTAACTCAAGCTTTTATTTAAAAAATATTAGTGATACTCGAATTAAAATTAAAGTTTTTTGATATTTGGAATTACATACATAGATACACTTACATTTTTTTATTTGTATGTATTTGACTCATAACATGCAATTCCTCAATTGACTCACTTCCCTCTATAATGGTTGAGGAGGGCGATGGCTGGCAGTCTCGTCATACTTGTGAACAGGTGCTGCTAGTGGGGGCTGGTCATCTCAAGCTATACAATTATTCATAGTACTTATTTTAGTTTTTAAATTACTTATATCGTCTTTTGTGCACTGGAACTGTGTCCATGGGCTTATATATATTTTTTATGATTTATATTGTATTACTCATAGCTATATTTTTTTTTAAAAGAGTATTTACTGAGTTTCTTGCCAGGTTCTTCTCAGTAAAAGCAACCTTCCGAACCTGGCGGTATCATGTACAATCCTATGTAATCGTATCTTTCTGACGATTTGAAAGTACTTTGTATAAAGTCTAATCGAATAAAGATATTTTTGAATTTGAATTTGAATTGAGAGCCATCTATCGGCAGCTCACTTGCAACTCTTGATGTGTGTAGGTGTTCGTGCATGTATCGACGGCATACAGCAACACGGAGCGGGGCCGCGTGGAGGAGCGCGTGTACCCGGCGCCCGTGGCGGTCGACAAGCTCTTCGCATTGGTGGACGCCGTGCCTGATGACCTGCTCGCCAAGATTACTGATGAGTGAGTAGTTTTCTAGCTCGAGAAAGGCAGAGGATTGATGCCTTGGAGATGTGGTGCTGGAGGCGTATGTTGAGGATACCTTGGACGGCCAAACGAACAAATGTGTCGATCCTTGCACAGCTAATGATAAAAACCCGTCTGTCCACGATATGCCACCAACGAATACTTTCGTATTTTGGCCACATAATGCGAAGGGGTAATGAGAGTCTGGAGAAATTGATCGTAGTTGGAAACACAAATAGCAAACGAGCCCGAGGCCGTCTCCTATCAGATGTACCGACCAAATAAAAGACTCTAGGTCCCCGAGGTTTAGCTCCGTCGTCAGGGCTGCGATGGACAGAAGCCGATGGAAACAAATAGTTCAATCCAAGTGTGGACCTCTCACACTCCAGTTTTCATTGTTTACTAATTTACTGAAATTATAATGAAAATGTAAATGATTTATTCAGTTTAGGCCCTGGGAAGGCACTTATAAATGCCAAAAAATTTACCACCGGTTCGGAAACTAGCCTTCTGAGAAGAATGTACATTTCATTATATACTTTGTTCACAATGATAAATACATATAACATTGTTCAAGTAGGACGAATATGACTAACTTTGTACAATGCTCACGCCTGTATTCCCCGAAGAGGTAGGCAGAGGTGTTGTAATCACAACACCCACTTTTCACCGAAAATGATTAAGTGCCAACGTGATAGATGGTGAGTCCATCGCCGTCTCGGCACTATTATGTCTTTGAATTACTTCTCAGACATATGCAGGTTTCCTCACGATGTTTTCCTTCACCGTAAAGCACGTGGTGTGAAATCACTGTACATAAGTTTTTTAGAAAAACTTATTGGTACAGGCCCCTCTAGGATTCGAACTTGCGTCGCTTGCGTAGCAGCGAATGCTCAAACCTCAAGGCCACCACGGCTCTTTCACTAACTTCGTTTTTTGGAGAAAGCGAGCTGGCCCCCAGCACAAGTTATTATTGCCATGAAAGCTTGGCTGCATGACATTGAATGACAGTGACAGACACATGTCATATACACCTGTCTCGTTGTCATATGATGGCAAGGTCCCCAGTAGTCCTAGACGAAGTAACATTCTTTAAAGGTGCATCCTGATGAAAGCCGCTCGACGCTCGTTTCCATCGACAAGTCACGTGATATGTAGCGATACGTGATAGGAGCGGCTGCATGACGTAGTTCCTTTTTGAGTCGCGGGAAATTTAAAATGGGGTCACGTGACCACATTTGTCGCTGGAAACGAGCGTCCGGCGGCTGCATGTGGTTGCACCTTAACGCTACAAAATGTATGTAAATGCCATAAATCAGTCACGTGACATATGTCATTCCCGTAGATTTTGTATTGTTTCTATTAGCGACGCGTGAAGTTACCGAGTTATGAATTGTTAAGCTCACTCACTCAAAGAACAGCCATACTTTCTGGTATTTATCTCATTCAATCAACGAATTAGCCTGTAATATCGTATCTCTGTTCTTTACATAGTTGGCGCTATCTATTATATTAGTGAATAACTTGGTATGTTTGTATGTAGGTATATATCACCGAAGCCCAACACATACACGTTCACGAAGGCTGTGGCGGAGAGCGCGGTGCTGGAGCGGACTGAACGAACGACTCGACGGTACCCCGTGGCTATCTTCAGGCCATCTATCGGTGAGTGTCACCTAATTTTTTTTAAACTTATTAACTAGGTTTTTAGGTATTAGATTACAGTTTTAAGGTTTTTAGTTATATTATGTTAGTTTTTAGTTATTGTATGAGTATCCCAATTCCTTAGATAATATACATATGCTCAAGCCTGTATTCCCCGAAGGGGTAGGCAGGGGTGTTGTAATCACAACACACACTTTTCACCGCAGTTGATTTAGTGCCAACGTGACAGATGGTGAGTCCATCGCCGTCTCAGACACTATACATACGTCATTGAATTACTTCTTAGACATATGCAGATTTCCTCGCGATGTTTTCCTTCACCGTAAAGCACGTGGTGTGAAATCAGTGCGTCGCAATTGCATATTAGGTGACTCATGGTCTCGGCTTCTGATTGCCAGTACCTACACACCACATCGTTAGATAAGTTCATCTTATGAAGATGTTCTTTTGTCCCATAATAACCTGTTAGTGCTCCCGTGAGTTCCCTAAGCTGACATCTATTCAACTGTAATAGCTTTCTGCTTTGGCTCTCACCCCAAATGCCTATGAACTGCTTAGAATGTGTTAGTCCATTATTACACATTCTGTATTGTGCTGTTCCTTCGCATATTTGTGCAATGCACTTTTTTAGGCTCCATGAGGAAGGCCTCCAGACGGTTCGGGCCCAAGGAAATTCTTCATGGCGTATTAACCTAAGTTATCCTAAGAGAAATGACGTTCAATGAGTGATCCAAGTGTCCCTTATGTTGAATAAAACTTTTTGATTTGATCTATCGTGTCAGTGGTGTCGTCGCACCGCGCGCCGTTCCCCGGGTGGAGCGACAACGCGTCGGGCCCGGGGGGCATCGTGGCGGCGGCCTGCAAGGGGCTGCAGCACGTCGCCCACAACCGCGCCGCCGCGCGCTGCGACCTGCTGCCCGTCGACCTCGCCATCGACTGCCTGCTCGCCGTCGCCTGGGAGGTCGCCACTGACAAGTAAATATACACGCGGCCGCAGCCAGCTTGCGTTTCGGGGACCGACGAGTGCAAGTCGGCCGTACCATTACCTAAAGTAATTTCTTGTGTCAACACGATCATTAGATACGGCTTAATTTTATTTTCGTTAAAAATAATTTACCGTAGTTGATAGTGTTTACATTCATTTCACATTTGTCATTCAAGTCCTATTAAGTTGAAGTCCTATCGAGCTGTGATTTGGGATCACTTGAATACCACATTGGGAGAGAATTTCAATCGAATGACTTTAATCGTTCAACGAATGAATTATCTGCCGACCTCATGCTGAATGAATCCGCTGTGCCTGCGGTATAACGACGTGAGTAGCAAAGGCGTGTTCTGGTCTCCTACCTTGTCTTGGTCTACGGTAGCCCCAGACATGGCAACATTATCTCGATACAAAATGTTTGTGAATGATATAAATCACGTGACATATGTCATTCCAAACATACATATGCTCACGCCTGTTTTCCCCGAAGGAGTAGGCAGAAGTGTTGTAATCACAACACCCACTTTTCACCGAAGATGATTAAGTGCCAACGTGACAGATGGTGAGTCCATCGCCGTCTCAGACACTATACATACGTCATTGAATTACTTCTCAGATATATGCAGGTTTCCTCACGATGTTTTCCTTCACCGTAAAGCACGTGGTGTGAAATCACTGTACATAAGTTTTTTAGAAAAATTTTTTGGTACAGGCCCCGCTGGGATCTTGCGTCGCTTGCGTAGCAGGCGACTGCTCAAACCTCAAGGCCACCACGACTGCTATGTCATTCCCGTACATTTCGTATCGTTTCTACTAGCGAAGCGCGAGGATAATGTTACTTTAAGCCTAGTAAGATACGATCTTCCATCAGCAACTAACACAGCAAACATGACAGATGGTGAATCAAATCAGCCAAGTCCTCGGGTCATTCATCTCCTCCACAAAGCTCGGCGAGTGGATTAGATCGGAGTGAACAGCAGGTTGTATGAGACGTCGTGTTACAGGCCACAGGAGGTCCGCGTGTACAACTGCACCTCGACAGAGAACTCCACGACGTGGGCCCAGTTCAAGGAGGTGATCGTGAGGGCCGCCAGGGAACACCCGCTGGATGACGTCCTCTCTTACCCTTACATGTTCCTCTTTGAGAATAGGTTCGTATCCTCCATTATAATGATGTATTTGTTTAAATAGCAACGTGTCTGCCAGGCGTATAGTTCGCCTGATGATAACAATTTTTTTTTACTTACAATTTTTTTTATTGTTTTAAAAAAATATATATCTGTATGTCTATCTATACTGGCTTATCTCCAGGTAGCTGAAATTACAAGTAATTAAGGCAACTTTTAGGCCACCGCGCGGCAAAGCTAGTTGAAGAATAAAAACAGATACCCGACTCTATCAATATCTTGTTTGGTAATTAGTGCCATCTTTTGGTGATCCGCTGCAACTTTGCTCATCATAATGCCATCGAGTCGAGTCGAATGAAAATATATTCGTCTTCGTCCGGCATGACGCTGGGGTCCTGCTCTCTCCACTTTGCTCGATCTTTGGCATCCTCCTCTGTGAGGTAGTTCTCTCACATGTCGGCTTTAAGGACGTCAAGCCAGCGCTTCTTGGGTCTGCCACGGGATCTAGGTCCTTGTATGACAAGGTTGAGGCATCTGTGTCCGACGTAGTCTGGTGGCCAAACCAACGGAGCCAACTTTCTTGCAGCTTGTCCGCTACGTCACGTACACCCAGGCTGCCACGGATGTATTCGTTACGGATACGGTCAAGACGCGTAACGCCACACATCCATCGCAACATCTTCATTTCCGCAACGCGAAGCTGTTGGATGTGCCTCCCGAGAGGTGGCCACGTTTCGCTGGCATACGAAAGGACCGGTCGGACGATGCTCTTGTATAAAAGACCCGTTAACCTCACCGGTATCCTGCGATCACAGATTACGCCTGTGACATCTAGCCACTTCACCCACGCTGTGCTTATCCGGGCCTGAACGTCGTGATCAATTTCACCAGACTCGTGCAGAACAGATCCAAGGTCGATAAATAATAGTCAATAAAATTATTTGTCAATAACCAGGTTCGTATACAAAGTGATGGAGATACTGCTTCAGACCCTGCCCCTCCATATTGTGGAATACGGATCTCGTCTCTGCGGAGTGAAGACAAAGTGAGTCGGTAACTTTGATTATATTGGTTTCGAAGGACAACGAGAGATGGCGCTTTTATATTTGAAAAAGTACCGAACTACTACACCACGTTCTCATGTTATAACGCATTTCATCATCAGCGGAGGTGTCATAACAACAAGATGATACATATCCTCACGCCTGTATTCCCCGAAGGGGTAGGCAGAGGTGTTGTAATAACAACACACACTTTTCACCGAAGATGATTAAGTGCCAACGTGACAGATGGTGAGTCCATCGCCGTCTCAGACACTATACATACGTCATTGAATTACTTCTCAGAAATATGCAGGTTTCCTCACGATGTTTTCCTTCACCGTAAAGCACGTGGTGTGAAATCACTGTACGTAAGTTTTTTAGAAAATCTCATTGGTACAAGCCCCGCTGGGTTTCGAACTTGCGTCGCTTGCGTAGCAGGCGACTGCTCTAAACACCAAGCCACCAAGGCTCTCAAAGTCAAAAATATCTTTATTTGATTAGACTTTTTACAAAGTACCTTCAAGTATATTATTGTCATCATCCAGATTGAACCTAATGACAACATGCCAGCGGCTGCGGGTGATGTCCCAGATGTTCTCATACTTCACGGTGCACGAGTGGAGCTTTGCGACGGACCGCCTGCGTCGGCTGCGAGCACGCCTCGCACACACAGACGGACATATATACAACCTTGATATTAACACTTTAGAGTAAGTTTTACTTGTATAATCATCATGGGGTTAAAATGTAACTGCCAAACCTAATAAGATAACTTAGTTAATATTTACATGCTCTAAAATTGGGTGAAATATGTGGTTCTTGTGTCCATGCCACCTATTTTGTACCATATTGCATGTGTAAGCCTAAGTTACTCTTTGAAACATCAGCTACCAGCCAGTGAGAGTCCCGTTTAAATTGATCTAGTCGTTTCAGAGATTATCCGGAAAAAACAGACATACTGATAGAATTTGTTTTAATGTCCTCCTTTAAATAATTTTTCATTTGCTTGGACTGAAAAGCTGTAAATTTGGTATTACAAACAAACCCTTAAATTAAATATATCTGTATAGAGATGTATGTATAGGTTTTTTAATATCATTAATAATTATTTACTATGTAATAATGAAATGTACATGAAGCCAGCTGAGTTTCTTCTCTCAGAAGGCTAGTTTCCGAACCAGTGGTCAATTCTTCTACGTTTAATTTTCATATTAAAAATGTATTCTGCCCTATGGAAAAAATCTTTCCAAATTGTATCTTAATTTAAAAATAACATTCTTAATATATTATAGTAATTCGTTTGAAAGCGAACACACGTAGTACCACTACTTCCCGGTAGATGGCGTTATCATACACACAATTATTTTAAAACTTAAATCCGCAGCTGGGAGGAGTACTTCACAGAGTACGTGAAGGGCACCAGGAAGTACCTCCTCAAGGAGAAGGACGAGGACATACCCGAGGCTAGGAGGAGGATGGACAGGTTCAGTTATGCTTTTTATCACCGCAAAACGAATATGCCCGAGGGAATATTACGATTACTACTATGTATTTTAACGCTTGTATCTACAACATTGCTAAGAAATGGTAGCGTACCAAATATGACAGTTAACATTTAAGTTGTGAGTTGTCAGACCTCTAGCCGTTCGAGTGTTGCCAGTGTACTTATTATCATTTTTGTTAATTACTAAAATCATGTTATTATGCGTTGTGCTGTCTAATAGTAGAGATTAGTAAATCGTAACCCAAAGTCAAGTATTAAAATAAATAAGTATTTTTTATTTTGTTTCAGATTGCGGGTCATTCATTACCTCACCATCAGTGTGATGATAGGACTGGTGTGCAAGTTCCTCCTCATCATTTACAACATCGTGTTCAGCTCCAACGACATGCTTTAGTGATACAAATAGTTGTAAATTAAAATTTCTTGTTTACAAGTATTAGCGCTTGATGTTATCAAAAATGTCATGAAATGTTCTCAATTTTGTGATTTTGTGTCGAGGAATTTAAGTGCTATACTCATATTGTAATTTGTAAATGTGAAAGTGCATCTGTCTGTTTATAATCTTGTGACGGCTAAGCCTCTGAACCGATTGGACAGAAATTTACTTAAAGAATCACTACGCTTTACTTTATGAAGCCTCGGGCAACAGCCAATACCTTTACAGAGACTGTTTTGAAAGGTATAAGAATATATTGTTAGTTTTTTTGATAATTGTGTTGTTATATGTAGGTATGTAATTTTATTATTGTTGTTGGTAATACTTTCTATATTAAGTAAGACCTCTTTAGTTGCATAAAATATAATTGTTCAGGTGTAACGATTTATAAAGAGTGATAAAAATGTCTCATTTAAGTTAAGAATCTGTTTTCCAAAATCGTTAAAATAATTTTATAGGTATATTTTTTATTAGTACAATAAATATTGAAGCCATATTTTCTTTTTTTCCATTACCAAATTATTTAGTTTTTTACCCTGCAATATGGCAAGTGCAGTCCGTCTATGAATACTTGACAACACCAAGAGTGTCACTCGCTTGTTGCTTGCTGCAAGGCATGGAATCACTCAGCCAACACTATGGAAATAACTATTGCTAGGACAACAACTTCACGTACATATGCTCACGCCTGTATTCCCCGAAGGGGTAGGCAGAGGTGTTGTTATCACAACACCCACTTTTCACCGAGTTTGATTAAGTGCCAACGTGACAGATGGTGAGTCTATCGCCGTCTCAGGCACTATACATACGTCTTTGAATTACTTCTCAGACATATGCAGGTTTCCTCACGATTTTTTCCTTCACCGTAAAGCACGTGGTGTGAAATCACTGCACACAAGGTTTTTTAGAAACACTCATTGGTACAGGCCCCGCTGGGATTCGAACTCGCGTCGCTTGCGTAGCAGGCGACTGCTCTAACCCCGAGGCCACCACGGCTTTTCACATCATGTCGAATTACTGACTACCTTAGTCAGCTCAGGAAAACAACAGTAGTTTAAGGTAGCCGCAATCTGTGATGTGGTAGTTATGCCCTATCTTATCTCTAGCTCTGACAAAAAAATTTTCGATGTCATAAATGTCTTAAAAATAATAACACAAATCATATTTTTAGCCGTTCAGTGTCCATTTCTACTGATATTTTTTTTTGTCTTTGTCACAGATATACAATTAAAGCTAGTGCTATATTATATATGTTTATTACAATCGGCAACATTATATTAAAAAAAAATTACTCAGAGCAACATTGCCCTGGAACGTCAAATCAAAGTACTCTTGCTTGCGATCACGAAATTACATTACGATAGATTATGTTGAGTTTAATTTCGAAAATATTGTGAATATCCTCCGATAAAATAGTAATTAACTGCTTGAAAACATTTACCTGTCGTGCTTACAGTAAGTATCCAGTTGTGGTTATACCCAAGTACTAACACTCGGTCATCGTGCTTACAGTTCAATCATCTGCTATTATTTTTGTTTTGGCGATATTTGCTGAGTAATTTCGGCGTAGAGTCCGCGCCGGAGCTTTGTTCCTCCCGGTCTTGTCACTGTGCCAAGTGTGCGATGTGCGTAGATACTTGTGTTAATATAGAGTTTACTTGAACGTGTATTGTACTTGTGTAAAAGTAATTAAAGTGTCCTCCACGGTGAGTCTGGTCAGCTAACACCTCATCTCCGGCCTCAGCCTTCGCATTTTCCCTCCTAAATGCGTCCTCACACAATATAAATACAAAATGACTTGCAGGATGTCATCTGACCTATAAAAACAATGCATACCAAAATGAAAACTCAAAATAAATTCTGCGGAAGTGGTTAAAATGCAATTGGATCATTAGGTTGACTTGATTATAACATTTATGTTTAATTAATTTTCATTCATCATTGTGTGTCGTGTTGAGTTGTGGGTAGGATAGTAAAGGTCATTATTTATAAGTTAACATTGGTCAATTCCCATAAGTATATTATATTTATGCAAGAGCTGTGGTGGCCATGGGGTTTTATCAGTTGTCTATAATTTAAGGAATGCAAGTTCATATCCCGTCAGCGAGGACCTATAACTTTTTCTAAAGCTTGAGTACAGTTATTTCACCCCATGTGCTTTACGAAGGAAAAATCGTAAGGAAACCTGCATATGTTTGAGAAGTAATTCCAAGAATGTATGTATAGTGCCTGAGACAGCAATGGACTCACCATCAGTCATGTTGATACTAATCATCTTAGGTGAATAGTGGGGGTTGGGGACCCCTCTAGGATGGCATGGCCATATTTTTTTTAATTTATTCACATATAGAGCCATGGTGACCTTGGGGTTTGAGCAGTTGCCTGCTATAACGCAAGCGACGCAAGTTCGAATCCCAGTGGGGCCTGTACTAATGAGTTTTTCTAAAAAACTTATGTACAGTGATTTCACACCATGTGTTTTACGGTGAAGGAAAACATCGTGAGGAAACCTGCATATTTCTGAGAAGTAATTCAAAGAAGTGTGTACAGTGTCTAAAATGTCGATAGACTCACTATCTGTCATGTTGGCACTTAATCAAATTTGGTGAAAAGTACCTCTGCCTACCCCTTCGGGGAATACAGGCGTGAGCATATGTATGTATGTTATTGACATACATCAGTAATGGTAGTTTGTATGCTATTGTTGTACTTTTTATCACTATCTCACTAAGACCACAGCGGTGTACGAGGCCCGTGCATCAATATATTGAATGCTGTGTATACAAGTACTACCTGTCAGGAGTATGTTTTAGTTTAACCAATTGTAACTAGATGGTGTGAGCTGTGAAATAGATCTTGCTATTGAAAGTTGTATTGCATTACATAAATATGTTTGGTACAATTCATTTGTATCCCCTTTTTATGGAATATGGACACATTGACATATAATGGTTGAGGAGGTCAATGGCTGTCATTCTTGTCATACTTGTGAACAGCTTGCTGCTAGTGGGGGCTGGTCATCTCAAGCTACACAATTATTCGTAGTTCTTATTTTTAGTATTATTTTTTTTTTATATCGTCTTTTGTGCACTGGAACTGTGTCCATGGGCTTATATATACTTTTATGATTTATATTGTATTACTCAAAGTTGTAAATTTTTGTTTTTTTAAAAGAGTAATAACTGAGTTCCTTGCCAGGTTCTTCTCAGTAAAAGCAACCTTCCGAACCTGGCGGTATCATGTATAATACTGTGTAATCGTCTCTTTCTAATGATTTGAAAGTACTTTGTCAAAAGTCTAATTGAATAAAGATATTTTGAATTGAATTGAATTGACAGAATCATTGTATGTGTTAAACTGTATTAGTTGTGTACTGTATTGGTGTTGTGTTTGCAGCCCCATGTGGTGAATCCTGATGATGTCGCTGAAGCCAAGGAATGTGGACTTCCAGGAGACATGGGCCAGTCTCAAAGAAACTGTGAGTACAACCATATTGGTCATCTATGCTATCTATAAAGATTATGGTCAATGTAAACATTGTGAGGAAACCTGCAGACATCTGAGAAGTTATTCAAAGGCGTATGTATAGCACCTGAGACGGCGAAAGTTTAACTCTTATCATGAGAGATGTATTTGACCTGTATAAATCTGTCACTGTCAGAAATTGGCACTATGACAGAGCTTATGGTAAGATCGCTGTACTCTTAAAGTAATTATATTAATTGATTATGTGTAGTGATTTCACTCAGAAAAGATTGTACAACAATATAGTGCCGCGATGGACTCACCATCTGTAACGTTGGCACTTAATCATGGTCGGTGAAATGTGTGTTATATAACGTCTGCCTACCCCTTCGGGGAATACAGGCGTGAGCATATGTTAGTATATTAATTGATATGTGTTTGTGTGCGTGTCAGGTGGCGGGTGTGGTAGGGCTGCGTGCAGTGGACCGCTCCGTGTGGAACACTCGCTTCTCTGATGTGTACGCGCTCTGTGTGGCGCATCCCGAGCCGCTCGCTGACCGACTCTACGACGAGACCAGGTCATACACGCCGCATACCCACCACACACTCATCACATACATGCTTCATACACAACACATACACACACACACACACACACATACATACACTCACATCACGTACACGCCCCATACACACTACATACATGCCACATACAAGTCTCATAGTTTATATAAATTCTGATTTTTTTTTAAATATGTGCTGAATTTATTTAACATTCTGAATGATGAGGAATTAATACTATTTAATGGTACATACAACTACATACATATAGTTGACCATTGCACAGTTGTGTGCGAGTACCACTCAGGATTTACAGATTCCATTGGAACTACTGCTACAGATAAACAAAATAAACTTAAAGTTCTTATGTTCCAAATTTCAAAAATTCCTTAATACATGTTTGAATAAATCATAATATTGATTGATAGTGCATGAAGGCAGTATGTAATGTGATGTTTTATGTCAGGAGCTTCTTGGAGGAGCATGTGTCAGGGTTGCTGCAGCGCGTGCGGGGACCCACGGCGCTCGACAGCGGAGACCACAATGACGGACTGCTCGCCAGGTGCGTGACAACCCTACCTCTCATACTCATTATACTATAACTCCTACAGATGTCATGAATAGAGATTTGTCTGCCCCACTGTAGTAATAAGTAAATTAACTTAAGTTAGCTTTTAAAAATGATGTTTATGAGTGATCCAAGTGACCTGTATCTATACATATAAATAGAATTGAAGTTTCTGTTGGTAATTCCAAAATTTTTTTTTTACTAAATGCGTATGACGGTATATGGTACTGACCTTAAAAACAAATATTTTTAAATTTTCTACTATCTGTCTGTTTGTTCCGGCTTATCTGCGCAACGATTGGACCGATTTTAACGGGACCTCACTGTCAGATAGCTGATGTTTCAAGGAATAACTAAGGTTGCTTTAATTTTTTTATATACTGGAGATCCGCGAGCCAGCCATATTTTTTTTATTTTTAAATATATTTATTTAGAATTATATAATATAAAAAATTTAATGTTCTTCTCAGTAAAAGCAACCTTCCGAACCTGGCGGTAGCATGTCTAATCCTGTATAATTGTGTCATTCTGACGATTTGAAAGTGCTTTGTAAAAGTCTAATCGAATAAAGATACTTTTGACTTTGACTTTGACTATACTAAAAACTAATTACAAGTAGAAAACTTGGCCCAAATCGGGGTCTCTCGGGTTCGTGCCAAGAAGGCTGGCAGCATTGCCACGTTGAATAGCAATGCTGATTCTCTGAGCGAGGTAACCCCAGCCAGCTTGTCACGAGAGGCTTCTACCAGACGACGTGCAACCTCTTTGAAAAGTTGATGAGCATCTGGACCCCAGCCATAATTTGAATTTACTAGCATCGCAGTCAAGGCGGACATACTGGCGACTTAACCCTCCGCAGAAACACAATACTACTGATATTTGTCTGCGGCCTTCTGTAAGGGGGAGGTCACTCCCAAGTTGTCCAGCTCCGCAGAGGTTGTTCATAGGAATCTATAAATATCTTAAAATTGCTTAGAACTAATTCGGTCAGTATACGAGCAAATGTTATACCTTGTCTGATGTTTGAGTGTCTGGTGTGATGATGTGTCGCCTGTCTGGTGTCCCAGGTACGTGGGTGCGTGGCGCGAGTACAGCCAAGGCGTGGCCTACCTCGACTGCCTCTACTCATACCTCAACCTTCAACACGTCAAGCGACAGAAGGTAACTCACGGCCTCGTTAACTACTCATTTAGGTCGTAAACATACATATATATGCTCACGCCTGTATCCCCCGAAGGGGTAGGCAGAGGTGTTGTAATCACAACACACTTTTCTCCAAATATGATTAAGTGCCAACGAAATAGATGGTGAGCCCATCGCCGTCTCAGGCACTATACATAAGATTTTTGAATTACTTCTCAGACATGCAGGTTTCCTCATAATGTTTCCCTTCACTGTAAAGCACGTGGCGTGATGCAAATACGTTTTTATAACGGTCACGCTGATACTTGCGTCTGCTCAAACCCCAGGCTTCTACGACTCTTATTTACTTACAAGCTGTGCCCCGCGGTTTCATCCGCGTAGATTTCGTTTTATATAATATATCGGTTTAAAATTGACAAAGTTTCATACTAACTTTCATCCCCTATTTTATCCCCTTGGGGGTAGAATTAATCAAAATCCTTTCTTATCGGATGCCTACGTCATAACATGTACCTGCATGCCAAATGTCAGCCCGATCCGTCCAGTGGTTTGGGCTGTGCGTTGATAGATCACTATGTCAGTCAGTCGGTCACGTTTGAGTTATATATATTTAGATTTGCTTATATTGTTCGTAGCTCCCAGAAGCAGAGATAATATACGGCTCGGCGGCCACCGTGAACTGTCCTGAGAACGACACGAGGCAGCTGGAGGTGAGTGTGGCCTCAATGAGCATCCATCAATAGTAGTGGTCTAGGGTGGCGCCTTGCGGGACACCGATATTTTTCAAAGGGAACAATTTTTGATATCTCTTAAGAAATATAACTGTGTTCTTCTTTTTGAAACTAGCCTTCCAAGAACAACAGGCAAGAAACTGTTATCACAGAACCGGATGGAATTATTTTTAAACCAAATATTTCATAGGCTACTTTACGTCATTTGGGGAAGGGGAGGGGTAAATTGATTGCCTGTTAATTCGATATAATTATGATTTTGTTTGTGTCCAGAGCCGACTATCGTTTATCCCAATCGAGGAGTATGTCAGTTGAGTGTTGTGTGAAGGTGGGCGAGCTGGGCCTGGACATCTGGGAGCGCGTGCTGGTGCGGCCGCTGGCCGGCGGACTCACGGCGCGGGTCGTGTCCGCGCTGGCCGCCGCCCGCCGCCACCCGCCCGACCCGCCGCACGCCGACACGCTGCGGCAGGCCATCCTCAGCACCGTCGACGTGAGTGCACTCGTGCCGCGGGTCCCGTGCCGTCCACAACGGCCACTGTACGATGCCACGGCCGTGCTCGCCAGGTGCGGTCGTTCCGGGTGCGCTCGCCGCTGGCGCTGTACTCGCAGCTGGTGCTGGAGCCCTACCTGTCGTCGGCCGCCGCGCACCACGCCGCCTTCGCCGCCGACCTGCTGCAGGGCGGGGACATCTCGCACTACATGCACCACGTGTCGCTAGGTGCGTCCGCCGCCCGCCGCCGCCCCCTGCGCCTCACTGCGGCGCTGACCGCCGCTCGTTGTGCGCAGGGTTGGAGCGAGAGAGGGCGCTGTGCGCGCGCTTCCTGCACCCGAGCTCGGCCGAGGAGGCCCGAGCGTGCTACGAGCGCGCCGCCGTGGCCGCGCACCTGCCTGCGCTGCACGCCGAGGTCCAGCGCCTGCTGCGCGACGCCTGCCAGGACCCACAGGTGACCACACACACACGAACATAACCCCCCACTATCACAAGGTATTCTCTAATTCTTAATATCATTGTATATGATGTGTCATATAACTTCTCGTTCTGTGTTGTTCGGTCCAGCGGCGCGAGGACCTCAAGCGTATGTACCTGCTCCTGAAGCCGCTGACGGCGCAGGGAGCCCTGCGGCCGCTCATCGACGCGGCGCACGCGCAGGCCGAGCGGGAGGGACACGACCTCCTCAACGCTGAACACAACAAGGACGACGTGAGCCCCTCTCGACAACTCTACATATGTATAATGTGGCTCTCATACACGCAGGCCCAGCGGAAAAAAAGCTTAGATATATCTTTTCTAAACTAAATATAAGTATCCTAGTAGCGGTTTTTGGTTGAATTTTATGACATCCTATATACATGAATGTATATATGTGTGCAGGCTCACACACACTTCGTGAACTCGATGCTGACTCTTCACGAGAAATACACGAAGCTGTTCAATGAAGTGTTCGGCGGAGCGCAGGCGTTCATCGGGGCGCTCGATAAGGTATTATACAGGTGTCGGTGAAAAAGGAACAGTTGTCTTCTATGAATATATCAGTATGTTGAAGTCGTAAAATATCTAGCTCCAACGATAACGTAGTTATAGGCTATGGTTGCTAAGGGCCGAAGAGCTCGCGGCCTTAAGCGATTGAATGAACGCGCGGCCACGTTTACCTACATTACGTACCAGGTCATTGAACTGTTAGTGGGAGAAAAAAATAAAAACGTAGTTAGATTTCACGTGAATAACTACGTTACCGCTGATTTTTATGCGAAAATAAGGTCTCGATATGGTCAACTTTGAACGTCAATTACTCGAAAACGGGAGGAGATATTTCTGTCATAGTAATTTTATTTGCTGCCTAAAATGATGCCCTATCACACATTTTAACAGCTGTCCTATTTCCCCAAAAGAGTGTTGAGTGAAGCGTAGTGAAGGGAGTGTAAGGTGAGTGTGCGGGTCCCGCAGGCGTGCAGCGCCGTGGTGAACCACCGGGGGCCGGGCGGCGCGGCGCGCGGGCCGGAGCTGCTGGCGCGGCACATGGACGGGCTGCTGCGGCGCCGCGCCGCCGACGGGGACGCCGACGAGCGCCTGGCCGCGGCCATCGTCGTCTTCAAGTACGTCGACGACAAGGACGTGTTCCAGAAGTTCTACGCGAGAGCCCTCGCCCGCAGACTCATACACCAGCTCTCCGCCTCCATGGATCAGGTTGGGCCCGAGCGACTCCTACATTCTTGTGATCTAGCTATGACATAGCCAGGTATAGGGATGAGTTGGTACTACGGTTCTTGCAAGGGTCTCCTCGGTAGAGGTAACCTACCGAACCAGGCGGTAACATTTATACACGATTTGAAAGTACTTTCTTAAGAGTCGATCGACTAAAGTCATTTGAGATGTTTATTTACCCCTCGTGGGATGGTACTAGCATATGCACGTACATGTATTTGTGTGTGTAATATGTGCGTGTGTAGGAGGAGGCGATGATCAACCGTCTGAAGGCGGCGTGCGGGTACGAGTTCACAAACAAGCTGCACAGGATGTTCACGGACGTGGCGGTCTCCGCCGACCTCAACACCAAGTTCCAGCAACACCTGCAAGACAACAACCTGGACATCGCCACCGGCTTCTGTGTGCAGGTCAGTTGTATGCCGTCACGAGCTATGAACAATGAAAGATAGTAGCGGGTGTGTGCGTGTATATGTATTGCGGGTGTGTGCAGATGTAGCAGGCGCTGCAGTGTGTGCAGGTGTACAGGCGATGTGTGAGCAGGTGTGAGGGCGGTGTGTGCAGGTGTACAGGCGATGTGTGAGCAGGTGTGAGGGCGGTGTGTGCAGGTGCAGCAGGCGCTGCAATATGTGCAGGTGTACAGGCGATGTGTGAGCAGGTGTGAGGGCGGTGTGTGCAGGTGCAGCAGGCGCTGCAGTGTGTGCAGGTGTACAGGCGATGTGTGAGCAGGTGTGAGGGCGGTGTGTGCAGGTGCAGCAGGCGCTGCAATGTGTGCAGGTGTACAGGCGATGTGTGAGCAGGTGTGAGGGCGGTGTGTGCAGGTGCAGCAGGCGCTGCAGTGTGTGCAGGTGTACAGGCGATGTGTGAGCAGGTGTGAGGGTGGTGTGTGCAGGTGCTGCAGGCGGGCGCGTGGCCGCTGGGCGGGCCGGCGGGGGCGGGCGGCGCCCCGGCGGCGCTGGAGGCGGGCGCGCGGCTGTTCGAGGCCTTCTACCGCGGCCTGTTCAGCGGGCGCCGCCTGGCCTGGCTGCACCAGCTGTGCACGGGCGAGCTGCGCCTGCGCTACACGCCGCGGCCCTGCCTCGTGACGTGCGGCGCGCCGGCCATCGCGCTGCTGCTGCACTTCGACGCGCAGGAGCGGCTCGCGCTGCGCGACCTGGAGGACGCGCTGCAGCTGCCCGCCGACCAGCTGCAGCGCGTCGCGCGCCCGCTGCTCGACGCAGGCCTGCTGCGTGCCGACGGCGACCACCTCGAGCTCGGTGACTCTACTTGCACATGGCATATACTAGGGCTCGACGCAACCACTTGGTGACCCAATCCAGTCGGCTGGCACGCTATTTTTCCTTGATTAAACTTTAAAAAACATTACCCGTAACATTCGATTAATGTTCTACTCAATGTAAATAAGAACCTCCATGGCACCGATGCAAAACTACACTTGGTATAGTTTTTTTTAACTAGAATAGTGTTTGCCACTATATTTCATATTTTACACTTTGTCTGGAACATCGTGTGTATGTTGAAGCTATTCTGGTCCCCCCCGCATCGCACAGCGCATGGTCCGTCGTAACCCGAGCGTGTCCCCCGCAGTGCTGTCGTTCTCGTGTCGCCGCACGCGGCTGCGGCTGGGCGTGGCGGCGCCGCCCGCCCCCCGCTCGCCGCCCCCGCCCGCCGCGCTCACCGACGACGACCGCAAGATGTACCTGCAGGCCGCCATCGTCCGCATCATGAAGCAGCGGAAGGTACAGCCGCGCACCGGCTGCGGTCCCCATGCCGCCCCGCGCCTGGTACAGTAACGTTGTGGTGGTGCAGGTGCTGCGGCACTCGGAGCTGCTGCAGGAGGTGGTGACCCAGGCTCGCGGCTCGTTCGCCCCGTCGGTGGCCATGATCAAGAAGTGCATCGAGGCCCTCATCGACAAGCAGTACCTCGAGCGCGCGCCCGGCGCTATCGACACCTACTCCTATCTCGCCTAGTGGTGAGTATACCAACATTATTATATTATGCTATTCCACAGTTTAAATATAACCTTAACGATCAGTACGGAATCTAGGGTAGCAGCGTTTCTCCGCGCGCTCCATAGATGGCGCTACTCGCTAACGATTGCAAAGTTTGAGTACAAATACACGAGAACCTAAATCGCGCAATAAAGGTTTTGGAGCGCATTGCAGTTTTATATATAAGTGTCCGACTAGAACAGTTGGAGCCGGTATTCCCCAGACATAACATCCGCCTCAATGGAAGATCTTTCATTACTGGGGATGACACTGTTCATAAGCTCTCCCTACCCTTAGAATAAATCGTTGGAAACCTGATAACGTCGTGACCGATCGCGTATACGTAATTGACGTAAGCATATGTATGTATGTATAAATATATGAGCGCGGTGTTCCAGAAGTGTCCCCGAGCTGGCCCCCGCCCCGTGGGACGTCCCCCGCGGGCCCCAGGTCCCCCGCGGGCCCCAGGGCCAAGTCCCCCGCGGGTAGACTCACACACGCACGCTGACCTACACACACACACTGGACTGCAGCTCCGAGCGATACAGAATATGCTCACATTGTATAATAAGGCACTCCGCACACAGAGCTACTTTACTTGTTGAAACTTTCAACTTTTTGTAAGTTTTCGAGTTATGACAGAAAATTATGAAAAAATAAACAGCCTTCAAAACTACCTCTTTGTTGAAGTCGGTTAATAACCGGATTATATGCACCATATACAATGCTTAAATATGCATCAAAATAGGTAACTCATATAATCCAGTTTATAAATGTCACCGCGTCAAGGTGGAAGGTTTATATTACTGAGAACAATCCGGCTAGTAGCACCCACACGGATTCACTGGAAAAGGTGTTGCTAGTTGCGATAATATAAAACTGATTAGTCCATTGAACTGTTGACTGCTGTCGATCTTGGACACTGGCAACTAAGGTTGCTATGTTGGCACAATTTGTGGGTAAAATCAAAATACAAGATATCTTTCTTGACTATACTCGATATAAAGTACTTTGAATTGGTCAAAATGATTCAATATAAATTTTACCACCGCGTTCGAAAGGTTGCCTGGGAGATAAAAGTTGCTCTGTTTGAGGAATGCCTTATACATTGTCAATATCTAGCTATTTAGTCAGCTAAGTAGTGTAAGCAGCGTATGTGAGTGAGAATGACAAAGCAATATTGATTATAGTATTATAGTAGTACAGGCTACACTTGTGATACAAATAACTTTCACAAACAATCATCTCTGTTAACTAAACTGTGATGAATATATTGCCTCGCCCTGTGTGGGCTGTGTGTGCAACACGTGCACACCGGGCGAGGCAAAAGAAGCCTGTTCTATTATTTGTTACAAACGTCAGAACTTCACAAACTGACAGCTGTCAGTCACAAATGACAGTTGACATAATGTTGACAAGATTTTTTTCTTAACAATCGCTTGTCCTTCGCAGAATAGCTGTACTCAAGCTTGTCGCCATTAAATAAATACATTATGAGTTTGAGAAATAATTTAATATAACCAGCGATTTCGCAGACGTAATGTTTTTTTTTTATTATTTCCCTCATAATGTCTCTTAGTGATAACTTCAGACAGGACACTTTTATTGTTCATATGAAATTTATTTAATATAATGAAGCTGAAGAGCTTTATTTGTTGGTATAAAAAGAAATATTTTGGAATGTATAATTTGTCACTAACTATATATATATTTATACATATATATATACATCGAATATGTTATGTTGTTAACAATGTCATGTCCATTTGTGGAAAGTTATTTGGTGTCAATCGCAGCTGGAACGTGAAATATGTGTATTGAGTCATTGAGGTCAATAATACATACTGTCCACTAGTACATGACATATGGTGTACTGCATGTTTTGAACTGAAAATATGAGGAAAATTGTGTTTTGTGATGTTTAAAAAAACTTTCGAAGAAATATTATATTTATAGCGACCTATATTCATATTGCAATGTATTTATCAAATGTATATTGCAAGACTCGTATTTCATTTAACTTGGATTTTATAAGAGTATATTTACGTAATAGCATTTGTGCTCGTATAAACACTTGTGGAGGAATACCCTTATCCCTTAGGGGTATGAAAGATAGTTGACGTCCTATTCTCGGACCTACCGAATGTATTCAACCCCCCATTACATCTCGAAAGGGGTGGAATTTTCTTAGTGTACACCTCACCAAGAACACACCCTCCATATGCCATGTCTCTAGAGCCAGCAGTCAGTCATGACTTTACATTTGATATGTACTAGTGGCAAGGTATATATAGGGTGGTCAGCTTGACAGACATAGCGAGTAATTATATACTTTTATAAATAGAAATAAATAATTAATATATTATTATATAATATAGCTTCTATGTACCGCTAGGTGAGGCGCAGCTGGTTATGAGAAGCAAGTGTGGATTGTGAAGGACCCGGCGGTATACAGTGGACGAAGGACGTTCAGGAGGGTCATCATTATATGGTTCTCGTCCTAGATATGTACGAAAATATACTCTTAATTGTTGATGGAATTGTCCAATGAAATACGTGAGTCATAAACCCCTCATTAATGAATAGGTATCATGCAATATACATGAGACAGAGCAATGACAACGCGATGTCCTGTCCATGTATCCTTCCCATAGTATTACCCTAAGCCCTTTATTAATGATGATCATTCGGTATATTTTTATTGATTACCAGTAATTATGATTTATCGACTGCTTGAAAATGTCCTTCGTTCATCCTAACATAGTGAATATATTGCACATCGGCTTTAAGAAAGAGACAATCTGCTAATTTCGACTTCGTAGAGCGTTGTCTCTGTCGCACACTATCTACATGGCATTTGTCATTAGAAAGAGAGAAATGAGCTGACTGTCTCCAATGTGCAATATATACCGCCGGCTAATGTCTGCGACTGTGAATTAATTGTACCTTATATAATGTCATTATGTAACACCAATTAAATTAGTTACATAGGATTGTGGTGTGAAAGCCACGTGTCACGTGACTTGTTGCAATCAATATATTTTTATTGATAGAAACGTAAGTTTTTAGTCTATTGTTGCAATGGACTGGCAGATGACGTCATGTATGGAGATTGTCAAATATTATATTACTTACTTATTACATTTGTGTTGTTCATTGAAGAGATGTGTGCGTTTATAGAGATCCGTGGGCGAATATTTATCAGAATTGCATTGTACAGGTCCCGGCACGAGCTATGAGCGCTGACCTTGAATGTGCAGAAGTCGTTTTATGAGTGTGTGTGTATAGTATACATGCGCAGTACCACTCCCTATCTTTGGTGAGCGCTCATAACTCGAGGACATCTGTAACCAACCAAACTATTCCCATGGGCGCCACATGCTAAGATCCTTACATACTTATATACACATTCATGCATCTCTTCATACACTTCCTTTGGGTACGAGTGCTTTGGACATTTCAGGATTTTTTTCAAGTGTTGTTGTATTTTGCGGTTCCCTAAACTTGAATTAATAGTAGCCTAAGTTACTCCCTGTAATATCAGCTACCTCGCAGTGAAAGTTCCGTTAAAATCGGTATAGACGTTTCAGGGATTACCCGGAGCAAATAGACAGATAGAAAAAAATCGAAAATATTTTTGTCTGCCGTATATACTTCATATGTACCGTATATATTCATAAGTGAAGTAAAAAGCTGTTAACTTATAATTATAAACAGACACCTCAATTTTATGCAGAGGAAACAATCCAAATAGAACATAGAACTACGTATCGAAACTAGGAATTAAACAAGTTCAACGAAGTGCGTACCAATAGTACCTGTCATGAGTATGTTGTAGTTCCACTAATTGTAAATAGATGGCGTGAGTTGTGAAATAGATCGCGCTATTGAAAGTTGTATCGCGATACATAAATATATTTAGTACAATTATCAGTTTCAAACTTATACATCACAGAGGATCTCTTTTCATGCGAGCGTCTTGACGATTTTATGATTTGTGAGTACATGAAATGCAATATTTTCTATATACTACTTATTATTATGTATTAGTACAATATGTAATAATGTGACCTGATTGTACTAATACCTTGTCCCATACAGGGTCTAGACTTTTGACGCGCATTTTCCTAGCAAAGAAACTCAGCTGGTAGGAATTACAGTTATTAGAATTTAATTTGACCAATAAACATCGCACCTTTAGTAACATGTAACAACTACACTTAACTACAACATTATATAGAAGGTATTACGACTAAATATGTTAAGGGATTTTTTATTATATTTTTACGTTTATATATACCTCCTACAGAGCATACCTCTGTGATAAAAATGTGCTGCCAAAGTCTGGCCCCTGTTTATACTAGGGCATCACTATATCGATGTATTATAGGACAAGATATTCGCTGGTCCAAGGGGTCTACTTTCATCCAAAACGAAACTTCGCAAACGAACGAAAATCAATCGTAGTTCAGTATCACTTTGTTTTATCAAACTCCAACTTTTGTACATTTAATAATTTAATTAAAGTAGATTTAAATTATGTAAACGTTAAAGAATTGTCTAGTAGACCACGTTCGGGAGAAATTTAAAAACGTATAAGAACCGTGGATTTTTGTTCTGAGAAAGCGGGTAGGCCCCTTGTAGTGGAGGTTAGTAGCGGACTACCGGCCGGTATATCGCACTGCGGCTCAAATGACACGCTATCTTTGGCGGCTTACACCAACATCACTTAAAGGTGCAACCACACGCAGCCGCTCGACGCTCGTTTGTATCGAGAGTGTAAGTAGTCTGGTCTGGTCTGGTGGAGTAAATCCATTCCATCAACCGTTATCTTTTCTGGATCGGGAACTTTTGGCCCAACTTAGAAGCACGAAGAATGCCACCATCACTAAACGAGCGACGAGCGACTGCATGATGCAGCAACTTTATGTGTCGCGGGAAATTTAAAGGGGGGTCACGTGACCACATTTGTCGCTGGAAACGATCGTCGAGCGGCTACATGAGGCCGCGCTTTAATGATGTTTTTTCAAAAAATAATAGTAATGGGGCATCATTACTATTATTTTTATATTATAATGCCCCGTCACCAACTACCACATATGGTAAAGCCATTCCATCTACACTCTACTTGAACTTTTGGCCCATATTTGAAGCACGAAAAATGCCACCATCACGAAACGAGCGACGAGCGGCTGCATGTGGTTGCACCTTAATACTACTTACATAAATAATGTCGCCTTGCAGTAGTGTGTTCATGAAGTCCTCTTCATGTATTATGTTCCTTGTGTTGGGCCAGCGCTCCCAGTATTGGTGCGGTGGTTGACTGGTGATGGGATTGGAACATGATTGCTGCACAAGTAAAAGGCCATGCGTGATGCAATCACAAGCAAAGAACGGATGAACGATGTAATGTTATCGAATGCTTAGATTTAACAATAAACTATTTGTTTAGTTGTAATGAATAGGATCCAAAACTACTGGACCGATTACAAAAAATATTTCACCATTGGATAGCTACATCATCTGCGAATAACATAGGCTTTATTTTATCCCCGTACTCCCATGGGAACGGGAACTACGCGGGTGAAACCGCGTGAGGTCCGCTAGTTATTCATATAAAAAAGCATGCAGTTGAACTGAGATTTGCGATCAGGTTGAAAATAGAACATAAATACCAGAATTTTTAATTTTGTAACAAAGTACATATGTATGGTTCATATTCAATATACTATGAAGTATCACGCTTCTATCGTTCGGTCGTTCGTGCTCGATCCGAAGTCACTCGAAACTTTATACTTTGACGAAACATTCGCATTGTTTTTTTAAATTATGAACCATCATTAAATTCAATATTAACTTACCAAATTATATACTTTCATTTAACCTTTACAATTCTACGACTGTGATACAAATATTATTAAATACACAAATTCAAAAACCTGCAATAAAATATAAAAGTAAAATATAATCAATTTACTTAATCATAGATATAGTAATTTCAAGCTCTAACTTGAACCTTGTTCATTAAAACATCAAAATAATAATTAAATCGAGTGATATTTTGTTTTTTTTAATTGGCAATACTGCCTATCAATCTTGTCCGTCCGTAGTCCAACGTAGTTGTATTGAGGGGCTAGAAACAAACTATCAATAAAAAAACTGTGAAAGTGAGTCCTGACGCGTGAGAGCGGTGAGTTTATAATTATATTAATTCCTTTATTAATCTGTCATTGTTCAGCACTAGATGTCGATGAACGACGAAATAAATACTACAAAAATACGGCCAAAAGCGGTGTAAAAACAATACTCCGAATTGAAATACAAGGTTTTCCCTACATATTCTGTTTGATTCAAGATACACTATTTCTGATGTATTTCTTGCTCATTTTGCCATTTCAAACTATACTATTATATACTATTATATATATTATATATATTATTATACTATTATATACTATATACTTTACTATTTGTTGATTATATCGTGTTGTTTCGTCGTTCAACGCTATTGTACAAATCTACCTCTAATTGTTAATACATTACACTGTTTCAAATCACATATGTTATTCATTAACATAAAATAATAAGTGTCTTAGTTATCAACGAAATTTTCATACAAATATATTTTTATTCCACATATAGCGCCATCTCTGGTAATTGAGTATAACTAATTCGACATTACACAAAGACTAAAGTGAATATTAGATTTTTATTACGTTTGTACCTCCAAGGGCCCCGAGATATGATAGTGGCCAAAATTGCTTACTAAACTTGCATATTGAAATACATCAAAATGTAAAAAAAAACATATATTATTTTATAACTTATAGTGAACCAATAAAATTATATAGGTTTTAGAACTCTATGTATGTAGTTCTTTTATCAAACATGGTAAAAACAACTCCAACCGAATTTCAGTTAAATCGGTTAAGTAGTTTTATCGTGAAAAAGTAACACACAGACACTTTCCCATATAATAATAATATAAAATATTCGCGCTGAGGTGTCCTCGGGGTTGTAACAGTCGCCTGATACGCAAGCGATGCATATTGGAATCCCGGCGCATCGTAAAATCAGCTGTGCAAAATGTTTTTTGTTTTTTATTTTTTTCTTAGTTTCTGCCTAAAATCAATAGATGGCACTATGCATTTAGAAGATAAATGTAAAAGGCGCTTGTAAGAGGTCCAACGCATCTGATATAAGAAAAGATGACATAAGAACTCTGGTTGGTTGGTTGGTTGGTTGGTTGGTTGGTTGGTTGGTTGGTTGGTTGGTTGGTTGGTTGGTTGGTTGGTTGGTTGGTTGGTTGGTTGGTTGGTTGGTTGGTTGGTTGGTTGGTTGGTTGGTTGGTTGGTTGGTTGGTTGGTTGGTTGGTTGGTTGGTTGGTTGGTTGGTTGGTTGGTTGGTTGGTTGGTTGGTTGGTTGGTTGGTTGGTTGGTTGGTTGGTTGGTTGGTTGGTTGGTTGGTTGGTTGGTTGGTTGGTTGGTTGGTTGGTTGGTTGGTTGGTTGGTTGGTTGGTTGGTTGGTTGGTTGGTTGGTTGGTTGGTTGGTTGGTTGGTTGGTTGGTTGGTTGGTTGGTTGGTTGGTTGGTTGGTTGGTTGGTTGGTTGGTTGGTTGGTTGGTTGGTTGGTTGGTTGGTTGGTTGGTTGGTTGGTTGGTTGGTTGGTTGGTTGGTTGGTTGGTTGGTTGGTTGGTTGGTTGGTTGGTTGGTTGGTTGGTTGGTTGGTTGGTTGGTTGGTTGGTTGGTTGGTTGGTTGGTTGGTTGGTTGGTTGGTTGGTTGGTTGGTTGGTTGGTTGGTTGGTTGGTTGGTTGGTTGGTTGGTTGGTTGGTTGGTTGGTTGGTTGGTTGGTTGGTTGGTTGGTTGGTTGGTTGGTTGGTTGGTTGGTTGGTTGGTTGGTTGGTTGGTTGGTTGGTTGGTTGGTTGGTTGGTTAGGTTAGGTTAGGTTAGGTTAGGTTAGGTTAGGTTAGGTTAGGTTAGGTTAGGTTAGGTTAGGTTAGGTTAGGTTAGGTTAGGTTCTCCTGTGGAACCTCGCGTACGATGCGGTCCTGCGGGTCGACCGCCCCGACGGCGTTAGCGTCGTCTGCTATGCGGACGACACGCTGGTGCTAGCCGTCGGGGCGACCTTCGAGGAGACCAACCGGCTCGCCGAGCTTGGCGTGGCATGCGTCGTGGAGAAAATCCACGAGCTGGGCCTTCGGGTAGCGCCGGAGAAGACCGAGGCGCTGTGGTTCCATAAACTCCCGAGGGGAAGGGAACCACCCAGCTCGTCGGTTCGCGTAGGTGACGTGGAGGTCCGGGTGGGACGGTACTTGAAGTACCTAGGTCTCACCCTGGACGGACGCTGGGGCTTCGAGGAGCACTTCAGCCGCATGGTCCCCCGGATCAATAGGGTAGCGGGTGCATTGCACAGACTGCTGCCCAATCTCGGGGGGCCGAGTGAAGGAGTCCGCCGCCTCTATGCGGGGGTCGTGCGATCCGTGGCCCTCTACGGAGCACCCGTCTGGTCTTCCAGACTGGGTGTTAGGCGCTGCAGAACTATCTATAATAGTATGCAGCGTCCTATGGCCATCCGGGTCGCACGAGGGTATCGTACCCTGTCCTTCGAGGCGGCCACTGTCCTGGCGCGGTTTCCGCCCCTGGACATCCTGGCGGAGATGGATGCTCGTGTTTACGACCGTCTCCGCCGGGCGGACGGAACCGCGCCTCCTAATGCGGCTGAAGTGCGCAGGCAGGAGCACCGACGTGCGCTCTTGGCGTGGCGTGAGCGGCTTCGTGAGCCGCAGAACGCCCGCCAACGCGCTGTCGGTGCAATTTTGCCGAGCCTCGGGCCCTGGCTAAAGAGGAAGGACCACGTCACCTTCCGGCTGACGCAGGTACTCACCGGACACGGGTGTTTCGGTGAGTACCTGAATCGGATCGGTCGCGAACCGACGGCGCAATGCCACCACTGCGGCAGTGACCGGGATTCCGCACAGCACACGCTGGAGCAGTGCCCAGCGTGGAGCTCGGAGCGTCGAGTCCTGGTCACCAGGATCGGGCAGGACCTCTCTCTGCCACGCGTAGTGACGGCTATGCTGGCAGACAGAGAGGCATGGAGGGCCGTAGTCTCCTTCTGCGAGACGGTAATGTCCCAGAAGGAGACCTCCGAGCGGGATCGGGAGAGAGCCGATCCCTCTCGGAGACGACGGCGACGGCGGGGCGGAGGCAACGCACGCCCCGGTCCGTCCACCCAATAGCCAGGGTCTAAGAATATGGCTATGGTATCCCCTGCCTGTCGTAAGAGGCGACTAAAAGGGGGCCGGAGGGCCTGCTGGCGGTGGTCGGGGTGGGAGCTTTGACCACCGGCGCGGGCCCGGGAAGGTGGCAGCGCGATGTGGCTCGCGCTGCCTTGCACAGCGAGGTCTCCAGGGGCGGCCCTACAGCTGCCCCGGGGATGTGCCCCGGCAAAGTGTGGGGGGACACCGGTGCGTTCTATTAGAGTACCCGGAGTCCCCCCTGAGCACTGAGGATGGCCACCGGGGGGGTTTTAGTGAGGTAAAAATCCCACATACCCCGATCTGCCTCTCCCAGGGCGGTCGGGGACCTTTTGAAGGTTTCCCCCTCGTCAACAAAAAAAAAAAAAAAAAAAAGGTTAGGTTAGGTTAGGTTATACCAGGGCCAAAAAAAAGCTGCCCTCGATTGAGGAGCTCAAAAAGAGGATGGAGGAGATGCCCACGGATGAGTTGGGCGCCCTCATTCGAGAGCAGCAGACGGCGGTCGAGAGAGTTGCGGACAGGTCGAAGCACCTGAAGGGCAACTTCGTGCACCAGCTTCGAGTGAGTGCACGTAGGACCGAGGCGGCGTCGCTTGTGCTGGCGATGCGCACATCCGCGGGCGCAAATACCGAAAGGTTGGAGCGCGAGAACGCGGATTTGCGCTCGCAGATGGCGGCCCTCTCTGCCCGGATGGAGAAGCTCACGGAGGAGCTCTCTGTCCTCCGTGGAGCGGGCAGGGTAGGGGCCAGTGATGCCGCCTCGGCACTGCCTTCAGGTGTGGAGGACCTCACGCGCGCTATCATGGTCCAGGTGGGAACCATGATTAGCGCGCGGTTCGAGGCCCTGGAGGAGCGGCTGCTTCCTGAGAGGCGCATGCGTCCCCCACTCGCTGCGGACGCCAGAAGAGCGGCTCAGGCGCCTGTTGCGCCACCTGCCGCACCGCCTATCGAGGCACCCCCTTGCCCGGCGGCCTCCGGGCCACCTGCCCCGGAGACGCGGGGACGTAGGAGGGGAGGGAGGAAAGGCAAAAACAAGCGGAGATCGGCCGCTGCCTCAGTGCTGCCGACCGCTGCTCCTCCTGCAGCACCGCGGGCAGTGCAGGCGCCACCCCCCCAGGTGGCATGGAGCACGGTGGTGGGCCGTAAGGCCCAACCAAAGGCTGGGCCGAGTGCGGGGCCTGCTCCTGCGAAGCCTGCGTCTCGGCCTCCGCCGTCGCGCAAACCAGAGAGGGCACCCGCGCGGCCGCCAACGGTCGCAGCGATTACTGTGACGATCCCGGAGGGATCTAAGGTCACGTACGCTGCGGTGATGGCGGCTGCGAGGGACAGGATCAAGCTCGCCGACCTCGGCATTCCGACTCTTCGGAATCGGAAAGCCATAACCGGCGGGCTGATCCTGGAGGTGCCCGAACCGGACTCTGCCTCCAAAGCCGACGCGCTCGCGAGTCGCATGCGGGAGTCCCTCGCAGACCTGGGCGTGCGAATTGTGCGCCCGGTGAAGACGGGGGACATGAGGGTGCTGGACCTCAACGAGGCCATCACCCCCGAAGACGTGGCGACCGCGATCGCGGAGGCTGGAGGCTGCGCGGCGGCGGACGTGAAGGTGGGCCAAATCAAACGCCCCTCACGTCTGGCCCTCGGGACTGTGTGGGTCCGCTGCCCACTCACCGCGGTGCGCAAGCTGGTCTCAGCTGGGCGCATCACGGTTGGGTGGGTGTCAGTGCGGGTTGAGGCACTGGAGGCACGGCCTTTACAGTGCTTCCGGTGCCTGGAGATCGGCCACGTGCGTAGCACATGTCCGAGCACCACGGATCGGAGCACCATGTGCTACGCATGTGGAGAGGCGGACCACCGGGCGAGTGAGTGCACTCGCCCGCTAAAGTGCCCGCTCTGCGCGGACCTGGGCCGGCCCTCTGGCCACAGGATGGGGGGCAAGAAGTGCTCCGCTCCTCGTGGCAAGAGGGGCCGTAAGCCGGGTCCCGCGCCGTCGAGCGGCACGGGTTCGGCTCGGTCGGGTTCAGCCCCGACCGAGGCGGCAAAGAAGGCCCCAGCACGGCCTTAAGGCCCCTAAGAGCCTTGCAGTGCAACCTCAACCACTGTCGCGCGGCGCAGGACCTGTTCCAGCAGTCCGTCGCGCAGTGGTCGGTTGCACTGGCGGTGGTGGCGGAGCCATATCGCGTCGTCCCAAACCATCCTCGCTGGTTTGGTGACGACATGGACTCCGTCGCCATATACTGGGGTGGCGGTAGCGGCGACCCTCCCTGCTCCCTCATTGAGAGGGGGCTGGGATACGTCGCCGTGAGCTGGGGCCGCATAGTCGTTGTGGGCTGCTATGTCTCCCCCAACTGTACCCTCGCCGTCTACGAGGCGTACCTGGACGGGGTGGCCAACTGCATTCGCAGATGTCTGCCCCGTCCCGTGCTCGTCCTGGGCGACTTCAACGCTCACTCTCGTGAGTGGGGGAGCGCCCGGGATGACCCAAAGGGGGAGACAGTGCTGGAATGGGCGGCAGCGCTGGACCTCCGGTTGCTTAACCGGGGGTCCGTCAGCACCTGCGTGCGCTGGCAGGGGGAGTCGATCGTGGACCTTTCGTGGGCGACTCCCCAGGCAGCGCGCATGGTGACGGGGTGGAGAGTGGCGGAGGAGATGGTCACACTATCCGACCATCGCTATATTGCGATGGATGTGGCCATCCGCCTTCCCCGCCCCGACAGCCGCCGCCGTAGCAGCCCGCCGCGACGATGGTCTCTCAAGCGGCTCGACAGAGATCGACTCTGCGCCGCAGCCATCGTCGCGGCCTGGCCTGAGAGCCAAGTGGATGGGATCCTGCCCGATCCTGAAAGGGAAGCCGCCTGGTTCCGGGACACGATGACGTCCATATGTGACGCGTCGATGCCCCGGACCAGACCTGCCAAGCCCCGGGCCGTGTACTGGTGGTCGGAGAGCATCGCGGAGCTGCGCGAGATATGCCTCCGCGCCCGACGCCAGTACACGCGTGCCCGGAGAAGAAGGCGAGCCACAGCCGAAGAGTTGGGTGGAGCCTACGTGGCATACCGAGGCGCCACGAAGGCGCTGCAGGCAGCCATTGCCAGCGCCAAGGCTCGGTCGTGGGATGAGCTCATCGGGGGACTGGAGAGGGATCCATGGGGCCGCCCGTACAGGATGGTACTGGGCAAGCTGCGCCCGTGGGTCCCTCCGTTGACGGAAACTCTGGACCCGGCATTCGTGGAGAGGGTAGTCGATACCCTCTTCCCCAGGGTCCAGAGCAGTCCCGCGCCCCCCTCTCCTTCGGAACCGACCATCTGGTCCGAAGAGATGGGGGTGACGACCGATGAGCTGGACCGAGCCGTGAGGCGCCTCGGAGCCCGAAACACGGCACCAGGCCCCGACGGAATTCCTGGTCGGGCCTGGGTGTTGGCTCTACCCAACGGACTGGGGAACAGGCTGCGGCGGCTGTTCAACGATTGCCTACGCTGCGGCGTGTTCCCCAGTGGCTGGAAAGTGGCTGGGTTGGTTCTCCTCCATAAGGATGGAAGACCCGCGGACTCTTCCTCCGCGTATCGTCCTCTCTGCCTACTAGATGAGGCGGGAAAGCTGCTCGAAAGAGTGTTGGCTGACCGCCTCAGTACGCACCTGACGAGCGTCGGGCCGGACCTGTCGGAAGACCAATTTGGCTTCCGACGCGCGCGGTCGACAGTGGACGCGATCATTCGCGTCCGAACACTGTCGACGCAGGCTGTATCCCGGGGCGGTGTGGCGTTGGCAGTCAGTCTTGACATTGTCAACGCCTTCAACAGCCTGCCCTGGGATGCAATATGGGGGGCCCTGGTGTACCACCGCGTGCCCCCCTACCTGCAGCGCGTGGTCCGCGCCTACTTGCACGACAGGTGCGTGCAATATGTGGGCGGAGATGGACGACTCCACCGGAGGGAGGTGTACTGCGGGGTCCCACAGGGATCGGTCCTAGGGCCACTCCTGTGGAACCTCGCGTACGATGCGGTCCTGCGGGTCGACCGCCCCGACGGCGTTAGCGTCGTCTGCTATGCGGACGACACGCTGGTGCTAGCCGTCGGGGCGACATTCGAGGAGACCAACCGGCTCGCCGAGCTTGGCGTGGCATGCGTCGTGGAGAAAATCCACGAGCTGGGCCTTCGGGTAGCGCCGGAGAAGACCGAGGCGCTGTGGTTCCATAAACTCCCGAGGGGAAGGGAACCACCCAGCTCGTCGGTTCGCGTAGGTGACGTGGATGTCCGGGTGGGACGGTACCTCAAGTACCTCGGTCTCACCCTGGACGGTCGCTGGGGCTTCGAGGAGCACTTCAGCCGCATGGTCCCCCGGATCAAGAGGGTAGCGGGTGCATTGCACAGACTGCTGCCCAATCTCGGGGGGCCGAGTGAAGGAGTCCGCCGCCTCTATGCGGGGGTCGTGCGATCCGTGGCTCTCTACGGAGCACCCGTCTGGTCTTCCAGACTGGGTGTTAGGCGCTGCAGAACTATGTATAATAGTATGCAGCGTCCTATGGCCATCCGGGTCGCACGGGGGTACCGTACCCTGTCTTTTGAGGCGGCCACTGTCCTGGCGCGGTTTCCGCCCCTGGACATCCTGGCGGAGATGGATGCTCGTGTTTACGACCGTCTCCGCCGGGCGGACGGAACCGCGCCTCCTAATGCGGCTGAAGTGCGCAGGCAGGAGCACCGACGTGCGCTTTTGGCGTGGCGGGAGCGGCTGTGTGAGCCGCAGAACGCCCGCCAACGCGCTGTCGGTGCAATTTTGCCGAGCCTCGGGCCCTGGCTAAAGAGGAAGGACCACGTCACCTTCCGGCTGACGCAGGTACTCACCGGGCACGGGTGTTTCGGTGAGTACCTGAATCGGATCGGTCGCGAACCGACGGCGCAATGCCACCATTGCGGCAGTGACCGGGATTCCGCACAGCACACGCTGGAGCAGTGCCCAGCGTGGAGCTCGGAGCGTCGAGTCCTGGTCACCAGGATCGGGCAGGACCTCTCGCTGCCACGCGTAGTGACGGCTATGCTGGCAGACAGAGAGGCATGGAGGGCCGTAGTCTCCTTCTGCGAGACGGTAATGTCCCAGAAGGAGACCTCCGAGCGGGATCGGGAGAGAGCCGATCCCTCTCGGAGACGACGGCGACGGCGGGGCGGAGGCAACGCACGCCCCGGTCCGTCCACCCAATAGCCAGGGTCTAAGAATATGGCTATGGTATCCCCTGCCTGTCGTAAGAGGCGACTAAAAGGGGGCCGGAGGGCCTGCTGGCGGTGGTCGGGGTGGGAGCTTTGACCACCGGCGCGGGCCCGGGAAGGTGGCAGCGCGATGTGGCTCGCGCTGCCTTGCACAGCGAGGTCTCCAGGGGCGGCCCTACAGCTGCCCCGGGGATGTGCCCCGGCAAAGTGTGGGGGGACACCGGTGCGTTCTATTAGAGTACCCGGAGTCCCCCCTGAGCACTGAGGACGGCCACCGGGGGGGTTTTAGTGCGGTAAGAATCCCACATACCCCGATCTGCCTCTCCCAGGGCGGTCGGGGACCTTTTGAAGGTTTCCCCCTCGTCAACAAAAAAAAAAAAAAAAAAAAAAAAAAAGGTTAGGTTAGGTTAGGTTAGGTTAGGTTAGGTTAGGTTAGGTTAGGTTAGGTTAGGTTAGGTTAGGTTAGGTTAGGTTAGGTTAGGTTAGGTTAGGTTAGGTTAGGTTAGGTTAGGTTAGGTTAGGTTAGGTTAGGTTAGGTTAGGTTAGGTTGGGTTGCAAGGCCAGGAGACCTCCTCGTGTGCCCGATCCATTGTTTGTCCTAAGGATACGTCCGAGGGAACGACAATGGCTTCGGGACGGTGCACCCTGGACGTCGCCGACAGTCTCTTCGGGGGCCTCCATCGAGTGACTTAGCTCCTCGATGGCGATCCCTGGGGACACTGTCGTCGATGACCAACACCTGGCACTCGACGCAGGTGGCGGAGGTGGAATTCGCTCCTTGTGCGTCTCTGTTCAGCAGAGATGACAACGGATGCGAGCCTGCGTCACCCATTCCCAAGGCCCGGCGTGCCTATGGGAACTAGACCTTCTGTCTAGGGCTGGGGGGTGATACCCAGCCAAACGTCAGGGGGATGGGGAGGCACTCCGAAAGGGGTGCCCGGGGTTGACGCTATCTCGCTCGTCACCCCGTGAATGCCGTAATCACCGGCTCTTCCTTCAACGATTCCAGTTAGCGAGGCTGGATACGTCGGGGAGTCGGTGACCGGAGAGGGCTTGCCTTAATTGGCCGGCCTGCGAGGAGCAAACCTCTATAAAAATCCGACAGCGAAGTCGTGAAAACCTGAGAGGCTCTGGGCCACCTCTCAGTATGTAAGTCCCCCATTGTCGGAATGGGCGTCACCCGGCAATGGTTCATACTTCGTCCCATTCTCGTGGGAATAGTTATGAATACCGAAATACAAAAAACTAAAAAACTGATGGTGGTAGAAGGAGACGGGGAGAAATCCCTAGATGGGAAGGAGTCCGCGGGGGAGAAGCAGCTGCTGACCCCCGTGGTCGTTATGGAGAGCTGCAGTAGTGGAGCACCTGTGGCGATAAGAACAAGGTCGCAGAAGCGGAGTAGGACCAACTCCGGCTCCTCCTGCGGTGAGCAGATCGCCGCCAAGGTTGGTTCGGCGACACGTGGGCGAGCGCGCTCAGGCGCAGCAGCGCGTATAACGCGCGACGGGTCGGGCCGCTTCATCCGGCCTCCCACACCGTGCGCGGGAAGCGAACGCGAGGAGGACAGCGACGCGACATCAGATATGTCCCTCGTGTCGCTGACCTCAGTGGAGGCAGACGCTGCGTGCAGGCCCGGCCCTTCAGGAACGAACCGCGCGGCGTTCCTTAAGGACGACGCGGACGACCTGTCCGGTCCCGAATTGGCCCTGACCAACACCAGGGCCAAGAAGAAGCTGCCCTCGGTGGAGGAGCTGAAGAGGAAATTGGAGGAGATGCCCACACACGAGTTGGGCACCCTCATTAAAGAGCAGCAGACGGCGGTGGAGCGAGTGGCGGACAGGTCAAAGCACCTGAAGGGCAACTTCGTGCACCAACTTCGTGTGAGTGCACGAAGGACCGAGGCGGCGTCGCTGGTTTTGGCGATGCGCACATCCGCGGGCGCTAATACCGAAAGGTTAGAGCGCGAGAACGCGGATTTGCGCTCGCAGATGGCGGCTCTCTCTGCCCGCATGGAGAAGCTCACGGAGGAGCTCTCTACCCTCCGTGGGGCGGGCAGGGTAGGGGCCAGTGATGCCGCCTCGGCACTGCCCTCAGGTGTGGAGGACCTCACGCGCGCTATCATGCTCCAGGTGGGGACCATGATCAGCGCGCGGTTCGAGGCATTGGAGGAACGGCTGCTCCCCGAGAGGCGCATACGTCCCCCACTCGCGGTGGATGCCAGGAGGGCAGCTCAGGTGCCAGCCGTGCCACCCGCCGGACCGCCTATCGGGCCACCATCTTGCCCGGCAGCCCCCCCGGCCCCTGGGGCACCTGTTCCGGAGACGCGGGGGCGGAAGCGAGGAGGGAAGAGAAGCAGGAGAGCAAAACAGAGTTCGGCCGCTGCTGCAGTGCCGCCGACCGCTGCTCCACCTGCAGCTCCGCGGGCAGTGCAGGCGCCACCCCCCCCAGGTGGCGTGGAGCACCGTGGTGGGGCGTAAGGCCCAACCGAAGGCTGGGCCGAGCACAGGGCCCCAACGGGCTCCAATTGCGAAGCCTGCGTCGCGGCCTCCGCCGTCGCGCAAGCCGGAAAGGGCTCCCGCGCGGCCGCCAACTGTCGCAGCGATCACCGTGACGATCCCAGAAGGGTCGAACGTCACGTACGCTGCGGTATTGGCCGCCGCAAGGGAGAGGATTAAGCTCGCCGACCTTGGCATTCCGAGTCTCAGGAACCGGAAAGCCATAACCGGCGGGCTTATCCTGGAGGTCCCGGATCCGGACTCTGCCTCCAAGGCCGACGCGCTCGCGAGTCGCATGCGCGAGTCCCTCGCGGATCTGGGCGTGCGAATAGTGCGCCCAGTGAAGATGGGGGACATGAGGGTGCTGGACCTCAATGAGGCCATCACCCCCGAGGACGTAGCGACCGCGATCGCGGAGGCTGGGGGCTGCGCGGCGGCGGATGTGAAGGTGGGCCAAATTAAGCGCCCCTCACGTCTGGCCCTCGGGACGGTGTGGGTCCGATGCCCACTCACCGTGGTGCGCAAACTGTTTTCAGTTGGGCGCATACAGGTGGGGTGGGTATCGGTGAGGGTCGAGGCACTGGAGGCACGGCCTCTGCAGTGCTTCCGGTGCCTCGAAATCGGCCACGTGCGTAGCACATGTCCGAGCTCGACGGACAGGAGCACCATGTGCTACGCATGTGGCGAGGCGGACCACCGGGCGAGTGAGTGCACTCGCCCGCTAAAGTGCCCGCTCTGCGCGGACCTGGGCCGGCCCTCTGGCCACAGGATGGGGGGCAAGAAGTGCTCCGCTCCTCGTGGCAAGAGGGGCCGTAAGCCGGGTCCCGCGCTGCCGAGCGGCACGGGTCCGGCCCGGTCGGGTTCTGCCCCGACCGAGGCGGCAGCAAAGGCCCCAGCACGGCCTTAAGGCCCCAGCGAGCCCTGCAGTGCAACCTGAACCACTGTCGCGCGGCGCAGGACTTGTTCCAGCAGTCCGTCGCGCAGTGGTCGGTTGCACTGGCGGTGGTGGCGGAGCCATATCGCGTCGTCCCAAACCATCCTCGCTGGTTTGGTGACGACATGGACTCCGTCGCCATATACTGGGGTGGCGGTAGCGGCGACCCTCCCTGCTCCCTCATTGAGAGGGGGCTGGGATACGTCGCCGTGAGCTGGGGCCGCATAGTCGTTGTGGGCTGCTATGTCTCCCCCAACTGTACCCTCGCCGTCTACGAGGCGTACCTGGACGGGGTGGCCAACTGCGTTCGCAGATGTCTGCCCCGTCCCGTGCTCGTCCTGGGCGACTTCAACGCTCACTCTCGTGAGTGGGGGAGCGCCCGGGATGACCCAAAGGGGGAGACAGTGCTGGAATGGGCGGCGGCGCTGGACCTCCGGTTGCTTAACCGGGGGTCCGTCAGCACCTGCGTGCGCTGGCAGGGGGAGTCGATCGTGGACCTCTCGTGGGCGACTCCTCAGGCCGCGCGCATGGTGACGGGGTGGAGAGTGGCGGAAGAGATGGTCACATTATCCGACCATCGCTACATAGCGATGGATGTGGCCATCCGCCCTCCCCGCCCCGACAGCCGCCGCCGTAGCAGCCCGCCGCGACGATGGTCTCTCAAGCGGCTCGACAGAGATCGTCTCTGCGCCGCAGCCATCGTCGCGGCCTGGCCTGAGAGCCAAGCGGATGGGATCCTGCCCGATCCTGAAAGGGAAGCCGCCTGGTTCCGGGACACGATGACGTCCATATGTGACGCGTCGATGCCCCGGACCAGACCTGCCAAGCCCCGGGCCGTGTACTGGTGGTCGGAGAGCATCGCGGAGCTGCGCGAGATATGCCTCCGCGCCCGACGCCGGTACACGCGTGCCCGGAGAAGAAGGCGAGCCACAGCCGAAGAGTTGGGTGGAGCCTACGTGGCATACCGAGGCGCCACGAAGGCGCTGCAGGCAGCCATTGCCAGCGCCAAGGCTCGGTCGTGGGATGAGCTCATCGGGGGACTGGAGAGGGATCCATGGGGCCGCCCGTACAAGATGGTACTGGGCAAGCTGCGCCCGTGGGTCCCTCCGTTGACGGAAACTCTGGACCCGGCATTCGTGGAGAGGGTAGTCGATACCCTCTTCCCCAGGGTCCGGAGCAGTCCCGCGCCCCCCTCTCCTTCGGAACCGACCATCTGGTCCGAAGAGATGGGGGTGACGACCGATGAGCTGGACCGAGCCGTGAGGCGCCTCGGAGCCCGAAACACGGCACCAGGCCCCGACGGAATTCCTGGTCGGGCCTGGGTGCTGGCTCTACCCAACGGACTGGGGGACAGGCTGCGGCGGCTGTTCAACGACTGCCTACGCTGCGGCGTGTTCCCCAGTGGCTGGAAAGTGGCTGGGTTGGTTCTCCTCCATAAGGATGGAAGACCTGCGGACTCTTCCTCCGCGTATCGT